>JALGQZ010000004.1:37152436-39552436 GCA_023105745.1 Austropuccinia psidii | reverse complement strand
AGAGTGTATTAATTAAAGAAAAACATAGACAGAGCTTTCTAACTTCTCAGCCATAATAGTAAGTCAGGCTTTCTCATTATCTTCTGCTATAACCTTCCTAGTTCAGTCCTTTAACCTCCTTGATATTGTGTATTTTTTTATCTAAACCATTGGTCACAAATTCTAGTTTAAATAATATTAAACCTGTGTCATGATCTTTTATTGACCTCAATGGCCATAAGGTGAAATCTATTGCTCTTACTAGAAGGTGAAATCCATCTCTCTTCCTAGAGGGTGGTCTTTTCATGGATTGTGAGCCACTTGTTCCAAAAAAATGAATAAAAATTTGATTTTCTTGGTAAACCAATTGATAATAAATAAATAATCTGGCTGAGCTAAGTGACCTGAAAGATGGAGAAGGCTGAAATTTTTTTGGAGTTTATTTATTTGGAATCATTGGGTGATGTTGCATTTCAAGGATGGTAATTGTGGGGAATAAGTAAGTAATTTAATAATTTAAGAAAAGGGAGGATTTATTGGTGGCAATAAAGTTTGGATGAAAAGTTTGTGTTGGAGGAGGGCAAGATTCAAGCTTAAATTGGGAATTTTGACATCCAATAATTGAGGTTTCTTTTAAATAAGTATAAGTGAAAATGTGGTATTTTTACAAATAACTGGGGTACTGAGTTAAAAAATGTGGGTTTTGTGGGATCAAATCACCTGTTTTTGAATGTGATATTTGGGTCTCAAAACCAATTTTTTTTAATGTGGGATTTATTAGGTTTGACACCCCCTAATATTGATATATAAGATTAGTAAAAAATATTTTATTTATTTGTTATTTCATGTTTTTTTTTTCAATAATAAAATATATAATTTGAAAATTTGAATAGATTATTTACCCTACTCCCTACTCTCTACTCTCTACTATCTACTATCTATACCTTAGTAACTTCCTACTCTCTCACCTGCCCCAACTAAAAATAATAATGAGAAAATGTTAATAAAACCTTGAATTCAATTCAGTAAATTAAGTCAAAAAAATAATTCAGAATTATCAGTTTGTTTTTTCTTTGAAAAAATTGAAAAGAAAAACAAAAAAGTAGGGATAAATTATTTTCATATATAATATGTGAGATTTAATTTTATTAGAATTATTAGATTATTGTAAAAAAGAGAAAGCATTTATTTGATTTGAGAGTCAATAATATTAGAAAATTATTTTTTTATAAGAACTGTTTTGGAATTCTCAAAAAGAAAAAGAAATACTAGTGAATGTTATTTTTTTGTAAAGTAAATTAAGGTCCTGTTTTTAAACAGGCTTTAGATTCTATTATTTAATCAATTTTGATATTTTTTCAATAAGCCCAATCTCATTTTCATTTTGGAATTTTCCTTCAACAATGTTGAAAAAATTCATTCTAAAAATTTGAACATATTTTCTGATTTTCTATCTTAACTTGAATTTAATAATTTCGTTTTTATCACTAATTTTTCAATAAAATTGAGAATTATTCCTGAAGATTTCATCAATTAAACAGTTGAAATTATGCATGGTTATCATTATGTCTTTCCCAATGAAGATCCAGAAGCCATATGAGGTCAAGCAACCTGAAAAAACTCACCAGAAAAACAAAACCACCCCCATTGAACATATTGAACATTTAATAAACATCAAACAAGTCAAGAAGCTACAATCAATAATGAATAAATATAAAATAAATGAAAATACAAGAAAAAAAAGGCTCATTTGAAAAAAATTTTTTTTGATGAGTTTCCAAATAATGAAATAAGGAAGAAAATGAGGTTCCATTCAAAGAATGCTTCCCATGTATAGAAGAGGTGTAATATCTGTCTATGAAACTCTTAATAATATCACTATTAATCAAGAGTAATATGAATTTTCTTATGAAATATAATGAATGCATTTATTAGAATTAAAAATAAATAAATAAATTATTGATTTCTTCTTCTAATTGTAAAACACTAATATTGATTGTAACAGTATGAAGTTATTTTCTACTAGAATAAATTAAAAGAAGTGTTAATAATAAAAATTCTCATTAAAATAACATTGAGTTATTTTAGTTGATAATTATATTTTGAAAGAATGACTATAATATATTCTTGAATAAAGTAAAAAATTGGAGAAAAACAAATTAATAATTTAATAAAACACTCACCCATGCTCCAATAATACCTTGAAAAGAATTGGTAGAGTGATTTGATGGATTATTTGTGGATTCTAAGGGATCAATAATTAATTTATAGCAGTAATAGAACAATCCATAGCAAAATTATTTTTGGAATATTATAATTCTTCAATTTAAAATCTTTCTAATTTATTCAGAAAGCTTAACATGCTTAAGAATGATTATAACTAATACTTACTTGTTGGTATTGATAATAAAGTGGAATAATTGGATGATTTTGCAAAAAATAAGCAATATTAGGCCTATTTTAAGTCTAAAACAGCTCACCAAGGTCTTATATGGGAAAGAATGGAATACAAGTGAGTAAGAAAGATTTGAGGTCAATTGCTTTAATGATTACATCACTTTTAGTCATGTAAGATTATCATAATTATTTAATTAAGTCAATTTATGTGACTAACAACCAATTTATGATTAAGAAATAAAGAAATAAAAATTTTGAATCTTCTTCTATTTTAAAATAAACATTAATTTCTGAAATTTTCCAATTTTATTTCAAATTTCATTACAAGTTACATTTCCTGTGAATTTTTGAAGATTCAGTGTTTCATGTGAAATCATCGAAGATGGACTCTAGTTAAAACCTTTCATTTGAATTATTAAGTCATAATTATTCTTTGCTTTGCTTTTAATTATCTCTTTCTTCATTATTAATAAAAATTTCAGAAGAATTCATCAATAATTGTATTCTTAATGAATTTTTGAAGTTTTTACCTCATTTCTATGTAGGAAAGCAAATAGTATAGTTACAGATGGTTGCCATGAAGTAAATCCATAGAAACTGCTACAAAAAGGGTTTTAATTACTCTTTTTGGGTTAATCCATGGAAAATAATCAATAATGAAGATGGTTACAGGAGTCAGAGTTGCTCATTAACTCCTTGTAACATCAAAATAGAAGCTTATGTGCTATTTTCTCCTGATTTCATGGGATTTTAACCTGGTAACCAGGTTCACAAAAACTTTTACTAGCATAATTGGGCCATGATAAGCCATGGATCCAAGCTTCAGAGCTGACCATGGCTCAGAGGCCTTAGAAGTTGGGTACCCTGGATCTCTTTGATGTCTTTTGTCTGCTTTAGCTATCTTTACATCAAAAATAGTAATTCAGTCCTAAAGACTGATATTCACTATGGGTGTATAAAAACTTTATTTAAGAATGAAGCAATTTTAAGTGCCACAAACCTGAATAAAACTACTCTTAGTTCAAATGCAAAATGGGATCTCTCACATCCTCATGATTTTGAAATAAAATTGAGAAAAACAAGAATTTTCACAATTCTTCTATGTGGTATTGATGATATGGTGTTGAAGTATTTCCCATATTAGCACCTCATAAAGTTGATATACTCTTCTTTTCTCTATGGAGTTACCCTAGGTGAACTTTTGTGTAGAATCCAAATCTTGCCTTAAATCAATGGATTTGATTACAAAAAAAGTTATTCATCTTTTATCAAATGAAAAATGATGAATGATGGATATATGCATTAACTCTGTGTTATGCATAGTTCAAAATTCCCCTTCATTTTAATTGTGGAATATTTTGGTATGTAAAATATACCTCAAGGCTTACAAGAGGCATTGATTGCAGTTCTGAATTTTGTTGGAAGTTTTCATATTGAACATATGCTGTAAGAAAAAGGTTAAGCTGTATTCCTGCCATGTAATCATTTTTTCAAGTGAAATGAAGAATGATGAAGTAAATTTCACCATACAAAATATATGTTTTTCAACACTATTTTATGAAAGTATAAAGGCATTTCAAAAAAATTTAAGGTAAGTAAAAGAACTTCAATATAATGATTTTTGGAGCTGACAGTTTCTGTTATTATAGGTTATCAAAAATGATTATCATTAAGCAGAGGGGGAAGGGTTATATAATAAAAACCAAAACAATAAAGTTCTGGAGGAGTTGAGGTTGATTGAATTTAACATTTATGTGTAATTTTCAAACTAATTTCATTATATTTATCCAAGATTTACAATCTTATCACTGAGATTGGCCATGTTAATACATGATTATGGGCAAAAAGAGGTTATGAAGGCTCCAATTAAGAAAATGATTCGAATGAATATCACCCCATTGATTATTTAATACCTGGAAGTGGCCAATATCTCAAAAAAGAGTCCAAGGAGGCATTGTCACCTGGAAATGAGAATTTCACAAATAAAGTAGATTTATAAAGCAATTTCAAAATTACCTCACCAACTGTGAGAATGAATTTTGTAACCAAGAAGGATTTTAAAATGAATGAATAATAAGGAAAAATAAATTTAGGAGCCATGAGTAAAATAAAGGCACCAAAGCCATAAGCCCCACCCAGATGTCAATGTGCAGGTTAGATAGGAAAAAAATTTGAATGATACAAGTTGTACAGGGATTAATACAATGATAATCTTATGAAATGAAGGACATAATAAGAAATATTAACATGAAACATCAATGGAGGCTATCCAATAAGAAGAAAGGAGAGGCAGATTTCAATTTTTGAAATGGAAGAAGCTCTATATGTAAAATAACAAAAACAATACCAAGAAAAAAATAAAGAGATGAGAAAAAAAAATTAGAAATTAAAAAAGGAAGTATTAGTTTTGGGAGAAGAAACAGAAGAAATATGAGGCTTAATGTATTATTCAATTTTTTTTCCAGGAGAAGGATAGAAAATCAGAGGAAAGGGCTCAACAATATTAAGTGCAGGTAATGATGATTCCAATTCTGAGAGAGATGATGGTGGGTTTAGATGGAAGTGGAAATAAAAAATGATACTTATTATCTTTTTCACTCTAATGAAATGAATTTCTATCATCAAATATTGTTTCTCAAATAATGAAAAAATAACTTTTCAGTGATAGGAGAAATTTTTAATGCATCATAGACTTGATGAGTTTTGAAATATTATTATTAGTTTTTTGGTTAAAAATTGTAATTAATATTTTGAATCTGTTAGCTTCTTCAGTATATAGAGCTTGAGATGAATCCTTTTTAAATTTAAGCTAAGATTAAGGTACTCACATCAGAAATATTAAATTAAGAGCTCATCACTGAAATTTTTGGCCTTCCCAATTTGTTAAGAAATTTCCATTTTTATTCCAATAAGTCACATATAAATAAGGTATCATATTTATTTTCATGAACCAATGAATTAATTGGACAGATATTTTGGTGTGAACAGTGAATAATCTCTCAAATATTCAGCATTTATTTCAAGAATTTCAAAGGAGAATCCATTTGAGGTCCTCAGCCTTATTAAAACAACTTGTAAAGTAAATTATCAGATTTTTAACTTTAAAGCCTTATCAAGGCTCACTTATCAATTCAAATAGGATTTAATATCTAGGATTACTAATAATATGCAATAACAGGGAATGAATCTAACAAATAAACATCAGTCTTGAGTTTATTTAAGGAACCTACTAAACTTAACTAGTTCAATCTGAAAAATTAGATTTTTCCTGGAATAAATAACTGAATTTTATTAATTACTCAATGGCATAAAATTGTATATTAGGCATTAGAAATTTATGTTTATAAAATTTTCAAGATATGATTACTGATATGACTGATGGTATACAGAATTTCAACCCTGATCATTTAGCTGATGAATGAAGCCCTCAATAGCTTTGAAAATTCATAACAAAACCAACCCTAAAAATGTATAACTCCAGAATATTTCTATAAATTTAAATGGTCATAACACTTACTAATAGCTAAATTATCAATATGTTCAATATTGAAAACTAATCCCTACTTTCAATACCGGTTATTTAACCTGGAAAATGTAATATTCATCTATGAAACTGTTGATAATATTAGTATTACTGTTCTTATAAAATATAATGAATAATTTTATTATAACCAAAATTAAATAATTAATAGCTGAATTATTTATTTTATTTGCTATACACTAATAGTGACTATCACAGTAAGCAGTAATTATCTACTAGAATTAATCACAAGACATATTAATAATAAAACCTATAATTAAATTAATATAAAATTATTTTAAAGTATAATTATATTTTGAAAGAGTAAGTATACAGATAATTCTTGAAGGAAACTATTAATAGAAAAAAACTTTAAGAATTAAGTGAAAACACTCACTAATACTCCAATAAAGCCTTGAAAACAATTGTCAGAGTGATTTTAAAGATTAATTGTGGATTCAAAGGATAAAAATAGAGTTATAACAGTAATAAAAAATATGATTGTTAAATACTATTGTAAATAGTATATTTCTATGATTTAAAATCTTTCTGATTCATTATGAAAGACTTAGAACAATTGAAAAAAGAATTAAGTAATAATTACTTCTTGGTACTAATGATATGATTTGATAATAAGAGGATTTGGAAAAAACAGATTAATCATCTTCAAATTATTGGTTAAATAACCTGTTATAACATAAGTTATCATAATTACTTCATTAAGTGATTTTACATGACTACCAACTCATTTATGGTTAAGAAATAAAGGGGTAAAAGGTATCAATATTCTTTCAATTCAAAAATGAAAATTAATTTTTGAAAGGTATCAATGTTATTGGAAATTTCATCACAGATTGTATTTTCTGTGAATTTTTGAAGATTCAGTGTTTCACCTGGAATCATCAAAAATGGACTGTAAGTAGGAATTCTAATTTTAATTATGGAAGAACAATTGTTTTTGTTTTTTTATTTATGATAACATTCTAAATTGATCCTAAGAGTTTCAGAAGGATTAATCAAGAATTGTATTTTCAATGAATTTTTGAAGTTTTTACCTTATTTCTACATAGAAAAGCAAATAGCACAGTAATACCTGGTTACCATGAGGTAAATAGATGGATACTACTACAAAAAGTGTTTTAATTACTCTTCCAGGTTTTATAAGTGGAAAATAATAATTAATTGACATTGTTACAGGAGTCAAAGTTGCTCATTACGTCCTTTCCATGTCAAAATAGCATCTTATTTGCCATTTTCTTATGATTTAATGGGACTTTAACTTGGTAACCAATTTCAAAAAAAGGCTTTGATATAGTAAATGCGCAATTACAAGCCATGGATCCAATATTCAGAGATATGCACACCCCATAGGCCTCAGAAGCTGGGAACCCTGGCTCTCTTTGATGTCTTTTGTGCCCCTTAGCTATTTTCATGTCAAAAATAGTAATTCAGGCTTCAAGACTGATATCCACTATGAGTGTATCAAAACTGTATTCAAAAATAAGGTAATATTAAGTTTCAAAAATATGAATAACACTATCCTTAGTGTATATGTAACATGGAATTTATCACATTCCCATTTTTTTGGTGTGAAATTGAGAAAAATGAAAATTTCAAAATTCCTTCATGTGGTATTGAAGTATTTTCCATATTGATACCTCATAGGGTTATCTTAAAGTTATTTACTCTATGGACATACCCAAGGTGAGGCTTCATGTAGAATCCAAATCTGGCCTTCATCCACTGATTTACTTCCTCACAAAAAAGCTATTCATCATTTCTTAAATAAAAAATGATAAATATTGGATATATGCATGACTTATGGGTAATTAATAGTTCAGACTTTATTTTGATATGAAATGTGCTCTATTTGGGTATGTAAAATATACCTCAAGGCTCACAGTAATTCAGCTTGGTGTATTACCATTCATGTAGCTCCAAAAGATGATTTTATGATAACTATAAATGTTTCAATAAGTTTATCTTGGTTAAAAAAAATGGAAAAAATAAATTCCTAGCAATTATTAATTTTTTTTCATCACTTTATGGCTTACATATTTTCAATTTCTTCACAAAAAGTAGAGAATTTTGATGCAAAATGTTATGCCAAACCATGAAATTTACTGTAGCTTGCTAAGGATAATTTTCTTGTTAAGAGATGGTGCTAAGAGAGCTCTGAATTGAGTTTTTCAGTTGGCCAAAGGTGCACTCCACCACCATCCTGTTATCTTGAAATATCATGCACTCAAATATTAAATTTTGATGTAAAAACTAACCTGGTTCAAGAGTGAATGTAATTGAAGTTTAATTCCTCTTCTGTGTTTGGGGAGAAGATTGGATATATGATAGGGAAATTATTTGGATATCCAGAGTTCCCAATTAAGCCTTATGGTATTGGGATTTGCCTAATATTATGGATAAGTTCATGAGCCACTTGGGATTTGAAACAAACCCTGCTATCATGAGTTGATCCTTTTGGACCTCCACAAATCAAATTTCTGAATTAATTACATTACAGAAGCTTTCATATACATCAAAAACACACTTGAGGAAAATTTTATTTCTTCTTTTCCTGTTTATGGAAGCCTTTTATTTTTCCTGAAAAGGTTTAATGATGGGTATGTATGTCTCATAAATAGCCCTGATAATTGCTGAAATTAATTGAGATATGAAAAAATATTTTGAAATTTTGTGCCATCCTGAATCATATTAAATTTCTGGAAAGATATTGGAAATTGGGAACTTTGAAAAATATTCTCTCCATATTTATTAAACATCAATTCAATGTTCTCCACTTGATAAGGTTTTTGATAATGGATTTAAGAAAATTTAGAAATAATTGAAAAGAAATTGCTTTAAAAATATTGAAAAAATTATCAATGGTCTCAAATTTAAAGATATTCCCCCCCAAAAAAGAAGCACAAATTTGACATTGGGTAGATCAAGCATTTTCTTGTTGGTGGTGATTCTTATCCAGTTTTTCAGCTAAAGCATTAGTGTGCCAATAAAAAACTCTATAGTCCATAAAACAAATGCTCAAAAACCTCTTTACTTTGAATAAATTACAATTTCTCCATGGTTGAAAACTTGGTGGCCTCCAAATAATATTTCATGGAGGTACATTTTTGTGCCTATGCTCTTTCAAATCTGCTTCAAATGAAAGGGAAGAACAGATATATTCAATATAATCATATTTCATCTTTTAAAATAAGTCAATGATATAGAAAATGAATCCCCAATTGTATTTGAAAGTTAATAGTCAGCCATTAAGCCTTCACCTTTAAGAATAAAATTTTGAGCATGTAAATAATAACTCGACTCAATAGGGCTTTTTCCAAAAAGTTCAAGTTTTGAACCATAAATTTACATAAGTATTTATTTTTTGTGAGTTTGTTTAATTGAATTAAGATTTGATATATAGTTATAATTCCTCAGAAACGTTTACTGAAAACTGTTTAGAAACAGGGCGCAAAATTTAATTTTTTTAAAAAAATCATTACAAAAGGCCTTTTTTTGAAGAGGATTTTTAATTAAAATAAATTTATTTTTTCAAAACATACAAACAAGAAAAAGAATAAAAAAGGGATGATAGATATTTTTCTCAAAAAAACAAAATAAATGAATAATTAGAATAATAGGATTTGAAAGTATTATTTTGGATTTTAATTTATTAAATAAAATTTCATATTTGAAAAAATATTTGTCTCTCTAATTGGAAATTAATCAAAATTTAATAAATTAATTAATTTCATCTTTCAAATCATCTTTTAATATATAAATGTAAAATTGATTTTTATTTTATTTATAAAGGTGTTTTAGATTTATTTTAAACATTTTTTTTTCTTGCAATGAATGAATTAATTTTTTTAAATTGAAATAAAATTCATAATTCAAATAATCTACCTCTTAATTACAACAAAAAAAATAACACAAAATTCCCCCAAAAAACTCAAATGTTGATTTAAATTTAAAGTATGTAAAATCAAAGAGTTATGAAGGCTTTTAATATTGAATTGACTTAATTTATTATTAAATGTAAATTAAATAAGTCATTGTTTTAATGATTAAAAAATTCTTCATTTTGATTTTTTTTGGTTTTGTTTTTGTTCATTGGTATTTATTTTTAAAACTGACTTGATGATGAGATAATTTTTCAGTAGTAGTAAAGAATTACAAATCAGAAAATTATGGTTTCTTTTCTTGAAAAAACAATTTATTTCCAAAAAGCCCTATCTCTTCTAATGAAATTAATAATAGGGGGTGTCAAAGTCATCAAATCCCACCTTAAAATAACATGGGATTTGGTTTCCAAATCCCAAGGGTAAAACCCATTTTTTCATGTGTAAATTACATGAGACTTTAGCTAAGTCCCCTGTAGTTTTCACCAAATACCATGAGTATGGGATTTAAATTTGAAATTTAATCCATATGAGTATTCAAAATTCATTAATGATAACTGTAAAACATATTCTTCCACCATCTATTTTCAAAAATATTATCATAAAGCTTACAATAACTTGTTATTTTTTCAACCATATCATAATTCCTTGAACCCAAGAAAAACACATTAAATAAGATATGAAGACCACCTCAGGCCTTAATCATCAATCAGGTAATTTGACAATAATCAATTGGCTTTAAATAAAATCAAATTTCAAGTCATGTTTTGGTACTGGTGGCTCAACTTCAATAAGAAATTCCCCGTTATCAAAGCAGCATGTATTTCAGCTTATGGCCATTGAGGTAAACAAAAAATCACTTCATTACCCAAAACTTGGTTAAAGCAGTATTCAAGATGATTGGCAAATATATAAAAAGAAGTATATGGAAGCTAAAAAATTCAAAAAATTAATTGGGCCTGGACTAACTGAAGAATATGAGAGTAAAATTATCAAATGAATGAGTAAAAATATTGAAAGTATGTGTCCTTGCTATGCAAAGAATGGATTCACTCTTTGGCCACAAGCCTGATATCACTCCCACTGCAAGCTATGATTTTCAAGAAAAGGATAGCCTAAATAATGATGATGAAGATGAACAGTTAATCAATGAGGTAATTCATAATTTCTTTTTGTGTTTAACAAAGATTATGAAAGCTCATTTGGATTTTAAAGGGCCATAATAGTTTGGAATCACCTCTCAATCTTAATCCTTTTCTTAATAATTATGATAACTTAGTTCAAGCAGAAAACATTCATTATGAATCAGTAAAGATGTTTAAACCTGATTTTCTTAAAATACAATCTTGATTATTTACTCTTCAACCAGATAAGTAAGTCTATAGCTCATTTGAAACAAAAGAATAATTAAGAATTGGCCACCAGATCAAATTACAAGAGTGGATCTAGGAAGTGGTCCATGAATATTTTTGCACCTACATATGCAAATTTTCTTTAATAATGTCAAAAGGTTATGTCTTGCAATTATTGTTACTCTGTTCAGTCCTACTGAGAAAAAATATGGTGCTTAGGCTGTGAAGCATGTGATAATGCTTGTTTGGAGTGGGACAAGGAAAGGTGGAGTAAAGGGAAAGTTAGGAATATTAAAATTCAATAGTTTAAAGAAGTGAAGTTACAAAAATAAATAAAGCTTGATGAGAAACAACACAACATGAAATATGTATTTTAAAAAGAAAAGTGGAATCATGAATTGGAGCTGAAGGAAAGGCAATACCAGATGGACCTCACTATAGCAGAATTATAATCACGCAGGAAAATATTTGAGCTTGAAAGTATTCTGAAATTAATCAATAAGAAATAATATTTTATAATATTTTAATTGATATAAATGATTAAATTTTGATTTGGTAATGAAAAAATCCAACATATAAATCGTTTCATGGTGCCAAGGAATTAGAAATGCACTCACACATTGAGGTCATTAAATTGATAAGTTGCTTATGATGGTGAGTTATTGACCAGAATTAATACCAGCTTTTATTTAGACACAAAGGAGTAATGAGTTCAAATTGAACCTTTTATGATTAATTGTAGCTGAAATTTCATTTTGAAAAGTTCAATTTTAAATTCAAAGTGAACTTTTCTGCTTATTATGACAAAGTGTTGATCACTTTTCATGTTGGGGGATTTCTAAGGTGTGTTAATTTTAAACTTGTTGTATTAAGAAATGAAATTGATTTTCATTTGGAATAGTGGCTCAAATCTAACATTAAAACTTTTTTTTGAACCTCAAATTAATTTTCTTTTAAAATTGAAATTTTGTGAAATTTTGAACCAAACTTTTAATTTCAAAGGAATAATTTGATATTTTTTTTCCAAAAAAATTTCAAATATGCCTCTTATTTGCATTTTAATTCAATAATAAATGTGTTCAATCCACTCAATTCAACTTTTTTTGAACCGAAAAAACTGGTATTTTTTTCAATTGTCCACTCAGAAAACTCTCACTAAATCTCATTTAAACCTTTTTTTAGAAATTCAAATCTGGTTTTTTCATTTATTTGTGTCCTTATAAAAAACAATCACATGGTGTTTTTTCTCTTGAACCTCATCATTATGAAAACAGAAATCACATCAATAATCATCATCATCACCCTCTACCAACTTCACACCCATCTCTACACCCTGAATCCCACCCCAACCACCCACCAGGAATCTCCCCATTATGACTCTTGGGGGCTCTAGGTATTTCATCATCAAGGTTGATGAAACCAAAAATAATTATATATATATATCTTTTCTTTCTTTATGATGATATATCACGATGCTTATTGATTTTATTTATTTATTTATGATAACAATTCATGATACTTATTGTTTCTTTTTTTGCTTTTTTTTGCTTTTTTTTTGCTTTTTTTTGCTTTTTTTTTGCTTTTTTTTTCTTTTTTTTCTTTTTTTTTCTTTTTTTTCTTTTTTTTCTTTTTTTCTTTTTTTTTCTTTTTTTTTCTTTTTTTTTCTTTTTTTTTCTTTTTTTTTCTTTTTTTTTCTTTTTTTTTCTTTTTTTTTCTTTTTTTTTTCTTTTTTTTTCTTTTTTTTTCTTTTTTTTTCTTTTTTTTTCTTTTTCTTTCTTTTTTTTTCTTTTTTTTTTCTTTTTTTTTCTTTTTTTTCTTTTTTTTCTTTTTTTTCTTTTTTTTCTTTTTTTTCTTTTTTTTCTTTTTTTTCTTTTTTTTTCTTTTTTTTTTCTTTTTTTTTTTTTTTTTTTTTTCTTTTTTTTCTTTTTTTTTTCTTTTTTTTTCTTTTTTTTTCTTTTTTTTTTCTTTTTTTTTCTTTTTTTTTCTTTTTTTTTCTTTTTTTTTCTTTTTTTTTCTTTTTTTTTCTTTTTTTTTTCCTTTTTTTTTTCTTTTTTTTTCTTTTTTTTTCTTTTTTTTTTCTTTTTTTTTCTTTTTTTTTCTTTTTTTTTTTCTTTTTTTTTCTTTTTTTTTCTTTTTTTTTTCTTTTTTTTTCTTTTTCTTTCTTTTTTTTTCTTTTCTTTTTTAATTTATTTATGATGATATATCACCATGCTGATTTTGTTTTCTTTCTTTATGATAATGACTTATGATTCTGATTTGATTTTTTATTTCTTTTCAATTTCTTTATGATCATATATCATAATGCTTATCATTTTTTTTGTGTTTCTATTTCCTTCTGATGATATATCATGATTCTGATTACTGTGATGTTTTTTTTAATATTTTAACTGTTTGTTAATATAAGGGTGGTTCATTTATAAGGGTTTTACTTTTGTAATGTAATTTCATACCAATCTCCTCCCTTCCACATTCAAATTTCAAAAAAAGTCCTTCTCTCTCTCTCACACAAACAATCTGATTATGTCATGGTTAGGATAAACCATATTCAGTACATAATCAGAGTGGTTTGAAATAAAATGAAATTCATATTACTACTTTTGATGTTGTGGTTGGGACCAAACCAAATATAGAACATAATGAGGTTAATAGTAAAAATGCAAATCATAAAAGAAGACTCACCCAAAGCCAAAGAAAAATATCCATGATTTGAAACAGATAATATCAGAACTTGGCCATTCCAAAAGATAATACAAAACTCTCTCATCCATCACAGTTGATAAGAAAGAAGCCAATTCCACATGGCTAAAACTTCCATAAATAAAAACTATAGCCAATTCTTATGTAATAAATGATAAAAACAATAATACTTCCTTACCTGTTATCATTTATGACATCACCCCATTTTACAATTCTTCTGGAAATTCTCACATCTCAAAAGCCCTAGTCTTACTTTAATGAGCTTATCCAAAAATTTCCAGGAAATAAAAGACAATAGAAATATCTTAGGGGGAATTATTAAAGCTATTGGCTTTTGTCCAGGTTCTGATTCTGGGAAATTTGAAGGTGTGTAATATTTTTAACTTCTTATATTAATAATTGCCAATTCATTTAAAAATAATAAGTGCTTACTCCCAAAAGCCTAGTTTTACAGCTCATGAAATTCAACAAGATCATCCTCAATGGGTAAATCTTGAACAATATGAAGAATTTATTTATTCCAGAATTCATCATTTTTCCAACTCAGATGAGAATTAAAATCAATAATTAATGGAAGTTTCTAAATTACAAAATTTTAGTCACCTTGAATGGACTTTGGCTAATAACAAAAGAAAATTCAAATAATTTGAAAATGTCATTGTCACTCAGGATGGATTTTCAATAAGCCTCATAAAGATGTTAAAAATCTCAATTCCTGGACTTATGGTATATTTTATTTTGTGTCAAAAGAAAATTTTCATTCACTTCCAACTGTATTTACCCCAACCGGACATGGCTTGCACTTCCCCAAATTGAAAATGGAGATCCATTTTTCAAAGAAACCTGGAATCATGGAAATTCTTTGGAAGAAATCATAAATTGTTAATAATACATCAAAAGCTCCTCCAGAAATTTTCAATAATGAAGAAATTCCTCATTTCAGATGTTCTTTTCAAATAAAATCAAAATTATTTAATTCAGGTGAGGAATTTTCAAAAATTACACCTACTGAAATTAATTTAAAATTTAATGGTTACTTGGAAAGAAATAAGCAGGACCAAAAGAGAGCTAAAGAGTAAGAATTGGAAATAGTTCTATTTTATAAATAAAATCTCCTCTCCATTGTAGGACTTGAAATCTGGTATATAAGTAAATTTGCATGATAAAAATTAGAATTGATTATATTTCCATGCCAAAGTAATAGGTTTAATTTTCTCACACATATCTACAAGATCCTCCTCATTGTATATATTGTAAAAAACCTTTACTTGTGGTGGATCATCATTTTCATATAAATAAAACCATTCATCTCCAATTTTTGCTAACATATTATATAAGATCATACAAGAAATGAACCAAATAACAGAGCATTAGATTTCTTGATTATTCCTCATTTGATTTTGAACTTGCCTTAGAGAAAAACACCAAACCTTAAAAATCCCAATTGCAAGCTCAATTATGACCCTTTATCTTTCTAGACAGTAATTGAAAGTATTGTTGTATTCATTCTGTGCCACAACTCCCTTATAAGCAGGATCAACCCAAGGAGAGCTTGCATATGCTGAATCGGCTAGTAAGTACTGATCTTTTTCATAAACTTCTTGAGGTATTTTTGCTATTTTCATATGCTGATATACATTTGAATCATGAAGTGACCCAGTACAAACCACACATAGAGCAGTTAACTATTTTCTTATATTGAAAACCAGTTTCATTGACATAGAATACCTTAATTTTTGATAATAAGTCAAAATGAAATCAAGTATTAAAATTCAAAAGCTGCCTTCTTTTTACAATCAAAATGGGATTCACCATCATTGGGGCGTCATTGTGATAATGGTATGAGACTTCCATCAATAACTCTAATGCACTCAGGGAAGCCTCCTGCCTGAATAACTTGTGAAATATCTCTTCATTTTTCTATTGTTGGCCACACAATCAGTCTTTTCATTAGCTTAATTAATATGCTAATTGATCTTTGAGTGTACAAAATAATAGCCCCGTGGATAATTCTAAAAAAAAATTCAATTTTGTGCAAAGCTTCCCCATTTCCATTTTATCAAAGCCTGGATAGTGCCACAGCTAATTTTATGTAGAATTACTTTGTTTGTTTTTCAATGCATTTTGAAAGGTTTTGTCATCTTGAATTTGTGCTACCAATTTTTCAAAGGAGTCATGTTTTGTGTGAAAAAGTTGGCAAAAACTTACAGACAATAAGGTTTGTAAGTAATTCAAACTATACATTTAATGTTGAGAATATCTTCTACAAGGATTGATGTATATTTGTGATGTTATCATATCTAGTAAGGCTATATCTTCATGGATATCTGAATCACTATCAGATTTCAAAGAATAAATCAACTGCAAAAACTTTGATGTCTGAAGTAAAGATAACCTTTGAGATGCCTTTGCCATTGTGATAATGAGATTTGAAATAAAATAATTTAATAAATGACCAGGGTAATCAGATTTCATGCATTTCAATATGCACTCACTGAGGTGTCTATCAAAAAAATGATGCCTTTAGTGAAGCCAAAGGCAGGATTTTAGTATCCCAAAATGGGATTTGGAACCAAAAAACCTAGTTTTTCATTTCCCAAACTCCAAATACTTAATTTGGAATTTGGAAAAAAAACATGGGATTTTGTAATTTTGACACCCCCTAATGTCTTTTGCAAACAAAAAAAACATTTTTTCTTTTTTTCAAATTTTCATGCATTTTTCTAATTTCAATTCAATTCTTTTTTTATTCAAAAAATTAAAAAATTCTTCAAAATTTTCTTTATTAAAATAATACATTGAATTCAATAGTGATAATAATAGCGGGTTGAGATTTATTTCCATTATGTTTATTCATAATATTTTTTTGGTGTAAAATTTAGTAATTCAATTTTGTTCTTAGTTTCTGAATTAGGGTTATTTAAATTAGTAGGTAAGTTCTTTTAATTATTATTTTTAAATCAATTATGAATGAATTTGTGAAAAATTTGAAAATAACTTTGAAATAATTGAGTGGATTTATCATGAATAAATTCGAAATTGAATCTCAATTCATCAACGAAATCGATTTGAAAGGTTTTCTTATGATATCTTATATAGCTATTGAAATATATTGGTAATAATTCATAGTAAAGATAAGATGAGCTTAATTTTATTGAAAATTATGATTAATTCATATAGTTTTTTTCAAAAAACATTGATTCATCAAGAACAGCTCATTTTATTTTATTTCTGTTTTTTTATTAAGGAAGTATAATTCTATTATATTGATGGCTCATTTATATGTTGTTTTTACAATTATTTTTGTTGTGTTTTTAGGGGTTGAATGAGATTTTTGGCTTTATTTTATTTTATAGCTATAATTATGTTTACTTTCTTAAAATAAATTTCATAATCACTTAATTTCAAAGAAAAAACTCTCCTGTTCTATTAGAATCCTCAAATTATTTGAACTTTGGAGCTCAAATAAATTATTGGAATTCATTTGATATTTCATCATACCATTAAATCTACTTGAAATCATGTGATATGAAGAATTTTGGATCTCAAACTCAATATAGAAATGATTTTGAAGATAATATAGTTAATCTGACTAAATAATATTTGAATGAGAAATCAAACAATTACAGGAATAGAGAAAAAATAAGGATGTTTGGCTATATGGATCAAGATGGTTTTAATATTGGACTCAATAATGAAGACTTTTATTTTTTCAATTTCCCCCCAAAAAAATCTAATTTCCACCTTGCTTAGATGAAACTGAAGAGCTAATAATAAAATTAAAGAAAATTCCCAAGAATAGACAAATAAATAACCACTAATAGGAATATGCTTGGAGTAATTATGAGGGGTATTTTATTCTCTCGGGGTTCTGATTATGAAGTCTCATTCAGTGTTTATTCAAAGAAAGATGGCTTTACTAAACCTAGAATTCTTCATCAAAATCAAGAGTTATAGAAAATACACTCGAAAATCCAAACCTCTTCAACAATTTACTGAAAGTTCATCCAGGAATAATCAAATAAAAATTTACAAAATATTTGTAGATTTTAATTCAAATAAAGAACTTGAAATTACTCAAAATCTTTCTCCTGGGTAGCTATAGCCTTTGATGGATTAAAGAACCAGGCTCATACTGATAAGAAATATCCTAACATTAAGAGTTATTATATATTTTATTTTATTTGAAAATATAATTATTAACCAACTCTCGGAATACTTAATCATTCTGGTAATTGAGTGAATTCTCCGCAACGCAAATTTGATTTGAATTTTAAAAGAAAAGACGGAATTATAAAAATAATCTGGAAAAAAATCAATAATTCTTAAAAAACCCAAAAATAATCCCAAATAGTTTCTTCAAAATTGAAAAAATGGCTTTAGATACTATTTTTTTTGAAAAAAAAGAAAGAATTTGAAAGTTAGGAAGAATATACTAAATTTGACCCCAAAAGTAATTTAATTAAAATCATTTAGCCAGAAGGAAAATAATTAGAAATGTAATAAAAAAATTTCAAAAACAGAAACTTTTAGAAAGACATTATATTATAGATAATATTTTTAAGTATTGATAATAAATGAATTAAATATTTATAGGTATTTATTCAATTCAAAATTAATTAATGAATCAAAATAAGAAATTTATATATCATATTAACAATAATTAACTAGGTGGGTCAATTTCATTTTTCCCAAAATCTTCAGCAAAAAATCAAAATCAATATTTCTGAAAGATATTTTGTAATTAAAGGGAAGAATTATCTTCATATAAAGAAATAAATTTATCACCAAATAATGAAAAATGATGATATAAGATTTCACATTCCAAAAAACATTGTAAAAAATATTGAAGATATTTTTTTGATCACACAAATTATTTCTCATCTCCCTAAAAGATGGGAAAAGACATTTCAAATAACAAATTTCATGTTAAATATGTACTCTTGATATAACTAAAAATAAATTAAAGCTTTGATTTTATTCCAACTGGGATGTTTTATGCTTCTATACTGGTACAATAAATTTCAATATTAAGGATTAATAATATTCTACGAGATAGTTGTCTCTTTCATATAGTTATTGAGGGTTTTTTTGGAGATTTTCACATGGTGATATGAATTTGAATCATATAGAAAACCAGCCCTTTAAATATAAAATGAAAGAAATTTTTTGTTTTTTTAAAAAGAAAATTCAAATTGAGATTGATTACCTATATGAAATTTTGATCATATTAAAATGCAACCAATTATGATACCAAAAAATGAATTTTATTAAGTTTAGGATAGTTCTTCCCATACATTGAAGGTCTCTGAGACAAGGTTATAAGACCTCCATCAATGAAACCCACATAACCAGGAAAAATTTCTTCTTCAATGGCCTGTTATTTTTCCATTTTTTTTTGAAACATTTTCCAACTGATATAATACTTGTCATAATATATCATTAGTTTTGTGTATAGAACACTTTACCCATAGATAACTCAAAAAATCCCCCAGATTCTATAATTATGAACAATTACCAGTAAAGAACAATTGTGAGAATTTCACTGATAATATTATGGCTGGGTATCTCTGTTTGAATCCCAAGGATTTCTCAAAAAATTCATTATCTTGAATCATTGAAAAAAATATTTGGGAATATTAATGAGTAATATGAAGATTATGTTAAAATTTGTGACTGGATAATTAGATAAAATTACCTGAGGTATATATATAAGAAGAAGTATTTGTTTTTTAAGCACAAATATGGCTCTGAGCACTAAGGTAGTGTATCAGTGATTTATATTCTTCTAGATTTGAATAAGGAGAAGATAATATTCAGATTGTATACTTAAATGAATTTATTCATAGAAGGATATTCATTTTGAATATTTTTTGAGAATCAAGAAATTTGATAACTTGGGTGAGGAATATGATCCTTAAAGATGGGTGTAAGATTTGTCTATGAAACTCTTGATCAAGAATGCTTTGACTTTTGTTATCAAATATAATAAATAATTTTATCATATCTTAAAATAAATGATCACTTTCTGAATTATTTATTTTACCTGCTATACACTACCAGCTATTGTAGCAGTAATAATTAATTGTCTAGAATAAATTACAAGAAGCTTTAATAATAAGAATTCTGATTAAAATGATATAAAAATTATGCTGATGGATAATTATCCTTTTCAAGAGTAATTAAAATTTATTATTGAATGAAAATTCATGAATAACTCACTAATAGTCCATAAATCCCTTCAAAATATTGAGTAGAGTGATTTGAAAGATTATTTGTGGATTTAAAGTATCAAAAGTTGTAAAAGGCAATAATATACCAAAATATAGCTATAATATTATTTTAAATAGAAATATTCTAGATTTTTTTCTCTTTATGGATGATTTGAAACATTTAAAATACTCAATGATGATTTAATAAATAGTACTTACTTGGTTGTATCAATGATTTGATGATAGGATCTCTGGAAAAAAACAGAAATAGTGGGCTTATTCAAAGTCTAAAGCAGCTCAAAGAGGAATTCCATGGAGAAAACCAAAATAAAATTATGTGATAAACCAGATAGCTTATTTTTATTATTCATTACATAATGCTTTGTCATTTAAGATTGTCATAATTACTCAATTAAGTCATTTTACATGGCTACTGGCCCATTTATTGTTGAGAAATTAAGGATTCTATAATTTAATTCCTATTTTATTTCATAATAAATTTATTTTTCTCAAAGGTATAAATGTTAATGAAAATCCCATTTCAGGTTGTGTTTTCTGTGAATATTTGAAGATTCAGTTCTTTATGTGGAATTATCAAAAATGGACTGTAAGTAAAACTTGTTATTTGAATACTGAAGTAATCATTATTTTTGGCTTTATGGCAGATTATAAATTTCTAAATTGGTACTGAAATCCTCAGAAAATTCATTAAGAATTGTACTTTGAATGAATTTTTGAATTTTCACTTCATTTTTTGCATAGTCTAAGTAAGCAGTATAGTAGCAGCTAGTTTCCATGAGTTAGTTTCATGGATACTACTCCTGATAGGGTCTTAGTTCCTTTTTTGGGCTTATCCATGAGAAATAATTAATAATTGAAATTTCTTCAGTACTAAGAGTTGCTCATTAACTCATTTTAACATCAAAATAGCAGCTAATTTTCTATTTTGTCATGATTTAATGAGATTTAGACTTAGTAAAAAGTTTCCAAAAATGTTTCAATTAAGTAATTAGTAAAAATGAGCCATATATCCAAACACTATAGATCTTTACACTTCAGAGTCCCCAGAAATTGGGGTACCCTGGCTCTATTTGATGTCTTTTATCCCCTTAAGCTATTTTCATGTCAAAAATAGTAATTCAAGGTTAAATACTGATATCCACTATGGGTGCACCAAATACTTATTTAGAAATAAAGAATTTTTAGGTGCCAAAAATATGAATAAAAGTAATTTTAAGAATTGCATTAATTTGTGGTTAAAATGAAAAAAATAAAAATCTTCACAATTATTTTATGTGGTATTGATGATGAGGTGTTCAAGTATTTTTCATATTAACACCTCATGAATATAAGTAAATTTTTTTACTATATGGAGTTAATATGGGTGAATTTTAGCATATAGTCCAAACCTAGCCTCAAATACATGGAGCTGTTACTCAAAAAAGTGTTATTTATATCTTTCTATATGAAGAATAATGAATTTTGGATAAATACATGACTTATGGGCTCTGTATATTCCAAAAGTTATTGTTAAATTATTTGAGGCTTAGTTGAGTATTTCATATATATCTCAAGGCTCAAAATGATTAAATTATTTTCCAGAGGAGATGAAAATAAATTGAGAGTTTGATTTTGGGATTTCATAAAGACTCTATATATTATGAAATGGGGGAATTTCCCATGGAGAATTAAATGTATTTACTAAGCTTAGCCAAAAAATCACGGATTTGAGAGAATGTGGATTGGATTTCAAAGGTTTAAAGTCAACATTTTCCCCCAAAAATGTAGGCTCTTTGTAAATTTGAAATACCACAAATCACAATTGGTGGCGTCTTAAAATTTCCTGAAATTGAATATGGTATTAAGTGACAAAAACCCAATATTTTAAATATGTGAGTTGGTAAAATTTACACCCCTTATCATTCAAATTGAACCAATTATTATGAAAGAAAGAATGAATTCACTTATTTTTTCTATTGAATTTGGTATGTTACAATGTAAGTTTTAAAGATTTAAAATATAAGTAATTTTATTTATTTATTTATTCTTGAACAAAAAAATAGCTATTATTATTGGTTTTTTATATGGCTATAGACTCAATATATATATAAAGATGTATTCTAGAAAAAGATTCAAAGTAATTGACAATTTATTATTCATAGATTAATTCCTTTTAATAAATTTCCAATTAACTTTTTAAGAAGAAATACAGATACATAGTATGGATTTTTTGATTAATATAGGGAATTAGGTATTTGAAAATAATGAAAATATATTTGTTAAGATCACAAAATTTTGTAGATATAATAATAAGATATTTTGCAAACTATTAGCCAATAATGATGAAGTATAAGTCATATGAGTTCATTAAGTATAAAGCTTCTTTGGATTATTATAAATTTTTAATAATGAAAATTTCTTTTTGAATACAATGAAAATTAACTAATACAAGAAATATTCTTATTTATTTATGATTATCCAATAAGAGGTTTATTGCGCGAATTTAATGTGTATCTAAATGTAAATATTATTAGAGTAAATTGAATAGTAGCTTGAAACATATCAAATATATACACTGATCACTCGCTTTTACATCAACTCAGGATTAAAAATTCAAAATTTAGATATATTAAGGAATTTATATCAAAATGAAAATTTGAATGAGATATTTAAAGTAAATACTGGCTTTATTTAAGAGCCATCAAGAGATTCCTTTAATCATGTAAAGCCTTCATCTAGTTTTATTTGAATATTGTATTATAAGGATTTGTGGATGGGATTAAATTCCCTGAGAAAATAGAACTCTATTTTAGGATATTATATAACAGGGATTTAAATTTGATATCAAGTGTTTATCAAGTCATTCAAAATATTTGAACCAATATAGAAAATAACCGATATAAGAACATACAGATTTGAATTCTGGAAATTCCACCCAATTTATTATAAAGAAAGTCAAACAGGACACATAACTGAAAAAATCACAAATTGTTTTGTTAAAGATCTAGTGATGATAGAAAAGAGTATAGACAAAAATGAATAACAAGAAAAAATAGTTTTTGAATTTTATTTGAGTGCGAAAATTCAATAAGAAAGAATGATAATATATATTGCATAAATTCTATAAGATAAATTAAGAAGAACTCGATAAAATAAATATTATGCTTTTGTTTAAAAATTAAAAAGCTTAAAGGATGATAAATATTCTTTAACTATTTATATTTAAATATGATAGATAATATGTATTTTAAGAAGTGAGTGAAACTAAAATAGAATAAAATATAGTGTTATCTTCAGGAATAAAATAATGACAATAAATTAGGAAATTGGAACTGTTTTTGATTAGATATTTAAGGAAAGTCAAATTTTAAATAGACTCTGAGCTTGGGAATATTATACAGGGAGATTTAATTTCATCATTTTTAAACAAAACCCATTGGAAAAATGTTGGAGAAGCTATAAAGGACATACATCATAAGCCCATTTCATCCGATTTGGGGAAAGCATTTTCGAGAGTGAGTCACCTAAGTCATTAATACCAATAGACGAATATAAATTGGTGGAAATGAAAAATATCTAATAATATTATATTCCAATGATATTAAAAGGGGTGGTTGTTATTCTAATAAGCCAAAGCTTTCACTGTGAGTTTTTTTGAATTAAAAAAGAGTTTGTAAAAGCTTTTCAATTTTTATTTTCAAAATAAATAAATATTCTGTTTTTGAATTTGATTTTTTGATGAGACTCATTCATCTAAACAATATATCAATTTTCATTTATCAGCTGCATCTTTGCATGGGGAAAAAAATATGGCTTACTAAAAGTCTCCAACCCTCAATTTTCTGTTTTAATTAATAATTCTAAAAAAAGCTATATATAATAGCTGAAGGGGTCAAGAAATGAATATCTCTTGGTTATTTATTGCTACCTTTTTTATTGCTCATTTGTTTTTGTATTGTGAGAGTTTTAAATGGAAACTAAGAAAGTATTGGTAAAATATTGAGTAATTTTACCAGAAGGATGAAGTTTAGCTTTTTGAATTGCACATAACGAAATGACAATTGGACTCTTACTAGATGGATAATTGGATAAAAATATTAATATTAATTTTTCAAAGAGATATAACATCGGCTCTATAAATGTAAGTGTCTTTCATCTATATTCACCCAGTTGATAATTGATACCATTTGAAGACCAAGTGTGAAGTTGAGTTTATGTTTTTGATTTTTGTGCTCTAATGATTCTCTGTAAAGATAAATTCCCAAAGGATTCTGAAATGAGTAGTGATACAGCTTTGGGGTTCAAATATCAGCTGAAATAACTTTAAGATCACAAAATTGCTCATTTCAACCTTGAATGTGAGAAGAAATTTATCAAAAAATCTAAATGACTTTCCTATTACATGGATTTAATATCAGAAATTAAAAGTAATATTTGTATGAGACTTGGGAGATGTACTGCTAAAATAAATATTAAAAGGTCCAATTTAATTTATTAAAGGGTTACAATTAATTTTATAAATTCTGAAATGTTGTTAATACTGTCAGACAAGCTAATGAGGGAATCTTTTAATTAATTTTTTGATTTTCCCCTTTGATTAAAAAGCCTATATAATTCAACAAGAAAATGAAATTTTGCTTTTTAGTGGTACAGGTTAATATTAATCTTTTGTCAGCCTGTGACTCAAAACCAGAGCACAAACATGACAGCCAAAATACCATAAACCAATGGTATAGCCAAAATACCACCAAAACATGGAGCTGAGCCAAATTAGCTCAAAAGGTATCAAAAGAAAGAGGAAACTCACCTCTTTCTGAAAATATAAGTCTCATCACCATAGGACAAGAAATAACAAAGTTATTCCTGCTCAAAGTTATTGCTGAGCATAAACCTTAAATTTCACCTCTCATCTAAAATCTAGAAGGAGAGGCTTAACCCCATCAAATGGGTATTAAAAATGAAGCTCTAAGCCAGGGCTATCTAATGGTGCTAGCCAAACTGAGCTAGCACCAGTATTACTTGAGTTATGGTCAAATTCAGACCAAATAAGGGTGAACAAAACATTCACCTCTCATCTAACTTTTACAGTTTTAGTGTGAGATACTTAAAGTGGGGTCTTTTTGGAAAGAGCACAATCAGGGCTATCTGACGGTGCCATCCATTTCCTCATAGCTCAACTACAACAGAAGTTATTGGCCAAACAAGCTTAATACAGCTTTTGCCCAAACCACGCCAATGTACAAAAATACTTGTACATGGGATAACTTTGTCATATTTAATGATAACCATGTCAAGTTGGGTACTATTGTGTAGAGCTCATATAGAGCTATTCAATGAACCAATTTTGAGCTTGATATCTCAAAAACTGACAGAGTTATGACCCCTTTAAGGTCAAAATCCCACCTGCTGTCATATACAGCCTTACCATGGGATAATATCCCATAACCATGAATATGAGGTGTCAAATAGACGAAGAAGCATGTTTTTACTTCAATACCTCATCTTTCAGTCAATACTGGGGTCCCATACAGTTTCTGTACAGCATTCTATGCGTCATACATGTCAGAATCAGGCTGTGAGGTCCCCAGATGAAAATTTTCACCCTGTATTGGTGAAAACCACCAAGATGTGGTTTCAAAACCACATCTGAGCCCAATACAGAGTATACAGGCTGTTTGAAAACCACAAGCCTGTCATAGAGAGTGAAAAATCTTCACTTCCTCTACGTGGAAAGGTCTGACAGCCTTTCCACCTCAATTTCAGGATAAAAGGAGGGTTTTTCACAGCCAAAAGCTTTTCCTCATCCTGCTGTTGAATAACCTACGTAGTAAACTATCAAAAACAGTTTTACTCTTGGTTAATAATCAGGTATAATTATAAACTTAATTATTGTAGTCTTTTATTATTGTAACCCAGCAGATAAAGCTGCACCCAGGGCTTTCAATAGCGCTCACCACCACTATATCCATTATAGTAAAGCCCTTATATTTTAAATTAAATCCATCTTTAACCCTTATAAAATCTTTTTTAAACTATTTTCCACGTGTCACAGTCATAGTTTTAGTTGTAAATAGCTTTATTACCACTTCAACATAGACTCATCCTGACATTTTGGGGGCCTGGCCGTGTTTTAAATCTTTTTTGGGACCTTACAAGTAAGTCTTTTCTCTTTTTATGACTTATTAACAAGTGTTTTATCCTTTTTTTAGGCGTAATTTTTCCATTAAAATATATATTTTATGAATTTTTACCCTTTTATTTATACATACTCATATTATAAGAGTATTATTCACGTGGCTAATACCCACTGAAAATAACTATTTTTGGCGTGTTTTGTATATAAAAACACATAAGCCATCAATAAGTCCTGTATTCTTGATTGAATAAGGACACCTCTGACTGAAAAACCATCAGTTGAGGCGTGGTTAAGTGTATTGTTAACTCAATCACACTCATACAGAGCCACTTATTCAGATTACACTTAAACCACAAGTGTATCTGTGGGATACTGGCACACAAACAGTGTGACAGGGTACCAAAAGCTGTAATTCTGACGTGGAATTGTTGATTCAATCACACTGTCATTATACAGGGCACATTGTAGTAACATACAAGCCCAGAGGCCAATCTAAGACGTGCAAAACCAGCATTTTTTGAGAAGTCTTAACTGACATAAGCCCTCCTTTTTCCTGCTTTGATTTCAGTGGAAGAAAATTACATCCCACTTGAGACCCAGTCACAGGCCAACACACCAGTGACACCCTCAGAACCAGAGGGCAGCAAGGGCAAAGGAAAGAGGCACAGTGAAGGTCTCATCACAGCCAAGAAGTGGACATCAATACCCACTCAGAGAAGTAGAAAACCACGAAACTCTGCATCAATACAAGGTAAACCAACCTTAACCACTTGTACAGGGAAGATTACAATTATTAACCCAGTTGTAACTTCCAAAGGCAAACTGCCCAAATCAGTAGACAATAAATTTGTACAAGGCACAGTCAAAGGTAAATACCCTAAGAACATAAAGTTGTTGACTGTTTGCAGACACTGATATGTCCCCTGTATACCTCAGAGACCTTGGCTTCCAAAGGAACCAGCCAGAGGATAGAGGAGGATTGTCCAGAACCAGAAGACCTGAAAGAGGACACCCTGGACACAGTGGTGGATGGCAAAACAATGAGGGAGATAATATCAACCTTGCCATTCACACTCCAATTCAACAGAAACCTCAAACCAGAGGACTGGAAGGATATGGATCAAGTTCTTCAGATCCACCAACTCCTCAAAGATTTATTTCAATGGAGCATGGACAACAAGAGGTTCAACATAGCAACTCACTGGGCAGAAATGGGATCAAGTTGCCAGAAGATCTGTCTCAAAGAGATAGACTTCAAAGACCTTATGGTAATCACCAAGGGTTGGAATCCTACCAGGCAGCACAGACTCCTGGAGGCAAGGGCACAGAGGATAAGGGAGAATCAAGCCACTATCCTAGCTATAGAAGAACAGTTGACCCAGACAGGGCCTACTCAGATTCCTTCAGGCTCACAAGGAGCAGGCCAAATCAGCTCTCCAGTGGCTTCACACCATTTAGAAACCAGCAGATCAGTGGCCAAGAGTCACCATTCTTCACAATTCCAGGAAGTTTCCAGGAGAAGACAAGGAAACAAGGGCAAGAACAAAGCCACCTTCAACCAGAGGAGGAAAGAGTCAGACCCCATGATCCAGAAGCTGTTAGACTTGGTAAAGGAAGTACACAAGAACCAGAAGTAGTTGTAAACCACTCTAGAATCAGTAGTCCTAGTAATAGAAACATTACCCCCACTCAGACTGAAAATAACATTGTCACATCTGAGAGTAACATCAACAGTGATACACTGTGGTTACAAGTGTCCCAATATGCTGAACAATCTGCAAAGAAATTTGCAGAAATTAAAGCTAGCCAAGAGAGGATGAGACAAACTCAAGCCTCCTTGGAACAAATAGTTAAGAATCTTCAAGAAGGATATGCTCAACTGAGCAAAGCCTCTGAAGAATCCAACAAAAGACAGAATCAAGTCCTTGAAGAACAACACCACAGCACAAGGGACAGGGAGTGTCTGGATCAAGACATTAACAAATTGGTTAATGCCTACCATATCTTGAAGCCCCAACCACAAGGCCAAGCTATGGAGAATCCATATCAACCAGATGACATCAAACCAGATGCCATGTTGTTGAATAAGGCAAGATCTCCATCACAATACCAGGATGGAGATGGCATTTCTTATTCAGAGAAGGAAGCCTTGAAACAGCTTCCTGAGGCCTCAAACTGGCCCAAATTCTCTGGATCAGGAGAATATGATCATATGGAACTCATAGATTATATTGATGGACTCTTCATTGATGTACCCAGAATACCAGATTACTGGATTACTGCTAGACTGAATACTGCATTTAAAGGTCATGCAAGTATATGGTACACAGAAATGAAAGAAATCCATGGCAGAAGAAACTGGCCATGGTGGAAGAGTCAAATACTCCAAAAGTACAGTAATGGAACTTGGATATGGCAAAAGACCATGTCATTTGAGAATGACAAATACTCTGTGGACAAAGATCCATATGAGTGGTGTCTTAGACAGTCTAAAAGACTTAAAGCCATTGATCCTCAGATGAACATCCAAATGAGGAATCACAAACTTCTGACACAACTGCCAGGAGAGCTAGAGCATGCAGTAAAATGCAGGTGCAACCAGAATTGCACTCTAGATGACATAGCCAACACCTTAAAAGACATAAGGAAGAGGACTAATATAGGGAAATTTACCCCATATAGAAGCAGTAGTTTCAAGGAGAAACAACCTTTCAAGGTGGAGTTTAAAGACAAACCCAGAGAAAGAGTGGCAGAAGTGGCAAGGAAGAAGAATTCTTGTCACAGTTGTGGTTCAACAGACCACTATGCCAACAACTGTCCAAAGGCAAAGAAAAAAGTCTATGCTATAGAAAAAGTCCCTGAAGAAGAACCTCCAACAGAGGATTCTGAATCAGACTCTATGGGAGATGCCAACAGAGAACCATCTGATGAGGATCAAGACCCAAGAGAGGAATTTCTAGTAGAATACCAAGAGGAAACCCCATTGGAAATCCAGGACATACAGTTGGAAGCAGGCATGCCACAGGACACTGCCAACAAGAGCTTGTGCAAACACACACAAGATGCACAAACATTCCTGGTTACACCAACCAAAGGAATGGCATATATACATGGAACAGCCACAAAAATGACTGTATGTATTGACAATGCTCAGCACCCACTGATCATTGAAAGTGGAGCACATTGCTCCATAGTGGCCAGAAATTATCTGGATAACCACTTCCCAAACTGGGAAAAACAGCTCTTGCCCACTAAGGCAAAGAACTTCAAAAGTGCATCAGGGAAGATGACTTCCATTGGGACAATTATCAAAGAGATAATTATACCCCACAGGAAGGGTAATATCAGACTCAACCCAGAGTTTGTAGTGCTTGAAGATGCCCACATCCAAGGGTTTTTACTGGGAACAGATTACCAGAGGATGTATGGCATAGATATTTACAACAGTAAAAACAGGCACATTACCATTGGTACCAACAAGGAAAAGAAATTTTCACTTGATATATACCACATATCTTCACAGGATCCACTAGAAGAACTCTTGAAGGAATTCAAGGAGGGACAGTTTAGCACTACCCTCACCAGTAAACAAAAACTAAGTTTACTGAAGATGCTGAGGAAGAACAGACCAGCATTTGCCATTGGTGAAGAACCACTAGGCAAGATTAAAGGCCATGATATAGAACTATATCTGGATGTGGAAAGACCTTATCCACCCATGCTGAGGAGACCTCCTTATCCAGCAAGTCTGGAAACCAGGAAAGAAATTGAAAAACACATCAATGAACTCCTGGACATGGATGTCATCAGGAAGATTGGACATAATTAAATAGTGGAAATCACCACTCCTGTCCTGATCACCTGGCATGATGGCAAGTCTAGATTGTGTGGAGACTTCAGAGCCCTGAATAACTACACAAAAGCAGACAGGTACCCTATACCAAGGATACCTCATGCCTTGGATAAGCTGGCCAAAGCCAAATACATAACCAAGATGGATTGTATGAAAGGCTTCCACCAAAATGGAGTTAAACCAAACTCCATGAAATTGCTCAGAATAATATGCCATATGGGCATATATGAGTACACCAGGATGCCATTTGGCATCAAGAATGCACCAGCCCACTTCCAAAGGATGATGGACACCATATTTCAAGAAGAAATAATGGAAGGCTGGATGGTAGTATATATTGATGATATCATTATATACTCAGAGACATGGGAAGACCATGTACAATACATAGACAGAGTGCTAAGTAAATGTACACCCATCAATCTGAAAATTTCACTTAAAAAGTGTAATTTTGGCCAACAAGAGCTGCTAGCTCTAGGACACAAAGTCTCAGGCCTTAGTCTGGCAATTGACCAGAACAAAGTAGCAGCAGTACTGCAAAAGCCAGTACCAAAGAACATCAAAGAGATGCAATCTTTCCTTGGGTTTGCTAGCTACTATAGAAACCACATTAAGAACTTTGCACACATAACTAGTAGTTTATACAAGTTATGCTCAAAGGATGTAGTTTTTGAAATAACCAAGGAAAGGAGGGATGCATATGAGAGGATCAAATATGAACTCACAAATGCACCTGTGCTCATCTTTCCTGACTTTGAACTACCATTCAAGTTATATATAGATGCAGCATGCAGCCAAGGCTTGGGAGCAGCCCTTCACCAAAGACAAATTGTGGATGGTGAACCAAGAGAAGGTGTAATATGTTACATCTCCAGGCAGCTGAAAGATTCAGAAGCCAGGTATGGGGCCACCCAGACAGAATGTCTATGTCTAGTCTGGGCTCTAGAAAAACTCCATTATTATTTGGAGGGAGCAGTCTTTGAAGTCTACACAGACTGCACAGCCTTGAAATCTTTACTAAACATGAAGACTACTAATAGACACATGCTGAGATGGCAAATAGCCATCTAGGAGTATAGAGGGAGCTTGACCATCATATACAAGGAAGGTAAAAGCCATACCAATGCAGATGGCCTTAGCAGATGGCCACTGGACAATGTCAAAAGCAATCCAGATTATGACCCTGAAGTTGCTGCAAAAATTCCTATCCATTTTATGGAAATAAATAGGAAGAAGAACTTCAGATTCTCTGAATGGGCACCAGGGAGTGGTACCCTTGACAGTGGAAACACTGATTCAGAAGGGACAGAAACCCCCATACTGGGAATAAGTTCCTCAGAACTGCACAATGAATTTTTCAATGCAGTACTGAAAGCTTATGCTAAACACAAACAGTGTAGCATACTACTCCAACTCCTTCAACAAAAATACAGGAGCCCAGGACTGGAAACCCAGCTGGAGGAACCCTGGTTGAGGGCCTATAAGGACAATAAATTCTTCCTTATAGATGGCCTGATTTATCACAGGGAAAAGCACACCAGTGCACTCACAGTGATAGACAGAGACCACATCTCTTTAATCCTGCAGGAATGCCATGACTGCCCCTATATGGGACACATGAGTGAGGACAGGACTAAAGAGAGGGTAGCAAGCACAGCTTGGTGGCCCAAGTGGGAGCAAGAGTTGAGTGAATACATCAACACTTGTGAAAGATGCCAAAAGGCAAATAGAAAACATGGGAAGAAATATGGGTTGCTTCAACACATAGAAGAACCCAAACACCCATGGGAAACCATCAACATGGACTGGGTCACAGGACTTGTCCCAGGAGGCAAAGAAAACTACAATGCCTGCTTAATCATAGTTGATAGGTTCAGCAAGAGCATGAGATGTATACCATGCCATAAAGAGGACACAGCCATGGACACTGCTCTGTTATTTTGGAATAACATCATATCCACCTGTGGAGTCCCTAAGATCATAATTAGTGACAGGGACCCAAAATTCACATGTGAATTTTGGACCAATTTATATGACATGCTTGGCACCAAGCTTGCTTTTTCCACAGCTTACCATCCACAAACAGATGGCCTAGCTGAGAGGATGATCCAAACAATGGAGGACATCCTCAGGAGGTTCTGTGCCTATGGCATGGAATACAAGGACCATGAGGGATACACCCATGATTGGGTCACCCTCTTACCAGCAGTCCAACTGGCTTATAATACAAGCCAGCACTCTACTACAGGAAAAACACCTGCACTGGTAGAGAAAGGGTGGAATCCCCTGTTACCTGTGGATCACTTGAAGAAAAATCTTCTGACCATCCACCCCACAGCCAAAGACTTCCATGATATGTGGAAGAAAGCCTGTGATACTGCTGCCAAATGCATAGCTGAGGCCAAAGAGTATAACAAGCAAAGGTGGGACAAGTCACATATGGAACATGACTTCAAGGAAGGGGACCAGGTGTTAGTGTCTACACTGAGCTTTAACAATCTCAAAGGACCTAAGAAAATGAGAGACTCATTTGTAGGGCCCTTCACTATCATTAAGTTGATAGGGAAGAATGCAGTAGAGGTCAAGCTCACTGAGGAGTTTTCTAGGAAACACCCAGTCTTTCCAGTGAGCCTGGTCAAACCATACTTCCAAACAGAGGAGGATAAATTCCCCTCCAGGAAGAAAAACATCACTCCACCAGAAATAGTGGAAGTAGAAGACTCCCCTGGACCTGTGAGTAAAATCATCAGGGCCAGAAAAATCAGACTTAATGGGAAGGATCAGAGACAATATCTAGTCAGATTCAAGAACCAGACAGCTGACAAAGACAAATGGTTGGCAGAGGATGCCATACCAGATGGAAACCTTCATTTAAGAAGATTCAGAGCCTCTAGGAGGACTGAACAGTCTCATCTATGATGAGCCTTTTTTAGAGGGAGGGTATGTCAGCCTGTGACTCAAAACCAGAGCACAAACATGACAGCCAAAATACCATAAACCAATGGTATAGCCAAAATACCACCAAAACATGGAGCTGAGCCAAATTAGCTCAAAAGTTATCAAAATAAAGAGGAAACTCACCTCTTTCTGAAAATATAAGTCTCATCACCATAGGACAAGATATAACAAAGTTGTTCCTGCTCAAAGTTATTGCTGAGCATAAACCTTAAATTTCACCTCTCATCTAAAATCTAGAAGGAGAGGCTTAACCCCATCAAATGGGTATTCAAAATGAAGCTCTAAGCCAGGGCTATCTAATGGTGCTAGCCAAACTGAGATAGCACCAGTATTACTTGAGTTATGGTCAAATTCAGACCAAATAAGGGTGAACAAAACATTCACCTCTCATCTAACTTTTACAGTTTTAGTGTGAGATACTTAAAGTGGGGTCTTTTTGGAAAGAGCACAATCAGGGCTATCTGACGGTGCCATCCATTTCCTCGTAGCTCAACTACAACAGAAGTTATTGGCCAAACAAGCTTAATACAGCTTTTGCCCAAACCACGCCAATGTACAAAAATACTTGTACATGGGATAACTTTGTCATATTTAATGATAACCATGTCAAGTTGGGTACTATTGTGTAGAGCTCATATAGAGCTATTCAATGAACCAATTTTGAGCTTGATATCTCAAAAACTGACAGAGTTATGACCATTTTAAGGTCAAAATCCCACCTGCTGTCATATACAGCCTTACCATGGGATAATATCCCATAACCATGAATATGAGGTGTCAAATAGACGAAGAAGCATGTTTTTACTTCAATACCTCATATGTCAGTCAATACTGGGGTCCCATACAGTTTCTGTACAGCATTCTACGCGTCATACATGTCAGAATCAGGCTGTGAGGTCCCCAGATGAAAATTTTCACCCTGTATTGGTGAAAACCACCAAGATGTGGTTTCAAAACCACATCTGAGCCCAATACAGAGTATACAGGCTGTTTGAAAACCACAAGCCTGTCATAGAGAGTGAAAAATCTTCACTTCCTCTACGTGGAAAGGTCTGACAGCCTTTCCACCTCAATTTCAGGATAAAAGGAGGGTTTTTCACAGCCAAAAGCTTTTCCTCATCCTGCTGTTGAATAACCTACGTAGTAAACTGTCAAAAACAGTTTTACTCTTGGTTAATAATCAGGTATAATTATAAACTTAATTATTGTAGTCTTTTATTATTGTAACCCAACAGATAAAGCTGCACCCAGGGCTTTCAATAGCGCTCACCACCACTATATCCATAATAGTAAAGCCCTTATATTTTAAATTAAATCCATCTTTAACCCTTATAAAATCTTTTTTAAACTATTTTCCACGTGTCACAGTCATAGTTTTAGTTGTAAATAGCTTTATTACCACTTCAACATAGACTCATCCTGACATCTTTACTGATAATCAAAAATATTGAGCATTTGAGGGTTAATATTGATTAATTCCCCCCTATAATGAAAAAAATACTCTTTTATGGTGGAAGTCACATTGCATCCACCTCAATGCTCTTCTTATTCCATAGGACATTGAAGATATATGTTTGAAAATAGATTTTCATCTGGAGTTTTTAATTCCCATTTCATTTTTGGACCCATAGAATGGTAAGGTGTGTATGAAGCTTTTATTAAAAAACAAGTAGTTTTCCTGTCCTCATTTTCTTAAAGTGAAGCTATGTAAAAATGGTAATCTCAAGAGTTTTAAAAGAAAAAAATGCCAAAATTCTTAATTTTAACTTTTTTCATTATTTTACCAACAATAAAGATTTGTCCTAAAATACTTTACAAGAGAAGTTTCAATTGGAACTAATTGAGCAAAAGAACTGTAGGAAATTGATATGAGAGAAGAGTATCTAAAATTAATAATAAAGAGAAAAGACTCTAAAAGGCGACCATAATGAATTTGGAAACAAGGTGACAAAGCTAACAGTGATTAAAGATACTTTAATATACTTTTTGGGGTGGTTCAAGGGTAAAAATGCTTATGAAGAGTTACAAAAAGTGATTATAATACCTTTTTCAGGTATTTGTAAGGTTTAAACGTATTTGAAAAGGGTTTTTGTGATATTTTATTGATTTTCTTATTAATGTTTGAGCTAATTATGAAACGAAAAGATTTCAACATGAAGGGAAAAGTGGGGCAAAGAAGACATTATTTTATTTCCAGAAATTTTATTCCTCCAAAAGTAAATTTTACTCTAATCAGTTGTGAGAAACACACATGAAACAGAAAGGAAACTTATGGAATCATTGAACCCTGGTGTTGACCAAAAAGGGCTAGTTCTAGCCATCATAGTCCTGTAAACCAGCCATTGCTATAGTAATAGGTAGCTTATAGCTTTCAAAACACGTCAAAATGTGTGTGAAGGACCCTAAAAACAGTTGCAAATGCTTTCATTAAATTTTCTTTAGCTTAAAGTTAGTTTTACCCTATTGGCAACAGTTAAAACTTGCCTGGTTGGTATCAAAACCTCATTGTCAATTGAGTTACAGACCCTGTGACTCAATTCCAGGTCAAAGGTGACTAGATTTTGCATTAAATTTGACCTCCCATTCATTTCAAAAAGGAATTTGGGGTATTCTGGCACACTTGGAGCCAAGCTTCCTTCCCCCCAGAATTTATCTTTCCATTTCATTTTCCCTATACTTCCTTATAATGTATTATAATTAAACATGTACATATGTAAATAAATTGAGAAATTAACACACATAACTGTAATTATTAGCTCCAAATATATAAATTCAAGCTCATTCATGTAATACAAATGCACATTTTGACATTTCAGTTGAGAATACTTCAATTCCTCATACCCTCTAAGCAACACACCACAGCTCAATTTTAACACAAAAATTGATGGTTAACACCACATGTATTGAAGATGAAATTATGGCTTTGAGGATTCTCAGACTTTGATACAGGAAATACTAAAAGCTTAATTTAAGCTTTTTTAGAGTTGAGCTACAAAGATTTCACTCAGAGGTGACCCCACCTAATTTTTCATGAGGAATCTAATTGTGAAAAGTTTTTTGAATATTAATTTTTTGGAAAAAAGGCTATAATGATTTTTATTAAATTTTTTCCAAAAAAATGTGGTGAAAGACTTCTTGGATGTTTATTTATTGGACAAAAAGTTATAAGGATTTTTATTAAATTTTTTCCCAAAAAGAAAATAATTTCTTTTTACTATTTTTACATTTTTTGTTAATATCAAAACTCAATATAAGCTTATTACTAAAGCTTTATTTTAATACTTAAAAATGGAGCTATTGTTTTTCATTATAAATTACTTAAATTTTTGGCATTCTTTTTGAAAAATAAAAATACATCTAAGGCCCACAAAACGGTTATTGATAAGTGCACAAAGAATTTCCCATTTTGTAAATTGAATCTCAAAGTACATTAGTGAAACCTCACACATATGAGACCCTATATCTTCCTGCTTGAATTTATAAACATGAGCTAGTAAGAGAAATTAATATTTAGTAATTATAATTCACAGAAATAATACCCAAATATATAATAAAAATTTATGAAATGGAGAATAAATAAGACATATCAGCACAGCCACTCAAGCAAATTTATCTCTAAGAATGATCCTTGGCCTTAAATAATTTCCAATAAAAGCCACTTATGGAAGATAAAGTTGATTTGTGTTTGAATTTGAAATCCTGTGTTCTATTTCCATATAATAGGAATCAAAATTTCTTTGAAAAATAAAGCTTAATGGAAATAGAAAGATTTGTGGAACTTGTAAAAGGAGTTTCTTTGAAGATTTGTGCTACTATGCTTTAATAAGATCTTAAAGTTTGGTATAATTTTGATTAATTTTAGAGTATCTTTTTCATAAAATTGTGAATTCTATTCTTTAAAACAAAAATTAATTCAAATAATTAGCTATCAATTAGAAAAAAATTGAATAAAATATACTTGAATGCAATTTCAAAAATTATAATAAAATAAAAACATTTCTCTATAGCTAAGCCCTATGACATCAGGGACTATAAACCCACATTCACTTTAATTGAGATACAATAATAAAAATAATAATGATAACAATTTGTACCAAAATTTCTTATGATGGCCTAGCTGTATATATATCAAAGGAAAAGACCCTTCTTTTTCTATATTGATTTAATTTGTTTAATGTTTTTCATTATCAGAATTTGGGAAATAAAATTAATTCACATCATTTCCTTCAAACATAACTTTGGTATAACGTTTTACTTCCAAATATTCAATATGAAAAGATTTTATATTATTATATTTATTTGTTTCACCTATTAATAGCTCTAAAAATTTGTTTATTAAGTATTACGAAATAAAGTTATAATCAAAGGCAAAAGTTCTTGGAAAACCAAAATATTGTTTCTATTGAAAGAAAAAAGTGGATTGAATTACTATTCCTTATATATTACAAGTTTCCTTGATTTCAAAGTATTATAAAGTAGAAAAAAAGCTTTAATAATTAAGTATTATACCACATGTAGATCTTATGGGCCATATCCAGTTCATGAACTGGAGGTGATAATGACTATAAGCTCTATATTTCCTAAAAAAACTTTTGTAATAGAGGCATTGTGAGCCTTGAAATATGTTTTATATACCCAAATAGGCCACAAATAAATCTCAAATAGCTTTGAAATATTAAAACCCATAAATAATGTGAGTACCAAAAATTCATCATTTTCATAAATAAAAATATGGATGAACCTTTTGTGAGTAATTAATCTATGTATTTAACACAATATTTAATTTATAAACATAAATTCACCCAGGGTAGATCCATAGGGTTAATGAGACTAAATCAAATCTATGAGGTATCAATATGGAAAATACTTTAACACCTAATCATAAATACCACATAAAAGAATTTTGAAAATGTTTGGTTTTTGAATTTTGATGACAAAATAATGGGATTCTGAAAATTCCAAAGTTGCCCATAAGCTATGTTTAGTGCTTTCAATATTTATGGAAATTACAATAAATTTATTTTTACATAAAGACTTGATGAACCCATAATGAATACAAATATTGAATCTTAAATTACTATTTTTGATGTGAAAATAGCTAAGGGTGGCACATACCCTCAAAGAGAGCCAGGGTAAACCAATTTCTGAGGCCTCTGAGGCATAACCATGACTAGAGCTTAGCTTAATTAAAGATCTTTAATTAATTTTTCAATTAAGAACTTATTGGAACCTTGTTTCTGAGAATAAGTACCATTGAATCATGAGAAAATAGAAAATAAGCTGCTGTTTTGAAATTAAAAGGAGGTAATGAGAAACTCTTACTCCTGTAACCATGTCCATCATTAATTTTTTTTACTTATTAGCCCAAAAGAGAGTAATAAAGAACTTTTGGGACTAGTATTCATGGAATTACCTCATGAAAGCCAGCTGCCACTATACTACTTACTTGCACCAAATAGGAAATGAGGTGAAACTTTAAGAATTCATTCAAAATAAAATTATTGATTAATCTCTCTGAAAATCTTGAGAAAATGGAGAAAGAAATAATAAAAATTTAAACCAAAATGAATTATCACTTCATAATTTAAATCAGATTTTTTTACTTGCAGTTTGTTTTTGATGATTACACATGAAATAATTAATCTTCCAAAATTCTCACACAAAATACAACCTGTGATAAAATTTTCAATAAAATGAAGATGTTTTGAAAATAATTGTTTTTTGGAAATAAAAGAAGATTTAATGATTTAACTTCATGAATCCTTTAACATAAATGGGTTTGTAGCCATGTAAAATCACTTAATTAGATAATTATGATAATTTTCAATGACAAAGAATGATTTAATAACTGATCCAAGAAAGTTAACTGGTTTCTCATTAATTTTCCTTAAATTTAGCTCAATTGAAATCATCTTTTATCTCTCTTAGACTTAAAAGAAGCATACTGTTTATTTTTTCCCAAGATTAATGATTATAATTCAGTTAGCTCATTAAATCCTTGATACAATCAGTAGTTATTAGCTATAAATCATTCTTACAAATTTTTAAATTGAAAAATCAACTAGCAAGACTTGAAATCAAAGGATATTACTATTCAAAATAGTATCATAGATATAACTGTTGTATTAATTATTTGAAGAAACTTTTGATTTTAAAAAACCTCAAGAAATCCATAAAATCACTTTTAAAAATCTTTTCAAATTTTCTTTGGAGTAGTGCTGAGTTATTTATGAAATTTCCAAAGTTTTTTCTCCAACTCTTGTATTTTCCTTCAAGAATTTATAATAACTACTGTTGTAAAAGATAGTCATTTATCAAAATAATTTCATATTATTTTAATATGAAGTTTTATTATTGAAGCTTGTAATTAATCCTAGTAGATAATTAATTCTCACTGTTATATTAAAAAGCATTTCATATAAAGTAAAATGAAAAATTAAGAAATTAACTATTTGTGTTTGGTTATGATAAGTTTCTTCATTAAATCCCTTAATAGCATTAATGGTACTATTTATCAATAGTTTCACATAAAACCTTTTAAAATTTTGGTTTTCTTATAAAATCAAAAGTGATTTTTAATCGAAAAAATTAAGTCCATAATAAAAATTCATTGGTTAAAATGAAACAGGAAATTTGTATTTTGATATTCATAGCATACTAAAAGGATCCATAAAGGCTAAATTTCTCAGTAACTGCATCAGTCAGTGGTTAGCTTAGAAACTCCAGGGTGACTCCTTTGTTACTTGTAGAAAAAAAAATAAGTGGAAATAATTCCTTCTGTATCCATATGGATAACTTCCTGAATTTGTAAACATGACCTAGGTTATATCGAGCCACACTAATTTGGTTTATTTCAAATAAAATATGTTTTACTTATTTAATGGGTTATTCAATATAAACCAGCCATGGTTTTTGTAATAGGAACCATTTATGGATGATTTAGAATAAGCCACCCTTTGCTTATTTAATACGAACCATTAATAGTTAGCTTAATGTAAAGAAGTCATGGTTTCTCATGATGACGAATTGATTACCAATGAAGAAGAGTTCATTAACAATGATGGGGAATTGATTACATATGATGAGGAAGGATCAAAAATGATTAGTAATGGATTACATATTATTAGTAATTGGTCAAAATCTGTAATAATTGATTATAAATGATGAGGAATTGATTACCCAAAATGAGGAATTTGCTACCCCTGATGAGGAATGGATCACAAATTATGAGTAATTGGTTACCAATGACAAGGAATTGTTAACCCATGATGACGAATTCATTACAAATCATGAGGAATTGATTACCCATCGTGAAGAACTGAGTGAATTGCTTATATTAGAAAGATTCTTACTGTTTTATATTAAAAAAACCATGACTTATTTATATCAAATAAACCATCACTGGCTTATATCAAATAAATCATTACTGGCTTAAATCAAATAACCCATGACTGGCTTATATCAAATAAACCATGAATGGGTTGTACTAAAAAAAAACTATTACATGAGTAGAACATTGCCTATTTATAATGAAAAAAAGTAAGGAAAGTTGATATCACATGGTTAATGTTTATGCATTTTGGCAGGCAGTGACTAAAATATCTAAATATCAATAACTGATCTAATAGAACAATCTTGGAATTGAATATCAAAGCAAATAGAACTGAAAAAAAAAATTTTTGATTATATTAAGTGTAAATGAATCTGAAAAGATAAAGCTGCCATAAAAGGAATAAAGAAACAATCTTTAATGATAATTCAGTATATATTTATATCACTTTGTGTCTTTGAATGAATTATAGTAATAATAGTAATATTTCCTATATAATTATAAATTAGTCATTACCAAATTTAAAAAATTTAAATTGGAGATTCATTTCATAATTTTTTGTGTTTTTTTGTTAAAAAAAGTGTATTGTATGTGATGAGTGAAGTTTATTGAAAAAGAAAGGAGAACGTGGAGTATCCTACTTACAATTAGGAGTGTAATTCAGCTAAAAATGCCCAGAACAAATTGAGAAATTATTATGGCTTTCCTTTTTTTGTAAATTAGGAAAAATAACTAAAAATTAAATCATTGTTGGTATGGTTGTTAAAGTAATGAAAAAATTTGAGTTTTGGAAAATAAAACAACAATTAATTCATTTCAGGTTTTTTTCTCCAAGATTTGGAATAAATTGATTCAAAAAGGAAAATTAAAATTGATAATTGAAAGTAAAATTATCATAGTAAAAAATGGGTCAAGTAGTTTTTTTAGGTAATTTTATATTAGGAATGGAAAAATAGACAGGGATTAACAGATTAGTAAAATAAAAAATAATGGATTTAGTTGAGAGTAGGTCTTTTTTCAAACTTATAAAAATGAGTTTTTACAAAAGGAAAAAATATATGACTATTCTTGAATTTTTATTATTGAAAATTGAATATTTTGTATTATCTTAAAAACATAATAAGCTAAAAGGAATAATTAAATTAATATCAATACTATTTTTCATAATAACCATGAGAAAAGTGGCTACATCTGACAGAAGGTGTTGAATTTGGAACTTGACATGGGAGATAGATTGGATTCAGGTTGGAGATAGGCCAGAAATTTGATTTAGAAATAGAATTTTTGGAAGAAATTCAAGCCACATATGCAAGCCACAAAGTATCAATTCAGTTTAATGAATAGAAGTGCTTGGTGAGGCTTGGAAAAGCCCAGTCATCCAATAATACATGAATCAAAGAATTATTTCAATTCTCCTTTGTTTGAATATTTTTTTTATTACTTTGTATCATTTTATTTACAAAAAAATCAACTTTTGGGGCCTTTCTTATGGATTTTTACATTCATATTTCAGTGTAAATAACAATTGTCTTTCAAGCACACTCACAGGAGCCCATAGATGCATAATATTTCATCTAAAATCCTCCAACTTTCAAAGGAATCTCTCATAAATGAGAAAATGTTTTGAAACATTTGGGTCTTCCTTCACATATAGATATTATAAGAAACATATAATACCATTGAGCTGTTTACTCAATTAAAAGATGTATTTTATGAGAAATTTAATCCCTTGGTTTGCCCTCGATTTATAGTGAGATTTTAATAAAAATTGAAACAAGCTGTTAAGCTTTGTGGGACAAAGTTATTTTAAGGAGGGGCCCACAAAAATGTACTATATATTAAAAGACCATACCCCCTATTTCAGCCCATAAACCTTTTGAGAGGTGAGTTTCACACTTATGAATAAATATTATAAAGATTCAAAATAGAATATTTAGTTTTAATTCAAATATTTTTCCATCTTTTTATTATAAATTCTCATGATTTAAACTAAAAAACTATTCCAATCCTCATACAAGAAAATATTTTTAATGAAAAAAATTTCAATCTTCATAAAAATCAAAAACATGCACTTCTTTAATTTTTTGGGGGATTGAATGTTTTTTTATTTATACCAACTGAGCTTCACATTTTATATCATTATGGAGAAATACTCAATTCTTATTCCACCATATTTGTCTTGTTAATTAATTTGATATGTGCAAAACCAAGATCATTTGGGTTTATATTTGAAGGAAATCAGGGTAGCGTCTGTTTCAAGAAATGAAATCAAGCTTTAATAATGCAAGTATTTGTGCGAAATTCGAGTAAGTTTGATTTTTATTTATCAATATGACCAACAATAAATTTGATCAATAATTTGATAATTTCAAAGTACTTTATCAATATAAATTTCTGTGTAATGTATTTTTTGATCCTGCTGGCTGTATTTTATATGTTAACTATATTTTAACTTTATTTCCTTAATATTGAGCCTATTTTGTAGTCATTAGGAGGTATTAAGAGCTCTCCATGCACTTGAAAACTCAAAAATGTATATGAACTTGGTGGGATGATAGAATTAGGTAACTAAAAATGGATTTTTTTCTTTCTCAATAATAAAAAATGAAAAACTAAGATTATCAAAATAAGTTAAAAAAATAACTTTCCAATTTCTTCATAATAATATTTCCTTAAATGTATGGGGGACACCTTTATATAATCCTATTAATCATTCAGTTTAAGCTAATAAAAAGCTCCAAAACTCATTTAAAATAATTCAAAACTTCATATTTATGAACTAATAAAAGATCAAAATTGGTTATTTTGACATAATGGGAATGCTTTATTATATGAAGTCAAAGCAACCAGTAGAAATTGACCCTTTTAAAAAATTTATTTCTCAAAGCAAATCTATAAAGATTTTGGTGGGTTTATGAGTCCGGGGCTACTTTGATATATTTATACAGCTTAAAATAATGATAAATTGAAAATAAGCAGCTTTTTGTAAAATTCATTTAAGAAAAGAATGTATGAAGCTATATAAAGTGTTTTCAAAGGATAATACATGGATTTTTTCATTTGGTATTTATTTTCAATGAGAAGCTTAAAGAATTTATCCAAGTAGCATTCAATATAGCGGGCCACATAAGTAAGTTATTTAATTTTGAGAATTAGGATTCAAGTGGAACAAATATCACTTCAGAGCCATGTCTAATCATAGTAAAAACATGTTCTGAATCATATTTCAGTCATTCGATTGTCATTCTAAATTTTTTACCAAGTAATCGACACCGTAAATATTATCTTTTGATTGGAAGATGTAAAAAGTGTATATTCAGAAATCTTTGAACCCATGAATAAATGTTTTTTACAATCAATAGAACTATTATTAAAAGTAATAATGAATTATATTATTTTATCAATGAGACTGTGATACAAAATTGCTAATATATTTTTTTTGTAAATTAGATAAAATTCTGTTGAAAATTTAATAAGGAGAAAAATATTATTAAGCTGAATATGAAAGATATTTGAACAGGATTGGAGGAAAATTTAATTTTTTTATAATTTTTTGACATAATACTATGCATTATGGGAAGAGAGATCTCAGATATTAAGTGAAATGATCCTCCTTTATCAAAGTTACAAAAAAATAATAATTCCTGATTGATATTATTGCAATTATTTTGAATTCAATATATAATAATATTTGTATTTCTGAATTTTTTTTGAAACAAGAATATTATTTCATTTTATTGTTGAGAAAGAAAACAGCAACAAAAAACCACAAAAAATATTTTGAAAAGTGATTTTTTGAGAAATAATTCATGCAAAATGATATAGGTACCTCACAAACATGAAGTATAAGGACATTTTTAAAGTTGCATTAAATTTACTTTTAATATTGATATAAGCTTTTTTTATAGTTTTTGAAGAAAATCAGTAGAAGAATCTGCCTTTCTGCTACTATAAAACAGGTTTTTATGTTTTTACTTCAATTTTTGAGTTTTATTATCCATATTTCATGCTGATATGTTCTTTTGAGTTTTGAAAGAATTTTTTCTTTTTTATGATTTACTTGAGTGTTCTTGACTTTATCTTTAATATTTGTAAGCATGTTTTGATTTGTATTTATATTTTGTTTTTCAATTGAAATTAAAGTAATTTAAACTGTTTTACATGTGTCAAGTTTATTCCAATACAGGCACTGTACTTCCTGCTTATGTAATATTATTGATGATCATCAAACAATTTACAGTAGCTGCCATTATGAGCCCTTGACTGTAATTTTCTTTGAAAATTACTGTTTTCCTCCAGTAGCAGGGGATTTATTGCATGGTGCCCACTACTTTTCTTTTGGGTTGTTAATTAAAGCCTCCAAAATAGCCAAATTAAAGGACTATCTCTTTCAAAAAGATAAATTTTGGTGATGATAGTAGAAATTGATGAAATTAATAAATGATACAAACAAATAAGAAAATGAAAGAAATAAGAATAAAGCTTAATTTATAGGAATTTCAATCAATAAATAAAACAATATATATAGGTTTTTTATGCTGGTCTTGGGAATTTGGTGGCTATTTAGGGATGGGGTGTTGGATGGGAAAATGGAGTTAATTATTACGCAGGAACCATTCTTGGTAGGAATAAAAAATTTATAATTGAAATTCTATTATAAATCATTTATTTTCAAGCTTATTTGGTGAAGATTTCCTTTTGAAAAGTCTGAAAAAAACCCGTTAGTTTTTGATGACCAAATCAACTTTTTATTAGTGTGACCCTTCTATGTCTGAATAAACTTATGAATGATCATAATTCTCAATATATTCTGTTACTATTCAAGAAATTTAAAGAAAATATATTGAAATATCTTATGTCTTATTAAGTTATCCAAATATAATGATATAATTATGAATATTAAGCTCCAAAAAGAAATCATGAAAGGATCAAATATATGAAAAATAAAATTCTTAGTTTCAAATGAAATAAATTTCCATTTTTCTTTAAAAATAACATTTTTAAGTCATTTTATGGATGCCTATTCTTATTACTACTATCCTGTTTTTAATAATTACACATATGAAGATGACAACAAACATCCGCAAAATAAAAAATATATTAAGTAAAAATAAAAATTATTATATAAATTGACTTATTGTATTGATATCTTGACATTAATAAGCTGGTAATCTGATCTGCTCAAAGGAAACGCATCTGGAGTCTAAAATATCTAGTATTCTTTCATTAATAAATATTTATAATAATAAGAATTGATTGAATTTTTATGAATTTTTATCATAGGCTCCATACATTTGTGTATCATTTCATAATCATAATCAAAATTAATAGATATTGGTCTTCACATCCATTATCAATATCTTATTAGCATTTATATTATAAAAAAAGGTACAATTTCAAAGAATATATTGGAATTTCTCAAAAATGAATTCATTTCTCAAAATAAATGAGAATAAATTGACAAAATTTCAGTTCATGAAGAAATAGTAATTCAATAAAAAATTTGATTTTATGATTCTATTTCTTATGAATAAATATTTTTTATTTAATTTATGTTTGTTTTTATTGAAAAATTCTGAAAAGTATTTTTTTTTTGATGAAGCAGAGTTTTGAAAAAATAAATCCCAAAAAAACCAAACATACTCATAATTATCAAGTAAAGAGTTTTATTGTGTATGAATTCGGTCCATTTAAACAAAATTTTCAAGACAGTGGATCAGAAAATTAATTATTTTTGAAAAATCACTAAATTCAACTCAGGAAAACTTCAACCTTATGGTAAATGTTTCAGCGTAAGTATTGAAAATATTTTATCTGAAATACTTAAAATTGATACATTTGATGACACAAAGGAAGTTAATGATTGTTTTTGAGAGCTCCGGAAACTGGAAGAAATCTGTCAGATAGAGTCTATGTTGAAGTAGTAATTAGGCTATTTAGAACTAGAACTTTGAATTTGACACGTATAAAATGATTTAAAATAAGGGTGTTTGAGTAAAATAATGATTTATAATATAATTAAAGGGCTCTACTATTCAAAAATAGTGGTGGTGAGCGCTATTGAGAACCCTGGGTGCAGTCTTACCAGCTGGATTACTAAAATAAGAGCTACAATAATTAAGATTATAATTATACCTGATTTATTACCCAAGAGTGAAACTTTTTTGGACATTTTACTACATAGGGTATTCAAGAGAGGGATGAGGAAACAATTCTGGCTGTGAAAAGCCTCCTTTTTATCCTGAAATGGGGTGGAAAGGGTGCTAGACCTTTCCATGTAGAGGAAGTGAAGATTTTTCACTCTCTGGGACTGGCTTGTGGTTTGCAAACAGCCTTTATAGCCTGTATTGGGCTCAGATGTGGTTTTGAAACCACATCTGGGCAGTTTTCACCAATACAGGGTGAAAATTTTCATCTGGGGACCTCACAGCCTGATTCTGACGTGTATGACGGGTAGAATGCTGTACAGAAACTGTATGGGACCCCAGTATTGACCGACATATGAGGTATTGAAGTAAAAACAAGCTTCTTTGTCTATTTGACACCTCATATTCATGGTTATGGGATATTATCCCATGGTAAGGCAGTATATGACAGCAGGTGGGAATCTGACCTTAAGAAAGCCATAACTTTGTCAATTCTTGAGATATCAACCTCAAAATTGGTTCAGTGTGTATCCCTGTATGTGCTCTACACAATGGTACCTCATTTGATATGGGTATCATTAAATATGGTAAAGCTATCCCATGTACAAGACTTTTGTACATTTGCGTGGTGTAGGCAAAAAGCTGTATTGAGCTTATTTGACACATAACTTTTATTCTAGTTGAGATATGGGGAAATGGATGACACCATCACATAGCCCTGATTGTTCTTTTTCCAAAAAGACCCCACTTTAGGTATCTCACACTAAAACTGCAAAAGTTAGATGAGAGGTGAATGTTTTGTTTACCCTTATTTGGCCTGAAACTGACCATAACTCCAGTAATATCGGTGCTAGCTCAGTTTGGCTGGTACCATTGGATAGCCCTGGCTTAGAGCTTCATTTTGAATACCAATTTGATGGGGTTAAGACTCTCCTTCTGGATTTTAGATGAGAGGTGAAAATTAAGGTTTATGCTCAGCAATAGCTTTGAGCAGGAATAACTTTGTTATTCTTTGTCCTATGGTGATGGGACTTATATTTTCAGAAAGAGGTGAGTTTTCTCTTTCTTGTGATACCTTTTGAGCTGATTTGGCTCAGCTCCATGTTTTGGTGGTATCTTGGCTATACCATTGGTTTATGGTATTTTGGCTGTCATGCTTGTGCTCTGGTTTTGAGTCACAGGCTGACATACCCTCCCTCTAAGAAAGGCTCATCATTGATGAGACTGTTCAGTCCTCCTAGAGGCTCTGAATATCCTTAAATGAAGGTTCTCATCTGGTATGTCATCTTCTGCCAACCATTTGTCCTTATCAGCTGTTTGGTTCTTGAATCTGACTAAGTACTGTCTTTGATCCTTCCCATTAAGTCTGATCTTTCTGGCCCTGATGATTTTACTCACAGGTCCTGGGGAATCCTCCGCTTCCACTATCTCTGGTGGTGTGAGGATCTTCTTCCTGGAGGGGAATTTACCCTCTTCATTTTGGAAGTATGGCTTGACTAAACTCACTGGAAAGACTAGGTGTTTCCTGGAAAACTCCTCTGTGAGCTTGACTTCCACTGCATTCTTTCCTATCAACTTAGTGATAGTGAAGGGCCCTACAAATGAGTCTCTCATCTTCTTGGGTCCTTTAAGATTGTTGAAGTTCAGTGTAGACACTAACACCTGGTCCCCTTCCTTAAAGTCAGGTTCCATTGTGTCTTGTCCTACCTTTGCTTATTATAATCTTTTGCCTCAGCTATACATTTAGAAGCTGTGTCACAAGCTCTCTTCCACATATCATGGAAGTCTTTGGCTGTGGGGTGGATGGTCAGAAGATTCTTCTTCAAGTGATCCACAGGCAACAAGGGTTTCCACCCTTTCTCTACCAGTGCAGGTTTTTTTCCTGTGGTAGAGTGCTGACTTGTATTATAAGCCAGTTGGACTGCTGGTAGAAGGGTAACCCAGTCATGGGTATATCCCTCATGGTCCTTATATTCCATGCCATAGGCACAGAACCTCCTCAGGATTTCCTCCATTGTTTGGATCATCCTCTCTGCTAGGCCATCTGTTTGTGGATGGTAAGCTGTGGAAAAAGCAAGCTTGGTGCCAAGCATGTCATACAAGTTGGTCCAAAATTCAGATGTGAATTTTGGGTCCCTATCACTAATGATGATCTTAGGGACTCCACAGGTGGATATGATGTTATTCCAAAATAACAGAGCAGTATCCATGGCTGTGTCCTCCTTGTGGCATGGTAGACACCTCATGCTCTTTCTGAACCTATCAACTATGATTAAGCAGGCATTGTAGTTTTCTTTGCCTCCTGGGACAAGTCCTGTAACCCAGTCCATATTGATGGTTTCCCATGGGTGTTTGGGTTCTTCTATATGTTGAAGCAACCCATACTTCTTCCCATGTTTCCTATTTGCCTTTTGGCATCTTTCACAAGTATTGATGTATTCACTAAACTCTTGTTCCCACTTGGGCCACCAAGCTGTGCTTGCTACCCTCTCCTTGGTCCTGTCTTCACTCATGCGTCCCATATAGGGGCAATCATGGCATTCCTGCAGGATCAAGGAGATGTGGTCTCTGTCTACCATTGTGAGTGCACTTGTGTGTTTCTCTCTGTGGTAGAGCAGGCCATCTCTAAGGAAGAACTTGTTATCCTTATAGGCCCTCAACCAGGGTTCTTCCAGCTGGGATTCCAGTTCTGGACTCCTGTACTTTTGTTGAAGGAGTTGTAGTAGTATGCCACAATGTTTGTGTTTGGCATAAGAATTCAGTACTGCACTAAAAAAATCATTGTGCAGTTCAGAGGAACTTATTCCCAATATGGGAGTTTCTGTCCACTCTGAATCAGTGTTTCCACTTTCAAGGGTACCACTTTCTGGTTCCCATTCAAAAAATCTGAAGTTCTTCCTCCTATCTATTTCCATGAAATGGATAGGGATTTTGGCTGCAACTTCAGGGTCATAAGCTGGATTGCTTTTGACATTATCCAGTGGCCATCTGCTAAGGCCATCTGCATTGGTATGACTTTTACCTTCTTTTTATATGATGGTCATGCTCCCTCTATACTCCTGGATGGCTATTTGCCATCTCAGCATGTGTCTATTTGTAGTCTTCATGTTCAGTAAAGACTTTAAGGCTGTGCAGTATGTGTAGACTTCAAAGACTGCACCCTCCAGATAATAATGGAGTTTTTCTAGAGCCCAGACTAGAAATAGACACTCAGCCTGAGTGGCCCCATACCTGGCTTCTGAATCTTTCAGTTTCCTTGAGATGTAGCAAATTACTCCTTCTCTTGGTTCACCATCCACAATTTGTCTTTGGTGAAGGGCTGCTCCTAGGCCTTGACTACATGCTGCATCTATGTATAACTTGAATGGTAGTTCAAAGTCAGGTAAGATGAGCACAGGTGCATTTGTGGGTTCATATTTGATCCTCTCATATGCATCCCTCCTTTCCTTGGTGATTTCAAAAACTACATCTTTTGAACACAACTTCTGTAAACTGCTAGTTATGTTGGCAAAATTCTTGATGTGGTTTCTATAGTAACTAGCAAACCCAAGGAAAGATTGCATCTCTTTGATGCTTTTTGGTACTGGCTTTTGCAGTACTGCTGCTACTTTATTCTGGTCAATCGCCAGACTAAGACCTGAGACTTTATGTCCTAGAGCCAGTAACTCTTGTTGGCCAAAATTACACTTTTTCAGTGAAATTTTCAGATTGATGGGTGTACATTTGCTTAGCACTCTGTCTATTTAATGTACATGGTCTTCCCATGTCTCTGAGTATATAATGATATCATCAATATATACCACCATCCAGCCTTCCAATATTTCTTCCTGAAATATTGTGTCCATCAACCTTTGGAAGTGGGCTGGTGCATTTTTGATGCCAAATGGCATCCCGGTATACTCATATATACCCATATGGCAGATTGTTCTGAGTAATTTCATGGAGTTTGGTTTAACTCCATTTTGGTGGAAGCCTTCCATACAATCCATTTTGGTTATGTATTTGGCTTTCGCCAGTTTATCCAAGGCATGAGGTATCCTGGGTATAGGGTACCTGTCTGCTTTTGTGTAGTTATTCAGAGCTCTGAAGTCTCCACACAGTCTAGACTTGCCATCATTCCAGGTGATTAGGACAGGGGTGGTTATTTCCACTATTCCATTATGTCCAATCTTCTTAATGACATCCATGTCCAAGAGTTCATTGATATGTTTCTCAATTTCCTTCCTGGTTTCCAGGCTTGCTGGATAAGGAGGTATCCTAAGCATGGGTGGATAAGGTCTTTCCACATCCACATATAATTCTATATCATGGCCTTTGATCTTGCCCAATGGTTCTTAGCCAATGGAAAATGCTGGTCTGTTCTTTCTCAGCATCTTCAGTAAACTTAGTTTTTGTTTACTGGTTAGGGTAGTGCTAAACTGTCCCTCTCTGAATTCATTAAGAAGTTCTTCTAGTGGATCTTGAGAAGATATATGGTATATGTCAAGTGAAAGATTCTTTTCCTTGTTGGTACCAATGGTAATGTGCCTCTTTCTACTGTTATAAATATCTATGCCATACATCCTCTGGAGGTCTGTTCCCAGTAAGAATCCTTGGATGTGGGCATCATTAAGCACTACAAGCTCTGGGTTGAGTCTGATATTACCCTTCCTGTGGGGTATAATTATCTCTTTGATAATTGAACCAATGGAAGTCATCTTCCCTGAGGCACTTTTAAAGTTCTTTGCCTTGGTGGGCAAGAGCTGTTTTCCCAATTTGGGAAGTGGTTATCCAGATAATTGTTGGCCACTATGGGGCAGTGTGCTCCACTATCAATGATCAGTGGATGCTGAGCATTGTCAATACAGACAGTCATCCTTGTGACTGTTCCATGTATATATGCCATTCCTTTGATTTGTGTAACCAGGAATGTTTGGGCATCTTGTGTATGTTTGCATAAGTTTTTGTTGGCAGTATCCTGTGGCATGCCTGCTTCCAACTGTATGCCCTAGATTTCCAGTGGGGTTTCCCCTTGGTACTCCACTAGAAATGTTTCTCTTGGGTCCTGTTCATCATCAGATTGTTCTCTGATGGCCTCACCCATAGAGTCTGATTCATAATCCTCTATTGGGGATTCCTCCTCTGGGACTTTCTAAATGGCATAGACTTTTTTCTTTGCCTTTGGACAGTTGTTGGCATAGTGATCTGTTTAACCACAATTGTGACAAGAATTTCTCTTCTTTGCCACTTCTGCCACTCTTTCTTTGGGTTTGTCTTTAAACTCTACCCTAAAAGGTTGTTTCTCTTTGAAACCACTGCTCTTATATGGGGTGAATTTCCCTATATTAGTCTTTTTCCTTATGTCTTGTAAGGTGGTGGCAATGTCATCTAGAGTGAAATTTTGGTTTCATCTGCATTTTACTGCATGCTCTAGTTCTCCTGGCAGTTGTGTCAGGATTTTGTGATTCCTCATTTGAATGTTCATCTGAGGATCAATGGCTTTAAGTCTCTTCGACTGTCTAAGACACCACTCATATGGATCCTTGTCCACAGAGTATTTGTTATTTTCAAATTTCATGGTCTTTGGCCATATCCAAGTTCCATTACTGTACTATTGGATGATTTGACTCTTCCACCATGGCCAGTTTCTTCTGCCATGGATTTCTTTCATTTCTGTGTACCATATACTAGCATGTTCTTTAAATTCTGTATTTAGTCTAGCAGTAATCCATTAATCTAGTATTCTTGGTACATCAATGAAGAGTCCATCAATATAATCTATTAGTTCCATATGATCATATTCTTCTGATCCAGAGAATGTTGGCCAGCTTGAGGCCTCAGGAAGCTGTTTCAAGGCTTCCTTCTCTGAATAAGACATGCCATCTCCATCCTGGTATTGTGATGGGGATCTTGCCTTATTCATAAACATGGCATCTGGTTGATATGGATTCTCCATGACTTGGCCTTGTGGTTGGGGCTTCAAGCTACGGTAGGCATTAAACAATTTGTTTATGTCTTGGTACAGACAATCCCTGTCCCTTTTACTGTGGTGTTGTTTTTCAAAGACTAGATTCAGTCTTTTGTTAGTTTCTTCAGAGGCTTTGCTCAATTGAGCATGTCCTTCTTGAAGATTTTTAACTATTCTTTCCATGGAGGCTTTTAATTTTTTCATCCTCTAATGGCTAGCTTCAAGTTCTGCAAACTGCTTTGCAGATTGCTCAGCATATTGGGACATTTGTAACCACAGTGTATCACTGTTAATGTTACTCTCAAATGTGACAGTGTTATGTTCAGTCTGAGTGGGGGTAATTCTTCTATTACTAGGACTACTGATTCTACAGTGGTTTACAACTACTTCTGGTTCTTGTGCACTTCTTTTACCAAATCCAACAGCTTCTGAATCATAGGGTCTGACTCTTTCCTCCTCTGGTTGAAGGTGGCTTTGTTCTTGCCCTTGTTTCCTTGTCTTCTCCTGGAAACTTCCTGGAATTGTGAAGAATGGTGACTCTTGGCCACTGATCTTCTGGTTTCTGAATGGTTTGAAGCCACTGGAGAGCTGATTTGGCCTTCTCCTTGTGAGCCTGAGGGAATATGAGTAGGCCCTGTCTGGGTTAACTGTTCTTCTATAGCTTGGATAGTGGCTTGATTCTCCCTTATCCTCTGTGCCCTTGCCTCCAGCAGTCTGAACTGCCTGGTAGGATTCCAACCTTTGGTGATTACCATCAGGTCTTTGAAGTCTATCTGTTTGACACAGATCTTCTGGAAACTTGCTGCAAGTTCTTCCAAGTGAGATGCCAGGTTGAACCTCTTGTTGTCCATGCTGCATTGGAATAAGTCCTTGAGGAGTTGGTGGAGCTGAAGAACTTGATCCATGTCTTTCCAGTCCTCTGGTTTGAGGTTTCCATTGAATTGGAGTGTGAATGGCAGGGTTGATATTATCTTCCTCATTTTTTGCCATCCACTACTATGTCCAAGGTGTCCTCTTTCAGGTCTTCTGGTTCTGGACAAACCTTCTCTGTCATCTGGTTGGTTGCTTTGGAAGCCAAGATCTCTGAGGTATACAGGTGACAGGTTAGTGTTTGCAAGCAGTCAAAAACTTTATGTTCTTAGGGTATTTACCTTTGACTGTGCCTTGCACAAATTTGTTGTCTGCTGATTTGGGAAATTTACCTTTAGAGGTTACAACTGGGTTAATTATGGTAATTTTCCCTGTACAGGTTATCAAGGTTGGTTTACCTTGTATTGAAGCAGAATTTTTTGGCTTTCTACTCTTCTGTGTGGCAATGGGTGTCCACTTCTTTGCTGTTATCAGGCCTTCACTGTGCCTCTTTCCTTTGCCTTTTCTGCCCTCTGGTTCTGAGGGTGTCACCGGTGTGTTGGCCTGTGACTGGCTTTCAAGTGGTATGAAGCTATCTTCCACTGAATCCAAACAGGAAAAAGAGGGCTTAATTTCAGTTAAGACTTCTTAAAATTCTGTTTGCACGTCTAAGAATGGTGTCTGGGCTTGTATATTACTACAATGTGCCCTTGTACAATTACAGTGTAATCGAATTAACAATTACACGTCAGAAATACAGCTTACTGATATTTGGTATACTGTTTGTATACCAATATCTCACAGATTACTTGTTAATTAGCAAGTATAGTCTGTCAAAAGTGGTGTATAACAGGGCAATTGAGTTAACAATATGTCCAACCATGCCTCAACTGTTGGTTTATCAGTATGAGGTGTCTTATCTTAATTAAAAAAAATGACTTTATTAATGGCTTAAGTGTTTTTATATGTAAAACAGGCCAAAAATAAGGGTCTTGTGGTTATTAGCCACGTGACAGATACTCTTAAAATATGAGTATAAAGTGGTATATATACCAAAAAAAAGGAAAATATATGTATAATATATGTTTTTAAGAAAAATTTATGCCTAAAAAGAATAAAACAATTGTAAGAAAGTGAGAAATAAGAGAAAAAACTCACTTATAAGGGTCCAAAAAAGGTTCAAAACACGGCCAGGCCCCCAAAATGTCAGATAGAGTCTATGATGAAGTAGTAATTAGGCTATTTACAGCTAGAACTTTGACTGTGACATGTAAAAAATGATTTAAAATAAGGGTGTTTGAGTAAAACAATGATTCATAATATAATTAAAGGGTTCTACTATTAAGAAATAGTGGTGGTGAGCGCTATTGAGAACCCTGGGTGCAGTCTTACCAGTTGGATTACTATAATAAGAGCTACAATAATTAAGATTATAATTATACCTGATTTATTACCCAAGAGTAAAACTGTTTTGGACAGTTTACTACGTAGGGTATTCAAGAGAAGGATGAGGAAACAATTCTGGCTGTGAAAAGCCTCCTTTTTATCCTGACATGGGGTGAAAAGGGTGCTAGACCTTTCCATGTAGAGGAAGTGAAGATTTTTCACTCTCTGGGACTGGCTTGTGGTTTGCAAACAGCCTGTGTAGCCTGTATTGGGCTCAGAAGTGGTTTTGAAACCACATCTGGGCAGTTTTCACCAATACAGGGTGAATATTTTCATCTGGAGACCTCACAGCCTGATTCTGATGTGTATGACGGGTAGAATGCTGTACAGAAACTGTATGGGACCCCAGTATTGACGGACATATGAGGTATTGAAGTAAAAACAAGCTTCTTTGTCTATTTGACACCTCATATTCATGGTTATGGGATATTATCCCATGGTAAGGCAGTATATGACAGCAGGTGGGAATCTGACCTTAAATAAGCCATAACTTTATCAATTCTTGAGATATCAACCTCAAAATTGGTTCGGTGTGTAGCCCTGTATGTGCTCTACACAATGGTACCTCATTTGATATGGGTATCATTAAATATGGCAAAGTTATCCCATGTACAAGAGTTTTGTACATTTGCGTGGTATAGGCAAAAAGCTGTATTGAGCTTATTTGCCCCATGACCTTTGTTCTAGTTGAGCTATGGGGAAATGGATGACACCATCACATAGCCCTGATTGTTCGTTTTCCAAAAAGACCCCACTTTAGGTATCTCACACTAAAACTGCAAAAGTTAGATGAGAGGTGAATGTTTTGTTTACCCTTATTTGGCCTGAAACTGACCATAACTCTAGTAATATTGGTGCTAGCTCAGTTTGGCTGGTACCATTGGATAGCCCTGGCTTGGAGCTTCATTTTGAATACCAATTTGATGGGGTTAAGACTCTCCTTCTGGATTTTAGATGAGAGGTGAAAATTAAGGTTTATGCTCAGCAATAGCTTTGAGCAGGAATAACTTTGTTATTCTTTGTCCTATGGTGATGGGACTTATATTTTCAGAAAGAAGTGAGTTTTCTCTTTCTTTTGATACCTTTTGAACTGATTTGGCTCAGCTCCATGTTTTGGTGGTATCTTGGCTATACCATTGGTTTATGGTATTTTGGCTGTCATGCTTGTGCTCTGGTTTTGAGTCACAGGCTGACAAAATCTCTGAATATAAGAGAAGATTCAAGGGAGTGTTTTTAATTAATAATTAACAGAGGATTTGTTTGACGTTTATCTTTAGGTTCTAATTTGGGTCATATGTATATTCAATAGCTGAGATCCATTTTCTCATATCTTTACTTCTCTTGTTAAGTATAATTTATAGAATTATCTGATAATACTTATAATAAGGAGAAAGAAATTAAGAGAATAGTCTTAGGTAAGGGTAGCTTTAGTCATTTTCATTTAATAATAACCAGCTTGTAAATTTCTGAATAGATTTCAATAATGAAATAATTTTCTCATATATTGTATAATGGTAAAAAAATACATAAATTAAATTATTTATTAAGCTTTAAGTTTAGCTTATAAAAAGGAAGAAAAGCTAAGTTAAATAAGTTTGGTTCAGAGAAATTTCATGATATATTCAATTGAAAAACAAAGTATCATTTCATTTTGAATATTTGGACTTTTAGTATTAAGAAAGAAAAGAAATACAACTCCAAATAAGAAAATTAAGTAGGAAATTTAAGTAAATTATCAAGTCAAAAGTTTATGAATAATGAATATTAGACGGAGATTCCAACCATGGTTATTTTATTTTCAATTATCTCATAAAAAGATGTTCCGATTCCCAGCTGAGTAAATAGGTTGGTGTTCAATTTAAATTAAGAAAATGGGATGAAAATATGAATGATTCATTTTTTATTTGGACCTATTATTTTCACTTCAAAATGTGGTAAAAATGGATTTCAAAAATACCCCTTAATAAATAATTCAATGCATTTTTGCTTTTGGCCATATTTCCTTATATCTATTATGAAAGCTGTTAGAGACTCTTTTTATTATATATATTTCTATATTTTCATTTTCTATGGACAAAAAATGTAATTCAAATATACTATATATATATCAATATATTCATTGATATAAGGTGATTGATTCATCTATTAAAATAAAATAATAAGAAGGAAATATTTGTGCCCCTCATTTTCAAATTCTCAGAAAAGGAGAGATATATAGAGGGTGGAAAAACAGATTAATCAAAATATATAGAAAGAAATTTCATTAATATGTACAATGTGTTCCTAAAATCAGAACATAATTGATTTAAGGTCGGATATCTGAATATAGATTCTTATCATGATTTGATTACAATGATGAGTTAATAAAATTATTGGTTAAAAAAACTCTGATATGAGTAATAAAGATAGAAATTGACTTTTTATAATATGAATTCCCAAAAAAAACAGAAGCATATATATATAGGGGGATTTTAAATTCTCACCAATATAGGAGTTTTTTTTGGGAAATTTATGGAATGTTTTGAGAAATGAAAATGTTAAATTCACTTCCAAATATTTCTAAATAAGAACTGGCCTGCAACAAAGTTATTTCAGCCCTATTTTGGGAAAAAAAGAATTAAGAATCAAGAAAATTAAAAAGGTAAAAATAACAAAAACAAAAAATAATAATAAATAGATTTGGAAATCAAAATCTCCCCAAGCAGGTTTTAATTTTGAAAGTGGAATGAAAAATCTCAATTTAATTCTATAAGGAATTTAAATGAAGTTAATCTTGATTGAAAAGATTGATAGCTTCCCTTTTCAAGTAACTTTATATTCAGATAATAATAATAATAACAATAACAATAACAATAATAATAATAATAATAATAATAATAATAATAATAATAATAATAATAATAATAATAATAATAATAATAATAATAATAATAATAATAATAAGGCATTTTGTATTCTTAAGCAGGTTAAGCTATAGGAGCTATTGTGTAATTTGGAAAAATATGATGTAAAAGTAAAAAATTCAAAAAGAAATTAAATAAATAATACAATTTATTATCTTATAAAGTGTTTTTTATAGTTATTGGCCGATCAATTTTGAATATTTTTTGATGATATATCTAGGGTGTTTCTGAACCAATGGCATTATTGGTGTCTATTTAGAAAAATGAAGTCTTTGTTGAGAAAAACACCTACCAAATAAAAAATGGACTGCCCCAAAATTGGGAAAATACCTCCCTCCAGAATTACTTTAGGAAATTTTTGGAAAGACTCAAGATATGTTTTCAAAAATAATAATAGGGCATCTTGGACTTTCAAGATTTCATAATTAAATGATTCAAGATTTTTTGTCAAGTACAATATTTTGAATAAATAAATTGATTTGATTAAAAACTGCTTTTTTAGCTTAGTACGCTGGTATTTCATAAAAATTATCATCTTTTTAAAAATAAATATTTCAAAGTGCAAAAGCTACATACAAAAGAAAATTCTTCAAAAATTAATCATATTTTTAATATTTGAATACTCAAATAATACAAAATATTCCTCAAAACTTCCTATAAGTATATGAACTATCCATTTATTCTGAACGAATGACTATTTCCCTTCTGATTGTCCCTTTTTTTTAAGAATAAATATCAAATCCAAACAGATCACCATAAATCTCACAAACTCAGTGATTCTCAGAAATTCATTTGAGATAATGCGCATAATTATTGTTATCAAAAAAATAGCCAATTAGTTATTTACCATCAGTTTGTTAAAAATAAAGCCAAATTTTGAGGCATTATTTGGTGTAACTATTTCAACATCAGTAGGATTCCCACCTCTAAGAAAACAAAATACATTCTACTTCATGACCTTTGAGCTTAATAAGAAGTCCTGAAACTAATTAAGTGCTACAGAAGCAAGAATAAGATACTGATTCAGAACATGAAGAAGGAATATATATCTCTCCAAAAATTCAAAAATATGACTGGGAAAGGGTTAGCCAAGAATGATGAAAAGAAGGAATGAAAGCTATGTAAGAGAAGCTAGAAATAACTTTTCCATTCCGTGGTGAAATGTATAACTTGTCTTTTAATGAGCTGAATATAACTCCACTTGCAAGTTTTTACTCACAGGATTTTGCGTTTTTCCCAAAGACGAACCTGAAATAGATTCAATCTTACAGTCAATCTATTAAAATTGACTTTATCTTTATAATTATATTGGGAAAATTACTTCATTTCAAAATTCTGAGTGGAATAATCGTTTAAAATTAAGGTGAAATTCATCATAATGAAGTTTAAATTCACTGAATGAATTGTTGCATAAATATTATCTATTTTAAACCAAGTAACAGTAAGCTAGCTCATTTTTAATAGGCCATATCATGTCTATGTATTTAAGTCTTCATACAAAATAAACTAGAATAGTTTTGATACAATAGGTTAGTTTAGTATCAACCACAGGCTTATTCAATGAAAAATTATTTTGAATCAATTTTTCATATTTTGAAATATATTACTCATCACTTGGAATTGATTATGTATAATTTGGAGTCAGATACCCATGATGTATAGCTAATAACCCATTATTTGGAATAAATTTCTCATACTATTGTTATTGGCTTAATCTTTCTCTTATGTTTGATCAACCTAAGTTCTATTTTAGATACACTCATTTTTTATTTTGAAGAAACTTATTGCGTTAAAAATATTTCAGTCCATTTTGGATAAAAATTTGATTATATAAATATTCTGAGTCTTGTTTGAAATAACCTAGGTTAGTGTTAGTCGATATCACAGGTCAAAAGGAGTCCAATTTTAAGGCATATAATTTTAGTTCAATTAATATGGTGAAACTAATTTATATTTTATTTAAGTATATTTTTAAAGTTGAAAAAATCTAATATTGATCCAGAAGAAGCCAAAGAAGGTTTTCCACCTTCAATTTCAATAAATGAAGTGGGGGCCATAAAAAATTGATTAATTTCTCTTCACCCTCATACACCAGCATATTGGAAGCCCAGAATATCAGTAGGTAATTTTGAATTGTATCTGTCGCAATAAAAGGCTTTTGGGATTTGAAATTATATATTTTGAAGGTCATGAGCTTATTGAAGATACAAAGTTAGAATGGGAAAACCAAAAATAGGATGAAGAAAAATATTCAAAAGATACCGAAATGGAGCAAGAAATACTATTGAAGGGGAATAAAACAATATTTGAGCTTCAGAACAAGATTGAATATAAAGATTTTGGGGAAAATAAATTAAAAATTCTTTTTTTGAAAAAAATCAAAACATCAAATTTTATTTTCAAAAAGAAAAGTGTCTAAAATAAATTCCGTTTGAGGAACAACAGAAGAAGATGGATCTAGCTATTCCAGAATTGAATTTTAATTTCCCAATTTTCAAACTTGAAACCATATTCTTTTTGATAAATAAGAAATAAGTGTAGCTTATTGCAACTAATTTATTTCATTGATTTTATGGGATGTGATATTCAATTTGTTTTTTTCACTAGTATAAATAGCACAATTAGTAGTAAAAATTTTGAGATATCTTTTTTCATGGTGGAGTATATTGTGTAGGGTATGAAGACTGCAATTTTCTTTGTTCAAAAAACCACAGCTAAAATAATCTTTCAAAAAAAAATCCAAAACACACAACAAATAGGCTTGAATTTTTTTTCAAAAAATCCATGTTTGTCCAAACATTCAACTCCATCTTTTTTCAAATAAAACATTTTTCATTTTGAAATTTAAAACAAAAAAATATTAAGGAACAACATTTTTTCGATTTTAAACCACTTCAATTTCTCAAATCCATGCCAAGACAATCAGAAATTATTGGAATTTCTAGGATTTTATTTCTCAATGAGAAAAATAACTCCCTGTTAGTTAAAACCATTCAAAAAAAGGAAATAAATTACTCAATCAAAGCAATATATTCTCACAAAATTTACAGTTGAATATTTGTAAGGTTCAATTAGTATGTGTTTCAGTTTCTTAAGTTTTTAGTCAGTTTTTTCATTACACCATCATCCACTATTCCACCACCCCACCAACATAAGATAATCTATTCTACCACCACCACTACAACCTTCCACTGTGCTTTTCAATAAAACTCTGATTTTATTTGAATGGGTGTTTGATTATTTCTTTTGCATTTTTTTTATTAATTCAACTTTTTTTTCAATTTATAAATGAATATTAAATTCTGTATTATGTTCATTTAGATAAATTATGCATAAATTTGAATACTTGTTTTTGAATTTTAACTTTCCCAGATATGAATTCCTATAATTTTGTTTTGATTTTATCCCATTGTGTGGGATAATAGTTGAGTATTAATAATAAGATATTGTATTTTATTTTTCAAACAACACAACAAAGAATTTTGAGTACTATTTTACTTTTATCATTCAAAACTAGTAATATTATTTTTTCTAATAGTAAGAAAGAAAAAAAGTATTGTAAATTAAATTTCAATTCAATTTATGATAATTTATATCAATATCAAATTATCTTTTTTGTTTTTTCGATATTCATAATTAATAATATTTATTAAAAATTATTGATATTGTCATTAATATTGATAATATTATACTGGTTTTTATTTTCTTATGTAATATCAATTTAACTCATTAAATATTCACATTAGTCAATATTGATATTATTATTTTTATTATTTTGTTCAATAAACCTACTTATTATTATTTTAATTTTTACAAATATTTCATAATTTATCTTTTTTACATGATTAATCAGTCAATATACCAACAAACATTACTTTCAAATTTTTCTTTACTTCTTTTTCTGTATTATTCTATGGGAGGAATTAATTGGTTTGTAATTTATATGAAATCATGTCTCCATTATTTAAACGTCTTCCACAAAGATTTAAAATAAAAAACCACATAATTCAGAACAGCCTCATTATATCCATACTCTCAAATAATTAGTAATTAAATTAATAATTCTGATTATGGTATGGTTATGCCCAAGCCAATCCTAGCTCATTATTTCAATTTTCAGATTATTACAGATTTCGCATCATCGTTTAATAATGATACTTCAGCTAGTAACAGATATTGAAAGAAAATGATTATAAGAAGTGAATAAATGAGAATTCTGTGATCAAGAATTGTAGTCCTTAAATCATTGAAATTGATTAAGGGGAGTAGTAAAAAATATGGGGTAATTACAATTGGACCCGAAAATGAAATAAACCATTGCTTAACCCCCCGGCCAAAAATTAGAATTAGGATTAATATATCCTCCTTGATCAACGCAATAAATCCGGATTTATAATTATAGTATTGCAAGCCAATTTTTTGAATAATAAATAGGTAATATATCACTAATTTAGAAGCCTTACTATATATTTGAACAGATTAAGTGGGAAGAGAAAAAATATTACCACTTATCATAATTCATTGGGAGAAATTATTAGGGTGTGTGTATTTATAAAAGGATCTTATATTAACAAAGAAGGAGGTGCTTCTTAAATAAAAGGAGATTTATTCTTGGATATAATTGATGAATACCAAGCTGAGTGGAAAAAACTTAAGACATACAATTAATTTTTTGAATCTAGAATTAAACACTTTTCTAAACAATCCATTTTAGAAACAAAAAGATAATTAATGAAGAAAATATTTCTATATATAGCCAAAAGGAATGGTCCAGTAATGAAACAAATAATGTGAAAATTTCTCAAATTCTATTATAACTAAGAATGGTTTTAACAATAAAGTATTTATTGATGAAAATAATGTTAATCTATGGACTTACAGGTTTTTTTCATTCATAGAAGAAGAAAGTTTCATTCCCATTATATCACAATTATAACAATGAAAGTTGGAGACCTAAACAAGAATTCCCTTTATGTAAATTTAAAAAGAAAAACTTGTCATTTTATTTGTTTCCAGCTGATAAGTTATCATATGTGTTATTTAAAAAGTATCCGATATGATAATTCAAAAAAATTTATGATTTCTTGAAAAAATTCATACTATGTTACATTCAATATAATATATTCTCAAACCATTCCAAATTAAAATTCTTAACCCTTTCCCACATGTAGAAATTATCATCCAAGCTAAAATCTTGATTAATTTTTTTTAATTATGGTAGGTCATCATCTTTAGAAAGTGAGATCCATTAATCTCCAATTTTTGAAAACAAATTGTGTGTGATAGCACAGATGAATACCCAACGAAGAAAGAGTTGTATATCTGGATTTCTCATTTGATTTTGAACCCCTATTAATGATGAAAAACTATTTTTTCAATGGACCAAGTGAGTTTTCTATTTTTACTTGGGATCTTTTCAGAAAAATTCAAAGTCCCTTTTATCTTCCTGTTGAGCTGATATGCATTTGTCGGAAGGAAAAATATAAGGTAAGACTTCATATTCCAATTCAGAAAGTAAATATTGACCTTATAAATAAAATATTTCTGGATTTTTTGAGATAGTAATCTGGGAGTAGAAATTTGAGCCAGTCAAAAGCCCAGTGAATCCCACATGCAGGGAAACAAAATGCTTCATTATATCAAAAAATCTGAAAGGAAATTGAGTATCTATTTATAGATATAGAAAATAATATTAGAAATAGATTAGGATAATCTTTAATAAATAAAATGTTTTAAATTACATTTTTTTGAAGTAAAATTATTCTTCAGAATATTTTTTGGGCCTTTGTTATAATGATATCAAGACTTCATGAACAAAACCAACACAACCAGCAAATATCTCCTCTTGCATACACCTCTAGTAGTAAATCTTATTAATTTACTCCATAAATCAAATCAATTTTCTCTTATCATTAATCAAAAATGATATAACTTAATATATTTATAAATTGATAGCTCCTTTGATTAATAAAAAAATAATTCCAATATTTTCCAATTCTGAAAAATTACTTTTGAGCAAAAATTTCAACAGGGAAACAGGTGATTGAGCTTATGGATCTTTATGTTTAAACTGGGATGAATTGTGAAAAAATTGAATCATTCTCAATAATAACAAACAATATTTGGAGTTAATCATAAGTATTCTGGCATAATTTCTTGAATTTTTATTTGGGTAGACTTATCAAGTAGCTGGAAGTATAAATGTAAGGTGATTTATTAAATTTTAATGGTCATATATAATTTATTTTACACGTTTCAAGGGAAAAAATTGTGTATTCATCAAATTACAAATCATAATTTTTGTAAGCCTGTGAGGTATGTATGAAGTACCCATAAATCCACAAATAATATTTTATACATTTGATTAGGTCAAAAATTTACTTTACAAATATTTTCGAAGCAAAAAATAATTAAAAATTACCATAAACGTATTTTGGATAAACAAGATTATGATTATTATGTGATTTTTGGATTCCACACCAAATATAACCTAGGGCAGACCCATAGGGCATGATACCCAAAGGTGGTTATTTCCAATGTTATTGAAAGATGTAAGAATCTCACAGTAAACTCATAAAATTTAACAAATTTTACTAAAATCTTTATATTGTTAATTTTAACCTTAAATTGAAGCTACATAAGGGTTATGTAAACTTACAAAATTTATGTTAAAACTGAGGTGTTAGGTATAATTACTGCATTGGCTAAAGATTTTTCATAGATGCTGTAAATCAGTAATGGACTAAGTTGAAGCTTCTTCAAAGCCATAGTATGGATTTAAATAAATAAATTGGCAAAATCTATTCAAATGGTGGAACAAAGGAAGAGATGGTAAAAGGTTCCAGGTTACTCAACATTTGAGCCCTTTCAGAGCCCAAATAAAGTTTTCCTCTTGTATTGAACAATTTTAAAATTTATTTGGAATACAAGACTAGACCAAGCTTGAGCATTCAAGTTCAAAGAGCTTCATCCCTAATTTGGACAGGAACTACAAGCTGCCACAGGGTAAATGCCTATGTATAGACTTGCAATCAATGTTCTAAGAACTTTAAAAGCTTAATTTAGTTTTTATAGAAGTAATATTAAATTCAAAAACCTCCAAAGACTTATAAATAGATAACGCTTTGTGTATATTGCTATTTATATATGTAAGAAAGAAATAACTTCAAAAAATTCTTATCAAATTCATGTCTTAACGGATTTTTTTGAAAGTTTGACAAAGATTACAATCAAATTCCATCTTTGTATAAATCGATATTTCAGTATCCTTTACAGCTATTACTCCTTTTTATTTAGCCTTGAAGATACCACTTTTAATTATTCTTGAAGAAAATTAAGATTCCTTGCAAAAAACAATTAAAAATCCCAATTAAGAGATTTTTGCTTTAAATATAAACTTAGTATGCTTCACATGAGGAACCTCAATTATAATATTAATTCTTAAAGAATAAAGTTATAACTGATTTTCAAAAATGAGAATTAAATTTTTTTAGAGTTAATAATAACACTGGTAGCTTTCAAATAAGATTAAAAATAAGTGAACTTACTTTAAGAGCCTTATTTTGAAGTAGAGGTTTTCAGTTTTTCTTTTAGCATGTGCTTCATATACATTATTTATCATTAAAGCTTCTCTGAAAGCATTAAATAGGCCTTTCATTATCTTTTTTTAAATAATCATCATCAAAATTAACTTATTAGACTTTTTAAATCAGTAATACTTTCTTAAATATAAAATATTATATTAATAATTAATTCTAAAGTTATTCTTGATTTTATTATCTTTAATCTATAAATAAAGAAGTGAAATAATAGAATTTAGTGTCTTAAAATTTCTTCAAAATTCACAAATTTCCTCCAAAAATTCCTTCATGATATTTTTTAGAATAATATGATGTGTTATTTCTTTAAAATGATTATTTATAGGAGTGTTTTCAGCTTATAGACAGTATTTAATACTATAACTACTGTTGTTTGACTTATTTTATGGAATAAAGACTATAAGTATGTTTTCTCTGAACTTCTAAATTTTTTATGTAGAATTATTTTTTGGTATGTAGAATTTGTCTATAAGATTTATCTATGCACATTGTGAATGATAAATTCCTTTATAAACAATATTTATATTATTTATAAGTGGTTTAATATTATTCTTTTCCACATGGCTAAATACTATCCAGTTTGAGAAAGAAGGGTAAATTTTCAATTCAATAAGACTAAATTAATATATGAAATATCTGCATTGGTTAGTAAAAGTGGTGATTTAAAAGAAGCCATGAAAAACAGGTTTATTTTCCTTTTCTTGCTCATAGAAAGGATACTAAAGTGGGGTAATTTTTTGGACTTTAAAAATGTTTATCCTGAGTATAATAACCACCAATTATTTCAACATACAAATGAATGAAGAAGGGTACTCACAAATTTCCCCTTTGAATTCTTCAAATATTAAAATTAATATAATCCAAATGAAAAATTTATTCCAAATATATAATTCAATATGAATTACTTCAAAGGAAGCTTAAAAAGGAAAACATTGAAGAAGTAAGGTATTTATCAATTGAAGGAAGCCTATTCAAGACCCTCTGGAAGGCATCAAAATGAAGAATCTTATGAACTTACCACAACATTATCATTTTGTTAATATCAACTTTTAAGTTTTGTCCCATTCAAAATCTTTCAGAATATTAAGAAACTTTTAATCATGTAATACCTATGGATTTTAAGAATAAGATAAATAGATACCTCCCAAAACTCCTACAAATTGTGGTGTTCAGGTCAACATATAAATATTTTTCAATACAGCTTAACTGCTTTCTTCATGAAACTGAAAGCTCTCAATATTGGGCCATCCATAGCTTCAAGATTAGGATTATCAAGTCCTTCAAATCCCCACATTCTCCCATATTTGTCATTGATAGAAATCTGGGCTGAATAAAATTCTCTAAGGGCTTATTTCCAAGAGCCAAGATCATCTTGTGAGTTTGGAACATAAAAAAAATATTTCCACATATTAACAAAGCTTTTGAGTATTGAAAAGTTGGACCAACAGAATTCCCCAATTAGTTCAATAATCAACTTTAAGAGTTGAAGTTGATCATTGAATGCTTGAATTTTATATTTAAATTTCATTTGAAACCGATTTTTAGGATTTTAAAAGATCTAAGATTTCAATCTAAACATAATACCATAAAGATCTGGCAAGCATTTCTCATGAAAAATTCAAGAAATTGATTAATATTATTCCCAAATTGACAAATTCTTCTGGAAGGATTCACCATTTCACCCTAAAGAAATATCAAGAATAAATAAGTAATCTCATTCAGGAATAAAATCTAGTATTACATGGCCAACATAACCTCATTCAAAATGGAATATTTCCATTGAAAAGGAGAATTGGGCTGCTTTATATATATATATTCCCAATTTTATAATATTAATTACTCACAGTAACTTCAACGTGTTGGTAAAATCAAAGGATTAATTTTGTAAAAATACATAAGGCATGATTTTTAGCCTAAATTTTGTAAAAACACATAGCCAAGGCCCCAATGCCCTTTTCTAGTACATAATGTCTGCTCTTCGTTTCCATAATACACATTATGGGATCAGTCTGATGGAAATTCAAGTATTAATTCCATGGAATAATAGCTGGAAAAACCCTCAAAGGATTTATACTTCAACAACAAAGATTTTTTCATGGAAAAAATATAAAATGTCAATTTCTTTTTAAAAAATATTACCCTTGTTTATGAAAAAAATAGAAAGATTTTCTTTCAAATGATAACAAGCTCTTCATAGAAAAATAAAATCCTTTGATATTAAATCACTGAGCTTATTGTTATTTAAAAAACAAAATCCTTGCTTTTGAAACAATGAAATTCTTGTTATTAATATAATGAAGCTCTTGTTCATTGAAAAAATGGTTATTTTTATTTCTTCAATGAGGCTATCTTCATTTTTAAAGCAAAACTCTAGATATTTTTTCAATAAAATAACACTTCTTTCATAAAAACTATTTCCATTTTTTAGTCCCACAGGCTTTAGCCCCTCCCTGAAGGCTTTTAGAATTCATTCTTTACTTTACCAGAAAATCCTCCTGCCTCAAGAAGAGAGTTTTCAACTTTGATAAGTAAAGAAAAGTAATTTTTCATAGATATTTTTTGGTTTTTTTATCAATATCCCCTTTTCAAGGATGAAACTTTCAATTAAAAAAGAAGATCCAGCAAATTCATGATGTGGATCCTTCTGAATGGCTCTTTTGGAAATCTTCCCAAATTTTCAAATCCAAAAAAAGATATTGAAAAATTTGGTGTGCTTAACAGGCCACAAACAAAAATTAACCTTATATTCATGTCAAAAATAAAATTATTTTAATTGGAAAAATTCTTTTTTGGATAATGGTAATATTTTTTTCCATAAAGCATATTTTTCTTTTCTTTACACAAATTTGAGGTTGATATCATAAAAATGAGGATTCTATCTTCATTTATGGATAAACAATTTGGACCCCTTTTTTGGGCCTGAAATTTCTACATCAAAACAATTCCCCAGATTATAGGAGATTTCATTTGTATAATAAATATCCTACCCTTTCTTTTAAGCAAATAATGATGGAAATACATCAGTTAGATGATTTTTAATAATTTTTGCAAATTATTTTTTCCATTTTTCTACGTGTGTCATTTAATAATAAAAAAGTAAAACAAAATTGAGAAAATTCGATATGATTGATGGCCTAACCCAAAAAAAAACAGAGAAACTATCCAAAGATTATGAAAAAACCTTGTTTGGCAAATTTTTGATAGAAAAAATCCCCTTTACATGTTTTTACCACAAAATTACATGTTTCAGCCATAGATTGGTAAAATAATTTAAGGGTGTAGGCATTGTTATCCCAACCCAATCTGTGTTTACAAGGACCCTGTTTTTATTGAGTGACTTTTTGGAAAATTAATATCCAGAACTGAGGAAAGAAAGAAAAGAGCTCCTTAGGTTCCAGCTAGAGCTCTTCACTACAGAATTTAATCAAACATAGGTAATGAAGAATCCCTTACTATAAGGAAAAGATTTTCCCACACCCAAAAGCATGAAAAAATAGTAGAATAGGAAGACAAAAGGGATCTCTCATCATTTGAAGTACTGAATGAAACACACATAATCAGGAGAAGGCCAGAGACATGCAAAGATTTATAAATAATAACATTAAAATACTTCCTCAGAACAAGATACTGAACCTGAAGATAAAGTCTGATGTAATTCTGAGTCCAAATATGAAGGAAAAGCCAAAAGAAATGTTTGAAAAAAAATCCCATAGTAAATATTCCAAAGAAGTTCTCAATTTTAAGTCTCAGGAACAACTTAAGAGTGTCGGAGAGAATTAATAGCTCATAAGAACATGATATCTCTGAGAGAGTTTACCATTTGGACTTGGAATGTGAGTTTTGTGGCAGAAAGTTTTTATTTTTGAGTTATTTCTCCAATATCAATATAAGTAATGTACATAATTTGTAAGTTCTTTTATTATATATATATATTATTTTTTATTTTTCATTGCCCAATTTCCAGAGGCTAGAAGATAGATAGTTTCAAATTATTATTATTAATTATGTTGAATAGGACATGAAGTTTTCTGCAGATTTTTATTATGGATTCATAAGTGTGGAATATCTCATCTATGATACTGAATATATGTGTACCATATTAGGAAGTGACCTTGAATAAATAATGGGAAAGATTTTAGAGTTCTATTTAAATAATACTCTTTACAGAAAAAGGTGTTTGGTGTCAATTTCAGATTTGGTAGACATAATTTGAAGAAAATATTGAAGGCCAGTATTCTTTCATGCAAATATAAAGTCTTCCCTGTTATTTACTTAGCAATAATCACTTCATTCTGTCTTTTCTCAAAGAAGCTTAACTTCTTTAGCTTTTAATTCAAATATTACTCTGCATTTTGCATTGCTGAACTCAAAACTCATTGTAAAAGATATTGTTTCCAAATCCTATGGATTTTTCCAAGGATTATCCAAAAATTACTTTTTTAATTACAGTCCTATTCCAAAAGAAACCCTGATATACCAGTTCTAAGCGGCTTTTTGAGAAAGCCAAATACTCCATATGATTTAATTTTTGAATCTTAGAATTTAAAACTTTGCTTGAAACTGGCCCCATTGCCATTCTTATGCAGAAATGTCACATGGTGTAATGTGATCTAAAACTTGCCATTATTGATTTTTCTTTAAATAAATTTAATTTCCTTTTTGGAAGGAGTTCCCTTTGTTGAGGTCTGGAAGACAGAATTGTGACAATCAACCAGTTACCAACATCCTTATTTTGATTCTGGTTGGAGACAAGGGGAGGTCTCAATCAAACAACCAAACAATTTCTGGGTTTCTTCTTGATTGGAATACAAGGGTTGTTCCCCTTGGAGGTTCCTTGTAGTCTCCTGTTGTGACTAATGTAGCTCTATAAGGGTGACATGGGTAATACAATCAGCTATGTTCACTTCAGGATTCAGTGCTCTAAACCCAGGGGTACTGTGACATTGTAGAATAGGATCTACAACCTGCCATTATTAAATGGTTTGATAGCCTTTTCAGCAATAGTTCCCTTTTTTGAGGTCTGGCAGACAGCATTGTGACAAGAGCTTTGAGCCATAAAAATAATATTTTTGTGATCTCATAAATGCCAAATGACTAATTTGATTATATCTTACAGAATATCAACATCTAATTCTATTTAAATAAGCCAAATGAAACCTTTGTCCCCCTTCCTTGCTAAAATTATAAAAAACTGTCCATAATATGACATAATGGCCTATTTGGTTGGATTTTTCCCCTTTTGAGCCCCTTTAAAGCACCAACCAAACAGAACTGTGGGTGGATCAAATAATTGGGATAAACCAAATTAATTATCTTATTTTGAATATATAGATTTCTTGTGGGGTAATTTTGGCCATTTTTTTGATTAAGGGCCCCTCTAGACAAATATGTTCCTGTAAATTTTCTTCTTAAACATATCCTTTGAAGATTAGGGAAATTAAATTCCTTTAAAAAAGGAAATAATGGAAAATTTGTATTTGAATAAACTTTTATTGCAAAAATTGGCTTTTGGAATCAATTTGAAAAAGGGCTTGAATAGATTTATCAATGCCATTTTTATTATCTTTTTATTATTACTATTTTAATGATTGTCTTTCTGATGATTCTTTTTTTTTGAAATTAATATAATATTAACAATACCAAATTTTCAATTTTATAGCTGATGCTCATGAAGAAAGTGGATACAAATGTTTAGTATTACTGGTAGGGAGTACTTATTTTCACAGATTATGGGTGAGGAAATTGAGGAAAATAGAAAAAAATGGAAAATTCCAGTCATTAATACTTTTTCCCACTCAGAATTTCACAATTTGTAAACAAAAACAGTCTTTGTGAGCCTCAGAGGTATTTTAGTATACCCAAAAGCCCACAAAATCTGAAAATCAAGATTTAAAAGAATTATTAATCCTTAATTCAGAAATTAAGAGTAATAAAATAAATAAAAGCATAATATTTACAGAAAATAAATAAAATCAGAAAACATTGCAACCAATGATTTTCTTGTAAAAATTAAACATAATGAAATTTTATCAAAATTTTTGAACTGTTTGTATTTTTTGAAAATTTTTTATAAATTTTATTAGAAATTTTGTTAGAAATTTTATCCTTATCAAAAAACATTTTAGCTTTATTTACCATTGGATTTGTAAACAAATTTCACCTTGGGTCACCTGTAGCTCATAATTCTGTGAATAAACCCTAGGAAAACTTGAATTGATTTTTGAGGATTTATAGCATGAAAACATGAGTATAAGAGAAATTTCAGTCAATCAACATCAAATGTGACGTTAAAAATCACTTCTTTTGTTAAAAATAATTTTTTGTGTGTATTTTATAAGTCATGAACAATGAAATTATCTTAAATTTATTTGTTAAAATGTGCACATATATTACAGAAGTGAGCTTTTGCTTACATAGAAGGAATTAAGAATTACAGTGTGTATTGTAATTTTCCAATAGAATTACAAATGCAAAACTATAACTATAGAAAATGAGGAGGAAATGAAATAAAATCAATTGGAAAAGGATTATGGTTCCAAGGGTGCCAGACTCCACCAAATTTGTTTCTACCAGACATGGCATGTCAAAGCCCTCACAAAAATTTGGTAAATTCTGTCCTTGAATTGATTCATAAAGCTCATGACTCAATTTATGATGAGGTTTTGATATTAATAATCTCAGTTTTCACTTTTGCCAAGTGTGTGAGCCTTAGAGGTATTCCTATATACCCCAAAGACCACAAATAACAAATCATATTATAAGTATTGATAGATAAATTTATTCATATTATAAAAAAAATATCAGAATATAAGTATAAAATTCATATATAAAATTGAAATTACATTGAAATCTAAAATTGTGAAAACAAATTTTTACTTGAAAGATTTAATCAAAAATTAATTTTCAACAAAAATATTAAAATTGAAATATTTTTGTAAAAAAGTTAAACAAAATTTATTATAAGTATTTATCAAATAAACAAATATAAGGAAATTATTTCACCATTGGGTTCCTCATAAAAAATAACCTGGGGTCACCTCTGGGTGAAATTTCTGCAACTCAACTCTAAATAAGCTTAAATTAAGTTTTTAGTATTTTCTGTATGAAAATTGAAACTCCTCAAATGCTTGACTTAATTTGTACCACATAGTGTGTTAGAATTGAGTTTTTTGTGTAGTTGAAGAGATATGATGAATTGAATCATTTTCAATTGAAATGTCAAAATGTGTGCATTTATTACATAAGTGAGTTTTAATTTACATCTGAGCTTTCAATTATTACAGTTGTGTACTTTAAAAACTCAATTGAATTACATATGTAAATTGAAAGTTCAGTACATGATGAGGAATTGAAGAAAATAAATTGGAAGGAGTAATTTTGGGGGGGGAAAGGAATCTTGGCTCCAAGGGTGCCAGACTCCCTCAAATTCCTTGCTGACAGGTGTGAGGTGTCAAAATTTGCACAAAAGTTGATCACTATTGTCCTGGAATTGAGTCACAGGGTCTGTGACTCAATTGATGGTGAGGTTTTGATACCAACCAGGGCAGTTTTAATTGTTTTCAAGAGGGTAAAGCTACCCTCAAGTTAAAACATTGTAGTAAAAACAGCTTTAACTTGTTTTGAAGTCTCCTACACACATTCTGACATGTTTTAAAGGCTTAAAAGCAGGTATTACCATAGAAATGGCTGATTTAAGGGACTGAAATGGCTGAAACCAGCCCTTTTTTGGCCCAACCCAGGCTTCAATGATTCCATAATTGGCTTTTATGTTGTCAGAGTTTCTTTCACGGCTGAAAGGAGTAAATTTCACCTTTGGAGTAAGAAAATTGGTGGCTAAAAAGAATATCTTATTTTCCCCACTTTTCTCTTCATGTTAGAATATTTTCCTTTTATAATTAGCTTAAACACTGTTTCACCAATCAATAAAAGATTCCAACAACCCCTTTTATATCATTTGAAACCTTATAGCCACATGAAAGAAACAATATAATCATTATTTGTAACTCTTATGATCATTTTTGCCCTTGAAGCACCCCATAAGTGAAATAAAGCATCTTTCATCACTTTTAGCTTTGTCACTTTGTTTCCAAAATTCACTCTGGTCACTTTTGGGCCTTTTTTCTCTTCAATAATTTTTTTGAAGACTCTGTTCATATATTAACTTCCTGCAGCTCTTTTCTCAATTAATTCCCATTGAAATAGCTCTTGAAGAAATTTCTTTTGTAGCCTTAAATATCTCTTGTAGAGTATTTTTGGATATATTTTTATTGTTGGTAAAACAATAAATCTTTATAATATTATTTTGTTATGCTTATAAAGTTAAAAATAATAAATTTGGCATGTTTTCTCTTAAAACTCTTAAATTCTACTATTTTAAATTGAATTGTACCTTATACAAATTTCAAGGACAGGAAAAGTACTTGATTTTTAATCAAACTTTTATATCTGCACCTTAAAAAGTTGGTAAAAATACCCTTAAATTGAAATGAACTTCACTAAGATGGCTTTAACTGTTTTAAATGATAATTAATCCCGCTCTGACTTGGTTTCAAAATGGCTAAACCCAGTACTTTTTTGGAAAAAATCAGTGTTTAATGAGGCAATAACTCTCCTTTTCTGTTTTAAATATGCTTCTCATGACTGGTAAGAAAATATATCACTTCTAAAGAACAAAAGGATGAGTATATAGAAACTTTTTTTCCCCATATTTTATTTTTATGTTAGAATATTTTCTTTTTTAAAATTTACTAAAACATTGTGGAACAAAACAATAAAACATTCCAAAACACACTTTCAAATTATTTAAAACCTTTTAAAAGAAATGATAAGATTATAAGAACTTTCTTAAAATCATTAAATTCTTTTACTCTTGAACCACCCCAAAGGTCAACTAAAGCATCTTTTATAACTTTAGAATTTTTCACTTTGTTTTCAAAGTCACTCTTATTTGCATTTAGGAAGGATTTCTCTTAATTTTTTGTTGAAATAATTCTCCTATATAAGCTTCTTGAAGCTATTTTCTCAATTCATTCTAATAAAAAACTCTCTTAAATAAATTCATTCTGTTTCCTTAAACCATTTTTGTGAAGTATTTTTTCAGAAATTTCATTTTTGGTAAAGAAGAGTATTTTTTATAATAAGGTGGTTAAAATCAATAATCTATAGTAATTTTCCTTTCAAAAATTCTAGAATTAGTATTCTTGTTGCTTTAACCTTGAACAAATATTGAGGACAGGAACAATTCTTCATTTTTAAGCAAATTTCCATACCTGCACCTTACAGTCTTTTATTTTTGAAATGGACTCATTTTCAACAAAAAATTTATTTTCTTATCGGGATTAAATATTAGAAGCCTATTTCTCTTTATAAATCAAAATAAATATACATTGAGCAAATTGCATGAAATGATGCAGTGGTATTTAAAACGGGGAGACTTCTATGTCTTGTTTTAAAGAATAAATGAGATTCTCTGACTCAGATGGCCAAGATAAATTGTTATCTAAATTGATTTGATAAATTAGTCTCATGAATAAGACAGTAAAATATTTCAAAATGGAGCGTTTTTTCTATTTTGATATATTTGTTGGAAAAATAGTATGTCTTTTTGATAGAATAATGATCAGAAATTGGAAAGTTATTTCAAATGTGATAAATGAATATTGACCCCAAAGATGGCTTGAGACATTTGGAAAATGCATCATCTTATGTTAAAGAAAAAATAATAATCAAAGAATAGGTTTATTTTTCTTCTTTTTGTCTCCCATTCTTTGATCTGTACTTTCTTAATGTATTATTTGAGGGAAAGGCCATGAAATACTGGGCTATTAAGCCCTGAAAATGGATCCCCACCACATCAGATTCTTAGTTTAACCTTCTACAACTACTCAAAAGTTGTCAATACACCCTATATACTAATTAATCAAAATATTGATCTATTATTCAATAAAAGAGTGACCAATATAGAGATACTTACCAAATAATAAGTACACAATATATACAATACCCATTGAGGGTTTATTTGTGTGGTAAGATTATTTTTGAGGCTTAGGATAAACTTCTTCCATACCCCAAACACAATTACAATTCAGCTTATTATTAATCCATATTTGACTACCATAGAGCACTCTATAATACCAGTATTAATAATATCAGCTTTACTTACAGAGACTCCCTCACCTTAAACATTTAAAGCTTGATATGGTTAAGTTTATTTAAATTGTTTTTCTTTGTGAGATATTTTTCCTAATTATTTTTCATAGAGATTTTTTTTTGGGATGAAAGCCTTCTTATTTCTTAATTAATATCATGAAGCTTATTATATTAGCAGTGATTTAATATTGAGACCACCCAGAAATATAAAAGAGGAACTGAATTATCTCAAAGGTCTTAATTTTTTAAATGAGAGCTTTGGCATAAAATGTGTACAACATGTGGTAAGATTTTACACATTAGTTTATTATTTTGATCTAGTTTCATCAATTCTTTCAGAAAATTACTAAGCTTAATATTACATATACATTCATTTTTTGATTCATATTAATAATTAATGTGTGCAATGATATTATATATTCTCCTTATACCTCGTATAGAAGTATTAATCAAAATATAATTATATATCCTGAAAATAAATAACATAACCAGATTATCTCATATTTGAGCTCCTGATTCTCCATGAGTATATTTTCATTCAAAAAATATGTTTCTTTAAATCTGGTTCTATTCTAAATGATTTTTTATTACCTCAAAATAGTTTGTTTTTCTTTCGAAAGGCGCTCAAGTATAAGTAATTAATATGTAACAAAGCATTTATTGAAACCGTATTTATTTTATAGCCATTGTGTGATAATGTGGAGATTGGATTGTTTGATCTTCAGTGTGGAAGTGTGGTTTGTAAAATTTTTAGCTTTGGGAATTCCAATTTATCGTAATAATAATCCTTTAGTTGGGAGCTCTAAGCATAATTCACACGAGTCAGATTTGGTATTGAGCTTGAAGGAAAATTATTTAACCAGGTAATAAAATGAATTGGGAACAATACAGGGGCTCTTTTAAGGAAAAATGTTAATTGAAGGGATTTTCTCAAGATTTTTGATACAAATTTTGGAAATAAACCCATCATTTTTTGAATGGAAATTGGAAATTGGAATATATGCATTTCACCAAATCAGTATTTTTTTGTCAAAAGGCCTAAGTGGTTGGTTTTGATAAGAGCTAATGATTAGTAGAAAAAGTGATGGCTTTGATAGACTCATCTGAGTTCACTGAGATCTTTGAGAATGGGGGCTCATATCAATGAAAGAGCTCTATATAAAGCTTAGAATTCATTCTTTGGTAGAGAAGAAAATTAAATAATAGATGAAAAAAAGTGGAGGATAGAGATGAGCTTAAGAGAGGAAAATGTGATTTCAAAGAATGAAAACAAAATATTTCACAGGGACTCCAGGGTTTTGCGTAGCTGTTGGGTTTCTAAATCTTTCAACCCAAAGTGGTTTTATAGGAATGGAACCAAAGGCCAGTGGGTTTGGTTCTTACAATATGTTGGAGCTAAACTGCGAAATATTGCAATTTAATATTTCTCATAGAGATGATCTAATAATAGAGTAAAATCTTCTTCTGTTCAGGTAGGTTTTTCCCTTTATTTATCCATAATTATCTTATCTATTCTATCAAGAATTGAAATAATAATTAAATCCAAATTTAAGGTGGTTTCACATCTTCGTTTATTATGATCTCTTGTCTCTGTGTTTTAATTATCAAGTAGATATTTACCTCCAATTTGTGGTAGAATTCTCCCCTTTCTTTCCAAATATCTTATATTCCTTGACTTGATTAATTAACACGTATAATATAAGAGATTATACGGTTTTTTGTATTACTTAATATATCTTCAATGAAAAAAAACCCTAACCAATTATTTTCTAAAATTTTCTGAATTCTTACACTCGAGTGTCTTTGAAGTAGCTATCTTTGGTACCTACCCTTCTTCCAATTGTAATAATATCTTTTTTAAATCTGATTATTTTTCAAATAAACTCTCCTAGTGGAATTATTGGAACTTTAATGATTGAAATACATTCATCACACAGATTCTTCTTTTGAGATTAAAAACGAAAAATAATTTTTGAAAAGAGAACACTTATATGATACTGTCAATAGCATATGGCTGAGTCTATTTTGAGTATCAGGAAAATGCTACTAGTAATATTATTTCTTCTAAGATATAAAGAGTATCTGCCAGTGTATATTATTGATAACAGAATACGGAAATAAATTATCAAAAAAAACCCTGAATTTTTGAGCTGTATAGGAATTAAATACGAGAAAATTTGAGTAGTAGAGGAATAGTGGTGTGGAACCAAAATCCTTTATAATGTCTTCAGTTTTGTGCGTAACATTTTTGAATTATATAAGAATTAGTATTAATCTTTCTATTGATAGAGGGATAAATAGAACGTAAATAGGAAGGATAGCTTTGAGGAAGAAAAACAATAATGACTTCAATGCTTTCAACTGGGCTGAAGCCATTAGTCTTACATAGGAAGAGGCAAACGAAATTCAATATATAAAACAAAACTTTGTGATAAGATTACTTCAAAGTTTGATAAAATAAATCTCTACATGATATCAAACCAAATGGCTTCATTGGGCTGGTCATCCTCATGGTGAGGTCCTCTTTAATAATATAATGAAGGCTTTAGTTACCCCTCGGCTTTTGTCCGAGCCTTTGAGCTTACTATGAATTGGAATTAGCTTAGTGTTTTTTGAGTATAAAAATGGATTATATATGGGATAAAATGGACATCGATACTATTCTTAAGGTTACAAAATAGTCTAATTTCACTAATCGGGCCTTTACTGTGGTAATATGTAATAATAAGTAAGATTGATTATTGTAACAGGAGATCTAAAATATTTTAAGGAAACAAGAAAGGTTCTCATTTGGCTTCATTTTAATTTTAATACAAAATATTTTACTGATAGAAGTTCAAATTACCATCCAACCAATCCTTAAAAAGCTCTAAGCCTTTTATGAATAAAACTAAAATTATAGCTATATCTAATTTGGTGTAAGAGTCACTTTTGTGTAAGACAGTATAATCACCTAAGAACAAACTGAGAAAATGACGGGGAATTTTTTGGAGGGGGGAAAGCCTGCTTTCATCTCAAATAACGGTCAAAAGCAATAGATACCCCCTTACCACATTGATTTAATAAATAATTTTCACTCAAGTGGTTGGATTGGGGTGTAACACAACCAAAAACACCTGTATCAGTGCCCAGGTGTGGTTTTGAAACCAAGCTACATGATCTCTCCTGAGAAGAGATTTAATGATGGCCACCTCAAACAATACGAAGTCAATGTAAAAATTCTAGGACTATCTAGTACCTAATTTTCTATATATGTAGCTTTTCATTTTCCCAGTAAGAAAGTCAATATTTTCAATTATCGTTCTTGAACTGGATGACCTACCAAAATTTCGCTTCTCACTTTTGAAACAACTGTTAGCTGAGTGGCGCAAGGATATCAGGTAGGCTCACGTCTGCACTATGTTCTTGCCCTATTTCCTACATTATGCAAGAAGGGATCTACTCCTGCCACATCTACGACATCATTTGTACAAGTTAGGTTATGCTAATAGAAGTCTTGGTTTAGCATACCGCTTTCGTAACAATACGCATGCAAAGAATACCAGCCAAGCAGCTAGATGGCAGTGAAGTAATCAATGGTGGCTATAGTGTATAGCCAGAAGCCGTATTGAGTGAGAAGCAGAGAGCAGTTCCTTGCAATAACCTCTCACCCTGACTTATTGTAAGCGAGAGAATCAAATAAAGTAGTTCCTTGACTGGTAATAAAAACCCAAACGAAAAGTCTTGGAACCTCACTGGGCCTGACATAGTCGAAACTATTGAACGCTCAGCGTATCAGCCTGGCCTCCTTCTGCAGAAAGGATAAAGGTGTCTAGTTTTTTCATCCCAGTTTGATAGCTACTTGGTCTGGGTGCGTAGGAAAAGTGATGACCAAGGTTTCACTCAGTCCAGAAGTGAAGGGAGCATATTTTCGAGCCATGATCATCTCTTTACAATTATAAATCTCGTTCCACTGAATCAAATGATGTAGCTTAGGGAAAAAATTAAGCATCTCTGTTTTTATTTTTACCATCCCTTTTTTTCTTTCTTTTTTGACTAACGGATTTGAGCTATTCCGCATTATATATTTCTTTTCCTGAAAAAAGAAAGTACATTTTAACGGTCTTTTGATTCCTGTCTTTACCTCTATTGCCTTACTGCTACTTTTTGCAGACAAATCCTCGAATATTGTCAAATATCGAGGGGAAAATGCAGGTCATTTCATTCATGCTAGGTTTGTCTCTGGTATTATTCACTTGTGTTCCATGCGTCCCTTCGAACCCACAAAGAACGAACTCAAAGTCAGCAAAGCAGCTTTCTGGAGATACCAGAACTTTTCGACTTTTTAAGCGGGAAGATCTAGTTAACCAGCAGACAGGCTTATTAAATCAAGAAGCTTTGGAGTCTCATCTGCGTTATATGTGGGTTCTGCTTAAACTCCTGAATGCGCTACAAAACAACTCAAATTTCATGTATTTTTCCACAAGTTTGCGTAAACAGATTACAGGGGCTACGAATTATTATATGAATACGGGAAATGTGTATGCTGCTATTTCATAGCTAAGAGTAACCAAAGAAATTGACAACCGATGGATTTTTTTCTCAAGTTTGGCTACAGCTAACATGACGCCTTACCAATTAGAGGACGTGTATAACTCTGGGTCTATTCCATTAATCACCCCTAACTCTGAAGCGTCTAACGATAGTATCAAAACCAGCACAAGATTACTTTCTGAATTTTCTCCAACCGACCCGTCTGATCTTGAGACTAGCCGCTCTGCTTCCAATTTCCAACCTGCTTCTATCGCAGTAACCAACATGTGAGTGGTTTACTTGGAAGGGTTTGAAATTGAAATATATAAAAAAACTGATGAGCATCAATCTAAACAGTGGCGCGTCCGACTTAATTTGGTGAGTAGACTCTCGTAAGTAGAACCTCAGTCTGAGGGCTGAGAACTATATGGGCTCACAGGGCAGCACCGATTCAAGTTGGCATTCCGCCGAGAAACTTTTTGGTCTCAATAGATACGTGAGTCACATTTTCAGCACCGTTTCGGAAACTGAAAATATCCTGAGTCTTTTATTTCTAGCTGATAAGAGAAAAATTTATTCAAAGCGGCTCATCAGATTTCTTCTTAGCCTCTGATAGATGTTTGTGATGATTTTACAGTGACCACCTCCCCAGCCTCCCCCTTGATAATGGTTTGATAAATTTTTCTGCTACCATGCAGGTCCTTTGGATCAATGCGCAAAGAAAAATATCTACAGACCAAGCCTAGTCAGTTACTTTTTTTTCCAATGAAAAAGAATCGTGCTAAGCGCAAACAACTCTCCAGTCTTCGACAGCAATTCACTTGAACAGAAACTATTCGGTCAGTTTTACAGACAAGAGTTCGGTTGACGCAGAGGTGTGGACTGACACGGTGTCAATGGGAGGATTCCCCCTTGCCCGAATTGGTGTGTTTTAAGCGCTCTCAAAAGTTTTGTGCTATAATAACATTTTTAAGAAGTAGGCGTCGGAGCCGTAACGCAATTGAGTTCACAATTTGAAAGCTCTCAGGGAGATACCACCGACGGGTAAGGTTTCATATAGGCTTCCGGAGCAGCTTTCATAATTTTAACCTGTTTGGCCTTGCTCTAAAAACTGTAACTATTCAGCTTAATGGGATTTGCCTTTCCCAGTCTTTCTAAGAGTCAGAATGAACCGTATTTCACCGCACTCACCAAAGCTGATCCCCGCCTGGGGGTGATTGGCACCAAATTCGTGCGCCAAAGTACAACAGGTTCAGAGATGACGATTGGTGGGGCGGATCCTACAGCCTTCAGAGGGCCGTGAGTTTTTGTCACAAAGGTGGTAATGCTTTTTTGAAAAATTTTGCGTGACGTATTCTGCTGTTTTTTAGTTTCATAACTCTCAATGTTATGGCAATGCCAGGTAAACCTCCTGCTTTCTGGGATGTGGCATTCGGTGGTGTGATCGTGAATGGAAGACGTATTACTTTGTGCGCTATTTTTTTTTGAGACTAGAAGAACTTGGGCTAAGCTTTTTTCTTAGAACATCACAACTTGCCACCATTGACACAGGTAAAGAATTTTTCTTCTCAAGCTGGAAATCTTGCCCATTTACTTGCTTTTTGACGCAAATGTAATTTTCAGGGACGAGTATCATCGGAGTTCCTCGACAGGACGCTATGGCGTAAGTCACCTTCGCAAAACCCCAGTTGTTTTCCTTCGAGGCACACTCAAACCTTTTTCTGTCATTCCACCAAGAAGCCTTTATGCTTCTATTCCCGGTGCCAGCCCCTCAACTAACAGTCAATTTACATTTCCTTGCGCCTCCCTGCCTTCGGTATCGCTTATCTTTGGAGGGAGAACTTTTGCTATTAATCCTGTGGACAGTAAGCGTACATCTTGCTCATCATACCCTTTTTGCGATTTAAATTTGGATTCATTTTATTTATGCTTTTTGGAGTGGCTGAAACTTAGTGACAATAGTTGGTCCAACTTAATTAACTTGACGTCGAATCAAACTAACCTCTTACTCCGATTTCAGGGGAAAGACCAGAATGGTGGTTGTGTTGGGGGAATCATGATCCTTGATCAACAAACTTCATGGCTAGTCGGCCAAGTGTGAGTCCACCTGAGAGAATAGATGAGCTTATTGGTGAACTGATTTGTTGAGACCTTTGGCAGCTTCTTGAAAAACGTCTATACAGGTGGGTGCCTTTTGCTATGATATTGGGCTTCACCTGATGGAGACTGACTCCGCGTTTTCAGTTTATGATCAAAGGAACTTCACCGTTTCTTTTGCAGATCTCACCTCAAACTCATAGAAATATGTCAGCCAAAGGGGCTTTATTCAGAATGTCTGGAAGGACACCTTATGGAACTTAATTTTATCTGATGAAATGCGGCATGCTAAATGTTTTCTTTATGGGATGAAAAGAGGAGAGTCTACATTTGTCTCTAAATATCATCTTGTTGAGGCATTTCAGTCGTCATCAAATACAAGAATGCTAGCTCTGTTATTGGTGTAGAATTCAGAATTATGCAAAACCACAAAACATGAACCAAATAAAGTACTTTTCCATTATAAAACCTGTAGCGAGAAGCCACCGTTTTTAGACAGCTAATCATTAATAGTATTCGGCCAAACAGCGAACACTTTTTAAGTAATTAATCTCTTGACTCATTAAGCTTTAGGAAGGAGGACTTCAGATAATAGTAACAAGGAAAGTGATACGATTTGTAAAGCGTCAGTGTTAAGAAGCCTCCAATAGAAACTCACTTTTGCATGAAGAAAAACTTGTAAGCAAATCTGAGTAACATTGACCAATTCTCTATGAGAAAGAAATGAGCAGAGACAAAGTTATCAATGTACATCTAAAAGTGTTTGTTGAGATAGAGTCGACGTTCCAGCTCATGTTTTCTCTAATAAGGGGTCAGCAACGTACGTAATATCGATATACAAAATTGCCATTTATTATTCTCATGAGATGAGGTAGATTTGAAACCTCATGTAAGTTTTTAGTTTATTTTATGACTGTCATAGTAATGGATCATATTTTGATGCACTTAAAAGACTCCCCAAATCACTAGGAGAAGAAGGTCTAAGCTTCGTGTAAAACTGGTTTTTTTATTTCAAATGTTATTTTGTTAAACCAGATATTGGAATTTCCGACCTTTAAAATCCAAAATATCAATTACACCATTTCTGAATATTTCTTATACTAGTTCTATAATATGACGTGGTGGTTATTTCTCGAATCAATGTGAGTTTTATGTAATGATTCCAGCTCTTGAATGTTTTAATATAATTGTAGAGCTTTTTTTTTGTAATCTGCTAGTAATTTGAATAAGCTTAATATCAATAGTATATCTCATTTTCTCCTGTTGAATGGAGTCCTCTCTTTTGATTTCCAGTATGAATACTATAAAATAGCAAGCTACTTAAGAAGTATAATACTACTGTTATTAAGTAATGGATATATCACTAGGTCTAAGACCATATTATTGATGGAGATGAAATTAAACAATAATAAAAAGGCCAGAAGTGATTGAATTACTTATAAATTAGAGATATAGATAATTGACAACATTAAATCTTTAATGTAATTCAATTTTGAAAAAATATACTGCTAAAATCTCTGAGAAATTATTCACAAGAAAAAACATCCTCTTTATGTTTTGAAATTACAATTTTCAAATTAAAAAAATGAATTTAATTTTCAAAACATTTTCTATAGTAACAAAAGATACTCAAGCAGAAATCTTAAGTAGCTACAATATTATGATGAAATAATTGATTTTAAAGAGATGAAACTAGTTAATTTTATGAAAAAATTAAATTAGAGCATTGTAAATTAATCAATTGAAACAAGAGTAAATGGGAGGAAATTTTATAGAACTCTCTTTCAGACTGTGTAACAGAAAGAGGTTTTCATGGTTTTACGTTCACACTGAAAGGCTCAAACAAAAGAAATAGTTAGATAACAAAGAGCAATAGAGATTTGGATAAGTAGACAAGAAGCTGGATAAGGATCAAGCTTCTTGACTATCCTAACTCTTTATTTAGTAATGATTACAAGGATTCAATTAGAGTTTATATACAATTAGGTCAAGTAAGATGGTTTATTTGACTGGTTTAGTAAAAAGAAATAATAAGTATGACAGGATTGGTTTAAACCTGTTGGAAAGTCAGTTAAGGAGTATTAAGTAGCCATATCAGTTATTCTAATACCCTCCCATGCTCTTAATTTTGCAGATCAAGTAATCCGAAGGAAGCACAGTGGGCAATGTGCTGAGGCTTTGGAAGTGCTTTTGTGAGCACATCCACAACCATATCCTTAGTTGGGACATATCAGACTTCAATTAAACCTTCATTGAGAAGCTGACGACACCATTGAAGGCGCAACTTGATATGCCACATCCTGTGTTGATACAGCTGATTCTTGAGAAGAGCCAATGCCCCCTGATTGTTTCAGACCAGATTAGCCTTGCCTGAAAGGTCAAAGTCAGAGATAAGTTTTAGGAGCCAAAACAAATCCTGACAGCAGTTGGAAATAGACCAGTACTCTGCCTCAGTGGAGGAAAAAGAAACCACACCCTGTTTGGATGTTTTCCACCCAACAGGACTGTAGAGGAACACACAGCTTCCGCTAAAGGAGCAAGAGTCAAAATTAGATCCTCAGTCATAGCTACAATATGCAGCAACACTAGAGCCTTTGTCTGTACCCAGGATGATTCCCCACAACCTTGTCCCACAAAGGTAGCAAAGGATATGCTTGAATGAGGACTCATTATTGGCACTGGGTTCATTGAGAGACTGTGCAAGACAGGAAGCTGCATAGGCCAAGTTGGGCCTTGTTCAGGCAACCAAGTAGTTGAGAAAGCCAACAGCACAACAATAGTTGATTTTTGCAGGTGCAGAGCCAGATAGAGAGATGGGGAGAATTTTGGAAGAGGGTACAAGAGGAGTGGAAATGGGTCTGCAGTCCTGCATTCCATAAGAAAAGAGGAGATTGTCCACATAGAGTTCTTGGGACAAAGAGAGAGTTCTTTAGCCACATTCCTTGTCACTTTCATTCCCAAGACAAATTGGAGGACTCCAAGGTCCTTCATTTTGAATGCGGAGCTGATTTTGGCATGGAACTGGTGGATATTCATTCTTCTGATGACCAAGTCATTGACATGGAGAAAACAAAACAATGCCCATCCTAAGACCTGATGAAGAGACAGGGATCTTCCACAGAGGAAGAGAAGAAGGCCTTCATCCAGAGATACCAGTTGGAAGGGCTTTGTCACAGCCCATCAAGGGATTTCCGTAAGCAGAGGCAAATCTTCCCAGGCAGGGAGGGAGTATAACCCTCTGGGAGATTGATATGAATGCATTCATCAAGTTTATCATGCAGAAAGGCAGTTTTGACATCCATTTGATGGAGGTAACAACCCTGATTTGCACAGTACCTGTAAGGTTTTTCTATGAAACTCTTGAAGTTAGTAGAAATATCAAGAGTAATATTACTGTCGTCAGTAGAAAAATATAATATAATAAGATATTATAGCCACAAATTGAAATATAATTATTAAAAGTAATTATATATAAGAATAAATTCAACTATTATTATATAAAATAATGATAAAAAATAATAATAATTATTCTATTATTATTATAGTCACTGACAATAATAACAATAAGAAGTGTAAAGCTCTTAATGAGACAATTGCATGTGAAAAATGTAAATATTTAACCACTTAAAAATAATATATAAATATTATTTATAAAAGAATTAAAACACACACTGTGCAGAAATACTTCTTATAGAGAAATTCTACATAAAAAAACTAATAATAGATAAGAAAGATATAGAATTTGAGAGGAAACTTACTTAAAATATAAATTTAATACAACAAGTCAAACAACAACAGTTATTATATTAAATAATTATTTTAAGTTAAAAACGCACCAAAAATCAATATTTTAAAAGATAAAACAACTTTTTATAATAAAAATATGATTAAAGAGTTTTTGAGAGGAATTTGTGGATTATGAAAGATATTTTAAAAACAATAATTTTATAAAATAAAATATATTATAGGTGATTAAAACAATAATCTAATTTCTATGATTTCAATTCTTTAATTTACGATTTATAAAGAATGAAGTAATCAAGAAATACCTATATAATAAGATTTTATATACAATAAAACTTTACCTGTTTAAATGTCTAATATGATTGGGTTGATAATTGATTGATAGACAAAAACAGTGATTAAAAGACTCTTTTTATGTCTACAGAGCATCTCTAATGATTCATAATGGATATAGAGGACGTGCTCAGGTCAAAACTGAAAAACCATGCTTAAAAATAAGGTTCTTAGCTTAAGGTAACTTACTTTTAATTCCAATTTAAAGTTATCAGTGTTATTCTTAGCTCCAAGTAACTTTAATCCTCATTTAAGTTAATTATTTTGAGTTTTAATAAAAGGAAAAGTTTATTTATATTAAATTTCATCACATGAGCAACTTAAAAACAGAGTTTCAAGCAGAAATCTTTTAAACTCAATTTTCAATTAATTTGTAAAGAAACCTTAATTTTCTTCCAGTATAATTAAAAGAGTAAATTTGCAGGCTAATTACCCAGGAAATTTGTTTATAAAAGATACTTAAAATTTGATTTATATATAGATAATATTAAATTGTAAGCAGTGTGAAATCTTCAAGAAAATCCATTGAGAATTGGATTTTGAATGAATTTTTGAAGTTATTGCTATTTTCCACGTAAAACAGCAATACACACTAAACCTTAACTTTTGATGAGTTTTTAATGCTTTTAACCTTAAAGTTTCAAACTTATTTATGATTTTTAAGCTTACTTAAGCCCTGACAGGTCTCAAAGCCTTAATTTCAAGCCTGCATATTGGGATTTAACCTTTGGCAACTTGAAATTCCAGTCCAAATTGGGATAAAACCAGTTTAAGCTTTAAGGTTGGATCAAAGTCTAATCTTAAAGTTTAAATAAGGTTGAAAATCCTCCAATACAGGTGGACAAGCTTGATTGAACTGTTGCCGATCCAAAAAGTTGGGTACCCCAGCTCTGTTTGGTCTTTTTCCTTTGTCCCACCTTTTTGCATGGATTTTGCCCTTTTATTTATTTAAATTCATACTATGGCCTTACACACCTTTGAATTGAGCTCATGCAGGATTTAAATTCTGTATGGCAAATCCTTAGCCAATTCAGTAAATATACACATCACCTCAATTTTAACTAAAATTTTGGTAAGTTTGCATAAACCTTATGAAACTTTAAATTTAAGCTTATTTAAGCTTATATTTACCAGTTTTCAGAAAATGTTAAGAAAGTTACATTAGTACTGTGAGATTCTTAAATCTTCCAAGAACATAAGAAATAAGCCTTTTGGGGTATAACACCCTATGGGTGTACCCTAGCTCATTTTTGGTGTAGAATCCAAAAATGACATAATATTTATAACTTTGTTTATCCAAAAAAAGGTATACTGATTTTTTGTTATTTTTTATTTTAAATTCAATTGAAAAGTCTGTTGAAGACTAGATCAGCTGTATATAAAATTATTTGTGGCCTTATGGGTATGTTATACATACCTCACAGGCTCACAGTACCCAAGGAGAAAACAAAGAGTAGATAGCCTCCCTGTTGGAGCAAATGCCTCATGAAAGTCCAGATTTTTGACTTGGAGAAAGTGTTCTTGTTGCAACCATGTGTAATCGCCTCACCAATTGGTGTTTACGGAAAATCTATCCTGACCCCAATCTATGGCTAATTGACCATGTCATCAGTTTTATGGCCAATCAGACCCTTTGGGTCATATCCTGCAATCACTGGTGTCTTTGGCCAATTCTCCACATCACTAACCCCCAGGCCAATACCCTTGTTTTGTGCCAAGGGGTCCATTTTGTCTTCCAGGGTCCTCAGGCCCTTTTGATTGGGGGTCTATGGCCTAAATGGCCTTTTTGGGCCCTTTAGGCCCCCTACCATCTCTACGGCCTGTGGTCTGCAGTCCGTACACCACAGTCCACGGTCTGTGGGACCTTTAGGCCCCTTTTGTCCTAAATCCAATGAGGCCAAAAGGGGCCAAGGGGGAAGACCATAAGCGCCCAAGAGCAGGTGGGCCCACCTGAGCCCAATTTTGGCCCCAAATGCCAACAATCCCAAAATGGTCAAAAGGGGCCCAGGACCCAAATTGGCCAAGATGCACAGATTGGCCACATTCAACCCATGGCCTCTGGCAACCACCAGAGGCCACCAGTTCAGTTTCAGCAAGGCTTCCCCTCAATTCAGGGAAAGACTTTTCCTTCATTCATGGACCCCATACAAAGGATCCAGCTATGGCGCATATATGGTGTAATATACCATTACGCCACATTTTTGCTCAGAAATCCAATGGTGATGCTTTCAGGACCCAAATATTTCATTTCAATTCAAGTCCCCAAATCCATCACCCATTTTGAAGGAAGATTTTCAGTCATTCAGTTTGGCAATCCCTGGCAGCTACCACAAGACCATTCAAGGACCCCAACCACCTGCCCCTGCAGGAGTTGGGTTGTTATTTCTTTTCAGGATTATTTAAAAGGAAATTTCAAGAGGTTATAAATAATTCAATCAGCTGTCCAGGCATCAAGTATTTCAGTATTCCTTGGACAACCAAATTGGTCCATACAGGCTATATTCAAGCAACCTGTATGGCATTGGCCCTTTTGGGCCAATTCATATTCCACTGTGGAAATTAAGTTACAAAGCTCAATTCTCAAGATGGCCAGATCTGTATTGACCTAAAACAGTAAATAAAGCTGGGTTATCAACCCTTCAGGATCAGTCTTCCATTTTTCACATATACTGGGCACCTTTTCTTCCCTGGGGGACTTTTTTCCCAGTTAATTAATATATTGGATTTATTTTTATCCTCATTTTCTTTTCATTTATTAAAGTAGATACTTATAATATTAAATCAGTAATTTTCACCTTTTTTGTAAGATGTGACTATGAAACTGAGGACAATATTGCTATTAATCAACAGTACTATGTCTGTTCTTATGAAATATAATAATAAAATATTATTATAGCCACAATTAAATAATTAAAGAATTATTTCTTTCACGTGTTAAACACTACTAGTTATTTTAACAGTAAGCAGTAATTGTCTACAAGAATCAATTACAAGAAGATTTTAATAATAAAACTTCTTTTATTAAAATAATAAAATTATTTTAATATATAATTATCTTTTATAAGAATAATTATAAATATAATTCTTGAAGAAAACTAATTATTTAGAGAAAAACTTTAATAATTAAGAGTAAATCACTCACTAATATTCCAAAGGGCTTATTGAAAGATGAGATAGAGAGATTTGACATAGAATTGTGGATTTAAAGGATCAAAAGGTATTTATAGCAGTATTACAACAATATATAGTTGTATTCTATGATTTCACGTCTTTCTGATTGATTCTGAAAGATTTAAAATACTTAAGAATAGCTTTACCTAATACTTACTTGTTGGCAATAATGATTTAAATGGGAATAAGATGATGATGTGGAAAAACAGCAAGAAGAGGCCTCTTTTAAGTCAAAAACAGCTCACAGAGGCGTACCATGGAGAAAACTTAAAAACCAGCGAGTGAGAAAACAATAAACCCTTTTGGATTATTGATTGCATCATCTGTTGTCATGTAAGATTATCATAATTACTTAATTGATGCTTTTACGTGACTACCAACCCCAATATGGTTAAGAATAAAAGGAGTAACATCTGTAAATATTCTTTTATTCCAAAATAATCATTGATTTCTCAAAGTTATCAATGTTATTGCCAATTTCATCCCAGGTTGTAATTACTGTGAATTTTTGAAGATTCAGTGTTTCACGTAGAATAGTCAAAAATGGACTGTAAGTAAAACTTTTAATTTTACTAATAAAACTGGAATTCCTTTTGTTTTTTCCATAGATAATACAGTTCTCCATTGTTCCTGAAAGTTTAAGAAAGATTCATTAAGAATTGTATTTTTAATGAATTTTTGAAGTTTTTACCTCATTTCTACGTAGAATTGCAAATATCAGTGTTAAACTGGTTGCTATGAGGTAAATCAATGGATACAAGTCCAAAAAGGGTTTGAATTACTCTTTTGGGGTTTATCCATGGAAAATCATTAAGAATTGACATGGCTACTGAAGTCTAAGTATCTTTTTACCTCCTTGGCACGTCAAAATAGCAGGTTATTTGCTATTTTCTTAAGATTTACTGTAGTTGTAACATGGTAACCAAGTTCCCAAAGTGTTCTAGTTTACTAATTTGGCCAAGATCATTCATGTATCTAAGCTTTGGAGCTGTCCACGCCTCTGAGGCCTCAGAAGCTGGGTACCCTGGCTCTCTTTGATGTCTTTTGTCCCCCTTGCTTATTTTTCATGTCAAAATAGAAATTTAAGCTTCAAGTGAGAGATCCAGTATGGGTGTACCAAAAGTCCATGTAAGAATACCATGATATTAAGGGCTAAAAACATGCATAACACTATTCTCAGTGTATATGTAACATGGGATTTCTCACATTCCCATTATTTTGGTGTGAAATTAAGAAAAACAAAAATTTTCACGGATCTTTTATGTGGTATTGAATTATTTTCCATTTTACCACCTCAAGGAGTTAATTTGAGCTTATTCACTCTATGGAGCTACCCTTGGTGAATTTTTGTGTAGAATCCAAATCTGGCCTCAAATCAATGGACTTATGTACTCAATAAAAAGTTATTCATCTTTTCTGAAATCAAAAATGATGAATTTTGGATATATGCATGACTTATGAGTTATTCATAATTCAAAATTTATTTTTAAGATAATTGTGGCCTATTTGGGTATGTAAAATATATCTCAAGGCTCACATTCCCTCCCACCAAAAAAACAAATTGTATTACAATTTTATTAGTGGTATAAGTAATAAAAAAGCGCCAAAGGGGGTTAATGTCCACTGTCCAACCTCTTTACATCACTCAGATCAAGTAATTTAAAGCACATTTATAGACATATTCAGGCTTGTGGCCTTCTTTCATGTCTAAATCTTCTCAAGAGTTTATCTGAGTCAGGTATTTCTGATTCTGCCAGCCATTCATCTTCATGTACTGGATTTCTATATCTGACAAGATATTCTCTTTGATTTTTACCCCTAAGTCTCCTTTCTTTAATGACTTTATTTATCTTCTTGTCTTCATTCTGTTCCACTGGTGGCACAGTTAAAGGAGTTGGGTTCCTTAAAGGAAACAATTCTTTGTCAGCTGGTTGATAAGGCTTTATCAAGCTGACTGGAAAAGTGGGGTGTTTTTTTTCCAATTCACCACTCAATTCCACTTGAACTGCATTGGTTCCATGTAAGGCAACAATAACAAAAGTTCCTACATAAGAATCTTTAAGTTTCTTTGGGCCTTTGATATTATTGAAATTCAAGGTTGAAACTAGAGCTAAGTCCCCTACTTTGAAGTCTGGTACTTTATGACTCTTGTCCCACTTCTGTTTTGCATAATCAAAAGCATCATTCATAATTTGTTTTGCATGTTGTTTTACTTTGTCAAGCATTATTTTGAAGCTGGAAGCTGTAGGATGAATTTCAATCAAGTCTTTCCTCAGTGTGTCTTCTGGGAGTCTTGGATTCCATCCTTTTTCTAACATAGCAGGAGTTTGTCCTGTGGAAGAATGGACTGATGTCTTGTATACCAATTCTAATGCAGGTATTAGAGTGCACCAGTCATGGGTAAAGCCATCTGAGTCTTTGAATTCTAACCCATAGGCACAAAATCTCCTGATCATGTCTTCTAAAGTTTAAACCATTCTCTCTGCTAGCCCATCTGTTTGAGGGTGGTATGCTGTAGAGAATGATAACTTAGTCCCAAAAAATCTATGAAGGTTGGTCCAAAGTGCAGATGTGAACTTGGGATCTCTGTCACTTATGATATTCTTAAATAATCCTGTATGAGAAATAACTCTACTCCATAGAAGAAGAGCTGTATCCATAGCAGTGTCATCTTTATGACATGGTAAGAATATGGGAGTCTTGCTATATCTGTCTACAATGACTAAACAAGCATTATAACTTTTGTCACCACTTGGAGGAAGTGCTGTGACCCAATCCATGTGAAAAACTTCCCAAGGGGATTTTGGTTCTTGAATATGGATCATAAGTCCAAATTTCTTGCCTGTACTCCTGTTTGCTTTTTGACATCTGTCACAGGTATGGCAATATTCAATAGTTTCTTTTCTCCAAGATGGCCACCATGCACAGGTCTTCACTTTTTCAAGTGTTCTGTCCTCTGACAGGTGTCCAGAGTAGATTCTATCATGGAATTCATGAAGAATTGTATTGATAAGCAATCTTCTGCATAATGTCATTACACAAGAATTTTTGGTTCTGTGGTAAATAATCCCACCAAACAAGTGAAATCTTTCTTCAGAATAGGAATTTCTCCAAACTTCATCTAGTGCATTGACTAAAGATGTATCTTTTCAGTCTTTATCTAATAAAGAAGTCAAGATATGGCAATTCTTGTCTTGCTTATAAGATTCTCTGACCTCTTCAAAGAATTCAGTCCCAATATCAGTTTTGTTAATTCCTTCAATTGGAATCTGTGGTTCAGCTTCCAAAGGAACATAAGCTGGGTTATCAGGAGTGTTGGCTAATGCCCACCTGCTAAGTCCATCAGCATTCTTGTGAATATTTCCTGCTTTGTGGACTATAGTCATGTTTCCTCTATATTCTTGAATGGCTATTTGCCATCTCAACATGTGTCTGTTGGGAGTTTTCATGTTAAGAAGTGATTTTACTGCATTACAGTCAGTTATCACTTCAAAAACACTGCCATCAAGATAATAGTGTAATTTCTCAAGTGCCCATACCAAACATAAGCACTCCATTTGGCTTGCACCATATCTGGCCTCTGCTGGTTTGATTTGTCTTGAGATGTAACAAACTGGTCCTTCTATAGGTTTGTCATCAATAATTTGGACTTGATGTAGGGCTTCCCCTAATCCATCTCCACATGCATCAATGTACAATTTAAAAGGGATATTCCAGTCAGGCATGAGGAGTAAAGGGGCTTCTGTAAGAGCTTTCTTTATCTTCTCATAAGCTTTAATTCTCTCCTGTGTCATCTCAAATAAAGTCTTTTGATCACAGATTCTATAAAGTGATTTGGCTAGAATTGCAAAGTCTTTCAAGTGCTGCCTATAATAACTGGCAAGCCCAAGAAAAGACATCATTTCTTTTTTATTCTGGGGTATTGGCTTAAGTAACACTGCTGCCACTTTGTTTTTGTCAATACCTAAGCTTAAACCAGAAACAACATGTCCTAATGCTTTGAGTTCTTCAAAACCAAAATTGCATTTCTTAAGTGAAATTTTCATGTTTACTTCTGCAGCCTTGTGAAGTAATCTTGCAAGTCTTTCAAGGTGCAAAGACCATGAATCAGAACATATGATAATATCATCAACATAAATGATAAGCCATCCTTCAGACAATTCTGTGGGAAAGATGGTATTCATCATTCTTTGATAATTTAATGCCAAATGGCATTCTAAGATACTCATAAATACCACAGTGAGTGATAATTCTAAGTAATTTCTTAGATTTAGGCGTCAAAACATCTTGATGGAAGCCTTTCAATGCATCCATTGATGTTATATACTTGGCTTTAGACATTTGGGTCAAGGTTTCTTGAATTCTAGGGATTGGATACCTATCTGGTACTGTGTAGGTATTCAATGCTCTGAAATCCCCAACCATTTTTGACTTGTCATTATGCCAGGCAATAATAACAGGTGTTGTCACTTCAACTTCCTCATTATGGCCTACTTTCCTTAGTACACCAAGTTGGATTAACTCTTGGATATGTTTTTCCAAGGCTTCTCTAGCTCTGGGACTGGCTGTATAAGCTGGTCTTCTAAGTACTGGAGGATATGGTCTATCAATATTAAGAGTAATATCAACTTCATGTCCTCTTATAGCACCCAATGGTTCATTATCAGAGGCAAATGCATTATTGTATGTGTATAACACATCAACAAGTTCATTCCTCATTTTTGGTGATAATGATGGATTAATCTGTGCTTCAACAAGTTGATTAGACACAAATACATCTTTATAAGTATCCCTAAGAGAAGATACCACAGATATTTGTTTTGGCATATTGGAAAAAGCAGATTTTTATCTTTTGTTATCCCCAATTGTGAAATATATGTCTTGATGGTTATTGATGTCAATACCATAAATATTTAAGTAATAATTTATAAGAATGATGTGCTGAGATGTGCAATTATCCATTACTACAATCTCAGTTTTCACCCTTACACTTCCTGCTGGGTGTGGAAATACAAGATTAGTGTCTAATATACCCAAGGGGTACATATTGTTACTGGCACTACTAAATTGCACACCTTCTATTGGTAACAGATGGTTTTTCCATTCAGGAAGTATAATTTGGAGATAATCTTTGCCTACACAAGTGCAAAATGCCCCAGTATCCAAATTCACTTTGGCTTCAATATCACTCATCAAAACTGATGTGATACAGGATGCTCCAGAAGTGTAACCCTTTCCTCTAGCAGGTTTTGTTTTACACATCCTGGCATCTTGGATATTGATCAGGTTGCAGAAATCCTTGCTGTACTGTGGCAAGTGGGTATGTACTTCTGTGACCTCAAAGAAAGCTGTAATGTTTTCAATGGGATAGTCATTCACTGATGTATCCTCAGAGACTGCAGAATCTTGATCAGATTCCTCTTTCTCTTCAGTACACTGAATTCCTTCAATGACTTGAACTTCATTTATTTTTGTCTTTTTGGTGCACATGTTTGCTAAATGTGAAGTACCTCCACATTTATGACACTTCAACACAGGTCTTTCTGGTCTTTTATCCTCTCTGGGAATCTTTGGGACCATCTTGGATTCCATAGGGATTCTAGTCCAAGTTTTACCAATTCTTGTTCTGGTAATGATATCTTCCATTGCATTAATCTAGTCCTCTGTTGAACAGGGTTCTACACATCTGCTTTTGATAGCATGTTCCAGTTCTCCTCCACACTTTCTTAATATTTTCATATTAATCATAGTGTCAGACATATCTGGGTGTAAAGCAGATAACCTGTCTTTTTGCTTGAAGAACCAAGTAAGTGGTTTATCTTTCTCTGAGTTAAAAATGGCACTTTCAAAAGCATTCTCCATTTTAAATCTCTAAGAATTATTGGCCCATTTGGTAATCACTTCAGATTTCCACCAAGACCAATCATGTTTTCCATGATCTATCCTCATCTTGCAATACCATTTCTTTGCAGTCTTGGTAAACAGACAGTGTAATTTACCCACTATGATTTCATCAGGTATATTAAAGTCTTCTTGCAACATACCAATAGTCCTGATGAACTCAATGTGGTTATATTCTCCTTCACCAGATAATGTTGGCCATTCTTCCAATTTTGGAATATCTTTAACAGAGACAACATTTTCTCCTAAAAGTGGGGTAAAATTTCCTCTAACAGAAATTCTTTCTTCAGTCAAAGGTGTAGAATGTCTTGGCATATGTGGTTCATAATTCTTATGAATTTGTTCTACATTTGCAATGATTTCATTTTTTAACTTCTGCCTTTCACTGTCACTTTTTGCTAAATGTGTAGCAAACTGATTGGTATTTTCAACTATCTTAAAGACATGATTTTGTAGAATTTTAAGTTGATCATTCATTTTAAAAATGGAAAGATCTTCCATTTCATCATTCTGAATATGACATGTACTCTCAATTCTGCTACAAGCATTGATAATTGAATCAAATTTGGTATTTGTCAATTCATACCATTCAGTATATTTCTTATCATGTTTTTTCAAATCATTAATATCCAATGTTATTTTATTTAACTTTGAATCAAGTTTACCAATTTCTGCATTAATACCTCTTTGTACATGATCTGTTTGCGTGAAAAGGTTCTGTTCATCCTTTCCTGCTCCTTGGCTGTGAATTCCATGAGATTTCTGGCCATGTTGAACACACTGTCCACAGCTGAAGGCTCCAATTTGGGGATCCTGTACCCCTGTGGGTAAGGTCTGTGCCAATTGGCTTTGCCTTTGCCCTTGCCTTGATGGTTCTTGGGACCTCTCTGCTTCTTCTGAGGTCCTTTGGGCTTCTCTTTGGACATTTCTGGAGCTGGTTTGAAGCTGGTAGACGCCACTGGGGCCTCTGTCTCCAAAGCTGGAGTCATTTCCAGTTCCTTCTTCTGGTCTATGGATAAAAGCCTTTGGTTCTTCAACCAATTCTTTATCTTTTTGACTTTTTCTTTGCAAGACAGGGGGCTCCATCCTCCTAAGAGTTCTATGGTCTTCTCCTGACCCAGAAAGCTCTTGATGTGTAAGTAGGAGATCATGGCCCCCTGCCAAAGGCTTGGGCATATTTCCCACTCCTCTTCTTTGGCTGCTCTGAACCAATTTTTGTACTGGAATTGATATATTTCTATTGCTGCCACTTGAAAATGGTTCAGCCCTGGAAATATCTTCATGAATCAGTTCAGGCTCAGAATTCACATCAAAATCTGTTGGTACAGACCTTGGGGAATGGGGGCAACTCTGGCATTCTCCAAATGTGTCTTTCTTGACGAAGACTTGGCACTTCTGTATTTGGTCTTGCTTCTTCTTTGTCCACATCCATCTGGTTGGACTGAATAGCTGCTTCCATTTCTGGTATGCACCATCTTCACATCAATTCAAAGATAAAAGGTGAAAATATAAGATAAAATACACACCTTTTGGTGGTAATTTAGTCTTTTCTGAGTTAAATAAGGTGCCTCTTTTAGCAATTTGCACCTCAATACTGTCTTCAGATTCTTCTTCTGAAGATTCTGTACTGGTAATATATCTCTTACTGAGTTTGTTACCAGCTGCACAGTATTTGATTAAAGACACTAGAAAAATTATAAAAGAGAAAAATTATTTTTTATACTTTTTTAAAATATTTTTTAAAGATTTTTTTTATAAGTTCTATATTTTTTAATATTACAAAAATTAAAATTTAAGATTTTGAATCAAAATTAATTCAGAGTAACTCAAAGAATAATTTTACATGTTTTTGGATGTGAAAAGGCCACGTGTAAAAACAGTATATAATTAGACCAAATTCCTCAATGAAAAAGATTTTCAAAACAATTTCAAAAATAAAAATTATTTTAACTTCAAGATGAAAGAAAAAAATTATTAAAGTAATATATTTTAGAGCTCAAAAATATATTAATCAAGGGTACAAGGTTCAAAAAACACGGCCAGGCCCCCAAATGTAACATGTGGGTAGGTATGGTAGTTTTTAGAACAAAAGATGAAGTCTAGAATATGATTAAAGCCAAGTCTATGGACAAAATCATGGCCAGGCCCCCAAATGTAAGATGTGACTATGAAACTGAGGACAATATTACTATTAATCAACAGTACTATGTCTGTTCTTATGAAATATAATAATAAAATATTATTATAACCACAATTAAATAATTAAAGAATTATTTCTTTCATGTGTTAAACACTACTAGTGATTTTAACAGTGAGCAGTAATTGTCTACAAGAATCAATTACAAGAAGATTTTAATAATAAAATTATTTTAATATATAATTATCTTTTATAAGAATAATTATAAATATAATTCTTGAAGAAAACTAATTATTGAGAGAAAAACTTTAATAATTAAGAGTAAATCACTCACTAATATTCCAAAGGGCTTATTGAAAGATTGGATAGAGAGATTTGACATAGAATTGTGGATTTAAAGGATCAAAAGGTATTTATAGCAGTATTACAACAATATATAGTTGTATTCTATGATTTCACGTCTTTCTGATTGATTCTGACAGATTTAAAATACTTAAGAATAGCTTTAACTAACACTTACTTGTTGGTAATAATGATTTAAATGATAATAAGCTGATGATGTGGGAAAACAGCAAGAAGAGGCCTCTTTTAAGTCAACAACAGCTGTAAGATGTGGCTATGAAACTGATGATAATATTACTATTAATCAACAGTACTATGTCTGTTCTTATGAAATATAATAATAAAAATTATTATAACTACAATTAAATAATTATAAAATTATTTCTTTCACGTGTTATACACTACTAGTGATTATAACAGTGAGCAGTAATTGTCTAAAAGAATCAATTACAAGAAGAATTTAATAATAAAAACTTCTTTTATTAAAATAATAAAATTATTTTAATATATAATTATCTTTTACAAGAATAATTATAAAGATAATTCTTGAAGAAAACTATTACTAGAGAAAAACTTTAAGAATTAAAGATAAATGACTCACTAATACTCCAAAGAACTTATTGATAGATAAAAGTAGAGAAATTTGACGTGGAATTGTGGATTTAAGGGATCAAAAGAATTTATAAAAGTATTACAACAATATATAGTTGGAGTCTATGATTTCACGTCTTTCTGGTTGATTCTGAAAGATTTGAAACACTTAAGAATAGCTGTAACTAATACTTACTTGTTGGTAATAATGATTTAATAAATTGATAAGATGATTCTTGGAAAAAAACAGCAAGAGGAGGCCTCTTTTAAGTCAACAACAGCTCACAGAGGCATGCCATGGAGCAAACTGAAAAACCAGTGAGTGAGAAAACAATAAACCTTTTTGGATTATTGATTGCATCATCAGTTGTCACGTAAGATTATCATAATTACTTAATTAGTGATTTTACGTGACTGCCAACCCCAATATGGTTAAGAATAAAAGGAGTAACATCTGTAAATCTTCTTTTATTATAAAATAATCATTGATTTCTCAAAGTTATCAATGTTATTGCCAATTTCATCACAGGTTGTAATTACTGTGAATTTTTGAAGATTCAGTGTTTCATGTAGAATGGTCAAAAATGGACTGTACGTAAAACTTTTAATTTTACTAGTAAAACCATAATTGTTTTTGGTTGTACTATAGATAATCCAGTTCTCTATTAGTCCTGAAAGTTTCAGAAGGATTCATTAAGAATTGTATTTTTAATGAATTTTTGAAGTTTTTACCTCATTTCTACGTAGAATTGCAAATAGCAGTATTTTGCTGGTTGCTATGAGGTAAATCAATGAATATATGTCCCAAAAGGGTTTTAATTACTCTTTTAGGGTTTAGTCATGGAAATTCATCAAGAATTGACGTGGTTACAGGAGTCTAAGTAGCTCATTACCTCCTTGGCACGTCAAAATAGCAGGTTATTTGCTATTTTCTTATGATTACAGTAGGTGTAACTTGGTAACCAAGTTCCCAAAGAGTTTTGGTTTACCAATTGGGCCGAGATGAGCCATGGATCCATGCTCTGGAGCTATCCACACCTCTGAGGCCTCAGAAGTTGGGTACCCTGGCTCTCTTTGATGTCTTTTGTCCCCCTTGCCTATTTTTTACGTCAAAATAGTAATTTAAGCTTCAAGTGAGATATCCACTATGGGTGTACCAAAAGTCCATGTAAGAATACCATGATATTAAGTGCTCAAAACATGCATAACACTATTCTTAGTGTATATGTAACATGGGATTTCTCACTTTCCCATTATTTTGGCTAAAAATCAAGAAAAACAAAAATTTTCACGGATCTTTTATGTGGTATTAATGATGTGGTATTGAAGTATTTTCCATTTTACCACCTCAAATACTTAAATTGAGCTTATTCACTCTATGGGGCTATCCTAGGTGAATTTTTGTGTAGAATCCAAATCTGGTCTTAAATCCATGGATTTACTTACTCAATAAAAAGTTATTCATCTTTTCTGAAATTGAAAATGATGAATTTTGGATATATGCATGACTTATGAGTTATTCATAATTCAAAATTTATTTTTAAGATAATTGTGGCCTATTTGAGTATGTAAAATATACCTCAAGGCTCACATCTTTCTTGGCCTTTCAGTGGATATTGGTGGTCATATCCTTTACCAATTCAATTATTATTTCTTGCAGGTTGAAACAGTGAATTGAGGATTCATTTTTTTGGCTCTTTGGCTTTTGGCTTTCTCTTTTATTATCTTTGGACATTTGCTTCCTTTTTATTTTATCTTTGGCATAATTGTCCTTACTCTTATTCCCCTTTAAAGAAATATAATCTTTGTGTATTTTTTATCCTATTGGGGCCCTCCAAGTTATTTTTTGATTCCTGAGTGCCAGGCAACTCTTGCTTTCAACAAGAGCCCCTGTCACATTATATTAATTAACTCATAATTTCTTTTCATTCTATTCATTCATTCTTTAGAATTCCATTCATCAATTTCATTGAAATTATTATTCTTTAGCTCTTATGAATTTAATGATTTATTTTCACTTCTAAATTTTCTCTCACTCATTCTTCATTCCTGAATATTGAAAGCTGACACATTTCTATTTCTTGTTTTCTCTTTTGAATTTTTATTTTAATCATGATTCAGGTATTATTTTAATTTTTAATTGATTTTCAAATTGGTCATCAAGATTATTCAGACATGTTCTTCATATAAGGATTCAATTTGATTCATTCTTCAAGAATTTTTGTTTAAGGAAGAACTCACTTGATTTTGATTTTATTGACTCATTTGACATAAAATTGATTTTTACTTCAAGCAATTTAATTTACCTAAAGATTTCAGATTTTTCTAATATTTTCACATCAATATTTTGACATAGATTGACTTTCCTCAATAATTCATTTGATTGATTGATTTTCTGAAAGATATTGATTTGATTCAAATGAAATATTGATTGATTGACCTCAAGACCCATTTTATATTGATTCATTTATGTACCTGAAGATTTTCATTTGCTTCATTGATTTTTCCTCAAGATTTGATTTTAATTTTGACCTCAAGCTTATTTTTGATTTGACTCAAGTTGGTCATCTTCTAATTTTGATTTATTATTAATTTTATAATATTTCACTGCAGATATCATGCCTATCCAACACTCACGTCCTGAAATACAGACAAGATCTTGGGTTAGATCTCAAGCTGCTCTCACTCCAACTCCAAGAGCTCCTATTGACAGCACTCCAGCAGTTTCTCAACTGAGGGCCCAATTTGGAAGGAGCAGCACCATCCAGGAAATAAGGAAGAGGGCCAAGAAGATCAATTTCCTTTTCAGGAGTAATTGGCAGTTTTCCAGGACTTTCAAGGACCACTTTCAAGGGTCCTGGTGAAGATGGTGAAGAGGAGGAGGAGAATTCTGTGGAAGAGGAAGAGTTTGATGGTACTGAAGGTGTCCCTGCTCTTGTGGGAGCATCTCAAGGTACTGGAGGACCAACTCTAGCCCAGTCTAATTGTCCTGCCTCTAATCATTCTGAGACATCCTTATTTGAAATTATGCAGCAGATGACTCGCATTATGGCCAATATTCAAGAAGCTTCATCTTTTGAGGCATCAAGACCACCAGCCTTCAAGACTCCATCTATAAAGGCACCAGAATGCTTTGATGGGACTCGGCCCTTCAAAGTTAGAAGCTTTATTCAGTCTTGCCAATCAATCTTTCATAATGATATGGAAAACCTTTCTCAAGACAGAAAGAAATCTCTTTATGCCATTTCATTTCTCATTGGCAGGGCTGAAAAATGGATTGAGCCTTATCTTTCCAATCTCACCAATCCAGATCCAAGCTACCTCCTTAATTCTTGGATTTTTTTGAATCTCAACTATTTACTTTATTTGGGGACTCAAATGAAGTTAGAAAAGCTGAAGCAGAGCTGGATGCATTAATAATGCAAGAAGGTGGGCATGTTTCCTTATACATTGCCAATTTCATATTTTTTGTTTCAAGAATTGGATATTGGAGTGAAAAGGCTCTCATCCACCATTTCAGGAAGAGATTGCCATCCAAGATTTTTGGACCAATTGGCCTCCAATCCTTCAATAATTGACTCTCTTCAAGACTTAATGGATATTACCCTGGAGCTTGATACCAGGTACCATGAGAGGTAAAGCAAGAAGGGTAATCATCAAGAGAAGAAGCCTGAAGCCTCAAAGTCAAATTATTCTTGTCCTCAAAGTTCTCCAAGCTCAAATCAAAAGAAGAAGAAGAATTTGCAGAAGAGGGAAAATCCCATTCTTCTTTGTTGAATAAATATTTCAAGTTGATGAATTCTGAAAAAGAAAAAAGAATCAAGGAGGGATTTTATACCTATTCTGGTGGGAAGCATAGTCTTGAGTCCTGTTTCAAAAAGCCTCAAAACAAGCTTACCCAACTGGCAGGCAAATTTCACAGCCAGGGAAAAGCCTGAGTGAAGATCATGTTGTGTTCAATGGTCTTCACTACTTTCCATCCAGAGCACAATTGTGAGCACTTGTCCTCTTTTCCAAAAAGAAGGATATTGGCCTTGGTTTGTGTGTTGATTACTGAAAACTCAATTCTGTGACTAGAAAGAACAAATATCCTGTTCCTCCTATGAATCAGCTTCTCACTGTTTTCAATGGTTCTTCTATCTTCTCCAAGATTGATTTGTGTGGTGCATATAGCCTTCTCAGAATCCATGAGGATGATGAGCATTTGACAGCTTTTAGAACTAAATATGGCAGTTATGAGTATTTGGTTCTGCCATTTGGGCTCACCAATACTCCTGCCTCATTTCAAAATCTTGTCAATGATATCTTCTATGATATTCTTGGTGTTTATGCTGTGGTTTATTTGGATTAAATTATGGTCTTTTCCAAATATGAGGAAGAACATGTCACTCATGTGTCCACTGTTCTTTCCAGACTCAGAGACAATACCCTCTTTGGTAAGGCCTCCAAGTGCCTATTTAATGTTTTTAGTGTAGAGTATGTAGGTTATATTGTTTATTCTGACGGCCTGAAGATGGAACACGCAAAAGTAAAGCAAATCCTTAAATGGCTGCCTCCAAGAAACCTCAAGGCTCTTCAATCATTCCTTGACTTTTCCAATTCTTACTGCCATTTCATCAAAAGTTATTCAAAGAAGATTATTTCACTCACCAGTTTCCTCAAGAAAGATTCCTGTTTTCCCCTCAATGAGGAAGCTCTTAGCCAGTTTCACCAACACAAAGAGGACTTCATCACAGCTTCAGTCCTTTCATACCCACTATTTTAGAGACTTATGCATCCAATTATGCCTTGGATGCTGTACTGAGTCAGGTTTCTGACTCTGGAAAACATCCCATTGCATTTGATAGCCACAAGCCTATTCCAGAAGAGCTCAACTATGAAATCCATGACAAGGAACTCCTTGGAATAGTCTGGGCTCTCCAGCGCTGGAGGTCTTTTCTTCTTTCCCTTTCTTAGCCTTTTGAACCTCTCACCAATCACTCTTCCTTGCAATACTTCATGTATTCAAAAGTTCTTACTCTCCATCCAGCCCGCTGGGTTAAATTCCTTTCTGAGTTTCATTTCTTTATGACTTACCACCCTGGCCACCTAGCTACTCTTCCAGATTCCTTATCACTTCAGGACAACGTTTATCTGGAGAGGGGGGAATATTTCATTAGAAAGAATCCAATTAATTCTCAACAACTCATTAAACAAGATGAAGTCTAACCCTCAAGATTTTTTGAAGTCAAGGTGGAATTTTTTTCAAATTTAATTGAATCAATTCAGAAGGAATTATGGCAAGACTCTCAGTACAGAAGTATTCTTGAAGAATTAGGTAAAGGTAAATCTTTCCAAGATTATTCTCTTGATTCCTCTTCCCAACTCCTTTTATTCAAAGATTTGGTGGTGGTCCCAAATGACCCCACAATTCAACTCAGTATTCTTCAAAAGTATCATGATTTTCCTCTAGCTGGACATCCTGTCCAAAAGAAGACTCCCAAACTTGTCAAGCAGAATTTCCACTGGTCCGGCATGACTCAATTTATCAAGGATTATGTCTCATCCTGTCAACAGTGCTCAAGAAACAAGAATATCCATCACAAGAAGTTTGGGCTCCTCAAACCTCTTCTGATTCCAAATGGTCCTTGTATTTGTCTTTAAATGGACTTTATCACTCAACTGCCACTGTCCAATTCTTTCTATTCAATTCTGGTCATAGTGGACAGATTCTCGAAAATGGAAGTTTTTATTCCAACAATGCCTTCAATAACTTCACTGGATTTGGCCCATTTATTCATCAAGAATATCTTTACAAATCATGGCCTTCCTTCAAGAATTGTCAGTGATAGAATTTCACTTTTTGTTTCTTTATTTTGGACCACTCTTTGTCAGCAGCTCAAGATTTCAAGAGATCTGTCAACTGCTTACCATCCAGAAACTGATGGACAGACAGAGAGGATAAATCAGATACTAGAAAAGTACCTTTGGATGTATTTCAGTTATCATCAAGATGATTTGAACACCTGGCTCCCTCTGGCTCAATTTGTCCACAATATTTCGCATCACTCATCAACAAAACAATCACTGTTTTTCACTGATTATGGAAGAGATGTATAATTTGACTCAGTTCACATCACTCAAGATACTCCTGCTGGAAATTTATCACAAAAATTTCAATCAGTACAGAGATATGTCAAGAGATAACTTGAATTTTCCATAAACAGGTTTAAGAGGTATGCAGATAAAAGTAGAGCAAGTCCACCTGTTTTAAATGCTGGTGACATGGTATGGCTTTCTTACAAGAAAAGCAAATCAACTAGACCCAACAAAAAGCTGTTAGAAAGATGGTTGGGTCCTTTTTCTATCTTCAAGAAAGTCAGTACCCATGCTTACCACCTCAAGCTTCCATCCCAATGGAAAGCCATCCACCCAGTCTTCCACATTTCCCTCCTTGAACCACTAAAGACATCAACAATCCCAAATTGGAATCAAGAGCCTCCTCCTCCAAACATCATTGAAGAAGGAGACGAATGGGAAGTCTCTCAAATACTGGATTCCAAGATCAAGAGAGGAAAATTATGGTATTTGGTGGAACGGAAAGGTTTCAGTCAAGACTCAGAAAGATATACTGGGGAACAAACCAAAAACCTCAAGAATTGCCCTGAACTTGTCAAGGACTTTCATTCTTTGTATCCTGACAAGGCAGGAGCCAATTCTTCAAGAGCTTGATTATTTTATGGTGATTGGTGGGCAGAGGAGTTACAAAACATAAGTCCCACTCCTGGTATACACATTTAGAGGTATTCTACCCTTCTTTCTGATAGCATCACCTTGGCCACTCTGTGAGCACTTGTCAATTTTCTAGACACAGGACTCTGGCCAAGCTTGCAACACCAATTCCAATACTTATGGCCATTTTCACTTGGGGCAATAAACCATTCACTATTATTTTCACTTTCCAACTATTTCCATGTCCAATTCATTTCTTCAGAAAAGTTGTTTTTATTTTTTATGGAACTGGCAGGATTGGTAACTACAAAAGTAAGTCCCTCTCCTGGTTTGCACTTCCCTGAGGGGTCTACAGTCTTTCAAAAAATTACCTTGGCCACTCTGTGAGAGCCTGGCATCAAATCTTGGTTTTCAGGTCCTTGGCCAATTCAAATCAGCTGTCAACTTCCGTGATCAAGATTGGAATCCCCCTCAAGAATTTCATTTCTTATTTTTATTTTTCCTTTTCACTTTTCTTTCTTTATACTCTTTCAAAATTCTCTTTCTTATAGATCTTAATGCCAAAATCTTTATGTCAACTCAATCCTTCAAATATTTCAAAATCCAAATGTAAAAATAAGACCAAGTCATCCTCACCTCATATGCCAACCTCTTACCAGTTATAAAATTTCTTTCAAGATTCAATTCCTCCATATTCCCTGCATCCAATCCTTCTGAACAGCCTCAACAGGCTTCTACCTTGGGTTGGTACTCAGGAGCTCACCATTCAAGGTGGGGGGTACTGTCACAACCATGTGTAATTACCCCTCAATGGGTTTTTACAGCAAATCTGGCCTGACCCCAATCTATGGCCAATTGGACCTTTTTGGTTTTTTATGGCCTTTGAGCCATATCCACTTCTTCTGACCACTCATGGCCTCAGGCCATATCCTGCAATCACTGGCCTCTTTGGCCGATTCTCCACCTCACCAACCCCCAGGCCAATACCCTTGTTTTGGGCCTGGGGGTCCATTTTGTCTTCCAGGGGCCTCTGGCCCCTCTAGTAATTACTGAGTTCTTTGTCCCACCCCTTTTTATTAGGAATTCTATACCCTAAATGGCCTTTTTGGTACATTTAGGCCCTCTACAGCCCATGGGAAGTAATCCACAGTCCACAGTCTGAGGGACCTTTAGGCCCCTTTTGACCTAAATCCAATGAGTCTAAAATGAGCCGAGGGGCAGTCCATAAGCCCCCAATGCCAGTTGGGGCCCAGCTGAGCCCAATTTTGGCCCCAAATCCCAAAAATCTCAAAATGACCAAAAGGACCCCAGGACCCAAATTGGGGAAGACCTTTCCTTCATTCATGGACCTTGTGCCAAAGGATCCAGGTGTCGTGCATATATGGTATAATAAACCATTATGCACCATTTTTGCTCAGAAATACAATGGTGATTTTTTCAGGACCCAAATATGTCATTTCAATTCAAGTCCCCAAATCCATCACCCATTTTGAAGGAAGATTTTCAGTCATTCAGTCTTGCAGTTCCTGGCAGCTACCAGAAGACCATTCAAGGACCCCAACCACCTGGCCCTGCAGGAGTTGGGTTGTTATTTCTTCCCAGGATTACTCAAAGGGTAATTTCAAGAGGTTATCAATCATTCAATCAGCTGTCAAGGCATCAAGCACTTCAGTATTCCTTGGACAACTCAATTGGTCCATACAGGCTGTATTCAAGAAACCTGTATGGCCTTGGCCCTTTTCGGCCAATTCATATTCCACTGTGGGAATTCAGTCACACTTTATAATTCTCTAGATGACCAAATATGTATTGACCCAAAAAAGTCAATACAGCTGGATGATCAACCCTCCAGGATCAGTCTTCAGCTTTTCACATAAACTGGCCACCTTTTCTTCCCTGGAGGACTTTTTCCCCAGTTAATTAATATATTGGATTTATGTTTATCCTTATTTTCTTTTCATTTATTAAAGTGAATACTGATAATATCAAGTCAGTCATTTTCACCTTTTTCTTTGCCTGTCAGTCGATATCGGTGGTCATATCCTTTACTATTTCCATTATTCTTTTTGGAAAGTTGAAACAGTGAATTGAGGAGTCATTTGGTTGGCTCTTTGGCTTTTGGCTGTCTCTTTTATTGTCTTTGGGAATTGGCTTCCTTTTTCTTTTATCTTTGGCATAAGTGTCCTCACTCTTATTCCCCTTTAAAGAAATATAATCTTTGTGTATTTCTTTATCCTATTGGAGCCCTCCAAGTGCTTTCTTGATTCCTGAGAGCCAGGCCACTCTTTCTTTCATCAAGAGCCCCTGTGACACTTCTTGAGATTGAAATTTCCATAAAGGTCAGTCTTTTCCCTAAAATCCCAAGTGGTGTCTAAAAAATGGGTTCCTTTGACAAGAGGAACATCCTCCATTACTCCATGCCTCTTGAGACTAGAAAACCCATCTTGTATATCCATAGACCAGCCAGAGGCTTTTACTGATTTCAGGGCTTCTTGATAGGAGGAGTAAAACCCTGATTGAAGCTCTAGCAAACCAATGAGGTGTTCATTGGGTTCTTTCAGAAGGAAGGATATTTTTTCTAGATATGGAACTTTCAATTTTGGACGAAGCAATGTCAGGAACAAAGTCATAATCCCATACCTTAGCCAGACAAGTTTCTGGAGGGGTGCACTCAAAAACAAGGGATGGTTGATGGAAATTTGGTTTTATTTGAGAGAGAGAGTCATCAGGAGGGATGTACTCCACTTCACCCCAGGATTCATTGTTGGGACCAATGATTTCCTCTGCTGAAGGTGTAGGGATAGCACATATTTGGGTGTCTGTCAATACCAAAGAAGGAGGGAATTTGGGAGCTGTAGGTGACATTTTGGTAGGACAGTAGCAGGCAAAAAAGGCTTATTGTCTAACAAAGAGCAGTCATGAGTTAAATAGATGGTAGAGGTCTGAGGATTGAACAAGGAATAGTTATGGTGACCTTCAACTATACCAAAGAGAACACAAAGATCACCAGGAGGATCTATTTTGAAGGTACAATTCTCTTTTGTCAAATGCATTATGGCAGTGCAACCAAAAGGATGAAGGAGAGAAAGCTGGATTGGTGGGGATTTATCCCACCTGTAAAGGGGGGTATTGAAGGAAATTAAAGAGAAGGAGTACAATTAAAAAGATAAGTAGCCATAGCACAGGCCTCTCCCCACCATTATGCAGGTACGTTATAGTTGGAGAGCAGGACCCTTATCTTCTCAAGAAGAGTCCTGTTGGCTCTTTTGGTGATGAGGTTCTATTGAGTAGTGTATGGATCTGTGGGGAGATGCTGTATTCCCTTACTTGCAAAATGAGCTAAGAATTTATAATTAAAAAATTTACCAACATTGTCAGAGACAATAGTTTTGATAGAATTTCTTAGTTGTTTTCTGGCCCATTGTTGGAAATGGAGAAATTTTCCAAAATTTTTGGATTTATTCTTGAGGAGATAGTTGAATCTCATACAACTATATCTGTCAATAATTGGGAAAATTTATCTATTGCCTCCATGAGTTGGGGGTGATATTGGTCCACAAAGATCCATATGAATCACCATAAGTTGGTTATGAGGAGAGGGGAAGGTCCCTGAAAAAGGGAGATGATGGATTCTGAAAAGGGAATAGGAGATGCATTGAATGTTGGAGAAATCAATATAAGGAGCCATCTTTGAGGCTACAGGTTTAGCTGGATGACCAGGGCATTTGTGAATGAGGAGTGAATCATTCTTTGAAACTAACAGGGATTCTTTAGGTGAGGGGGTATCAATGAGGAGAATTTTATTGACGATTCTGGTTGTAAGGATTAACTTTCCTTCTTTGCTGTGGAGGTCCACCCCTCCTTTGTATCATTTTATAATAGCACCTTTATTTAGAAAAGGGCCTAATGAAACAAGGATTGAGGAGGCTGATGAAACTAATAAAAAGTTTGGAAGATCTATTTTTCCAAATTATGTAGGTAACTCAAGAGTTCCTTCAGATTGTACATACATATCTTTGCCATTTTCCGCAAGTAGCTTCTTATTAGAGGGTTTTGTTTCATACAACAGGGAGTCATTTTGGGCTATTGTGTTGGAGAATCCATTGTCAAGGATTGGATGATTTACAGATGGATATATCCATTAATGTCTCAGTGTGATTGCAACAACAATGATACGAGTCTTTTTTCTTGGGAAAAAGTTGGAAACATTCTGATTCTGGATGAGGAGCAAGTAGATTGTGCTTTCCATTATGACAAAGGTGCTTTTTAGTCTTAGTAGCAGCTTTCAAAGAAAGATTAATTTCTTCTTCTGAATTGGTTCTTCAAATGATATCCAATTCTATTTCCTTGAATACTTCTTTGACCATAGGAATTTTAGCTCAAAATTTGATGGAGTCAAATACTGTAGCTGAGACATGTCTACAGGATTCAGTAAGCATTCAAAGGACATAGAATTCAAGAACCTGAAGCATGAAATCACCAGTAAATAAATTTGGAGATAGAGATTGTAGTAGCTTAAGTGTTGATCTAAAGAGAGAAATGGATTTGTTGAGTGAGGCAGAAGAAGGGGGGAATTTGATGCTAAAAGGTTTTTCAAAGTGAGAAGGTATATTTTTGGCTGAGGTAAAAGCGTACTGTTCCTTGATGGATTTCCAAAGTAATTTAGGATCCTCATTGTCTTCAATGACAAACTTATCATAATTTTCTGAGTCTAGATGGGCAACTAGGAAATAGTATACCATTTGGTTTTGTTTAGGATCAATATTTCCAGCTTGGGTAGTATTGGAGTCATTTTCAAGGTATTCTTTTATAGTTTCTCATACAAAGAGAGGAAATTAATCCTCTTTGCCAGGGTATAAAGCTTAGAGAAGTGAGTTTTTCAAGGTTCTTGATTTCAGAAAGTGAAATGTGTGAGTTTGATGAGGCTTGGATGTTAGTCATTTTCTTTGTTATCTAGAGTGCCTAAGTGCTGGGCCCATAACCTGAAAGACTCAAACAAATGAAATCTTTAGATAACAAAGAACAATAGACATTCAGATAAGTAGACAAGAAGCTGGATAAGGATCAAGATTCTTGACTATCCTAGCTCTTTATATAGTAATGAGTACAAGGATTCAATGAGAGTGTATATACAATTAGGTAAAGTAAGATGGTTTCTTTTACTGGTTCAGTAAAAAGGAATGATAAGTAAAACAGGATTGGTTTAAACCTGTTTGAAAGTCAGTTAAGGAGTATTAAGTATCCAGATCAGTTATTACATTACACACTTCCTTTGCATTTCTCTTTGTATTAATATTTAACCAAAGATAATTTTACATTTAATTCCACATTGTACTTCTGAAAGATATATATATTTCCTTTCTTTTTTCATTTATTTTATTGGTGGAGTTTTGTCAATTACTTCATAAATAATTTCAGAATATGTATTATTGGTTGTGACTTCCTTATAATTTCATTGAATCATATAGATCCTCCCATAGCTAGTTTTTATTTTTTATTAATGATAGTTAATGATAATTTGATCATAGTTTCTGTAAATGAAATTGTTTATTTAATTTTAATTTTGTCTTGTTAATATTTATTTTTAACAATATATATTAGGAACTTTTATGGTTTTTATTTATGGGGCTTGGTAGTTTCATGTAAGAGCTTTGTAAATCAAAAGGAGAAAGCACCTTTTTACCTAATTTTGATGGAAAAGATAAAAAATTGGGAGCAATGTATTTTGTTAAACCTTACCCCCCCCCCCAAAAAAAAGGTAAAATACCAAAATAAAACAGTTTTTTTCAAAGTACTTGTCTTTTTTTATTTCATCTTGGCTTATGCAAAACACTTTCTACATTTTAATACCAAAATAAGTACATAAATATTAATAAAAGTTATTATTTTCTGCTTTCAGACCTACATCAAATATAAACCCAGTTTTAAAAATATGAAGGGAGCTTCACCACCAATGGATCTCTTTCAGCTTTCAGGATATCCTCATAGTATATTCTATTTTTTTTTATCCTTAAAGGCTAATTTTTTAGAATAATTGTGGAAGTTTCACCTCCTGTGGCTCAAATCTTTGACCCTGAAACCCTGATTTTCATAAAAAATGAGTTTTGGCTTTACTTGTCCATAAACTCCCTAATAAGTTGATTTCAGAAAAGTTAGAATTTTAATTAAGAAAATAAAATTGAAAAACTCATTTTGATAATCTTTATTTACCAATAAATCTTCCATAAGATTTCTGAAAGATTGGTATTTGGGATTGATTTCAAAAAATGCACCTTTTCCATGGGAGTAAAAAAATTGAATACAAAAATTGTTATAAATTTCAATTATTTAAGGGATTGTTTCCTTCATGTATACCCTTATTTTGAAGATAAATATTTTAAATCAATAAATTGATTAATATTTCTAAATTTCTTACCTTGATAAAATGAAATTTGCCAAATTGGTCAATTTGGAAAATTTTGTGACAAAAGAAACATATCCAAAAGCTAAGGGAACTTTTGGATGTCCCAAAGAATACTAAAGTTGCTTTTTTGGGAAAAATTACACTCAATTCATCTGTGGCCTTTCTTCAAAAAAAGGCCTCTTCCATGTGAATACACCAAAGTTTGTGTGGGTTGAGCCCATTTTAGTAAATTCATGTAAGGACTACCAAAAGCTCATGTGGGTCTTCCAATACCATGATTTATTCTTAATCTAATGTTTGAATAATCTCATCAATTTCAAATCTGAAACAACTAACTTGAATAGCTCATATGAATTATATTTGTTTATTCAATTCGCATTGGATTTTAATATATATAAATTGCATCAGCAATATTATATTCTTAAAGTAATTCAATGAATGTGAGCTTTGAGGTATATCTTACAAACCAAAAGATGCCACATTTAATATAAGAATAAATTCTGAAGTATGCATACGCCATAAGTCATCCATATATCCAAAATTCATTGTTTTTTATTCTAGAAAAAATGAAAACCCTTTTTTCAGAAAGTAAATCCATGAATTCAAGGCCAGATTTGGATTATAAACAAAAATTCACCTAGTGTAACTCCATACAGTTAATAAGCTGAAATTAACTCTATAAGGTGTTAATATGGGAATTACTTCATTGCAACATAACCAATACCACATGAAAGAATTGTGAAAATCTTTGTTTTTCTCAATTTCATTCCAAACTAATAGGAATGTGAGAAAACCCATGTTACTATTACACTAAGGATGGTTTTATTCATGCTTTTTGCACTTTATATTACTTTATCCCTACATACAGTTTTGATACACCAATAGTGGATATCAGTCTTAAAGCCTTAATTATTATTTTTGACATGAAAATGAATAAGAGGAGCCAAAGACATCAAAGACTGCCAGGGTACCCAGCTTCTGAAGCCTCTGAGGCATTGTCAGCTCTGAATATTAGATCCATGGATTCTCATGGCCCAATCATTGTATGAAAAACTTTTGAGAACCTGTTTACCAAGTTAAAATCACATTAAATCATGAGAAAATATCAAATAAGCTGCTATTTTGAAATGACAAGGAGGTAATGAGCAGCTCTGACTCCTGTAAGCACGTCTATTATTAAACATTTTCCATGGATAAGCCAAAAAATATTAATTAAAGCCCCTTTTAGACTAGTATCCATGAATGTACCTCATGGCAGCCATCTATAACCATACTGTTTGCTTTTCTACATAGAAATGAGGTAAAGACTTCGAAAATTAATTTAAAATACAATTATCAATGAATAATTCTGAATATTCAAGGAATAATGGATAAATTGATAACATATACAAGAACAAAAAGTAATTATGACTTCATAATCAAAATTGGATGTTTTACTGCCAGTCCATTTTTGATGATGCTATGTGAAATATTGAATCTTCAAAAATTCACAGAAAATACAATTAGTGACTAAACTTCCAAGAAAATTTATAGTTTTGATAAATTAATTTTCATTTTGAAACAAAAGAATATTTAAAGTTTTTACTCTTTAATCTCTTAAACATAAATGGGTGTGTAGTCAAGTAAAATGACTTAATTGAGTAATTATGATAATCTTACATGACAACAAGTGATTTAATCAATAGTCCAAAGAGTATAATTGGTTTCTCACTCATTTTTTCAGTTTTCTCCATGGAAGGCCTCTGTGATATTTTTTGACTTAAAAGAGGCCTCCCCTTGCTGTTTTTTTCAATAGTCATCTTTTCATTAGTGCCAACAAGTAATTATTAGTTGAATCTTTGTCTTGAGTGTTTTAAATCTTTCCAATGAGTAAGAAGGACATTTAATAATAAAAATAAACTGTTTCCAATAGTAGTTAACAGTTATATTGTTTTATTACTGTTATAAATCAATTTTTAATCCTTTAAATCCACAAATAATTCATCAATTAATTCTTCCAAATATTTTTAAGGTATTTTTGGAATATTAGTGAGTGTTTTGATTGATTTTGAAATTTTTCTTCTCTGAAGTTTGAGCTTTCTTCAAGAATAAGATATAATTGTTCTTGTACAAGATAATTATTAATTAAAGAATGTAATATTATTTTAATAATACTTCTTGTAATTGATTCTAGTAGACAATTACTGCTTACTGTTATAATCACTAGTAGTGTATAACAAGTAAAAAAATTATTTAAGAAATTACTTATTTATTTGTGGCTATAATAGATTAACTTATTATATCTCATAAGAACAGTCATAGTACTCTTGGTTAATAGTGATATTATCAAGAGTTTCATAGAAAAATATTAAATTTGGGGACCTGGAAGTGTTTTTTGAACCTTGAACCCTTAAATAACCCTCAAGCTTTCAAATATATTCATTAAATATTTTTTTTCCATTTTAAAGTTAAACTGTATTTATTTTTGAGATTTCCTTCAAAATATTTTTCATTGAGGAATTCGAATTAATTTCATGTTGTTTTAAACAAGGCTTTTTCACATTAAGAAACTTATAAAAGTTTTCTCTGAGTTACTCTGAATTAATTTTTGATTCAAAATATTAAATTTTGATTTTTTTTTAAATGAATTTTTCAATATAAAAAATAATATGAAACCTATAAAAAATCTTAAAAATATTTTTAAAGTATAAAAAATAATTTTACTTATAAATCTTTCTCTAATGTCTTTGATCAAATATATTGCAGATGGTAATCAGCTCAGTAAGGGATATATTACCATTCCATAATTTGAAGAGAGTATTGAAGTGCAAATTTTTAAAATAGGCACTTTATTTAGCTCAGAGTTATTAAAACAACCACAAAGAGGTGTGTGTTCTTTGACTTTATTCTCAATTTCTTCTTAAATTAATGTGAAAATGGTGCATACAAGAAATGGAAGTAACTATTCAGTCCAACTAAATTGATCTAGAAAAGGAAGGGGCCAGACCTGGAAGGCCTTCCTCAAGAAAGGAGAATTTGGGGGATGCCAGAGTTTCCCCCCAATCCCCAAGGTCTGTGCCAACCACTTTTTACATTAACTCTGAGCCTGAATTAATTCAAGGTAATGTTTTAAGGGTTGAACCACTTCCAAGCTGCAGCCATAGAAATACATCAGTCCCAGTACAAAACCTGGTACAGAGAATCCAAAGCAGAAGAGCTTGAAATATGCCCAAGACTTTGGAAGTGGGCTATGAACTCCTACTTACACATCAAGAGCTTTCTGTGTCAGGAGAATACCATAGATCCCTTAGGAGGATAGATCTCATTTTTTTACAAGGACAAGGTCAAAAAGATAAAGAGTTGGTTGAAGAACCAAAGTCTTTTATCTGTAGACCAAAATTAGGAACTGGAAATGACCCCAGATTTGGATAAGGAAGGACCAGTAGCATAAACCATCTCCAAACCAGCTCCAGAGCTTCCAAAGGAAAAGCCAAAAGGAACTCAGAAGAAGACATTTTGGTATCATCATGATCAATAAATGAATGACTTTGATTAAGTGAGTGGAATAATTAACTTTTTTTTGTTAAAATTAGTACACCTATGCCATATGTAGAGCTTATAGTTCCTTATATTATGATCTCTCTTAATCTTTTAGTTGTTTTTTGAATTTTCTTGGCTATTTATATGGAGAATTTTCTTCAATACATAAAATTTAATCCACTCAATTTCATATCAATTTTGCTATCTTCAATTCAGCTGAGCTCAATTTAAAAATATGAGAAATTGAATAAGTTTTTGAAAAGCTCAAAATGAAGACCATGAATCAAAAACAGGGTACACTATATCATCTACTTAAGTATGAGATAATTAATTATAAATATTATGTAATATGATTCAAACAACCATCACCTTATAAGATGACTGTGGACTCAGATAATGTGGGGTCAATGAGCAGTCAAAGTGGTTTTAAATTTTCAAAATTCTCTTTCAACCACAATGATAGAAGAAACAAAACATGAGAATAAAGTAATTTAATATATAGAAAAATTAAATACTGTGTTGTTGATTGATTAAAATTGAAATGAAAATTTTCCTCATTTTGTGGATTCACATTGGGAACCATAATTGGTAATCTTCCTTTGTAGCAATAATCCCCAATTAGCTTCATGTTATTTGAAACAATTTGGGCCCCTCTTTTCAATTCCATCACAATGGATTATTTGCACAATATTCAAATTTCATTAATTGAACCTGGAAGTCTTCCAAAACTATTTTTTGTAATGTCAGCAATAAAAATCATCAGCATTAAAGTTTTTCTATATACCAACCTTCAAGATATTCAGGTTATCATTTAAAACACATTAAACCACAATTGAATACCACCCTTTCTGGCTTACAAATGACTTCCATTAATCATTTGAAGGGGTCCATATTGGTATATGTGTTGCATAAATGGCACCTGAAATATCTTTTAATCCCTTTTGTCTTTGAAAATTCCAAGAAATCTCACCCCATCCCTCATCATCATCAGAATCAGTATATCTGAAAAAGAATCAAATTAATAATTTTTCATGAAGAAAAATAAGATTTCTTAAGTTATTGTAAAGAAATGTAGATTTAAAATTATTGCCTATATAACTTCAAATAAACTTGTAAGCTGTTAATATACCTACATAAAAACTAGGAAAAATTGTTTGAAAGCTTGATCTATGCCTCAGTAAATGAAAGTCAAACCTACTTGAATTTTCACAGTAAGTGGATCATCTTGACCATTAACATTCATCTGAAGGCTAACCCTTAAGATGATCACTAATTATTTGAAATTGCTAATACCTACTCAAACTTTTTTTTGGAATTTTTCATCAGTTAATTGATCCATTAACATAAATGATTCCAATAATGGAGGAGATCATATGGTGGTTTGATATGATTTATGTTCAAGGAGTAGATGCATATGTCCTTGAAAACTCAGAAAACATATCAAAAATAAAAGGAAACATGATTTTTCTGAGAAATATTTGAAATTATCTATGTAAGAAAAATTGAAAATAGAATGTTTGAGAAGAAAAAAAAGGTTTGAATTAGTTTTATGTAAAAACTTGAGAAAATAATTAAACATATTTTTATTAAAACCACAACCAAACCTATTGTCACTTTTTCTTCAAAACTGAAATAAGACCTATTTATGAACTGGTCCTTAATCTTTTAATTTATTTTTTTATCCTTGGAGAGATTAATTTATGTCATTTGTTTGAAAAAATTTAGTTTTTTTTGTCAAATAAATCAATTCAAACTTCATTCCAAAATTATTTTTTTAAACTGTAATTTCCTTTCCAAATAGGTTCCAGATAAATCTTCCCACAAAACTTTAATATCAAAATTTTCCCATCTCAGTTTCTCTATGGAGAAACTTATTCAAAAGAGGCTATATCAAGAAAAAAATTGTAGGAATATGAGAGATACCTATTTTTGAAATATATTTTGAAAATATCTTTATTTATATTATAGATTAGTTAGAATTGATAGAGGTTGAAAACAAACACCTCTGGTATATTAGGTTTAGATTTAATAAGAATTTATATGTTTTGAAAATTATATTATTAAGTTTCCAAAATTAGTGATGAGTAGAAATTTTAGCATCATTTCTTGGTATAAAAAAACATTATAGTTAATCTCAATTAATTGATTTTAGGTATTTTATTCAAATATTGTATATGTATTACCTAGATTTTTGGAAATATTCTATTACAAACATTGATCCCTTTGATTGAATTATTTTAAATGTATATACTTATTAGCTAAAATATTCAATTTTGAATAAGGTTAGTTCATAATAGATTAAAAAATAAAAAATAAAAATTTGAATTTCAGTTCACCTTATGATATAAATAGGGTATTTTTTATAGATCAACTGGTTTTTAATATTAATTGATTGATAAACTATGATAAAAATATTCTGGAAATTTAATGATTATACCCTTGAAGCTATTCATTAAATTTCAAGATAAAAAATATTATTATATTAATTCGCTTCTTTAGATTAAAGAAATAATATCCATCAATAACATGAAGAATTTTTTCTTGGTAATTTAGAATTGAATATTTCTCTTAAATACTATTTCCCATATAGCTTCTATATTAGTTTTGGAAAAAATTATGTATCATGATAAATATTCAGAATATTGGATATAGATATTATCTCATAAGATTATTAATTTAACTGAAATTTATCAAAGTTCTTGATATAATCTCCTTAAATTTGAGCTCTTACATTTGGTATTCATTTCCTCAGAAGAATTTCTGACTTGTATTAGAGTATTATTTTCTATTTTCAAATATTAGATTTTCATGCAGTATCACTTATTAATTGTGAGTAAACTATACTTTGATAAATCCAATTTTCTGAATTCTTTATTGTAATTTTTTTGAGATATTTAACATTTATTTTAGTCTATAGAGCTTATACAAGAATTTCTTTAATATTTTTATAATATTTCATATAGGTTTAGACAAATGATTCATTTTTAATAATATTAATGACATGATACCCCTGAATATATCTTTATCTTATTATTTATGAGCTCTTTTATACGTAAGAATCCTAATATTGAGTGTGGAATACAAGTATTCTTATTTATCAGCTCAAAGGAGGGATATCTAGATTTATGGGCCTGTGAGCCTTGAGGTATTTTTAAGTACACAAATAGGCAACCTGACCCCTTGAAAGCTATAAGTATGCAAATATTATAATTAATATTGTGGTATTCCATACCTTTTTTTTTCACCAGGCTCAAGCTCATAGTACCCTATAACAGCAGTAAATCCAGCCTACAAGCAGACTTACACTCCAATTTTACACCAAAAGGTCAATTCTACAGCAAGAAGCTGGATTTAACTCATGAAACCATTGCACAGGCACCAAAGGGCAGTGTATGTGTTTAAATAAATTATTCAATTTCATTATGCATATGTAAAAATCAAGTTACATATAGTAAACTCGTTACAACAAACAAGGTACCACCCTTTAAATTACACACCCCTCTATAGTAACAGCAATCTTTCATTCAACATAGAAAGTCACATGATGCAAAGCTAAACCCCATGGAATTTCTGCAAGTCATTTACAACACAGCCACAGGATTACCCTATCTTATATCCACAGTAACCCCACTTGGAACCTTAAAACAGAATCAGATTTATTTACACCATTCATCACCTCATGCAAACCAAAGCTAGTTACAACAGGATGCATTCAGTACACAATTATAATTAAATCTCAACCACATGACTATGCACAGCATGTGTCAAACTCAAAAATCACATCAACTCATACATAGCAGTAAATTCACCAGTGCAAGAAATTGTCACCTGACCTCATTTTAAAGTTCAAAAAAGAAGAAAAACAACCATGACACATGCATAAATTAAACAGCCACTTCTACCAAGCCTAAAATTTGACATATGTAAAGGAATACAAATTAATCAGGTGATACTGCACCCACCAACAGCATATCATGTGACAGAAAGGAGGCTGTGCACAAGAAAAATCTCCAGCCAAAATGAAATCACCTCATGCATGCAAGGAAAATCCAAGAATATCACATCATAATTAGCTCATCAAAAGACCATCATGTGATGAATGGAGGCTGTGCAGAGAAAATATTATCACCAAACCTTAAATCACCTGACCCATGCAAGAAAAGTCCTCACCAAAAACAGAGTCACATGATGAGATCAAGAGGAATTAAAGTGGAAAAAGACAGCTCCCATGGAGGGCCCCCTGGGCTCCCAAAAGGTATAAATATAGAGGCTCTCTCCCCCCAAATTTCAAAATCCCCCCATGCACATTATATCCCCTGCACATTGCAAGAACAGGAATAAGTCATCCCTCACCTGGGAGGTAGTCCAGAAAATTATAGTGCATTTTACTTTCCAAGTAGCTAAGCTCAGTGGAAGTAAGGTTTTAAAGATTGCCTAGTAGCTAAGCTCAGTTGAATCTTATTATTATTAAAATGAAAATAAAAATTATCCAGTACCCAAGATTAGGGTTACTACTCTATCAAAATACTTTATCCAGTAAAACTAACACCATTTATCAAGACTTAAAAATAACTTACCCCTTTAAAAATCCAATATCAAAGAACCTTACCTCTTAAATTTGACAAATACAATTTTATCTTATTATCAAACACTCTTAAAAAAATAACAAACCTTTCAAAAATTATTTTACTCTATTACAACTATACCTTAACAAAATTACCTTTATCAACACCAACCAGATTTCCCAGAAAACCTTAAATAACACATCCTACCAAGGATTTATCACCAAGAAGAAACAATGTACCTCAATTTAACCAAAAAAAAAATTAAAATTCAACAGACAAGTATTCCATTGAAATCTCAAATTTAACCAAAATAACTGACATTATTTTTCATATTATATATTGAATAGGTCTAATCTGAGACTGCTGAATTTTGTCTTATGCAGTTCTAAAGCCACTTAATAATTTTCTTTTGGTTTGTGAGCTCCAAGGAAGATTTTGTTCAGTATTTTAGGAGGGGCAGGCAATACACCCTTGCCACCCTTGGTTACAGGAGTTATTAGCAATTCAAAACTAGTTACCTGTGATTTCCCCCTCCAGGTACTGCCTCATTTTAATCCCACACAAGAGGAGTTCCCACAATATGCATAATAAAAACTCATTATTTTTGAAAAGGGAAAAATTAATACCTTTTTTGAGTAATAAGCACCATTGAACAAGAAAAATATTATTATTCTACTCAAAAACTCATTTATCATATCTCAATAAGGTGTGTAAGCTGAATATGATTCCATTAGATGTTGAATATTAAAATAATTCAACCCCTGAACATCAATACCACCTAAAATAATTGTTAAAATTTGTTATTTACCTTTTCAAATGAGAAAAATGGTATTGTATGAAAACCCATATTACATACCCATTGGTATCAGCTTGAAATATTTTTTTAACTTTTCAAATGAAATTATTAGTACATAGATGGTTCTTTAACCATTCTTAATTTCCCACTGAAGGTGGAATTGATCATTTTAAATATATAATAATCAAGGGCTACAAAAAATAGTGAATACATCCAGGGTAATCCAAATTATCAAGCCTCTGAGGAATAGAAATCCTCAAAGAATTTTTACAAGGTATTTCATATCCTGAGTAGCCAATTAAAGCTATTTTGGAGCTTCTTTACTGAGTCTAATTCTTATTAACTTATTGGATGATAGCAAATATGCTACTATCTTGATATCCCTAGGAGGTGAGGAGCACCTCAGATTTTTGCGCCCTTTTAAATCTCAATTATTTATAATGCATCTACCAAAATAAGTGTATGAATTCTTTTTTGACTATTATAATTGCATATTCCATTTGAAAAAAGGCTTTTATTTCATTTACCAGCCTTTATCATGTGGAAAACTATGTAATCTTCAAGAATTTGTTCGAAATTGAATTATCAATTAATGATTAAATATATTTCTGAGAAAATTAAGAGAATTTATCACAAATTTAAAAAGAATAATTTGTAAGTCAAAAGGATCAATTAAAGAATTTAATTATATTAAATCCTTGAAGAATTCAAATAAAATGAAAAATCAACAAAACCTCACATAAAGTAAAATATGTGATTTAGTGACCAACAGAATAGATATATTTGAGAAAATAATTCTTATTTATGAGTCAAAGAAGACTTGAAAAAATAATTTAATAAAGCTTTTAAAAATAAATGGCTTTATTTTACATTTCAACAAGTGGTGCAATAATAAATCTAAGTGAGGGAATTGATTTCTCATAAGTTAATTTTGTTTCTCAATTAAATTTCTTTAATTCCTCTTTAAGATTTTCGGAAGTGCTAAAAAGGGCCTCTGGTAGCTGTTTTTTTGAGAAAAACAAATCATATCTTAAAGGAATAATGAATCAATTAAAAATTCTTTTTTTCATGAAAAATTTGAATTATATTCTTTAAAAGAACAGTCATAGTACTTTTTATTAATGGTAATTCCATAAAGAGTTTTGTGTTCAAATATTTCAGATGACTAACCTCAAGAGAATCCCTGAATAGGATATTCCAATTAAAAATTTAGAATGTTTATCACTAATGATAATATGATATGAAATTAATATAATAGTATATTTTCCATTGACTTGTTTGGAAAAATTGCAAACCATGAAATCTGAGAAATAACTCACAAGCTATTATTTTTTGTTTTCAATACCAATTCTATATCAATATATGAGAATCAGTAGATATTTAGACAATTGAATTAACATTCAGAAATAATGAGAAAAATAATTCTTTAATATCATTCAATTTCATTATTATTTTATCAAAAAATATCAATATTCAAATAAAAATTTAAAGCCTTATATGGAAGCACCAAGGAGCCCTACATGTTAAAACATTGATTAATTTATGTTGAATTTTATTCAAAAAATTCTAAGTCCAAAGCAAAAAAGATTATGTTAATCTTAATGAATATTATAAATAATCTCTTATTATATCAAAACAGTATCAATAATGAAGTTTTATCCCGATAAAAAATAAATAAATAAATTATGTTTTCATTTTAAGCCAAGTTTTATTTTCATTTTGGAGATGGTTGGAAAAATTTCTTATAAAGTTTCATTGCATAAATCTCATCAATATTTTCCACATTTTCTCATATATCTGAAAGGGATATGTGAACATTCCTTCTCTTTGAATTATTTCTTAAAGATTTGGCTATTTGGTGGCTTAGTTCTTTCTTTTACGCTTTGAAGGTGCTGGTTATTTCATCAGGATTTTTTAAAGCAAGAGGATGGATGGATTAATTATAAATTTGAGAAATATATATCAGATTACCTGGAATAATAAAATATTTCATAGTAATATTTTGGAAATTAATTCTTAATTTTATGCTATTGAGTTTTTGAAAAAAAGCATTTTATTTTCTTCTTGAAACAGCTTATTTCATATAAACAAATTTTGAAAAAGCTATTTGGTAATAAATAAGTGAATTTTCATCGACAAAGAAAGGTCCCTCAATTTCTAGAATACTAGTTTACTGAAAAAGATCAAAGTCCCAACAAAAATTCAAAAACAAATTAACAGTTATATATAATTCATGGCTCAAGTAAAAATAGGATGGTAACTCTTTAATAGTTGTGTCCTCATTGGATATTATAAATAAATTATTTACATGGTTAAGTGGCAAGGTAGACAATTATGTCAATATTATTCAAAAACTAATGTACAAGAATTATTCTTGCATATCGTATCGTGCTCCCATGACCAGGTCTATCATTGATCCTACAGAAAGAACTCACACTAGTGTGTGCGGGAAAATCGTAAGCGGTAATGTTGCGCAGAACATTCTCACAATAAAAACTCTAAAAAATAGGGTGGGTGGCACGCCTGCTGTGCACACCAAACCCCCAAAAGTGGGCGAGGCATTCCCTATCCATATTTGAGGGTTAGTTAGTAGTTAGGGCTTGAGCTTTTTCAATCTCATATCTCCTTAAAGAAACCTTCGAGAGCCTCTTCAAACATCTTTTTTTCCCATTTAAATTAAAAACCTCACTTCCACTCCCTCTCCGTTTTACTTTATTCGCCACTTTGTGATAACTGTTTCTTTTCTTATTTTTTTAATATGATACATCTATCATCACATATACTAAAAACAATTATCACCTTATTCAATTGATAAATTGGAAAATCTTCCTTTTCATGTGTATTTATTAGTTTTTTCTTCCCTTGTCTATCATGCACATGTCTGAATGGTTGATTCCCACCAAGAGCCATGGCTTTCAATGAAAGGGTCCAACAAGATATCTGTGAGCTATTTCACTACATCAACATTACATAGTGATTTCAATTAAAATTGGGAAGAGCAATTGATGGGAATCAGAATTGTCCTGAAAAAAAAGGGCGTGCCCTTTGCGCCACCATGCAGTGGCATGCCAACAATTAAAAGCTTGCTGAGCGCGGTGCCTGGGACACCAGCTGGTCAAACCGAAGCCTTCAAAGTACAAACGGTTGCTTCAAGCGCCTCCCGCTTAGGATCGCACTCGTGCTCCGGCTGCTGCATGTCAGCCATACCAGGAACTCAGCGCTCTCGCATTTAGTCTCTAGATTCAAAGTCATCGCTTCTCGCTTCAAGGGGCTTCGCAGGGGGCCCAAGCGAAGGTTTCACAGACCCTAAAAACGCGACCTCCTGCGAATGCGCAGAGCTTCACGGCCCTTCAGCCAGGCAAGCCAGCAATTCCTAATCTGAGGAGGTGTGTGACGACCACACGACAGGAGTGAGGTTTGAACTCACGCTCACAAAGTGAAGCAGCTGATAGAGAGAGTCCGACACCTCGGAATCAAGAATTCAAAACTGCCGCCTTAACCACTCGGCCATCCTGTCTTGGTCGGACGAAAGTCGGGTCAGTATCGATACCTTACCCATTTTTGGCTGCAAAGTGGCCAATGGCCAAGTGTTATGGGCTCAAACAGAGTGTTCAAAGTTGGTTTGGTAAACCTTGATAGGGGCTGGGAAAAACCATTAAATATTTTTACAGCTACAACTGAATTAGTCTTATATTATCTGTGGGAATCAAAAGTTCTTGAATTAATTCTGTTATGAAATTATTTTAATTGAATATTTGATTCACTTCAAAAGAAAATCATCATCCCATAATAGTCATTAATTCATCTTCTCATAAAATACCCTTCAATTTCTCTCATATTCATACATTTATAGGTTGGAAGTCATAAAAAATAGAAAGAAATTTCCATGATCATTGGTTGAACTATATATAAAATCTTTGGGTGAAGAAATTTTACCAATATTTTTTTTAAAAAATTTGTTTACATTTCTAACGTTTCCAAGACTACATTATTTTTACTATAAATAGCTAATAGATTCTCACCTCATATATTTTTTTGATTTTTGAAAAGAATTAGGCCTCTTCAGATTTAGTTTTTATTGAAAATTCTAGCAAACCAAATGAGATTGTATGAAAAACCAATATAGTCATTTTTCTCAATATTCAGAGTTTCATTTGAAAATTTTTCTTGTTTTGAAAAGTTAACAAAATAAGATCTATTGGATTCATGAATTTCACATAGAAGCTTACTTAAGAGAGTTACCATATAACTTTATGATATGTTAAAGCTCATGATGTATTATAAAGTTTTGAAATTGAGTTGTGGTGTGTAATATATGAGGTCTAAGAGCTCCTTTTGAAGAAATCCAACCTTTATTAACAGGATATGAAAATTAGATTTAAACTCTATCACATGGCGCTTATTTATTTTAAATCTGGTTTTGTATTTATGCATACAGAATATTTTGTTTTTACACAAGGAAAATTTTGATGCAGGGTGTAAATAAATAATATTCAGAGCTTTGGGAGTTCTCTAATTTTAGATGCAAATTCCTTCAAGTCTCATCATATTCTAATATCAAGAAGTAAAAATATAGATATTTTAAGTTTTTTTTTTTGTAATATTTTATCAAAATATATCACTAGATTATCATTTTTTCCAGAATATTAATTTTATCAAATTTCTGTAGATATATTATAGATTGCACTTAGACCAATACCAAAAGCCCTATCTTTGAAGGATATAGAGCTATATAAAATTGAGAAAAGAATTTCCTCCTGTATGTTTTAATTAGTTCCCTAGTAAATGATGAACTTTTGGAAAAGTACAAACTTGAATCTTATGAGTAATTTTTTAGAATTAAGTAATTGATAAAGGGTTATATATCAATACAAAAGCGGGTTTTCTCCATTCATAATTTTCTCATTCAGCGATAGAATATCAATTATTTATATTTTTTATATACTATAGGAAATTGACCATTTTGATTCTTATGTGACAAGGGCAAACATACTAATGCGAAATTTAATGGAGAAAAAAAAATAATGGTCCCAAGATTTTTTTTTAGTAATTCGACCCAAAAGGGAAAGAATTATTGAATTGAGTAAGAAATAAAGAAATAATTTATTTATTTAATCAATATTTAATTAAATTATATTGTATTTAGCTTAAAAATGTGGCATTGATCTTCAAAAACTAAGCTTATGAAAACAAATTTCAAATAGAAACTGAGAGAGATATATGTATACAGATTTAAATAGGCAATTTTAATAAGAAATTTATTCTATTTGTATTTCAAATCAAACATCTTATTAAATATTAATCCTTGGTATAGTATTAATTTATTAAAATATAATTTTAATTTGTGAATTAAGTAAGGTTACACTCAAATTTTCTGAGAATAAATAAGCTTATATGTTTAATAGGTCATAAATTACATAGCCGATCCTGGAAATACTTAGACAAACTAAAATTGACCAAGAAATTATTATGGGTATGTCAAAATGTATAAGAAGATTAAAATGTGAATATTTCTGATATACTTAGAGAAGGTGAGATATTGATATCTTAATCATGAACTTACTTTAAATATAGTTAATTTCTTCAGATATGGAATATTTACTATTAAATGAAAGATTGTCAGACATATTAGCTATATGACAATTAAATAGAATCACTCTCAAGAATTTAAGTATAAAGAATGAATATCAAGCATGATTACAAGGATATGTCGTAGATAATATTATGATGATACTTCATGAATATAGTTTATAAAGATTGATAAAGAGTTAAATTAGATCTGTTTAGATGCTAGGTGATATAATTATGAGAAGAGAGACCAATAGGAACCAAAGAGCTCTGGATATTTTTGAGTAAAAATCAGAGTTGTGGGAGGAATTATTTAAAATAGGTTAAAATGAGCTACTGCATCACCATTGAATAATTAAAGAAATTTTTTTGTAAATAGATAATTCTAAATCTTTAGAAATTTTTTGCTTTCATATTTTGAGATTCTATCTATCCTAAGAGCTGCTATTGTATTGCATGAAATTTATTGATAAAAATAATGGTATATAGAAGATGATAAATAGTAATGATTTTAAGAGAATTTACATTAATGTAATATCATATTTTCTATGGAATATTTTTAGCTTTTAAGAGACCATAAAAGAGCTCCTTTTTTCATGAAGGTAAATGAATTTCAGTTTACAGTTTTTTTGAAGAGGAAAATTGTTTTTTAGAGAATTCTGTATGTATGAAAACTCAAAAGTATTTGAAAAAGAGGTATTAATTATTTAGTTTTAGCTCTGAGAACTACTTAAAATATGATATTATGATTTTGAGCTATATTAAATTACATAAATTTTTAAATACGGCAATGCAGATATGCTTTTTAGTTAGCACTGGTGTATACTTCCAGTATGGGATGAAAGGATATATTTTTGGAATTTGGTTATTATGATTTATTTAAACAAAAATACTCCACTACTATTCTGGAGGTATCAGGAATATTCTGAATTAGCCTTTCATAGTAAGGATTAAAATATAAAAATTTGAATCCGATTTTAGATATAGGAGTAGTGAAAAGATAAGAATACATATAATTTATTTTAAATTTAGGAGCCCTCTATAGGAGCCCCCAGAGAGCATTTATTTAATATAATCAACATAATATATCTCTGAAATCAACTTTGAAGTCAATTTTCTTTGTTTTAGTGAATAAAAATGAGATAATATTCCACATGTTCCTGATTATAAAAAATACAATTATTCCATCTGAACTATTTCATTTATGTGCTTTGATTTGGAAATTTATGGTAGAGCTTATTTTTTGATGGAAATTAAATATCTTCAAAGCTTAATATAGACCCTGAAGAAACTTTTTTCAATCATTATCAGAATTTATTCAGTTATTAATACCTCAACTACTCTAATTGCATGTTAAATTATCTATCCTGAAGAATATCATTGAGAAGTTTATGTTTTTAAAAGATATATAACCAATACGCAGTGTTTTTGACTTCCATCTTATGCTAATGTCTTACCTGCGAGTCGAACACCTTTAGGACCACAGCTCATAATGAACGGCATCATATAAAATTTTGGGCTGATGGCCACCTTGGCCTAAAAGAAATCACAAAAATCTATACAAATGTATAATTAATTTAAGTTTTCTCAACCCATTTTAAAGGATATCGAATTATGGAAAAGTGGTTCCTGAAAACTTCCTTCAGTTGCAAAAACGAAAATTTATTTTTTCTTGAAAAGACGGCATGAAAAATAATTTTAATTAAATAAATAATCTTTAATAATTCGCATAAAAGTTAGCTATTGTAATCAGGAGCTGTCCTTTTCAAACGAAATGATGAATATTATTCAATAGATTAGTCAAAAAAGAATGGATGAAACTCACAAATTACTGAAATAATGAGAAAATAATAATTTTATATTTACTATATTGATCTATCTCTGAATGGGACCCCTTCTTTTCTTAATATTCATTAAAAGAAAGGGAAAAAAATCATTTCAATTGATTCATTCTTCTTGTCCAGCACTTGTTACTCAACAGGTTGTGAGATTATTGAAAAACTTATTTTCTTAGAGATATTTAGGTTTCGATTTTGGTAATAACAATAAATTCAGACAAATAAGAGGTGAGAAATCCTTAAAAAAGAGAGAAATAACAAGTTAAGAGAGAGACATCCGTTTGAGAGTGAATAGGTGTAGCCAGAATTGCAAAATTAAAATATACAAGAATTTAGAGAATTCTGTCGCGCCAAAGTGAATAAGCCTGTGAATTTCTGAATCTTACTGAATTTTCAGCTTATAGGAGCTTTGTGGAAGAGATCAGTGGGGCTTGTCAAGAGAATTCTGTAGGTATTTGCTACAAAAGGTTTCTAGAGACGTGATCGTCCATTATCTAAATAAAAAATATTTCAATCAACCTCAAAAGAACTTCTTTGGTGGTAAAAATAATTGAGGTAAATGAAACTTCAACATAATTTAACAATTGATCTAAAAAAAATGAATCTTTATATGGAAAATTGAGAATTAATATTCTTTCCAAAAATAATACAAGATTTATTTGAGGTTCGTCATAAAATTAAATTTAACTTTCTCAATACTTTGAATATGATTTAATAAAAGCATTTTAGATTTAATTTACTTAATCTTACTTAAAATCTATCTATATAATCATGGTTCTCCTCATCGTGACTCGAATTATAATGTCCACCCTTTTTTTTGATGATTGATCCTATATTATTTCCAAAAAAACTTACAGAATTATCTTGGCTTGGCTACCAATACTCAAATATATGTAGGGGATATATAATTTAGCTGAGACATGCGGGGATAAACTATGTTCCATTTCTCTGTAAAACGTTTTGGTCATTTAGTGCTAAAATTGATATTTTTATCCTCATCATATATTGATTTCTGATATTTCTTGAAGCTTTGGATAGTCTAATTAATATTTGAAGGAAGCTAACTTAGCTTATCTGAAATGTCATGATAAAAAATAATATTTTGATCAGTTCTATGAAGTAAGTTCCAGATATCCAGAAGCCTTTGTAGATCAATTAAATTACTCAAATGGTGACCACATTATCTTATATGAATAAATTAATTAAAAGCGGTAAACTTCATAATACTTCCAAGAATAAACGTTTCTATTTATTCTAAAATGTTATTAGGAATATGTAAAAGAATTATAGATCTCATTATACCATATTGATATAACTAGAATTATTAAATTGTAGTGTATTTTTGTTTTTGGACTTCCACAAAATAAGATCCTTATAGTATTTAAGATTTTTTTACAGTAAGCCTCAGTTTATTAATTTAAGGGTTAATATTTCAAGTGATATATCAAAAATCTGAGTTAGAAAAAAGCCTTATCCTTTGTTAAAAGGAATAATCTATGAGAGATATGAGAAATTTCTTAAATTTCATTAAGCTCTATTTAAACTCAAACCATTTTGTAGCTTAGATATGAGTACATAGGATAACTAATCTATATTTAGTGAATATAAGAAATAAGATTATTAAGATAATTTTTGGTAATACACGTCAGCTGAAATGTCTAAAGAATTTCATAATAACATACGTAGTATGAGGAAAATTTCATATCATTTAGATCCTAATATCCTTAAAGAATTGGAAATATTCTTAACAGGTTTTTTCATTTTAAATGTGAAATACACACTAAATACAAATTATTCTTGTGAATTACTTTAAGGCACTATCACTAGAGAAATTAAATAATTAAAGGGATTCAAAATCTGATTTTCCATTATATAAATGAATACTATAATGAAACAATTTCTTTCTGTCAGGTTTTCATAATATTGTTGTGAAAATTTTGAAAATTTTGATGGAAATTTAATCCTCAATATTGAATCTACTAGAATCCATGAATCATCTCCTTGAACACAAATATCCCAATATTAAAGTATAAATTATTTCAAAAGAGTTCAAATATCGAACTTTTACAGAAATTAAAATGTAAATATCAAAATATCTTAGGGATTTCATCACATATTCACAATGAGAGAAGTGGATACACCTGACATCAGGTATTTCATTTGGAAACTGGAATCGTAGACATATTGGATAAAGGAAGAATATAGAACATGAATGAAATGGGAAACAGGGATTTATAAGAGATCAAATATGTCAGCCTGTTACTAAAAACCAGAGAAAAATAATTAAAGCCAAAGATATCATAAATATGATAACCAAAGAACAAAAGCAAAATACACGTAATCAAAATTTATCAAGTTAGATAAAGTTACAATTTCAAAACCTATAAAACAAACCTTGAAGACTTTAGTGTGTAAATTTGACCATCGGAAATAAGAAAAATTCCCATTTAAGGAAATATCATTCTTATCACCAATAAATGATAATTGAATAAGCTATCAAGGCTTTGAACCCTTTATAAGAATAAAAGTTAATCTTTAACTCTCATATAAAATCTTGATTTTTCACTACAGCTCCATAATGGTGAGCTTTTTATTGAATATCTCAAAGAGGGACATTCAATGGTACTATATTTCAGATTATAGCACCATTACATCAAACGATAAGAAAGACATTTGTATAGTTTTTTTTGCCTCTAATCTAGATCTTACAGTTTTGGCTAGAGACCTATAAAGTGGAATATTCTCTGGAAGTGCTAATTTATGGCTACATGAAATATATCTTCAAGAAATGAATTTTTCACAGGACATAGGTTATTACTACTTTTCTCTCAAGACAGGAAAAAAATATTTTTTCAGAAAGTAAAAAATACTTCTAGCCTGTATAGCTTTGGAATTCTTAAGCCAGAGTTGGTAAAAATTGTAACAATGTTGTAGAGATCACTTGTCACTACAATTTTATCTCTTTATCTCGAGAAATGGAAAGGTTACCAAGGGCATAGGGACATAATCCCACACCAAGTGGTATTGTGGGATATTATCCTAAAAAATTTAATTATAATGTGTCAAAGCCACCACAAGACTGTTTATCCATTCATTAATCATAATTTTTCTTATTCCACTATACTCCTTCCTGAACAGGGTGGTAATGTGGGATAATCTCTCATATAATTGAATTCTGAGGAATCAAAGCAATTTAAATAATTATTATAATTTGATTACTAATATATTGACAAATAAGATTTATATGGATGTTTTCTTTAGTTAATTGGAATATTCCTGGCTTTCAGAACACTTCTAAGCCTTTTATTGGTGGAAATTTTCACTCTTTATGGGTACAAATGGGAGAGATATGGATTCAAAACCACATCTGGGAACCAATACAGGTGTTTTTTGGTTGTGTTACATGACAATCCAGCCACCTGAGTAAAAATTATCCACCAAATAAATGTGGCAAGAGGGTATATATTGCTTTTAGCTCTTATTTTAAGTAAAAGGAGGCTTTCCACCCTTTCACAAATTGCTCATAATTTTCTCTTCTTGTTATTAGGTAATTATACTGTCTTACACAGAAGTGACTCTTACAGTAAATTGGATATAGCTATGATTTTAATTGATTTTTCAATTATAATTGTAGCCCAACAGATAATAAGAGCAGTCTGAGATTTCAACAAACCCATCCCCACTATTTTCCAATATTAAAGCCCTTTTCTTTAATTTTTATACTATTATATACTAGAGCTCATAGTTAAAGCTTTTAATTACTTTTTCATAGCCACTTGATAGACTCATCCTCACAAAAAGCACACATTAAAGCCAAAGAATATTTAATTAGTTGCTTCAGTATAGTGTTTGGTAAAAATTTCCATGCCTCAATAGCTTAGAAAAATATGATACACAAAAGTATTTTTCACTCCAAATTCAAGTTAATTTTCATAGCAATTCCCATTATTGGAGGGGGGGATGATGCTGGTAATACTGGTTTCAGTGCTATAATCCAAATATATAAAAATATTTTGGAATAAAGTTTTCCTTTATTTCAAAAGGAGTATATTTTGAATGAGGAATTCTATTTTTTGATAATTGATATTTAAGAAAATATTTTACTTGAATTAAGCACTTTTTGAGTTTATCATACACCTTATAGGTATATAGAGATATTATGAAAGAAATACTCTGTCGTGAAGCTTATTTCTGAAACAGAGACCTTTAATAGCACCCACATGATATATAATTTTTTTTCATTGGTTATGTGGCCATAAGCTATATTTCAAGGTACGATACAATTAGCTTGAGGCTCAATATAAAAAGAGTAGTTTGAGGAAAACACTACCAAACTGGAATATATATATTATGTGAAAAAAACCATAATTTGAATATTTATATGCCTGAATATTGGTTTTTCCTGTTCTATCTGGAATGAAATAAACGTAAAAATGACATATTTGGCCCCTATTTCCTGATTGAGATTTTTCTTGTTTAAAAAGCTCTAATATTTGAATTGAGTGTTACTCTGGTATCCCGAGGAGAGGTTCAATTGGTTAATAGTAAATAGTTTAATCAAGAACATCTACTTCATTCTTATTTTCCACTTCCAACACATCACTATTCAAATTTATTAAAAGAAATCTATATATCAATATGATTATTTATTCCTCTTGTAAATATGGAATTTGGATTAAAAAACCATATTTGGTGCAATGTTTAATTATAATACAAAAAATATGTCTTTTTGAAAATAACAAAGTTTTTAATCTCTCATTTCGAGATATTAGCAGTAAAATTAGTATGTGACATTGAAGTAGTTAAGCTATATGTGTGAACTTTGAATAAATTCAGTTTTTCTTTCCATTATGAAGAGGAATACTTTCAAAAATGTGTTTTTTAAATTGAAACTGATTTTTGGAAATAATCTGTCATTTAATTTATTTTTGAATTATATTCTTTCCTTTTTATTGATATTTTGGTATTTTATTTTGGTATTTCCGATTTTCAATCTGTTTCTTAATTGATAGGAAAGGTTTATAGGGTTTAATTATAATTATTTAAGGGCTTGGGATCTTGGATTATATAGAAACGTTTCTCTTAACTAAGCCATATAGAGCAAGGAGAGACTTCAAATAATTGAGATTAATCAGGAAATAAATTAGATACCCTTCTTGATACAGACATTTTGTTGAAAGATGAGGGAGTCCTATAAAATGGCTTATCATGAATATAGATACAAACCTCATTCTAATATAAATAGAAGATATTTACTTATAAGATCTATGAGCTTATGAATTATGGAATTAATATTGAGCTTTACCTGATTCTCCTCTCTAGTACTTTTACAAAAAGAATAATTGGAAAAAAATGTAATTGCAATTGATTTAATCTCTTCAAGCTCATTCACCAACCCAAAGAGAAGGTTGCTTAATATTAAAGGTTCTTTTGGATATCCATACCAAATGAAGAAATAGATAAGGCTTCCTTTCATTTTTATTTGTTTTTTATGGAATTTTATCTGTGCCTTCAAAATATATTTTAGAGAGGACATTGAACAGGAATATATATTCTGTTTCTAGGCTATTTATGTGGGAGAACTGGATTTAAGTAGTGATTCAAGTCACTGTCCTACAAGAGACTCAAGCGATATGAATTTGAAGAGTTTTGAGATCAAGATTGAAATGATAAACATATTATTTCACAGGAGTGACAGAGTATCCTTCAGAAATGATCCCAATTAATTGAAAACTGTTTCAAGCTCTTCATTAAACCTTACCCTGAAAATTCATCCAAATTTTTATTCCAATTGATTTTTGACTTAGGAATACCCCTTTGACATGAATTTAAATACTCAAAATTGGAATCCTCTCTATAAAATGTATATTTTATAAACTTATTTGAGTAATTATATGCTTCTCTTGAGCAAACATATTGGATTATTTGGAAAGAATAATAAAGAATGAAAATCCACCAATCCAAGTTCAATTTAATCTCAATTTATTTTATTTCAAACATACAAATCCTCTACTAAAGCCGATCCCATGAGAAATTAAAAAAAATCATTTAGATCTTGAGCCAGTATTGACTCTCTGATAGCGATGAAATACAATATTACGAGGTACAATCTTAATCATGAATTTAATATTGAGTTTTTCCCATCAGAAACCACAAAGCCTTTGCTATAGTAATATACATATTACTGTTATTTTTTGTGACAAGATTAACATTGGAGAAAAAACTCAAAAAAAAATTATCTTCCCAAAGAATGAGAAAGAATAAAAACAGAAAAATATATTGAAAGTAAAAAAAAGATTAAATCAGTTAATAAATATATATATATACCTATTATACTTGAACTTATAATGATTAATTTCACTATAATTTTTTTTCTGTTTTCCTTTTTTATTATCTTTGTAATATATACTTAGAAAGAAATAATGAAAGCATGTAGCATAATTATTGGTAAAGTATTCATTTTTCATTATATTTGTGATTAAAATTACGATTATTATAGATATGTCATTGTTAATCTTATTATTATTATGGTATTTGTTTTTTAATTTTTGAAATTTCTTTGATTTTTTGATTTTCAGCCCAAATTCACCACCATATTAGTATTATAAATGAACTATATTTTATCATTAGAAAGCATATTATATTTTATCATTTATATCAGAAGTGAATTTATATTTTTCCTAATTATCGATTTCCCCTTGATCTTCATTATTTTTCTTTTTTTCATCAAAATCATTGAAAGTTTTAGTCTCAAAAACATTTCTGTCGGGGAAAAAATTTGAGTTTCATTCAACAATATATTCCTCCTCACTAATATAGAAATACTCATGATAAACATTACAATTTTTTTCACTGAATCCCATACATTTGTATTGAAGCTGTTATTACAGAGTGTTTCATCTTGATTAGGGATTTAATTCTAGAAATATTCTCAATTTGAATAAATGTGACACTTCTTAATTGTAAAACAAAGGATTGTACTGAATAATATTTATAATTGAGCCACTATGGATTATGAGAATGAGCTTTTATTCTAAATGTCTATTTACCAATTTTGGAAACAATTAATTTTTATGGTTGAGATCATGTATATTTTTGACTTTTTTCAAATTCAGTCTTATAAGGTTTCTTCATCCTTTTATCCAAAGTTTGAAAGAATGAAGAAAAACTCTTCTCTTAATGACAAAGAATTCTAATATTAAATTAAAGTCATAACCACTGTGATCATTGAAATTGGTCAATAACCCAAGGTATTCCTTACGCAAATTCATTGATACCAAATCTTCAAAACATCTAGTATTAATATATTCCAATTTCAATTTCTTATAACAAATTCAAACTGATTAAGCTCTCCCTACCTCTTCTTTTTGAACAAACCTTTTATACTTATCATAAACCATCTTTCAATCATTTTTTTATATCTCATACACTTAAACAATTATATAGTGATTAGAATGGCTGTATTCTGGCTTAAAAAGTTTTGGTTTGTTGAAGTAAACTAATCCCTATCATGTATATACAAGCCCCACTACTGGAACAATCTTTAAGTTTAATAAGATCTACTGTCCAATAAGTCTTACATATAAGGAATCTGGAGCTCCAAAATCCATTTCAAGATTTGAGATAAGTAAATAAACAAAAATAATGAAAACATTTTCCAGGTTAAATATATTATTTCTACCCTTGATACATCTAGAATGAGAATCAAAAATTGTCTTTGGTTCTTTTTAGCTGATGGTATTACTTAATGAAGCATTCACAATAAGCTCATTAATAGAGAAATAACAATACAACTATTTGAGCATAAAGCAATTTGGAAATTGTGGAGCTTAATTTTTTCAAACATAACCCAAAAGAGTCTAATTTAGGCTTAAGGTTCCTCATACATAAGAAATATCCAAAGAGATAATTAATTCAGTATTGAATAAAAGGAATTGCATTTAAATTTGTATGAAAAAAGTCTTTTAGAACCTCCCACATGAGAATTTCGCCTGGAATAAACTCAATCGGTGAAGTGGGAGCTTTTGTTCCTTCTTTTATGATAACTTTTCTGATCCTTAGAGGTACTTTCAGATACTCAAAGGACCAAAGATTTAAAGATTATTGATAAATAAGGATGAAATATTATTTAGAATTCATAAAATAAGCTTCAAAGTAAAAACAAATCTAACATAATTGTAAAATTTGGACTGAAAATTTGAGAATAATTTTTTTTTTGGAAAAAAATGAATTCAATGTATTATAGCTTCTTCCCAATATATAAGCTTGTAAATTTCATTTCACCATTGGATTCACCATAAAATTTTAGGCTGGGCTTTGGATAAAATTCATTCAAGTCAACTCTAAATAATCTTACATCAAGTTTATAAATAATTATAGTATGAAAGACTGAAAATACTCAAGCTTTAATTCAGTTCACACCACATGTGGTGTTAAGAACTGTCTTTTGTGTCAAGAATAAGGTCTTTAGCTTAGAAGCTATGGGTAATTGAAGTATTTTAAATTGAAATGTCAACTTGTGCGTGTATTTAATAATTAAACTCAAATTTACAGATGGGAAACTGACAGCTACAGTTGTGTACTGTAATAATTTTATTGTACTAAGTATTTAAAATTAATATAATAAATTTGAAACATAAAATTCTGGGGGAAAGAGGAACATTGGCTTAAATGCTTTCAGAATACCACTAATTAATTTCTGAAAGTAATGGTATGTCAAAAAACATGAAAAATTGAATCAATTTTGGCTTGGAGCTAAATCACAGGGCCTGTGATTCAATTAATGATTAGGTTTTGATACCAACCAGGGAGGTTTAAACTATTTCCAACAGGGTAAAACAGCCTAAAATTGAGATGAACTTCACCAAATCAGGTTCAACTTCTTTAGAGGGTTCTTAAAAACATTTTTACATTTTTTTAAGACTCTCAAAAAACATTACTACAGTAATGGCTGGCTTATAGGACTAAGAAGGTTAAAACCCACCTTTTTTTTCTAAAATAAGGTTTAATTATTCCACCATTGAATTTTCTTTTTCCAATATTCTCTCACACCTTTTGAGAAAAGATTTCAATTTTGGAGGAAGAAAAATAGTGACTATAGAATAATATCTTATCTTTCCCATATTTCATTTTCATGTTAGACTCTTTTCCTTTTATAATTAGCTTAAACACTTTAGAAACAATGAGAAAATATTTAAAACAGCCTTTTTAGATCATTTTTTAGCTTCTAACCATGTAAAAAAACATTATAGCTATCTTTTGTAGCTCTACATAACCATTTTGAAATTTGAACCACCCCAAAATCAAATTGCAGCATTTTTTAGCACTGTTAGCTTTCTCAATTCATTTTCATATTCAATATTGTCACTTTTGAGAGATCGTCATGTTCAAAGAATATTCTCAAAGAATCTGATCTCATATTGATTTCCTGATATTCTTTTCTTAATTAATTAGAACAGAAATTTTGCATGAAGAAATTCCTTTTTTAGCCATAAATATCTCTTATAGAGTATTTTTTGAATAAATTTTTTTTTGGTAGAAAACTTGATCTTTATAACACCTTTTTCTACACTTATGAAGTTAGAAACCACGGGTTTTATTCATTTTTGCTTGAAAAACTCTTAAAACTACTATTTTTCAATAATTTCTCCTTCTAAAAAGTCTTAGGAAAGGAAAATTACTTGAATTTTACTCAAATTTTCATATCCACACGTTACAGTTTTTTTAAATGGAATTTTTCATTTTGTTTTCATGGTGTATTTCTTTCATAAAGTAAATATTGATTCCTAACTGTATTTTCCTTGCTTTAACTTTTACAGAATCTTTCCTGTGGATATTAGCACTTTAACTGAGCTCAAGCGCTTCTACTTTTTGAATGAGTCAAGTAATTAATTCATTCCTGGAAGAATTTTAGCTTTGCATGATTTTAAATTTTATTCAATTAAAAAAAAGGATTTTAACCTACTCCATCTTTAATTTTTCAAAAATATTCAGAAGAAGAATGAAGGACAGTAGAAGATAGAGACAAAAGAAATTTAAAAATAATGTACATTAATTTGATTCTTATGAGATAGCTGGATTATTTTTTCAGAAATATGATAGTTAAGAGCTTCAAAAAGGAAATTACGAACCAAAGAAGCTACTTAACCAAGAATTTATTGAATGAGAAATTACTAAAAAAAATAACTTTAAAACAAGAATATAGGCTATTTGGCTTTTTTTATATTTATTGAAGGTATTTTTTTATTTCCATTCTCTAGAGGTCATTATATCTTGTTATCAAATATAAATGATGAAGTAATTAAGTGTGAAGTGATAATTTACATTAATCTAGGGAAATGAAAATTGAAAGGGTTAGCTATTTGACTACAAAGTGGTTGGTTACTTGAAGAGAACACACAACATAGAATTTGGAGGGTCAGTCCTTTTCCCCCAGTGACAGAAACAGTTGAATCAACCCAGGTCAGGATTAATTTTCCTGAACCTAACCTTAAAACTTTTTCAAATACCATGTGAAATCCTGATTCTCAAAGTCTAGTCTCACACAAATTTTTCAATTGAAATTTCTGAATATTTACACCCAGGTTATACAGTCCGCCTTGAAAATATTTTTTTTGAAACCAATAAGCTCAGCACTTCCTTTCTGCCTAGTTACGGTTCTAAATTAACATCAGAAACAATCAAAAATGATTAAATTGAGATTTAATCTAAGAAGAAGAAATATTTCTTTTAATTAATACATTATTTAATCAAGAAAAATATATATATCCTCCCTATTTGTAATACTATAGTTTGAAAACAGGAATAAAAACATTAGAAAATCCAGAAATCCAATTTGAGGATTATCAATTCTCACTGATAATTCTCAAAGGGAAGATCTGAAACATGATCAGAGGAGTCTCTAATCCCTATTATAATTATGTTTAATTAGTCAATTATACTACAAAAATTTCTTTTCAGAGGAATCAGAAATGGTATTACTGAGGATTTTTAGAAGAAATCCCAATTTAAATCTCTTTATTGGAAAGTGAAATTTGTCATAGAATAAAAATGATATCAATTGAACATAACTTTTCAGTAGCTTTTAGGTGTAGTTCTGTGTGTATTATCTTAAATTTTGAATGATTGAGTTTTTAAACACTAAAAAAGTATTTTAGAAACTGAATAAATGTACCTCATTGAGATGAAAATCGTTGCACTTCCATATAGAGACTTAAACTGTAATCAGAAATTAGAATAAGTTTTTATTTCAAAAACAAAAAGAAATTTATTATATTTGGCTTAATAGACGAATATTGTACTTTATTACAGCAATAATGTGGTAAAAATGTTTTCTGTAATTTGGAAGACTGAGGTCCCTATTACTAGTGACATTAAAAATTTTACAGGTTTAGCACATGTTATACTCAGTGGGACTGAATCCCAATTCATAAAACATTAGGAGAAGTCTCATTAGTAGCTTAAAATCTTTGAATAATTTTGAATATCAAGAATAAATTCCACTAGAGATAGCTTTTGGGACAGTACTATCAGGGAAATATAGCCATAGATTATTTCTGGCCAAACCTTTTCAGCTGAAATGAGGGAGAGTGTATTTTTGGGCTGATTAATCTAGTTTAAAAGCATTGGTAAGTGAAAAAATATTGAAAAATTCTAGAATAAAATTATCAATTTTATCAAAAAGAAACTTCAAATAAAGCTTATATTTTCAATAAAGCTTGGAAAATCAAAAAGTATCGTTTCTTCTTGGATGCTTCTGCAATTGAAAGGTGGAACTAAAATTTGCCTTGTTTATATTTCTTAATTTTTTGACCACCCAATAAAATGTAATTACAAGTATTTAATAATCAGTTTCACCAGGTTATTTCAAATAAGTAAATCAATAATAAATTTTAATTATTCTGGGTGTTGGATCTTTATCTATGAAAAAAATCTTCCATAAATAAAAACTAGACCATTTTTGAACAATTTTGAATTAAGTGACAAGTTACAAATAATAGTATAGAAGCGAAACACTCAAATATTCATTGAAGAAAAATGTAAGCACCATGGACTGGAGAACAAATTTGAATATGAATCTTGAATTCATGTTATTTATTTTTTGGATTAGAAAATAAAGGAGGTATCCACAGGGTAAGCTGAAGAATCTGTTTTCAACTGGATTTAGAACACCAGGGTTTTGTGCATTTTGTAATCCCTGAGTTCAGGTTTAGGAAATTTTCATCTGGACAGACGTATTCTCCTAGTATGTCCCACATTGCTACTATGTTTAGAAAAATTCCTTTAAATTAAATCATTATCAGTATCTTCCAAACTAATATTCCTATAGAGTTTCTTCAAATTTTTACTAGATTTAGTTTTTGATTTATATTCAATTTTTGAATTCAAAAGTTATGTTTAAATTTCTTCATTTACGAATACCTCCATATATTACTGGAAATATATTGTTACATAAATTCCTAATTGTTGTGTGTGGTTGAGCTAGTATGTAGTTAGGGCTAGAATTAGGTTTAAAATTTAATAATGTTACTTTAATAGCTTGTCTTTTACTTACTATAGCAATAGTTTTGAGTATTGAGGTAAAAAACGAGCTTGATACTCCAGAAAAGCTATGGAATACCACAGTTACTTCCTATGTGATGTATCTATAAGCTCCGTGAGACCTGATTCGATTCACTTTTGGTAAAAAATAGATATAAAATGTACTTTAGCCCTGCCTGCCCCCCAAACCTGAAAATTCAGAAATGCATCGCTGTAAAACCTGTTCCTGTCAGACACCAGGAATGAATCTTAATGGAAAAAATTCCCTTCCCGAAGGGAATGGGGAATGGAGAATATTCATTATCCCTACAGGGTTCCCAGGACATTTATAGTTGTAACTTGTATTTTTGTTATTGACACAGAAATGAGAAGAGCAAAAAAAATGACAATTAAAAAAATAAGAAAAACCAGAAAAGAACAATGTTGCAAACCAAACTTCAGAATAGAGTTTACCAAAATTTGTGGCTCAGTGTTCCACATGCATTGGAGATAGACTTGCATGTTGATAAATAAGGATTTTATGACCCCCTGAGAAAGCCCTCTCAGATAGGGCACTGGTTGTTGGTATGGCCAAGTATTTGCATTCCTTAGTTCTGAGGGTTAGAAAAATATTACCTCAATTCTTCAAAAAAGACAGGATGTCAGTATCTTTTGTCTTGGGTGGTTTGGCAAAAAACAATTGGATTTCAATCTTGAGTGTATGCCCTTCTGGTCCTGAGGAGGTATACAATTCATTGTATAGTAAGACTTGATTTTGAGGGGAAGTGGTGTTATCTGGTTCATTTGGAAGTTCAAAGTGTTTGAGGGCTTCTTCCTCAAACACCCTAAGAATAAACCTTGATGAGGTCCCAAACTCCACCGCGGTTTCTTCATGAGCCATGAAGAATTTTTCTTTGAATTGTGGACCAAGTATTTTGACACTGATTTCTGGAACCTTGAGTTATTTGGAGAGTTTTGCAACCATTGCCTTTGATTACAGCTTGATTGGTCCCATGTCATATTGATTGATTGACTAAGTGAGAGGAATATTCATTAGCTGTGTATAAGATGTAATGAATAATTAAATTAATAAATTACTTACATCTTTGAGTTTCTTAATTAGTAAAAGATATAGTTGCAAGGCATGATTGATTGCAGGATAAGCCAAAGAGCAAATTATTAAAGTGGCCTCATAGAGAGGCATCAAGAAATCCACCATAGCTCCTACCTTTTCCCATTAAAGTGGGGTTACTTTGTGGGAGTCCATTGATGGCAAGGAGGTGAATTGGTTGTAGCCTCCTTCAATGTGAGGGCTTTCTCAAGCATATACTGAGCTGAATTACAATGAGTGCTGACATGCAAAGGAGTGAAGTCGCATTTGTTGGTGTTGCACCATTGTAAACAAGGTGGACAGTAGTAATAAATTTATCCCTTGGCTGAGGGCTCTGGTTGAGATAAGAAGAAGTCTTGAAAATTTGTGATATTATGGAGTTGTACCTCAGGTGCATTTCATCTGGAGAATTGACCAGAGTTTCTATGGACATTCAATTATTGATCCAATCTTTTGGTGCTATGTTGTTATCAGGGCTAGCCGAATCATGCAACAAGGTGTTTAAGCCATCACGAGCAGCCAAATGGATTATATGAGCCATTCAACCTATGTGTTGCATGGCTGAATTGAATTAAACTGATTCTTCTTCTAATTTATGAGCCATGCAGTTATTTGATGAATGATTGTCATTTGTAATACACATTATTAATTTTTCTAATTTGAAACACTCTAGTGTCTTCATTAGGTTTTTTTCAAGAAATACACCCAAATGATCACCTGAAGCAAAAATGAAAGAGGAAATCAGCTATAAATTTTGACTGAATTTAATGACTTGCTTACCTTAAATGGCATTTAAGCCTAATAGGAAAGAGGTGAGGTTCCAGTTTGCATCCAGGAAATGTGCAGTAATGGAAAGGAAAGCAGTAACGTGTGGGCTTGTCCAAACATCTGTGGTGAAGGATACCTTGCGTTTTTGTGGAAATATTGTACTTTGGCGGTGTTATTGATGAAATAAGAACACCTCAGCTAAATGCAAGGTGATTGCTGTGCACCAGACTAAGATGTTCAAGATTTTGGGATTAAAAAGCTCCAGGAGTGATCAAAAAGATGTGGAGTCTGTGATAGAGAGAGGAATATTGTAATTGAAAATGAAATAGACCATTGCGGTCTTCAGCGATTCCAAGGATAGGAGCTAATCAAAAAAATTAGTTTTGAAAAGCAGTTGTTGTTACCAATTTGAATCACTCACCCTCTTGGCAATACGAGGTTGAACAAATTGATCCAAAGTCTGAGTGGAGACTGCTTGGGCCAGTTTTTTTGAGTTGTTTAAGTGATGAAGGACTTTGAGATGATGGGTCCTTCATTTTGTACTTCCAGTTCAATCTCTCTTGCGCCTTTTCTTGCAAGCTTGACCCCCACAGTTCATGAAATCAAATTAAACATAGGTTGTGTCAATGTCAGAGAAATAATTCCATACCCATGATCTCTTGAAGGATTGGAGGGTTTCCATGCTAGAAGTGAGTGAGTTAGAGTCATATTCACTTGGGGTCAAAGCTCTGGATGGTGGTGCAGTTGAAATAGAATCATCAGCCATAATTTTTTATTTGATTGTTTTTCTTAAGAAATAAAAAATAAAGAATATTGTCAAGAAGACAATATTTAAAAAAAATAGGAAAGAATAAAGTAAAGAAGAGAGGAGGATGATGTAAAAAAATAAATAAAAGATTGGGAATTTGGGAGTCATAAAGTATAATGGGAAATATTATTTTCCCATGGGTCCCACCCTTTCCCGTGTTGGGCCTAAGTTGGTGTAGGTGCCGATCCACGGGGTACAGACCGGGACAGGGTACGGGAGTGGTCCAATGGCCAAAAAAAACCACGGGAGGCGGGCTGGACTTTAGCCTATACATCCTTTCATAAAGAATACTTGAATTTAATTCATTAAAGCCATCTGTTATTTAGAGAAACGCTTAAAGTCCATATTAGAAAGCTTATAGTCCAGCTGTATAGTAAAAGATCAAATCAATGCTCAAACTTTTCTATTTTCATAAAATATTTTAGTAACTATAGATTTTTTTTTTAATTTTTTAAAGTGCATTGTATTTCAAATGCCGCACTAAACTATAGATATTAGTTTCTATGAGCTTAATAGATGAGTTATATCTTATTGAGGAATTTCTATTGATAGTTATTCTTTGGTTTGACCAAAGATATTCCCGGGATGCTTTATAAAATCCTACTTATAATATATAAATAGTTCATTTTTATAGAAAAAATACTTCAAGAGCAAATTATTAAGTGATGGAGCTTTGAATGATGCAAATTTCTTCCACTGAGATCATATAAAAAAAACTCCAGATTCATAATTTCATTACCAAAGCTATCAGCTCATAAAAATAAAGTAATTATACTAATCCTTAGACAAGTTAAAGCTAGAAAAATTATTCCATATATAAGGTATCATATAGGAAAAACTATTTTATATAATAAGCTTAGAACACCATTAATTTCTAAGTAAGCTATCAAGATAAAAAAATAAATTTTGAGATTTAATCAGATAATAAGGTCATAATATGTATTTCATATTGATAAATTTTGTGTAATGAATTAATATAAAGCCTAAATCTTGAATATTATACTTGATTCTTGATAAATGATATCTTTAATGTCTTCTAATAATAGAATATTCAGAATATAAAGGGCCTTATCCCTCCATTGTTTTCAATTGCTCTAAATATCTAGAAATATTTGGTCAATAACTGGAGTAATAATCCTCACATCTTAATAATATCGGTGATTTACATGAAGCTCACAGAGAAATCAATGTAATGATGTGTTACCTAACATAAATGTGATGCTAAATAATTCTCATATTTAAAATTCCCTCATAAACTCATTTCTAGGTATCTACCTTTCACAATATAGTAATACTAATTGAGTTATTGTTATAGCTATTATCTTGGAAATTTTAGCATGATATTCTCTAATTTCACAACTAATATGGTTTTGTTGAATTATTTTCTTTCTTAATTTGAATTTATCTTCAATTTATTTTTAATATCGATAGTATTTCCAATACTGTACTAATATATCTATATTATTGAATTCATTCCACATAGGTCGTTTAATTTGAGTCCATGTAGCTATATTTATTAAGTAAAATATAGTTAGGTATACATAAATGGCTACTTCTTTCAAAAAATCTCCCCGACAATATTTCAATCCACATAATAATAGTAAAAAAGACTTTTTTCGATATGGAAATTTATTTGAATTATTCTCACAAATCAGATACATAATGAAAATTTTGATTATGAATTATTTTTGCTATCATTTAATAGTCATAACTTTCAAATACTTCATATTATCCAAATAAATATCGCTCTTCTTTCTCCTAGTGAAAATGAATAAGATTGAGCATTAAAAAAATTCAAAAGGGAAAAATATCAAGATTAATGAGAAAGAATGTTTCAATTATAAATAATTATTACTAATTCCTGAGATTTCCGACTTACATGAGAGGGCTCAGTATGATGAAGCTTAATACCCTTTGTGTAATTGATGATTTTGATATTATATATCTCTTCCCATAATACTTACCCTATTGATTGAATGATAAATAAAATAACATTAAATACCACTTTGATTTATGATTATATATTAGATCTTCCATGATTTTCTTCTCAAAAAAATGTATTTTTCACAGTATATGGTATTCCAGAATTTTTGTGGCGTTTTATATTTTCTTTGAACATATTTGTGTTTATTTTCTGAATAATTTGCAATTTTAAATATTGATAAGAAAACCCACCTTTTCATTTAACTATGAACATGAATCTTGAAGGTTGTATAGCTCAAATCCAAAAATTCTCAAAATATCAAAAACTGAATGATATGGAAACTATCAAAAAAGATTGGAGAATAATTTATCTCAGCTCACAATACAGCTTTTATTTGATTTCAAGCATACAAATGCTAAATTTCAGCACGATTGCATCAGATAATATATATAATATTCATTTGAAATTCAAAATAATCTCAGAAGCCATGAAATAGCTTAATCTTAAAATGAAATTAGCTTTAATTTTAATAGCAAATTATCACTAATAATCAGCATTATCTACTCCTTTTTACCAATTGATAAGAAAGCTGGATTCTTATTTCAATACATAATTTACTCGCAAGAAAATGAATTAAAATTGTCATATGTAAGAATCACAATTTTTCAATCAAAAATAAATCAAAGAAAATACTTCACAGCCCAAAACTAAGAAAAATTATATTCTTATACAAATATAAAGATAAATCCCTGAATAATTGATTTAATCTACCATGGAATATATCTTCCATGAAGCTTTGTTTAATTGCTTATATTTGGATGAAATTATTTAAAATAAAAATATCTAGCACATAGAAATATCACAGGATTCTCTACTATGAAGGAATAATTGATCTCTATCAAGAGTTTTTAAATCCAATTGTCACAAGGGCTCTTTTAAGTGAAGAGGGCCTGGCACTCAGTAGACTGGACTCACTTGTAGAGGGCTCAGAGTTGGATAAGAAAGAAATACACTAAAGAGTTTAATAAGAAGAGAATTTCCAATAAGAATAAATATAAGAAAACAGAAAGAGAAAAAGCAATAATCAATAAGAGAGCCAACCCCAAACAAGTCCAAGTCTACTGTTTCAACTTGTCAGAAGAAAAATAGAGAGGTTAATAAGGATATGGCCACCACAACCCTACTGAACAGGTGAGGAAATGCAAATACTAGCTTAATACCAAGAAATAAGATATCTCAAAAATAGGAATAAGAGTATTTATGAAATAATAAATCAAATATATTAATTAACTGGGGAAATATCCCCAGAGGGGGGAGAGGGGCTTATATATTTGAGAATCCACCAGCCCTGACCCAAAGAGTGAATTTTCTTGAGAGGAATAATTTATTGGATTGATTTGGATAATACAGGCACTCACCATGAAAAAAAGCTATCCCCACCAGGGGGGAGGGGGGGTAGCAGGTCCAACCTGCTCTGAACCTGAGTCTCAACCTTAGTTCTAACCTTGAATATTTTTGCATATACTTCCCACCACATGTTTGGTGATTTGGAATCCTACTCAATTGAAATAGAAGATTACGGAATTCATATGACTTTTATTTATTTAGTCCTAGTTTATATATGAAATATCAAAAAATAAAATAAATTATTTAATCAAAATTATTTCTAAGAGGCATTGATCTTTTTCCAAGCTCCTCTGAAGTAACTTGACAGGGATTAAATTTTGTTTTCTACTTGGATTAAACAACCCATTTAAAACCTTCCTATCTTTTCTAAACCATTAATTTTTATTGTTACAAATGAAAGCCGTCAATTTATGGAAAATTGAAATATGTTCTATTTGAATCATCCACCACACATCATTATCTTATGTCCTTAAAAAACTCAAAATACCTTGGAATATGGATATCATGAGTTTCAACTGTTTTTTATTTCATGTATGCTATTTCATTATTTACAACATACGTCCAACCTTTATATGGAAAAGATTTTTTAAAAAGAATTTTCTGGCTTGGAGCCAAGCTACCAATTTCAATTGGGAAAAATTACCATTTTTTCTAAATATATGAATCATTATCTTGATTTTAAAAGATATTAATCAGAAAGTGACATTTTGTTATCTCTAAAATTTACTTTTTTGGAATTCTCAAATTTATTCTATTTAATTGAAAATGTTAATTCTGGAAGGTCTTTTTCAATTAAAAGCTTTGCAGTGAAAAAAGTGGTGCATATGGAATTTTTCTTGAATTTCTGTTTCTTAATAGTGAATTTTGTTGAAGAGGCCTTATTTTTGTTTGGACTTGATATTTTTCTGAAAAAATTATGTACATGTAAATTTGAAAAAACTAAAGTGTTAAATTTATACAGTTTCCCTAGCTTTGTTTGAACATCTTCATGTTTCTCAGCTATGTATCTTGTTAAACTGTAATTTCTTGATTTTTTTCAGTATTTATACTCTTCTTGAGTGTGAAAAAAAGGAAAGACATATGAATCATCATCAAAAATTCTTTCATTTGAAAATATACATGCCATTTTTCTCAAATTTCAAATTTTCAATTTTGATTTTAATTTTTTTTTACAGTTTTGAGTAATTTATTATAATTATTAGAAAAAAATTGGGTTTCTATTTCCAAATTTGTCTTAATTTTTTATCATTTTTTCAGATTTATTGGTTCTTTTTTTGATTTCTTTACATGTTTGGTATTTTGTTGTCAATTTTCTTCATTTTGTTTCAATTTTTTTATTGTTTTTATTTTATTTTTTTGATCCCATTTTTGCTAATTTTTTTCAATTATTTTCAACAAATTTTTAATCTTGTTTAATTTTCTTCAAATGATATTTTAATTTTTTCCCATCCCTTGCCATTTTTATGGATTTTTATGAGGTTTTTTTAATTTTTTATTTTGCCATTTTTGCATTTTTCCTTTTATGTTTTTTTCTTTTTAATTTGTAATTTTTTGTATTTTTTCTGGTATTTTTCATTTTTTCATTTGGTTTTATTTTTTTATAATTATTACTAATATTTTATTAAATTTATTATCTTTTATGATTTTCTGATTTTATTTTGTGTTTATTTTTTTTATTCTTTTTACTGTTGTGGGTGTAGACGTACTGCAATCAGTGTTATTACACCCATTAATTTTTCAGTGTAATACCACCGATTCCAGCGTATCTACACCCACAAAACTAATAAAAATAATTAAAGAATTGAAAAAGAAAATTAATGAATTAAAAAACAAATAAAAATAAAAAAATATCAAAAATTAAACATTAAAAAAATAAAACCAACAAATTAAGAATAAAAAATGAAATAAATCAAAATTAAAGGAAAGAAAAATAGGCAAAAATACAGAAAAAAATAAATAAAAACTGAAAACCACCTCAACGATAAAAATAAAAGAAATAGAAAATCTTTCTTTCCAGTAATTAAAAAAAAACACTGAACATCAAAAACAAAACACAAACAATAAATAAAATAACAATCAAAAATTAAAAAAAAGAAAAAATCCACAAATCCAAAAAAAGATAATGAAATAAAATAAAACCAAAAAGACACAAAAAATGGAGAAAATAACAAAGTTAAAAAAGAAGACAAAAATTACAAAAATATGTCCAATAGTTTCCAAATATTTGCTATTATTCCTAATCATAATGATTTAATGTGAAGATTACATCACAAAAAATCAAATAAAAATGTGAGAATTCATATTTAATGAAGATTTAACTGGGCCAAAGTACCACAAGACTTTAATGAAATTTTACAAATTTTTAGGTATGTGATGGAAACTACATTTTGATTTAATAAGATCAAGTTAATAAAGATTTATTAAATAAAGAATTGATTAAGAATAAAATTGTTGTTTTATGAAATCATTGAAAGAACTCTCACAAATTTGATATTCCAGATATAATATTATTTTATTATGATTGATAAGCTGATATAGGATATTTCATTTCAATATTGAACACCGTATTATGTGTAAGAAATTCCAATTAATCAACCCCACATACTCCCAGATTTCACACAAGTAAAGGATTTTCAATAATTATTAATTATGCAATATTACCATAACCAAATTTGTTTCTAATCTGAGTCCAACCAAGGTCCAACCCAGCCGATGGTGGTGAGTTGTACGAAGGTTTGAGCAGGAATTGGAAAAAGCTGAACATAAGGTTCATCTAAATCAAAAAAAACCTCAAAACTTTTCATAAATGCCCATATTAGCTTCTTTTATGATCATTAAATGTGAATAAATCAATATCTTTGGAGTTTAATAGGATTTAACACTAATTTGTACCATATATAAAATATACTGATGAATTTCTGAAGGAAAATATGTATACAATTGACTCAGATAATTGAAGAAATTATACTGAGTTTTTTTAACAATATCAATAATGTGCATATAATGTGCATTTTGTACCTAATTATTAAATATCAATTCGTATTAAAATACTTATATCCTCAACTTTTGAAAATAAGCTACTTTAACAGTTCTTTACAGAGAATTTATACAAAGATTTGAGACTAAGAGATATATTTAGTATAGATTACTAGTTCCTTTTGTGAGGACAAGGAACATAAAACAATGTTGTCAATTGAATTAAATGAATTTCACAACTCTTCCTCCCAATAAAAGGGAATTAAAAACTTGCCATTCATTATTACTGTGGAATATTTTTTCTTTTTTTTCTATTTAAAGGGAAAATATTTGAAACACAAGATAACTTCCAAAATATAATCATCCTTTGAGATTAATTGAAACGTAATTTCGGCGGAAATAATAGTGGAAAGGGGAATTTAGATTTCTTACTTCAAGCAGTCTATTTTTTAAAACATTAAGAGAAGTAATCTTCCAAAAAAGGGGGAATAATTAATCTTGATAAGATATTGATGTGATTAATCAATATAAAATAAATTCATAGTTTTTGAAATAATTGTAAATGAAGATTTAGTACCAAGCTCTAATGTCAAAATATATGAAGAGATATATAAATATTGAGCTGGAATCATTTGAATAATATTACTGCTTCAGCAGAGAAGTCAAAAAATCAGAAACCCCTACTCAATTTAAATACTTCTCTTGAGGAACTCGAAATTTCATATATTATCTTTTCCATAGCTCAATAAGTACAAAAGATTATAGAGGTCCTTATATTACTCTCTTTAGATGTATTTTTAGTGGTGAAAAGGCCAAGGAAAGACAGTATTTGATATTTTTCACTTGAACGAAATTATCAAAGGGTAGTTCTTCTTGAAAGGATCTGGGATTTGAATCATTGGAAGTAGTCTTTTTTAGAAGATTCAAGTTGAAGGAATACATTTCCTATCTCAAATCTGTGAGATTTATAAATGAAAGTTAATTTTCAGACACATCAGTTGTACCATTATTTTGAGTTTATTCTAGAGATATGAACATTATGCAAGCAAATATCCAAAAATAATAAGAACTAATTGGTTCTTAATTCTAGACTTATAGATTGAAGGGGAAGTTTCCTAATTCAATGTATTATTTTGGAACCAAAATCAATATTTTTTGTTTTTATTGTATTATAAAGCTCTTCATTATATTTTTAAAACTGAGTAAATTCAAATAATCCCAAATTTCACCTATGCAGTTGTTGATTTTCTTTTTTTAAATTAGATCCCAATATTCATATAAAATAAAATTAATTCAGGGAGGCATACATTTCAATTGAGTATAAATTTCTTGTAAATTGAAAATGAAAATTATTCTTCATCAAGTCTCACAGTGGAAATTGATTCATAATGAATAAACAAGTGCAAATGAAAAAAATAAGGTGTAAAATGAATTTTAAAAAATGCCTTCAAAATCAAGAATTGTCTTTGAAAAGGAAATTCTGAGATGACTCAATATCTATATTATGAGGATGAATTTTCATTGAAATAGTGACTCCTAGAAAGTGAAATTTAAGCTTGTTAAAAACCTGGATAATTAATTCTCTCTTTTGATACAACATGTTGCTTAGTAAATATTTTGAATCTGTAAAATATGATTCTCTACATATGTAATTGTAATATGTAAAAGGGAGATTCAATTTCAAGCCCTTCTTTTTAATGAAGGAATACAGATTTATTCCCTTTTTATTGGGAAAATCTATGATACGTTTTCTCATTTCTCTCCGGAAAATGAAAATATGAAATAAAAATAGGATAATTTCCCAAATCCTCCATAATTATTCTATTTATGATATCCTTATTTTGAAGGAAACAGAAATTAAAAACATAATCTCAAATCATATTTTATTTTTAGACATTTAAATACATTATGAATTATATGACATGATAGGAGATTTTGTGATCAATCAAAGGTCTCAAGCTATTTCTACAATTGAAGAAAGGTGTGAGAGTCATCCAATCTTTGATTCTGGAAAAAGTAGAATAGTGTTTACTCTCATATTTTAATAAAAAAAATTAAATCTCAGGGAGGAAATCAATAGAAAAATTCAATAAGCTAGCTTTTTTTGTTGAAAAAATTCTTTTGGATTTGAAATTCTAAAGAAATTCCAAAATATCTCCAAAGTCGTTAAAAAAGAAGGGACAAATCTTCAACTTTGTTCCATTTTTCAAATAAAGAGCAACTAAGCTTTCCGAAGAAACTCTTAATCAATAATGAATATTATGTTAAAATTTGTGAGTGATCGCAGCTGATTATGAATTTTTTTTAAAAAAAGAGTTTTAATTAATAGATTATTGAGGTTGGGAATAAATCAAAACTAGAAAGAAGAATTCAAAGAGAAAAAAATACATCAAAGGAAGGATGTGATCTGAGTTAAGGAAAATGTGTTGTGTATTTGAGAAAAATAAAAATAAAAACTTCACTATTATTGGCTTCATCTTGATGAAAATGTTTTATTGTGGGTTTTAGAGAATGTTTTGGAGTAAAGAAGTATTCAATAATTCCAGAAGCTGCATTATTCAATTCAGTTTAGGTGGAGTATTTCAAAATATTGGAAATATGGCTTGAAAGATGTCCAAATAATAATAGAAATTTAGAGACAAGTATGAAGCAAGCTGGAAGCTGGGTTGGACCTGATCCCCCTCTGGCAGGGATACCTTTTCTTCATGGTGACTGTATGAATATACAGGGTCTGTACAAAGGGTGTTGTGGAATTGGGTGATCATCAAGCTTCAGAATTGTGTGTAAGAATAGTAGGAAGCAATCTCAGACTAAAGAGAAGATTGTTGAGCTTTCTAGAAACCACAAGTTGATAGGTAGTTATACTTACAATATAAAATATATGCTTGATAATTGGAGTAATAAAACCATTTTTGATTGATTGTAAGAACAAAATAATAAAATGGTTGAGACGTTGCAACAGGTTAAAAGACTTGCTCTTCCAAACACTTTCTTTATGATTTTGATTCTACTAAGAAGTGGTAGATATTATTCTACTACTAAATTGAATTCATCTGATAGCAATCTCATTGCATCTGAATTGCTACCTGACACTGATATTACTATACAAAGCTCCTCTGCATCTCATTATTTTGATTTGTAAACTTCCATCTAATTCTCAAATTAATCTTAAAATAAACAAGATATTCCTATGAGCTCTTCAACTGTATCTCCTGATCTACATGAATTTATCAGAAATCCTTCCAATTTTACAAGTTCTATTCCCTGCTTAAAATCCAATGGTTCCAATTTTTATGAGTGGTCTCAAGCTGTTGATGGAATATTAATGTACATCCTCAATAAAATGTAATTTACAGATACCATTGATAATCTTTATGCTCCTGTTTAAGAAATGGGGGCCTTGCATTTCTTTAGGGTGTTGGTAGACCCATTTAAGCAATTTGGTAAAAACACATAAGCCCTTAAGTGTTTTTGCAATAAATTGGTAAAAACATGTAGGTTTTTGGTTAAAACACATAAGTAGTGTTTTTCAATTAAAATGTAGCTAAAGAAAACTTGTAGTGGGTGAAACCCCATTTATGGAATTTTTTTGCCATTGTTGATCTTATTTATGGCATCTCTAATCCCATTGTTGATGCCATTTATGGCACTTTTATTCTACTTTTGATTCCATAAATGGCACTTTTAATGTCGTAAATGGCATCATTATGCTGTTGTTAATTTCATAAATGAAATTGTCATTCTGTTGTTGATTCCATTCATGGCACTGTAAATAATTCCATAAACGGTATTAATGTCACTGTTAATGCCATTTATGGCATTGTTATGGCACTTTTGATGCCATTTATTGCGCTTTTAATGCGATTTATGACATTATTATTTCATTGTTTATGCCATTTATGGAGCTCTTAACTCCATATACCGCCCTGTTAATGCCATAAATGGCACTTTTAATTCCATTTATGGCCCTGCTCATGCCATAAATGGCACTGTTGATGCCATAAATTGCACTGTTAATTTCATTTATGGCACTGTTGATGCCGTAAATGGCACTGTTGATGCCATAAATGGCACTGTTGATTCCATAAATGGCACTGTTGATGCCATAAACGGCACTTTTGATACCATAAATGGAACTGTTAATGCTATAAATGGCATTTTACTTCCACTGATGCCATAAATTACATTTTTGATGAATTTTTTCAAAAAATATGCCAAATTGGAGAAAGTTAGCAAAAAAAATAAAAAAATCTTGGGATCTTCACACCCCATGTTGGAGAAAATATGGAAAAAAATTGAGAAAAATCCTCAAAACTAAGCCTGAGAACTCTATTTAAAAAAATAGGCCACTTATGTCTTTTTACCATAAATTGGTAATAACATGTAAGGGCTTACATGTGCTTACCAACACCCTTTCTTTATTCAACAAACTATTTAATCAAAAATAACCAAAATGATAAAAAAAATTTGATCCAAAAGATGGATATCAAATCATAAAAGACAAGTTTATAAAATGATATCCTCTTATACAATTGTATTTGATAGCTGAATCAATTGATATGGCCAAGCCACAAAAATGTATATCCACTGCTTATTATTCTTCTCAAAAACTTACTTTTTTTGAAAATTTGAAAAACCTTTTCTCTCTATACCTGATTAATTTTAAGTTTTCTTTTTACAAGTCCTTATCCTACCTTCTTCTGGGATGTCACACTCATCATGGTTTCACTCTATCTCTTCCTAACTTGAGAGATATAAACTGTCAAAGACTAGGGATTTTCAATGATTTATTCACTCATATTTAGTATTGATAAAGAAGGATGATGAGAAATTGAATTTAAAGTCTGTCATGAAACTGGAATCCCATAATCAAGCTTTTAACAAAAATTAATCAATGAACCAATTATCAGATTCCATGTAAAAGATTCTCATTAAGACATCTGAGAATAATTCCTCCAACTCACAAGCTAAAGCTCTCTGAATGCCAAATGAGAAAGAAGTTAAGCAAGCACAATTGAACATTAAACTGGGAGATCGTCAACCATGAGAAGAATTGCAAAATGTTAATGGCATGGAAAGCCATTATTGTAAATATCAAGGTTTGCATTATATTAGACACTGGGTGTCTACTTTCCCCATAAAAAGGGATATATTGAAGCTAGAGGAAGCACCACCTCCGATGGTGAGTAATGAGCTGGCAATACATGCAGTGACTGGAGACAGAACTGCAAGCATGGTTCACACCATCTCACAGGTTCATGTGAGTGGTGTCATTGATTTTTTTATTTCTAAATATCTCCTGGATCCTGTTCTACCGTTGAATATTGCATATCCATCCTTTTTTATTTATGAAACACACAGAGGGAAGATTTTATTGCCTTAAAAAAACTTGGTAGTGAATAATGTATTGTATTGTAAGTATGTGGAGGGAAATTTATTATCTCTTCGACAACTGATTTATGAGGGTTATGGAGCACAATTTTTCGGAAAAGACCTCCATATTACTAATAATAAAGGTTATCCTTTTTGTATTTCTAGCTCTGTCGATTGTAGATGTATTTTTCCAGAAGAACATTCCTTACCCATACAACCCACATTAAGGGCTTAACGTTCTAAATTTGAATATTAATGGCACTGCCGATTGGGTCATGCATCTGATAAAACTGTAAAACATTTCCTGACATTATATGTACCAAATTTTGATCAAAAGTCATGGTTACCTTCTTTTTGTGAACACTGAAGTATATGTAAGAGCACAAAAAGACAGTTACAGGCGAGCGATGAAGAACCATGTACTAATCCTCGTGACTTAATGGGGCCTTTACCAATCCCTGCTATACACTCTAATCGATATACTTTAACACTAAAAGATCATGCTTCTACATTAATATTTTGTTTCCCTATCAAGAAAAGGGATCAAATTCCTCAAGTTCTTGGTGAAATGTTTCATTGCATTCAGTCTGTTTTTAAATATTCAGTGAAATTCTTTAAAAGTGAAAATGCTAAGGAATATAGTGGTCAAAGCTTTATACTCTCTAAGAAATTTGGGAATAAAACCACTTTTCACAAGTCCATAAACACCAGAACGAAACTGTAAAGCTGAACGTTGAATTCAAACTCTAGGATATTCTGCACAAAAAATGCATAGGGATTCAGGTTTACCAAGCTATTTCTGGCCTTATACTTATAAATGCTCTTCTTACATACATAACAGAATCCCTAACTCTCGAACTGGAAACCAAACTCCAATGGAATTGAGGTGTGAAATATACCATAAGAGAAATGTGGGAGGTTAGATGACAGGGGGAGGATCTGTCAGCTGGTAGTATTTAAAGACAATATTAGTGGATATTTTTTATTCAAATCTTGTCAAATATTTAGATTTTGACTTTGAAACAAAATCTCAACAACAAAAAATCAATATACAAAATTTAATAAATAATATTGCACTCCGATTGGGAAAAGAAAAAAAGATGAATTTTGTGATTCACAAGAACAGAAGATTGACAAGTTGCCATATCAATAAAATCTGGATATAAGAGTGACTATTGATGATGCTAAGAATTGTAAAAAATGCAGTTTGTGGTGGAAGGAAATCCATGAAGAACTAGAGTAATTTAATCAAATAAGAGTATGGACTCCTGTTGAAAAGAAATCCAATGTTAAAATAATTAAGACAAGATTTTTAATGGATATTAAGAGGAAGTTTGGACCAGATCCATTGATATAAAAAGCTCTTATGGTTGCACCAGGGTTTTGTAATGGAAACCAAGGTAAATTGGGTTTGTTGGCTTCAATATTTCAGTTTCTTATCTCCATAGTAAACTGGAAGATTAAATTATGTAGATCTACCGATAGAATTCCGACCTGAATGGACTGGAAAAGTAATCAAATTAAACAAGGAAATATGTTTCATGAGGCAAGCAGGACAATGTTGGTGGTTACACTTTTTATCAGTAATGTTAAAATTAAACTTTTTGGAAGAAGATTTGGATCAGTCAATATATCGTTGGACAAAGAATAGTACAGTAATATATCTTTGGATACATGTTTATGATGGTGTAATTTTTTCTAATTATAAGGATTCTGTGAATGGTTTGAAAGTAAATTTTATGGATCACTTAAAAGTTAAATGGGAGAACACATTAGCTAGAATTGTTGGAATTAATGTAGAGAATACAGAAAATAGATTGATATTATATCAAGTTTATTTTGCAAAACAAGTAATTCAAAATTCTGAAAAGCAAAGGAGCTCACCAATAATGCAGATGCTATCAGTTCTACCAGAGACAAGATTAACAACAAGAAATAATAATTCTTCTGAACAAAAATGGTATCAATCAATAATTGGGTCATTGAAATATCTGGAATTGTAAACTGGACCAGATATAAGCTTTGAAGTTGGATATTTGGAAAGGTATTTACATTCACCATAACACAAAATTGAAATACGTTGATACATCTTTTAGGGCACTTAAAGAATAGAGTTGATTGGAAATTAATATTTAACTTGGGTGACATCAGTAGGACATTTAATTTCTGGAGTGATGCTGATTGGGGAGGAGAATTCCAATGTTTGAAAAGTGGCTATGCTTCACAGATATTTGACTGCAAAATAGCTTGGGGGTCTCTATGACAAACATTAGTATCAACTTCAGCCTGTGCTGCAGAATTCAATGTGTTAGAAATGGGAGTGGATATGTGTAAGGTTTGTCTATGAAACTCTTGATAATAGTAGCAATATCAAGAGTACTATGACTGTCCTCAGTAGAAATATATGATATAATAAAATATTATAACCACAAAATTGAATATAATTATTAAAAATTAAATAAAAAAAGAAATTTAATTCTTATTATAAAATATAATAATAAAAAAGTATAATAATTATAATAAACTATAATTATTCTGTTATTTTTATAGTCACTGACAGTTATAACAATAAGGAGTGTAAAGCTCTCAATGACACAATTACACATGGGAAATATGAATATTAACCACTTATAAATAATATCAATATTACTTATAGAAGAATTAAAACAAACACTGTGTATAAATAACTCTTATAGAATAAAATTCTATATAAAAAACTAATACTAGATAAAAAAGATATAGAACTTTAGAGATAACTTACTTATAGTATCTATTTAATACAACAAGTCAAACAACAACAGTTATTATATTAAATAATAATTATAAGTTAAAAACATGCCAAAAATGAATATTTTTAAAGATAAAACAACATTTTATAATAAAAATTATGATTAAAGGGTTTTTAAGAGGAATTTGTGGATTTTTAAAAGATATTTAAGATGAAATAATCTAAATTCTATGATTTCAATTCTTTGATTTTAATTAATAAAGAATAAAATAGCTTAAGAATTACCTTAATAATAAGATTTTATATTTAATAAAACTTTACCTGTTTAAATTACTAATATGATTGGGTTGATAATGAATGATGGACAAAAACAGTGATGAAAAGACTCTTTTTATGTCTTCAGAGCAGCTCTCATGATTCATAATGAATATAGAGGACGTGCTCAGGTCAAAACTGAAAAACCATGCTTAAAAATAAGGTTCTTAGCTTAAGGTAACTTACTTTTAATTCCAATTTAAAGTTATCAGTGTTATTCTTAACTGCATGTAACTTTAATACTCATTTCAACTAATTATTTGAAGTTTTTAATATACGTAATCTTATTTATATTAAGGTTCATCACATGAACAACTTAAAAATAGAGTTTCAAGCAGAAATCTCTTAAATTCAATTTTTGATTAATTTTTAAAGAAATCATAATTTTCTTTGAGATTTAATTAAAAGAGTAAATTTCCAGGCTAAATACCCAGGAAATTTATTTAAAAAAATACTTAAAATTCAATTTATATATAGATAATATTAAATAGTAAGCTGTGTGAAAATTTCAAGCAAATCCATTAAGAATTGGATTTTTAATTAATTTTTGAAGTTATTGCTATTTTTCCATGTAAAATAGCAATACACACCAAACCTTAACTTTTGATAAGGTTTTAATGCTTGTAACCTGAAACGTTTGAGCTTATTTAAGCTTTTTAAGCTTAATTAAGTTTCGACAGTTCTTAAAACCTTAAATTCAAGCCTGCATATTGGGATTTACCCTTTGGCAGCTTGAAATTCCTGTCTAAATTGGGATAAAACCAGTTTAAACTTTAATGTTGGATCAAAGTCTAATCTTAAAGTTTAAATAAGGTTGAAAATCCTCCAATACAGGTGGACAACCTTAATTGAATCCTTGCAGATCCAAAAAGTTGGGTACCCAGCTCTATTTGGTCTTTTTCCTTTGTCCCACCTTTCGCGGGGATTTTGCCCTTTTATTTATTTAAAGCCATACTATGGCCTTAAACCCTTTTAAATTGAGCTCACACAGGATTTACAGTCTGTATGGCAAATACTTAGCCAATTCAGTAAATATACACAACACCTCAATTTTAACTAAAATTTTGGTAAGTTTGCATAAATTTTATGCAACTTTAAATTTCAGCTTAAATCTAACAATTTTAATTTTTTTTTAAAAAAGCTACATTAGTACTATGAGATTCTTAAATATTCCAATAGCATAAGAAATAAGTGTTTTTGGGTATAACACCTTATGGATGTACCCTAGGTTATTTTTGGTGTAGAATCCAGAAATGACATAATATTTATAACTTTGTTTATCCAACAAAAAGTTATACTTCTTTTTTGTTATTTTTCATTTTAAATTAAATTAAAAAGTCTGTTGAAGACAAATTTAACTGTGTATAAAGTTATTTGTGGCCTTATGGGTATGTTATACATACCTCACAGGCTCACATTCCCTACCACCAAAAATAATTATACCACAATTTTTCTTTTGTAGTATACCCCCAAGTTATTTGGGGGGGGGGTATAACCCACTGTCCAACCTCTCTACCTATACCTTTTCTCAAGTATGTAAAGCACACAATTCAAACTTTTCATTGAGGAATTGGTCTTCTCTCATTTCTGAATCTTCTGAGCAACTTTTGGGAATCAGGTATTTTTCTTTCTACAATCCATTCATCTTCATGTTGTGGATTTTTATACCTGACTAAGTATTCTCTTTCATTCTTTCCCCTAAGTCTTCTTTCTTTCAAGACTTTTAGTACCTTTTTATCCTCACTTTGATCTAGTGGGGGTACTTCTAAGGGTGTTTCATTTCTCAAAGGAAATAATTCCTTATCACTTGAAGTGTAATGCTCTACTAGACTGACAGGGAAAGTTGGATGTTTGTTTTCCAGTTCTCCTGTCAGTTCTACTTGTACCGCATTTGTCCCATGAAGGGCTTTAATAATAAATGGTCCTGCAAAGGAATATTTTAATTTCTTTAGGCCTTTAATATTATTAAAGCTCAAGGTTGAAACTAGTATTAAGTCCCCTACTTTGAATTCTGGGGTCTTATGACTTTTATCCCATTTCTGTTTGGCATATTCAAAAGCATTATTCATGCTTTGATTTTCATGATGTCTCACTTTATCAAGCCATAACGTAAAGCTTGAGGCAGTTGGATGAATATCAATCAGATCTTTTTTTAAAGTATCAGCTGGAAGTTTGGGGTTCCATCCTTTCTCCAACATTGCAGGAGTTTTTCCTGTTGAAGCATGGATGGAGGTCTTGTAGGCTAACTCCAATGCTGGTATAAGAGTGCACCAATCATGGGTAAAGCCGTCAGAATCTTCAAACTCCAGGCCATAAGCACAAAATCTTCTGACCATGTCCTCAAAGGTTTGAATCATTATTTCTGCCAGCCCATCTGTTTGTGGATGGTAGGCTGTTGAGAATGATAGTTTTGTACCCAAAGGCTTATGTAAATTAGCCCATAAGGCTGATGTAAATTTTGGGTCTCTGTCACTAATAATGTTTTTAAAAAGACCAGTATAGTATATTACTCTATTACAGATCAAAAGAGCTGTATCAATAGCTGTGTCATCTTTGTGACATGGTAAAAAGATTGGTGTTTTGCTATATCTGTCCACAATAACAAGACATGCATTGTAGCTTTTATCACCTCCAGGTGGTAAGGCAGTTACCCAATCCATGTGAACCACTTCCCATGGGGTACTTGGTTCTTTAATATGGATCATTAAACCAAATCTTTTACCAGTAGCTTTATTGGCTTTCTGGCATCTATCAAAACTGTGACAGTACTCAATGACATCTTTTCTCCAAGATGGCCACCCGGCACATGTCTTAATTCTTTCCATAGTTCTGTCTTCAGACAGATGTCCAGAATATATGTTATTATGGCATTCTAGTAGTATTGTGTTAATTAACATTCTATTACATAGGACCATGACGCATGTGTGTTTAGATCTATGATATAGTATACCATCAAGCAAATGGAATCTTCCATTATCATAAGATGTTTTCCAAATATCATTCAGAGAATTAGCCAAGACTACATCTTTGCAATATTTGTCAAGTAGAGCAGTAAGAATATGTCAATTCTTATCTTGATTATAACTTTCTCTATCCTCTTCAAAGAATTCTGTTCCAACATCTGTGATATTAATTCCTTCAATTGGAATTTGAGGTTCTGCACTTGTAGGAACATAGGCAGGGTTATCAGGTGTATTTGATAATGCTCATCTACTTAAGCCATCAGAATTCTTATGAACATTTCCAGCTTTATGTACTATGGTCATATTGCCTCTATACTCCTGTATAGGAATCTGCCATCTTAACATGTGTCTGTTTGGAGTTTTCATGTTAATGAGTGATTTTACTGCATTAAAATCAGTAATTACTTCAAAAAAACTACCATCAAGATAGTAATGAAGTCTTTCCAAAGCCCAAACAAGGAAAAGGCAATCCATTTGGCTAGATTCATATCTGGCCTCAGTAGGTTTAATTTGTCTTGAAATAAAACAGATTGGACCTTCATAAGGTTTGTTATTGACAATTTGAGATTGATGCAGAGCAGCTCCTAAACCTTCACCACATGAATCAATATAAAGCTTGAAAGGAAGTTTCCAGTCTGGCATCAATAATAATGGTGCATTGGTCAAGGCATACTTGATTTTATCATATTCTTAAATCCTCTCCTGTGTCATTTCAAAAACAGTTTGTTGATCACAAACTCTGTATAATGATCTGTCATGGATTGCAAAATATTTAAGGTGTTGCCTGTAATAACTGGCAAACCCTAAAAAAGACATCATTTCTTTTTTGTTCTGGGGCATTTGTTTCAGTAAAACTGCAGCCACTTTGTTTTTGTCAACACCAAGGCTCAGTCCTGAGACAACATGTCCTAGAGCTTTCAACTCATGAAAACCAAAATTACATTTCTTAAGAGATATTTTCATGTTCACTTGAAGAATTTTCTTAAGTACTAATGAAAGTCTCTCTAAATGTAATTTCCAGGTTCCTGAAAAAATGATAATGTCATCAATATAAATGATTAACCATCCTTCTGACAATTCATGTGGGAATATGGTATTCATCATTCTCTGATAATGAGAGGGTGCATTTTTAATACCAAAAGGCATTCTCAAATACTCAGAAATCCCACAATGAGAAATTATTCTCAATAATTTCCTAGCATGAGGTGTCAAAAAATTCTGATGAAAGGCTTTCAGAGCATCCATGAAAGTAATGAATCTTGCTTTGGATAATTGAGTCAAAGTCTCATGAATTCTAGGAATTGGATACCTGTCTGGAATAGTGTAGTTATTCAGTGCTCTAAAATCACCAACCATCCTTGACTTATCATTATGCCAAGTAATGATTACTGGGGTTGTGACTTCTAGCTCCTCATAGTGTCCAACTTTTCTAAGGACTCCCAGCTTCATTATTTCATTAATATGACTTTCTAATGCTTTGCTAGACCTAGGGCTAGCTGGGTAAGCTAGTCTTCTTTATAGTGGCAGATAAGGCCTTTCCACATTAAGCATAATGTCCACTTCATGGCCTTTTATAGCTCCAAGTGGTTCATTATCTGAAGCAAAGGCTTCCCTGTATTGAAATAAAATTTCAATAAGCTCTTCCTTCATTTCTAGTGTTAATTCAGGACTAATTTTTGCTTCAATTAATTGACCTGACACAAATTTTTCCTTATTAACATTTTTCACTTGTTTAATGATAGTAATTTCTCTTTTTTCTAGAGGAAAAGCAAATTTTTGTCTTTTATTTTCCCCTATAGTGAAATACCTGTCTTTATGATTATTAATATCAATACCATAAATATTGAGATAATCATTTCCAAGTATAAAGTGTTGTGAAGTACAATTATTCATGACAAAAATTTCAACTTTCAATCTTATACTTCCTGTAGGATGAGGAAATATTATTGCTGCTTCAAATATACCCAAGGGGTGCATATTTTGCCTAGCACTGCTGAATGTTATACCTTCAATTGGCATTAATTTGTCTTGCCAATTGGTACAAACTTTTTCAAGATAATCCTTTCCAACACAAGTGCAAAAAGCACCTGAGTCAAGGTGTATCTTGGCTTCTGTGTTGTTTATCACAATATTAGTGATACAAGATGAACCAGATGTATAACCTTTACCTCTGGCAGGTTTGGTTTTCTGCATTTTAGCATCTTGCACATGTATGAGATCCATACATTCATCACTATACTGTGGTAAATGAGTGTGTACCTCAGTGACTTCAAAAGAAAAATTAATGTTTTCTATAATAAGATCTTCTGGTACTTCTTCTTCTTCTGAAGGCTCAGAATCACTTTCATGTAAAGATACATCAGTTGTTTCTTTTGTGTCTTCCACTTTTTCAGCATTTATCTCATTGACTCTTGTCTTTTTTGGGGAAGTGTTTGCTAAATGAGATGTACTTCCACATTTGTGACATTTCAAAGGAAGTCTGTCTTGTGGCTTATTTGGCTTTGAAATTGGTTTCCCATTAGTTTTGTTGTCTATTGGGGATTTGGACCAATGTCTTCCAATTTTTGTCCTAGTAGTGATTTCCTCCATAGCATTGATATAATCTTCTGTAGAGAAAGGCTCAATATCTCTGCTTCTTATAGAATGCTCAAGGTCACCACTACACTTTCTTAATATCCTTTTATGTACCATTGTTCCAGACATATCAGGATGAAGGGCAGTTAATCTGTCCTTCTGTTTAAGAAACCAAGACATGGGCCTGTCCCTCTCAATATTAAAAATGGCTTCTTCAAAAGAATTTCCCATTCTAAATCTCCAGGAATAATTTGTCCATTTGGAAATAATTTGTTTCTTCCACCAAGGCCAAGAATTTTTACCATGGTCTTGTCTGATTTTGTGATACCATTTTTTGCTGATCTGGTAAATAATGAGTGTAATATGGCACTTATGTATTCATCTGGTATGTTAAAGTCTTTGAAAATATCAATTGTTTTCATAAATTCCATATTATTATATTCTCCTTCACCATTGCAGGTTGGCCATTCCTCTAATTTTGGAATGCCTTTGAAATTTCAAGCATTTTCCACATCATTACTTGAAATTGTATGATGTAAATCATTATTCAAGTTAAGCACATTTCTGTCAAGAATTGGTGTGGATTTCCTTGGAAATTCATTTTTCATTGATATATTATTAATACTTGATTGAATGTCTTCTTTCAATTCAAGTCTTGCTTTATCACTTTTTTTCAATTGTTCTTGGAAAAGAGCTGCATTGTGACCAGTTGAATTTTCCAAGTTTTGAACTTGTAATTTCAATTCTCTTAACTGTCCAGCTATAAATCAAATTGAATTGTCATCTGGTTGATTGAGAAAAGTAACTTTAGACTCAATTCTTGCACAAATTTGCATCAAAGACACAATATTGTCTTTATTAACATTTTCAAGGCCAATAATGGTTTTTTGTTGGTCTTTTACTTGTAATATCTCATTACCCAACTTTTGTTGGATATACTCAAATGTTTTAAACTTTGTCATAATTTCTTTATTACAAGATTCAAATTGAGCTACAATCTTAACAAGATCTATTTCTTTGAGAAAGATTGGTTCAATCTTTCGTCCTCCTTGTTTTTGAATTCCATCAGAGCTCTTGCCCTATTGAATACATTGTCCATGGCTGTCTTTTCTTTATTTGGGATTCTGTAATTCTGTGGGTAGGGCTTGTTCCATTTGGGCTTTGCCTTTCCCTTTGCCTTTTTCTTGCTCTTATGATTGGTATTTGGGGCTTTCTTGGGCTTGCTTGGCACTTGTTGAGGCAGATTTTTGTTGGTGGATGCTTGGGGAGCTTCCACTGGGCTGTTTTCCTTGCCTTGGGCCAACTTCTTCTTCTGATCCTCTGATAACATAGTTTGGGTTTTCAACCAAGCTTTTATCTGTTGGACTTGTCCTTTTCAAGAAATTGGTGTCCAACCCTTCAGAAGTTCCTCTGTCTTTTCTGGCCCCATGAGCTTCTTCACTTGAAGATAAGAGTTCATTGTGCCTATCCAAAGACTTGGGAGAAGTTCCCACTCTTGCTGTTTGGCAGCCATAAACCAGTTCTTGTACCGAGACTGGTAAATCTCCACTGCTGCCTGTTGGAAATGATTCAGGTCTAACAGCAATAGCAGTTATTTCAGCTTCTGGACTCTCAATAAGAGTTTCAAAGGTGCTGGCTAACCTTTGGGAACTGGTGGAAGTTCTGGAATCCTCCATTTGTGCCTCTCCTCTGGGCTGGCATTCTTGTCTTTTTGATTTGTGACTGGAATTTCCTGGTCCAGATCTATTTGATTGGATGGAGTAATTACTTCCACTTCTAGTAGGAGTCATTTCACGTCAATTTTAAGAAAGAACAGACTAAGAATGAATTGAATTCACCTGCTGGACCTTTGAAGGGTTTTTTGGTTATCAAACCCCTTGGTTCTGGGCTAGTTTGAACTTCAATACTAGACTCTGAGGGTTCAGAGTCTGAAGAGCTGTCTCTAATTGATGAAACTAGAGAAAAATAAAAATATAAGTTATTTTATCAAACAATAAAAATAACTTATAAACTCAACTTATTGAATAAAGTGGTTTTAATGTAATTTATGGCAAATTACATCAAAAATAAAGAAAAATGTCTAAGATAAAAGAAAAAATATTTTTAGTAAATTTTTTTAATTTTTTTAATTTTTTTTATTTAATTTTTTATTTTCTTTAAAGAAATAATAATTATGCAATTAACAAGTTTATTAATCAAAATTGTATTATTATCCACTTTATACTAGAATAACTCAAAGAATAAATTTCAAGTCTGTGATGTGAAATAGCCACTATTTATACAAAAGAAATTTAATCCAAGTCACTGAATAGTATATTTTTTCAAACAATATTCTTAAGAAAAAATAACTTTATTAATATTATAAAGATTATTTATAAGGGATAAGTCCCAACAAAGCCAATATTAAGATAAATATGGCTATTTTACGTCAAAAAACAGTAAAAGAAGGTCTAAAATATGATTTATGTCCCAGAAATTGGTTAAAATCACAGCCAGGCCCCTAAATGTAAGGTTTGTCTATGAAACTCTTGATAATAGTAGCAATATCAAGAGTACTATGACTGTCCTCAGTAGAAATATATAATATAATAAAATATTACAACCACAAAATTAAATATAATTATTAAAAATAATGATATAAAAAGATAAATTCAATTATTATTATGAAATATAATAATAAGAAAATATAATAATTCTAATAAATTATAATTATTCTGTTATTTTTATAGTCACTAACAGTTATAACAATAAGGAGTGTAAAGCTCTCAATGAGACAATTACACGTGGGAAATATGAATATTAACCACTTATAAATAATATCAATATTACTTATAGAAGAATTAAAACAAACACTGTGTAGAAATAATCCTTATAGAGTAAAATTCTATATAAAGAAACTAATACTAGATAAAAAAGATATAGAACTTTAGAGAAAACTTACTTATAATATTTATTTAATACAACAAGTAAAACAACAACAGTTATTATATTAAATAATAATTATAAGTTAAAAACACGCCAAAAAGAAATATTTTTAAAGATAAAATGACTTTTTATAATAAAAATTATGATTAAAGAGTTTTTAAGAGAAATCTGTGGATTTTTAAAAGATATTTGAGATGATAATTTTATATAATAAAATGTATTATTGGTGATTACAGCAATAATCCAAATTCTATGATTTCAATTCTTTGATTTTGATTAATAAAGAGTAAAATAACTTTAGAATTACTTTAATAATAAGATTTTATATTTAAAAGAACTTTACCTGTTTATATTTCTAATATGATTGGATTGATAATGAATGATGGACAAAAACAGTGATGAAAAGACTCTTTTTATGTCTTCAGAGAAGCTCTCGTGATTCATAATGAGTTTAGAGGACGTGCTCTGGTCAAAACTGAAAAACCATGCTTAAAAATAAGGTTCTTAGCTTAAGGTAACTTGTTTTTAATTCTAATTTAAAGTTATCAGTGTTATTCTTAACTCCATGTAACTTTAATCCTCATTTAAACTAATTATTTTAAGCTTTTAATATAAAGAAGCTTCTTTATATTGAATTTAATCACATGAACAATTTAAAAAGAGAGTTTCAAGCAGAAATCTCTTAAACTCAATTTTTAATTAATTTTTAAAGAAATTCTAATTTTCTTTGAGCTTTAATTAAAAGAGTAAATTTCCAGGCTAAATACCCAGGAAATTTATTTATAAAAAATACTTAAAATTTAATTCATATATAGATAATATTAAGTTGTAAGCTGTGTGAAGTTTTCAAGCAAATCCATTAAGAATTGGATTTTTAATGAATTTTCGAAGTTATTGCTATTTTTCCACGTAAAATAGCAATACACACCAAACATTAACTTTTGATAAGGTTTTAATGCTTGTAAACTTAAACGTTTAAGCTTATTTAAGCTTTTTAAGCTTAATTAAGCTTTGACAGTTCTTAAAACCTTAAATTCAAGCCTTTATATTGGGATTTACCCTTTGGCAGCTTGAAATTCCTGTCTAAATTGGGATAAAACCAGTTTAAACTTTAATGTTGGATCAAAGTCTAATCTTAAGGTTTAAATAAGGTTGAAAATTCTCAAATACAGGCGGACAACCATAATTGAATCCTTGCACATCCAAAAAGTTGGGTACCCCAGCTCTATTTGGTCTTTTTCCTTTGTCCCACCTTTCTGCCTGGATTCTGCCCTTTTATTTATTTAAAGCCTATGGCCTTAAACCCTTTTAAATTGAGCGCACGCAGGGTTTACATTCTGTATGGTAAATTCTTAGCCAATTCAGCAAATATACACAACACCTCAATTTTAACTAAAATTTTGGTAAGTTTGCATAAATTTTATGCAACGTTAAGTTTAAGCTTATTTAAGTTTAAATTTAACAATTTTAAAAATTTTTTAAAAATGTTACATTAGTAATGTGAGATTCTTAAATTTTCTAATAACATAAGAAATAAGTCTTTTTGGGTATAACACCTTATGGATGTACCCTAGGTTATTTTTGGTGTAGAATCCAAAAATGACATAATATTTACAAATTTGTTTATCCAAAAAAATTCATACTTCTTTTTTGTTATTGTTTATTTTAAATTCAATTGAAAAGTCTGTTGAAGACAAATTTAACTGTGTATAAAGTTATTTGTGGCCTTATGGGTATGTCATACATACCTCACAGGCTCAAAATAAGTTAGATTTTGGGATTCTCATACTTCAGAAATGCACAGTAAATTTAGCAATAAAAATACAATGTGATAATAAAGTGGCAATAATTCTTTTGGAATGATCAAAAGTATGGAGCTAAATTTTTACATTGTAAATCACTTTATTAGAAAATAAAGCATCATCTTAAGATAGACCTTGATCTCGAGACAACTTGCAGATATCTGTATGAAGCAATTGGGTCAGACAAGAAAATTTGAATCAACAAAGAAATTGCTGACTGGTGCAGCAATTGAGGGGAATGCAAGAATAGTAGGAGGAAATCTCAGCCTAAATAGACGATTGTGGAGCTTTGTAGAAACCAAATGGGCAAATTTATCTGGAGTTACAATATAAATTTCAATTCAAAAAGTGGATTAATGAAAACACTTATTGATTGTGAGAGCAAAATAATACAATAGTTGAGAAGTGGTAACATTGTGTATCCAAAACTGTATTTGGTGAATTCAGCCTGTATAAGTTTTGACAGGCTGTTTTGATGTATCCAGCTGTATAAGTGTTTCAAAAGAAGATTTGTTGAAGCCGAATGCTCATACAAACAATGATTCTATGGTCTGATGAGCTTGAATTGGTTTAAGGTTTAATACACCTTACCCCTGATAGTGGCTGTAACAGTATTCCCCTCTTGAAACTGGTGGGATCCTGAACACAATAATAGCTTGCCACTCTTCAGTGTCATCCCCTTATCCCCACATTTTATTCAAAAATTTTAAGTTTTAAATTTCATTCCTCTGCCTTCATTATTTTCATTAATAAAATTTCACCCCTTAATTAAGTAATTAATTTAGTTTTTCTGAGTTATGTCTTTTTGTCTTCAGTCTTTTCCTTTCCAAACTTCCTGTCTCCAATTTTCTTTAAGGTGTATCCCAAAATAGAGGCTTCCATGATATTCAGATCAAAATTTGATGAAAAATGGCTATATGAACGTATAATCTTGCCAGAATTCACAATAAATGGCACTGAGGTCCTTCCTCATGACAATTTAAGTAATTCATGTTTTGAAGTCATGATAATGGGTATTCTTGCCGCAGAAGCTTGACAAAAAAGCCTTAAATTGTCTTTGAGGTCATTCAAGTGATCCTGGTTCATTTTGGTCCAGGCCTCTTGAATCAAATATTTGGATTAAATGGCCATTTTGGCCAATTTTGGTCTTTTTGGTTCCTTATGACCCATGGTTTGTGGTCTGTGGGGGTTATATAAGGCCTCCTGGGCCCAAATGTTATGGGTTTTCAGGGGGTCTAAAGGGGCAATTCGGTCCATATTGTCTGGGCCTAATGCGAGTGGTCCAGGGCAATAAAAGAATGACCTGCCCCAAAGCTGAAGGGGAGTTCTTGTATTTCTGATTGGGGCCCAAGACAAACTTGGAGTCCCATATTTGAGGACCTTGAGAGGGCCATAACTGGTGCTATGGACCCAGACCCTTGATTTTCTTCAGGATTCATATGAAATTCTGACTGAATGACTATTTTTCTTCCATAAATATAGAAGTGAGCTCCAAACTGACTGAACTCATTGAATGTTCCCCTTCTGTGCCACTACCATCTGTCCTTTGTGGGTCTGGCATCTTCAGTCAATTGTGTTCACCCGGTTCAATGGCTTCTTCAGGAATGTTTGATTCTGCCCAAGCCTATGATGGCTACAAGGTGGTTAGAGGTTTGGATCTGGCTTGTACTAAATTCTTGAAGAAGGGAAAAAATTGTTTCCAAAACTTAAATTTCAGGTCTTCAAAAGTCCTATACTTTTTTTTTTAGGAAAACCCATTTCAATGTACTGGGGCATCACTTTTGAACATCAGAAGATATTTGTGGAGAAAGAGGAATGGGTCTTTTAGGAAAGAGCTCTCAGTGTCTGAGGCCCCTACCCCTGATGGTACTTCAGGTTATTCTAATTTTAAGTTCTGTGGTTTTATTGATTGAATTAGTGCTGACGATTTGATTGAGTGACTGAATCCATGAATAGAGATGTTGTCAGGTGGACCAATGTTGAAGGTCAAATTTATTCCAGTTCAGAGGTCCCAATTTATAAGATCAAATATCAGGGTGTAGTGAAGAGGATCAGAAGGATTACTGATTCACCAACTGATCCAGATGCTGAAGGAAATGATGAGCTGGATGGTGAAGAAGTTTAGGTGGTAAATGAATCAATTGGCCAACTCCCAAACTCTTGCCCTACTCAACCTCCTTCCAAAGAATTTCATAGCCAAATTATTCTCAGAACTCCAAGAAAGTTCGAGCCTGTTCTTTACACAATTCCATCTTAAATTCCTCCTCCATCAAAAAATGAATCTACTCCTATTCCTGCTCTAGCTTCACCAATCAGGCCATCCGCCATTCCACACCCCAGACCATCACCAATGCTCACCTCCAAACAAGTCCAACCTGTGGCCATAACCAGTAGAAGAAGAGAAGATAGATTTACTGTATAATTCCCAACCACTCTGGTTCTTCAAAGAAGGGATTGCTGGCCTGTAAGAGCTACCATAGAGGATCCAAATGTGGGTAATGAGGGTCAAGATGCTGTGACCAGGCCTATCAAGAGGGTTTACAGATATAGTAGGGATTTCATAATGTATGCTAATGATAGAATGATCCCTGGTACTTCTTCAAAACGGATGGCTGCTAAATTTTTATGGTATGAAGATGAGTTGATAAATCATTTCCACAGAATTTTTGATGACTTGAATACAGATGACTAGTTTATTGAGCTTGCTGAATTTGTTTCCCTTGTTTCATTTCTCATTGATAAAAGAACATTTGAAACCTCTCAATACATGATGAGGGAGGGGATGCTTCCTTCTTTGGTAAAAGAAATATTTTAAAGCAATAATTATAAAAGTAAAAGAAATAAAGAACATAAAATAATTAAGAGAAAAATTGAGTAAAGAAAAAAAACAAAAAAACTTCTGAGGATTGTCCTTCTCGTGGTGGGTTTCTATATTTTGGCCATGATTTTCCTGAAAAGATAAAAACAAGCATTTTTTGCTGACAGAGTGGCCCAGGTGTATTTTTACAAGAGGTAGAGACCCTCAGGGATGCATACCAGGAGTTAGATCTTACTTTCATAACTTCCACTCCCCACCAAGAACCATAAAGGAAATATAAATGCTTTACATAAGATAGTTTGATTTAAGAAATCTCTTAAAGAATGATGATTAAATTAAGACAAAGAATGACATAAAGAAAGAGAAAATTTGACCATATCTTGATTGAAGGTCCAAATTTGAGGGTATTGATGTTTCAAGGCCTTTTAAGTCTATAAAAAGAACTGAACAGTGCTCAGAAAGTGGCTAAGGTGATACTTACAACAAATTTGGGCAGAATACCCCCTTAAAGGGGCATGCCAGGAGAGGAACTTACCTTTGTAAAATACAATCCCCACCACGCACCATAAAATCAAACTCTTGCGGTATTTGAGCCAGGGTTGTCAAGATACAAAGAATGAAAGTACTTTCCAAGCTCTTCTGAGTTGGTAAGGTTTGAAGATGGCTCCCAAGTGGTTATTTCTTGGCCTTTAATGAATAAGAATTTAATTTGAAAGATTCAAAGGCTGTTTCCACCTTAAATCTCGAAGCATCATTGGCACATTTGTTAATAATTTGGGTTTTCCACCAAGTCCAACTTTGGTGTCCATGTGCTTGTCTTAATTTGATAAACCATCTGTGGGCTGATATGGTAAACAAGTTGTTAAATCTTTCTGTTACCAATTGGTCTGGTGATTCAAAATCTTGTTTAATCATTTCAATACCTCTTATGAATTACATATGTTAATATTCTCCTTCACCACTGAAGTGAGGCCATTCCTTGAGTTTTGATACTTCTTTCAACAGTTCTTGGCCCATTGATGGATCCAAGATATGGAAAGAGGTGGAAAATTAATTCTTTAGTTGTGAATTTTCTACATCCAAAACTTGTGGGTTGGAAATTCTAGTACTGTCATTTTGATTCAGAGGTGTAGACATTCTTGGTAGGATGTGCAGTAATGTTTCAATATTATTCATTTTACTGTTACTAAACCTTTGAGAACTTCTGAATTCATATTGGAAGCCTTGTATTAAATTTATTACTTTAATTTTTTACATTTCTTCCTTATGTTTAAATTCTTTCCATTATTCTGCCTATATAGTATTATCAGAAATGACTTGAGTCAACTTCATTGATAATTTTGATACTTCTTCTTGTGAGGTGTCAAAACACTTTTTCAAGGAAATTGTATATGTCCTTAATTCAGTAAATTGATTTGAAATATCATCAAGGACCTTCTTATTATCTTCTTTCATAATACTTATGGCTTGTTTTATTCTTATTTTAATCGTGCCATCAATATTGAATTTAAAATATTTATCTGTTAATTCTTGAACAATTGCAGATTGTTCATTTATCTTATTTCCAAATGAATTGTCATTATTAGAAGTTTTCATTGTTCTTTAAACTTTTTCAAAACCCATAAGTGTCTCATTTATTTGGCTCAGACTTAAGTTATTTGATTTACTATTGTTACAAATTGATATATTTGTATCAGAAATATGACTTTTTATGTCATTTATAGCTATGTACAAGTTTGGAATGCCATCCAGAATATCAGAAATCATTTCTAATATTTTAGTTGGGCCTCCTCCTTTTTCTGTAATTCCATGATTGTTATGGCCATCTGAAATACATTTGCTATGGCATTCTTCTGAATGTTTGGTATTCTGTATCCCTGGATTTAAGGCTTTGTAGCTGGTACCTTGCCTTTGCTCTTGTTCTGAGCTTTTGGCTGCCTTTTCACGTTGGAATTTGTGCTTCTGGCTTCTGGGGCTGTTTTTGGCACTTGCTTGATGGAGGGTTAGTTTTACTCAATTCAGTTGTTAAAAGGATCATGTTTTTTTCCATCAATGGATGCCATCCATTGAATAACTTGCAAATGTTAGGATGGCCCAGAAATTTTCTCACAGTCAGTTAAGAGTTCATGCAGTTTTTCCACATATCGGCAAGGATCTGGTACTCTTTGTTCTGCAATGCATTGTTTTAGGCCTTCTGGCTGGATTTTTATATGCCCACTGGAGCTTCTTGTGGAGGTGTCATCTCTGTTTGAAAGTAGAACAGTATTATCAGATTCAGAATGGCATAATTTGTCAGTTTGGGATTCATTCACTGGCCCTTGTCCTTCTGTAACTGATTGGCTTCTGCCATAATCATGTCTATAACTTTTTTGGTAGCTTCTTGAGGAGTTAAAGCTGGCTCCTGATCTGTTTGAAGGCATAAATATGATTAAAAAAGCTTAAAGTAGTGATCTTACATCAAAAACTTACTATTGGCCATATTCTTAGCTTTTTTGCAAGTATTACTAATGTCCAAATTTATTAATTCTGAAGAAATTGGTTCTGGTTGATTATTGTGAGTTATAATAACAGTACTATCATTATCAGAATTGACAGTCCTTTCAGAGATAACGCTAGCTACTGTTGATGCAGCTTCAATGGTTTCTTGTCTTACCACTTTTTCAGACACTAAAGTCAATGAAGAAAAGGAATTAATCAATTAAATAAGTTTTTCAAAAGAGAGAATGAAAAAAAAGCCTCACTTATAATATTAAAAAGTTTGATTTTTTATGAATTTTTCAGTTTATAAGTATTTTTTATGGATTCTTAAATTTTTCAATCCAAGAAAATAATTGAAAAAAGGGTAAAAAAACTATTTCACAGGTAAAATATCACAGCTGGGTCCCCAAATTTAAGTTGTGGATATGAAACTTTGATTGAAAATCAAGTACTTTTCCTGTCCTCAAAATTTGTATAAGGTAAAATATGATTGAAAATATTAAGAATTAAGATTTTTAAAAGAAAAAACTGGAAATTTGTTGTTTTTAACTTTATAACTATAAGACAATAATATTACAAAGATCTATTGTTTTATCAACAATAAGGATTTATCCAAAAATACTCTACAAGAGATATTTAACACTAAAAAAGAACTTTCTTCAAGAGAAATTTCAATTGTAATTAATTGATAAAAAGACTGCAGGAATTTGATATGAGAACAGAGGATTTAAAAGGAATATTAAAGAGAAAGAAAACACCCAAAAGTGACCAGAGTAAATTTACAAACAAAGTGGCAAAGTTAACAGTGATGAAGGATTCTTTAATTCACTTATGGGGTGGTTCAAGGGTAAAAATGATTATAATAGTTACAAACAATAATTATAATGATTTTTTTACATGGGTAAAAGGTTTAAAATGATAAGAAAAGGGTGGTTGGAATCTTTTGTTGATTTGTTTAACAGTGTTTTAAACTAATTATAAAATAAAAAGATTCTAACATGAACAAAAAAAGTGGGGCAAAGATGACATTATTTTATATCCACCAATTTTCTTACTACAAAAGTAAAATTTACTCTTTTCATTCGTGAAAAACACTCTGACAATAGAAAGGCCAGTTATGGCATCATTGAACCCTAGTTTACACCAAAAAAGGACTGGTTTTAGCCATTGTTTGCTATTTTCAGCCATTGCTATAGTAATACCTTTTTTTTGTCACAGGGGCTCTTGGACAGAAAAAAAGAGTGTCCTGGCACCCAGGAAGCATGAACTCACTTGGAAGGCTCCAAAAGGACAAAAGATATAAAGCAGAATGAATTTCTTTAATAAGGATAAGAGTAAGAATAAGGACCAGTATGTCAAAGATAAGAAAGAGTAAGTGAAGCCAATTTCCAGGGAAATTAGAAAGCCAACAAAGTGAATCCCCAACTCACTGTTTCAACCTTCCAGAGAAGGAAATGGAATTAGTAAAGGATATGACCACCAATATCCACTGACAGGAAAAGAAGAAAGGTGCAAATGACTGACTTAAGAATATCAGTATTTACTTTCATAAATGAAAAGAAAAAGTAAAGATAAAAATAAATCCAATATATTAATTAACTGGGGAAAAAGTCACCAGGTGCTGAAAGGTGGCCAGTATATGTGAAAAGCTGAAAGGCTGATCCTGGAAGGTGAGTCGCCAGCTGTATTGTCTGAATTGGGCCAATACAGTTCTGGCCATCTTGAAAACTGAACTGTGGTACTGAATTGGCCCTATTGGGCCAAGGCCATGCAGGATACTTGAGTATTACCTGTATGGACCAACTGAATTGTCCAAGGGATGCTGAAGTACTTGCTGCCTTGACAACTGATTGAAATAATGTAATACCTCTGAGAGTGGCCCCTTTTGAATAATCCTGAATTTAATTGCCAACCCAACTCCTGCAGGGCCAGGTGGTTGGGGTCCTTGAATAGTCTTCTGATAGCCACCATGGATTGCCAGACTGATGAGCTGAAGAGTCCTCCTTCAAAATGGGAATTGTATTTCAGGACCTTGATTTGGAATCATGGAATTTGGTACTGAAAACAACACCATTGAATTGCTGAGAAAAAATGGTGCATAATGGTATATGATACCATATATGCACCACTCCTGCAACCTTGAGTACAGGGTGCATGGAGGAATGGGAAGAATTCCCCTTAGGTTGAGGGGGAGGATTGAGCTGAGCTGATCTGGTGGCCTCTGATGGTTACCAGAGGCCATGGACTGAAACGTGGTCCATGGTGGTCATTGCCAATTTGGGGCTTATGGTGGTTTATGGGCATTTTTGGTGTCATGGTGATTGTGGTGAAAAATGGGCTTGAGTGGGCCCAATTGGTTTTTGGGACCCACCTGGCCTTGAGGGCTAGTGGGCTGCCCCCTTTGGCCCCTTATGGCCTCATTTGATTAGGCCAAAAGGGGCCTAAATGGCCCTAAACCCCTAATCAAAAGGGTTGACCCAGAAGTGATGGTGAGTGCTAGGAGAAAAGAGGACCCCCCCAGGCCCAAAAACAAAGATAAAGGCCTGAGGGTTGGAGATATGGAGATTGGCCAGGAAGGCCAATGATGGCAGGATATGACCTGAGGCCATGAAAGGCCAGGGGCAGGTGCTATGGCCAAAGGGGGCCAATTGGCCATAAAAGATATGGTGTGGCCAATTGGCCCCAACTTGGTTCCAGGCTAAATTGCCGCAACACCCATGGAGGGGGTCATTCCTCATGGTTGTGACAGTTTTAAGCCTTCAAAACATGTCATAATGTGTGTACAAGACTTCAAAACCACTTAAAATTGTCTTTAATATGATTGTTTTAACTTAAGGGGAGTTTTACCCTCTTGGCAACAGTTAAAACTGCCCTGGTTGGTATCAAAACGTCATTATCAATTGAGACACAGACCCTGTGACTCAATTCCAGGCCAAAATTGATGAACCTTTGTGTGTACCTTAACATCTCATGCCTTTCACAAAGGAATTTGGGGTCTGGCTTCCCCTTAGGGCTAAGATTCCTTTTCCCCCAGAATCAATCTTTCCAATTTATTTTTTCTTTAATTCCTCATCATGTATTTTACTTGTAATTTACACATGCAATTCAATTTATTTTCACAGTAGACTACTGTAATAATTGATACCTCACATGTAAATTAAATTTTGCTTGTGGAATACACGCGCACATATTGACATTTCAATTGAAAATACTTCAATTCCTCATAGCTTCTAAAGTACACACAACACCTCGATTTTAACACAAAAATTGTTGGTTAATACCACATGTGACATGAACTGAAGTAAGTTTTTGGATATTTTTAACTTTATCACAGAAAATACTAAAAACTTAATTTAACCTTATTTAGAGTTGAGTTACAGAAATTTACCCAAAGGCGACCCCACCTAATTTTTTGTGAGGAGTCAAATGGTGAAACGATTTTCATATGTTTATTTTTTAAATACAAATTTATAATTAATTTTATTTAACCTTTTCCCAAAAATATTTCAATTATATTATTTTTGTTGAAAATTTATTTTTACTCAATTTTTTTGAGTAAAAATCTGTTTTCATGAACTCCCAAATAGCTTTTATTTTAAATTAAAATTTAAATTTCAATTTTGTATATGAACTTTATATTATGATTTTGATTTTTTCATTAATAATATAAATAAGTTTCTTTTCTTTATAATTGTATAATTTTTTATTATTTGTGGTATTTTGGGTATATAAAAATACCTCTAAGGCTCGCAATGGATATGAGTGAGTGGCATAATCAGAAATACCTTACTATGATAAATTTTTAAGAATATTTAGGTCTGAAAAAAGGAAAAAACCCCAAATATGTATATAAATGTTCGTAAATTACTTTTTGTGAGTAATATGAAGATATTGAACAGTGGTAATTAATCCCCATTGGGGCTTTTATTTTTTGAAAGAGAAAAATAACTAATAAAATTGTAGTACAATTTTATACTTGGGTAGGGGGAAATTTGAGCCTTGAGGTATATTTTAAATACTCACATAGGCCACAATTGATATGAAAATAATTGGTGAAATATGAAGAACCAAAAAGTAATGTATATATATAATATTCAGGATTTTTTATATAGAGAAATATGGATAACCTTTCTGTGAGCAAATGGATCCATGAATTTGGAATCTAAACAAAATTTCACCTAAGGTGTGATCCTTAGAGGTATTTTCATATAACCAAAACACTACAAAGAATTAAAATAACTTATAATTAATGAGAATAAATTTCTTTTAAAAAAATCAAATAGAAATAGGAAATTTCAATACAAATATGAAATTAATAATGAAGACTTAGTGATAAATTTAAATTAAAATTTGAAAATTTAAAAATATATTTTTACATGAAAAAAGAAGGTAAAAATAAATTTCCAGCAAAAAATATTCAAATTGAAATATATTTTTGGAGAGTGTCAATAAAGATTAGTATGCCTTTTTTCCAATAAATAGACATATGAAAATTATTTCACTATTGGATTCCTCATAAAGAGGCAGGTGGGGTAACCTCTGTTTAAAAATTCTGTAACTTAACTCTCAATAAGCCCAAATTAAGTTTTTAGCATTTTCTATATGAAAATGTGAGAATCCTCAAAGACTTAATTTAGTCTATGCCACATGTGGTGTTAACCATAAATGTTTGTGTGAAATTTTAGTTGTTGTTTTTAGCTTAGAAGATATGAGGAATTGAAGTATTTTCATATGAAATGTCAAAATATGTGCATGTATTACATAAGTGAACTTAAGCTTAAATATGAGGAATCAATAATTACAGTTGTGTAATGTAATTTTTAGATTTAATTAAATTTGTAAATCTTTAGTATAGTACATTATGAGGAATTAAAACTAAATAAATTGGAAAGATTGATTTTGGGGGGAGGAAAGAGATCTTGGCTGCAAGGGTGCCAAACTCCTCAAATTTCTTGCTGACAGGCATGGCATGTCAAACTTCTTGAAAAAATTGATTGCTTTTGCCCTGGATTTAGTCACAGTGTGTGTGTCTCAATGGAGGACAAGGGTTGGATACAAACCAGGGCAGTTTTGAATTTTGCCCAGAGGGTAAAAATATGCTTAAGCTAAAAAAATCTTAGTTTAATATTGAAAGACCTTATACACCACTCTTAAGAAGTCCTGCATATCCAGCCAGCCCAAAATCTAGATGATCTCTGGAGCTTCATATTCAAGAACTTCAAGACCTTGGTGTAATAAGGAAGGTTTGCCACAATGAAGAAGTAGAAATAACTACACCAGTCATAGTTTCATGGCATAATGGAAAATCTGAAATGGTTGGGGACCTTAGAGCTCTAAACACATACACTGTACCAGACAGGTAACAAATAACAAAAGTACAAACTATCCTTACACAAATATCTAAAGCATTGTATATAAGCACTATGGATGCCCTTAAGGGATCTCATCAACATGTTGTGACACCAAGAGCAAGAAAATACTTGGGAGTTATTGGTAATTGTGGGGTGTATGAATATTCAAGGATTTCTTTTGGTATCAAAAATGTACCTTCACACTTCCAAAGAATGATGAATGAAATCTTCCCTGAAGAGACTTAAAAATGATTATTAATCATTTACATTGATGACATTATTGTCTTTTCCAAGACTTGGGAGTAACACATATACAGATTATCCAGAGGTTTGGAAAAAATTGAATCTTTAAATATGAAAATTTCTTTAAAGAAATGTCATTTTGGATTTAAAGAACTCAAATTCCTGGGACATGTAAGATCTGTTATATCCCTTGGAATTGACAAAAATAAGGTTTCAGAAGTACTACTGAAACCTATGCCTCAGAACAAGAAATAAATTCAGTCATTCTTGGGGTTTGCAGGATATTACAGGAAGTATATTAAAGATTTTGAATCCATAGCAAGACCTCTTTATAGATTATGTGACAAAGACACAGTTTTTGAGCTGACTGTTGACAGATTCAAGGCCTTTTAATCTTTAAGACAAGCTTTAACCGCTGCTCCACTCTTACTGAAGCCAGATTATAAGCTTCCCTTTAAGCTTTAAATTGATGCATCAGGGGATGGGCTGGGTGCTGCACTTCATCAAGTACAGATTATAAATTTCAAACATATAGAAGGACCCATATGTGTCATATTTAGGAAGATCAAACCAATTGAAGCCAGATATGGGGTAATTCAAATGGAATGTTTATGCCTTTTCTGGGCTTTAGGAAAGCTTGATTAATTTCTGGAAGGATGTATGTTTGAAGTAATAACAGATTTTACCTCTGCTAAATCACTTTTAAGAATTAAAACACCTAAGACACATATGCTCAGATGGGAAATAGCCATACAAGAGTATAGAGGTAGTATGACTACTTTGGAAAAAGATGGGAATATTCACAAAATTTTATATTGGCTAAGAAGATTGTAATGTGTGGATATGAAACTTTGATTAAGCATCAAGTACTTTTCCTTTCCTCAAAATTTGGTTAAGGTAAGTATTGATTAAAAATAGTATGAAATAAGATTTTTAAGAGAAAACCCACCAATTTTATTGTTTTCAACTTTATTAGTATAAAACAATAATATCTTAAATATGTATTCTTTTACCAACGATAAAAATTTATCCAAAAATACTCAACAAGAGATATTTAAGGCTACAAAAGAAATTTCTTCAAGAGCAATTTCAATTTGAATTAATTGAGAAAAGAACTGCAGGCAATTAATATAAGAGCAGATTTTCTTTTGCTCTTGTCAGTCGTGAAAATCCAATTATGGAATCATTGAACCCTGGTTTAGACCAAGAAAGGGCTGTTTTTAGCCATTTTGGACCCTCACATTGCTATAGTAATACCTGGTTTTAAGCCTTCAAGACACATAAAAATATGTGTGAGAGACGTCAAAAACAGTGAAAACTGTTTTGAAAATGTTTGTTCTATATTAAGGGTAGTTTTACCCTCTTGGCAACAGTTAAAGCTGCCCTGGTTGGTATCAAAACCTCATAATCATTAAAGACACAGACCCTGTGACTCAATTCCAGGCCAAACGTGATGAACCTTTGCATGGATTTTGACATCTCATGCCTGTCAGAAAGGAATTTGGGCATCTGGCTCCCCCTTGGAGCCAAGATTCCTTTTCCCCCCAGAATCAATCTTTCCGATTTTTTTTTTCTTTAATTCCTCATCATGTATTAAACTTATAGCTTATATATGTAATTCAATTGAGTTTTTAAAGTAAAAAACTGTAATAATTGACACCTCATATGTAAATGAAAGCTCACTTATGTAATACACATGCACATTTTGACATTTCAATTGAAAATACTTCAATTCCTCATAGCTTCTAAAGTACACACAAAAGCTCAATTTTAACACAAAAATTGATGGTTAACACCACATTTGGTGTGAGTTAAATTGAGGTTTTTGAGGATTTTCAGCTTTTGTACAGAAAATACTAAAAACTTAATTGAAGCTTATTTAGAGTTGAGTTACAGAATATTTACCCACAGGTGACCCCACCTTATTTTTTATGAGGAGTTCAATGATTAAATAATTTTTATATGTTTATTTTTAGGATAAAAAGTTATGATAATTTTCATTTAAATTTTTTCCAAAAATATTTCAATTTTGGTGTTTTTGTTGAAAATTCCTCTTTACTTAATTTTTTCAAGTAAAAATGTGCTTTCACAAATTCAAAATTCAATGAAATTTTATTTTTAAATTATAATTAAATTTTCATTTTTTGTGTATAAATTTGTATTCATATCTTTAATTTTTGTTTTGATAATATCAATAAATTTATTTTATCTATAATTGTATATTATCTCATTATTTGTGGTCTTTTGGGTATCTGAAAATACCTCTAAGGCTCACATTCCCTCCACCTAAAAAAATAATATTACTTTTTAATATTGTTATTTCTGGTGTGTCTGAAGCTTCTGAGAAGTTTATTGGCTTCAGGTTTGTCCTTTTTTGCTAACCATTCATCTTCACAAGTTGGGTCACTGTACCTAACAAGGTATTCCCTTACTTTCTTGGTTCTTAACTTTCTTTCTTTGAGAGCTTTGGGGATTTTCCTGGTGCCAGAAGATTCAATAGGAGGCATATGCTGAGGAACTTTATTTCTCAAAGGAAACTTCTCAGCATCCCTAGATCTATATGGCTTTACCAAGCTTACTGGAAATGTAGGATGCTTATTACTAAGTTCCTCAGATAATTCTACTTCAATTGCATTTTCCCCATGGAGATCTTTAATAACAAAATGTCCTGCAAAGGAGTATTTGAGCTTTTTACAACCCTTGATTTTATTGAAGCTAGTGATGGATACAAGTACTAAATCTCCCACTTTGAAATCTGGAGTGGCATGTGATTTGTCTCATTTGTCTTTGGCATATGCAAACAAGTCCTCCATGCACCTTATTGTATGCTTTCTAGCCTTTTCTAGCATTCCTTTGAAGCTACTAGCTGTGGCATGTATTTCAACCAAATCCTTCCTTAATTAATCTTGGGGTAATTTGAGATTCCACCCTCTTTCTAGAATAGCAGGAGTTTGATTGGTACTGGCATGAATGAATGTTTTGTATGCCAATTCCAGTGCTGGTAAGAGAGTACACCAATCATGGGTGAGCCCATCACAATATCTAAATTCAAGGCCATATGCACAAAATCTTCTCACCATATCTTCCAAGTTTTGGATCATTCTTTCAGCCAGTCCATCAGTTTGTGGGTGGTAGGCTGTAGAGAAGGACAACTTTTTTCCAAATATTTTGTGAAGATTTGTCCATAGTGCTGATTTGAATCTGGAATCTCTTTCACTAATGATATTTGTGAATATGCCAGTCCATGATATTACTCTATTCCATATTAAAAGAGCCATATCCATGGCTGTACCATCCTTGTCACATGGTAGAAAGATTGGAGTCTTACCAAATTGTCAACAATCACTAGACATGCATTATAACTTCTATCACCCCCTGGTTGTAGGCCAGTTACCCAATCTATATGGACAATTTCCCAAGATTTTCTGGGTTCTTGGATTTTGATCATATTTCCAAGTCTTTTTCCAGTGGATTTATTAGTCTTTTAACATCTGTTGCAGGTTTTTCAGTACTGTGTCCTTGTCACGTAATTTATAAAGAGTTTTTTCTCTGGATGAAAAATCTTTAATTTGTTGCCTGTAGTATCCTGAAAACTCCAAAAATGACTGGATTTCCTTTTTGTTCTGAGGCATAGGCTTCAGTAGCACTTCTGAAACTTTTGTTTTGTCAATTCCAAGGGATAAACTGGATACTACATGTCCCAGTGCTTTGAGTTCTATAAATCCAAAATGATATTTCTTTAAAGAAATTTTTATGTTTACAGATTTAAATTTGTTCAAAACTCTGGATAATCTGAATATATGTTCTTCCCAGGTCTTGGAACAGATGATATTATCATCAATTTAAATGATTAACCATCCTTCTGAAAGTTCTTCAGGGAAATTTTCATTCATCATTCTTTGAAAATGAGAAGGTGCATTCTTGATACAAAAAGGCATTGTTAAATATTAATCCACTTCCCAATGAACAATAATCCTCAAGTATTTCCTTGCCCTTGGTGTCACCACATTTTGATGAAATCCTTTAAGGGAATAAATGGTCCTTACATACACTTCTTGAGATATTTGGGTGAGGGGAATTTGGATTTTTGGTATTGGGTACCTGTCTGGAACAGTATAAGTATTCAGAGCTCTAAATTCCCAAATCATTCTAGATTTTCCATTATGCCATACCACTTGTGAGCCTTAGAGGTAATTTCATATACCCAAAAGACCACAAATATAAAAAATAACATATTAATATAAATAAAATAAATTTATTTATATTATTAAAATAAAAATCAGAATATAAATATAAAATTATATTAAAAATAAAAAATTAATTACAATTTAAAAATAAAAAATACATTAAATTTTGTAAGTATAAAATTACTTTTATACTTGAAAAAATTAAGTAAAAATAAAATTTTAACAAAATTGTGAAAAAATAAATAAATTTGGAAAAAAGTTATATAAAAATTATCATAACTTTTTATCCAATAAATAAACACATAAAATTTATTTCACCATTGGATTCCTCATAAAAAATCAGGTGGGGTCACCTCTGAGTGAAATTCTTGTAACTCAACTCTAAATAAGCTTAAATTAAGTTTTTAGTATTTTCAATACAAAAGTTGAAAATCCTCAAAACCTTAATTTAATTCACACCACATGTGGTGTTAACCATCAATTTTTGTGTTAAAATTGAGGTGTTGTGTTTAGTTTAGAAGTTATGAGGAATTGAAGTATTTTCAATTGAATTCAATTGAAATGTCAAAATGTGCACGTGTATTACATAAGTGAACTTTGATTTACATATGAGGTATCAATTATTACTGTATTGTACTGTACAATTGAATTGAATCACATATATAAATTATAAGTATAATACATGATGAGGAATTAAAGGAAAAATAAATTGGAAAGATTAAATTTGGGGGGGAAAAGGAACTCCAGCTCTAAGGGGGAGCTAGACCCCCAAATTCCTTGCTGACAGGCGTGGGATGTCAAAATTCACGCAAAAGTTCATCACTTTTGGCCTGGAATTGAGTTACAGGGTCTGTGAGCTCAATTGATGATGAGGTTTTGATACCAACTGGGGTAGTTTTAGCTGTTGCCAAGAGGGTAAAACTACCCTTAAGATAAAACAATCATAGTAAAAACAGTTTTAACTGGTTTCTACGCCTCTGACACACATTCTGACGTGTTTTGAAGGCTCTAGGCCTGGTATTGCTATAGTAATGGCTGATTTAAGGGTCTAAAATGGCTAAAAATGGCTAAAAATGGCTTAAACCAGCCCTTTTTTGGTCTAAACCAGGGTTCAATGATGCCATAATTGGCTTTTCTGTTGTCAGACTGTTTTTCACGACTGACAAGAGTAAATTTTACTTTTGGAGTAAGAGAATTGATGGCTATAAAAGAATGTCTTCTTTGCCCCACTTTTCTCTTCATGTTAGAATCTTTTCCTTTTATTAATTAGTTTAAAACTGTTAAACCAATCAATAAAAGATTCCAACCACCCCTTTTAAATCATTTTGAACCTTTTAACCACGTGAAAAAATCATTATAATCATTGTTTGTAACTCTTATAATCATTTTTACCCCTGAACCACCCCATAAGTGAATTAAAGCATCTTTCATCACTGTTAACTTTGTCACTTTGTTTCCAAATTCACTCTGGTCACTTTTGGGCGTGTTTTCTCTTTAATATTCTTTTTAAAGAATTTGTTCTTTAATTAATTGCTTGCAGTTCTTTGCTCAATTAATTCCAATTGAAATTGCTCTTGAAGAAATTTCTTTTGTAGCCTTAAAATATCTCTTGTAGAGTATTTTTTGGATAAATTTTTATTGTTGGTAAAACAATAAATTTTTATAATATTATCTTTTTATACTAATAAAGTTATAAACAATGAAATTGGCGTGTTTTCTCTTCAAAATAATAGTTCTTACTATTTTTAATTGAATTTTTACCTTATACAAATTTTGAGGACAGGAAAAGTACTTGATTTTTTATCAAAGTTTCATATCCACACCTTACATTTGGGGGCCCAGCCGTGATATTTTACCTGTGACATATTTTTTTTACTCTTTTTAAGTCCTTTTTCTTATATTGAAAAATCTAAAAACATATAAAAAATACTTATAATCCAAAAAATCCTTAAAAAATAATTTTTTTTTCATATTATAAGTGAGGCTTATATTTTTATTTCTTTTTTGAAATAACCTTTTTTTACTTAATTAATTGGCTTTTTCATTAATTTTAGTGTCTGACAACGTGGTAAGACAAGAAAACATTGAAACAGCCTCAACAGTAACCAGCATTATCCCTGCCAGTACTGTTAATTCTGATCATAATAGTACTGTTATTGTGACTCAAAATAACCAACCTGAACCAATATCTTCTGAATTAATTAACTTGGACATAAGTAATACCCTTCAGAAAGCTAAAAATTTGGCCAATAGTAAGTTTTTGACGTAAAAATACTATTTTAAGCCTTTTTAACCATAATTATGCCTTCAACCAGGTCAGGAGCCAGCTACAACCCCTCAAGCAGCTCCCAAAAAGGTAATAGACGTGATTATGGCAGAAGCCAATCAGGTACAGAAGGAAAAGGGTCAGTTGATGACTTCCAAACAACTAAATTGGGTCATTCTGAAGCTGATAATACCATTTTACCTTCAAAAAGAGCTGACACCGCCACAACAAGCCTCTGTGGACATATACAAAGCCAGCCACAGTGCATACAACAATGCACTTCAATTCAAAGAGTACCAGATCCTTGCAGACCTGTGGAAGAATTGCATGAATTCTTACCTGACAGTAAGAAAATTCTTGGGCCATCCCAACACTTGCAAATTGCTCAATGGATGGCATCCATTGATGGAGAAGAAAAACATGATGCTTTTGACACTGGAATGGAGGAAAAACAACCCTCCACCACCAAAACCAGTGCCAAAAACAGCCCCAGTGGCCAGCAGCAGCAATTACAACGTGAGAAGGCAGCCACAAACTCCAAACAAGGGCAAAGGGAAGGCACAAGCTCCAAAACCTTACAGCCAGGGCTACAGGATCCCAAAGATTCAGCAGGATGCCATGGAAAATGTATTTCAGATGGCCAGAACCATGATGGAATTACAAAAGAAGGAGGAAGCCAGATTAAAGTTCCAGAAATGATTTCTGATATATTTGATTCCATCCCAGAGTTGTATGATGCTATAAAGGAAGTGAAAAAACATCTTTCTGATAAAAATGAATCCATTTGTAACAACATTAAAACAAACAACTTGAGCCTGTGCCAAATCAATGAAACACTTATGTGTTTTGAAAAGGTTTTAAGAACAATTAAAACTTCCAATAATGATACTTCTTTTGGCATTAAGATAAATGAACAATCTGCAATTATTAAAGAATTAACAGAAAAATATTCTAAACTCAATATTGATGACATAATTGAGACAAGAATAAAACATGCCATTAGTACTATCAAAGAGGACAATAAAAAGACTCTGGATTATGTTTCAAAAGCATTTGCTGAAGTAAAGACAAATACAATTGCCTTGAAAAAGGATTTTGATACCTCAAAAGAGGAAATATCAAAATTAACAATGAAATTGAATGAAGTTATATCTGATAATACTAGACAAACAGAGTTATGGAATGAGCTTACATATAAAGAGGATGAACATAAAAAGAATGTCATAGACTCTATACAAAGCTTACAACATGAGTTAAAAAATTCTAAAAGGTGTAACAACAGTAAAATGAATGATATTGAACAACTTCTAAACACCTTACCAAGAATGTCTACACCTCTGAACCAGAATGAGGGTGCAAGAATTCCCAATCCACAAGTATTGGATGGAGAAAATTCACAGTTAAAAGATGAATTTTCTACCTCTTTTCATAACTTGGAAGCATCAATGGGCCAAGCACTATTAAAAGAAGTTCCAAAACTTAAGGAATGGCCTCACTTCAGTGGTGAAGGAGAATATGACCATATGGAATTTATCAGAGGTATTGACATGATCAAAGAAGATTTTGAATTACCAGACAGATTGGTGACAGCCAGGTTTAACACCTTGTTTACCAAATCAGCTCACAGATGGTATATCAAATTAAGACAAGCACATGGACACCAGAGTTGGACTTGGTGGAAAACCCAAATTGTCAACAAATGGGCCAATGATGCATGGAGGTTTAAAGTTGAAACAGCCTTTGAATCCGCCAAATTTAATGCTGATAAAGACAAAGCCTTACCATGGTTTTGTCAACAAAAGGACAGGTTAACAGCATTATACCCTGACATGTCAGAATTTATGATTCATAGAAAAATTCTAAGACAATGTGGAGGTGACTTAGAGCATGCTGTCAAGAGCAGGACTACTGAACAATCTTCAGCAGAAGACATTATCAATATATTAGAGGAAGTAACCACAAGAACCAGAATTTGTTCCAGTAGGGTGAATCTCAAAACAAGATTTAATACACCTTGGAAGGATTCTGTGGACAAAAACCCCAAAGAAAACTCTAATAATATTAAAAATGAGTCTGCAGATACAGTCAGAAAGTGCCATATTTGCCAAAGCACCACTCATTTAGCCAATACATGTCCAAAGAGAGGGAAAATCAATGAAATTGATGTGGAGAAAGAACCTGATGTTGAAAAAGATGACATAATTGAAGAAAATTCAGATGACAAGTCATCCATATTTTCTGAATCTTCAAAAGATATAGAAAATATCAATGCCACTTTTGACATCATGGAATCTTATTCCCACTTGCCACAATTAAGCAATGGTCAACTTGATTTATCAAAAATCCAAGATGCACAACTCATGAAAACCAAACCAAACAGAGGAAAAGGTTATACAGCTGGTAACTCCTGTATAACAGAAGTGGTGATTGAAAACAAACCCACTAAACTTTTGCTTGACCCAGGAGCCTTCTGCTCTTGTGTTGGTAAATCTTTTCTTAAAGCTTGTGTACCAAACTTTGAAGATCAATTATTGCCAATTGATGGCATAAAATTCAATAGTGCAAGTAACCCAATGAAAGCATTGGGAATATTTGAGACTAGTGTCATATTTCCACATATCAATGGAAATTTAAGAATCACTGTTGAATTTGTTGTTATGGAAAATTGCTCTAGTACCCATTTCATATTGGGAAATGATTATTTAATCATGTATGGCATAGATTTACACAACAACAAAGACAGATACTTTACTATTGGAGACAATAAGCGCCAAAAATTTGCCTTTTTACCATTTAAAAGACAAATTACAGTAAACAAAGTATCACCAGTCAACTTGGAGTTAGAGAAATTCAAGTCTGAACACTTAAATGAAGCTGAAATAAGCCTTCATTTGAGTGATAAACAAGAAAATGAACTCTTTTCTCTTTTATATGACCATAAAGAAGCATTTGCCTCAGATAAAGAACCCCTAGGGGCAATTATTGGTCATGAAATTGATATTATTCTTAATATTGAGAGACCTTATCCACCACTCTTAAGAAGACCTGCATATCCAGCAAGTCCAAAATCAAGAGAAGCACTAGAAAACCATATTAAAGAACTTTTAGACCTTGGTGTAATAAGAAAATTAGGCCACAATGAAGAAGTAGAAATAACTACACCAGTCATAGTGGCTTGGCATAATGGAAAATCTAGAATGGTTGGGGACTTTAGAGCTCTGAACACTTATACTGTTCCAGACAGATACCCAATTCCAAAGATCCAGATTGCCCTCACTCAAATATCTCAAGCAGTATATATAAGCACTATGGATGCTCTTAAGGGATTTCATCAGAATGTGGTAACACCAAGAGCAAGAAAGTATTTGAGAATCATTGTTCATTGTGGAGTTTATGAATATTTAAGAATGCCTTTTGGTATTAAAAATGCACCTTCACACTTCCAAAGAATGATGAATGAAATCTTCCCTGAAGAACTTTCAGAAGGATGGTTAATCATTTACATTGATGACATTATAGTCTGCTCCAAAACTTGGGAAGAACGTATGTACAGATTGTCCAGGGTTTTGACAAAAATTCAATCTGTCAATATGAAAATTTCTTTAAAGAAATGCCATTTTGGATTTAAAGAACTTAAAGCACTAGGGCATGTAGTATCTGGTTTATCTCTTGGAATTGACAAAAACAAAGTTGCAGCAGTACTGCTTAAACCCATGCCTCAAAACAAAAAAGAAATTCAATCATTTTTGGGTTTTGCAGGGTATTACAGGCAACACATTAAAGATTTTGCATCCATAGCAAGACCTCTTTATAAGCTATGTGACAAAGACACAGTCTTTGAAATGACAGTTGACAGAGTAAAAGCCTTTGAATCTTTGAGACAAGCCTTGACCACTGCTCCACTCTTACTGATGCCAGACTTTAAGCTGCCCTTTAAGCTTTATATTGATGCATCAGGAGATGGGCTAGGTGCTGCACTTCACCAAGTTCAGATTATAAATGATAAACCTGTAGAAGGACCCATATGTTTCATATCTAGGCAAATCAAACCAACTGAAGCCAGATATGGAGCAAGTCAGATGGAGTGTTTATGCCTTGTTTGGGCTCTGGAAAAGCTAAATTACTTTCTGAAAGGATGTGTCTTTGAAGTAATAACAGATTGTACCGCTGTTAAATCACTTCTGAACATGGAAACACCCAACAGACATATGCTTAGATGGCAAATAGCCATACAAGAATATAGGGGCAATATGACTATTGTTCACAAAGATGGCAATATTCATAAAAATGCAGATGGACTAAGCAGATGGCCATTACCAAATGATATTGATAATCCTGCTTATGTACCAGAAGAAGCCTCCCCACAAATTCCAATAGAAGGGATAAGTGTTACAGACTTAAACACCACCTTCTTTGAAGAAGTCAGAAACAGTTACACTCAAGATAAGAATTGTAGCATCTTATGCCAATTACTTAACAAGGACTGTAAGGACAACTCTCTTACACATGCCTTGGATGAAGTATGGAAAAAATCTTATGATGAAGGAAGATTTCACCTACTAGATGGTATAATCTACCACAGAACAAAACACACATGTGTTATGACAGTTGTGGACAGGTCACTAATCAATCTTGTACTGAAGGAATGCCATGATAGTCCCTTTTCAGGACATCTTTCTGAAGACAGAACAAAAGAGAAAGTGAAGACCTGCATATGGTGGCCAATGTGGCAAAAGGATGTTGCAGAGTATTGCAAAACCTGTGACAGATGCCAAAAGGCAAATAAATCCACTGGCAAGAGACTTGGAAATATGATGAAAATCCAAGAACCAAGCAGACCTTGGGAAATTATCCATATGGATTGGGTAACTGGCCTACCACCAGGAGGTGACAGAAGCTATAATGCTTGCCTAGTAATTGTGGACAGATTCAGTAAAACTCCAATCTTTTTACCATGTCACAAAGATGATACAGCCATGGATACAGCTCTTCTGATATGGAATAGAGTAGTGTCATGGACTGGGATATTTACAAATATCATCAGTGATAGAGATCCCAAATTCACTTCAGCACTATGGACAAATCTTCACCAATTATTTGGCACTAAACTGTCTTTCTCTACAGCCTACCACCCACAAACTGATGGCTTGGCTGAAAGAATGATCCAAACCTTAGAGGACATGGTGAGAAGATTTTGTGCATATGGCCTTGAATTCAAAGATTGTGATGGATATACCCATGATTGGTGTACTCTGTTGCCAGCACTGGAATTGGCATATAAAACATCAATCCATGCCAGTACCAATCAGACTCCTGCTATTCTAGAAAAAGGATGGAACCCCAAGTTACCCCAAGATTCCTTGAGGAAAGACTTAATTGAAATACATCCCACAGCTGCTAGCTTCAAAGGAATGCTAGACAAAGCTAGAAGGCATGCAGTGAGATGCATGGAGGACTCTTTTGCATATGCTAAAGACAAATGGGATAAATCACATGCAACTCCAGATTTCAAAGTGGGGGACCTAGTTCTTGTATCCACCACTAACTTCAATAACATCAAAGGATGTAAAAAGTTGAAAGACTCCTTTGCAGGACCTTTTGTGATTAAAGCCCTCCATGGAGAAAATGCTGTTGAAGTAGAGTTGTCTGAAGAGCTTAGCAATAAGCATCCTACATTTCCAGTGAGCTTGATAAAACCATATAAATCTAGTGATGCTGAGAAATTTCCCTTGAGGAATAAGGTTCCCCAAGTTATACCTCCTATTGAGACATCTGGTACTAGGAAAATAACCAAAGTTCTTAAAGAAAGGAAATTAAGAACCAAGAAAGTAAGGGAATACCTTGTTAGGTACAGTGACCCAACTTGTGAAGATGAATGGTTAGAAGAAAAAGATATACCAGAAGCTACCAAACTCCTGAGGAGATTCAGACACACTAGAAACACCAATATTACAAAGTAATATTCTTTTTTAGGGGGAGGGAATGTGAGCCTTAGAGGTAATTTCATATACCCAAAAGACCACAAATATAAAAAATAACATATTAATATAAATAAAATAAATTTATTTATATTATCAAAATAAAAATCAAAATATAAATATAAAATTATATTAAAAATAAAAAATTAATTACAATTTAAAAATAAAAAATACATTAAATTTTGTAAGTATAAAATTACTTTTATACTTGAAAAAATTAAGTAAAAATAAAATTTTAACAAAATTGTGAAAAAATAAATAAATTTGGAAAAAAGTTATATAAAAATTATCATAACTTTTTATCCAATAAATAAACACATAAAATTTATTTCACCATTGGATTCCTCATAAAAAATCAGGTGGGGTCACCTCTGAGTGAAATTCTTGTAACTCAACTCTAAATAAGCTTAAATTAAGTTTTTAGTATTTTCAATACAAAAGTTGAAAATCCTCAAAACCTTAATTTAATTCACACCACATGTGGTGTTAACCATCAATTTTTGTGTTAAAATTGAGGTGTTGTGTTTAGTTTAGAAGTTATGAGGAATTGAAGTATTTTCAATTGAATTCAATTGAAATGTCAAAATGTGCGCGTGTATTACATAAGTGAACTTTGATTTACATATGAGGTATCAATTATTACTGTATTGTACTGTACAATTGAATTGAATCACATATATAAATTATAAGTATAATACATGATGAGGAATTAAAGGAAAAATAAATTGGAAAGATTAAATTTGGGGGGGAAAAGGAACTCCAGCTCTAAGGGGGAGCTAGACCCCCAAATTCCTTGCTGACAGGCGTGGGATGTCAAAATTCACGCAAAAGTTCATCACTTTTGGCCTGGAATTGAGTTACAGGGTCTGTGAACTCAATTGATGATGAGGTTTTGATACCAACTGGGGTAGTTTTAGCTGTTGCCAAGAGGGTAAAACTACCCTTAAGATAAAACAATCATAGTAAAAACAGTTTTAACTGGTTTCTACGCCTCTGACACACATTCTGACGTGTTTTGAAGGCTCTAGGCCTGGTATTGCTATAGTAATGGCTGATTTAAGGGTCTAAAATGGCTAAAAATGGCTAAAAAATGGCTTAAACCAGCCCTTTTTTGGTCTAAACCAGGGTTCAATGATGCCATAATTGGCTTTTCTGTTGTCAGACTGTTTTTCACGACTGACAAGAGTAAATTTTACTTTTGGAGTAAGAGAATTGATGGCTATAAAAGAATGTCTTCTTTGCCCCACTTTTCTCTTCATGTTAGAATCTTTTCCTTTTATTAATTAGTTTAAAACTGTTAAACCAATCAATAAAAGATTCCAACCACCCCTTTTAAATCATTTTGAACCTTTTAACCACGTGAAAAAATCATTATAATCATTTTTTGTAACTCTTATAATCATTTTTACCCCTGAACCACCCTATAAGTGAATTAAAGCATCTTTCATCACTGTTAACTTTGTCACTTTGTTTCCAAATTCACTCTGGTCACTTTTGGGCGTGTTTTCTCTTTAATATTCTTTTTAAAGACTTTGTTCTTTAATTAATTGCTTGCAGTTCTTTGCTCAATTAATTCCAATTGAAATTGCTCTTGAAGAAATTTCTTTTGTAGCCTTAAAATATCTCTTGTAGAGTATTTTTTGGATAAATTTTTATTGTTGGTAAAACAATAAATTTTTATAATATTATTGTTTTATACTAATAAAGTTATAAACAATAAAATTGGCGTGTTTTCTCTTAAAAATAATAGTTCTTACTATTTTTAATTGAATTTTTACCTTATACAAATTTTGAGGACAGGAAAAGTACTTGATTTTTTATCAAAGTTTCATATCCACACCTTACACCACTATTACTGGTGTAGTTATTTCTACCTCCTTATTGTGTCCAACCTTGCTTATTACCTCAAGGTCTAGAAGCTCTTCAATATGGACTTCTAGAGCTTCTCTTGATTCAGGACCTGCTGGATATGCAGGTTTTCTCAAGAGTGGTGGGTAAGTTCTTTCAATATTAAGAATAATGTCAGACTCATGACCAAAAATTGCTCCCAGTGGCTCTTGATCTGATTCAAAGGCTTCTTTGTGGTCATATAAAAGGTCAGAAAGTTCACTTTCTTGTTTAACAGTGAGATGAAGACTCATTTCAGCTTCATTTAACTGTCAGACTTGAGCTTTTCTAACTGTAAGTTTACTGGTTATAATTTTTTACTTGAATTTGTCTTTTGAATGGTAAAAAGGAATATTTTCATGGTTATTGTCCTCAATAGTAAAGTATCTGTCTTTAAGACCATGCCATAAATGATTAAATATTCATTTGTCAATATAAAATGGGTACTAGAGCAATTTTTCATAGCAACAAATTCAACAGTTATTCTTTGATTTCAATTTATGTGTGGAAATATGACAGTAGTCTCAAATATTCCTAATGGCTCCATTGGACTACTTGAACTATTAAATTTTATGCCATCAATTGGAAATAATTGATCTTCAAAATTTGGTAAACAAGCCTTAAGAAAATATTTGTAACATAAGAGAAGAAGGCTCCTGGGTCAAGTAAAATCTTGGTGGGTTTGTTGTCAATTACCACTGCTGTTATACAGGAGTTACCAGCTGTATAACCTTTCCCCCTGTTTGGTTTGGTTTTAATTCTTTTTGCATCTTGAAATCTTGATAAATAAAGTCAACCATTGCTAAATCATGGCAAGTGGGAATAAGATTCCATGATAACAAAAGTGGCAGGGATATTTTCTATATGTTCTGAAGATTCCAAAAATATTGATGATTTATCATCTGAATTATCTTCATTTACCTTATCCTTTTCAATGTTAGGTTCCTTTTCAATTTCAATTTCATTGATTTTCTCCTTCTTGGGACATTTATTAGCTAAATGGGTGTTGCCTTGGCAAATATGGCACTTTCTCATTACATCTGCAGATTTATACTTAATCTTATTAGAATTTCCCTTGAGATTTTTGTCCACAGAATCTTTCAAAGGTGTATTAAACCTTGTTTTGAGATTCACCCTACTAAAACCCATTTGGGTTCTGGTGGCTACTTCTTCCAATATATTAATGCTATCTTCTGCTGAAGATTGTTCAGAACTCCTTCTTCTGACAGCATGCTCTAAGTCACCTCCACATTGTCTTAGAAGTTTTCTGTGAATCATAAATTCTGACATTTCATGATATAATGCTGTTAATCTATCTTTTATTTTGCAAAACCATTTTAAAGCTTTGTCTTTGTCAGCATTAAATTTAGCAGATTCAAAGTCTGTTTCAACCTTAAATCTCCAAGCATCATTTTCCCATTTGTTGATAATTTGGGTTTTCCACCATATCCAACTGTGGTGTCCATGTGCCTGTCTCAATTGTATATACCATCTGTGAGCTGATCTTGTAAACAAGGTATTAAATATTGCTGTTACCAATCTGTCAGGTAATTCAAAGTCTTCTTTAATCATGTCTATACCTCTGATGATTTCCATATGGTCATACTTTCCTTCACCACTGAAGTGAGGCCATTCTTCAAGTTTTGGTACTTCTTTCAAGAGTGCTTGGCCCATTGATGGTTCCAATTTATGAAAAGAAGTGGAAAATTCATTTTTCAGTTGTGAATTTTCAATATCCAATACTTGTGGATTGTGAATTCTTGCACCCTCATTCTGATTCAGCGGTGTGGACATTCTAGGTAAGGTGTGCAGTAATTTTTCAATATCATTCATTTTACTGTTTCTACACCTTTGAGGATTTCTGAACTCATGTTGGAATCTCTGTATTAAATTCATTACTTCAATTTTATACATATCTTCCTTATGTGTTAATTCTTGCCATAATTCTGTCTGTCTAGTATCATCGGAAGTGACTTGATTCAGTTTCATTGTTAATTTTGATACTTTGTGTTGTGAGGTGTCAAAACACTTTTTCAAGGCAATTGTATATGTCTTTACTTCATTGAATGAATTTGCAATATCATCAAGTACTTTGTTATTAACTTCTTTGATAATATTTATGGCTTTTTTTCTTCTTGTTTCAATTATGTCATCAATGATGAATTTAGAATATCTGTCTTTCAATTCTTTAATAATGGTAGATTGCTCATTTGACTTATTTAAAAATGAATTGTCATTATTGCAATTTTTAATTGTCCTTAAAAGATTTTCAAAACACATAAGTGTCTCATTGATTTGGCGCAGACTTAAGCTATTTTTCTTAAGAATGTTACAAATTGGTGAATTATTATCAGAAAAATGAATTTTCACATCATTGATAGCTATATACAAGTTTGGGATGCCATCTAGAATATCAGAAATGATTTCTGATATTTTGATCTGGCTTCCTCCTTTTTCTGCAATTCCATCATTGTTCTGGCCATCTGTAATACATTTTCCATGGCATCCTACTGAAGCTTTGGGATTCTGTAGGCCTGGCTGTAAGGTTTTGTGGCTGGTGCCTTGCCTTTTCCCTTGTTATGAGCTTGTAGCTGCTTTTTCACATTGGAATTTTTCCTGCTGGGTACTGGGGCTGTTTTTGGCACTTTCTTGGGTGGTGGTGGGTTGAATCTCCTCTATTTGGCTGGTAAAAGCATCATGTTTTTCTTTTCCATCAATGGATGCCATCCATTGAGTAACTTGCAAGTGTTGAGATGTCCCCTGAATTTTCTCACAGTCAGGTAAGAATTCATGCAGTTTTTCCACAGATCTGCAAGGATCTGGTACTCTTTGTTCTGCAATGCATTGTTTTAGGCCTTCTGGCTGGCTTTGTATATGTCCACTGAGGATTCTTGTGGCAGTGTAAGCTCTGTTTGAAGGTAAAACAGTATTATCAGCTTCAGAATGGCATAATTTGTCAGTTTGGGATCCATTCACTGACCCTTGTCCTTCTGTAGCTGATTTACTTCGGCCATAATCATGTCTATAACCTTTTTGGGAACTGCTTGAGGGGTTATAGCTGGCTCCTGATCTGGATCAAGGCATATTTTATGATTAAAAGCTTAAAAATAGTAATTTTACATCAAAAAACGTACTATTGGCCAGATTCTTTGCCTTTTGAAGGGTATTACCTATGTCCAAGTTAGCTAATTTAGAAGAAATTGGCTCTGGTTGATTGTTCTTAGCTATAATAACTGTGCTATTGTAGTCAGAATTGGCAGTACTTGCAGGAATAATGCTAATAGCTGTTGATGCAGCTTCAATATTTTCTTTGCTTACCACCTTTTCAGACACTAAAATTAATGAAAAAAGCAATTAGTTGAGTAAAAAAAGTATTTTTCAAAAGAGAAATGAAAAATAAAGCCTTACTTATAATATGAAAAGTTTTATTTTCTATGAAATTTTTGAATTATAAGTATTTTTTATGGGTTTTTTTAAATTTTTTAATATAAGAAAAGATATTAAACAAGAGTAAAAGTATATGTCACAGGTGAAATATCATGGCTGGGTCCCCAAATGGAAGGTGTGGATATGAAACTTTGATTAAAAATCAAGTACTTTCCCTGTCCTCAAAATTTGTTGAAGGTAAAAATTGATTGAAAATAGTATGAAATAATATTTTTAAGAGAAACCACCCCAATTCCATTTTTCTTAAACTTATTAGTATAAAAAAACAATATTCAAAAGATTTATTGTTTTACCAACAATAAAAATTTATCCAAAAGTACTCTACAAGTGATATTTAAGGCTACAAAAGAAATTTCTTCAAGAGAAATTTCAATTGGAATTAATTTAGCAAAGAACTTCAGGCAATTGATATGATAAAAGAGTCCTTAAAAGCATTATTAAAGATAAAAAAGGCTCAAAAGTGACCAGAGTGAATCTGGAAACATAGTGACAAAGCTCACAGTGATGAAGTATGCTTTAATTCACTTTTGGGGTGGCTCCAGGGCAAAGAATAATTATAAGAGTTAAAAACAATGATTATAATGATTTTCTAATGTGGTTAAAAGTTTCAAAATGATTTAAAAATTGTGATTGAAATCCTTTAATGATTGGTTTAACAGTCTTTAAACTAATTATAAAAGGAAAAGATTCTAACATGAAGAGAAAAGTGGGGCAAAGAAGGCATTCTTTTATAGCCACCAATTCTCTTGCTCCAAAAGTTAAATTTTCTCTTGTCAGTCGTGGACAATACTCTGACAACATAAAAGCCAATTATGGCATCATTTAAACCTGGTGTAGACCAAAAAAGGGCTGGTTTCAGCCATTTTGGACCCTCAAATCAGCCATTGCTATAGTAATACCTGGTTTTAAGCCTTCGAAACACGTCAGAATGTGTGTAAGAGTTGTCCAAACCAGTTAAAACCTTTGTTACAATGTTTTTTATCTTAAGGGTAGTTTTACTCTCTTGGCAACTGTTAAAACTGCCCTGGTTGGTATCAAAACCTCATCATCAATTGAGACACACACCCTGTGACTCAACTAAAGGCCAAAAGGGATGAACCTTTGTGTATATTTCAACATCTCACACCTTTCAGCAAGGAATTTGGGGTTCTGGCTCCCCCTTGGAGCCAAGATTCCTTTTCCCCCCAGAATCAATCTTTCCAAATTTTTTTTCTTTAATTCCTCATCATGTATTATACTTATAATTTATATATGTAATTCAATTGAGTTTTTACAGTACACAACTGTAATAATTGATACCTCATATGTATATTAAAGTTGACTTATGTAATACACATGCACATTTTGACGTTTCAATTGAAAATACTTCAATTCCTCATACCTTCTAAGCTACATACAAAAGCTCAATTTCAACACAATAATTGATGGTTAACACCACATTTGATGTGAATTGCATTAAGGTTTTGAGGAGTTTCAGCTGTTGTACATAAAATACTAAAAGCTTGATTTAAGCTTATTTACAGTTTAGTTACAGAATTTTTACCCACAGGTGACCCCACCTTGTTTTTATGAGGATTCCAATGGTGAAATAATTCTCATAGATTTATTGGCAGGTTAGAAGGTTATAATGATTTTTATTTAACTTTTTTCCAAAAATATTTTAATTTTGGTATTTTTGTTGGAAATTAATTTTTACTTAATTTTTCAAGTAAAAATGTGTTTTCACAAATTTAAAATTCAATGTAATTTTATTTTCAAATTATAATTAAATTTTTTATTTTTTGGGTATAAATTTGTATTTATATCTTTAATTTTTGTTTTTATAGTATGAATAAGTTTAATTTATTTATAATTGTATATTATTTTATTATTTGTGGTCCTTTGGGCATCCGAAAATACCTCTAAGGCTCCCACAGATGGCCATTGCCAAATAACATTGATAATTCTGCTTATGTACCAGAAAAATCTTCTCTAAAGTCCCAATAGAAGAAATCATTGTTGTAGATCTGAACACCATATTCTTTGATGAAGTAAGGGACAGCTATACTCAGGATAATAATTGTATCATCTTATGACAATTACTTGCTCAAGACTGCAAAGATCACTCCTTAATACATGCCTTAGATGAAATATGGAAGAAATCATATGATGAAGGAATATTTCACTTACTGGATGGTATAATTTACCACAGAACTAAACACCAATTTGTAATTATAGTTGTGGACAGATCCTTAGTCAATCTTGTATTGAAGAAAATGCCATTACATCCCCTTTTCAGGATACCTATCTGAGGACAGAAGAAGAGAAAAGTCAAGACCTGTATTTTGTGGACAATGTGGAAGAAGGATGTTCCAGAGTATTTGAAAACCTGTGACAGATTTAAAAAATCAAACAAATCCACTTGCAAAAGACTTTGAAATATGATCAAAATCCAATAACCCAGCAGACCTTGGGAAATTGTCCATATGGATTGGGTAACTGGTCTACCACCAGGGTGTGATAAAAGCTAAAATAAATGCCTTGTTATTGTTGACAGTTTTAGAAAGACTCCAATATTTTTACCATTTCACAAAGATGATACAGCAATTGACACAGCTCTTCTTATATGAAATATAGTAATGTCATAGACTGGAATATTCGCAAACATTATTAGTAACAGAGATCCCAAATTCACCTCAGAATCTTGGACAAACCTTTACCAATTATTTGGAACAAAGCTATCCTTCTCTACAGCCTACCACCCACAAACTGATGGTCTGGTTGAAAGAATGATTCAAGCTTTGGAAAGACATGGTCCAAATACTTTGTGCATATGGAATAGAATTCAAATATTTTAATGTATTCACCCATGATTTGTGTACCCTTTTACCTGCACTAGAACTGGCATATCAAACATCCATTCATGCCAGGACCAATCAGACTCCTGCTGTCCTAGGAAAAGGATGGAATCCCAGATTACCCCAATATTCCTTGAGGAAAGATTTGGTTGAGTTACATCCCACAGATGCTGGCTTCAAACAAATGCTAAGCAAAGCTAGCAATCATGCAGTAAGGTGCATTGAAGATTCATTTGCATATGCCAAAGACAAGTGGAACAAATCACATGCAACCCCACACTTCAAAGTGGGAGATTTAGTGCTTTATCTACTACTAACTTTAGTAAGCATCAAAGGATTTATGAAGCTCAAAGACTCCTTTGAAGGACCTTTTGTCATTAAGGCCCTCCATGGAGAAAATGCTTTTGAAGTAGAATTATCTGAGGAAATTAGTAATAAGCATCTTATATTTCCAGTAAGCTTGTAAAGCCATATAAATCTGATAATTCTGAGAGTTTCCCCAGAATATACCTCCTGTTGAGTCACCTGTTACTGATAAGATGACCAAGGTTCTTAAAGAAAAAGAATTGAGGACTAGGAAAGTATGGGAATACCTTGTCAGGTACAGTAACCCAACTTGTGAAGATGAGTGTTTGGCAGAAAAAGACATACCTGAAGATACCAAAATTCTTGGAAGATTCAGACACACTATAAATAACAATATTACAAAGTAATATTCTTTTCTTAGGGGGAGGGAATGTGAGTCTTAGAGGTATTTTTATATACTCAAAACACCACAAATAATAAATAATTGTACTATTATAAATTAAATGAGCTTTTTTATATTATTAATAAAAGAATAGAAATGTAAATATAAAATTCATATAAAAAATTAAGATTTCAATTGTAATTTAAAATAAAAATTGCTTGGGAATTTAAAATTTTGAAAACACCTTCTTACTTGAAAAAATTGAGTAAAAAGAAATTTTCAACAAAAATACTAAAACCAAAATATTTTTTGGAAAAAAGTTAAATAAAATGAATTTTAATTCTTTATTCAACAAATAAACATATGAGAATTATTTTACCACTGGAACCCCATCAAAAACAAGGTGGGGTCACCTCTGGGTAAAACTTCTGTAGATAAACTCTAAATAAGCTTAAATTACATTTTTACTATTTTCTGTAAAAAAAGTTGAAAATCTCCAGAAACTTGATTCAATTCATGTCACATGTGGTGTTAACCATCAATTTTTGTGTTAAAAGTGAGGTGTTGTGTGTAGTTTAGAAGTTATGAGGAATTGAAGTATTTTCAATTGAAATGTCAAAATGTGCGTGTGTATTACATAAGCAAACTTTAATTTACAAATGAATTATCAATTATTACAGTAGTGTACTGTAAAAACTCAATTGAATTACATATGTAAATTATAAGTATAATATATGATGAGGAATTAAAGACAAAAGAAATTGCAAAGATTGATTCTGGGGGGAAAAGGAATCTTGGCTCCAAGGGGGAGCCAGACCTCCAAACTCCTTTCTGACAGGTGTGGGATGTCAAACTCTACACAAAAGTTCATCACTTTTGCCTGGAATTGAGTCACAGGGTCTGTGTCTTGATTGATGATGAGGCTTTGATACCAACCAGGGCAGTCTTAACTGTTGGCAAGAGGGTAAGACTACCCTTATGATAAAACAGCCATTGTAAAACCAGTTTTAACTGGTTTTGGAATCTCTTACACACATTCTGGCGTGTTTTGAAGGCTTAAAACCGGGGATTACTTTACTAATGCCTTATCTGAGGGTCCAAAATGGCTAAAAGAAGCCCTTTTTGGTCCAAACCAAGGCTCAATGATGCCATAATTAGCTTTTCTGTTGTCAGAGTGTTTTCCACGACTGACAAGAGCAAAATTTACTTTTGGAGTAAGAGAATTTGTGAGCCTTGCGGTATATTTTACATACCCAAATAGGCCACAATTATCTTAAAAATAGATTCTGAACTATGTATAACCCATAAGTCATGCATATATTCAAGATTCATCACTTTTGATTTCAGAAAAGATGAATAACCTTTCATTGAGTAAGTAAATCCATGAATCTAAGGCCAGATTTGGATTCTACACAAAAATTCACCTAGGGTAGCTCCATAGACTGAATAAGAACAAATCAACTCTTTAAGGTGGTAATATGGAAAATACTTCAATACCACATAAAAGATTTGTGAAAATGTTTGTTTCTCTCTATTTCATGCCAAAATGGTGGGAATGTGAGAAATCCCATGTTTCATACACACTAAGAATAGTGTTATGCATGTTTTGAGCACTCAATACTGTGGTATTTTTACATGCACATTTGGTACATCCATAGTGGCTATCTCACTTGAAGCTTAAAATTCTATTTTGACGTATAAAAATAGGCAAGGGGGACAAAATACATCAAAAAGAGCCAGGGTACCCAGCTTCTGAGGCCTCTGAGGTGTGGACAGCTCCAATTCTTGGATCTTCGCTGATTTTGGCCCAATTAGTAAGCTAAAGCCTTTTGGGAACTTGGTTACCATGTTACAACTACAGTAAATTATAAGAAAATAGCAAATAACCTGCTATTTTGATGTGCCAGGGTGGTAAAGAACAACTTAGGCTTCTGTAACCATGTCAATTCTTAATGGCTTACCATGGATAAACCCCAAAAGAGTAATTAAAACTCTTTTTGGACTAGTATCCATTGATTTACCTCATAGCAACCAGCCATACACTGCTATTTGCAATTCTACGTAGAATTGAGGTAAAATCTTCAAAAATTCATTAAAAATACAATTCTTAATGAATATTTCTAAAACTCTCATGATCGATTGAGAACTGTATAATTCATATTAAAACCAAAATTAATTTTACTTTTATATGTAAAATTAAAATGTTTACTTACAGTCCATTTTTGATGATTCCATGTGAAACACAGAATCTTTAAAAAATTACAGAAAATAAATTCTGTGATTAAATTTCCAATAACATTGACAAATTTGAGAAATCAATAATTTTTTTGGAATAAAATAAGATTTAAAGCTTTTACTCCTTTTATTCTTAACCATAAATGGGTTGGTAGTCACGTAAAAGCCTCAATTAAGTAATTATGATAATCTTATGTGAGAACAAATGATGCAATCAATAATCCAAAAAGGTTTGTTGTTTTATCACTCACTGTTTTTTCAGTTTTCTCCATGGCATTCCTCTGTGAGCTTTCTTAGACTTAAAAGAAGCCTCCTCTTTCTGTTTTTTCCATATCATCACATTATTATATTATACCTTTATTACCAAACAAGAAAGTATTAGTTAAAACTATTTCTTAAGTGTTTTATTCTTTCAGAGATCAATCAGAAAGACATGAAATCATAGAAATAAATTATAATTTGTTGTAATACCTTCATAACTCAATTTTGATCCATTAAATCCACAATTCCACGTCAAATTTCTCTACTATTATCTTCTAAAAGGCTCATTGGATTAATAGTGAGTAATTTATCTCAATTCTTAAAGTTTTTTCCTAGTAATAGTTTTCTTCAAGAATTATCTTTATAATTATTCTTGTGCAAGATAATTATATATTAAAATAGTTTTATTGTTTTAATAAAAGAAGTTTTTATTATTAAATTCATCTAGTAATTGATTCTTGTAGACAATTAGTGATTACTGTTATATTAACTAGTAGTGTATAACACGTAAAAGAAATAATTATTCAACTATCTAATTGTGGTTATAATAATTTTTTATTATTATATTTCATAAGAAAAGTCATAGTAATGTTGATTAATAGTAATAGTATCAACAGTTTCATAGACACATCTTACAGAATTGGTGGATATAAAAGAATTTCTCCTTTTCCCCACTTTTCTCTTCATGTTAAAATCTTTTTGTTTTATAATTAGTTCAAAAACTGTTAAACCAATCAAAAAAAGATTCCAACCACCTTTCTTAAATCATTTTAAGAATTTTAACCCCGTTAAAAAGTCATTATTATCATTTTTTGTAGCTTTTATAATCATTTTTACCCTTGAGCCACCCCATAAGTGAATTAAAGCATATTTCACCACTGTTAACTTTGTCACTTTGTTTCCAAATTCACCCTGGGGACTTTTGGGAATATTTTCTCTTTGATAATCTTTTTAGAGACTTTGTTCTTTTATTAATTTCCTGCAGTACTTTGCTCAATTAATTCCAATTGAAATTGCTCTTGAAGAAATTTCTTTTGTAGCCTTAAATATCTCTTGTAGAGTATCTTTGGATAAATTCTTTCTTTTTTTAAAAAACAATAAGTCTTTATAATGTCATTTCCTTATACTTATAAAGTTAGAAACAATAAATTTGGCATTTTTCCTTTTGAAAATCTTAATTCTTAATATTTTGAATCATATTTTACAATATAAAAATTTTGAGGACAGGAAAAGTACTTGATTTTCAATCACAGTTTCATATCCACACCTTACATCCATCTACTGGGATTCTATATTCAACTAGATATTTTCTCTTATTTCTACCCTTAAGTCAACTTCACTTTTTCTGTCTTCATGCTGTTATACTTGTGGTACAGTTGAAGAAGTGGGGTTCCTCAAAGGAAACAATTCTCCATAAGCTGGTTTATAATTATTCATAGTTCTTATTTTGAAGGTGGGGTGTTTGCTTCCCAATTAACCACTCAATTCCACTTGAACTTAATTGGTTCCATTTAAGAAATCCTACATAGAAATCTTGGAGCTTCTATAGGTATTTAATATTATCAAAATTTGAATTTGGTATTAGAACTAAGTCCCCTACTTTGAATTATGATAATTTGTCACTCTTTTCCTACCTCTGGTAAGCATATCTAAAATCATAATACATACTTTATTTTACATTTTTTTTTACTTTATCAAGAATTCACCTGAATCTTGAATCTGTAGGAGTAATTACAACCATGTCTTTTCTCAGTTTGTCTTTTTTCAGAATTGGAATCCATCCTTTCTCTAACATAGAAGGATTTCTACCTGTGGGAAAATGAATAGTTTTCTTGTATGCCAATTCTAATGGAGGTATTAAGCTGAACTAGTAAGTGCTAAATCAATCTAAGTATTCCAATTCTAAGCCATAGGAACAGAATCTCTTCATCAGTCCTTCTAAATTGTGGATCATTCTCTCTTCTAGCCCATCTGGTTTAGGGTAGTATGCAGTAGAAAATGATAACTTGGTCTCACACATTTGTGAAGATTGGTCAAAAATTCAGATGTGAACTTGCAGTCTCTGTCACTTATGATATTCTTAATTAACCCTGTATGAGAAATAACTCTATTTCACAGGAGGAGATCTGTGTCCATAGCAGCTTCATTGGTATTATGTCATAAGAATATGGGAGTCTTGCTGTATCTATCTACTATTACTAAACAAGCATTATAGCTTCTGTAACCACTTTCAGATAATGCTGTGACCCAGTCCATGTGAGCTGATTACAAAGTTTATTTGTTTTATTGAATATTAGTCATAAGCACAAATGTTGTTTCTGTTCTCCCATTTAATATTTGGCATCTGTCACACTTATTCCAATATTCAATGGTCTCTTTATCCAACATGGCCACCATGCACAGGTCTTGACTCTTTCAATTTTCTGGTTCTCTGACAGGTGTCCAGAGCATAATCTGTTATTAAATTCATGGAAAATGGTATTGATTAGAAATGTGCTTCATATTATCATCACACAATAATGTTTAGTTCTGTGATATATTATGGTGTAAAATAAGTGAACCCTTCTTTTAGAATAGGAGGCTTTCAGTAATTCATCCAGTGAATTGAACAAAGCTGTGTCTTTTTGGTCTTTTTCCAATTTGTATGTTGAAATATGGTGATTCTTATATGTCCTATATTATTGTTTTCTTATTCAAATAAGTTAGTCCCGATTTCAGTGATTTTGATTCCTTCAATTGAAATCTGTTGTTCTGCTTCTACAGGTAAATAAGATGGACTATCAGGTATTTTTTGCTAATGCCCTCCTTCTACATCCATCAGAATTATAATGTCTACTTCTTCTCTATTCTTGAATGGAAATTTTCCCTCTCAACATAATTCTTTTGGGTGGCTTCATGTTCAGAAGTTATTTTACGGAATTACAGTCACTTATCACTTCAAAAATACTTCCATCAAGATAATAGTGTAATTTATCAAGCTCCAACACCAAAAATCATTATTTTATCTGTATTCTGTTGGTTTGATATTTCTGGAGATAGAACAGACTGTTCCTTCTGTTTGTTTATCATGTAGTGCTTCCCTGAACCCATCTCCTCATGCATCAATGTACATCTTGAAGGGAAACTTCTAGTTGTTAATTAGAAGTGAACACTCTTCTGTAAGGGTGTTTTTTTATTTTATAATATAATTGAATCTTTGTTTGTCTCATGTCAAATACCATCTTTTGGTAACAGATCCTATAGAGTGAATTTTCTAGAATAGCAAAATATTTCAGTTTCTGTCTATAATAGCTGGAAAATCAAATAACAGATATAATTTCTTTCTTATTTTGGGTATAGGCCTAAGTAGAACAACTTCCACTTTGTTTTCTTCAATAGCTAAGGTTAAAACTGAAACAATATTTCCATTTGCTTTGAGTTACTCAAAGCCAAAATTGCATTTCTTGAGTGAAATTTTCATATTCACTTCTGCAACTTTTTTTAGTACTCTTGAAATTCTTTAAATGTGAAATGTCAGGGTGACTCTATGACATAGCTTCAATATGATAACAAAAGCTATAATTCTGACTGTGACACTAAGAAATGATGATTGATGAATGATGAGATGGTTAAAAGGGCTATACTAAAGAACTTAGTGATGGTAAGTGCTATTGATAGCCCTGGGTGCAGTGCTTACCTGTTGGTTTGCAATAATAAAACTTACAACAATTACACTTATAATTATACCTGTTTAATTCTAAGGATACCACTTCTTTAAGAAGCTATACCACATAAGAATACTAAGAACAGAATGATGGATTGGCCTTCTGGTGAGGAAAGGCCTCCTTTTGTCTTGTTCTGCGGTAGTGGGAGGTTGTTTACCTCTGCACACACCCACAGAGTGAAACGTTTCACTGCTGTGGGCTTGTTTGTGGTTCTACCCACTCAATACAGACTGGTTTTTGGTGGAAATGTGGTTTTAGAACCACAAGTTGTCATTTTTACCCTATACAGGGTGAAGCCTTTCACCAATGGAGCTTACAGGTGTGCTCAGGTGCTTTTGACGCGTCAGAAGCTGTACAGAAAATTCCTTTATGACTCTTATGTGTCAATTTATGAGAGATTAAAGAAAAAACAGAATATCATTCAATTGATTAGTGTTTAATTAAATTTTATGGACAGCGGTCCCACAGTAGGATCCCATACTGGCTAGTATGGGATTGCAATCTTAAAAACTGAATATCTTTGTCATTTTTAAAGATATAGAGCTCAAACGTGGCTTGGCCTTTAGCCCTTGATCAGCTCTAAAAATTGGCCACTTATTTGGTATAGCCAACATTAAAAATGGCAAAGCTATACCAATTCTAAACTCCATTATCAATTTGTGGATTTATTATGAATCCTGTATTGATCTTGTTTGCTCCATAAATTTTGTTCTAGAAGAGATATGAGGAAATGGATGGCATCATCAGAAATCTCTTATTGTTTTTTTTCCAAAGAGACCCCACTTTGGGTATCTTACACTAAAACTGTAGAAGTTGGATTAGAGGTGAATATTCTATTCACCCTTATTTGGCTCTGTTTTGGAAATAACTTCTACAGTTTTTGGTGCTAGCTAAATTTTGCTAGTACCATTGGATATCCCTTATTGAGAGCTTCAATTTAAATACCAATTTGATGGGGTTAAGCCTCTTTCTCTGGGTGTTATATGAGAGGTGAAAATTAAGGTTTATGCTCAGCAACCGCTTTGAGCTATAATAGCTTTGTTATTCTTTGTCCTATTATTATGGGACTTGCATATTTGGAAAATGTGAGTTTCCTCTTTTGTTTAATACCTTTTGGTCCTGTTTGTCTCAGCTCCATGTTTTGGTGTTATTTTGCTCTACCATTTGCTTATGGTATTCTGGCAGTCATGCCTGTTCTCTGGTTTTGAGTCACAGGCTGACAGAATTAATTTTTCTAATTTCATCCATTATTTTCCTAGAAAGGTCCTGTTTATCCTTTCTTGTTCCATTTATGCAAGCTCCATAAGAGTCTTGGCTATTTTGAATACACTGTCCACAGCTGAAGGCTGGGAATCCTGTACCTTTTTGGGTAAATTCTTGGCCAGTTTTACCTTCCTTTCCCCCTTTTTTGGTTGCTTATTGGACCTTTCTGATGGTTCTGGGGTCCCTTAAGTTTGTCTTTGGGTATTTCTGGAGCTGGCAGATGCTTCTAGTCCTCCCTTTTTCCAGAGCTGGGCTCATCTCCAGTTATTTATTTTTCTCTACTGATAGAATAATTTTTTCCTTAAAATAATTCTTTATCTTCTTGACCTTGTCTTTACAAGACATGGGGATCTAACCTCCTAAGAGCTTTATGGTATTCTCCTGACCCACAAAGATCTTTATGTGTAAGTAGGAGTTCATGGTCTCCTGCAAAAGGCCTGGTCAAATTTTTCAGTCTTCTTCTTTGGCTTCTCTGAACCAGTTTCTGTACTGGGACTAATATATCTCTATGGCTTCCACTTGGAAATGATTCATCCCTTAAGACATTACTCTGAGTAAGCTCTGGTTTAGTTTTAATTTCAAAATCAATGGGTATAGATCTTGAAGAATTGGGGCAACTCTTGTATCCTCCAAAAATTCCAATATTGAGGAGTCTCTGCCAGATTTCTCCTGTGGCTTACTTCTCCCTACTTGTCTGGATCCATCTGGCTGGACTGAATAGCTGCTTCAATTTCTGATATTCACCATTTCCACATCAATATTAGACATCTAAGGATGAGAAAAATAAAGCACAAAGATTTTGATGGTTGCTTGGTTATATGTGTCTTAAATAAAGTGCCTTTCTTGAAAATATAGAATTCCACACTTTCTTTTGATTCTGCTTATAAATAGTCTTAACTTGTAATTTATCTCTTACTGAGCTTAATACCAGCTGCAATATACTTAATAATATTCACTAAAAAATGAAAATTATAAAAGTGAATTATTCTTTTCAATTAAAAATAATAGGAAATGATATTTTGAATCAAAAAATAATTCATAGTAACTTAAACAAGAACTTCATATGCTGTTGAATTTGAAAACACAATATTTGAAAAGCTATAAAGTAAATGAAAATTACTTAATGGGAAAAATTTAAAAAAATAAAAATAAAAGAACATTTCTCTTTGAAAAGAAAGAAACAAAATTCTTGAATTAGTATATTTTTAAGCTCAAAAATATAGAAAAAAAGGTTCAGGATTTAAAAAACATGGGAAGGCCTCCAAATTTAATATTTTTCTATGAAACCCCTGGTAATATTGCTATTAATCAAAAGAACTGTGACTGTTCCTATGAAATTTAATAAATACATATACTATAGCCACAAAGAAATAACTCATTTCTTAATCATTTACCTTACTTGTTATACACTACTAGTGATTATAACAGTAAGTAGGAATTTTCCACTAGAATCACTCAAAAAAAAGATTTAATAATAATACTTCTCATTAAAATAGTATTAATTTATTTTGGCTAACAATTATCTTTTGTAACAATGATTTTTATACATTCTTGAAGAAAACTGAAAACTAGAAAAGAAGCTTTGAGAATTTAACCAATCATGCAATAATACTAAAAAATTACCTTTAAAAGGATTGGTAGAGTGATTTGAAAGATTATTTCTTGATTTAAGGAATTAACGGTTGGTTTAAAGCAATAATATACCTATTCTAGCTGTGACACTATTGTAAATAGTGGTATTGAATAATTTTATATCTTCCATGATTACTTAAGAGATTAAAGATTCCAAAATTCTTCCAAAGGTAATACCCACTTGGTGGTATTCAATGATTTAATTATTTAACCAAATTATAATCTGATATTTGAAAAAAAAAAATATTAGGCTTCTTTCAAGTCTAAAACAGTTCACACAGGCATACCATGGAGAAAACTGAAAAACAAGTGAGCTATAAACCAGTTACCCTGTTTGATTTATCTATTACATCACTTGTAGTCACATAAAATTATTATGATTACTTGATTGATTCACTTTATGTGGCTACAAACCCATTTATGATTAAGAAACAAAGGAGCCACTATAGTAAATATTCTCTCATTACAAAATAAAAATTATTTTCCAAAAGGTGTTATTGTTATCAAATATTTTATCACAGGTTGTATTTTCTGATATTTTTTGAATATTCTGTGTTTCAAATGAAATCATCAATAATAGACTGTCAGGTCAAACTTTTAATTTGAAATAGGAACTCATAGCTGTTGTTAGTTTGAGCTCATATTATCCCTTTTTCCATTGGCTTCAAAGTTTTCAGAAATATTCATTGAAAATTTTATTTTTTATTAATTTCTAAAGTTTTAGCTCATTGTTCATGTAGAATAACAAAAAATAATAGTGACAGATGGTTTCCATTAGGTAGTTTCATGAATACTAGTTCCAAAAGATGTTTAATAATTTTTTGTGAGCTTATCCATGGAAAATCATTAATAATGGGCATGGTCACAGTATTCAGAGTTTCTCATTACCTCTTGTTCATGTCAAAATAAAAACTTGGTTGCTGTCTTCTCATGATTCTAACTGATCAATTATAGCTTGGAAAAAATGTTTGCAAATTTTTAATAAACCAATCGGGCTAAGATCATCCATGGACATAACATTTGGAGATTTTCAGGACTCAGAGGCCTCATAAGTTTAGTACCCTGTCTCTATTTGATGTATTTTGTCCCCCTTAGCTATTTCCATTTCAAAATAGTAAGTTAGTCTTCAAGACTGATATCTACAATGGGTGTGCCAAATTTCTATGTAATAATACAGTATCTTTAAGTTCCATAAAACTGTCTAACACTATTCTCAGTGTATATGTAACATGGTATTTCTCACAATCCCATGATTGAGGCATGAAAATACAAAGAAACATTGTCAAAATTATTTTATGTGGTATTTATGATGAGTTGTTAAAGTTTTTTCAATATTACCATCTCATAGATTTAATTTAAGCTTATTCACCCTATGGTGTTACCCTTGGTAAATTGTTGTTTACAATCTAAATCTGGCCTTAAACTCATGGGTTTACTTACTCATAAAAAGGTCATTCTTATTTCTCTATATAAAAAAATGAATTTTGGATATATAAATTTCCTTTGGGTTCCACATATTCCAGAAGTTACTTTCTTACCACTTGTGGAATGATTAAGTATTTAAAATATACCTTAAGGCTCACAGTTCTCAAGGAAGAATCAAAGGGAAATTTAAAACACTTATCAGCATTGTACTAAATCAAATCTGGTATTACCCTTAGAATATTTATCATAATTTTGAGCCAAAAACACAGTCACAAAAAACAAATAATAAATGGAGAAAAATAGCCCAAAAAAAGGAAAAATTCTAATTTCCAAACAGAAAGCCAAATGATAAATCAAAAATTACATACAAATAGAAATGAAATTACACATAAATTTCATTCTGAAAACACAGTACCAAAGAGAAAAACACAGCCAAAATATGCAAAAATCACAATTGAAATCAAAAACAACCTTCAGGGAAAACCTCCTAGAATTTGAAATTCTTATTTTAATATTTTTTTCAGATAAACTTAAAGGGAAAAGTAGCTCAAAATATAAGTTGCCAATATGCTTAAGATAAAACTCTTTTAGTGAGATTTTCCAAAGATAAACTTACCAGAAATTATCTTTGTTTCAGAGATAATCTCATAGAAATTTCTAACTCCTTTGTGGATAAACTTCATTTAACTAATAATGTTTTCAGCAATAGACATCTTTCATTTTTAATACCTTCCATGTCTCTTAGAAGACCTCTAATTTTGAATACAAGTGTTCTTGTTTATTATGGACCAGTTATTCTGAATTATACCTTTTTAAATTTAATTGAAAGGCCTTTCATGGTCCCAAAACTTAATTTATGTTCTTTTTGTTTCGAATGACTTTTGGGAATCCAATCTAGCTTAACTGACATATTAAATATCAGTTATTATATCAATTAAAAGATCTTTGAAATCTTAAAATATGATAATTTGAAAAATTTCTTCATCAAAAGATATCTTCAATTGAATACATGGCCTTATAAGGTATCATACCACAGTGATATATTTCTGTCAATTTTTCAATCTGGACTGAAAATTCACATTATAGCTCCTGATAATACAAAAAATATTGACTCCGTATATTCAGAGATTGTAAAAATCTCCACTCCTATGACACACCAATCACTTATCAAAAAGAACCCATGTTGACCTATTTTCAAGACCTAATACACTAATCTAATCATTAATAATTGTTTTATAGCCTCTTCAGTCTTTAATCTCATTTTTAAACCTCTTTTAAATTCTTCTTTTTCATTTTCTCTGTTTCACTCCTTAATATTGATATTCCTTCTTCTCTAGTCTCTATGCTGTTTTTACTTCTTAAATCTTATTGTTTACTAATTTCCTTTGGCTACCTAGCTATAATTCTCCCCCTTGAAGTTTAATTTCCATACCAAAAGAATTATTTTCTTCATACTTATTTTTTCTTTGTATTCTATTGATTTCCATATTTCTCATCTAGATAGTTGTTCTTTAATTTTATTCCACCTTTAGATACTAATCACTCTAGTCTTTGCAAGTATTTTTCTTACAACAGAGGTTAGTAAAGAAACCTCTAGCTCTTCCTTGTAACATATTTCCATTCTTGAATGCTCCAAGCAAAGATCTCAGAGTGGGTGGATTGGAAAATATTTATCGTTGATAATTACTAAAAAAGAAAACTTGTATCTCAAGGCGAATAATTTAATACCTTTTTTTAATTATAACATTGAATTTCATTTCTCCTTACATGAAGAGATTTCTCATAGGCTTTGCACAAAACTCTTTCTGTAAGGCTGTGAGGTACTTATAGCATACCCATAAGGCCACAAATATTATTTTATGAATCTTATTAAATCAAAAATTCACTTTTCACATAGTTCTAAAATAAAAAACAATGAAAAATACCTATAGCTTTCTTTTGAATAAGCAATAGTATAGCTGTTATTTTATTTTTGGGCTCTATGCAAAAAATAGCCTAGGTTAGACCCATAGGGTCTTATACCCAAAAGTGTTTATTTTGGTTTTTATTGGAATATTTAAGAATCTCACAGTTCACTCAAAGAATTACACAAAAATTTTCAAGATTCTCAAGCTGTTGATTTTAACCTTGATTTTAAGCTACATAAGCTTTATGTAAGCTTACAAAAAATACGTCAAAGCTAAGGTGTGGTGTTTATTTACTGAATTGGCTAATGATTTGCCATAAAGGCCGTAAATCATGTATGAGCTCAATTTGAATTGGTTTGAAGCCATACAATGGCTTTAAAAAATAAATGGGAAAAATCTACACAAAGGGTATGTCACAGGGGCTCTTCGAAGTGAAGAGGGCCTGGCACTCAGTAAACTGGGACTCACTTATGGAGGGCTCAGAGATATGGTAAGAAAGGATACACTTAAGAGTGTTAAAGATGAATTACTAAAAGAATGAATATAAGAAGCAGAAACAAAAAGAATAAGAATAAAGAATAGAAGAGCCAACCACAAACAAGTCCAAGTCCACTGTTTCAACCTGTCAGAATGGAAAGAGAAGGGTTAATAAGGATATGGCCACCCAACTCATACTGTACAGGCGAAGAGAGAAAAGGCAAAGACTAACTTAAAATTAAATAATTATAATACCCAAAATAAGGATAAGAATAATTATAAAATAATAAATAAACTAAATTAATTAACTGGGGAAAAGGCCCCAGGGGGGAGAAAGAGGGGCTGGTATATGTGAGAATCGCCAGCCCTGATCCAGAGGAAGAATTTTCATGAGAATATTTGATGATTGAATTCAGTCTGGCCAATACAGGTCCTGTACAGCTGTACAGAACCTGTACAAGAGGTGTGGTGTATTTGAGTGGTCATACAGCTCCATATTGGTGTATTGAAACTGTATTGGGTGAATCCAGCCTGTACAGGTATTGACAGGCTGTATTCATGTTCAGAATGAAGATTGCTGACATTGAATGCTGATACAAATGCTGGATCTGCTGATTTGGGGTGTTTTGAGTGGGTGTATGAATGAATACCCTTACCCCTGATGAGTGGTTGTTACAGTATCCCCCTCTTGAAACTGGTGGGCTCCTGAACACCATAATACCCTGCCAATGTTGAGTGGCATTTCACTACCCCACACAATTCTTTGAAAAGTTTTCTTTTGACCATAATCTCGAAATCCTTCTCCATCTCTTCTCTTGTCAATTAAATTCATTCCCCCCTTCTTTAACTTTGAGTAAATACCCCACTTCGAACTGTTCTTCTGATTTCAACAACTGACGTCCTTGGGGCGTGGCCTTGGGTTGTATCCCAAAATGATGGCCACTGAGCTCTTGTGCTCAAAAAATGGTGCCAGATGAGTATATGAAGTGTACTCACCTGGCCAGCCCAACCAAGGAAAATGATGGTGACAAGAATTCAGGGGTCTTGTCCCCAATGGCCTTCAAAATTCCTCAACCAGCCCTTATAGTGATTTTGGGCTGGTGCCTTCTCTATGGAGGATCTTGAGGATCCTTGAATTTATGGCCATTTTGGCCTCTTTTGGATCCTTGGTGTCTTTGGGGTGAAATGTGGTTCATGGCCAATTCTGGCCTTTTCTTGGGTCCTGGGTGTTTTTGATGTGATTTTGGGTCATGGCCTTTTATGGCCAAATTGTGGTTGGTGGAAGTTTTCTGGCCTTTTTGGCCTTTCAGAGTCTTTGGAGTCCTACGGTGCGCGGGCCGTACGCCGCGGTCCGCGGTCCGTGGGGGTTATTGGAAGCCCCCAGGACCAAAATGGACCCCTTGGGCCCAAATTTGCTGGTGACCCAAGGGGATCATGGGACCTAAATTGGCCCAAAATCAACAGAATTCACCTTTGTGGCCTGGACCCATTGGTGGGGTCCAGGACCACCAAAACTTGGCCTCCCCCAAACTTGCAGGGGAGGCCCCCCATGCTGACTCCAGCCCCCAAAGGGGCCTTGGACCTTGACTTTGAGAGGTTTTGAGGGGGCCATGATTGACTTGTGGCCCAATTCCCTTGAGGTCGAACTTTTGATTTGACGTGGGCTTGACGATTTGGGTGGAGTGAAATCCAGTGTCTTGTTCCTCTTTACGGTTGGTTTGACTCCTATTCATGCTCTTATAATAACTAATAAATGAGATAAGATAAAATGATTAAAATAATAAGAGAACCTCCCAATATGTGATTTGGGGAGGGTATGCTTCTGCTTTGAAGAAATAAAAGAAAGAAAATTATACAAGTAAAGAAAGAAAGAAAAAAAAATAAAAGAATAAGAGAAAATGAGGGTAAAGAAAGAAATAAAGAAAAGGTCCTGATGGTTGGTCCTTCTTGTGGTAAGTTGCTTGATTTTGGCCAATAAGTGTCTGAAAAATGAAAACCAAGCATTTTGATGCTCACAGAGTGGCCAAGGTAATGTTTTACAAGAAGTAGAACCCTCAGGGATGCATACCAGGAGATGGAACTTACTTTCATAACTTCCACTCCCCACCAAGCACCATAAAATTGAAAAGAATTGCCATAAATGACTTCTGAGATGAATTGCCATAAATGACTTCTGAAATGAATTGCCGTAAATGACTTGAAGTAATGAATGTCTTGAATTATGATGATTGGCATAAAATGAAATGAAAAATAAAGAAGGAAACATTGGGCCATATCTTGATAAGGTCCAAATGGAGGGTATTGATGTTGTATGCTTCCTGAACCTGTCCAAAGAAATGACAAGTTCTCACAAAGTGGCCAAGGTGATGCTTACAACAACATATGGGTAGAATACCCCCTTAAAGGTGCATGCCAGGAGAGGAACTTACTTTCATAACTTCTTCTCCCCACCAAGCACCATAAAATCAAACTCTTGAGGTATTTGGACCAGGCTTGTCTGGATACAATGAATGGAAATCCTTGACAAGGTCTGGTGAGTTGGTAAGGTCGGAAGATGGTTCCCAAGTGGTTCTTTCTGGGTCTTCACTGAATCCTTTCCACTCTACAAGATACCATAATTTACCTCTTTTGAGTTTTGAGTCCAGAACCTGAGCCACTTCCCATTCTTCTTGCTCCTCCACTAAGACTGGTGGTGGTGGCAATTGGTGACGATTTGGGATAGTTGATTGCTTGACTGGTTCTAATGAGGACACATGGAATACAGGGTGAACTGTCTTCCATTGCTGAGGCAACTTGAGGTGATATGCATGGCTGCCAATCTTCTTCAGAACTTCAAAGGGTCCCAACCATCTTTCTGATAATTTCTTGGTGGGTCTTGTTGTCTTGATGTTCTTGGAAGCCAGCCATACTTTGTCCCCAGGTTGGAAATCAGGTGGAATTGCTCTATTTCTATCTGCATACTTCTTGAATCTCCTTATTGCTGACTCTAATTCTTCTTTGACAACTTGCTGTACTGATTGGAGTTTTGTTGATAACTTTCCAGCAGGTGAGTCTTGAGAAATATGGATTGAGTCAAAGCTGGGATTTCTTCCATAAATGGTGAAGAAAGGTGATTGCTTGGTTGATGAGTGTTCTGCATTATTATAGGCAAATTCAGCCAGAGGGAGCCAGGTGTACCAGTCATCTTGATGATAGCTGACATACATCCGAAGGTACTGTTCTAGTATCTGATTTACCCTCTCTGTCTGTCCATCTGTTTCAGGGTGAAAAGCAGTTGAAAGATCTCTTGATATCTTGAGCTGCTGACACAATTGAGTCCAAAATGATGAAACAAATAAAGATCCTCTATCACTGACAATACTGACTGGAAGTCCATGCTTGGAAAATACATGACTAATGAAGATTTGAGCTAAATCCAGAGCAGTGATTGTGCCATAAGTTGGAATGAAGATTGCCATTTTTGAGAATCTGTCCACAGCTACTAAAATTGAATCAAAGCTGTTTGACAGTGGCAATTGAGTGATGAAGTCCATTGATAATGAATTCCAAGGACCAGACGGAATTGAAAGAGGCTTGAGTAATCCAAACTTCTTGTGATGAATGTTCTTGTTTCTTGAACATTGCTGACATGAGGACACATAGTCCTTGATGATTTGATTCATGCCAGCCCAATAAAAATCCCTCTTGATGAGCTTGAGGGTCTTCTCCTGGCCAGGATGGCCAGCCAATGGTGAATCATGACGCCTTTGAAGAATGTCCAATTGAACTTCATGATTGCTTGGAATAACTACTCTATCTTTGAACAATAATAATTTTGCTTTAGGTTCAAGAGAATAGTCTGGGACTGATTCTCCTCTTGTTAATTTCTTGAGGATCTCCTTATAGTCTTTGTCTTGCCATACTTGTCTTTGAATCTGATCAACTAAATCTGAAAAAATTTCAACTTTTATGGAAAAGAATCTTGACTCTTCAATTTCATTGTGCTTGAGAACTTGATGAAAGTTTTGAGGGTTCTTGCTGATGAAATCCACCCCCCTCTCTGGGTACACGTCGTCCCGATGTGACAAGGCATCTGGTAAAGTGGCCAGCCTGCCTGGGCGGTAAGTGATAACAAAGTGAAATTCAGACAAAAATTCAGCCCAACGGGCTTGACGACGAGTAAGGACTTTAGAGGACATAAAATATTGGAGAGAACAATGGTCTGTCAAGACCTCAAAGGAATCAGAAAGAGAAAGGAGAAAGGCTCTCCAGCGCTTGAGAGCCCAAACTATGCCAAGGAGTTCCTTGTCATGAATTTCATAGTTGAGCTCAGCTGGTAAGAGCTTGCAACTATCAAATGCAATGGGATGCTTTCCTGAGTCATTCACCTGACTCAGTACAGCACCCAAGGCATAATCAGAGGCATCAGTCTCTACAATGGTTGGAAGAGAAGGATTAAAGTGAGATAAGATAGGAGCGGAGGTGAAAGCTTCTTTGAGTGCTTGAAACTGACCAAGAGCTTCCTCATTGAAGATGAAAGGAGAATCTTTTTTGAGAAGAGAAGTGAGAGAAGTGATTTTTTTGGAATAATTTTTAATGGAACAACAATAAAAATTGGCAAAGCCAAGAAAGGATTGAAGAGCCTTGATGTTTTTGGGCTGAGGCCAATTGAGGATTTGCTGAACTTTTGAAGAATCCATCTTGAGGCCATCACTTGAAACAACATAGCCCAAGTATTCCACACTTGAGGCATGGAATACACACTTGGAGGCTTTGGCAAACAGATTATTGTCCCTCAGTCTTTGGAGGACAGAGGCCACATGTTTGACATGTTCCTCCTCAGAACTGGAAAAGACCATAATATCATCTAGATAAACCACAACAAACACATCCAAAAAATCTGCAAAGATATCATTTACTAGATTTTGGAAAGAAGCAGGAGCATTGGTCAAACCAAATGGCATGACCAAATACTCATAACTGCCATATTTGGTTCTAAAGGCAGTTAAGTGCTCATCCCCCTCTTTGATTCTCAGAAGGTTATATGCACCACGCAAATCTATCTTGGAGAAGATAGTGGAACCGTTGAATACGGTAAGAAGCTGGTTCATAGGAGGAACAGGGTATCTGTTCTTCCTAGTGACAGCATTGAGTTTGCGGTAGTCAACACACAAACGAAGACCTCCATCCTTTTTCTTGACAAAAAGGACAGGTGCTCCTGTTGAAGAGGAGCTCGGTCTAATGAAACCTTTCTCTACATTCTCTGAAATGTAGGCCCGCAGTGTTTCTGACTCTTGATTTGATAATGAGTAGATAACACCAATTGGAGGTAGAAGACCCTCCAATTCGATATGGTGATCACAGGAACGGTGGGGAGGAAGTTTCTCTGCTTTCACCTTGGAGAATACATCCAAATATTGGTGATAAGCAGGAGGAACAACCTTCAACACAGTTTCAATTTCTTCTGGCTCTTCCTCCTCATCCCACTGCTCCTCCAGGCATGCATGAAAAGACAAGTGAGGAAGGTCCATATCCCCTTGAAAGAGATGAAGTGAAGATATGGCAACATCTTCTCCAAAATCCTTTATCTCTTTAAAGACTTCATCTCTTAATGGAAGTAATGACTGAGAGGGAATAATGGAAGGGATATGGACAGAAGAAGGAAGGGAAGGTGTCTTAAGTTCACCAACCAGAGCAACACTGTTGACAGCAGTGGCAAAGTCATTACTAGTAGAAGGAATAATACCACTAGAATCCTTATGATTAGAATCATAGGTGATAAATCCATTTTTCCAATCAATAATGGGATTAAAATGGTAAAGGAAATCATAGCCCAATATCAGGTCTTCTCCCTTGGGTGAATCTATGATAAAGAAGTCCCATTCAAAGCTTGGGAAGGAAGGCAAGTCAACTACCCACTTGGTATAATGGGTGATGAACAAGGCAGGGGATTCATTGGAATCCAAAATGAAAAGAGGAATCTTTTCAGGGAGCTCTGACAAAGTCAATGAGTACTTGAGAACAAAATTCTTTGCAATAAAAGAGTTTGTAGCACCAGAATCAATGAGAATACTATAAAAAATATCAGAGACAGAAGAGAAAATAAGAAACTTTAAATATTTCTTGACACTAGTATTCAGAGTGCACAATTGTGCTCTTGAAGGAAATAAGTGAGAACCATTGAACACATCATGATTCCCACTCAGGCTTTTCCCTGCTTGCTAGGGAAGCCTTCTGATGATCCTTGCCTATTTTCAGGCCTCTTGAAGCATTTTTCAAATGGGTGCTTTCCACCACAATAATTGCACAAGCCTTCTTTAATCCTCCTCTCCTTTTCAGAACCAATTAATTTGTTGTCCTTATTGAGGAGAGCAGCATGAGGCTTGTCTTTGGACATTTGAAAATTCTTCCCCTTCTTATTCTTATTGTGATAAGGCTTCTTGGATGATGAACTTTGAGGAGGCTTGGAGAAATTGGATCCAATGTTTGGAGGCTTCTTCTCTTGATGACTGCCCTTTTCCTTTTGCCTCTCATGATATCTTGTGTCTAATTCTAAAGTGACATCCATGAGTTCTTGAAGAGTGTCAAAAGCTCCAGGGTGAGAAGCCAATTGGTCCAACAATCTTGATGCCAAGCCTCTTCTATACACATGAATGTAAGCTCTTTCCCCCCAATCTCCAATTCTTGACATTAAGCTTCTGAAATCTGCAATGTACAAGGATACATGACCACTTTCCTTCATCCTCAAATTGTCCAACTCTTGTTCAGCTTTCCTGACTTCATTGGGGTCACCAAACAGAGTGAATAATTGAGATTCAAACAATGGCCAATTATTGAGGAGGTAGGAAGGGTCTTCATTGGAAATATTTGAGAGGTAAGGTTCAATCCACTTGCCAGATCTACCAGTAAGAAAAGAAGTTGAGTACAAAACCTTCTTCCTGTCAGAGAAGAAGTTTGCTGGATCATTATGGAAAATTAGTTGACAGGATTGGATAAATCCTCTCAACTTATGAGCTTGAGTACCATCAAAAGAATCAGGTGCCTTCATGGATGGAGTCTTGAAAGCAGGGGCTTTGGAATTGTCCCTGGGAGCAACTGCTTGAGTGAGTTGCCCCATGAATTGAGTCATCTGCTCCATCATCTTGAGGAGACTTGGATCAGTTTGAGAGACAAGAGGTTGACTAGAAAGGGCTAGATTAGAACCCTGAGGCACCTCTGGAGCATTTGCCAAGGCATCTGCCACTTCAGTTTCCCCAGAATCTTCCTCTTCCACAGACTCTTCCCCCTCTTCATCTTCAACTTCCCCTTGTCTTGCTCTTGCACCTTCAGACATGCCAGGGTAGCCACCCAAAAGTCCAGAGAAAGATCTTGATCTTCTAGATTTCATTCCACCTCTTCTTGAGGGTGCTGCTCCTTCCATTGGTGGTCCTCTGTCTAAATTTACACTCAGTTGATGAATTGATGGTGTGCGGTCAAGAGGAGCCCTTGCTGTAGGAGTGAGAACAGCTTGAATTCTTCGGGATCTAGTATTCTTGGCTGGGGGACTATGCTGAACTGGAATTATGAAAGGAATTAAAATAACTTGATGGTATTAAGAAGAATAATCAAATTTGGCCAAATCAATCACAATAAATCTTGATGAATCTTGAGGAATCAAATTCAATCAACAGTCAAATCAATTCAATCAGTCAAAATCAATTCAAATCAAATATTAATAATCTTGAGGAAATCAATAATCAATCAATATTCAATCAATAATCAATCAATAAATGTCTTCAATATGAAAACAAGTCTTGAGGAATCAATCAATCAGTTCAAAATCTTCAGAAATCAGTTCAATATCTTGATGAGTCAAATCAAATCAATAATCAAAGCAATTCTTGAGGATCAATCAATATCTTGAGAGTTCAAAGTCAATAAATCCAATAAATCCTGAATCAATAACCCAAATGAATCCCAATGAATAATCCAATCAATTAAACCAATCAATAATTCCTAGATAAAACCTGAATAAGAACACAGAAAAAATTTGATTGATAAAAATAAAATGAAGTGATGAAATGGTCAGCAATGATTAAGAAAGAAAAAGAATCAATTTTCATAAGAATGAAATGAATGAGATGAAAATTGATGAAAGAGAAAAATCATAATCATTAATATCATTAAATCATAAAAAAGATCATAATTGATGAATGAGAGAAATGAATATAAATGAATGAAAAGAAGAATCAAATATGAGTTAATTAATTTAATGTCACAGGGGCTTTTCGAAGTGAAGAGGGCCTGGCACTCAGTAAACTGGGACTCACTTATGGAGGGCTCAGAGATATGGTAAGAAAGGATACACTTAAGAGTGTTAAAGATGAATTACTAAAAGAATGAATATAAGAAGCAGCAACAAAAAGAATAAGAATAAAGAATAGAAGAGCCAACCACAAACAAGTCCAAGTCCACTGTTTCAACCTGTCAGAATGGAAAGAGAAGGGTTAATAAGGATATGGCCACCCAACTCATACTGTACAGGCGAAGAGAGAAAAGGCAAAGACTAACTTAAAATTAAATAATTATAATACCCAAAATAAGGATAAGAATAATTTTAAAATAATAAATAAACTAAATTAATTAACTGGGGAAAAGTCCCCAGGGGGGAGAAAGAGGGGCTGGTATATGTGAGAATCGCCAGCCCTGATCCAGAGGAAGAATTTTCATGAGAATATTTGATGATTGAATTGAGTCTGGCCAATACAGGTCCTGTACGGCTGTACAGAACCTGTACAAGAGGTGTGGTGTATTTGAGTGGTCATACAGTTCCATATTGGTGTATTGAAACTGTATTGGGTGAATCCAGGCTGTATTGAGGTACCAAGCTGTATTCATGTTCAGAATGAAGATTTCTGACATTGAATGCTGATACAAATGCTGGATCTGCTGATTTGGGGTGTTTTGAGTGGGTGTATGAATGAATACCCTTACCCCTGATGAGTGGTTGTTACAGGGTAGAACAAAGCAAAAAATGGAAAAAGGTGCCAGGGTACACAACCTTTGGGATCTGCAAGAACTCAAATGATATTTCCCCCTGTATTGAGGAATTTTTAGCTTTATTTAAGCTTTAATTCCAGACTTCAATTAAATATTAAGGCTTAAAGAGGTTTATCTTCAATTTGGATAGGAATTACAAGATTTCAAAGGGTAAATTCCTATATGCCAGCTTGTGATCAAGGTTTTAATAGATTTAAGCACTTATTTGAGCTTAAATGAGTGTAAATAAGCTTGAAAACCATATCATAACTTAAGGTTTAGTGTGCATTGCTATTTTTATATGTAAAAAGGGAAATAGTTTCAAAAATTGGTAAAAACTTTATTTCTCAATGGACTTTCTTGAAACTTTTACACATATTACAAATTAATTTTCTCTTTTCATGCATGAATTCTCAGCTGTCTTCAAAAAATATGATTTCTGGTATTTAGCCTTGAAAATAGCTCTTTTATCATTATTAAAGAAAAACAAATATTTTATTGAAAATAAATCAGACATCTTATTCAAGAAATTTTTCCTTGAAGCTTTATTTCAGCATTCTATAAATAAAGAAATTAAAGTGAGAAATTAATTAATTAAGAATAAAGCTATTATTAAAATTCATAAATGAGGAGTAAATCTTCTTGTAGCTGAGAACAAAACTGGTAGCTTCAAAATAAGATTGGAAATAAGTAACCTTATGTTAAGAACCTTATTTTCAGCTATTTTGTTCCAGTTTTTAGCTAAGCACTCCCTCTATATTCATTATTGATAATTAGAGGTTCTCTGAAGGCATAAAAGAAGCCTTTGAATTACTTTTTTTGTTCATCATTATCACAATCAATCAACTAGACATTTCAAATCAGGTAATCTTTTATCAACTATAAAATCTTATAGTATTAAAGTAATTGTTAAGTTATTTTATTCTTCATAAACTGTAAATAAAGAACTGAAATAATATAATTCAACTTATACTGTTGTAATCACCAATAATTCATTTTATCTTTTGTCTTGACATTTCTTCTAAATCCACACAGTTCCCCCAAAAACTCTCAAATCATATTTTATGATATTAAATTGGTTTATTTCTTTAAAAATATTGCTTTTTTGGTGTGTTTCTAAGCTATCAGAAACTTTTAATACTATAACTGTTTTGTTTGACTTATTGTATCAAACAAATTTTATAAATGTGTTTTTCTCTGAATTTCTATATCTTTTTTATCTAGCATTAGTTTTTCTGCATTAAATCTCTTTATAAGAATTATCTCTGCACAGTGTGGGTAATAATTTCTTTCAAAATAATATTCTTATTACTTATAAGTGGTTAGATATTATGACTTTATGCATAATATTTCTCATTAAGACCTTATCTATTTCTTATTGTTATAACTTTCAATGACTCTTATAATAATTGAACAATTATAATTTATTGTAGTAATCAAGAATTCCATTATTATTATTCAATTACTTAACAATAATTAATTCTCATTTTTTTAAAAATTTTGGTTATGATAATCATCTTTATTATATATTCTCCACTGAGGAAAGTCATAGTACTCTTGAGTTTTATTAATATTTTCAACATTGTGATAGAAAAACCTTAGACTTTCTCAAAATTATCAAATTTAGCTTTAAGGAAATTAATTCAATTAGTTTGAAAGTTAATCACCAGGTTTTCATGAAAATAATTAATTCTGAGAATTTCAAAAAGACTCAAAATCTCTTTGTTATGATAAATTAATTATATTCTTTAAATAAATTTATTAAAATAGAAAAATTATTCTTAAATTGAAAAAAATCAAATGATCCTAGAAACCTTCAGCATTAAATTCACAAAATCATAGTTTGCTACTTGATCTTGAGTGTTTCACAATCAAGGTTCTGGCCAAGATACTCACCTACATCATTATTTGGAGCTGATTGAATGGTTTCAACCTCACCCAAATTATTTAAGCCTGTATATGAAGCAACTTGATGAATGAACAAAAATCCTAACTCTCTCCAGACTGGAAATGTATTTCAAACTTCAATAATTTAAAAAAGAAAAGTATCATGATACTTCTTTCACATTTCTTTCTTAAGCTTATCATAAACATAAATCCACCTTATCTTTTTTAAATGAGGGGTAAGATCCTATTCTAAATAATACCATTAAAAAACATCAGTGTTTCACTTAAAATACTCAACTCAGACCCCAAGGCAAAATAAGAATAAGTATTCTTTAGATTATTACTTATATCCTATAATGACCCTCTATAGCCATCTTCTTTCTTCACATCAGCCTATTGCTAGAGATGTGGCTTATCACCATATTTTCTTCCCTCTCAAATACTCAATGTTCCTCTGCAAAGTTTTCAGATTATTCATTTCCACAGGAAATCAATCTAGAAGTGTAAGGTTTGACTATTAATCACTAAGTAGAAATTACTAATATTTTCCTTATTTTATTCTAAATATCCTAATTAATAACTTATCATAAGAAATAAAATAAGAAATTTTATTGTGATTATTGTGTAAAATATTGTCAGCCTGTGACTCAAAACCAGAGCACAAGCATGATAGCCAAATATCATAAATCAATGGTAAAGCCAAGATACCACTAAAACATGGATCTGAGCCAAACCAGCTCAAAAAGTATCAAAAGAATGAGGAAACTCACCCCTTTTCAAATATTCAAGTCCAATCATCATAGGACAAAGAATAACAAAGTTACCCCTGCTTAAAGCTGTTGCTGAGCATAAACCTTAATTTTCACCTCTCATCTGAAATTCAGAGGAAGGTATTTAACCACAGAAAATGGGTATTCAAATAAAAGCTCTACGTCAGGGCTATCCAATGGTACTAGCCAAATTGAGCCAACACCAAAACTACAGAAGTTATGGCCAAAATAAGGCCAAATAAGGGTGGATAAAATATTCACCTCTCATCTAATTTCTACAGTTTTAGTGTGCAATACTTGAAGTGGGGTCTTTTTGGAAAGCGCACAATCAGGGATATCTGATGGTGCCATTCATTTCCCCATATTTCATCTAGAACAAAAGTTATGGAGAAAACAAGCTCCATACAGATATTGAGAAAACCATATATTTGAATAACAAAAGCTGTACATGGCATAGCTTTGCCATATTAAATGTTACCCATACCAATTGAGGTACCATTGTGTAGACCCCATCCAGGGCTATACAATAAGCCAATTTTGAGCTCAATATCTTAAAAACTGACAAAGGTATAGCAATTTTAAGGTTGAAATCCCACAATTGGGGCAATACACCTTTTCTGTGGGATAATATCCCATAACTATTATTATGAGGTGTCAAACTGACAAAGAAGCATTTTTATACTTGAATAGCTCATAGTTCATTCAAAGCTGGGGTCCCATACAGGTTCTGTACAGAATTCTGGGTGTCATACACATCAGAAGAGGGCTGTGAGGTCCCCAGATGTAAATTTTCACCCTGTATTTGTGAAAACTGCCCAGATTTGGTTTCAAACCCACATCTGAGCCCAATAAAGAGCATACAGGCCTTTTGTAAGCCACAAGACAGTACTCTTAAGTGGAAAATCTCCACTTCATCCACATGAAATGGTCTAGAGGACCTTTTCCCATAATTTTAGCATAAAAAGGGACCTTTCTCTGCCCAAAAGAGGATTACCCATCCTTCTCTTAAATTCCTATGTATTAAAGCTGTCAAAATATTGTATACTCTTGGAAAATAAACTGGTATAATTATAATCTTAATTAATGTAGTCTTTCTTATTGTGATTCAACAGATAAACACTGCATCCAGGGCTTTCAATAGTGCTCACCACCATTAAAAATCTTTATTAAAGCCCTTATTAAGCTCTTTAAAAACTTTTTTAACTATTCTTATCTGTGGCACAGTCACAGTTATAGTTGTTATATACTACTTTAATACCTCTATCACAGGCTCAGCCTGACAAATATATCATATTAATTATAAATAATATATAATGTAAAGGATATAATAAAATTCATATACCAATATCTGAATAATTTAATATTTACTATATTAAGGCTGAATATTATTGCTTCCAATAAGTAGTAATAGCTTGAAAGCTTGTATTTAATGTAAAATAACAATTTATAACTAGAATATTACTAATGTCAAAGTTACCAATCAATATAGCTACTATTTATATTAATGAAAAGGATTTTAGAGAGAAATTAAGTGAGAAATAATCATAATGAGATAAAAAAACCTACTTTTAACACTTGAAAAATGATTTCAAATGACTTTATACCTAAAGAAGTAATTCAAACCTCTTTTAAATGTGATTACAATTTCAAATAGTGAAAAATGCAATTTTACTATTTTTTATGTGGATTTAGAAATATATAGGAGAAAATTCAACAATTGTAAAAAAAAATATTAATATAATAGCTCAAGATGAAGTTATTAATGCAAGCGATAACTCTAATATTCTCCAATTGATATTTTAATTTTAAAGAAAAAAGCATTTTACCCTAGTATTTAATATTCTCTCAAATTTGATGTGTCTGATGGAAAAAAACAGGAAAGAGTATTCATATAATAAATATTTGTAATTATAGCTCCCAGAAACCTAATATTGCTTGCTTAGTGATGCTATCCGCTGGATGTGATATTTATTTTAAGTCCTAGTGATGATGAAATCATTTTCAAACCTTCTTACCTCATTGTTACACCATAATTTAAATTTATCACTATAGCTGTCAAACTACTTATATCATAAGCTTGGAAAATGATTCAAATCTAAGTATCAAGGTAGCTTTAATCACAAAAGACTGAGATAAATCATTTTTATGTCTTATTTAAATGTTAAACTTAAATTTATATTTGAGTTAAAAGTCAAAAATGATCCATTTTGTTCCTTTAACTTTAATCCTTAATGACATTGAAGTTTCTGCTGTGACTTCAAGATGCAGATTCAACTCTAATATCTTGGAATGTACTTATTAAGGATCCAAGAGGATTTCTTTACATCTTCAAAACTCTATTTTTGATAAATATTCTTGTGAGTCATCTTTTCTCTCAAAATATACTATTTCAAGCTTTGCACCATTATTTCACTCAGTTATACCTTAAATATCATTACAAACAATATCTAATTCTTCACTTATGAGCTAGTTTAATTGAAATATCCGATTTTCTTAAGTTTGTATCATTTTTGGTTTCAAGTGATCAACTAGTATGACCAATCTTAGTCAATTTCTCTTGATTATTCATAAATTTATTTGTGAACTGTCAACTAAAGTCTATAGCTGCACTCTTACATTCTTTCTCTTTGGTAAAGTTCAATTTAGATAATATCATTCCTATCTGTATCTCAAAATACATGATCTGAAAACCATCAATATATGCATTGATAATAAAAGTGCATATATCCAGGTATCTCAGTAATTATTTAGTTTAAAGGTATGAAATCATATTGTAATATATTTAGTTTTGTATGGGAAAAACATTGGTATGTTTTTTTCACACACCAGTATTCATTTTTTTCTGATATAATCAAATTTTCATGCCTTTTTTGGGAATTTCTACTTATTTTAAAGGTTTTTTAGTAATTGAATATTAATTAGTGTTAATAAAAAGTTTTTTTAAGTTTTTTTGACCTGTTTTGGTATTTTATCATTTCCAAAAGGCTAAAATTACCTACCACAAAAAAAGCCAATTATAATACAATATGATATAGTTATTTAAGGTATCATTATAAAATTTGTCTATGAGACTCTTAATAATATTACTATTAATCAAGAGTACTTTAACTTTTCTTATGAAATATAATAAATAAATCTATTATAGCCACAAATAAATAAATAATTAATTAATGATTTCTTTTACTTTTTATACACTACTAGTGATTATAACAGTAATCAGTAACTTTCTACTATAATCAATTACTAGAAGTATTAATAATAAAACTTCTTATTAAAATAAAATAAAACTATATCAATTAATAATTATATTTTTCAAGAATAGTTATACTGAATTTTTTAAGAAAAATACAAACCTTAGGAATTGATCAAACACTCAGTCATACTCAAGGAATACCTTGAAAATAATTTGCAGGGTTATTTGATGGATTTTTTGTGTATTTGAAGGATCAATAATTTATCTATAAAAGTAATACAGAAATTTATATTTAAAAACTATGAGAAATATTTTTTTCATTTCTATTTGATTTCTTTCTGGTTTGTTTGGAAATGTGAAAATTCTTAAGAATGAGTTTAATTAATAATTACTTATTGGTATTAGTTATAAGATGACATTGGGAAAAACAGCAAAATTAAGCCTCTTTTAAGTCTGAAACAAATCACAGAGGAATGCTATGGAGAAAACTAAAATACCAATGAGCTAGAAATCATTTATTTGCTTTATACTATTGATTGAATCACTTCTTGTCACATAAGATTATTGTAATTACTTTGTTAAGCCATTTCACATGATTACAAACCCATTTATGGTTAAGGAATAAAAGAGTAAAAGCTTTAAATATTCCTTATTTCAAAATAAGAATTATTATGTAAAGTTAATAAATATTTTTGGAAATTATATCACAGGTTGAATTTTCTGTGAACTTTTGAAGATTCAGTGTTTCATGTGGAATCATCAAAAATGGACTGTAAGTAAAACTTTCAATTGGAACTATAAATTAATAATTCTTCTTGTTTTTGGTGTGAATTTTCTTATCCTCCATCTTTCATAAAATATTCAGAAGGATTAATTGAGAAATGTTTTTCTAATGAATTTTTGAAGTTTTTAGTTCATTTCTACATAGAAAATCAAATAGAATAGTGACAGTTAGTTTTAATAAGGTGAATTCATGGATACTAGTCCAAGAAAGGTTTTAATTACTCTTTTTCTGCTTATTCATGAAAAATTATTCATAATAGGAATGGCTAAAGGAGTCAGAGTAGCTCATTACCTCCTTGTCATGTCAAAATAGCTTCTTATTTGCTATTTTCTCATTATTTGATGGGATTTTAACCTGGTAATCTGGTTTCCAAAAGGCTCTAGTGGACCCATTGAGCCATGATTAATCATGGTTCCAAGGATTGGAGCAGCCCCTTGGCTCTCTTGGATGTCTTTTCTCCCCCTTAGCTCTTTTCATGTAAAAAATAGTAATTCAGGCTCAGAGTGATATCCACTATTGGTGTATCAAAATTTTATGTAAGAACACAGTACCTTCAAGTGCCAAAAACATGCATGATACTATTCTTAGTCTATATGTCACATTGGATTTCTCACATTACCATTATTCTGAAATCAAATTGATAAAAACAAAATTCTTCACAATTCTTTTATTTTTTATTTATGATTTGGTTTTGAATTATTTTTCATATTGCCACCTCATAGATTTAATTTAACCTTATTCACCCTATGGTGCTACCCTAGGTGAATTATTGTGTACAGTTCAAATCTGGCCTTAAAGCAATGGATTTACTTACAAATAAGGGTAATCATCTTTTTTTAATTAAAGATGATGAATCTTGGATTTATGCATGACTTATGGGCTATTCATAGCTTGAAAGTTATTTGGGTATGTAAGATATGCCTTGAGGCTCACATTCCCTCCCACCAAAAAATATAATTGCACTAAAATTTTATTAGTGCATAGTAGAATAAGAAGTAGAAAACCCAAAAAGGGGTCTATTTCCACTGTCCAACCTCTTTATATTAATCACATAAAGTACTCAAAGTACATTTATAGGAATACTCATGTTTGTGGCCTTCTTTCATGCCCAAATCCTCTCAATGGTTTATCTGAGTAAGGTATGTCTGATTCTTCCTGCCATCCATCTTCTTCTACTTTATTTTCATATTTTAAAAGATATTCTCTTTGATTTTCACCCCTAAGCCTCCTCTCTTCAATGACTTTCTTCATTTTTTTGTCTTTATTTTGCTCCACTGGTGTTAAAGTTAAAGGAGTTGGGGTCATTTAAGGAAACAATTCTTTACCAGATGGTTGATAAGGTTTAATCAGGTTTACTGGGTAAAATGGGTGCTTATTTTCTAATTCACTGCTCAGCTCTATTTGAATTTCATTACCTCCATGTAATTAAACAATAACAAAAACCTCTTACATGAGAATATTAATTTTTTTAGGCCTTTACTCTTTTCAAATTTTAGACCTAAAGATAGAATTAAGTCCCCTACTTTCAGATCTGGTACTTTATGACTCTTGTCCCATTTCTATTTTTCATATTAAAAAGAATCATCACTACTTGTCTTTTGATTGGTTTTTCCTTTATCAATAATTAACTTGAAACTGGAAGCTGTAGAATTAATTTCAGTCAAGTCTTTCCTCAGTGTGTCTTCTGGGAGTCTTGGATTCCATCCTTTTTCTTAGATAGTAGGAGTTTTACATGTGGAAGAATGAAGAGATGTTTTATATTCCAACTCTAATGAAGTTATTAAAGTGCACATGTCATGTGTAATGCCATCTGAATATTTTAATTGTAAACCATAGTTACAGAATCTCCTTATCATTTCTTCTAGAGTCAAAATCATTCTCTCTGCTATTTCATCAGTCTGATGGTTACATGCTGTAGAAAATGATAGATTTGTCCTTAAAATTATGTGTAGATTATTCCAAAGTGAAGTTGTGAGCTTGAAGTCTCTGTCACTTATGATATTCTTGATTAACCCTGTATTAAAAATAACTCTATTCCACAGGAGAAGAGATTTATCCATAGGATTTTCACCTTTATGACATGGTAAAAATATGCAATCTTGCTGTATCTGGATACTATGACTAAACAAGCATTATAGCTTGTGTTGAAACTTGGAGGTAGTTCTGTGACCCACTCAATGTGAACTGATTACCAGGGGTATTTTGGTTCTGTAATATTAATCCTAAGTGTGAATTTCTTGCCTGTTCTCCTGTTTGTATTTTGGAATTTTTTACAAGTATGGAAATATTTAATGGTTTCTTTTCTCCAAGATGGCCACCATTCAAATTTCTTGAATTTTTCAATTTTCCTGTCCTCTGATAGGTTTCCAAAATAGATTCTATCATGAAATTTATGTAGAATGGTATTGATAAGCAATCTACTGCATAATGTCATTACACAAGTATGTTGCATACTAGGCTATATTATGCCATAAATCAAGCTAGATATTGCTTCAGAATACAAATTCTTCCTTATATAATCCAATGAATTAATTAAATATGTGGCTTTACAGTCTTTGTCCACTAATTATGTTAAGTCATGGAAATTCTCGTGCTGCTTGTATGACTGTTTAACTTCTTAAAAGAATTTATTCTTGATTTCAGTTATTGTAATTCCTCTAATTGTAATCTGTGGTTCTTCTTCTAGAGGTACATAGGCTTGTTTATCAGGTGAATTTTCTCATTCCCACATTCAAAGACCATCAGTGTTCTTATGTATATTTTCTGCCTTATGAGCTATTTTCATATTTCCTCTATATTTCTAGATTTTCCTTTCCATCTCAGCATGTTTCTGTTGGGTTTTTTAATTTTCAGGAGTCATTTCAATTCATTACAGTCATTTATAGCTTCAAAAAGATTTCCAACAAGATAATATTGTAATTTCTCAAGTGCCCTTAACAAAAATAATCATTCCATCTGGCTTGCACCATGTCTGGATTCTTTTGGTTTTATTTGTCTTGAGATAAATCAAACTGTTACCCCTTTTGGTTTTCATGAATAATTTGGACTTCATGTAGGGCTTCCCCTGTTCCATCTCTACATGAATGAATGTACAACTTGAATGGTGTATTTAATCCAGGAATGAGGAGTAAAGGCCATTCTTTCAGAGCTTTACTTATCTTTTCATATGCTCCAATCAATTATTGGTTCATCTCAAATGCTGTCTTTTTAAAACAGACTTTATATAGAGACTTTTCTAGAATTTCCAAATATTTGAGGTCCTGCCTATAATAACTGCCAAATCCAAGAATAGGCATAATTTATTTCTTCTTCTGCAGCATTGGCTTAAGTAACACTGTTTCCACGTTGTTCCTGTCAATAGCTAAGCTTAAGCCTGAAACAATATGTCCAAGTCCTTTGAGTTCTTCAAAACCAAAGTTGCATTTCTTGAGTTGAATTTTCATATTCACTTCCGCAGCTTTTTCTAGTACTCTTGAAATTCTTTCAAGGTTCATAGACCATGAGTCTGAACATATTATTATATCATTAAGATGAATGATAATCCAACCTTCAAAACATTCTGCTGAGAAGATTATATTAATTATTCCTTTCTAATGAGATGGAGGATTTTAATACCAATTGGCTTGCTCAGATACACAGAAATACCACAGCAGGTGATAATTCTAAGTAATTTCTTGGATTTTGGTGTCAAGAAATTCTTATTGAAACCTTTCAATTAATCCATTCAGGTTATATACTTTCCTTTAGAAAATTGGGTCAAGGCTTCTTGTATTCTTGGAATTTGATACTTATCTAGAGCTTTGTAGGTATTTAATGCTCTAAAATCTTAAATCATCCTTGATTTATCATTGTGCCAAGAAATGATAACAGGAGTTTTAAATTCAACTTTCTCATTATTTCCTAGCTTTCTCAGACACCAAGTTGTGTTAACTATTCAATATTTCTTTCCAAAGCTTCCCTAGCTCTGGGGCTTGCAGGTTAAGCTGTTATTCTCAGAACTAGAGGGTATTTTCCATCAATATTAAGAGTAATATCTACTTCATTTCCTCTGATAGCTGCTAAAGATTCATTTTCTGAAGCAAAGGCATTTTTATATGTGTATAACACATCAATAAGTTATTGATTAATTTTTGGTGATGAGTCTGGATTGATTTGTGCTTCAATAATTTGATTTGACACAAATTATTCTTTATGCTTATCTTTTCTTGAATATATCACTGATATTTGTTTGGGAATATTGGGAAAAAAAACTTCGGTCTCTTGTTTTCTCCAATTAGAAAACATCCATCTTTATGGTTATTGATGTAAACACCATAGATTTTCAAGTAGCAATTTTCAATAATGATACGTTGAGAAGTAAAGTTATCCATTCCTACTATCTCTGTTTTTATTCTCACCATTCCTGCTGGGTGTGGAAATATTGATTTAATTTCTAATATCCCCAAAGGGTACATATTATTACTAAAACTACTGAGTTGTACACCTTCAATTGGTAACAGATGGTGTTTCCAATGGGAAAGTATGCCTTGAAGGTCATATTTCCCTACACAAGTGATAAATTCTTCTGTGTCTATATTAACTTTGTCTTTTATATCATTTATCAAGAATGATGTAATACAAGATTCTCCAGAAGTGTAACCTTTTCCTCTTGAAGTTTTATTTTTACATATCCTGGAATCCTGGTGTTACTCAGGCTATAGCAGTACTAACTATATTTTGGTAGGCAAGTATGGACTTCAGTAACCTCAAAGAGTGCTGTTATATTTCCAATATGGTGGTCCTCTACTAGTGTCTCATCAGAGGTATCAGAATCTTGGTCAGATTCTCCTTCCTCCTTATTAAACTGAACTTCATTAATTTTTGCCTTCTTCTTACAAGCGCTTGCTAGGTTTCAGGTACTCCCACATATATGACATCTCAAGACAAACTTTTCAGGTCTTCTACCTTCGCTAGAAGTCTTTTTAATAATTTTGGACTTAATGGGGCTTCTAGTCTAGATTTTACCAATTCTTGTCCTAGTGATTATATCTTCCGTTGCATCAATATATTCTTCTTCTGAACAGGGCTCTAAAAATATGCATTTTATAGAGTTTTCTAGTTCCCTTACAAATTTCCTTAATATTTTCATATTAATTATTGAGTCATACATATATGGGTACAAAGCAGATAGTCTGTCTTTCTGTTTGAGGAGCCAGGTAAGTGTTTTGTCATTTTATGAACTAAAAAAGGAACTTTCAAGAGCAATGTCAATTTTAAATCTCCATAAACTGTTGTCCCACTTGGTGATTATCTTGCATTTTCACCAAAGCTAATTATGTCTACCATTTTCTTGCCTCATCTTGTAATACCATTTCTTTGAAGTTCTGGCAAACAATGAGTTTAATTTGGCTATTAAGATTTCATCAGGTATGTCAAATTCCTCTTGCAACATATCAATTTCTCTAATTAATTGAATATGTCTATATTCTCCTTCACCAGAGAATGTTGGCCATTCCTCTAGCTTGGAGATATCCTTTGCAGTAATCTGAAGAAGGGGTCGAAATTTCTTTTAAAGAAAGTTTTCCTTCAGTTAAAGGTGTGGAGTTTCTGGATATATGTAAAGCAAGCTCATATATTTTATTAATTTGATTCACTTCTGCAACTATCTCCTCTTTTATCTTTTGCCTTTCATTATCATTCCTCTCTTGATGTGTGGCAAAAGTATTCTTGTTATGAACTATGTCCAAAACATGTTCCTTCAAGTTTGTGGGTTTTTCCTGATATGATTAATGGAAATATTGTCCAATTCATCATTTTTTCACCTCAAATTTACTCTCAATTCTTTCAAATTTGTTGAAAATTGACTCAATTCCTTCAGTTGTCACTATAAGCAGTTCAGTGAAAATTTTGTCATTATTTCTTAAGTCATTGACATTTTATGTAAATTTCTTTAATTATTTTTCAACATGGTTAATTTTTACATCAAGAATGGACTGAATATTTCTAATCTCATCAATCATTTGCATATAAAGGTCCTGTTAATCCTTTCTTGATGTTTTCATATGAGCTCCATAAGATTCCAGGCCCTATTGAGCACACTGTCCATGGCTTAAGGCTCCAATTGGGGAATCCTGTACCATTCTGTGCAAATTCAGAACCAATTGGAGTTGCCTTTATTGTTCCTGGGACCTTTCTTTGTCTTATGATGTCCTTTGGGTTTATGTTTGGCAAGTTATGGAGCTGGTTTATCCTACTGGTATTTCCTTTTCCAAATCTGAGATCATTTCCAGTTCTTTCATTTGATCTTCTGATAAAGGATTTTGGTTCTTTGGCCAATTCTCAATATTTTTGACCTCATCCTTTCAAGAAAATGGGCCCCAACTTCCTAAGAGTTTTTATGGTATTCTCCTGACCCAGAAATCTCGTGATGTTTAAGTAGGAGCTCATATTCCCCTTCCAATGGCTTGGGCATATTTCCCACTCTTCTTCCTTGGCTTCTCTTTACCATTCTTTGTACTGGGACTGATATATTTCTATAGCTGTGACTTGGAAGTGGTTCAACCCTTAAAAAATTACCTTGAATCAGTTCAGGCTCAGAGTTTATTTCAAATGTTGTTGGTACAGACCTTGTGGAGTAGGGGCACCTCTGGCATCCTCCAAATGTTCCTTTCTTGAGGAAGGCATGCCAGGTCTGCCTCTGGTCTTACCTCTTTGTTTTCCATATCCATCTGATTAGAGTAAATGTTTTCTTCCATTTCTTGTATGAACAATGTTTATGTCGATTCAACAGAAAATTGAAAGAAAGACAAAGAGCGCACATCCTTTGGTGTTTTTTTGGATAAAATTTCTTTGAATAAAGTGCCTCTTTTGGAAATTTGAACTTTTATGCTTTCTTCAGATTCTGGACTGGTAATATATCTCTTACTGAGCATATGACTGGCTGCAATATACTTGATCAAAGACCCTAGAAGATGAGAAATTATTAAAGTAAAATTATTCTTCATAATTCAAAATATTTTCAAGACTTTTTGTAAGGTTTAATTATTTTTCTATATTTGAAAAAAATTTCCTTTTTTAAGAAAAGAAGTTAATATGTAAGATTTTAAATTAGAAATTAATTCAGAGTAACTCAAAGAGGAATTCCATAAGTTTTTGGATCCAAAAGGCCATGTGTAAAACAGTATAACATGAATCCAAATTCCCCAATGAAAATGATTTTTTAGACATTTTCAAAGATAAAAATAATTTTACTTCAAAATGAAAGGAAAAAATTATTCAATCGATATATTTTGAATCTTAAAATTTAATTAATCAAGGGTTCAATGTTCAAAAAACATGGCCAAACCCCCAAATGTAAGATTTTTCTATGAAACTCTTGATAATATTACTATTATTAAAGAATACTATGACTTCTATTATGACATATAATGAATGAATTCATTATAACAGCAAATAATTAAATAATTAAATAATCAAATAATCAAATAATCAAATAATCAAATAATTACTTAATTATCTTTTTTACTTGCTATAAACCACCAGTGGTTATAAAATTAAGCAGTAATTTTTGACTAGAGCTTATTACAAGAAGTATCAATAATCAAACTTTGTATTGAAAAAACTTAAAAGTATAATAATTAATAATTATATTTTTCAAAAATAGTTATATTAAGTTTGTGAAGAAAGCTGAAAACGTTTGAGAAAACTTTAAGAATTAATCATACACTCACTAATACTCAAAGAATACCTTTAAATAGCTTCCAGAATGATTTGAAGGATCAATAATTGATCCATAACAGTAATACAACAATTCCTAGTTAAACACTATGAGAGATGGTATTATTGTTTTGATTTGATGTATTTCTGATTTATTTGAAAAGATAAAAACACTTAATAATGATTTTAACTAATTCTTAATCATTTTTATTAATGATAATATTATATTGGAAAAACAGCAAGAGTAGGCCTCTTTTAAGTCTCAAACGGTTCACAGAGGCATTTTATGGAGAAAACTGAAAAAACAAGGAGTGAGAGAATATTGATCCTCTTTGAATTATTACTTACCTCACTTGTTGTCACATGAGATTATCATAATTACTTCATTAAGTCATTTTAAATTACTACAAACCCATTCATGGTTAACAAAGAAAGGCATCAAAACTGTAAATCTTCTTTTATTTCAAAAATAACAATTCTTTCTGAAAGTCATGAATCCTTTTTGAAATTAGATCACTTTAACTAAAACTTTCAGTTTGAATTATAAAGGCATGATTCTCCTTGGTTTCAGTGTGTATAATCCCAACCTCCAATGGTGCTGAAAGCTTAATAAGGATTAATTGATATTTCCATTTTTAATGAATTTTGGAAGTTTTTAGCACATTTATACATAGAAAACAAAATAGCAAAGTTACAGCTAGCTGCCATGAGGTAAGTTCATGGATACTGGTCCAAGAGGGGTGTCAGTTCCAATTTAGGGGTTTATCCATGGATAATAATTAATAATAGACATTTTTACAGGAGTCAGAGTATCTCATTACCTCCTTTTCATGTCAAAATGGAAGCTTATTTGCTATTTTCTCATTTTTTAATGAGATTTTAACTTAGTAACAAGGCTTCCAAAAGGCTCTAGTAGAAAATTTAAGCCAAGATCAACAATTCATCCAAGTTTTTGGAGCATTCAATACCTCAGAGGTCCCAAAAGCTGGGTACTGTGGCTCTCTTTGATGTATTATGTTGCACTTAGCTATTTTCATGTGAAGTATAGTAATTCAGGCTCAGAGTGATATCCACTATTGGTGTACCAAAACTGTATAAAAGAACACAGTAATTGTAAGCTCTAATAATATTCATAAAGCTATTTTTAGCTTATATGTCACATGGAATTTCTCAAATTCCTATTATTTTGGCATTAAATTGAGAAAAACAAACATTCTCACAATTATTTTATGTGGTGTTGAAGTATTTACCATATGAGCACCTCATAGAGTTAATTTAGGCAAATTTAACCTAGGTCAAGCTTCATGTACAATCCAAATATGGCCTTAAATTCATGGATTTACCCCCAAACAAAAAATATATTCATCTTTTTTTAAATAACAAATGATGAATTTTGGATATGTGCATGACTGATGGATTATTAAAAGCTTAAAATTTGTATTTATATTCATTGTGGAACATTTGGGTATATAAAATATACCTCAAGGCTCACAATCATCCATTGTTCTACCTCTTCAATAGACCTTTTTATTCTTGAAGCTCAATAATGCTTAAATTGTTTTTTTGGTCTCCTTTCATGTCTGAAACTTCTTTAAAAAAATTCATTATTTCTATCCTTCTCAAGTAGCTATTTGTTCTCTTTTGTTGGATTTCTATACCTTCCAAGGTATTCTCTTTCTTTTTTCTTTCTTGTCCTCTGTTTTTAAGGAATTTTACTATCTTCTTTTCTTCTCCTTCTTCCAGAGGGGGAATTCTAAGTGGTGGTATATTTCTTAGGAAAAATAATTCCTTATCACCTGAGCTGTGAGGCTTTATCAAGCTTACAGGGAATTTTTGGTGTCCATTCATCAAATCTCCTGTTAGCTCTAGATGTACAGCATTAGGGCCATGTAGGGCTTTGATCATAAAAGCTCCTGCAAGGAGATCTTTCAGTTTCTTTGGTCCCTTGAATTTATCAAAATTTAAAGTTGATACTAGTACCAGGTCTCCTTCTTTTACAAATTCTTGTATGTGACTTTTGTCCCACCTTTCTTTTGTGTATTTAAAATAATCTTGCATAAATGATTTTTCATTATGGCTTGCTTTATCAAGCATTGTTTTAAATCTTATTTCTGTTGTGTTAATTTCAAATAAGTCTTTCTTCAGGATTCCCTAATGTATTCTTTTATTCTAACCCTTTTCTAAAATTTCAGCAGTTTTCATGGTTTATGAGTGAATTGATGTTCTATATGCCAGTTCAATAGATGTTATTAGAGGGCAAAAATCATGGGTAAAACCATTATTATCTTTGAATTCCATCCTATAAGTACAGAATCTCTTTATAATATCTTTTAGTGTTTGTATCATCTTTTCTTCTAGGCCATCATTTTCAGGGTAATACAACCTTTAGAATGATAATTTTGTCCTAAACAGGTTATGAATTTTTGTCCATAAGGCCAAACTGAGTTTATGGTCTCTATCACTTATGATATTTTTGGATAAGCCTCTATTGCTCATCACTTTGTTCCATATCATTATGGCTGTATCCATAGCTGTGTCATTGTTGTTACAGAGAAAGAACATAGTGGCTTTAGTATATCTGTCTACTGATACTAGGAAAGCATTAAAACCCCTGTCCCCTCCTAGGGTAAGGGCTGTTACCCAGTCCATATTGAATATTTACCATAGGTTTTTTTGTTCTTTGATTTGTATCATCATTCCAAATATTTTGCCTGTAGCTCTGTTTGCTTTTGTACATTTGTCAAATGTTTGTCAGTATTCTGAAACATCCTTGCTCCAATTTGGCCACCAAGAACAAGTTTTTACTTTTTCTATTGTCCTGTCTTCTGAGATATTTCTGGATAAAACACTATCATGACATTCACATAGGATAGTGTTTGTTAAAACTCTGTCTGTTAGAGTCAGAACACATGTTTGTTTATTTCTATGATAAATAATTCCATCCAGGAGATAGAATCTGCCTTAATCATAAGCCTTTTCAAATAATTAATCCAATTTGGAGGATAATGATGAATCTTTACAGTATTTCATTAAGAGTTTGCATAAAATATGGCAGTTTTTATCCACTTCATAGCTCTCTATTACTTGGCTGAAGAATTATGTGCCAATTTCTGTGACACATATTCCTTCTTTATGTTTTTCTGGTTCCTGTGGTACCCATTCTGGGCTTTCAAGTGTGTTTTGATAGGGCCCAGCTACTGAGGCAACTAGAAATTTCTTAACATTTCTAGATTTGTGTACTATAGTCATATTTAATTTATATTCTTGGATATCAATTTTCCATCTTAGAATATGTCTATTTGGTGTGTTCATTTGTAGTAATTATTTTACAGAATTACAGTCTTTAATAGCATCATAGAACTTCCTATTCAGGTAATAGTGTAGTTTCTCTAAATACCATACTAAACAAAGGCAGTCCATTTTACTTGCACTATATCTGGCTTCATTTGGTTTTATTTTCCCAGAGATGACAAAAATTGGTCCTTCAACAGGTTTTTCATTGATGATTCATGTCTGGTGTAGTGCAGCACCTAATCCTTCTTCACAATAATTTATATATATTTGAAAGGTAACTTACAATTTGGAATTAATAGAAAAGTGGTATTTGTGAGGGATATTTATAGTTCCTCATATTCTTCAACCCTTCCTTCAGTCATATCATAGACTTTTTTGTTTCTCACAAATCTTATAAAGGGATTTTCAAATTTGTGAAAAGTCCTTTATATGCTGTCTGTAATATCCAGAAAATCCTAATAATGATTTTATTTATTTTTAACTTTGTGAATTAGTTTTAAGTAGTACTTATGCTACTTTATTTTTATCAATTCCAAGGCTTACTCTAGATGCCACATGTCCAAGTGCTTTTAGTTCACTATATGCAAAGTGACATTTTTTCAAGGATATCTTCATATTGACTTTAACAAATTTTTTAAGACTCTTTTTAGTATTTTAAAGTTATTTTCCCAATTTTCCAAACAAACTATTATATCATCAATATATATTATTAGCCATCCCTCGGATAGTTCTTCAGGGAATATGGTATTCATCATTCTTGGATGATGGGAAGGGGAATTTGTTGCACCAAATGGCATTCTCAGGTATTCATATATATCACAGTGTACTATTTTCCTTAGTAGTTTTTTGGGATTTTCTTTTAAAAAATCTTTGTGAAAACCTTTAAAAGCATCCATTCCTATGATAAATTTAGCCTGTGACAGTTGTTTCAATGTCTCATAGATTCTAGGTATTGGATATCTGTAAGAGATACTGTAGGAATTCAAAGCTCTAAATTCCCCCACCATCCTTTATTTACCATTTGACCAGGCTATAATAATAGGTGTAGTCACCTCTACTGTTTCATCATGTCCTATTTTCCTTAAGACTCCTAGGTCCATTAATTCATTAATTTTGACCTCTAAGGCTTCTCTAGCTCTTGGGCTTTCTGGATAAGCTAGTCTCCTCAACCAGGTTTGATAAGGCTTTTCTAAATTGATTATAATTTCTACTTCATGTACAGCTATAGAAACTGATGGTTTTTCATCAATTTCAAAGGAATTTCTGTATTTATACAGGAGGTAAATTTACTTTTCTTTCATTTTTTCATTTAATTCTTTGTTTAATTCTTCCTCTTTCAGATCTTTACTTATTAATTAGTGTTTTCTTGTGCTAGTTTCCTCATTTCTATGAAAGTAATTTGTTTTTTTATTTAAGAAGCCAAATTTATTTTCTTTCATTATCTCCTATGTTAAAATACCTCTCTTTTTGGTTTGAGATATCTATTCCATATATTGGAAGGGAATATTTTCCAAGTATGAAGTGGGAACTGTTACAGCTTTCTATTACTACAAACTCTTATGTTAGTCTTATACATTGAGATGGATGCTTTAAAGTCAATTTTAAATAAATAATTTTAAGGGTTTTCATGCTTTCACTTACACTACTACATTGACCCCTTGCATTCGTATAAGCTTATCTTCCCATTCTGTTATAAGTGCATTTAGATAATTTTTCCCAACACAAGTAAAATATGCACCTGTGTCCAAGTTTCTCCTTTCCTCTTGATATTTTATCATAAAAATTCCTATACTCTATTTCTCAGCTGTATGAACCATCCCTTTTTCAGGTTTTTTTTCTATGTAGTTTTTCATCCTTTATGTTTTTAAGTAATGTATCAGATTTTCCAACTTGTGGTAAACTGTTATTTACATCTAAGACTTCATAATAAAAATGAATATTATTAATTTGGGCATTAATTATATTCATTTTGTCACATTCAGAAGTTTCTGATTCCTCAGTTTCTTTTTTCATAATCAGACTCTTCTTCTTTAAAATTTTTATCTTGTGTTTTCACAATTTCATTAATTCTTTCTTTTCAAATAAATCATTGTCTCAGTCTCCAATACCATTACATTTATGGCATTTCCTTTTCTCATTGGTATTTTTGGGCTTGGAAATTTTTTTTCTGCTTATCTTTTTAATAAATAGTTTGTTTGGAATCTTCATTTCCAATTTCTTCCAGGTGCTTGCAATCCTTGTTCTGGTCACAATATCTTCTAGTGCATTAATGTACTCTTCTGTGGAACATGGCTCTATGCACCTACTTCTTAGGGAATGTAGAGTTCTCCCCCAAATTTTTTGAGTATTTTTATATGTACCATCTTTTGTGATATTTCTGATAAAAAGGCATTCAAAATTTCAACTTTTTCAGGAACCAATACAAAGTTTTGTCCTTATCTGGGCCAAAGAGTTAATTTTCAAATGCATTATCCATTTTGTACCTCCAGGAATCATTTTCCCACTTAGTGAGAATTTATTTTTTCCACCAAGGCAAGGTGTCCTCTCTGTTTTCCTTTGTTATTCCATAATACCATATATTTGTATATTTCTCAAATAATGGGTATGATATTCAATTTTTTTATTCATCTAGTATGCCATAATCTTCCTGAAGAATATCAATCATCTTAATAAATGACATCTGGTCATATTCACTTTCTACTGTTAGTTGTGGCCATTCTTGAGTTTTAGGTACTTCTTTAATTAGAAGATGATTATTTTAATCATCATGAAAGAAAATGCTACCCCTTCCAGAAGGGGTAGCAGGTCCAACCTGAGTGCCAACCTTTGTTCTAACCTTGATTTTATTGCAGATACTTTCAGCCACAGCTTTGGTGATTCAGAAGCTTACTGAATTAAAATAGAAGATTATAGATCTTTCAAGATTTTCATTTTTTTCTTCATTAATTACATATCTACCACTCATTCATACAGAAATAAGAAACAGCTTACCAACAGGCAACAAAGATTCTGTGATGAATATATTTGAAAAAATTCCACATTAAGTTCATTCTCTTTCCTATTTGAAGAATTGGCTCAACTCAAATTTTCCCCAAATTACAAAATATTAATATCTAAATCTTTTTGAATGCAAAAATTCAATGTATAAAAAATAGATCTTTCAAAGCAAAAACCAGTTTCCAGCCAAATCCTGAACCATATCATTTTTTCTCCCCTGTTGAACACTTTATATACTTGTGAAAAGTGACATTATGAGCCTTGAATGTTTTTTTACAAGAAAATGATTTCTTTTTTACCACACATTAATAGCCCATATTTATTCTGAAAACATTATTTTCACAAGTATTCAGAGCTAGGTTTTTGGCTATTTATTTAAAAAAAACAGGAGTAGTATTCTGTTCTCCAAAAAGCTGCACTCTTTTCTCAATTATTTTATCTTTTTTTTGAATTTTTTTCTTGCAGTTTCATAAGCTTCTTTCAGTTTAATTGAAAATTTTGATTATCAAGCCTTTTATTTAATTCAAATTTCCTTGCACATTTGGCTGAATCATTCTTAAATTAATGTAATATGGTCTTTAAAAAACTGAACCTTCTTTATTTAACATTGTTCAATTATTTTTCAAATACTTAATCTGTATTTTCACTTAATTCCTTTTTCAAAAACCTTCTGCATAAAAATTTGAAAATAATATGAGTATTCAGTTTTCAAAGTTCCGAGTTTTTTATTGCAATATTTCTTAATTGTTCTTAGTTATCAAAGTATCCCTAAATTCATAATTTCTTTTGAAAAATGTAAAATCATATAGAATAAAAACTGATTCTTTTTCTCAAATTTCAATTTTGTTTTTTATTTGTGGTAGGTTATATATTCTTGATTATTTTTTTGATTTTCCTCCAATTTTCTGCCATTTTTTTAATTTTTGGAAATATTTCTGGGGGCTTTCTAATGTTATTTTTTGTTCTTTGGTATTTTTATATTTTTATTATTTCAATTTTTCATTTTTAAATTTCCCCATTTTGAATTTATTATTTTTTTTGTAAACTTTATTTTAAATTCTTTTATTTATTTTTTTAACTGGGGTGCAAACACTCCAAATAAGTGTAGAAACACTGATTTGGAGGTTTATTTTGTGATTTTATTGCAATAGCGCTATTGAAAACAAATATCAAAATAACACTCAAAATCGGTGTAGAAACACTGATTTGGAGTGTTTGCACCCCACCAAAGAAAAAAAAATAGAAAATGGAAAAAAATCAAAAACACAAAAACACAAATTATAAGATAAAAATCAAAAAGAAAAAAAGCTTAAGAAAATAAAATGATAAAATTATGAAACAATAAAATAATATATTAAGAAAATAACAAGATTAAAAATAAGAGTAAAAGGGGAATTGCAAAACAAACAAGAAGATGAGCCCCAAACAAGGGAAAAAATTTAATATCCACAAGAAATATTCAAAGATTTGCAAAAATAACTCAAAATAAAATAAAAATATAAACCAGTCAAAATATCAAAAAGCAAATAAAGAGAGAATATAAGCAAATTCAAATCTAAAATTAGTAAGAGAAACAATTACAAAAACACAAGAAAAATCTAAAATTATCATTTTGATCGGAGCCATATTGGTCAAATAGGAAATAAAATGACAAAATTTGAGATACAAAGAAAATAAAAATAAAAATAAAATATGACCTAAATAATAAGCTGGTTATAAATAACATAAAAGAATAATAAAGCATTCTGATATAGAAATTTGTACATATATCAAAAAAAATCATTCACATAATAATTTCTTGTGGATCAAAATATACCAATACCAAAATTGCCTCAGATTATTATGAATATATTTTAACATCATTAGAGGATGTTGAAAAATGTCAGAAAACACAATATATTGAAATTTTTCAAATCACTCACAAGATGTTTGAGGATATCTCTGTGAAATAGTTCGATCCACATTATGGGTCAGTTACTTGAACAAATAGCCTCAGAAATACACTTAGCAGGCTTTAAATTCAGTAGTCTACAAGAATAGATCATGAAATTATCCGACATCCAATTTTTCTCCAACTTGACTACAGCTCAGCTGGTGCAGGTGAGTTGGACAAAGGTTTGAGCCAAATTTTAATGGAGTTGAATTTAAGCTTCATCCAAAGTTAAAAAAAACAAAATTAACCACAGAAAGGTCTTTAGGAGTCATTTTTCAACATGATTACTTCTTGAGGCTGAAAAACTTTGTATATTAAACCAAAGATTTGACCACTAAGCACAATATTTTACAAACTTTAAGAAGACTTCAATGCGTATTCTAATTCTCTTTGAAAAGAATAGCTTAAGAGCCTATACTCAGTTTTTTTATAAAAATAACCAATACTTACAAGATTTCAAGCTCTTAAATACAGACATTTATGACAATCTCACTTACCCAAAGCTTGAAAAACACTCCACTATAAATATTCTTTACATAGATTTTTGTTTAAAGCTCTTAAAAGAGGAAGTAAGATCATCATAGTTAAAAATTTTACTCTTCCATGATGCATATGAAAAAAAGGCTTCAAGAATTGACTTGAATTATGTTCAGGTTTTCTTTTCTGAATCAAAAAAACCTAAAAATGGGAATAAGCTATTGCATGAATTTGTTACACATTTTTTCCCATTTTGAAAAAAAAACTTTGCATCAAAAAAATCTTTCAAAGGAGAATTTAATTTGTACTTGTCTGTATGGAAACATAATTTAGTCTTGACAAACTGTATAAGTTGGGGATTGGCATTTTCATCTTCAAATACTGAACATTTTGAAGAATCGATAACACAAATTTATCATATAAGGAGTACAATACTAATTGTTATAGCAACTCCTTAAGTCTATTATTGCATATTTATGAGCATAATATGTGGATTACAAAAAAATTTCAAATCAAAATCTTGTACCAAAATATTATACAGAAAGAGATGTAAATTTATATATGTATTTGCTTTGAAAATTGTAACAAACATTTTCATTTAAAAGGAATAATTCAAAATTTCCAAGAGAACTACATACCTCAAATATTCTTTCCCCATTTTCATGCTTAGAGGATTAATAATGGGGGTATTTACATTTCTAGTGCTCACTAATTCCATTAGAATATATGAATCTGAAAGTGAGTAATTTTTAATATACTATTCATTTTTCAAAATGCATGATTAAAATATATTAGAAGCCTTCTGCATTCAACCACACTTGAAGGGTATTGGTACTTCCAGATAACTGCAACAATAATTGTTGGAAGAATATTTTTCTAAGCCCTCCAGGTTGAAGCAATAAATATTAGGTCAGAAAGAGTTGAAATTAAGGCCTTAAATGGGCTAATTGAGGGAGACAAGCTTTAAAACTAGTTTGAGATTACAACTAATATCCAAATATAATAACTGAAGGTTTCTGAAAGAAATAATAGACATTAACCTTTTCATGAAGGTATTTGAGGGGAAGGGATCAAATTCAGTTTATTAGTCTCACACCCAAATGAAAGATTTATATTTGAGTATTATTGTGAATTTTTTCATCCAGTTCCATATATTAATTAGAGTAATCACAGCTATATGATTCTTAATTCAGTTTCTGGAATGTTTTGATTTTGGTGTTTTCAATTAGATTGAAATATAAATATACAAGTGAATTCCTTGTTTCACATAGGTATGCCTACTTGAAGAATACTCTTGGTAACACCAAAATGATGATTATTAATCATAAAGTTACACAGGGGCACTGAATTCATAATGATCAGAAAAATAAAAATCAAAAATTTATTTTCAGATAAATTTCAAACTTCATTTTGGAAGAAAAAAATTTCTTTGTAGAAATAATTGTGAGGAAACTTGAAATAAATTTCATGTAATTTAATTTTTATTTCAATAATGACATCCCGAAATTGTGATTTCAACCTAGAACTACCTTGAAGCTTTATTCCTTATTTATATATCTTGCATATCTTAGTGAAATACTTCAATACAAAGAAAATTCTGGCTCATATGAGGAATTCAAATTTATAATTGTAAAATTTTAAAATTTTTATTTTGATGATTTGGAAAAATAATCATAGCCTTATTTATTTTTCTCCTTAAGATAGAAGAAAATTAAGAACCTCAGTTGAAATTAATTTTATCAAAGGGTTTAATATAATTAATTGTTTTTTCAATAATATCTTTTCTATAAATTAAAGAAAAGTTCAAGATATAGTCCTATTTGGTAGTTTCTTTTGGAAATTTTGGGTATATTATATTTCATTTGTGATGGAAATAAAATAAAATTTAGAAATAAGGTGACTCAGCTTACTTCTATCATGGTAAGAAGGTGTCACAGTGAGTATATCCTAATATTTGTAAAATTAAAAAAATATTTCTTTTCAATTTACAAAGAAAATGATATGTATCAGGGATAAGAGAAAGACAAAATTATATGCAGTGAATATTCTTAAGAAATATTAATTTTGAAATTGGGATTGACAAAAAAAATTCGAAATTGCCTCCCAGGCGTTAAAGAAGGGAATTAATGATGTATTGTAATGTGTTTCCAATTTCTTGAGACTATTATAAAGTAAAATTTTTGAAAAAAGTATAAACTTATAATAAACATATTGGTAATTTTTTGTGAGTGAAGAAAATTTATCATGAGGAATTACTTAAATAGGAATAATTTGATGTATATACTTTCAAGATTAGTAATATTGATATATAATGGAAAAATTGAATGAGAAAATGATCAATCTAAGGAGGAATAATATTAGTGAGGAGGAGAAAGTGTACTTTTATGTTGATAAATTTAGGAATCCAATATTTGATGGTTAATGGCTTCATCTTGATATCAGCATTATTAGTTTTTTTCTAAAGGAAGGTTTTGAAATGAAGTATTCTTTGGGATTCTCAGAAGCTACATATCTCAATTAATTTTCTTTGATGTAATTCCAAATCTTCAAAATCTGGCTTGGAAAATGATAAAATAATAATAGCAAGTTGGAATCTGGGTTGGACCTAGGTTGGACCTGCTACCCCCCTTGAGGGGATAGCCTTTTTTTTCACGGTTAATGTTGGCTTAGTTCTGTTATAAGAGGATTTGTTATATTTTTTGGTTTAACAGGAATTTTTATATGATAAAATGGTGTTAATAACTTTGACATATTCAAGTTAGCCTTATTTGTATTATCCATTTTCTCAGTAATTGGTCTAATCTAATTTTTAATTTCATCTTTAAGATTCATTCTTGCTTAATAACTTCTTTCTACATGATTCAAAAGTAATCCTTAGTTTGAGGAAGTCTTTCCTTCCAATTTTTAAACAGATATGGATAATTTACCGAATTTTTCTGTTAAATTATCAATACTTTGATCATAATTTATTTTTAAAGCTTTATCTTTGATTTCTTTGATATGTTTATACAGCTCTTGTTATCCTTGTATCAATTCTTTAGTATCATCAATTGAAGGTTTTAGTTTATTATTTTAAACCATGAATTTCATACTATTTCTTTCTTTCTTATTTTGTACAACAATTTGGGATAGGGATAATAAACTTTTATTTATTTCTTTTAATTATAATGAAATAATTTTAATTCCATTTAAAGGTAAGAATCTTTTTTTAATTAAATCTTAATGTGAGATTTTGTTTAATTATTTAAAATATCAGGAGACAAAGTTATTTCTTTGGGAAAGATGGTTGTCTCATTCTTTATTCTTCCTTGTCCTTGAGCTCCATCAAGGTTTTGGCCATTTTGAAAACATTGTCCTTGGCATCTATTCAGAATCTTGGGATTCTATAATTGTGGGAGTATGGTTTGTTTCAACTCCTTTTCTTTTTCTTCTTCCCTTCTTGGGCATTTGCTTTTACTTGAGGCTTTCTGGTAGAAGCTACTGAAGTTTCTTCCTTGCTTGCCTCTCTCTTTTTGTTGTGATAATCCTTTTTATTTTTGATTTGAGGTTTGGATAATAGTGGATTCCATCCATTGGATAATTTTTATTTTTCCTCCTCTTGAAGGAATTTCTTGAGAATGTGCCAAGAGTTCATCACTCCTTGCTGGATTCAGGGTAACAACTCCACCTTTTTTCTCTTTGTATACTGTGCAATAATGTTTGAATTGGATCAATTATATGTATATTTGAGCCTTCTGAATTTGATTTATTTCTTGTTGAAGGATTAATACTTGGTTCCATTTCTGGTTCAGAAATGATAGGAATCTCAATTACTTGTCTTTAAGTAAAAATCATGGCCCTGCCCCCAAATTTAGGGTTTGACTTTGTAAAAATAAGTAAAAATTACTAATATTTTACTTATTTCACACTTAATTTCCTAATTAATAGTGAATAATAAGAGATGAAACAACCAAAATAATAAAATATTATTGTGATTATGGCATAAAATATATCATATCATTTAGAAAAGATAAATGATTTGAATTATATTCTAAAACCAATATATTAATAACTTAATATTTGATATATTAAGGCTGATTATTATTGTTACCAAATAATAATGATAGCATAAAAAATTTACATTGAGTAACAAATAACAATTGATAGCTAAAATATTATTAATATTAAGGTTATAGATCAATATAACTACTATTTATATTAATAAAAATGATTTTAGAGAGAAATTAGGAGAGAAATAGCTAAAATAAGATGAAAATAACCTACTTTCAGAATTTAAAATGATAATTTTGAATTTATTTGAACCTAAAGAAGTAATTAAATAGAATTTTGAATGTAGTTACAATTGTAAAGAGTGAGAAATACAATCTTTACTATTTTTAGATGGATGAAGATTTTTTTAGGAGAAATTAATAATTTGAATAAAAATATCATTATAATAACTAAATATTAATTTATTAATACAAGCTATAGTTTTATTCTTTACCAATTAAAATTTGAATTTGAAAGAACAAAGTGTTTTACCTTATTATTTTCTATTTTATTAAATTTGATGCATCTGAGTGAGAAACAGAGATAGAAAGAGTCTATATATAGTAAAGCTCCTTCATTCTAGTGACTAGATACCTCATAGTTTTTTTGAAATGATGCTAGCCACTGGAATCAATAATTCTTTTATTTTATGATTATATTATTCTTAAACCTTCTTACTTCATGATTACACCATAATCTAAATTTATCACTATAGCATCTAATTTACTTAGATGATAAGCTTGGAAAATGATTAAATTTTGTGTATTGAGGTAGTTTTATATCTTATTTAAATGTTAAACTTAAGTTAATATTGAAGTTAAAAATCAAAAATGATCCATCTTATACTTTTAACTTTAATCTTTGATAGCTTTGAAGTTTCTCACATGAATTAAATTAAGAGAGTTGATTCTAATAGCTTGGATTTTTTTTGAATTTTCCAAGATCATTTCCTCACATTATCAAGACTTTATTTTTGATAAATTTTCTTGTGAGTCATCTTTTCTGTCAAAATATACTATTTCAAACTTTGAACCATTATTTCTCTGGGTTATACCTTGAATATCATTACAAAAAAAGGAAATTGCTCAGAGCTAGTTGAATGGAAATATCTACTTTTTGTTAAGTTTGGACCATTTTTGGTTTGTAGTGATCAACTTTTATGACCATTTTTGGTAAATTTCTCTTTATTATTGATAGCTTTATTTATAAACTGAAAAATTAAGCTTATAGATTTTTTCTTAAAATTATTTTGTGGTAACTTTAACTTTATATAATATCTTTATTATTTTTATTTCAAAATATATGAGCTAAAAACCATTACTATATGCACTTATAATAAAAGTGCATATATCCAGGTATCTCGGTAAGTATTTAGTTTACAGATATTACATCAACAATATATAGTTTTGGATGGTTAATTCATTGGTGTAGCTTATTTCACATCATCGTTCATTTTAATCTGATATAATCAAGAATTTAGGCCTTTTTACTTATTTTAATGAGTTTTTAGTAATTGGGTATTAATTAGTGTTATCAAAATAATTTTCATAATTTTTTTTTACCTTTTCTGGCTATGTGTTAATATCTCAGATCTTTAAAAGAAGCCTTTTGGTTGAAGAAATAATTAAAATCAGAATCCTAATTTGTCCATTACCCCTTACTCTAACCAGATTTCTTGAAATATTTGAAAAAGATGTCATGATTTTTTTAAATGACTCTTCTTTCAGTTTTAATTAAAATAGAAAGACTCTCTTGAAACTATCAATAGACAAAAATAATAGAAAGTTAGAATTACTTTTTCCATAAACTCTGATCACAAAGATAAGAGATTATCTTTTTCACAAAGTAGTAGGTCACCATTCTAAATGCCTGTTGATACTATGGGTATACTAACCATCATCCTACCTTTTCATAAATGTTACCTGAACAAATCACAACAGCCCTAATTCACTAATCAATTTAAAATCATAATTCTACCATTTTAATGTATTAAAATTGACCTTAGAGGCCTGATGTCCCCATCATGCCTATTTGGATATTTCTATTTTCTCACTGTAGTAAACCAAGCAAATTCTTGTAATATCAACAAGATGTTAATTTAAAAATCACATTCATCTGATAAGTTTTTTTCTCACAATAAAATTATAGAAAATTGTGGTAATAGAACAATAAATAAAGGAATTTTGGATTCAGGTGAAATAATTTGAATAATAAGCTCAAAAGTCTATATACCTTCTGTGGGTTTTCTCACATCTTTTCTCGCTCTAATACACCCAAAAATAACTTTCTAGATAAAATTACCAGCCAATCAATTATTCAAAAGGCCTTTTTCCCCTTCAATTTCTTTAATCCCCTGATTTAATATTGGTCTGAGGCCATCAAAACTAATGACACTATCAATTTTTTATATAATCTTACATCTAATCCCTCCAGGAACAAAATCTCAGTCTATCCGCTCTGGACCAAAAAACCCGGCCAGGATATGTAAATTTCAAGCCATCGACACAATCCTTAAAGAAAAGAGGAATTGGAAGATGGTTGACAATTCCATTTAGGGTCTCCTCCTGGGATACAATAATTATATTTCATCTTGTAAGAGAAAATGGCTCAAAAATGGAAGGATTGTCATTTTTCAACATTTCATATTTACTCAGTAATTTATTCCATCTATTGAAGGTATTCATAAAAAGAGATACCTTTTGATTAACAATTATCATCCTGTTTTTCTCACACAAAATAGATAAAATACATGCTTCTTAGTTTTCTGATGAAAACCCTGAAAATTATTTAGTGGGTTTAAATGAATCCCACATCTCTTACCCTGGCTTTGGCTAAGAAATTACTATTACAGAGTCACCTCTTAAGCCAAAGATCCAAGTGCTCAAGGAACCCAAATCTCATTTCACACAATTCAAATCAATAACAAGTTTCTTCTTAAACCCATAATTAAGTAGTTCTTCTCAAATAGACTTACAAATCTCCCTAAACATTGTTAGTGCCCTTAGCTCATTACTCTAATATGTATCATTGGCTTCCATAAAGAAGGGATTTTGTTCAATGGAAAAATATTCATTTCAATATTTTGTGCATTCAAGTCCTTTTTAAAATCATGTTAGAGATTCCTGGGTCTCCGATATGAAGAAAAAGTATATTAATAATAAAAAATAAAAGGGTAGGATTTGTTCCTAAGGTTTTACTCATACTTCTAAATTCAAATTTGTGAAAACAAATTTTCAGAAAGGAATATTCAGCTCTATTAACTCTTTGAAAATACAAATTTGATTCAATAGCTCCTTTCTTAAGAACCCCTATAGTTTGACTTTCTAGTTGTAGATTTATCAAAATCTTTCTAAAGACCAATGCATATACTATCTTCAGTTCAAGAAAGATCCCCTTTTCTGGTACAAATAGCTGAATGGATTACTTTTAAGTTCTTGGTCGAGTAATTGAATTATGGACCACTTTGTATTGCACCAAATTTAATGAGAATTCAATATGAATTTATGTTCATTTTGAAAATATTTAAATTTTCATAAAGTATTTACATTCATTTAAAAATGAAATTACTCAGAAATTCAAAATTAAACATTTTAGGGAGTCTAGTCTAATTCTAAAGATAAAAACAAATCAGACAGAAAACTTAGTTTAATTTGACTAAGAACATGTTTCTTACAACTTCATTGAGCTCCATGACATCAACAAGTGTAATTCACTCTTAACTCCTGTTGTTTCAAATGAAAATTTCGCCCCAGTATCGGAGTGAAAGAAAGTAGAGAACAATCGCTTGGCTTCCAGCTATTGCAGTGCAGAGGACAGTCCGAACTTCCTCAGAATGGTAATAAGACACAACCTCTCATTTTTTATTAGAGCATTATACAAGCACCTTAAAAAACCTGTTATATTGTATTGGTATTTTTACTTGATTTTAGTAAATACCTTGAGGGTTTTGAATGCCTTTTACTAGCCTATTTCAGGAAATTCTTCTCCATTATTCTTTCCTATGGTGATTTTTGTTGAATAAACTGTCAAGAAAAGTTCTAATTAATCACTGAGTATAAGGAAGCACTAAATGAATTTATGATTCTTTGAAAGACAAAGACACAGCCAATCTCACCACCAAATTACTCTTTCCTTAAAAATGGTGCAAAGAATCTATGATTATTGAGTTTCACTCCCCAATTCCCTTTCAAGGAGATAAATGAAAGTGTGTCAAGACATCTGGTAGGGATAGTAATTTCAATGAAAAAAAGGATGAAGCATATTTAAATCCAGCTCTATTTTCCCAAAGTGGAATTAATATGTGTGAAATCTGTTCTTAAGCACACTCAAACCAGATATATTATGGCAGATCTTCTTACTAAGTCATAATTCTTTGCTTCTCTTATACAAGCATTTTCAGTATTGGGTGTTTTTTGCTTATGAGCTAGGAGGGTGTTTAAATCTTTGACTAATTCTACTAAGATATTGTCACAGATATTTCTATAAAAAAATCCATGATAAACCTGTTAATTGTGTACATTTTGATCTATTTTCAATACCTCAACCAATCATTTGATCATGAATAATTGTTAGGAAATTCCTTCTGACTCCACTAAATCTTTTTCCAACTAATTAATCTATTTTAATCTCTTCTTTTTAATTTTCTTCATTTAAATTCTCCATATTTTATTTAATTCTCATTTTTTATGGTTTATTCATTTTTTTTATCTTTTTAGGTACATTTTTCACTCTTATGGCTTCAATGTTGGACCAGGAAACTGATATTTCTCATACCTCTGGTTTTTTGTTTATTCTATTAATTGAAATAATTTTTTTTCACTCTTAATTCAACCTTGAGTTACTTATTATTCTACTATTCCTAAGATTTGGTTATCAAAAAAGATCCTATGTAATGAATCTTTGGTTCTTCATTTTAATAGATATAAAATATCTATGTAATCTTCAAATTTATTCAATAAACATTTTACTATATATTTAAGTGCTCATTCTTCTTGAGTTTTAGATCTCAATAAAGATTTACAAACTAACAACAAGTTATTCTTGGTATATCATACCATAAAAGCTCATTTTTTTATATTCAAAAAAAATTCTCAATCAGAATATGTCCAAATTTGAAGATTCTGTTGTTATCTTATTTCAGTTAAATCAGTTCAATTCTTCCTTTGTTGAGTTGATGTGGGCATCTAATTTAGAATTGAGATTTTTTTAAATATTTACCTTATATGAATTTATTTTTTTTTTTTAAATAAATAAAAAAAAGTTCATTGTATTTAAAAATTTTATAATAATATTAAAGATTATTTTCATTATTTATTATTATTTAGTTATTTTCTATATGTAAAATCTCACTTTTAATTTTGATTAAATATGAAAATTGGTGTTTCTAAAAATTTTTTTCTTAATCAATTCCAGGGCTCCACTCATTCCCTGTGTCAATTGAGCCAAAATTGATGCCAAAAGGCCATTTTTTTATATTTTTTATTTGTTTTTAATATCAGCTGGGGTACTCAACCCCCAAGAATTTTTGCAAAAAGAAGAAATAGTGAATATTTTTTCCCAAAGGCATTCATTATAAAAATTCCCTTAACAAAAAAAAAGAGTGGAAATAAAAAAAAAAAAATGGAAACAAAAACTGTAGCATATCAAAGAGGGCCATCCAAAGGGATGGCCCTATAATTTTCCAGGACTCACCCATGTTTTTGGTGAGGGTTGCATAATAGCTCAAAGGAGGGTAATATTTCATTTTAGTTTGTTTTTTTTTCATTTTTTTTAAAGAAAAAAAAATCATTCTCAAAGAAAACATTTTTTGGCTGTTGTTTTTCAAAAGTTTTTTTTTCTTAAATTTTTCTTTTGGTTAAACGGAACTTTTGCCCAAAATTGAGCAAAAAAACTGGGTGGTATCGTGCGCTTAGTAACTTAGTTACTAAATTGACGTTGTGTTTTGCTAAATCGACGCCAATACAGCGTCTGTTTAACAAAACGTTAGCGTTGGTTTAACAACGCCCTATGAATACTTAATCACTTTTTTAAAAAAATAAAAATCAAGGCATTTTAAATGGGTTTTTAATCAAATTATTATTTTATTTTCACTTTTTTTATTAAAAAAAAGACTTCAGTTAATGAATGAAAAGTTTCAATTTTTCACATTTCAAATGATTAATTTATCATAAATAAATAAATAAACTTCTCTCTTATTCTTTGAATATTATTTTTAAGAATAATTGATTTTGTGAGAACTTTCATTAGAGTCTTAATTAACGCACATTGAATTTTACGGATTTTTTACTGGAAAGTTAAAGAAGACCTGATTGGAAAACGATTTATCAGTTTCTGGATAAGGGAACCAAAAAAAAGTCCATATGGGGCTAATAAGAGTGTGATGGATAGATGTAAACATTACTTGGTTGAGCATAGCTCTGAAGAAAGTCAAGGGGCATCAAAAAGGTCATAAATGGAAAATGATATCTTATGATTTACAGCTAACAAGACCAACATGGTCTTTTTTTGTTCTATTATTACAAGCATAATAAAAATAAGGAAAAGTAATATATAAACAGGAGCCAAAATTGCTATTAAAAGACAAAACCTCAAGAGATAAAATAGGATATGCCATAAAATAGAAAGAGATAATTCTTATCATAAAAAATCATAATGTTTGAAAGTGAAAACAAATCCTCAAATGGTGAGTGGGTTTATAATCTATCAATTTTTCATTTGGCTGACTTGGATAGTCTTGCAAAGGTTGGTTACAATAAATCTGTGCCACCAACTACGTTAGTTTCATCCACTGTGGCCGTAGAGCTATCTTGTTCAACAGTTATGGCTTCAGCCAAAGCAGCTTCTTCAGCTTCTTCAGCTTTGATTTGTTTTTTTATCCTTTGCTTTTCTTTTCGTTCTTTTCGAATCAAACTTCTTTTAGTGAACCACTTTTTCATCACTTTAACGAAACCCCTTTCTGGTCTTCCTTTAAGAGAGTCAATGTATTCCACTGAAGCTTTCTTTAGGTATCTAGAAAGATCTTCTGAGATCCTGTCTTCATTCAAATTATACCTCTCTTGTATTTCTTCAGGTACGTGTTCTTTAAATGCTGCTAGCAATTCTCTAACCACCTCTGGACCGGGCTTGTGCAATGAGGGCGGCAATGTAGTTCTTGAACGTGTTGCTGGGACTACCTGGCCCTCCTCGACAGACGCTTCAGGAGCTACTTCTTCCAAACTGTTGGCTGTCGTAGTTTGGATAGATTCTGGTGGCGGAAAAGTTAGCGGATCAATCCGGCTACAAATCTTATACAATAATGGCCTAATAGCCTCAAAAATAATATCATCCGTCTCTTGGAAAGTGATTGAAACTCCTTCTTGACTTTCTGCCGTCGCCATTAAGGGAGTGTTTTCATTATCTGGCTGTGCCTCATCGACTTGTGTCGTCGTTATTAAGGGAACATTTTCATTATCTGGTTGTACCTCCTCGACTGCTTGTTGATTCTTTAACTGGAATTTTCCTGGGGTTGACTTTTTATTCTTTGGCTTTTTAGCCTTCTTACGTTTTGCCGTTATGGCTTTTACCTTGCGAAATCCATAAATTTGAAAGGCCAAGTACGCCAAACTAATCTCTACAAAGAAAACAGGTGCGAAGAAATCGCTAAAGCAATCCATAAAATGTTGTCAAACGTAGGCCCAATAATCAACCAAACAAGCAATCACTTACATGCCTGCTGCAATTGGTAAAAAACAAGTTACGCTATCGTGGTTGTAAAGCACAATTAGAAAATTTTTCAAGCATAGTAATCATTTAAGAACAGAAGTTACTCACGCCACTAAACGGATCAAAACTCGCTTTTTGGTTCTACGAAACAAGCTGTATAAGTCGTTACGGAGATTTTCCACGCTGGGCTGTTGGGATTTCTCCGACCCGTCGGCAGAAGGCCCTCCAAAATTTGTAGGGTAAAGAACCAAAATCTAATGCCAATAAAAAAGGGTTTTTTAAAAGAAATGAGAACTTGGTAGTCATTTAAAGAACATTCTTTGCTAGTATTCTTATTACCCACTTCACCGAGCTTCCGCTTAGGAGGTAAGCGGGAAAGCGTTTCAACGCAGGAGGTGGGAAGCCATTTCGTCAAGGTGGAAGCTCCCTATGATGTCAATAAAATAAATTCTTTAAGTATCTCTTACTTCTTTTGAAGCTCTTGCTTTGAATGTGATTTGAAAAAAAAAATGATACTTACTCGAATGCAAGCTCCACGAAATTTTTTTAATTTTGCAAATTTACCAACATTTGGAATTTCCTTTCTTTTTAATTGTTCACCAAATTGAACTTCTTTTTGATAAATTCTAACCAAACGTTTTGAAAGTTTTTCTTTTGGTCTTTTTTCTCCATTTTCATTTTTTTTCGGTTTTTGATAAGGACGACGTGGTAATGAACTAAATGTTTTGAAAATAATCAATTTTTTTATAAATTTTACTTAACCTATACAAAAATGAAACATCTAATTCTCTTACTAAATTAAAAATGGTGTAGTCTTTTTCGAACGAGTTGCATTAACTGGTTCAGGAAATGGTATGAGGAATACCACACTCGGGAGGAAAGTGTTGGTGGGTAATGAATCAAATTGAGTGCTATTGCTACTACTCAATTCAACTATAGCCTCATCAGAAGTTTCAGTATTGACTGTAGTTTCGGTTAACTCAGCCACCTCCAAAGAAGAAGAAGGTTCTTGAATAAAACTTTCATCTGAATCATTAGTTGGTGGGAAGCTAGAAAATCGCTTTAAACTAGGTCGTTGATTTGCTTGATCAGGTACGACTAAGCTAGCTGCTTTCTCTTGTTTCAAAATTGGTGTACTTGATGATGCTAAGGCTTTTGCAATAGTAGCCATTTTCTTCAATTAAATTCTTTGTTTATAAGTATTTTTTATGCAAAATAATAATAATGAAAATTAAAATGAAATGATGTAATCTATAGCAAAGAAAAAAAAAAGTTAAATTGAAAGGCTAATAACACAATTGTGCTAAATAAAACTTAAGAATGTTGGTGAATCCGAACTTGAGGCATAGGGGTTAAAGCCCTTATGTACAAAAAATCGCCACTACTTCAGTTCCAAAATGGCACACTATTGCAGAGCTCAAGCGGGTGTCATACCAGCGACCATTATCGAGTTTTTTGACTTGGATACCCAGCCTTACCAGTGATCTTGACATAACGGCGCTGATGATTAGCTACTACCCAATCTCATGACAACAACTTAAGCGTTAAACAAAAAAATAAGCCAATGCACTCAAAAAGTTTTCAACTTGTTCTGGACTAGGCTAAAGACATCAACTACGTGCTACATTTCTATTTTTCAAGCCTTCTTTCCGCTTGACTGGTAGTAGCGCACATGCCTATCTCCTCTTGCCCTTCGGACAACTGATCAATTCGTCTAGTGCACTTTCGATTATGCCCTTTTATTCAAAGTCGCAATGCTGATTGCCCTAAAAAAAACTTCACTCTAAGTCCAAACCATGTCAATCTAGATGGGTCAAAAAAACCTAAACCTTGTGAAAAAACCAGCATTTGGTTAGATAGGTTTCGAATAGTTTTATTGCTTAATGTAGTTACAAAGAAGGAAGTCTCAAAAAAGGACGAAATTTTATTGCAAAAATTGTTTGTTGAATTCACAATTGAACATGAGTCAAAATCAATCATCGACAAATCAAGTTTGCAAAAATCAAAACTGGAAGGGGAATTGTTCTCAATTATAAATACCAACAAGATGCATCAAGAGAAATTAAAATAAAACAAAGCTTGGGCAAAAACTAAAAACCCCTCCACTGTTGTTGAGTTTGACTAAACATATTTTGCATCGGCATGCCTGTTGGTTGATTCGTTACGTATCCACCTTGTGCAAAGCCAGTAGGTTGTGGTTGCAATTGTTGATGTCCCTCTTGTTGCTGATTCGGCATGAACTGTTGCGCAAAATTGCTTGTTGTACTCGGGCCTACGGCACCTAGAAAGCCTGTACAAATAACAGCCGATTGCAAAGAGTTCATGAATTGAGCATGTCAATGGCAGAAAGAGAGTGAGAGTTGAGTTTTCAGGCTGGGAAACTAACCTGTGGGTTGCGGTCGAAGCGCATCATATTTTCCCGCAGCCTGAGGAGCTAAATTAGGATCCTTAGCAAATTGCCCAGACTTCATTTGATTGAAGATATCGCTAGGATTGAAACTTTTGGGAGGTGCTGATGAGGAAGCCAAAGATGACGCTGCATACATGCTGGGAATGCTAGGCATAGGTGGCGGAGCCATAGGCGAAAAGGTAGTGTTAAAACCAGTGATTTCTGCAAATGAAGACAACTGTCTCAATAATGCTTGACACGGGGCAAAATTTTAGATGAAACGTACGGGGCTGCATCATGCTCAATTGGCTTATACCGGTAGGTTGTGGTTGTAACATACTAACAGGTTGTGACTGTATTATACCAGTAGGTTGTGATTGTATCATACCAATAGGTTGTGACTGTATTATACCAGTAGGTTGTGATTGTATCATTCCTATTGTGGGTGGGCGCAAGTGATTAAGTCCCACACCTGTCTGTTGCATCGCGATGGAAGGCACAAAAGATTGCATTGAAGGTATTGTTTGTCCAATGAGCCCAGTAGGCTGGGGCTGAACGCTAGAGGGTCGCGTGGGAACAAATCCAATCATACCTGAATTAACCGGAACTAGGGCTGCAAGTAAATTAATGTAATTAATCAGCTTTGAATACTAGTAATCGAGGTCCCCAATGGAAATTAAATTATATTGGAGAACACTTACGATTCAGCAGGGGTGCGTTGGAAGCAACAGGTGCTAAAGGACCGCGGGGACCATTCGGATTTAACGCTGCGTGTGAAACAGTGACAGGCGGAGGTATAGCTGGGGTTGCCGGGGCAGGTTGGGGAGGGGCAGAACCACCCTGTTTACTATGATTCATGATTTTTTGAAAAATTTCGTCCGTCAAGGAAGGCTTGGAATCATCAGCAGATGTTGCATCTATATTGGTTGGATCAACAGCCCAAGAACTAGCGACTTGTGGGGAAGGGGCCTGAGGGGTTACAACGACAGGGGTAGTCGAATTAGGTCTAACCTGCCAGGCATTATCATCAAAGCCTCCGCTAGAAGAAATCGCAGGTGAAGGCGACAAAGCCGGAACTAGCGTTGAATTGAGTGAAGGTGCAGAAACCGGCTCAGGTGCATCAATTAAGGTTTCTTTAGCACTTGAAAAAGAGCTGGCGTCCACAGTAGCAGACCCTGTCTTACTAGGCGTAGGGCGTCCTCTTCGAGTTGTTTTCAGTGAGCCATTAGGGCCATTGGTAAAAATGTTTGGTGCAGAAGTCACATCCTGGTCTTGTAACTTCCGAGCCAATTCTTCGTCTTTTTTGATTTGTTCAGCTTTTGATTTGCTGGCACTGTCATCAGCAGAATTATACTTTTGCTTAATATGTTTGCGAACTCGAATCACATCGCCCTCTCTTAATCCTAGGTTTCGCATTGTGCCAGGTTCTAGATCTACTAATAAATTTTCATCAATACGATCTCTTTCAAAGTTTGTTGCGTATCGTGTGCAGTCATCAAGATCACATCCAGCATTGAGGAAAAATTCAAACCAATCAACTGTGGGCTTTGGGGGAGGGTTTGGTCGCTTGGGAGGGTTTTGAGTGGGTGGAGGAGTAGCGCGATTGGCACCAATGACTAGGTTAGCAAGAGGAACTTCGTCTGGATCGTCGGTGCGGAGAGTCCTTCCAGTTGCACCTTCTAACCAAATGACGTCTTCGGTTGACATCTTAGACAACGGGACTTCTATAACTACACCATTTAGCTTGTGAAGTCTAATCTTTCCGTTTTGTAGACCGCGGAATTCTGCTTCAACTTTAAACTGGGCCGTTCTGTCGCGCCAAGTACGGATTAAACCTTGGGGCTCTAAAAGCAAAAAAAAAAATGTTTAAGTCAACAAATCAAGCAAAAGACAACTTCTATGAGTTCATATGACCATGTAGATCAAGTCGGAATGTTGTATGAAATGAAAAACCGACTTGATCTTCCTTCACGAGGGGCAGAATCCAGTCGGCGAGGTGATGCAGATGTTGAGCCGCTACCAGATAAATGGCCTTGAGCAGAATCAGGCCGTGTGGTCAGCTTAGGAGGTATTGGGCCAGCAAAAGAACCCGGACTGGCCATAGCTCGCTCGGCATCACGTCTTTGAATCGATCTGGTTTCGGAGTCACGCTTACGACGAGCTGCAGCCTCAGCTTCAAGAATCTTGTGCTGTTCAGCTTCTCTTGCAAGGCTCAATTTTCGATCAGCAGCCTTAGCATTCTCCATCCTAAATTCCGATTGATCTTCTTCAGCAAGCTGTTGAGCTAATCGAGCATCTTGCTCTTCTTGAATCCTACGCTTCTTCGCATCTTCGGCTGCCGCAGCAGTCATTGCAGCATCAGCAGCCTCAGGATTACCAGAGGGCTGACCTTCGTCCAACTCAATATAACTGGCTGGAACGACCCCCTCTTGACCATTAGAATGTTTTGCGCATTTCCACCAATCGTCATCCGAAACATCATCCAAGACATACAAACGATCGCCTTCTTCAACAGTTAATTCATCATCACCTTGAGCTTCAAAGTCGTACAAGGCAGTGGCAGGTTTCCCAACAGGTGTTGCAAACGAGACTTTGCGCCCATTTTGAGCAGGAGGTCTGTCGGGACTAGCCATGGCAGATGGAGGACGTAGAGCAGGGGAAGGGTAAACTGAAGAGCTGCCTGGGGTCTTTAGCTTCGGTGCAGATGCTGGGTTGATAGATGAAAGTTGAGAGTCCTTTGGAGCATGTTGAATCTTGGAAATAATGTCATTGAGATCTTTACTTGAAACATGAAAGCGCCTCTCGTCAGTACCGCAATGAAGAATGAGATGTTTCCCCTTTTCAGTTTTGGCAATTGTAACAGTTGATAATGGATATTGTTGCTGGGCGGACTAAAGACCAATTTTTGGTTTAGACCATTTCACAACGAAGCTGAATAGATGAAAAGAACAGAATAGCCAACTTTATCACTCTCACAGTCAAAAATTAACAAGCCGTTTCCAACACTTAATAAACCTTTTCTTTTCTTTTTTTTATGATCAATGTCCTAATAACGAGTTTAAACAAGGTTCAATGAATACTTAAAGATCAAAGGCGTGGTGGCAACTCACTATGACATCCCAGGTGACCACATCTGTAAGCCCTGAGGTGGTCGCAGTTGATGGATTAGCCAAAGGAGGTTGGGGAAGAGTGGGGATGGATAGATTTGAGGAATCGGGCTGGATTTCTTCGACATAGGGCACTGTGGTTGAGCCACTGGCCACAGATTCGATATAAGTAGTTGGCACATAGCCAACGCCCCGAGAGCCATTCAGTGAATGCCGTCCAACCAGTGACCACTCGCCATCCTCCTCATACAAATTCAATTGTTCATCTTCATGTATTGTCTAAACCAAAGGGAAATAAGATATTGATGAACATAGTATCAAGGGTAAGTAGAGAAGTTGACTGAAGGGCATACTAGCTCATCATCTGTTTGAGCGTCATATTGATATAGGGCAACGACGGGACGAAGAACTGGAGCTGGTAAGATGTAATTGGCAGGAACTAAACCGATAGGTGATGGGTCCACTGAAGTCGGCGGGGTCTTGAGTTTAACTTTATGCCAACTAAATTAAAGGAAGAGCGCCATGAAGTCTCACTCGGTGATTGCCATGTGGGTAAGTTTGAAAAAAGATGGAACTTTTCAAACAAAAACAAACCAACTCTTTGTCTTGGTCGTCCAAAAGGTAGTAAAGAGCCTCTTCCTCCAGCGCAATTTCGTCATCGGTCTGGGGTGTATAGGCATATTCCGCCTTGAAGAGGGCCAAATGAACCGAGGACGCCATGAGGTGGGACGATTCAAAGGAAGAAAAGACAATCGATGATGAGCTCAAGGAGTGGGATCTCAAGGAGTGGGATGTGGGTCCTGATGGTTAAATCGAAAGAGACAAATTGAAGTTTGGTATTTTGTTCTTGAGTGAAAATCAACTGGCAAATATCGGGTTCACCCGCTACAGTGCGCTTGCATGCAGAAACACTAGCCTTACGCTCTTTACGCAGGCAGATGCTAGAAGGACTTTCAAACGTCACTCAAAGGGCGGATTTTCTTCATTCTTAGCTTATTTTGGGTTTTTTTATTTTTAAGAAGATATGGAAAGATTGAAGCAACTTTACCCTCATATTAATGTATTTTTGTGTGCTAAAACTTGGAAGGAATTTTTTGGGGGTGATTACAAAAAGCAAAAAAAGGAATTTGGGAATAATTCAAAACATAAAAAAATTACCAATTTAATCTTAACATTTTATTTGAGAATTACATAAATTTATAAATTCTTTTCTCCTTCAGATGATAGAAATTTATCTAATAATTCAAAAAGCTATTTTTTGTTTTGGCTTTCTGGTAAGGTGATAAAGAAAGTCTCAATCTCTTAAATTTCAATTTCATCAGGGAATAATTGTAATTGTGAAATTTTTCTCATTTTTATAATGGTTGAATACCGATTTTTCTTTCTCTAAAGACAATTTACGGGAATCAGAAATCCCTGATTCATTCTACAAGCCACATGATAACTTCCTTGATTAATAAATGGGATATTACTTGATATTTTTTCTTGGGATAGGGTAGATAAGCTATAATAATAAGGCCGTGTAAAAAAAAGCAATAAATAAATAACAACTCGGAAAATTCTTGATGAAATTTTCTTTTTTATGTATGGAAAAACTCGAAAAATTGGAATGAAGTATATGGAAAGAGATCTCAGAAAGCATTAGGGCCTCAAATTGTCAGAAAATGGCTCTTGAAATATGTGAAAATTTTCAAAGACTTAACACATTCAAGTCTTAATTATAAATCTTTTCGAATTTCATACCAATTACTCATAGCAGTGATTGCTCATGTGTTATTTTTTTTATTCTCATAAAACATCGTTCAGATAAATTAGACTTTTTTATGAATAAATGAGAAGCTTATCTAACATACATTCAACTGAGACTTATTCCTAAAGTAAAATAATTTGGAAAGTATGAAAATAATAGAGAATTATAAACTCAAAATTCAGAGAAATTTTAAAAAAATACACATAAATATTTTATTCCATTTTTTGAAAATTTTATTTGACTAGTGGCCATTAAAGTTGAAAAATATTGATAAAGAGAAATTTTAATAAAGAGAAGTTAAAGTATTAAGAAATGTATTTCTATAAAAAGGATATTTTTTTCTAGACAAAATTTAAGAAAATATGAGGAATTTAACAAAAAAACTACTTTATTCATTCCTTTAAGAAAATTGAATTTTTTTAGAAAAAATTTAACTGAAAATATTGAAAAAGGAATATGTTTTTGAAATACTTTTTTTCCAATTTTATAACCAAGTAAATTTGATATTCTCTGAATTTGTGTATTTTCCTATAAAATTAATTTTGAATGAAATTCTTGATATAGGAAATTCAATAACAAAGTTCAAAAAAAAAGGAAAAATACTAGGTATTATTTTATTTTTATTTGAAAGTTTTTCTTTCCTTAGAATATTTTTAATAATGAGACAGAAATAAAATTAAATTATTTTCTTTTTCTTATAAGGCTTGCTTAAAATTAGTAGTGAAAAAAAACATGAATAATTTTTTATTCAAATTTGAACTATGGTATCCCTTGGGATTCTAATTAGCTCAAAAAATTCAATTTTTTTGAGCTATAAAGGTTATTATTTTATTTCCAAGAAAAAATAAACATAATAGGGTCTTGAATACTTCAAAAAAGAGAAATTTATACAGTATTAATATCCTATTTAATATTTACGCCTATGTATAGTTATTCTAGGAATTTCAAGATGTAAAATATTTTGCATTTGATTAATTGTTTGTATATAATGTTTTACCCCCTAAACAAAGTATAGTATTTAATTTTTTCTCAAATTTTTCAAGGAAATCAAATCAATTACTTTACATTGATGAGGTTATGAGAAGACGTTTTGTAAATTTAAAATTACAAATGATAAATATGTAATTTTCAAGAGTAATAAATGAAATTATCAAAGGAGCAGATATCATAACTATTAATTTGCTTAAAATATTAATTTATTAATCCTTTCAGTTCACTTACTTACTTTATATTTCTACAATATTATTCTGCATATTATTAATTATGTGGTTTTATTGATATTGAACTTTACTTTTATGAGATATAATAAAGTAAAAAATTAGTTAGATTAGCCACATAGCAAAATAATCATAATTGAAGAATAGGATGTCCAAAGACTTCTAAATCCTCCATGACAAATACAAGATTTTTTTTTAAAAAAATCCCACATCAAATTTCTGTGATTATCTAAATCTCACAGTTCAATGAGCTTTAGTATTTCAGGTATCAAAGACCCATTTTTCTGGTACTTAATCCCAATTTTTTTCCAAAATCTTTTTCAGAGACTTTAACAGAATAATTAAACTATAAACAAGCTTTGTAAGTCAAATAGGATTCTGAAATCATATCAGAAACCTTTATATTGAATTCAACTGTGAAATCCATTATCTGAGGCCATGTAATTTCAACCCTGCACCTTACATACACAAACAAAATGACTTGAAAATTTATCTTCTTATTAATTTAGGAAGTTATTTCAAACCACACATATCTCATCCAATATATTGGTTAATATGAATCAAGACAATCCATGTGATCCTGTGAGATATGTATGACACACCCATAAGGCCACAAATAACTTTTTATGCAGTTGATTTAGTCTTGAACAGACTTATCAGTTGTATTTGAAATAAAAAATAGAAAAAAAATAAGTATAAGTTTTCTTTGGATAAACAAAGCTATAATTATTATGTTATTTTTGGATTCTACACCAAAAATAACCTAGTGTAGACCCATAGGGTGTTATACCCAAAAATGGTTATTTATTATGCTATTAGAAGATTTAAGAATCTCACAGTACAATTTCAACTTTTTTGAACATTTTTTAAAATTGTTAAATTTAAGCTTATTTAAGCTTAAATTTAAATTTTCCTAAGGTTTATGCAAGCTTATCAAAATTTTAGTCAAAGTTGAGGTGTTGTGTATATTTACTGACTTGGACAAGGATTTGCCATACAGAATGTAAATCCTTTGTGAGCTCAATTTAAAGTGGTTTAAGGCCATAGTATGGCTTTAAATAAATAAAAGGGAAGAATCAATTCCATATAGTGGGACAAAGGGAAAAGAGAAAACAGAGCTGGGGCACCCAGCTTTTTGGATATTCAAGGATTAAATTAAGGTTTTCCACTTGTATTGAATGGTTTTCAACCTTATTTAAACTTTAAGATTAGAATTTGATCCAACCTTGATGTTTAAGCTGGTTTTATCCCAATTTGGTCAGGAATTTCAAGCTGCCAAAGGGTAAATCCCAATATGCAAGCTTGAAATCAAGGTTTTAAGAACAGACAAAGGTTAATTAAGATTAAAACTTTAAATTTGAGAGTATTGAAACCTCATCAAAAGTTAAGGTTTGGTGTGTATTGCTATTTTGTGTGGAAAAATAGTAATAACTTCAAAAAGTCATCAAAAATCCAATTCTAAATGGATTTGCTTGAAACTTTCCCACAGCTTGCAAATTGATGTTAGCTATGTACAGATTAAATTCAAAGTATCTTTTTCTAAACAGTTCCAACTGCTAATTAGCCTTGAAATTAACAATTTTATTTCTTGTGAAAGAAAATTAAGATCTCTTCAAAAATTAATTAAAATATAGTTTAAGAGTTTTTTTCTTGAAACTTTATTTTTAAGTTGTTCATGTGATGAACTTTAATAAAAATAAGCTTATTATCTATTAAAACTTAAAATAATTAATCCAAAAGAGGAATAAAGCTACTTTGAGTTAATAACAACACTGATAACTTTGAATTGGAATTAAAAATAAGTTACCTTAAGCTAAGAACCTTATTTTTAAGAATGGGTTTTCAGTCTTGACCTGAGAATTCCCTCTATATTTATTATGAATCATGAGAGCTTCTCTGCAGGCATGAAGAGAGCCTACACATCACTGTTTTTTCCAATAACCAATCATCAGTTCAAATAAATCAGACATTTCAAACAAGTGATATTTTATTAATTATAAAATCTCATTACTCAAGTAATTTATTAAGCATTTCATTTTTCATTAATATTCATTTAAATAATTGAAATAATAGAAATTAAATTCTTGTTGTGATCACTAATAATATATTTTATTAAATAAAATTATTGTCTTAAATATCTTTTTAAATCCACAAGTTCCTCTCAAAAACTATTAAATCTTATTTTATCATCAAAAATTTGTTTTTATCTTTTAATATATTTATTTTTGGTGTGTTTTTAACTTATAAACATTATTTAATATAATAAGTGTTGTTGTTTTACTTGTTGTATTAAATAAATATTATAAGTAAGTTTTCTCTAAAGGTCTATATCTTTTTTATCTATTGTTAATTTTTTCATATAGAATTTTCATATAAGAATTATCTCTGCACAGTGTGTGTGATAATTCCTTTCATAAATAATATTTATATATTATCCATAAGTGAATAAATTGTAATTGAATCATTAAGAGATTTACACTTCTTATTGTTATAATTGTCAGTGACTATAGAAATAATAAAATAATTAAAATTTATTATAATGATTGAATTTTCTTTCCATTCTTAAATTAGTCAATAATAATTATTTTTTTTATAGAATTATTTTTAATAATTATATTATATTTGTAGTTAGAATATTTTATTATATTATATTTTTTACTGAGGATGGTCATAGTATTCTTGATACTTGCTACTATTATCAAGAGTTCTATTTACAGACCTTACATTTGGGGGAATGGCTGTGATTATAACAAATTTCTGGGACATAAATCATATTAGAGACCATATGTTACTGTTTTTTCATGTAAAATTGCAATATTTAGTTTAATATTGGATTTTTTGGGACTTATCCCTTATAAATAATCCTTATAATATTGATAAAGTTTTTATTATTAAGAATACTTCTTGAAAAATCATACTATTGAGTGATTTGGAGTAAATTTCCATCTTATAACTAGTGGCTTTTTCACATCACAGACTTGAAATTTATTCTTTGAGTTATTCTAGTATAAAGTGAATAATGATACAATTTTTATTGATAACTTATTAATTTAATAATTATTATTTATTTAAAGAAGCTAAAAAATAAAATAAAGAAATTAAAAAGTTAAAAATCTTGACTTAAAAATGTTTTTCTTCACTCTTTAGACATTTTTCTTTATTATTGATGTAATTTGTCATAAATTACATTAAAACAATTTTATGCAAAAAGTTGAGTTAAATAAGTTATTTTTATTATTATTTAGAAATAAAATGAGTTATATTATTTGTTCCTTTCTAGTTTTATCTATCAGAGAAAGCTCATCTGACTTTAATTTTCAGAGTCAAGTATTGAAATTCAAACCAGCCCAGCACCAAGGGGTTTGATTACCAAAGAACCCTTCAAAAGTTCAGAAGGTGAATCCAAGACATATCTTAGTCTAAGTCTCTCTAAAATGACGTGAAATGACTCCTAATAGAAGTGAAAGTAACTACTCAATCCAATCAAATGGATCTGGACCAGGACATTCAAGTCATCAATCAAAAATACAAGAATGTCAGCCCAGAGGAGAGGTAGAAAAGGAGGAGGCCAGAGCTTCCACCAGTTCCCAAAGGCTAGCCAGAACCTTTGAAACTCTGATTGAAAGACCAGAAGCTGAAATAACTGCTATTCCTGTTGTCAGACCTGAATCATTTCCAACAGGAAACAGTGGAGATATACCAGTCTCAGTACAAGAACTAGTTTATGGTGGCAAAGAAGCAGGAATGGGAACTTCTACCAAGTATTTGGATAGGAAAAATGAACTCTTATTTTCAAGTGAAGAAGTTCATGGGACCAGAAAGGACTCAAGACCTTCTGAAGGGTTGGACACCCATTTCTTGCAAAGGACAAGTCCAAAAGATAAAAGCTTGGCTGAAAAACCAAAGAATTTTGTCAGAGGAAAAGAAGAAAGAATTGGCCCAAAAGAAGGAAAACAGCCCAGTGGAATCTCCTCAAGCCTCCAAAAGCAAGAATCCACCTCAAAAAGTGACAAAAAAGGGCAAAAAGCCCCAAAGAGCAGTCAGAAGGGCAAGAAAAAGGCAAAGTCCAAGTGGGACAAACCTTACCCACAGAACTACATAATTCCAAAGAAAGAAAAGACAGCCATGGAAAATGTGTTAAATATTGAAAGAACTCTGATGAGATTCAAAAACAAGGAGGAGGAAAGAATGAATCAATCCCTTCCAAAGAAATAGACCTTGCAAAGATTGTATCTCAGGTTGAAACTTGTAATAAAGAAATTTTAGCAAATCTTAACAATTTGAAGTATGTCCAAAAAAAGCTAGGTAGAGGGAATTTTGCAAGTGAAAGAGTCACAAAAGACCATTATTGGTATAGAAAATTTGAATAAGGAAAATATTTTGTCTTTGACACATATTTGTGAGAGAATTGAGTCCAAACTCACTTTTCTCAATCACCCATATGATAATTCTATTTCTTTTATTAATAAGCAATTAAAAGATTTAAGAATACAAGTTAAGAGCTTGGAAAATTCAACTAGTCACAATGAAGCTCTTTTCCAAGAACAAATGGAAAAAAAGTGATAAAGAAAGACTTGAATTGAAAGAAGACATTAAATCAAGTATTAATAATATATAACTGAAAAATGAGTTTCCAAGACAGTCCACATCAATTCTTGACAGAAATATGCTGAGCTTGAATAATGAATTACATCATACAATTTCAAGAAATGCAGAGGTGGAAGCTGCCTATAACCTCAAGGACATTCCCATATTAGAGGAATGGCCAACCTTCAGAGGTGAAGGAGAATATAATCATATGAAATTTATGAAAACAATTGATATGTTTAAAGAAGACTTTAACATACCAGATGAATACATAAGTGCTATATTACACTCATTATTTACCAGGTAAGAAAAGAAATAGTATTATAAAATGAGACAAGCCCATGGTAAAAATTCCTTCTTGGTGGAAAGAAAAAATTATTTTCAAATTTGAAAATTATTCCTCAAGATTTAGAATGGGAAATTCTTTTGAAGAAGCCATTTTTAATATTGATAGGGACAGGCCCATTTTCTGGTTTCTTAAAAAAAGGACAAATTAACTGCCCTTTATCCTGATTTCTAAAACAACAGTACAGAAAAAGATATTAAGAAAATGTGGTGGTAACCTTGAGCATTTTATAAGAAGCAGATGTATTGAGCCTTTCTTTACAGAAGAGTATATCAATTCCATGGAAGACATAACTACCAGAACTAAAACTGTCAGAAATTGGTATAAGCCCCCAATAGACAACAAGACTAGTGTGAAACCAATTTCAAAACCAAATAAACCACAAGACAGAGCTCCTTTGAGTTGTAATAAATGTGCAAGTACATCCCATTTGGCTAATACTAGTTTAGAAAAGACAAGAATAAATGAGATAGAAATTGAAAAAGCTGAAGAAAAAAAAGAAAAAAAAGATGCATCTTTACATGAAAGTGATTCTGAGTTTTCTGAAGAAGAATAAATACCAGATCAACTTAGCATAGAAAACATTAATGTATACTTTGAAGTCACAGAAGTGCATAATCACTTACCACAGTAAAATAATGAATGTATGGATCTCATACATGTGAAAGATGCTAATATTCAGAGAAAAAAAGCCTTCCAGAGGTAAAGGTTATACAGCCAGATCATCTTGTATCACTAATATTGTGATGAAAAACAAAGAAGCCAAGATACATCTTGACTCAGGGGCTTTCTGGACTTGTGTTGGAAAAGATTATCTTGACAGAATTTATACTAATTGACAGGAACAATTGATTCCAATTGAAGGTATAAAAGTCAGCAGTCCTAGCCAAAATATGCACCCTTTGGGAAATCTTTAATCAGAAATGATATTTGCTCACCCTGCAGGAAGTATCAGACTGAAAGTTAAATTTTTTGCTATGAATAATTGCACTCAACAGCATTTTAAACTTGGAAATGATTATCTCAATATTTATGGTATTGATATTAATAATAATAAAGACAGATATTTAACTATAGGGGAAAATAAAAGGAAAAAATTTGCTTTTTCTCTACAAAAAATAGAAATAACTGTCATTAGACAAGTAAAAAATATTAGTAAGGAAAAGTTTGTGACAGATCAATTGGGTGAAAAACTATAATTCTCAACAGCTCATTATACACAAACAGATGGATTAGAAGAAAGAATGATTCAGACCCTTGAGGAAATGATCAAAAGATTTTGTGCTTATGGCCTAGAGCTTAATGATTCTTATGGCTTTACCCATTATTGGTGTAAACTTATACCAGCATTGGAATTAGCCTACAATAATTCTATCAATGATTTAACAGGAAAGACTCCTGCGATGTTGGAAAAAGGATGGAACCCTAAGCTTCCAGTTGATAATTTGAAGAAAAATTTAGTTGATATCTGTCCAACTTCATTAATCTTTAAGATATTTCTTGATAAAGTAAGGAATCATGCAAATCAGAGCATGACTGATGCCTTTGAATATGCTCAACAAATGTGTGATAATAGTCATAAAACCCCAGAATTCAAAGTAGGGGACTTAATACTAGTTTCAACCTTGAGCTTCAACAATTTTAAAGGCCCAAATTAATTGAAATAGTCCTTTTCAGGACCATTTATTATTAAAGCCCTTCATGGGAAAAATGCAGTACAATTAGAACTGTAAGGAGAATTGGAAAGCAAAAATCCAACTTTACCTGTCAGTCTAGTAAAGCATTATACTTCAAGTGATAAGGAATTATTTCCTTTATGAAACAAAAAACCCTTATAAGTACTACCACTTGATAAAAGTGAAGAGAAAAAGGTTCTAAAATTCTCAAAAGAAAGAAGACTTAGAGGAAAAAATGAGAGAGAATACTTATTAAGGTACAGAAACTCACAACATAAAGATGAGTGGATTTCAGAAAGTAAAATACATTATTCCCAAATGTTTTTTAGAAGATTAGGACATGAGAGGAGACCAATTCCTCAATAAAATGTTTGAATTGTGTGATTTAAATACTTAAAAGTATAATTAGTGAGGTTGGACAGTGGATTATACCCCCCAATTAGATTGGGGGTATACTATTGAAGAAAAATTGTAGTACAATTTTTTTTGGTGGTAGGGAATGTGAGACTGTGAGATAGGTATGACATACCCATAAGGCCCAAAATAACTTTTTATGCAATTTTTTTAGTCTTTAACAGACTTATCAATTGGATTTAAAATAAAAAATAACAAAAAATAAGTATAACTTTTTTTTGATAAACAAAGTTATAATTATTATGTCATTTTTGGATTCTACACCAAAAATAACCAAGGGTAGACACATAGGGTGTTATACCTAAAAATGGTTATTTATTATTTTATTAGAAGATTTGAGAATCTCACAGTACAATTTTTATGTTTTTTAATTTTTTTTTAAAATTGTTAAATTTAAGCTTAAATTTGAAGTTGCCTAAGGTTTATGCAAACATACCAAAATTTCAGTTGAAATTGAGGTGTTGTGTATATTTACTGAATTGGCCAAGGATTTTCCATACAGAATGTAAATCCTGCGTGAGCTCAATTTAAAGTGGTTTAAGGCCATAGTATGGCTTTAAATAAATAAAAGGGCAAAATCCACGCAGAAAGGTCAGACAAAGGAAAAAGACCAAACAAAGCTGGGGTACCCAAATTTTTGGATCTTCAAGGATTCAGTTAAGGTTTTCAACCTTATTTAAGCTTTAAGATTAGAATTTGATCCAAATTTAAAGTTTAAGCTGGTTTTATCACAATTTGGTCAGGAATTTCAAGCTGGAAAGGGTAAATCAAAATATGCAAGCTTGAAATCAATGTTTTAAGAACAGTAAAAGGTTAATTAAGATGAAAAATCTTAAAGAAGATTAAATATTTAAATCTAGAAGTATCAAAACCTTATCAAAAGCTAAGTTTTGGTGTGTATTGCTATTTTATGTTGAAAAATAGTAATAACTTCAAAAATTCATCAAAAATCCAATTCTCAATGGATTTGCTTGAAAACTTCACACAGCTTGAAAGTTAATTTTAGCTGTGTATAGATGAAATTTAAAGTTTCTCTTTTTAAACAGGTTTAACTGTTAATTAGCCTTTAAATTAACAATTTTAATTTGTGTTAAAGAAAATTAAGATCTCTTTAAAAATTAATTAAAAATCTATTTTAAGAGTTTTTTGCTTGAAACTTTATTTTTAAGTTGTTCATGTGATGAACTTTAATAAAAATAAGCTTATTATATATTAAAACTTAAAATAATCAATCCAAAAGAGGAATAAAGCTACTTGGAGTTAAGAAAAACACTGATAGCTTTGAATTGGAATTAAAAATAAGTTACCTTGAGCTAAGAACCTTATTTTTAGGAATGGTTTTTCAGTTTTGACCTGAGAATGCCCTCTATATTCATTATGAATCATGAGAGCCTCTCTGCAGGCATGAAGAGAGCCTACACATCACTGTTTTTTCCAATAACAAATAATAATTTCAAATAAATCAAACATTTCAAACAAGTGATATTTTATTAATTATAAAATCTCATTACTAAAGTAATTTCTTAAGCATTTCATTTTTCATTAATCTTCATTTAAATAATTGAAATAGTAGAAATTAAATTCTTGTTGTGATCACTAATAACATATTTCATTATATGAAATTATTGTCTCAAATATCTTTTTAAATCCACAAATTCCTCTTAAAAACTCTCAAGTTTTATTTTATCATGAAAAAGTTGTTTTAAATATTATAAAATATTGATTTTTGGTGTGTTTTTAACTCATAAACATTATTTAATATGATAACAGTTGCTGTTTGACTTTTTGTGTTAAATAAATATTATAAGTAATTTTTCTCTAAAGTCCTATATCCTGTTTATCTATTATTAGTTTTTTTATATAGAATTTTTCTATATGAACTAATATTTATATATTATCTATAAGTGGAGAAATATTTTCATTTTCCACATGTAATCTTTACATCAAGAGATTTACACTCCTAATTTTAATGATTTTCAGTGACTATAGCAATAGTAGAATAATTATAATTTGTTAGAATTATGAAGGTTTTTCTTATTATTAAGTTATCTTATATATATATAATTTTTTTTAATAATTATGTTATATTTTCTACTGAGGAAAGTCATTGTACTCTTGATATTTGCTACTATTATCAAGAGTTACATAGACAAAACTTACAATCACATATTTCTAAATTCCTCAAACTTCAAGGAAAAGGACCCATAGATTCAATTAGCTGTATATTTATCAATACAAGGACCAAATTTAAATAGTTTATAATTGGGGAAAACCAGAATGCTTTTTTGAGTCTTCCTCAGTTCCATGGTACTTTATTCAATTCACATAATTTATTGCTTACTGAAGTTCAAGGCAGAAATGACTTCATGGCCAAATTTACAAAATTAGATTGAAAGGTCCAAGGTAATTCAAGAAGAGGGGCTTGAAGAATATATTTTATCAATAGACTTTAGCTGGATATCTTTATCACTAAGACCAGCTAAATATGGTGAGGAATCTTCATATTGTAAAAAAAGGTTTTCATATTTTTGAGATACATAGTTAGAATAAAAACATAACTTTTAATTAATTTGGTGGAGAAAGGTACTCAATCTTGATACATCTCATCTTTTAGGGAAAAAAGGAATTAAATGCATTAAGTGTTTGTCTCACTTGGTCATTAAATGAAACAATCTTTTTTCATAATATGAGGATTGAAGAACTGCTTGTGATAATTATTCCAAGGATCAATACCTTCTTGCATATTCAGCTTATGTAATCTAACAATATATGATCCGATAATGTAATAGAATGATGGCTAAAATTAAAAAAAAGTACTTTTAATCTTTTCCTTTCAAGATATTGATTTCACCTTTAAAATTCAATTGCTATCCTGAAAGGATTTTGGTATTCACTTAGGGAAATGAGAAATAAAATTCAAATCAAACAAGAGGTGGAGGATTTTAAAAAATTGACTATGCTGTGTTACTTGACATGGATTATCTTCTATACCGGGAAATAAATAGGTTAATGTTTGAAAATGAGCTCCCCCATACTTATCAACTATGAAATAAATGGAATTAATGAATTAAAATCTTGCTATGAAGGAATAAACAAAACTTTATACCTTGGAATGTTATGAGTCAAGGTAAATAAATTCCATGTGAAGGCAAAATATTGAAAATTTCATTGTAAGTTAATATTGAAATAATATTTTTTTAAGGATACTTAAGTTATAATAGTTAATATGAAACCATTTTCACCTTTTGTTTAAGTAATTTTCATCTTGTTGGTGCCTAGACTTTTGATAAAAAAACCTTTTTTTCACTTCAGAATATTACAATTCCATTACAAAATAAACTAAATCAAGTTATTTATGATTAATCTGGAAGGAAAATACAAAATGGTTAAATAATTCATTTGAATTGAGTTGAGGTTGTGATTTTGAGTTTTTATGAAGAATTTAATATTTCTTCCAGAGAACTACAATGATACCAGGTTGTTTTGGAAATTCCAGTTTGAATTTAAGCTCAGGAAGAAGTAAACTATCTCTTTTCTCTTTGATAGTGTTGTAACTGGAATAAAAGAATAATTATTAATAAATGAAAGAAACAATTTGAATGAATTTTCCAACATCATTAAAATATTTTTATGTTTTATTATGAAATCAATCCATTGTTATGCTAAAATTTGAATAATTTTTGAGATTTTTTCCTAATTGTTGAACAATTTGGTTTTTCTGAGATCTGGTAATCTTGCTTCATTAATAATAATTTGATTTTCAGTAGCTGTTTTCTTTCATAAGTATTAATTCATCTAAAGAATAAAATAATAATACTTTTGTAATTAATTCCAATTATGTTTGTATTTTTTAATATCCTCAATTTTTAAATATTATTTCTTGAAAAAACTACAAAATATTTTCCTGAATGCACTACTTTAACTGCTCCTGAAATTATATTCTTATTTATGATTGGCTATCCATTCTTCCCAGTTTACATAATAAGCTGATATGTCCTTGAAATTTTACTAATATTGGATTAATTTTTTGAGAAGAATGATTTTGATGAATAAGCTCCAAACATTTTGTGTATTTGGTTGAATAAATTAGGATATTGCAATTATTATGAAAATCAATTGATGAGAGTGTTATCCATATTCTATAAGGTTTTTACAATTAGAATGATTGAGTATTATGTTAACATTTCATAATTAAATTACAATTGATTTGAGGAGCCATCTCTTGAATGGTTAATTCTTCTTCCTTCCATCCTGATTGGCTTTATTAACTAATTTCATTTTTCAATAATGGATTTTCAATAATTGATATCCTGATTATTCAAAGGTTTTGTTTTAACCAGTGAATAATCTTTAGAAGTGGGAGGATGAATATTTCTTTTGAATTTGTATGAGGGTGTAAAGAATAAGAAAAAATAATTCAAAATTTTGAAAAAATAACAAAAATAATCTACCCTCACAGAAAAAAGACTATGACCCTTGAGGCATATTTTACATACCCAAATAGGCCACAATTATCTTAAAAATAAATTCTGAACTATGCATAACTCATAAGTCATGCATATATTCAAAATTCATCTTTTTTGATTTCAGAAAAGATGAATAACTTCTCATTGAGTAAGTAAATCCATGGATTTAACTCCAGATTTGGATTCTACACAAAATTTTACCTACGGTAGCTCCATAGAGTGAATAAGCTTAAATAAACTCTTTGAGGTGGTAATATGGAAAATACTTCAATACCACATAAAAGATCCATGAAAAGTTTTGTTCTTCTCATTTTCATGCCAAAATAATGGGAATGTGAGAAATACCATGTTACATATACACTAAGAATAGTGTTATGCATGTTTGTGGCACTTAATATTATGGTATTCCTACATACACCTTTGGTACACCCATAATGGATATCTCACTTTAAGCCTGAATTTCTATTTTGACATACAAAATAGTCAAGGGGCACAAAAGACATCAAAGAGAGCCAGGGTACCCAACTTCTGAGTCCTCTGAAGTGTGGACAGCTCCAAAGCTTGGATCCATGGCTGATCTTGGCCCAATTAGTAAACTACAACCTTTTGGGAACTTGGTTACCAAGTCAAAACTTCATTATATCATAAGAAAATAGCAAATAAGCTGCTATTTTGACGTGCCAAGGAGGTAAAGAGAAGCTTAGAATCCTGTAACCATGTCAATTCTCAATTAATTTCCATGGATAAACCCCAAAAGAGTGATTAAAACCCTTTTTGGACTAGTATCCATTGATTTACCTCATAGCAACCAGCCATATAGTGCTATTTGCAATTCTACATAGAAATGAGGTAAAAACTTCAAAAATTCATTAAAAATACAATTCTTGATTAATATTTTCAAAACTTTCAGTACAAATTAAGAACTGTATAATAAATATAAAACCCAAAAATAATTATACTTTTATAAGTCAAATCAAAAGTTTTACTTACAGTCCATTTTTGATGATTCCATGTGAAATACTGAATCTTTAAAAATTCACAGAAAATACACTCTGTGATGAAATTTCCAATAACATTGATAACTTTCATAAATAAATTATTATTTTGGAATAAAGGAAGATTTACAGTTGTTACTACTTTTATTCTTAACCATAAATGGGTGGTAGTCATGTAAAAGCATCAATTAAGTAATTATGATAATCTTACGTGACAACAGATGATGCAATCAATAATCAAAAAAAGTTTTATTGTTTTCTCACACAATTTCTTTGCAGCTTTCTCCATTTCACGCCTCTGTTAGCTGTCTTAGACTTAAAAGAGACCTCCTCTTGCTATTTTTTCCAGATCATAACATTATTCAATTATACCTTTATTACCAACAAGTAAGTATTAGTCAATTTTTTTTGAGTGTTTTAAATCTTTCAGAATAAATCGGACAGATGTGAAATCCTAGAAATCAACTATATATTGCTGTAATACTGTTATATATCCATTTTTGATCTTTTAAATCCACAATTATCTGTCAAATCTCTCTGATTTTATCTTTAATAGGTTCTTTGGAGTATTAGTGAGTGATTCATCTTAATTCTTAAAGTTTTTCTCTAATAATTTTTTTCTTCAAGAATTATATTTATAATTATTCTTATATAAGATAATTATATATTAAAATAGTTTTATTATTTTAATGAAGAAGTTTTATTATTAAATACTTCTTGTAATTCATTCTAGTAGACAATTACTGCTTACTGTTATAATAACTAGTAGTGTATAAAAAGTAAAAGAAATAATTAATTGATTAATTATTTAATTGTGGTTATAATAATTTTTCATTATTATATTTCATAATAACAGTCATATTACTGTTGATTAATAGTAATATTATCAACAGTTTCATAGACACATCTTACAAAGACAAAAAAAAGAAGGCCAATAAGAATATCTCAATAAAAATTAAAAAACATTAGGTATAAGGGCTTTGAGGCCAACAATAAAGGAGCAAAAAGACTTTTCATCCTGGAGGCTATTTAATTCTCAATTAATAAAATAAAAAAAACTTGTATCCATTCAAAATAAATACAAAAAGAGTTGGAAATTGATTACTGGTTGGTTTGAGCTACAATATTTAATTGATTTGAGAATATATCCAGTGTTTTTTGGAGAAGGGTTAGGATAATAGTGAAGGAAACATACCCAATAGTGAGGGGGTGGGTAGTGGTGAAGAAGATGATAATAAAAAGATTACTTTTAAAAAAATAAAAAGCATATATTAAAAGACAATATTTAAATATATATATAAAAAGAACTTCCAAAAACAAGAATAAGTAATAATTCCAAAAAAAATTGAAAAAAGTTGGCAGGATTCTTTTAAATTTGAGTTTAGGGAAGAAGTTTTGAAGAATTGGAAATTGAGTTTATAAATAGGTTAGTGAGTGATACTTCCTTTATTTTGAATTGGAGTTGAGAAAATAATTTTTAGGGATTTGAAAACTGAATTTTAAAAGGAAAATGATAAAAAAGTATAAGAGCTGAAAGGGAAAAAAACCATTTATTTGATTATTTTGGCTTCTTATTTGATTATTGTCTTTGGCTGAATAAAAATTGAAACATATTTTTTAGTAATATGGCTTAATTCAAATAAGTAAAGCAGGAAAATGAAGTTTGAATTTGTAATATTTTATCTGAAATCCAACCTCAATCACAAAAAAAATAACTTAGTTTTCAGCTCTCATCCTCACACATTTATCTCTCCAAGAAATGCTATTTTTACCATAGGATTTCAGTTTTAAATTGAATGAATTTTTTGCTTCTAAGTTTTTACCAAAAATTAAATTTCAAAATCAGAAAGAGAAAGAAATTATGATAGGAAATGAAACATAAATATATTATTTATTTGTTTAAGAAATTATCTTCTAAAAATCTGAAAGCAGTCTAGAAGAGCTGAATGTGGAAAGAGTAAGATAATTTTTTTGTTTCTTTCCTTTATAATCTTATTCTTTTGTCCTTTTATCCTTTTCAAATTAATTTTGAATCATTTTTTTCTCTTCAAATTCCATTTGCCACTGTGCATTTTTTACTCCAATATTTTATCTTCAACCTTAATCTCAAATTTAGATTTGAACCTCATCTCATGAAATAGCTTCTTCTGATCTAAAATTTCCAGCTCTTTTTAGATTTCTTCCTACCTCACCAATTGAGAATTATCTATTCCTTCATTACCTATAGAATGGGAATCTTGAATTTGAAATATAGAATTAAAAATCAGTAAGAATAACCCTTTTGGTGTCCTTCCAATAGAATTATGTATCATGGGGAAAGGAAAATCATGTATATTTTTCTACCTCCACTTTTATCATTAAAGCTAATATTTGCCACATTATTTTTAGCTTCAAATGCATCATATTCATCTTCATTTTGGAATTTATAAAAAGAATAAAGCCATTTATCAAGATTTTGGATAATTTATCAAAATAAATAATCACAAAATCTGCTCACTACTATTTATTTTCTCTTTTTGCTCTCCATATTATGGCTCATAATAATCATCATTTTCAATAATAAAAGTCCAAAATAAATGATTAATAAGAAAAATATCAATCAAAATTCTCAATTAGAACAAAAAATATACATATTATAGCCTTGAAATGTTGATCAATTTAATCTTAATTATTTTAAATTTATGTAATTTCTTGTGAATCATGAGTGGCAATTGGACAAATATGTGGATTATTCCCAAATAATTAACCTATTTCATAATAACATGCCCACATTCTTTCCAATTCATTGGAAATCTCTCTTTATCATTTATTTTCATATTCTCCACCAATGACTTCTCTTGAATCATTTTCAAATCCCTATTATGAGGAATATATCTTTTAAGTTCTCCTATGGGAATGCATTGTTTCCTCATCAGGATTAACTATGTTTCAAAACCTCTAATTGAAATTGAGAGGAATGAGCTTCAAATTATTTGGATTTCTTGATTGAGGCCTTCAAACAGAGCTTGAACCACTAGCTCCAAAGCATGAATTGATATTTGACTTGATCTTCAGCCAATTTAGTGCTCATAAGTAATCATCCTGGGTTAGATGATATGAAGGTTGTGAAACTTCTGTTAAAATATTTTGAAAATGAGATGATTGGTATTCTTTGGGAAGGGAATTGATAATTTGTAATTGAAAATTAAAATAAAAAAATTGTTAAAAAAAGCACAAATTTGGATTTGACATGATTGGGAAAACATAAAAATGGTAGTAACTTAATGATTAATAGGTGAGGAATAATACATGAAAAAAGCTTGAAATGGTGAAACATGATCTTTGGGGTGGTTGCTGGAATTTTTGGGCTAGGTTGCAAATGTGAAATAACAAATTTTCTGAATAAATAAAAAAGTAGGGGGCTCAGCCAAAAAAGATTTTATTTCACTTTCAAAAAACTGGGATTCATTGGGTGTGATGTGGAACAAAATCCAATATTGGGGGCTGTCACATTTACAAAATTGCAGACTCAAAAACCCATTTTTTTCCCAAATGCCAAATCAAGTTTTTGTGATTTGGGGAATTCCATGACTGAAGAGGTGTGGTAGTTTGAGGTACAAAAAAATAGGCTTTTCAAGTGTAAATCCTTCCTTTTGGGATACTAAAATTCCACTTTTAGCCTCACCAAAAGCATCATTTTTGATGTGTTATTGAAAATTAATGATATCATATACAATATTTCAATTGCCCCAGGTCTTTTAGAAAATTAAATCCCATTTTTGACTTAGGGAATTTCAATACATGTAAAGAAGGGGTAAAAATTGTGAATATTGGCTGAAAGTCTTTATCAGAAATCAAATAAAAGATACCATAAGGCCATGCATTGATATAATTGAAAGATTGATGCCGTTTATTGGAAAATGCAGCTTAAGCTATAATAAAATTATAAAATATTTGGGTTCTTTCTTCCAGTCATGAGAATTCCATCCCATTTTTCCCAGTTTGGGTAGTTGAGAACCTTCCATTAATGATTGATTTTCATCTGCATCAATTATAGAAAAACTCATAATTTACGAAGAAATGAAATAATCATAATCTTGAAGTTTGACCCATTGAAGATTATTATTCTCCATTTAATAAGGGGTTAAAGAAGGCTTGAAGGAGTATAAACCTATAAATTTTCATGTAATTATTAATTATTGGAATAAATACAAAGAATCATTACATATGCTCAAACATACTAGAATAAGAACCTGAAAAAAATCCAAATACTCTCATTATTCCACCTAATAAATTCTCATTAGTTTTGAGTTCTTTTCTATTATTGGATAAGCTGGTTAATTTAGCTATAAGGTCTTTGAAGACATAGTAGGCTTAAATAAGCTCATCAAATGGTGTTATTTAATAGATAAAACTGGTAAGAGGGACTTCTGGGATTTATCAATGTGCACATAAGGGTGAGGAAGAGTATTAATTTATGGGAATATTAACAAGGTTAGATTCTAATATTTCTTATAAGTTGAAATGGTTGAAAGCTTTTTGTAGAATCCTCTGTAATGAACAAGTGCTGAGCTGGTTTTTTTATTATCATGAATATGATATCTTTGCACTAAATTAAGGACACCCTTACCATTTATCCTTCTATTGCCATACTCATGATGTTCTATATTTGGTTCAGTCCTTACCATGAAATAAGAAGGATTAATGATCTCATCATTATCTTTGATGTAATTATGCTGATCTAATAAATTTTTTGGTCTTAACAATGATATTATCAAAATAATACTGTGAATCAGAGTTACAGGATTAAATTCACTTGAGGCTTAAATATCATGGGAGTTTGAAAGTTGTAAATGAAATTTCAATAAATCAACCCTTATAAATTGACCATCACTACAAAAAAAACACAAAGAAAAATAATAAAGAGTTTGATTAGTTAATTTCAGAAGTATGATAAGATATTATTTTAAATAATATTAAAAAAATAATAAGAAATTAAAAAAGACTCAATCATGCATCAGTAGATGACATGAGATTATGTATATAATTGTTTGAAACTGAACCAATTGATCGTTTTATGTAAAAAATAAATGTTTAGATTTTGATAAGATAATCTGATGATAGTTTGAAAGGATTTAGAAAGGTCAAAAATTAAATTAAACATCAAATTTATAATTGATTTCGATAAATTTGGTCATAGTGGGCTATAGTAACTAGCAAGGGATGGAGTGGTGGAGTAAGAAATGTAAAAATGACTCACAATTAATTGTTAATATTTTTTATAAATTGATTGGTTTTTTGATTAGAAAAAAATCTATAATTAATTCACCATTAACTTCAAAAAAAAATTCTTCATTTCCAAGGGTGAGTTCAATGGGGATTATTAAAATGATGAGGTTGATGTGGTTGATAAAATTTATGATTATTATTTCAAGAAGAGTTCATTTTTGATTAATAATAAATTGATTAAAAGAGCTTAAGCAGAGGAAAAAATATTGCAAAGAAATAAAATGAATATAATAAAGAGGCAAATTACTTGTTTTGATAAGGAAACTTGACCCCACCAAAAAGAAGAATAAAGAGAAAAGAGCTTCTAAATGATCGATTCAATTTTTAAAGAAAAAAATCCAACTTCCAGTTTCTATATTTTTATCGAAAATTTGGGAGAAATTTTCTTCTGATCAAAATCTTGATGAAGAAAGAAAAAAAATACCAATTTGATTCAATATCTGAAAAAATAATAAAAAAAATGTTGAATATATATTATGTAAGATCTATAAAAAAGGTAATATTAAAATTTGAAAATAAAAATTGATTGAAAAGTGATTTGCATTAGATTATAAAATGAAAATGTCAAATCTCAACTTCAAGGAAGAATATTCAAAAAATCGAATCAAGATTAAAAAGAACCAAGTTGGATTTCAAATGACACACAACCACAACTCCAATATTCCTCCAGCATAAGCACTTAACAGCACTTCATAAACATAAAAAAGAGGAACTGAAAATAAAAATTGATATAAAAAATGAATGAATTTGAATTTTAATATAAAAAAGTTTAATTAAAAATGCTAGTGAAAAATTCTCCAAAATCCAAAAGCCAATTTTCCTTTTTTTAATAAAATAAACAGAGAACAAAAAATATCTGTTGGATGTCAAATTTGGCACAGCCAAAAAAAATATTTCCACCAAATTGAGCCTGTAAACCCTGCATGAAATTATGAAATGAACTGGAAGATAAAAAGGTTCTTTAAATTCAAATTTGAAAGTAAAAATTGATTCAAAAATAATGTAAAAAGGAATTTTCAAATAACAAGTTCATATAAAAAAACAGTCAAAATTCCATTGAAATCAAAATTTAAATTTATTGATTTCAAGAATAAAGAAAAGATTGAGCATAATTTCAACTGAAGCCCAATGAAAATCACAAAAACTCACCAGCTTAAATGTTGGGAAACATTTTCACATTGTATTATTGTATAGATGAACTATTAAATAAATGATCTTAACATAAGATTCAGTTTATAATTCCATCGCACCTTTCAATAATGAAATTTCTGTAGTTACACATTAAAAATGAAATGATATCCATTTATACCTACAGAATTGTTCTCATTCATCAATTGTTATTTGACAATGCCAGAATATGATCCAACTCTGAGATAGGCCTTGATGTCAAAGCTGCTATAGCGAGATCCATGTATTATTTCTTCTCCCTCAACTCTAATTCCCTATTGAATTTGTTCTTTTTTGTTGTTGATCATCAAACTCCATTGGTTTTCAAAACTTAACCTAATCAAAACCTTGAGTTTAAAAATTATTTGCGTTCTCCTTAAGCCATATTTCTTTGTCCCACTCCAAACAATAAATATAATTTTCTTCACCTGCTAACATCCATATTCAATAAGCTAAATTGATTAGAAAAATGATATTTAAAATACATACCTTTATGGAAGTATTCCACAAAAATCTTCATAAGATGGCACAAAAATATTAATTCCCCTTTTCTGACAACCACTCTATTAATTCAGGCTGGAGGTAAATGCTTCATTCCTCTTTTGTGTTAAATGTGGAATCCATTTGGTCGCTTGAGAAAGAAAAAGTCTTCAATAAAAGAATCACCAAGGATAATGATTAAGCATAAATACCAATTAATAATTTTGGCTTTAAATATGAACTAGTTTATCATAAATATTAAGAAAAATATCAAGATAAAGATTCTCCTCAAAACTCTTATTAACATTGAGAATTTGAAGTGGCTCTTATTAGCTCATGAATAGATAGAAAGAGATGTTTACTCAACTTTATGGCTGAAAATTTATTGTCATCATCATTATCCAAACTGTCTTCTTTTTTAAATTAATAACCTGTGATGGGAGTTATATTGGGGATGTTACCAAAGAGTGCATCAATTTTAAAAAAGCAAGTAGACATAGCTTCAAGATTTTCAGACATTGGATTATTCCCTTTAATACAATCTTCTTCAGTTATTCCAGCTCTAGTTGAATTTACAGATTCTTTGGCTTCCATATAGCTCTTCTTCCTCTTCAAGCCACTAATATTAAATTCTGCATGAGGTGAGTTTCAATCCAGGACAGATTTTCTTTTTTAACTCATTTTTCATGAGCTGAAAGCCATTATACTTTGGTAAAGGGGCCTTCCCATAGAAATTGAGACACTAGTACCAAAAAATACCCCAAAGTTTGATTTGATTGTGAGCCAATTGGTTAATGTTAGATATTAAGGGTATATAGAATTACCATATATATGAGTAAGGATGAATTTGATATTTATATTTGACTTCATTAGTTTTCATTTTGATAAAGAAATGATGAATTTACTGAAGGAAAACGACATGACCCTATGGTTTTGAAAAATAATAATAAAAATGGCGTGTGGAAAGGATAAATTCTGAATCCATAGTGACATTTTATTTGAATTAGGTTTCATCATGAAATTCCAGGAGCACAATATTTTTCGAAAATAACAGGGAAGCCAGCTTAACTTGCATGTAATTTACACATTAAAAAACTGTGTTTTTACCATGGGATTGCGATTTCAAATCCTGTGTTATCTTAAGGTGGAATTAGATAGAATTGAGAACTATTATTATCTTAACTCAGAAATTGTAAAATTTTGGATTACCTGATAAGAGGGAAAAGATGGAAAATAGTTATGATAAGATATTGAAGTGAATCTTAGTAATTATTGAAGGATTAAGGATTCGATAAATAGAAAATAATATTGTTATGAAATAAAACATATAAATATCTTATTTTTGGTAAAAAGAATAACAATGATTAGTAGAAATTGATATATCGGCTTTAAAATAGGTTTTTAGTATCAAGCTTCAAGAGAGAATAAGTGTAATAATAAGTATTTTTCAAATTTCTAACTCACTATAAAATACAAGTATTCAAATGAATTCTGGTAAAAATATATTGAAAAAACTTTAAAATTTGAAATATCATGTAAATAAATAAAAAAGGACATTGGAGATAAATTAAAATACATTTCATTTTAATTCTTCTCATTTTGATTCTATTTCTTTTCTTTTATTGAATAATATAGGTAATATATATATTATAAACTCAATAATAAGATGAAAAATTGGTGATTTAATCTATTCATTGATTTATCAGAATTATCGTGTTCTAAATCTAGGATCCATGTTAAATATTACAATTTCCACATCAAATTCCTTGAATCTTTAACAAAAAATCCATATATATGTATATAAGCCTTTCTAGATTTTCAAAAATAAAAATGGAGACGAAAAGGTTCATGTATCTTTTATTTGATATCAAATTATCATATTTATTCTTAAATTAAATCTCAGATTTATCTAATGATTACATAATATTTATATTGAATTTATTTAACATTTCTTTAATGATTTCAAAAGCTAGAGATACCTATTCCACTACTATGAAATCCTTATATTTAACCCAGATTAATGTGCCTTCATTTTCTATTGATATAAAATATTAATAGTTGAATTTTCTCTCTACTATAATCACATAGCTATTAGTTTGAGATTAATGACTAATTATTTAATTAAAACTTAGATATTCTCAGATTTTGTGGAAGCTTGTCATTTCCATATTTTCAAAGAAAATTATATCAAGATCTTAGCTTGAATATATGAAGGACATATAAGCTTTAATCATAAGTTTCACTTTATTCCAGCTTTGTGATAGGAAATTGAAAAAAGGATCCTTCCAAAATGATAATAAAACTCCTTATCAATTGCAAGTTTTTTCCAATGTAGTATTTTATCTACATGACATTGGGATCTTTAAGTAATGTTTTTCATAAATTCAATCAAATAGTCATATATATTAATTAAATAAAGACAATAATTAGCTCCTGAGGCTTTGGTCTTTCAAGTGGATCAAACACAAAAATGACTAACACCAAAAAATACTGGATGACTCTATGAGATAACTATTGAAAGAGTTGAAGCTATGAAGAGTTTCACTCTAAAAAAGCCATTAATTACCTTTTTTTGCCAGGCTTGTGGCTCTGGAGCCACAAACACATGATTTTCAGAAAATACAGAGAGAAATAATCTATCAGAGGCCACATCAGTAGTTATGAAAATTATATGATGCATCAGAGTCAATAAATGAGTATTCTGGGAGGTTAGTTTCAATAGTCCTATACATGTTTTAGTCCATATGGACCTTGAATTTGGTCATAAGGGTAGTATAGCCTGGTACAGATCTTATGAACCCTAAATTTTTCTTGTAAATATTCCAAACCAGATATCTCATTTTAATTTTGAGCTAAAAAAATAGAAATTATTGATGAGTTCCCATTTTATGTCCTCTGTATTTCTCCCCCAATCCTCTTATACAGAAGTGATGGGGGCTGGAAGAGGTTCTTACTTTCAGTAAATCTGTATTAGAGCTAAAAAACTACAAGCCAGATATATTTTTTATTTTGTGAAATGAAGGCTTTGTAAGTGGATATAATGAAAGGCCTAATCAATATTATCAAAGTCTTTTTACTTCTGGTGTGGCCTGTACTAATTATCCTTTACTTTTTAAGAGGCTTATGAAAAATCAAGGGGTAAGCTTGCTAGCTTATTAAGGAGGTTGCTACAAGAAAATGGACAAAATCATTGAATGCCTCAGACTAATAGATACAAGAATAATAACAATCTGATAGGGTTTGAGTTAGATATGAAGAATTCAGGTAAGAAGGAAAATAGAGATTTTTTTTAGTGGTTACTTAATCAAAACTTGAAAGTGTTATAGATTCTCCACTTATCCAATTTTGAGAAGGACTTGATTTCATTACATGGTATAAGTCTCTCTGTAATATTGTTCTTATATGATATGTATATTATCACTGTGATGCTAATGAGCTGGTACAATTGTTTATGGTTTGTTGATGTCATTCTGATGCTCCATCTGTTGTCACAGGATGACATAGCCTCCCTTTAAAAAAATCCTCATTGATCAGACTATTGAGTCCCTCTAGAAACTATAACTTTTCTCAAATCGAGTTTCCCATCTAGAATATATTTCTGTTATAGACATATTCACTCGTCTACTGGTTAGTTTTTGAATCTGAAAAGATGATGTCTGTGGTCTTTACCATTGATTCTAAACTTCCTTGATCTAATAATATTTTTTACTGGGCCAGGTTAATCCTCTTCCAATACTTTTTTACAATTGATACTAGGGTCACAAAGAGCACCTAGACACTTGGTCCAGATGCATAAATTCACAAAAAAGTAACATGGTTCCTTTTCAAAAATACATTACCAAAATAATTCATATTAAGAATTAAATCAGGGACTATATAGCTGGAAATCATTTCAAAAACTGGAACAGAATTTGAATTATAGCTTTCCCTTAAGTAGAAAAAATAAATAAAAGTACGAAAAAAGCTCAAAATAACATCAATACATGTAAAATAAATAATAAAAAAACATAAATATTGGACACATGATAAAAAAATCTCAAATAAAACAAAATAAATTGTGAACCACTCAAAACATGTGTTCAAAGAAATAATTACTTACTTAAAAAAGAAAATAGCTCATTGAATAAAGTTATTTGAAAATCATAAAAGAAATAATGGGTGAGATATTACATAATTCAGAATATTCCTCTAAATACCCCTTTTAATACCTAATTTGTGGTTTATTCCTTTGAGGCCTTATCTACTTGTTGTGTTATCATTATTTTTTCCAAACGAATTGGGCTGAGACTTGAAAGCTAAGAATAGAGCCGACCATGCGCAAAACAGGTTGCTTAAGATTAATTCAAACTGTGTTCAACGTCTGACCTTGTGAATATTTGAGACTTAATACCAATGCAAGCTGTATTGGAAATTTTCTATGCCTCAATTCAAATGGGAATCCTAATTAATTTGTATTAGTGACCAGTGGGGCGCAGGGTATATAAAAAATCTCTCTTTTATGGCTTCCAACCAATTTTTCTACCTCAATGATGTGTTTCCCTAATTACTTGCATATCAAGCAGGTAAAATTGCAAAATCCACCTTCCTTGTTAATTTTCTGTGAATAAGCTATTATATAGCCTTTTTCAAGCCTCAATGAGTGAGGTTGGAAGCTATAAATTGTAAGGAAGCTGATTGAGTTTTTCTGATAAATATTTTTAGGATTATCTTCAGCTGAATCAAAGCTGGGGTTAGTAAATGTTGTCCAGGAAGCCTATTAATTACGGTATTGTTTATTAAGTTCATGGAGATATTTTGGGTATAAATATTTCTCTTTCTGAGAAATAATATGATCTTTCATAATGATAAATACCTTCTGGAAATGAATTATTAATGCTTTCCTCCAATGCGTCACACTCTGAGCGCCTTCATATGACCACATGAGATGGAAGATTCACAATTTGATAATTGTCAGAGGACCCATATAAGAATTTCAAGCGGAAATATTTTAAGCAATAACTCTAATGAAACTGTTATTTTTTGGGTGAATTTGGAAAAATTGAATTTTTCCTAGCACAAATGAGATACCATAGCAGCTTGATAAATTTAAACTTGAGTTTCTCTTGTTCTAACTCTAATTATTTGTCTGAAATAACCTCCAGCTATATGATTTCCACCAAAATTTTGATAAAAGCTCATTATATTTTAAAGAAGCTCATAAACTGCTTCAAATAAATATATATGAGTCATTGGTGCTTAATCCAAAATGGTAAAATAAGTTTTCTTAAAAAAAGTGTGCTTTTTTTCTATCCTTGGTAATTGATGATATTGAGCTTGATGGAAGTGACAATGGAATTCAAAATGTTGAGTGGCAGTTTTCCATAAGCCAATATATAGCTGCCAAAACTGATAGAAGAAACAATCCTTATTAAGCATGAAGAAGAAAGTCTGATTTTCTCATGAAAATAAACTCTAACCTGAAGAAGAACCTTCAATAGCTACAGAAAAAATGAGAAAAAGTTAACCAAAAAGGAGTTCATACAGAAGTGTTTTTCCAGTGCCTCCTGGAACATCTAACAAATACAATCCCCTGTTCTCCTTGAAAACCAACACATACTGGTATCAAGCTTTATTTTTGGTGAGGTATTCATTGACTTGATTTGATATAACTTTCTTTTTTATATTCCAAAATCTAATTAATCCTCAAGAAAATAACATTATGTTGTAGCTTTACCTGGGACAGAGGCTAATGTGAAAAATCTGGGAATAGGTTTTCAATTTCATGGAAATTTCAAAGAATAATAGGCTTTATTCATGTGTGCAATTTTTTAACTTTAACCTTTTCATAATGAAACAAATTCAATTCCAATAATTTCAAAACCTCATAATTAAGTACACCCCCAAAGCTCATTGGATGGCTGTTTAACACAATGAAAGGAAAATACCAAAAAAAGAAATCTCAGTTTACCTGAATAATAGGTTCAAAATGCTTCTTGTAAGGGGTTTTTGATATATTACTCTGTCTTAAATAGACCCGATGCTTCTGCTTCTAATCTAAATTCCGTGTAAATGACTCGATCAAAAGCTCTCAGGTCTCAATGGATTTTGAAATTGAGACTTTGAGAAGAATTAATATCAAGAACCAACATTCAAAATCTAAAGAATATACTGTGTACATCCAGCCAATAAATTCCCATTTCCTTTGAAATATACAACATTTTTAATTTTATATCCATTTTTAACACTGAGGGAATTCATGGTATTGAGCTTTTGGTACTCTTGATAAGTTTTATTGCAGAAGATATATTGTGTAAGGGTTATCTTTGCTTACCTATCATTTTGTGCAAAGATTTGAATTTGCTGAGATTCCCTGCATTTAACAAAATGATTATTTGGTGAATGAATATCAAGATGTATCACTGATGGATAATAAATAACAGACAAAAAAATATTCTCAAGAAAGCTTCTGGAGCAGGAGAAGATTTTGAATCTCAGAAATTTTAAATATATCTTATAAACTGGTTGACTTAAGTAAGTACTCTAAAATCTATCTTGTATATATAGCTGAAAAGATATTTAACTGCTTTAATTACAGAGAAAATCTCTACATTGACATGGAATTCGAAATTTATGGAGAAAGTAAAGACTTATCCAAAGTATTAAGATCATTTTTGGAGGTTACTTCATTTTTATTTCTTTTAGAAATGGGGTGCACATCTTTGAGTATTTAGATTTAATTTAAAAAAGTCCTTGGGTATCTCTTTGAGCTTTTTCCATTAATAAAGGAAGCTTTCTGTCTGTCCATGGATACATTGTTCTAAATTCTTGTCTGATATTTCAGATAATATGAGTCTATCATGTTAATAAGCTGAATTTGGTCTTTCAGAAGGGTTCAGTATCAAAAAATATGTCAATGGGGTAATCCTTTCTTCTTAAATTGAATAACATGAGCATTTTACATAAACCTTTTCTTGAATAAAGAATCACACATGAACTTTAGTTTTTCATGGAAGACCTGTGTGACAAGATCAGTGAAATCAAAGGAGCTTCTACCATGATGTATCTTATTTTTCATTTTAGGACATTAAGGGTTTAAATTAATTGTGATGAAAAGTAGGGGATTCCCAGAATATTGCACCAGGCACATAGCATATTGATATAATGTGTTCATATCCCTTGGGGACCCAATGAGTCCAGAAGGAAAGAAAATATCTTCCCCTGAATCTTGACCATTTATTAATCCATAATGAATTAAATTATCCATGCCATTGGAGCTATAGGAGCCAATTTCCTTTCAATTGAATTTCATTTTTGAAAGCCTCTCTGTTTCAATTTCAATATATTGATCTGAAGTATATTGCTAAAATATAGGCCCATACAAATGTAGAAGGGAGCGCCCATCATTCTTAGATAACAATAAATATGAATAAGAAGCTGAAAATCCCAGTTCTCTATGAGGATACAACAAGAGATAATTCAGAAGATTGTATTCTTCATTGGCTTCTGATATTTTTTTAGTGGACCATCCCTTGGATCAATTATGAATTTTCTAGACCTAATTTCACCACCCTCATTACCTAAGAGACTGCTACCAGTAATTTATTCCTGGAAGAAAAATTAATCAATTACCACCAATCCATACTCCAGCCACCTGTTCCAAAACAGGTTTATTATTCACCCTTTTGTCTACATTGAAAGCAAAAGATCTTATTGAAATTGTTGTTTTACTGACATCAACCAGCTATGATAAGAGCTTAAAATGCATAGAAAAGTAGTTTTTATGATGTGTTGTTGATTGGAAATATTTCGTTATCTATAAATAAAAAATTTACCCCAAGAATTCCTGCTATTAAGCTCATTTTGAGTATCATATATATAAATCTTGAGAAATTTCACACCAGAAATGCCTGTTATTCAGATAATTTTGAGTATCATATATATAAAGGTGGAGCAATTTTACCCCCAAAATTAATTTTCCTCAGATCATTTTAAGTATAATATATATCAATCTGAAGGAATTTTGGATAAGTAATTTTTGGGCGAATTATCCAGTCCCATGATTTAAATCCCCACTTAATTTAAAACCTTTCTTAATTGGACAAATAATGGTCCAAATTTACTTGAAATGAAGTTAGAGAAAATTGTCTATTTAATAATATTATTTTTTCAATGCACTTCCTTTCTCTTTCTGTAATTCCAGAATTTGACTCTTTGAAAATACTCAATAATACTTGGAGATGGGGTTTATCACTGGTAATTTGTTTTTTCTATTTGAAAAAAATAGGCTATCTGTGTCACGCTCAAGAATTGATTACTCACACTGTTGAAAGACAATTGGTTGTTCAATATTAAATGTAGTAAAGCTTCTTTGTTTCTTCCAATTGCAAGCTTTTTGAGTATGGTGATCATTCAAGAACTCTGGATAAAAATCAAACTAATCCCTCCAAGTTGGGTTCTTTGTGGAAAATTTGAGTTAAGACACATTTCAACTTCTGATTGATCTCTGTCTTTGTAAAATCAATTTATTTAGAACAAAAATTGAATTGAAGATGAAAAAAGGAAATAATACCTTATGAATTTCCATTTTATCTCCATGACTTTGTTTTTTTTATGATTCAGATGGCCTCTCCCATAATCTATAAATTAATCTCTGAATAGTTTTAAGTATCTCAGCAATTTGAAGAAAATATAATAATATAACTCATTAAACTGAATCAATTACTGATTCATATTTGAATATTATTTTTTTAAGGTTTTTGAACTGGAAAATACCAAAAAAAATTCTTCAAATGATATTTTAATTGATTTAAAAATTACCACACTGGAAATTTTCCTTAAATTTTATATCTCAATTTGAATAAATGTTAACAATATGAGAAAAAGATTTCACCCATAATTGTGCCAGTAAATTCAGAAAAAATTGGTATTATTTTCAACTTGAAATTCTCATATATCCTGAGCCTCACTTCTTGAAGGAATTTCAAGGCTTGAAAGGAACTATTACCAGCTGCTTCAAGTATTTTATCTATCTTCTTTTGGAGAAGAAGAATTAACTTTACTTAAGTCACTGTGATTGAAAGATTAATTCTTATAGAATTTTCAAGGCTTATAAAGATCTATCCCCAGCTGCTTCAGGTATTTGCTAGATTATTGACAATTTTCCATTTCACACAAAAAAAAACAATTAGCTTCACTAGATGTGAGGTGTGAAGATTTTTCCAAATAAAGAAAATAAAAAAGAGATTTTCAAATGGGTTTTTGTAGTAACCTCAAATGAACATATGCCCATATATTATAAAAAAGGGAAAAATTAAACATTTTCAGGTTGAAATTGGTTTGAGTGGGTCAATCCACCCCAGAGGGGCTACAGAAATGATTTCTCTTGCATAGAATTCTTAATACTTCTTAATAAGATGGTTACTTTTGTTGTGAGGTGTGGATATGAAAGTTTGATTAGAAATTAAGTACTTTTCCTGCCCTCAAAATTTGTATAAGGTAAAAATTTGATTGAAAATGGTAATTTTTTAGATTTTTAAGAGAAAACACACCAATATTATTGTTTGTAAGTTTTTTGGTGAAAGATAATAATATTAGAAAGATTCTTTGTTTTACCAACAATAAAAATTTATCAAAAAATACTCCACCAGAGATATTTATGGCTACAAAAGGATTTTATTCAAGAGAAATTTCAATTTGAATTAATTAAAAAAATAACTATGAGAAATTAAGGTGATAACAGAGTCCCCAAAAAGAAAATCAAAGAGAAAAAACATCCAAAAGTGGACAGAGTGAATTTGGAAACAAAGTAACAAAGTTAATAGTGATGAAAGATGATTCAATTCACATTTGGGGTGGTTCAAGGGTGAAAATAATTCTAATTATTTGTTTATTTAGTTGAAAGGTTTAAAATTATTTAAAAATGGTGGTTGGAATCTTTCATTTATTGGCTTAACAGGGCTTGAAATAGCTATAAAAGGAAAAGACTCTAACATGAAGGAAAAAGTGGAACAAGGAAGAAATTTTTTTATAGCCACCAATTCTCTTACTCCAAAAGTAAAGCTTACTATGATCACTTGTGAAAAGCACACTTACAGAAGAAAAGCCAATTATGGAACCATTGAACCCCATTTTGAGCCAATTTAGTCCCTCAAAGAAGCCATTTCTATATTAATACTTGGTTTATAGCCTTCATAGAATTCCAGAATGTGTGTAAGAAACATTAAAGACAGTTGAATTTTTCTTACTAAGTTTTTTTTATATGAATGGTAGCTTTAACCTCTCTTAAAGAGATAAAACTTTCTGTTGATATAAAAACCTTATCACCAATTGAGTCACAGACTTTGTGACTCAATTCCAGGCCAAAAGAAATGAAATTTTGCACATATTTTGACATCCCACACCTTTCAGCAAGGAATTTGGGTGATTCTGACAAACATGGGGCTAATATTTGTTCTCCCCCTCAGAATTACTCTTTCTAATTCATTTTTTTGAAATTCCTTATAATTTATTGTAATTTAAATTTACATATATAGGTCAATTGAAAATTTGAAGTACACAGCTGTAATTATTGATTTCACATATTTAAATTCAAGCTCACTTATGTAATACATGCACACATTTTGACATCTTCATTGAGAATACTTCAATTCCTCATGGCTTTTGAAATACACACTACACCCCAATTCTAACACACAAAATCAATGGTCAGATCCACATGTGGTGTGAATTAAGTTGAGGCTGGGAGAATTTGCATATTTTCATACAGAAAATACTAAAAACTTAATTTAAGTGTACTTACAGTTGAGTTACAGAATTTTCATTCAGAGGTGACCCCACATGATTTATTAAGAGGAATACAATGGTGAAATAATTTGCATGAGTTTATTTTTTGGAAAAGAAATTATAATAATTTTTGGTAAATTTTTCCCAAAAAATATTTTAATTTGGATATTTTTGATTAAATGTTTATTTTTACTTCATTATTTCATGTAAAAAATATTTTTACACTTTCAAATTTCAATTCAAGTTCATTGTTAAATCTTCAGTATAAATCTTATATTAATCTTTAATTATAGATTAAAAAATGTTTCCTGGTCTTTTGGGTATATGAAAATACCTCTAAGGCTCACAGTTGTACATTTGATTTCCTTTTTTTCAAATAAAGTGGCCTCAGAAACTATATAAAATATTTTGTGGTAATTCTTTATATTTTTTAGTATATAATATATATTCTTCATCCTGGTGGGAAATTTGGCTTCCTCAGCTTGATAAAAGGCTTTCAATAAGCTTACTGGAGACACTGTTTGTTTTCTACAAAACTCCTCAGTTATTTTGACCTGACTAGATATTTTCAAAATAAATCAAATTATTTAAAAATGTGATGCATTATAGTCTCTCACTTCTTTGGTCCCTTAAATCTGTTGAGGTTAAATGTGAAAAATAGATCCTGCTCTCCTTCTTTGAAATCCAATTCTTCATCAATTTGTTATACATTTGTTTTTGTACAGTTTTTTCTTATAATATACATTCAGCCATTCATTGGCAGTGCCATATTCCATTTCCCACATATATTTGAAGCCTTTGGATGTGGGGTGGATTTAATGTAGACTTGCCTCAATAATTCACTGGTAAAAATGGGTTCCAACGTTCCTTCAATATTGAGAGCATTTTCCCTGTGGTTGAGTGTTGGATGGTGTTTTGGGCCAGTTTTACTTTTAGAAAGAGTGTTATCCAATCATGGCTGTATCCTGTATGATCTTTGTATTCCATGACATATGCACATAATATTATTATTGGATAATCCTTTCGGAATTTCTATCTGTTTGGTAATGATAGCCAATTAAGAAGGCCAATTTTGTCTCAAAAATATCATATAAATTGGTTCAAATTTCTTGGGTTAACTTTGGGTTTCTATCATTAATTTTGCTCCAGATACTTTAAAATTAGCTATTATTTTGTTTGAGAATAATATTTCAGTAATAATTGGCTTGTCTTCTATGTGTCTTGGTAGGCACTGAAACTAATTCTGAAACTGTCCCTAACTACTATATATGCATCAAACCTGTCATTACCCCCTGGGAGAAGTCCTATCACCCAAAACATGCTGATCATGTGGGAACTATTATTGGTGGTGATTCAAATGAAGCACCTGGAGGGGGTATCAATTTCCTTAAGTCCTTTAACCAAGAGCAACAAGGGTTATTTTTTCCTCCTAAAAACACTGAAGAAGCTCCTCCTTGAAGGTCAAAAACCAAGAGAAGATTAGAAGGTGGCTTCAAAACTAAGAAAATGAATTAATAAGTCTCTAATAATACCTATCAAATAAATAACAATATAAAATGAATATTTCATTAATACATTAAGCTCAAAAGCTTTAGAGAAATACTTGTCTTTTGAGATAGTAATTGGTGGTAAAATCATTGTGAGTTGTTTTTTTGTGGGTAATTTTAAAGACTTGAGTTTTAAAATTTTTTGAATTATATTATGAGATTTTTCAAGGTTTATTTTTGATAATATTTTTTTAAATACCTTTTGAAGGTGTTAAGAATCACTTATGGTAAGTAATTCTTGATATGAAGGGTAAAACTGTAATATTGGCGTGTTATATAAGGGTAGGATAATCTAGAATATAGATAAAAATAGAGAAATGGTTTTTATAATGAGCAATAACACTAAGACTTTCTACTGGGTATATTTTCAACACTATAATCACACTGAAATTTGTTACTGGGTAGTATTGAAATAATATACTTCCACTAAGCTTGGCTACTGGGTAAGTACAAATAAGGGGTGAAGTATTACTATTCTTGTAGGAGATAATTTGAATGAGGGGAAAGATGAAATTTTCGAAGAGGAGGGAAGCCCTTTATTTATAACTTTTAGGAACCCTGGGTCCCCCCATAGCAGCTAAATTTTCCACTACATTTCCCCTTTATTCTATCATGTGACTTGATTTTGGCTTGTGGTTTTCCTTGAATGAAAGGGGTATAAGGTGATTTTTTGGTTGGATTTTCGATTTTCCTTCAATAAAGGGGCTTTTCTGTTCCTCTGTGTATTTTTTATTTCTGGTTTCCCGTTGTGTTTATTCAAGGGGTTTTCCATTTCATAACAGACATATTATGTGATATTTAAGTTGACCGTTGAGATTATACAAGAGGGTTCAATTGCATAAGAGGAATTTGAGCTAATTGTAAACTGGCTTAATAGGTTTACTGTTGGAAACATCTTTTGGATTTTTGATAAGATGAATTTCAATTTTTTGATGCTACATGAAAGGGTTATGATGTGATATTTCAGTTTTTGGATTGTTAGTGTGGCTGTGCCTTTGTCTGTTGAGTTCATGCAAGGTGGTTGACCTAAATAGAAGTTTCTTTTCAAGCCTTTTCATTTTCAATGTAATATTATTGTGGCTGTACATTTTCCTCTTGAAATAGAATGTTCAAAGGCTTACTGTTGAGCTATTTTGCACAAAGGGATTTTTCTGTGCCTTTGTCTATTTGAGCTTACTTTTTGAATTTTGAAATTCATGAAAGGTGCTTAAGGCTGTTTTGTGTTTCTCTTTTAGGCATTTTCTTCATGACTTATTTCTATATGTAGCCTTTGAAGCTAAAATCACTTCCTGAAATTTGTTGATAAGCTGTAATCTACAATATTTGAGGTTTGTGTGGTATGGTGTTCTATTTTGGGTGTTAATTTTAAGTGCAAAAATAGCTTTGGTGGTAATTTTTGAATTCAAATTGATCTGTGTGTGATATTATTGAGCTCTTATGAGTACTTGAGATATTTAGAATGTCTAAAAAAGTGTAAAAAATCCAAATACCCTCTCAATTTAATTCTGTCCCCAGAATTCCAGGTGAAATTTCAGTTAATCTGCTGATTGTGTGTTGTCCTCCATAATTGGTTCTTGATCAAGAGGTTCTTCTTCAATTTCCTCATCCTATTATACTATTCTCCCTCTAGGGTATAATTTATCTACTTGATACTCTGTAAACCTTCTTGTTAATTTAGTTCCCCCCAGATCTTCAAGCTCTTAAGGTCCATTGTTGATTTGCTTTATTACATTAATTTGTTGGGTAACATAGATTTTAGAAAAGTGAGTACATCTGATATGTGGAGAAGAGGAGATTATTTAATTGGGATAAAAAAGAAATAAAAGGAAAAATCTTCACTTTGGTTTACACTCTGATTGGTCAAAGAATGTGAAAGTGACTGCAGTCTGCAATCTCTGGGGTTCACACACAATGTCTTCATGCAGTACAGTGAACTGAATTTTCCATGGCTTAAGATAGATATATTTACTTTGACAGGTATGGACTATTTCCAGTTCTTCTGTATAGTTTTTTGAGCCTTTTCAATAAATCTGCCTTAAAAGTCAAGTGAATCATATTACGGGCATTTGCAGTTGCCTCGCTCAGGAAGTACTACCAATTTATTGCCCTGCAACTGTTTTGATTAAATTTTTAAAAAAATTATGAGAAACCCATCATGTTTCATTAAATTTGTCTTTTTTTTTTGAAAATTTCACCATGATGGCAAATTATGAGGAAATATCTCCAAATTCAGCCAAGATTGTGTTTTAATCATATAGAAACAAGAGCGCAGACTTGAGCCAAGCGAACTATGGGTTTAGAGCGACCCTCCAGCTCTGGCGGCCGGTCCTATGGTTACTTCTCTTGCCTTTGCCTTGTCCATCTGCCCAATCAATCCATCATTTCCAGAAGATCACAACGATTTGGAGCTAGATGACGCCAAGATTTCGCTTTCTGATTGATGTTTATCAAACGAGACACACCAGCACCCCAGCACTCTTTTCGTCTCTGACTTCGGGGTCGCAGGTCTTAAGCCGTTGCTTTCACCGCAGAGGCGTAGACTCACATGTGTGCAACAAGGCTTTTTCTTCCAGTTCAACGGCCTTTTCTCCTCATTTCGATAGCCATCAGTTTGTCAGTCGGCTTGAAAAAGAAGGGCTATCGCGTGAACAAGCTGAAGCCCTGATGGTTGCCATTGAAGATGTAATTGATGAGTCGATGAAAAATCTTACTACCGGACTTATGACACGCAGCGAAATGGAGAAAGTAAGGATACCAGCGGCCTTTTTGGAAGATACGGCTTTTTGACATGTTGGATCCTTCTACAGCAACAATATACGCAACGCGTTGATTTCGCGAAATTGAAATCTGAGATCCAGCTAGTTGAAAAACAGGACTTTGCATTGCTTAAATCGGAGAACGAGAGGCTTCTTAGCGAGCTGGAAAGGCTCAAGCAACGTTTGCGGGAAGAAATCGTAACTCTCACTTCTTTTGGCGTTACTCTACTCAAGGATATTCTTATAACTATCGTTTTTCCTGTCAAAGACTCGCACTCAAGCCTCTGTAAGGCTTGATTTGAATTTAGAAAAAGGCAGAATTCGCGATGAGCTTGGAATACGCGAGTTAAAAATTAGGGAGGTCGATACTCGTATTGAAGGCGAGATCGGTAATCTTCGCACGACAATGGAGAGCGTCAAATTCAATATGTTTGTCTCTAGTCTGTCTGGACTTGCTCTGCTAAACCGGAAAATAACACCATCTTCGCGTACACTCTCAGTTTGCAGTACGTCGTTGGAACTGTGGCTTCTGGTGGTGCCTTGCTACTGGCTTATATTCGCATGTTAGTAATTTCATTTACGCTCAACCCGTTTCCCTTCATTCTGAAGTTTGGTTATGGCATTCAAATGCTGTAGGTTTCGGTAGTCTCCACACAAGTCCTCGCAGCAAAGCAACGGCCTCGCATTATTATCTACATCCTTTATATACGTATCTAGAACCGTGCGAATTCTCGTGGCCCTTCCAGAAAGCTTTGTATTATAAAACCATTGTTCAATAGATTCCCAGATGCAGCAAAACCTTCAAACTGACAGGCAAGAGGTAGTTTCAAGTTTTAGTACTACTTTTTGATTAAATTATTTAACTTGGCTTGTAGTAATTATTGTTTTGCTGCTTCCGTTACCGCCGTGTACGGTGATTTAATCTAAACTTTCCTCCCTCGCCAGCTTCTTACAAAAAGACCCTTTTGTTATCTTGTCTGATTCACCTTTTTTGTCTAATATATCATATTTCTCTATTTAGGGGATTACATAAGTTTGTTAGACCATTTCTTACCTTTGTATTGTCAGCTATACTGTATTTTAACCCGTAGTTGCCCTCACACTGGAACCACATTGCCAACTTGATTCTAATGTCTCAATTTTATGGATTAATTAAATCTATGCATTACCTCTTTTCATGCTTATGCTTCAAATTCTACATATTATCTTTTGTTTTTTATGCTGTATGGTCAGTTTTGTATTTTTTACGCCCAGCTCTATTAGGGCAGGAGTTTTATTGTATGGTGTTTTTTATGTGTGGCTATATTTCTTGTTTTGTCTTTGACACTGAAACATTTGTACAGCATGCAATAAGAGCAGATTGCAAGGGAAATTTCTACTCATACCCCTTTGTTATCAGCCTCAAATTTGATGAAATCCATGGAGGATTGGCAGGCATTGGCCATAGAATTGTTAGGTGGAGTGAAATGTGGTATACAGTACATGCTCCAATTTTTTATGAATTTTGAATTTTCGCATCCAGAGAATCACTGCATTTGCCTCCTGTGTGGAATTTTATAAAAGCACAAAGAATATTAGAGACAATAGTATCCAAAAGTTTATATTTGATCCTATTAGAGCTCCTACATAGGTTGAAGCATTTGTAATTGTCTCTGCAATTTACATTAAGTAACCCTAACCTACAATTGTTTTTTTCATGAAAGGTATTTTGAAAAGATCATCCTTGGCATATGAAATCCTTTGACTACATTTGTTTAATTGCAGAGGCTATTACAAAGTCAACTTCATTAATTACAGTATTAATGGTCTGCCAAAAAATAATGAAAAATTCATGAATTACTGTATTTAAATTATGAATAATCAAATATATTAGAATAAAAGAATTTGTGAACTTTTGCTAAGATTTTAAAATGAGGATTTCTTTTTGAGGGGGATAGTCAACTTGAGAGAACCAACTGTAAGAATCACGGGAAAGATAAAAATGAAAATAAACCAAAAGAAAAGAAATGGAAAGGAGATTTTTCTAATTTTAATAAAAATCAAGTAGCCTGATGGAAAAATTTGATAAATGAACAAAAATACCAAAAGAAAGGAATTTTTTGACATCAACATAAACTTAGGGTATTGGTAAACACATTTAAGGGGCCCCAAATATTCAAAAAAATTCTCCAGGGAGAAAATTTGGCCATTTGGCTATTTTCATTTTTATTTTTTTCTTATTTGGTGCTTTCACAAAGACACCAAATATTTTCAACATTTTTTTTTTAATAAATTCTTTTGGCCGAATGGCCATTTTTTTCAAAAAAAAGATTGAAGAACTCCTATATCATGGATTTCCCTGATTATTTTCTTAAAATAAAGGTGAGCATCTTGAGAAAAACTTGGCAAAAGGACTTCATTTTGGAAATTTTTTTGGGGGTCCAAATGCAGTGTCCAAGTAGGGGTCTTCATATTGAACTCCCCAAAAATGTGCTCGACTAATTTTTCTAAAGTATAAAATCATTATGTCTTTAAGAAAAAAATCCTTGTGTTTCAATTATTAATAATACGCCAAGAAGCTGGCTGAGTGGAGATATTCAAAAAAAAACAAGACTTAGTGGGGATTTTATGAAAAAAAGGAGTTGGGATTTTCTGAGAAACAAAAATTTATGAAGTTTAGTCTAAATAAATCTGTGATAAAGTGGGTTTATTTTGAGGAGGTGAAAGGTTAGAAAAATAGAGAGGTCTGTGCTTCTGAAATTTATCTTTCCACCCCATGGATTGGGGTTTAACATGAAACTCCCATTTTAAATTAATGGGTGGGGCAGGAAAAATTCTAGAAATGATAATGTTCAAGGGTAAAGAGTGACAAAAGCTGTTCAAGAAGCAGATAAATATTGGTTGTTCATTATTTGGGGGATGGAAATTGGCTCCCCCATGACAGGCATGGACATCCACTTGCTCTTTGGTGCTTGGCCAACATATTCATACCATTCTTTTATGTCCAAATAAGCTTCTATAAATGGTAATAAGGTATTCATGGATTCATAAAGCTGTTTTTTTTATTTCTTAAATAAGGTCCCCTTTGAAATCAGCCCATTTGTCTTTAGTCTTGTAAATGTAATGAGAAACTGTTTGGTAGCTAAAATTTAAATTACCCTGGAGATTGAGTGTGTTGAAAGTATATTTGTGAATGAATCTTGGATATTCTTCTAAGCCATTGACCTTCATTCATTTATTTAAGAATTAATTCAGCTGAATAAATGAAATTAATCTGTAAAATAAATTAAAAAAAACTCACAAATAATCTAGAGTAATTATCACTTGTGTGACAATCTCTTTGGCAATGCTCACAGGTAAGATAAATTGCATTTTAATTGTACAAATCTCTTTCAGGTGTGTTGTTTTTAAGCTCCTCTGTTCTTGGCCAATCTTCTTGAGCTTCTCAGGGTATCATCAACCTTTTGAGGGTTATTCAAATCGGTTATGGAGGGTAGGGATGAGGATGAGGATGAATATTCAGAATCTTCATATGAGTAAACTTCCATGGTCTCTGAGTGATTAGAAGAAGGTAAAATTTCCCATGAGGATCTTCTGCTGGCCTTTTTTGAGGGGGGTCTTCCTATTACTTTTGGTTTGTTGGGAAATAATTTTTAATTTTGATGGATCCATTTTCTTTTTATTTTTGGCACCTTGAGGTCTTCCATGTGTATTATTGCATTGAAGAGGGTTTTAATGATAATTAGAATCGTCTTGGGTGCTGGGAATTTGTTCAAAGGCAACTTTTCCAGTTAAAAAATCTTACAAATGTTGAATAATTGGATTAATCTCTTCCATTGTCTTTTGAATAAGTTTTTTACCAATATCTTCAAATATTCTCTTGGAATCCCTTTTTATTTCTTTTTCAACATTGTAATGATATTAATTATATCCATCCTGTAAATAAAAGACTATTGGAAATTATAAAAGATTCCCATATAAGTATAAAATAACAAAGAAAATAATTCACAGGTAATTTAAAATGCCATTGTGGATGGAAGTCTGATAATTCCAGCCTGTGGAAGTTTCAGAATTTCCATTTGGTCTTGGGTTTGCAAGGTATTCCTTGATAATTATTGTACTTTTTGGCACATTTCTCTTTGAAGGGAGCTTTGTTCTTGATATTATAAAAAGCCATTTGAAGGGAATAATGATAGAACTTGCCATTGAGAGAACGGATGTAAGGTGGGAGATTTTGCACATGGAATATTATTTATTTGGAAATTCTGTTGATAATTTCAATAAATTGTTTTTTGAAGGCCATGTGGAGGGCCTTGAAAGCTCTAAGAGAGTACCAGCGGAGATTTGGAGCCAAACGTTAACCATTGCACGGGCACCATCCTTTCTTTCAGTGGAATAAAAACCCAAATAAAAATGGTGATTGGTCCAGGCTGGAATAAAATACTCCCTCAGAGGAATCCATTTATTGGCTCAATAGTCCATACTGCAGGATTATTGATTTCCTTTCGCATTTTATTCCAGTTTTCCTTGAATGATTTTTCACTATATGGGTACATGACCTTAGAAACAAAGTCAAAGAAATTAATAAAGAATTGAAAAGAAAGGGAATCAAGGTGAGAAGATTTAATTTATTCCAAAGCCTCATGGAACTTTAAAAATCTGTTCCATGGCCAATATTTATCATGAAATGGGAAGATTAATCCTTATTGATGTGCCAAATGCAGAGCATAATATTGAAATATGGGAATATTTTATGAAGAGAGTTTTTTGAGGCCAGGTCTTTGGTGATAAAAATAACTGGGGGTGGCACAAGACTTGTTCTTTTGAGGACAATCTTTATATAATTCCCCAAGGCCCATTTATACAGGGCTTCTGTTTCATCTTTCATTGAGCAGAAAGCCCCAGAAAAGGTACTTTTGATGGAGGTGAAACCAACAATATCAAAGAGGGGAATTATGTACTTATTTGATTTATAAGTACAATCCATTCAAAGTATATTTGGGAAGCCTTGAAGAAGCTTGATCACAAGTGTGTCAGTGAGCAATAATTAATTGATATGATTTTCTTCATCCTTTTGAGGCTTCAACACAAAGGTTTCTTCCTTGAGGGTGTCAATAAATGCATCAATTGGTATTCTTCCTTTAAGCTTTATTTTTTAATTTTCTTCGTTTTATTTTATATATCTTTAAAGGTTACAGTATTATGAGATTTCCTTTGGCTGCATAATTTTACCTGAATTGTCCATGGAATAAGCAGGGACTCAGAAATATGAGAAATTTTGTATTTTTCTTATTTAACTTCCTAAAAGAAGGGTGAGCCGGGATATTTTCTGCGGGATCCTGGTTGTGTGCTGTGTTTTTGACAAAAAGTGTCTGAGTGGTACTATAAGAATACTGTCTTTCATAAATCCAAAAGGGAAATCCAGTCTCCTTGATTGAATTTTTCTGGTATCAGGATTATGAGGATTGGGAATACTAAACATTTCACACCCTATATACATTTGTTTGTGGGTCTTATTTGACCTCAAGGTGGCAACAGAATACCACTCTGCTCTGGAAAAAGCAGGAAAATGCATCCAGGGTCCCTCACAACTATGGTATTCACCACCAGTGGGAGATTCAACATTTTTGGTTAAAAGAAAACAATTATTGAAGAAAAAAAACAGGAAAAGACTTTGTAACATAACAGAGAAAATTTCAACAAAATGGGATGGAAAAAATTGGGGAGAAAAATTAACAAAAAATGAAAGGATATATGGAGGAAAATGTGAGAAAAAGGATAATTTTGGGCCAAGTTGAAGGCTTTATGGGTTAAATGGGAAAAAAGGGATATTTTATGTTATAATTAAAGAAAATGAATGAGGGTTTGATGAAAGTTTTAGGGTGGTTGAAAAACATATGAATAAAAAGGTTTTTTTTCAAGTGGGGTGGTGGGGCAATTTTATCAGGTGTCTTTAATAAAAAAGTTTTTTTTATGGTTTTGTCTGATTTTTATCCATTCAGTTTTTTCTATAAAATTTGAATGGAAAAAGGGCCCAGGTAAAAGCTGATGTGTTTTTACCAATGCCCTAAGATCATTATACCTTATTTTAACAAGTTCCATTGGTATTTGTTGTTAAAGAATTTCTTACCAGAGCTAATTTGCGAGTTTTGAAAACCTTTCTATAAAAATTGATCCAGAATAATATTAGAGAAACATTTTCTGGCTTCTTGTTAGCCTAAAAGAATTCAATTAGAATTTAAATTGTAATTCATTAATTTCAAAATTGTATTAATTTTGAATATTTTTGTAATCTTTAGATATATTGTAATAATATTCCAAATCCCAATTCCAATTTTAGCCAAAAATTTTAAATTAAATATTTCTTCTAGTAAAATAAATATATCATAATATCTTCAAATTTAACACTGAAACATGGATTTGAAAGTAGTCTTAACATATTTATGTGTTTTTTTTGAAGAAAAAGGGGAAGAATTCATTTTTTTCACAAATTAAGTGTAAAGATTTTCGAAGATTTTTGATTTTTGATCATCTTTTTTGGAAAAAAATAATGAGTCTTTTAAGTAATAAGTAGTACATCTATTATACCAATCTCTCAACAATTCCATAATTAACTTACCTAACCAAGCTGATGTGTTTTTTGAGAGAGTATATCATTTATTATTATGATTTGAGCTCACTAAAGGAGAATAAGATTTATAATTTGAAAAGAAGGTGTTTTCTTAAAAATGGAATAAGCATATCATATTTGTAAGATGTGTCTATAAAAATGTTAATAATATTACTCTTAATCAAAATTACTATTGCTGTTATTATGGAATATAATAAATAAATTTATTATAACCACAATTAAATGATAAATTAATTAATAATTTCTTTTACTTGTTATACACTACTAGTGATTAGAGCAGTAAGGAGTAATTCTCTACTAGAATCAATTACAAGAAGTAATAATAAGTAAATTATCTTTTTCAAGAATCATTATAATTATAATTATTGAAGAAAACTATTTATCAGAGAAAAAAATTTAAGACTTAAGTAAAAACACTCACTAATACTCCAATAATACCTTGTAAAGAATTAGTAGGGTGATTTGACAGATTAATTGTGGATTTAAGGGATCAAAATTTCTTTATAATGCTAATATTACAATATAATGACTGAATACTATTGGAAATAGTATATCTCTATGATTAAAAGCATTTCTGATTGATTTAAAAAGATTTAAAACAATTAAGAAAAGGGTTTAACCAATACTTACTTGTTGATATATTTGAATGATCAGAGGATTTGGAAAAAACAGCTCACAGAGGTGTGCCATGGAGCCAACTGAAAAGGAAGTGAGTGATAAACCATGAATACTCTTTGGATAATTGGTTACATCACTTGTTGTCATGTAAGATTATCCTAATTACTTAATTAAGTCATTTCATGTGACTGCCAACAAATTTATGGCTAAGAAATAAAGGATTAACAACCGTCAATATTCTTTTATTTAACAAATCGTCATTAATTCCTCAAATTCATCAACTTTATTGGAAATTTCATCACAGATTGTCTTTTCTGTGAATTTTTAAAGATTGAGTGTTTCACATGGAATCATCAAAAATGGACTGTAAGTAGCATTTTTAATTTGAATTTTGAATTAATGATTATTTTTGGTTTTTATATGGATTATTCATTTCTCAATTAGTCCTGAAAGCTTCAGAAATATTCATTAAAGATTGTATTTTTAATGAATTTTTTAAGTTTTTACCTTATTTCTGTTTAGAATTGCAAATAGTACAGCTGCGGCTGGCTGCCATGAGGTAAATTCATAGATACTAGTACACAAAGGGCTTTTATTGCTCTCTTAAGGCTTATACGTATAAAATCATTAATAATTGTCATGTTTACAGGAGTCAGAGTAGCTTATCACCTTCTTGTCCAGTCAAAATAGCAGCTGATTTGCTATTTTTGTATGATTTAATGGGGCTTTAACTTGGTAACCAAGTTCCAAAAAAGGTTGTAGTATACTAATTGGGCCATGATTAGCCATGGTTCCAAGATTTAGAGCTATCCATGCCTCAGAGGCCTCAGAAGTTGTGTACCCTGGCTCTCTTTGATGTTTTTTGTCCCCCTTAGTTATTTTCACCTCAAAAATAGTAATTCAGGCTTCAAGACTGATATCCACTATGGGTATACCAAAGCTTTATGTAAGAATACTGTAATTTTAAGTGCCTTAAACATGAATAACACTATTATTAGTGTATATGTAACATGGGATTTCTCACATTCCCATTATTTTGGTTTGAAATTGAGAAAAACAAAAAAGTTCACAAGTCTTCCATGTGGTATTTATGATGTGTTGTTGAATTGTTTTCCATATTACAACCTCATAGAGTTAATTTAAGCTTATTCACTCTATGGAGCTACCCTAGGTGATTTCTTGCTTAGAATCCAAATCTGGCCTTAAAATCATGGGTTTTCTTACTCACAAAAAAGCTATTCATCTTTTCTTACATAAAAATAATGAATTTTGGATATATTCAGGACTTATGGGTTATGCATAGTTCAGAATTTATTTTAATATTCAATTGTGGTCTATTTGGGTATGTAAAATATACCTCAAGGCTCACAACATTCATATCAAAATTTTGTTTTTTGGAAATGTTTTAATATAACAAAAAGGCCAAAGACATAAACCCAAAATAAAAGCTTATCTTTTCTTGAAAAAAAATTGAGACCAACAAACATTTCAATCAAATAATTATATTCTCAAAGCTAATAATTCCAGCTTAGCATTCATTTCATAAAATTCAAGTAAGGATAAAAATATAAAACATAAAAATGTTTTATAATTCTGGAAAAAAATCTCATAAAAAGTTTCTAATCTTAATGATTATTATAAGAAATTTTGACTTTATTTCATTGTTGAGCTCACCATAAAATTTTAGATTATGTCACCACTTGGTGAAATATCTGTAATCACATTTTAGGGATTTGCAATATGGAAATCTGTAGAACATCAAGTTTTTTATTTTTTCACACCCCATGTGGTGTTAAGAATCATTCATTATTTTAAAAATTAGGTATTATGTGTAATATAGAGGTTATGAGGAATTAAATCTTATTTAATATAATTATGCACATATATACAGAAATGAGATTTACTTTATATATGGGGTAGGAATTTTCAAAGTAATTTTATTGCAAAAATATGTTTAATTACACTTTTTGAGGGAATCTTATATTAAATACTGAGGAATTGAAGTCAAAATACACTATAGAATATTAATTTTGGGGATAAAAGGGATGGTGGCTCAATGGGTGCAAGAAGCCCTCTAATATATTTGTATCTAGGTTTATATGGTCAGAATAAAGGCAAAATTTCCTTACTTTTATCCTTGAGCTAATTAATAGGTCCTGTGATTCTCTTGATTATGTGGTTTAAAAAGAAAATCAAGGAGGGTTTGAATGTTAATTAGAGAGAAAAACTACTTTTAAACTAAAAAAAACTTTACCAAAAAATTATGAAATGTTTTACAGATTCATTAGAAATGTTTTTATGCATATTGAGGTCTCGAAGAAATATTAAACCGGGGTATTTTCTGTGTTACTGGCCAGGAATTCATATAATGTCTCCTGGATTCGTCTCAACATATAGTATTGCAGTTCTCTGACTTTTCTCATAAAAAATCTTGAAAATCATTTTTAAATATTATTTAAATATCTATGTTTCTTCCTTTTTTCCAATATTTAAAGATGTATATTTAGGACTGACTAAGTAGGCTCAACTGAAAGTGTATCATAAATAAAAATCTTTGTGCTTGTTCACATTTTATACCTCAATTAAGTTAATAGAAATTAAAAAATCAATTTTTGAAACACAAATTCTGCTGCAAAACCTTCCTTTTTGAAATTTGTCTTTGATATATAAAAATAGATTTTACTTATAATAGTTGATTGATTTTTATAATTTGAAAAATGTCTCTTGATGAAGTTTTGTAAAAAATTCAACACAATTATATTTAGCATCCAGAAACCTGTGAATCCATGTTTTGTATTCAAACTCCAGGTTATTTAAAGAACAGAAACCTATGATTATTAATTAAAATTAGAAATATTGTCTTTATCAAGAGAAAAAATGGGTATATAAAATGAAAATGGCCACTTGCTAAGATCAATTGAAAATGATGTATTTTAAGGGGAAAAGAAGATTGGAAAATTGTGGATAAAATTTCAAATTACCCGCATTTTTTTTAAATTCAAAAAATCATGCAAAATTTATCTCTAAGTGAACTTGAGAAATTTCAATACTTACCATATAATTGGGAATTTCAACAAACTGTATGAAAAAAGTTGTTTTTGCAGGAAAACTTTAAACAAGTGAGAAAAGCATTATACCAAGAAATATTATAGATTTTGCTGAAATAGGATTTTTGATGGGGTCACAAACAGCTTCAAAGCCAGTCTATTCAGCTTATAAGATCCCTATATAAATCTCTTTCATCATCATTTATGGAATAATTGGCATAAAAATGAGCTATGTCAATTCTGGTGCCATAATCAAATTTGGCTTTTGGGACCCAGATCTACTTAGGCCATTTTCTCCTTTTCCCTATAAATTCTTCCTATGACCTCTACACTCCAAAGGGTGTTCAAAAACCCAAAAATATTCAATAGAAATTGGGGCCAAAATATTCTGACACATTCCCCTCACAGACCCCCACTATTTCTGTGGACCATTGGATACAGCTCTCCAAGTGTTCCTGTAATACAAAAATATATCATTTTCCTCCAAGGTTGAAGCTCTGGCCATCAAATATACCAAATATTCTCACAATATCATGATGCATCATTTTATTATTTAGTCTCATTTCTTAAACTAAATCATCCTAAATCCAAACTATGGCATAATAATTACTTCAAGACTTTGATATTCAAGGAACGCCACTTTGAGGGGAGAAGTGTAAGGTTTCAAGCAATTGTATCCATCCATAAATAGCCTAATACAACAGCCTATCAGTACTTCCTCAAGGGAATAATGTCAAGTTATTTCTAGCAACATAAGAAAAGTGTTTTAAATAACAGCTTTCAAGGTGTAAAGGATCAATAAAACAAGGAAAGAACCAATCAATTACATTAGCTCTTTTGTAGAATAAACTTTCATTAAATTCACCCTTTGGGTCAATTCAATAAAACCAGTTTTCATCCAATTCAGCCAATTATATTCACCTCATGCAACAAATAATTCCATACAAACTAACACAGATGAGATTTCAACCTGAAAGGATCAAGTTCTCAGATTTGCAAATATACTTCCCACTCTTTCAACCCCTGGGGGACCTACCCCCATTTAATTGGATTTATTATTATAATTTATTTTGTTTCATATTTTAATAGTGAATACTTATAGCTAAAAGTAAGTCATTTTTGCCTTTTCCCTTGATTGTGCAGTATATATTGGTGGCCATATCCTTTCTAGTTTCTTTATTAATTGGTAATCAGTTGAAAGGTCATTTGAAGAGGTACTTGGCTGAATATTTTAAAGCTTTCTTCTTTCTACTTTAGTCCTTCATCATTGTTAAAGAAATATAATAATATTCTTTATCTCTTCAACTATCTGGAGTTATTCTAATTTTTATCTAATTAACTGAGCTCCAGGAGCTTTTAATTACTAAAAAAACCTGGAAAGATGTCCACACTAACTTAGGTATTTTATGGGGGCTATACTACAGCCAATTGGGTGAGAATCCCCCAAACGGCCAAAAATTGCTATTTTGAGCCTTTATATATCCTCCTAAGGGCTCAGGAGGCTATTAGCATGGAATAATGAAATAAAAACTTTGACCCATGGAAGAATGTTTTGATGGGTATTTAAAATTTCAAATTAAGAAATAGACCTGTGAAATAACCCAAAATAGGCAAACTTGTGCAATAAAATGGGTTTTGGGGTTATATGAATCTGTCAAACACAGACCTCCATCTACAGTATGTTTCAAAACATCAATTTTAAATTATTATCTATTTTAATTATTATTTTTTTATGGTTCATTCAGCTAACACACCTTCAAAGAACAGAAACTTCCATTTTTGGGTTCTGAGACATCCCCCTGATATATTATCCAATGCATCTTGGGGATTTCTCACAACAGATACTGAAAGAACCCAGCTGCACCCATATAGCACTGGAATGTAAAATTGCTTTGAATAAATGATATTTTTTTCAAAAAAAATAAAAACCCACAAAAAAATAATAAGCTTCAGCCACAAACAATCCCTGTCTCAATTTCTTAACCTTTCAATAAATAAGAGAGGAAATAATAAGGATATGGAAATCAAAACCTCACTGAATAGGTGGGGGTATTCAAATACTGATTGTAATAATTATTGAAGATTAAAATTTCAAGTATTAAATTAATCATTAATAATAAAAAGTAAGTAGGCTACCTATCTGGGAAGAAACACCCCCCATGTGCATTAAGAATGGCTGGTATATATGAAAACACCAGCCAGGAGTTTGTGAATGGGAACCAGAGCCTTTGTGAAACATAAAACCTGAATATGATTAAACTTTTGTTTGAGATTTGATTATTGGAATATATATGAAGTTATCAGTAATTTATGGGTGTATCCCATACATAAACAAGCACCTGTATAGGTCCAGGAAACAATTTTTTTAATTCTGTAATTTCAGAAGGGGATGTATGATAGGATATATTTTCAAAGAAGTGGTTCTTGAGGGGGAGAGCCCCCTTCTTCCTGAGATTAAATCTGTAATATGAGTATTTTCTGCTTTGCTACTTGATTTTGAAACCTTTGTAAGACTTGTTTTTGCAATTTTACTAGAAAAGATTATAAGAAATCCCTGTTAAATCACCACAAATAGCCAAATTTGGGCCATGAAATGTGTTTTTGTGATATATATGACTGTAACATACAGCCCTGCCTCGAAAATAACCATAAAGACCGAATTTCCTATTACAAATAGGCCATTTTGAAGGGCTGTATTCTTGAAAATTGAGTGAAACCCACCCAAAGGTCCAAAGTGTTTTGTTTTAGGGTATTGAAACCTGTCCCTGATATATTCCCCCATAGTTCTGGAAAGTTTTCACACCAGATTCTTAAAAAAATCCCAAAGGATCTGTGAGGCTCTATGATTAGCAATTCTACTATGGAAAAATTAGTGAAAACCCTGTTAAATCACCAAAAAGAGCCATCATTTGTTGTATAAAATGGGTTTGAGGGTCTAAAAAGCTTTTTTATGATGAGAAATTTCAAAATATTTGTGATCCTTTGAGATATGACCACATATCGAAAAAAGTCACAAAGATAATTTACAAAACTTATTTTAGGAATAAGAATTGAAATCATTATCTTAAAATAAGTAAAAATGCCATAAAAAGGCATAAAATCTTGATTATCACAGGAACCAATAAATAAAAATGTCAAAAAATTACATAATCATATTCCCCATAAAACACTACACATACAAAATTTTCATGTCATATCTTTAAAGTCACTACTTACTGAGATAACCTGAATATATGCACTTTTATGATCAGTGCATATGTTAATGGTTTGTAGCTCATATCTCTTTAATTATGAATGATAAAGAGTTGATGAAAAAATAAATTCACCACTTAATAGCTAAAAAAATCCATATATAAACCTTTTTTGACAAGCTACAAGCAAGGTTATAGCTTACAAGGGTTCATTGAGCAAAATAGTAATAGCTGTTGACAATTCTAATTTGCAAGTGGTCCAAACTAAGAAAGAAGTGGATATAAAGTCTCTACTACTTAATACATTAAGAATGATGTTATTTTAATAGTAATAATTCAAGATATAACCCCTTGGCAGCATGGCTTGGAGTTTGAAATAGAAAATTTCAACAGAAAAGATGAGTTACAAGAAAAATCATCAAAATAGAGTTTTGATGATGTAATAGAATTCTCTTTGAATCTTAGTAGAGATATTCCAAGCTATCAGAATTAGCTCTCTGAATGGCTTTAGTATGAATAACTCAAAAGGTATTAATGATCAAAGTTGAATCTCAATAACAATCATTTATGATCACACACTGTGATCTTATTTTAAGCTTAACAGTTATATAATTCATGAAGCTGGTAGATACTAGTACATTATGATTAATACTCATGAAATACACAAAATTTAGCCTTCTTACAAGCCTATGATTTCAGAAAACTTGGAGTTACATTGATAACTCTGCATAGTGGTGTAATATTGAGATAAGAAGGTGTAATTATGATGTAATCATCACCAAACCTTAAGATAATGACCAATTCCAGTGGATGCCATCAGTGAAAATCTACTTGAAGGATTATAAACTTTAAAAGGGAGCATTTCACAATAAATGGAGCTTCTTTTCCTCTATTTCCCCCTCAGATGCATCAAAAACAACAAAAACATAAATCAAAACGTAATTTATTTAATTCTTTATATATAAATCTATTTTATTATTGAAGAAAAAATATAATCTTTTTATAATCACCAACTCAGATGTGATTCACTCAATATTTTGTTTTTTTTTGTTAAATTCTCTCTAAAATCTTTAAACTACATGTAAAATCATGAAGATTTATAATTTCTTTTATTTTTATTTGTGAATACAGTTTGAATAAGTCTTATTAAAATTTTTAGGCATAAAATTATTCAAAATTATTATATCCAGTGTTAAAAGTAGTTTAATTTCCCTTTTTATAATAAATTTCTCTTTATTATGATTTCTAATAATCATTTTTTTAATTTAAATAGTATTTATATTAATATAGCTTTAATATTAGTAATATTATTGTTATAAATTGTTTTTTATTTAATAACAATTCCTTACACATTTATTAGTTGTTGGTAACACTAATGACTTTCCAGAAATATATTAATTATCAAATATTAATATATTAATTTTTATTATATTATTTTCTTCATTTAAATAATATAAATATTTTTATTTCAAAACTAAAATGTTTATTTATTATTATAATTAATTTAAATCTTATTCATCATTTTGATAAGGACATTCAGAGTACAATAAGTAAAATATTGTTTCATAGTCAAACCTTACATTTGGGGGCCTGTCTGTGATGTTTACTTAAAATAACTTTAAAAAAGTCTTAAATATGGCTTATCAAATAATAAATTGTATTTGGAATAATAAAGCTATATAATAAATTTCTATTTATTGCTTTTGAAAGTTATTGAGGCACTTAGAAAGAAATTTTACTGTTTTAAATGTGGTTTTCACATACTTAGACTTGCCAGAACTTTCTTTGAGTGACTTTAGTGATTTAAAAATATCTTTATACATCAGAAATGTATTTATATCAGAATTTGATTTTGAGAAGAATCATATTAAACTTTACTTTATTTTCCAAAAATAAAGATATAAAAAAATATAATAAAAAGACATTTTTATTCATTTTTATCCATTTATTTTATCCATTTATATTATTTAATAAAAGATGAAAGCAATTTCTATGTGAAAACTGCCAGATCTTCTCAAAAAATAGCCCTTTTACAAAAAGACTCATATTTATTTGTCTCTATTAGTTTTTTCAGACAACCCAACAGAGGAAAATCATACCACTGTTGAAAGATTGGTGGAAGAAACTCTTCCAAGCTCTCCAACACCTGTTGTAAATAAGAAAAGAAAATCTAAGAAATTAGTTTTTCTAGGACCCACGTTTTAGGACTCTGAAGGTGAGTACATCTCTTAAAATTTCCATAAAGAGATTTTTTCTGAAATCTTTTTATCTCTCATTTTTTTAATATGACTACTAGAAGAGGATCCCAATACTCCATCCAATCAGATGGAGGTGGAATCAGAGGTAGAAATGATCCTAAAAAAGTTAAAAGAAAGGGAGAATTACCCAGTGGAACAGAATCACACAAGGAAGTTCCATATCCCAAAAGCAAGTCCCAGAGATTCCCATAATCTCTGAAACAAAGTTGGAACTAAGTATGAGTAATTACAACAGAGGGCTCAAATAGACATATATATGTGTCAGTACAGGCAGTATTACATGGTGTAAAAGAACAAAGATTGGGAAATATTGCCAAAAATCCACCAAGGAGTGAGGAGCTCTTGGCATATTCTGAAAACGTTATTTAAAGGGGAGAAAATAGTAAAATACTCCAGCTTATGGAATGCACTATCATCCAAACCCCAAAATAAAAAGGATAAAGGACTGGCACAACATAAAGAGGGAGGAAAGCAAGGAAGAAGCCCCAGTAGCTTCTACCACAAAGCCACAAGCCAGCCAACCTCTCCAAGACGAGAAGAAGAACAAGAAAAAGAACCAGAGGAAACCATATTTCCCATTTTACAGCATCCTAAGAATCCAAAAAGATTCCATAGACAATGTCTTCAACATGGACAGAACCGTGATGGAATCCAAGGACAATGAGGAAAAAAGAATGAGACAACCCCATTTCCCAAAGAAATAATTTTGTCTTCTGATGTTGTGGATACTTTGGCAGAAATCAAAAATAGTATATTAACTCTAAAAGACATTAAAAATAACTTGTCATCTTTAGAGGAAACAAATAGTAGTTTATTATTTCTAACACAAATTGCTGTATAAAATGAAAAAAAAATAGACATCATTAAATTTATGGTTTAAAATAATAAGCCAAAAGTCTTAATTTACAATACTCATAAATTAATACAAGGAAAACAATAATTATATAAATAAATAAGAGATATCAAATAAAAAACTATGAAAATCAATTATGACCAGAGTATTGACAAGCTGACAGAAAAAATTGAATAAATTAACTGTTTCTGTTGAGAAATTTGAAGAAAAGACTTCATCACACCAAAAATTACTTCTAGACTATGTAGAAAAAAGTGATGAAACAAGAATGAATCTTAAAGATGACATTCAAAGTGAAATGAGACTTATTTCTGAGAAAATGGATAAAACACATGAGCCTAACTTAAATATGCCAAAGTTATCAACACCATTTTCTCAGATAAGAAGTCCTATTAAGCCAAAAGAGGAAATAACAAACCCCTTCATATCAGAATTAAGCAATCAAGACAACAATAAAGTCTTAATGAAAGAAGCACCTCAACTTAAAGAATGGCCAACATTCACCAGTGAAGGTGAATCTGACCATATGTCATTTATTAATATAATTGACATGTTGCAAGAGGATTATGCCATACCAGATGAATTAATAACTTCAATATTACATTCAGTATTTGAAAAAATCTGCAAAAAGATAATATTATGGAATAAGACAAAAAAATGGCAAGAAATCCTGTCCTTGGTGGAAAAATTAAACAATCATCAAGTGAGAAAATTATTCCTGGAGGTACAAAATACAAAATGCATTTAAAAATTCCTTTTTTGACCCAGATAAGGATAAACATTTAGTTTGGTTCTTAAAACAAGCTTCAATATTAAATGCACTGTATCCATAAATGTCACAAAAAATGGTGCATATGAAGATAATTAAGAAATGTTGAGGATAATTGGAACATTCACTGAGAAGAACATGAATAGAACCATTTTCCATAGAGGAATACATTAATGCACTAGAAGACATAGTGAAAAGGACCTAAATTAGAAGAACATGGAAAAAATTGGATATTAAAAGGCCAAATAAACCATTTATTAAGAAATACAAACAAAGAGAGGCTTTTGAACCCAATACATCCAACACTAATTAGCAAATGAAATTCCATAAATGTGGTGATATTAGACACTTAGCCTTAATTGCTTCAAAAAGGCAAAAATCTATGAAATTATGGAAACAGAAGACCATAATAATAAAGAAGATGAATATGATTCTGAAAAAGACACTGAAGAGTCAGAAGCTTCTGAAAATTATGAAATCAATTTAATTAATGCACAAATTAATAATATTTACCTAATATATGAAGTACTAAATTTAAACTCAAACTTACCACAAGTTGGAGCATCTGATACAAGACTCGCAAATATAAAAGATACCAAGCTTCATAGAGCCAAACCTTCAAAAGGAATGGGATATACAGCTGGAAAGTCACGTATTTTTATCATTATGGTAGAAAAACAAGATGAAAAAGTAAACCTGGCCACGGGAGCATACTGCACCTTTTTTGGTAAAAATTATTTACAAACAATTCTACAAGATTGGGAAGACAAACTTATAACAATACAAGGGGTTAAATTTAGTAGTGCAAGTGAAAGCATGAAGCCCCTTGGAATAATTTACTTAACAATAATTTTTCCTCACCCTTCCCAAGGGATAAGAGTGAAAGTAAAGTTTTTAGTGATGGAAAACTGTACTAGTAACCATTTTATACTTGGAAATGATTAATTGTTAATATATGGTATAGATATTGCCACCAACAAAGACAGATATTTTACAATAGGAGACAATAAAAGACAGAGATTTGGTTGTTTAAAAAACAAAAAAATTACTGTTATAAAAATTGAATAGAAAGACCCAGAAAAGCATTCATTCACAGTTGAACAGCTCATAAAGACAGAATTCAATAAAGAATTAACATAAGAAATGAAAGAAAAGTTGATGGATCTCTTATATAAGTACAAACGTTCCTTTTCAACTGAAAAAGAGCCACTAGGTTCTATATTCGGAAAAGAAGTAGATATTATTCTAAATGTGGAAAAACCTTATCCATCCCTGTTAAGAAGACCAGCTTACCCAGCTAGTGCAAGAGCTAGAGAAGCGTTAGAGGTAAGCATTAAAGAATTAATGAACCTTGGGGTATTAAGGAAAGTAGGACATAATGAAAAGTTAGAGGTCACTACAAAATTCATTATAACTTGGAAAAATGGGAAATCAAGGATGTTAGGGAGGTTTGGAGCTTCAAATACCTATGATATCCCTTACAGATATCCAATATCCATAATCCATGAGACATTCATACAGTTGTGAGTCTTGAGGCATATTTCACATACCCAAATAGGCCACAACTATCTTCAAAAATAAATTTTGGACTATTCATGAGCCATAAGTCATGCATATATTCAAAATTCATCATTTTTTATTTCAGAAAAGATGAATAACGTTTTTGTGAGTAAGTAAATCCATAGACTTAAGGCCATATTTGGATTCTACACAAAGGCTTACCTAGGGTAGCTTCATAGAGTGAATGAGCTTAAATTAACTCTAAGAGGTGGTAGTATGGAAAATACTTCAATACCACATAAAAGAATTGTGAAAATCTTTGTTTTTCTCAATTTCATGCCAAAATAATGGGAATGTGAGAAATACCATGTTACATATACACTCAGAATAGTGTTATACATGTTTGTGGCACTTAATATTATGATATTCTTACATACACTTTTGATACACACATAGTGGATATCAGTCTTGAACCTGAATTTCTATTTTTGATGTGAAAATAGCTAAGGGGGACAAAAGACATCAAAGAGAGCCAGGGTACCCAGCTTCTGAGGCCTCTTAGGTGTGGATAGCTGTAAACCTTGGATTCATGGATTATCTTGGCCTAATTATTATACTACAACCTTTTGGGAACTTGGTTACCAAGTTAAACTCTCATTAAATCATAAGAAAACTACAAATAAGCTGCTATTTTGATGTGCCAAGGAGGTAAAGAGCAACTTAGACTCCTGTAAAAATGTCAATTTTTCATTATTTTACATGGATAAGCCCTAAGAAACCTTTTGGGACTAGTATCCATTGATTTACCTCATAGCAACCAGTAATATAGTGCTATTTGTAATTCTATGTAGAAATGAGGTAAAACCTTCAAAAATCCATTAAAAATACAATTCTTAATGAATCTTTTTGAAATTCTCAGGACCAATGGATAACAGTATGATCCATAAAGAAACCAAAAATAATGCCAGTTTCATAAGTAAAACTCAAAGTTTTACCTACAGTCCATTTTTGATAATTCCACGTGAAATACTAAATCTTCAAAAATTCACAGAAAATACAACCTGTGATTAAATTTCCAATAAGATTGATAAATTTGAGAACTTAATTTTCATTTTTAAATAAAAGAATATTTACAGTTGTTACTGTTTTTATTCTTAACCATATTTGGGTTTGTAGTCATGTAAAAGCATCAATTAAGTAATTATGATAATCTTACATGACAACAGATGATGCAGGCATTAATCCAAAAAGAATTATTGTTTTCCCACTCACTGGTTTTTTCAGTTTTCTCCATGGCACACCTCTGTAAGGTGTGGATATGAAACTTTGATTAAAAATCAAGTACTTTTCCTGTCCTCAAAATTTGTATAAGGTAAAATTCAATTAAAAATAGTATGAAATATTATTTTTAAGAGAAAACACGCCAATTTTATTTTTTATAACTTTATTAGTATAAAACAATAATATTATAAAAATTTATTGTTTTACCAACAATAAAAATTTATCCAAAAAATACTCTACAAGAGATATTTTAAGGCTACAAAAGAAATTTCTTCAAGAGCAATTTCAATTGGAATTAATTGAGCAAAGAACTGCAAGCAATTAATTGAAGAACAAAGTCCTTAAAAAGAATATTAAAGAGAAAACACGGCCAAAAGTGACCAGAGTGAATTTGGAAACAAAGTGACAAAGTTTACAGTGATGAAAGATGCTTTAATTCACTTTTGGGGTGGTTCAGGGGTAAAAATGATTATAAGAGTTACAAACAATGATTATAATGATTTTTTCACGTGGTTAAAAGGATTAAAATGATTTAAAAATGGTGGTTGGAATCTTTGATTGATTGGTTTAACAGTGTTTAAACTAATTAATAAAAGGAAAAAATTCTAACATGAAGAGAAAAGTGGGGCAAAGAAGACATTCTTTTATAGCCATCAATTCTCTTACTCCAAAAGTAAAATTTACTCTTGTCAGTCGTGAAAAACAGTCTGACAACAGAAAAGCCAATTATGGCATCATTGAACCCTGGTTTAGACCAAAAAAGGGCTGGTTTAAGCCATTTTTAGCCATTTTTAGCCATTTTAGACCCTTAAATCAGCCATTACTATAGCAATACCAGGCCTAGAGCCTTCAAAACACGTAAGAATGTGTGTCAGAGGCGTAGAAACCAGTTAAAACTGTTTTTATTATGATTGTTTTATCTTAAGGGTAGTTTTACCCTCTTGGCAACAGCTAAAACTACCCCAGTTGGTATCAAAACCTCATCATCAATTGAGTCCACAGACCCTGTAACTCAATTCCAGGCCAAAAGTGATGAACTTTTGCGTGAATTTTGACATACCACGCCTGTCAGCAAGGACTTTGGGGGTCTAGCTCCCCCTTAGAGCTGGAGTTCCTTTTCCCCCCCAAATTTAATCTTTCCAATTTATTTTTCCTTTAATTCCTCATCATGTATTATACTTATAATTTACATATGTAATTCAATTCAATTGTACAGTACAATACAGTAATAATTGACACCTCATATGTAAATCAAAGTTCACTTATGTAATACACGCGCACATTTTGACATTTCAATTGAATTCAATTGAAAATACTTCAATTCCTCATAACTTCTAAACTAAACACAACACCTCAATTTTAACACAAAAATTGATGGTTAACACCACATGTGGTGTGAATTAAATTAAGGTTTTGAGTATTTTCAACTTTTGTATTGAAAATACTAAAAACTTAATTTAAGCTTATTTAGAGTTGAGTTACAAGAATTTCACTCAGAGGTGACCCCACCTGATTTTTTATGAGGAATCCAATGGTGAAATAATTTTTATATGTTTATTTATTGGATAAAAAGTTATAATAATTTTTATTTAACTTTTTTCCAAATTTATTTATTTTTTACAGTTTTGTTAAAAATTCATTTTTACTTATTTTTTTTAAGTATAAATGTAATTTTTTATAATTACAAAATTTAATGTAATTTTAATTTTAAATTTTAATTAAATTTTTTTTATTTTGAATATAATTTTATATTTATATCTTAATTTTTATTTTAATAATATAAATAAATTTATTTTATTTATATTTATATACTAATTTTTGTATTTGTGGTCTTTTGGGTACATGAAATTACCTCTAAGGCTCACATTCCCTCCCCCTAAAACAGAATATTACTTTGTAATATTGGTGTTTCTAGTGTGTCTGAATCTCCTGAGGAGTTTGTTAGCTTCTGGTATATCCTTTTCTTCTAACCATTCATCTTCACAAGTTGGGTTACTGTACCTAACAAGTTATTCCCTTACCTTCTTGGTTCTTAATTTCCTTTCTTTAAGAACTTTGGTAATTTTCTTAGCACCAGATGTCTCAATAGGAGGTATAACTTGGGGAATCTTATTCCTCAAGGGAAATTTCTCAGCATCACTAGATTTATATGGCTTTATCAAGCTCACTGGAAATGTAGGGTGCTTATTGCTAAGTTCTTCAGATAACTCTACTTCAACAGCATTTTCTCCATGGAGGGCCTTAATCACAAAAGGTCCTGCAAAGGAGTCTTTCAACTTTTTACATCCTCTGATGTTATTGAAGTTAGTGGTGGATACAAGTACTAGGTCCCCCACTTTGAAATCTGGAGTTGCATGTGATTTATCCCATTTATCTTTAGCATATGCAAAAGAGTCCTCCATGCATCTCACTGCATGCTTTCTAGCTTTTTCTAGCATTCCTTTGAAGCTAGCAGCTGTGGGATGTATTTCAATTAAGTCTTTTCTCAAGGAATCTTGGGGTAACTTGGGGTTCCATCCTTTTTCTAGAATAGCAGGAGTCTGATTGGTGCTGGCATGGATTGATGTTTTATATGCTAATTCCAGTGCTGGCAACAGAGTACACCAATCATGGGTAAATCCATCACAATCTTTGAATTCAAGGCCATATGCACAAAATCTTCTCACCATGTCCTCTAAGGTTTGGATCATCCTTTCAGCCAGGCCATCAGTTTGTGGGTGGTAGGCTGTAGAGAAAGACAGTTTAGTGCCAAATAATTGGTGAAGATTTGTCCATAGTGCTGAAGTGAATTTGGGATCTCCATCACTGATGATATTTGTAAATATCCCAGTCCATGACACTACTCTATTCCATATCAGAAGAGCTGTATCCATGGCTGTATCATCTTTGTGACATGGTAAAAAGATTGGAGTTTTACTGAATCTGTCCACAATTACTAGGCAAGCATTATAGCTCCTGTCACCTCCTGGTGGTAGGCCAGTTACCCAATCCATATGGACAATTTCCCAAGGTCTGTTTGGTTCTTGGATTCTTATCATATTTCCAAGTCTTTTGCCAGTGGATTTATTTGCCTTTTGGCATCTGTCACAGGTTTTGCAATACTCTGCAACATCTTTCTGCCACATTGGCCACCATATGCAGGTCTTTACTTTCTCTCTTGTTCTGTCTTCAGACAGATGTCCTGAAAAGGGACTATCATGGCATTCTTTCAGTACAAGATTGATTAATGACCTGTCTACAACTGTCATGACACATGTGTGCTTGGTTCTGTGGTAAATTATACCATCCAGTAGGTGAAATCTTCCTTCATCATAAGATTTTCTCCATAATTCATCCAAGGCATGTATTAGAGAGCTGTCTTTACAGTTTTTGTTAAGTAATTGACATAAGATGCTACAATTCTTATCTTGAGTGTAGCTGCTTCTGACTTCTTCAAAGAAGGTGGTGTTCAAGTCTGTAACACTTATTCCTTCTATTGGAATTTGTGGTGAAGCTTCTTCTGGTACATAAGCAGGATTATCAATATTATTTGGTAATGGCCATCTGCTTAATCCATCTGCATTCTTATGAATGTTCCCATCCTTATGAACAATAGTCATATTTCCTCTGTATTCTTGTATGGCTATTTGCCATCTGAGCATGTGTCTGTTGGGTGTTTTCATGTTCAAAAGTGATTTGACAGCTGTACAATCTGTTATTACTTCAAAAACACATCCCTCTAAGAAGTAGTTCAATTTCTCCAAGGCCCAGAAAAGGCATAGACATTCCATTTGACTTGCTCCATATCTGGCTTCAGTTGGTTTGATTTGCCTCGATATGAAACATATGGGTCCTTCTACAGGCTTATCATTTATGATCTGAACTTGGTGAAGTGCAGCACCCAGTCCATCCCCTGATGCATCAATATACAGTTTGAAAGGCAATTTAAAGTCTGGCATCAGTAAGAGTGGAGCAGTGGTCAATGCTTCTCTTAGAGACTCAAAAGCTTTGACTCTGTCAACAGTCATCTCAAACACTGTGTCTTTGTCACACAACTTATAAAGTGGTCTTGCTATGGATGCAAAATCTTTAATGTGTTGCCTGTAATATCCTGCAAAACCTAAGAATGACTGAATTTCTTTTTTATTCTGAGGCATGGGCTTTAATAATACTGCTGCAACTTTGTTTTTGTCAATTCCAAGGGACAAACCAGATACAACATGTCCTAGTGCTTTAAGTTCTTTAAATCCAAAATGACATTTCTTCAAGGAGATTTTCATGTTTACTGATTGGATTTTTGTCAAAACTCTTGATAATCTGTACATGTGCTCCTCCCAAGTCTTTGAACAGATAATAATGTCATCAATGTAAATGATTAACCATCCCTCTGAGAGTTCTTCAGGGAAGATTTCATTCATCATTCTTTGGAAGTGTGAAGGTGCATTTTTGATACCAAAGGGCATCCTTAAGTATTCATACACTCCACAATGAACAATAATTCTCAAGTATTTTCTTGCTCTTGGTGTTACCACATTTTGATGGAATCCTTTAAGGGCATCCATAGTGGTTATATACACTGCTTGAGATATTTGAGTAAGGGCAATTTGGATTTTTGGTATTGGGTATCTGTCTGGGACAGTGTAAGTGTTCAGAGCTCTAAAGTCCCCAACCATTCTGGATTTTCCATTATGCCACGCCACTATAACTGGTGTAGTTATTTCTACTTCCTCATTGTGGCCTACTTTTCGTATTACACCAAGGTCCAGAAGTTCTTTGATATGAATTTCTAGAGCTTCTCTTGATTTTGGACTTGCTGGATAAGCAGGTCTTCTTAAGAGTGGTGGATAAGGTCTCTCAATGTTAAGAATGATGTCAACTTCATGACCAATAATTGCTCCCAGGGGCTCTTTGTCTGTAGCAAATGCTCCTCTGTGGTCATACAAAAGGGAAGAAAGTTCATTTTCTTGTTTATCAGTCAGATGAAGGCTTATTTCAGCCTCATTTAACTGTTCAGACTTGAATTTCTCTAACTCTAAGTTGACTGGTGATACTTTGTTTACTGTAATTTGTCTTTTAAATGGTAAAAAGGCAAATTTCTGGCGCTTATTGTCCCCAATTGTAAAGTATCTGTCTTTGTTATTATGTAAATCTATTCCATACATGATTAAATAATCATTTCCCAATATAAAATGGGTACTAGAGCAATTTTCCATAACAACAAATTCAACTGTGATCCTTAAATTCCCATTTATGTGTGGGAGTATGACATTGGTCTCAAAGATTCCTAATGCTTTCATTGGGTTACTTGCACTGTTGAATTTTATACCATCAATTGGTAACAGTTGGTCTTCAAAATTTGGTACACAAGTCTTAAGAAAAGATTTTCCAACACAAGAGCAGAAGGCTCCTGGGTCAAGCAAAAGTTTGGTGGGCTTGTTATCAATCACCACTTCTGTTATACAGGAATTACCAGCTGTATAACCTTTTCCTCTGTTTGGTTTTGTCTTCATAAGTTGTGCATCTTGAACTTTTGATAAATCAACTTGACCATTGCTCAATTGTGGTAAGTGGGAATAAGATTCCATGATGTCAAAAGTGGCATTGATATTTTCTATATCTTTTGAAGATTCAGAAAATATGGATGACTTATCATCTGAATTGTCTTCAATTATGTCTTCTTTTTCAATATCTGGTTCCTTCTCAATGTCAATTTCATTGATTTTCCCCCTTTTTGGACATGTATTGGCTAAATGGGTGGTGCTTTGGCAAATATGGCACTTTCTGACTGTATCTGCAGATTTATACTTAATATTACTAGGATTTTCTTTGGGGTTTTTGTCCACAGAATCTCTCCAAGGTGTATTAAACCTTGTTTTAAGATTCACCCTACTAGAACCAATTTTGGTTCTGGTGGTTACTTCTTCTAGTATATTGATGATATCCTCTGCTGAAGATTGTTCAGTAGTCCTGCTTTTTACAGCATGCTCTAAGTCACCCCCACATTGTCTCAGAATTTTTCTATGGATCATAAATTCTGACATATCAGGATATAATGCTGTTAATCTGTCCTTCTGTTGGCAAAACCATGGTAAAGCTTTGTCTTTATCAGCATTAAATTTGGCAGATTCAAAGGCTGTTTCAACTTTAAACCTCCAAGCATCATTTGCCCATTTGTTGATGATTTGGGTTTTCCACCAAGTCCAACTCTGGTGTCCATGTGCTTGTCTTATTTTGATGTACCATCTGTGAGCTGATCTGGTAAACAAGGTGTTAAACCTGGCTGTTACCAATCTGTCTGGTAATTCAAAATCCTCTTTGATCATGTCAATACCTCTAATGAATTCCATATGGTCATACTCTCCTTCACCACTGAAGTGGGGCCATTCTTTAAGTTTTGGCACTTCTTTCAAGAGTGCTTGGCCCATTGATGGTTCCAAGTTATGAAAAGAAGTGGATAATTCATTTTTTAATTGTGAATTATCAGGATCCAATACTTGTGGATTTGAAATTCTTGTGCCCTCATTTTGATTTAGAGGTGTAGACATTCTTGGTAAGGTGTTCAGTATTTGTTCAATGTCATTCATTTTACTGTTGCTACACCTTTGGGAATTTCTGTATTCATGTTGGAAGCTTTGTATTAAATTTATTACTTCAATTTTATACATGTCTTCTTTATGTGTAAGTTCTTGCCATAACTCTGTTTGTCTTGTATTATCAGCAGTGACTTGATTAAATTTCATTGATAATTTTGATACTTCTTCTTGTGAAGCATCAAAACACTTTTTCAAGGCAATGGTATATGTCTTTACTTCAGTAAATGAATTTGAAATGTCATCAAGGACTTTCTTGTTATCTGTTTTGATAATATTTATGGCTTGTTTAATTCTTGTTTCAATTATGTCATCAATATTGAATTTAGAATATTTATCTGTTAATTCTTTAATAATGGCAGATTGTTCATTTATTTTATTAGAAGAATTATCATTATTGGAATTTTTAATTGTTCTTAAAACCTTTTCAAAACACATAAGTGTTTCATTAATTTGGCACAGACTCAGGTTTTTTGTTTTAATGTTGTTACAAATGGTTTCATTTTTATCAGAAAGATGTTTTTTCACGTCATTTATAGCATTATACAACTCTGGGATGGAATCAAATATGTCAGAAATCATTTCTGGAACCTTAATCTGGCTTCCTCCTTCTTCTGTAATTCCATCATGGTTCTGGCCATCTGAAATACATTTTCCATGGCATCCTGCTGAATCTTTGGGATTCTGTAGCCCTGGCTGTAAGGTTTTGGGGCTGGTGCCTTCCCTTTGCCCTTGTTTGGAGTTTGTGGCTGCTTTTTCACGTTGGAATTGCTGCTGCTGGCCACTGGGGCTGTTTTTGGCACTGGTTTGGGTGGTGGAGGGTTGTTTTTCCTCCATTCTAGTGTCAAAAGCATCATGTTTTTCTTCTCCATCAATGGATGCCATCCATTGAGAAATTTGCAAGTGTTGGGATGGCCCAAGAATTTTCTTACTGTCAGGTAAGAATTCATGCAATTCTTCCACAGGTCTGCAAGGATCTGGTACTCCTTGAATTGAAGTGCATTGTTGTATGCACTGTGGCTGGCTTTGTATATGTCCACAGAGGCTTGTTGTGGCGGTGTCAGCTCTTTTTGAAGGTAAAATAGTATTATCAGCTTCAGAATGACCCAATTTAGTTGTTTGGAAGTCATCAACTGACCCTTTTCCTTCTGTACCTTGTTGGCTTCTGCCATAATCACGTCTATTACCTTTTTGGGAGCTGCTTGAGGGGTTGTAGCTGGCTCCTGACCTGGTTGAAGGCATAATTATGGTTAAAAAAGGCTTAAAATAGTATTTTTACGTCAAAAACTTACTATTAGCCAAATTCTTAGCCTTCTGAAGAGTATTACTTATGTCCAAGTTAATTAATTCAGAAGATATTGGTTCAGGTTGGTTATTTTGAGTCACAATAACAGTACTATTATGATCAGAATTAACAGTACTGGCAGGGATAATGCTGGTTACTGTTGAGGCTGTTTCAATGTTTTCTTGTCTTACCACGTTGTCAGACACTAAAATTAATGAAAAAGCCAATTAATTAAGTAAAAAAAGGTTATTTCAAAAAAAGAAATAAAAATATAAGCCTCACTTATAATAAAAAAAGTTATTTTTTATGGATTTTTTGAATTATAAGTATTTTTTATATGTTTTTAAATTTTTCAATATAAGAAAAAGGATTTAAAAAGAGTAAAAAAATATGTTACAGGTAAAATATCACGGCTGGGCCCCCAAATGTAAGGTGTGGATATGAAACTTTGATTAAAAATCAAGTACTTTTCCTGTCCTCAAAATTTGTATAAGGTAAAATTCAATTAAAAATAGTATGAAATATTATTTTTAAGAGAAAACACGCCAATTTTATTGTTTATAACCTTATTAGTATAAAACAATAATATTATAAAAATTTATTGTTTTACCAACAATAAAAATTTATCCAAAAAATACTCTACAAGAGATATTTTAAGGCTACAAAAGAAATTTCTTCAAGAGCAATTTCAATTGGAATTAATTGAGCAAAGAACTGCAAGCAATTAATTTAAGAACAAAGTCTTTAAAAAGAATATTAAAGAGAAAACACGCCCAAAAGTGACCAGAGTGAATTTGGAAACAAAGTGACAAAGTTTACAGTGATGAAAGATGCTTTAATTCACTTTTGGGGTGGTTCAGGGGTAAAAATGATTATAAGAGTTACAAACAATGATTATGATGATTTTTTCACGTGGTTAAAAGGATTAAAATTATTTAAAAATGGTGGTTGGAATCTTTGATTGATTGGTTTAACAGTGTTTAAACTAATTAATAAAAGGAAAAGATTCTAACATGAAGAGAAAAGTGGGGCAAAGAAGACATTCTTTTATAGCCATCAATTCTCTTACTCCAAAAGTAAAATTTACTCTTGTCAGTCGTGAAAAACAGTCTGACAACAGAAAAGCCAATTATGGCATCATTGAACCCTGGTTTAGACCAAAAAAGGGCTGGTTTAAGCCATTTTTAGCCATTTTAGACCCTTAAATCAGCCATTACTATAGCAATACCAGGCCTAGAGCCTTCAAAACACGTCAGAATGTGTGTCAGAGGCGTAGAAACCAGTTAAAACTGTTTTTATTATGATTGTTTTATCTTAAGGGTAGTTTTACCCTCTTGGCAACAGCTAAAACTACCCCAGTTGGTATCAAAACCTCATCATCAATTGAGTCCACAGACCCTGTAACTCAATTCCAGGCCAAAAGTGATGAACGTTTGCGTGAATTTTGACATACCACGCCTGTCAGCAAGGACTTTGGGGGTCTAGCTCCCCCTTAGAGCTGGAGTTCCTTTTCCCCCCCAAATTTAATCTTTCCAATTTATTTTTCCTTTAATTCCTCATCATGTATTATACTTATAATTTACATATGTAATTCAATTCAATTTTACAGTACAATACAGTAATAATTGACACCTCATATGTAAATCAAAGTTCACTTATGTAATACACACGCACATTTTGACATTTCAATTGAATTCAATTGAAAATACTTCAATTCCTCATAACTTCTAAACTAAACACAACACCTCAATTTTAACACAAAAATTGATGGTTAACACCACATGTGGTGTGAATTAAATTAAGGTTTTGAGTATTTTCAACTTTTGTATTGAAAATACTAAAAACTTAATTTAAGCTTATTTAGAGTTGAGTTACAAGAATTTCACTCAGAGGTGACCCCACCTGATTTTTTATGAGGAATCCAATGGTGAAATAATTTTTATATGTTTATTTATTGGATAAAAAGTTATAATAATTTTTATTTAACTATTTTCTAAATTTATTTATTTTTTACAGTTTTGTTAAAAATTCATTTTTACTTATTTTTTTTAAGTATAAATGTAATTTTTTATAATTACAAAATTTAATGTAATTTTAATTTTAAATTTTAATTAAATTTTTTTTATTTTGAATATAATTTTATATTTATATTTTAATTTTTATTTTAATAATATAAATAAATTTATTTTATTTATATTTATATACTAATTTTTGTATTTGTGGTCTTTTGGGTACATGAAATTACCTCTAAGGCTCACAACCTCTGTGAGGTGTCTTGGACTTAAAAGAGGCTGCCTCTTTCTGTTTTTTCCAGATCATCACATTATTCAATTATACCATTATTACCAACAAGTAAGTATTAGTTAATATTTTCTTAAGTGTTTTATTCTTTCAGAATCAATAAGAAAGACGTTAAATAATATAAATAAGCTATATAATGTTGTAATCCTGTTAAAAATTACTTTTGATCCTTCAAATCCACAATTATCTGTCAAATTTCTCTATTTATATCTTTCACTAAGTTCTTTTGAGTATTAGTGAGTGTTTTGTCTTAATTCTTAAAGTTTTTCTCTAGTAATAGTTTTCTTCAAGGATTATTTTTACAATTATTCTTGCAAAAGATAATTATATATTAAAATAATATCATTATTTTAATAAAGAAGTTTTTATTATTAAATTATTCTAGCAATTGATTCTTGTAGAAAATTACTTCTTACTGTTATAATCACGAGTAGTGTATAACAAGTAAAAGAAATAATTAAGTAATTGATTATTTAATTGTGATTATAATAATTTTTATTATTATATTTCATAAGAACAGTCATATTACTGTTGATTAATAGTAATATTGTCAACAGTTTCATAGACAATTCTTACATTTGGGGGCCTGGACATGATTTTATCCATAGACTTGGCTTTAATCATATTCTAGACTTCATTTTTTGTTCTAAAAAACCACCATACCTACCAAAATCTTACATTTGGGGGCCTGCCCATGTTTTTTTATGAACCTTGTAGCCTTAATTAATATATTTTTGAGCTCTAAAATATATTAATTTAATTTTTTTTCTTTCAATTTGAAGTTAAAATTATTGCTTATTTTTGAAGCTGTATTTAAAATATTTTTCATTGAGGAATTTGGTTTAATTTTATATTGTTTTACATGTGGCTTTTTCACATCTTAAAACTTATAAAGTTATCATTTGAGTTAATCTGAATTAATTTTGAATAAAAATCTTAAATTTTAAATTTTTTTCAATATCAAACAAATAATAATAAAAACTTATAAAAAATATTTGAAAAATAATTTTTCTTTTATAATTTTTTCTCTAGTGTCTTTAATCAGATACTGAACAGCTGGTAAAAAACTCAGTAAAAGATATATTACAAGTCCAGAATCTTCAGAAGCAGAATCTGAAGACAGTATTTAAGCTCAAATTTCTAAAAGAGGCATTTTATTTCAAACAGAAAAAGCAAAACAACCACCAAAAGATGTGTATTTTTGACTTTAATTCTTAATTTTTTCTCTTAAATTGACATAAAATGGTGCATACCAGAAATGGAAGTAACTATTCAGTCCAGCCATATGTCTGTGGACAAATAAGAGGCAAGACCAAGTCCAGAAGTGGCAAGTATTCCTCAAGAAAGACACATCTGGAGAATGCCAGAGTTTCCCCCCATTCCCCAAGGTCTGCACCCCACAAACTTTGATGTGAAATTTGAATCTGAACTAATTGATGATAATATTTCAAAAGCTGGACCGTTTTCAAGTGGCATAAATATAAATTTATCAATGCCAATACAAGAATTGGTACAGAGCAGCCAAAGTGGAGGAATGAGAAATATGCCCAAGCCTTTGGCAGGGGGCCATGAACTCCTACTTACACATCAAGAGCTTTCTGGATCAGTAAAAGACCATAGAGCTCTTAAGAGGATGGATCCCGTTTTCTTTCAAAGACAAGGTCAAAAAGATGAAGAACTGGTTGAAAAATCAAACTCTTTTATCCATAGACCAGAAGAAGGGGTTGGAAATGACCCTGAATTTTGAGAAAAAAGGCCCAGTGGTGTCTAGAAGCTCCAAACCAGCTCCAGAAGTCTCCAAGGACAGCCCCAACAGACCTTAGAAGAAGAAGAAAGCTCACAAGAACCATCAGAGCAAAGGAAAAGGCAAAGCAAATTGGCACAGACCTTACCAACAAGCATACAGGATCCCCAAATTGGAGCCTTCAGCCATGGGCAGTGTCTTCAATATGGCCAGAACTCTCATGGAATTTACAGCAAAAGAGCAGGAAAGGATAAACAGGACCTTTCCATGCAAATAATACAAGAAATACAATTTGTTAAATCTGGTATTTATGTAGAAATTGGTAAATTTGATGCAAAGTTAAATCAAATAACATCAGATATAAGTGAATTAAAGAGAAATGACAAAACTTCTACTGAGTGGTATAAGCTGACAAATTTCAAAATGGATTCAATTACCAATACATGTGACATAATTGAAAGTAAATGTCAAGTTCAAGAGGATGAAATAGGAGATATTTTAACTTCACACATCAATGAACAACTTGCAATTCTGAGAGAGCAGGTTTTGTAAACAATTAATAATACCAATCAGTTTGCCACACATTTGGCAAAAAGTGACAGTGAGAGGCAGAAATCAAAGAATGAAATCATTTCAAATGTAGAGAAAATTAATAAGAATTATGAACCACATATGAAACGACATTCTACACCTTTGACTGAAGAGAAACTTTCTGTAAAAGGAAGTTTGACCCCCTTTTTAGGAGAAAATCCTATCTGTGCAAAATATATTCCCAAACTGGAAGAATGGCCAACATTCTCTAGTGAAGGAGAATACCATCATATTGAGTTCATAAGAACAATTGATATGTTTCAAGAGGAGTTTCACATACCTTATGAAACTATAGTGGGAAAGCTACACTCCTTTTTTACCAGAGCGGCAAAGAAATGGTATTACAAAACAAGACAAGATCATGGTAAAGATGATTGGCCTTGGAGAAAATCTGAAATAATCATAAAATGGGCTAACAATTCTTGGAGATTTAAAATGGAAAATGCTTTTGAAAGTGCCATTTTTAACTCAGAAAAGGATAAACCACTTACTTGGTTACTCAAACAGAAAGACAGATTATCTGCCTTACACCCAGATATGTCTGACTCTATGATCAATATGAAAATATTAAGAAACTAGTGAGGAGAACTAGAAAATTCTAACAAGTGCAGATGTGTAGAACCCTTTTCAACAGAAGACTACATCAATGCCATGGAAGATATCATTACTAGGACAAGAATTGGTAAAACCTGGAGTAGAATCCCTATGGAATGCAAAATGGTCTCAAAAACTTCCAGAGAAGATAAGAGGCCTGAAAGACCTGTCTTGAAGTGTCAAAAATGTGGAAGCACCTCACATTTAGCCAACAATTGCACCAAGACAAAATTAATGAAGTTCAAGTCATTAAAGAAGTTCAGTGTACTGAAGAGAAAGAGGAATCTGACCTAGATTCTGCAGTCTCTGAGGATACACCAGTAGAAGACTATCCCATTGAAAACATTACAGCTTTATTTGAGGTCACAGAAGTCTATACTCACTTGCCACAGTACAGTGAGAATTGTCATAACCTGATAAATATCCAGGATGCCAGAATGTTTAAAACCAACCTGCTAGAGGTAAAGGATATACTTCTGGAGCATCTTGTATCACATCAATCATGATAAATTATATGGAAGCCAGAGTAAATTTGGATAAAGGGGCATTTTTTACTTCTGTAGGCAAAGATTATCTTCAATTTATTAGTGCCAGTAATGATATGTACCCTTTGGGCATATTGGACACTAATATTGTATTTCCACATACAGCAGGGAGTGTAAGAATGAAAACAGAGATAGTAGTAATGGACAATTGCACATCTCAGCACATCATTCTTGGAAATTATTACTTGAATATTTATGGTATTGACATCAATAACCATAAAGACAGATATTTCACAATTGGAGAAAATACAAAACAAAAATTTTCTTTTTGCAATATTTCAAAGCAAATATCTATAATATCTTCTTTCAAAGATACTTATAAGGAATAATTTGTGGCTAATCAACTTGTTGAAGCACAAATTAATCCATCATTATCACCCAAAATGAGGCATGATCTTATTTATGTGTTATACACATACAAGAATGCCTTTACTTCTGATAATGAACCACTAGGCACTATTAAAGGGAATGAAGTTGATATTACTCTCAATATTGACAGACCATACCCTCCATTACTTAGAAGACCAGCTTATCCAGCCAGTCCCAGAGCTAGAGAAGCCTTGGAAAAACCTATCCAAGAGTTGATCCAACTTGGTGTACTAAGAAAAGTAGGCCATAATGAGGAAGTTGAAGTTAAAACACCTGTTATTATTGCTTAGCATACTGATAAATCTAGAATTTTTGGAGATTTTGGAGCACTGAATACCTACACAGTTCTAGATAGATATCCAATTCTTAGAATCCAAGAAACTTTGACCCAATTATATAAAGCCAAGTATAGAACATCCATGGATGCATTGAAAGGCTTTCATCAAAATGTTTTAATGCCCAAAACTAAGAAATTACTTAGAATTATCACTCACTGTGGTATCTATGATTATCTTAGAATGCCATCTGGTATTAAAGGTGCACAATTTCATTATCAAAGAATGATGAATACCATATTCCCCACAGAATCATGTGAAGGATGGCTTATCATATATATTTATGATATTATCATATGTTCTGACTCATGGTCTTTGCACCTTGAAAGACTTGCAAGAGTACTTGACAAAGCTACAGGGGTGAATATGAAGATTTCATTCAAGAAATGTAACTTTGGCTTTGAAGAGCTTAAATCTTGAGGATATATTGTTTCTGGTTTAAGCTTGGGTATTGACAAAAATAAAGTGGCAGCAGTGTTACTTAATCCAATACCCCAGAATAAGAAAGAAATGATGTCTTTTCTTAGATTTTCCAGTTATTAAAGGCAACACCTGAAAGATTTTGCAATTCTAGCCAAATCACTCTATAGAATCTGTGATCAACAGACAGTATTTGAGATGACACAGGAAAGTATTAAAGCTTATGAGAAGATAAGGAAATCTCTTACAGAAGCACCTTTACTCCTCATTCCTTACTGGAATATATGTTTTAAATTGTACATTGATACATGTGGAGATGGATTAGGGGCAGCCCTACATCAAGTCCAAATTATTGAGGACAAACCTACATAGGGACCAGTTTGTTACATCTCAAGACAAATCAAACCAACAGAAGCCAGATATGGTGCAAGCCAGATGGAGTTCTTATGCTTTGTATGGGCACTCAAGAAATGAAACTATTAACTTGATGGCAGTGGTTTTGAAGGTATAACTGACTGTAATGCCATGAAATCACTTCTTAACATGAAAACTCCCAACAGACATATGTTGAGATGGCAAATAGCCATTCAATAATATAGAGGTAACATGACTATAGCTCATAAGGAAGGAAAAATTCACAATAATGCTGATGGACTTAGCAAATGGGCATCAGCCAATACTCCTGATAACCCAGCTTATGTACCTTTGGAAGCAGAACCACAGACTCCAATTGAAGTAATTAATATAACTAATATTGGGACTGAATTCTTTGAAGAAGCTAGAGAATCTTATAAGCAGGAAAAGAACTTCCATATCTTGACTTCCTTGTTAGATAGAGACTGCAAATATACATCTTTAGTCGATTCACTGGATGAGGTTTTCAAAAATTCCTATTCTGACGGAAGATTTCACTTGTTTGATGGAATAATTCACTACAGAGCCAAGCATTCTTGTGTGATGACATTGTGTAGCAGATTTCTTATCAATACCATTCTTCATGAATTCCATGATAGCATCTACTCTCGACACCTGTCAGAAGACAGAACACTTGAAAAAGGGAAAAACTGTGCATGGTGGCCATCTTGGAGGAAAAAAAACATTGAATATTGCTATACCTGTGACAGATGCCAAAAAGCAAACAGGATTACAGGCAAGAAATTTGGACTTATGATTTATTTTTAAGAACCTAAATCCCCTTGGGAAGCTGTTTGTATGGATTTGGTCACAGCACTTCCTCCAAGTGGTGACAAAAGTTATAATGCTTGTTTATTCATTGTAGATACATATAGCAAGACTCCCATATTCTTACCATGTCATAAAGATGACACTGCTATGGATACAGCTCTTCTTCTATTGAGTAGAGTTATTTAAGAATATAATAAGTGACAGAGATCCCAAGTTCACATCTGCACTTTGGAACAATCTTCACAGATTGTTTGGGACTAAGTTATCATTCTCAAAAGCATATCACCCTCAAACAGATGGAGTAGCAGAGATAATGAGTCAAAATTTAGAATAAATGATCAGGAGATTCTGTGCTTATGGGGTAGAACTCAAATACTCAGATGGCTTTAACCATGACTGATGCACTCTGATACCTGCATTGGAACTGGCATATAAGACATCAGTCCATTCTTTTACAGGTCAAACTCCTGCTATGTTAGAGAAAGGATGGAATCCAAGACTCCCAACAGACACACCAAGGAAAGATTTGATTGAAATCCATCCTATATCTTCCAGCTTCAAGATCATTCTTGATAAAGTGAAACATTATTCAAAACAGAGTATGGATGACGCTTTTTACTATGCAAAAGAGAAGTGGGACAAGAGTCACAAGGTACCAGACTTCAAAGTAGGAGACCTAGTTCTAATTTCAACCTTGAATCTTAATAATATCAAAGGCCCAAATAAACTTAAAGATTCTAATGTAGTACCTTTTGTTATTGTTGCCTTACATGGAACCAATGCAGTTCAAGTGTAATTTAGTGGTTAATTAGAAAATAAACACCCCACCTTTCCAGTCAACTTGATAAATCCTTATCAACCCGCTGAAAAATAATTGTTTCCTTTAAAGAACCCAGCTCCTCTGACTGTACAACCAGTGGAACAGAGTGAAGACAAAAAGATAAAGAAAATCATTAAAAAAGGAGACTTGGGGGTAAAAATCAAAGAGAATATTTTGTCAGATATAGAAATCTAGTACATGAAGATGAATGGCTTGCAGAATCAGGAATACCTGACTCAGATAAACTCTTGAGAAGATTTAGACATTAAAGAAGGCCACAAGCCTGAGTATGTATATAAATGTGCTTTAAATTACTTGATCTTAGTAATGTAAAGAGGCTGGGAAGTGGACATTAACCCCCCTTTAAGCCCTTTTTCTTCTTATCATTAATAAAATTGTAGTCAAATTTCATTTTTTGGTGGGAGGGAATGGGAGCCTTGAGGTATATTTTACATACCCAAATAGGCCGCAACTATCTTTAAAAATCCATTTTGAACTATGCATAACCCATGAGTCATGAACATATTCAAAATTAATCATTTTTATTTCAGAAAAGATGAATAATGTTTTTGTGAGTAAGTAAATCCATAGATTTAAGGCCAGATTTGGATGCTACACAAAAATTCACCTAGGTTAACTCCCTAGAGTGAATGAGCTTAAATTAACTCTAAGAGGTGTTAATAGGGAAAATACTTCAATACCACGTAAAATAATTGTGAAAATTTCTGTTTTTCTCAGTTACACCCCAAAATAATAGGGGTGTGAGAAATCCCATGTTACATATACACTAAGAATAGTGTTATGCATGTTTGTGGCACTTAATATTATGGTATTCTTACATACACTTTTGATACACCCATAGTGGATATCAGTCTTGAAGCCTGAATTTCTATTTTTGATGTGGAAATAGCTAAGGGGGACAAAAGACATCAAAGAGAGCCAGGGTACCCAACTTCTGAGGCCTCTGAGGCATGGATAGATCTAAAGCTTGGATCCATGGCTGATCTTGGCCTAATGAGTATACTAAGATTTTTTGGTAACTTGGTTACCAAGTTAAACTCTCATTAAATCATAAGAAAATTACAAATAAGCTGCTATTTTGATGTGCCAAGGAGGTAGAAAGAAACTTAGACTCCTGTAACCATGTCAATTCTCAATGACTTTCCATGGATAAGCCCTAAAATAGTAATTAAAAACCTTTTTGGACTAATATCTATTGCTTTACCTCATAGCAACCAGTAATATAGTGCTATTTGCAATTCTATTTAAAAATGAGATAAAGCCTTTGAAAATTCATTAGAAAACAATTCTTAATTAATATTTCTTAAGCGTTCAGGACCAATGGATAGCAGTATGATCCATAAAGAAGACAAAAAGAATTACAGTTTCATAATTAAAATTCAAAGTTTTACCTACAGTCCATTTTTGATAATTCCATGTGAAATACTGAATCTTCAAAAATTAACAGAAAATACAACCTGTGATGAAATTTCCAATAAAGTTGATAACTTTAAGAAATTAATTTTTATTCTGAAATAAAAGAAGATTCAAAGTTGTTACTCCTTTTATTCTTAACCATATTTTGGTTGGTAGTCATGTAAAAGCATCCATTAAGTAATTATGATAATCTTACATGACAACAGATGATGCAATCATTAATTCAAAAAGGATTATTGTTTTCTAGCTCTCCGGTTTTTCAGTTTGCTCCATGGCACACCTCTGTGAGATGTCTTAGACTTAAAACAGGCCTCCTCTTTCTGTTTTTTCCAGATCATCACATTATTCAATTATACCATTATTACCAACAAGTAAGTATTAATTAATCTTTTCTTAAGTGTTTTAATCTTTCAGAATCAATCAGAAAGACATGAAATCATAGAAATCAACTATATATTGCTGTAATCCTGTTATAAATAAATTTGGATCCTTTAAATCCACAATTATCTGTTGAATTTCTTTACTTTCATCTTTCAATAAGTTCTTTGGAGTATTAGTGAGTGTTTTGTCTTAATTCTTAAAGTTTTTCTCTAGTAATAGTTTTCTTCAGGGATTATCTTTACAATTATTCTTGCAAAAGATAATGATATATTAAAATAATTTTATTATTCTGATAAAGAAGTTTTCATTATCAAATTCTTCTAGTAATCTATTCTTGTAGACAATTACTGCTTACTGTTATAATCACTAGTAGTTTATGACAGGTAAAAGAAATAATTAAGTAATTGATTACTTAATTGTGGTTATAATAATTCTTATTATTATATTTCATAAGAACAGTCATAGTACTGTTGATTAATAGTAATATTGTCAACAGTTTCATAGACAAATCTTACAGCAATTGTCACAGGCTAAGCTCATTACAGCTATGGATTCTCTAAAGGTATTTAGCCAAAATGTCTTGACAAAAAGTGCCAAGAAACTACAGAGGATAATATTCCACTGTGGAATTTATGAATATTCAAGAATTCCATCCGGTATAAAAAAGGCACCTTCCCATTATCAAAGAATTACAAATACCATATTTACTGAATAATTATCAGAAGGGTGGTTAATTATCTACATTGATGATATTATAATTTTCTCAGGAACTTGGGAAAATCACTTAACAAGGCTAGAAAGAGTCTTACAGAAGATAGTGAGAGTAAATATAAAAATTTCCTTGAAAAATTGCCATTTTTCAGATAGTGAACTAAAATCACTGGTACATGTTGTATCTGGATTATGTTTGGGCATAGATAAAAACAAAGTAGCAGCAGTACTATGGAAACCAATGCTCCAAACCAAAAGATATATGAAATAATTTCTAAGATTTGCCGGTTATTCTAGACAGTATGTAAAAGACCTTGCATGAACTTCCAAATCCTTGTATAAGCTCTGTGACTAAAAAAAGTCTATGAAATTACTTAATAAAGGGCTAAATCATATGCAGAACTGAAAAAATCCCCATTTCTTCTAATTCCAAATTAGAAACCACCTTTAAAACTGTAAATTGATGCTTGTGGAGAAGGACTAGGTTCTACACTAAACCAAAAGGAAATCATCAATGATAAACCTGTTGAAGGACCAATTTGGTTCATTTCAAGACAAATTAAACCAGCAGAGGCAGTATATGTAGCAATAAAAATGGAATATCTTTGCCTATTGTGTGCTCTAAAAAGATTATACTATTACTTGGATGTAACAGTTTTTGATGTAATCACAGACTGTAATGCTGTAAAATTTTTTATTAAACATGAAGAAACCAAATAAAAATATTCCAAGATGGAAGATTTCTATCAAAGAATATAGAGGAAATATGACTATAGTTCATAAAGCTGTAAACATTAATGGGAATGTAGATGGGCTTTAGCAAATACACCTGGAGATCCAGCATGGGTACCACAGGAAGAACATCACATAGAAGGGATATGTGCATAGAAATGGGAACAGAGTTTTGTAATAAAGCTAAAGAAAGATATAAGATGGACAAGAATTGTCATATATTATGCTGACTCTTAATGAAAGATTTCAAAGACCCATTGCTATCTTCCGAGCTATATGAAGTATGGAAAAAAGCATATTATGAAGGAAGATACCACCTCCTTGATGAAACTCTTTATCATGGGACTAAAAACAAATGTTTTATGAACTTAACAGCTAGGACCCTGATTAATACTATACTGCATTAATTCCATGATATTGTTGTATCTGGACATCTCTCAGAAGATAAGACACTAGAGAGGGTGAAAACCTGCTCTAGAAAATATGTTTCACAGTACTTCCAAACCTGTGACAGATTTCTAAAAGTAAACAGAGTCACGGGAAAGAAATTTGGAATGATGATCCAAATCCAAGAACCAAAATCCCCATGGGAAATAGCTCACAGTTATTTGGTAACAGTCTTACCTCCAGGAGCAGACAGGAGTTTTAATGCATGCCTGGTATTAGTTTAAAGGTCCAGCAAGACCCAAATTCTCTTACCAGACAATGAATATGACACAGTTATTTACACAGCCATAATGATATGGAATAGAGTCATTAGTCATACAGGCTTATTCCAAAATATCATAAGTGATAGAGATCCCAAATTCACTTCAGCATTATGGAAAAATCTCCATAACTTGTTTGGAACAAAGCTATTATTCTCAACAGCTTATCACCCTCAGACTAATGGTTTAGCAAAATAATGAGACAAACTATAGAAGACATGATCAGAAGATTCTGTGCTTATGGCCTAGAGTTAAAAGACTCTGATGGCTTTACCCATGATTGGTGTACCTTAGTTCCAGCTCTTGAGCTTGAATATGAGACATCAATTCATTCTTCAACTGAAAAAAAGCCAGCAGTTTTATACAAAGGTTGTAATCCAAGAATTCTTTATGACACTCTCACAAAGGACTTAGTGGATATAAATCAAACAGAAAGCATTTTAAAATTAATGCTTCAAAAAGCAAGACATCATGAAAACATATGTATGCAAGATTCTTTCAAATATTCAAATAAAAGATGAGACAAAAGTAATAAGCCACCTGATTTTAATATAGGATACTTGGTCTTAGTATAAGCTCTAAGCTTTAATAAAATTAAAGGCCCAAAGAAATTGGAAGATTCCTTTTCAGGACCCTTCATGATAAGAGCACTACATGGCCCTGATGCTGTGCAACTAGAATTGAAAGGTGAATTAATGAACAAAAACCCAGCTTTCCCTGTAAGTCTGATAAAAGCATAAATCTAAAGTAATAAAGAATTAATTCCTATGGGAAATAAACCACAACTTGAAAATTTCCTTCTAGAAGAAGGAGAAGAAAAGAAAATTTTAAAATTTCTGAAAGAAAGGAGGACAAGAAACAAAAAAGAAAGGGAATACCTTGTAAGGTATAGAAACCCAGCTCAAGAAGATGAATGGCTACTTTCAAAAGATATAACTAATGCTGATAAGCTATTAACAAGTCTTAGACATTAAAGAAGACCTAGATAATAGAAAATTTAACCATTATTGAGTTTCAAGACCAAAAATGTTGATTGAAGAGGTAGGAGAGTGGAAGATACCCTAATTAACTATATCATATCGTGGTAAAATCTTTTTTGGTGGTACGAAATGTGCGCCTTTGAGATATTAACACATATTCATAAAGCTCATAAAAAAACTTTCTAATACTCATCTTAATAATAAGAATTGAAATTATTACTGTAAAATAAGTAAAAATGCCATAAAAAGGAACAAAATCTTGATTATCTCTAAAAAAATGTATAATCATGTGAAATAAGCTACACAATTGTATTTCCCATCAAAAACTATGCATATGAATATTTTACCTCATATCTGTAAACTCAATACTTATTAAGTTAACCTGAACATATGCACTTTTATGATCAGTGCATATATTCATGATTTTTAGCTCATATCTCTTGAATTATGCATGATAAAGATTTTATGAAAAAGGAAAGTAACCACCAAATAGCTTTAAGATTGTACCACAATCTTATATGTGTGATTAGGGTATCATCCACTGTCCTACCTCTTCAGTAGAATTTATCAGTCTTGAAGCTCAATAATGCTTGATTTTATTATTCTTTAGGTTTTCTTTCATGTCTAAACCTCCTTAGTAGTTTATCAGCATTTGTTATATCTTTCTCAAGTAGCCATTCATCTTCTTGAGTTGGATTTCTATACCTTACAAGGTATTCTCTTTCTTTTTTGTTTCTTGTCCTTCTTTCTTTAAGAACTTTCATAATTTTCTTTTCTTCTCCTTCCTCCAAAGGGGGGATTTCAAGTGGGGATTTATTTCTTAGTGGAAATAATTCCTTGTCACTTGAGCTGTAAGGTTTTATTAGACTTACAGGGAAATTTGGGTGTTTGTTCATTAAATCACCTGTGAGTTCCAATTGTACAGCATTGGGTCCATGAAGTGCTTTTATCTCACTATATGCAAAATGACACTTTTTCAAGGGAATTTTCATATTTACTTGCACTATTTTCTGAAGTACTCTTTCTAGTCTTGTAAGGTGGCTTTCCCAAGTCTCTGAGCAGACTATAATATCATCAATATAGATAATTAACCATCCTTCTGATAATTCTTCAGGGAATATGGTATTCATCATTCTTTGATAATGGGAAGGTGCATTTTTTATCCCAAATGGCATTCTGAAGTATTCAAAAATTCCACAATGGACTATTATTCTTAGTAGTTTCTTGGCATTTTCTGTTAAGACATTTTGATGAAAACCCTTAAGAGCATCCATAGCTGTAATGAACTTAGCTTGTGACAATTGGGTCAATGTCTCATGGATTCTAGGTATTGGATATCTGTCTGGAATGGTATAGGTTTTCAGGGCTCTGAAGTCTCCTACCATCCTTGATTTTCCATTATGCCAAGTTATAATGACAGGTGTAGTGACTTCTACCTGTTCATTATGTCCTACCTTTCTCAGTACTCCAAGGTCCATTAATTCTTTAATGTGTACCTCTAAGGCTTCTCTGGCTCTTGGACTAGCTGGGTAAGCTGGTCTCCTTAGTAAGGGTGGGTAAGGCTTTTCCACATTAATAATTATGTCTACTTTATGCCCAATTATAGCACCTAGTGGCTCTTTGTCAGTTGCAAAGGCATTTTTGTACTTAAATAAGAGGTCAATTAATTTTTCTTTGATTTTTTCTGTTAATTCTTGATTGAATTCTGCCTCTTTAAGCTGTTCAGATATAAAAAGATCCTTTTTCTGGAATCTCTTCTTCATTCTTAATAACTGTAATTTGTTTTTTGTTATTTAAGAAGCCAAACTTTTGTCTTTTGCTGTCTCCTATAGTAAAATATCTATCCTTCTGGTTAGAGATATCTATATCATAGATTGATAAATAGTCATTTCCCAGGATAAAGTGATTACTGGTACAGTTGTCCATTACCACAAATTCCACTTTCATTCTGACACATTGTGAAGGATGAGGAAAAATTAGTGTTAAATCAATTATTCCAAGGGGCTTCATGCTCTCACTTGCACTACTGAATTTGACACCTTGTATTGGCATAAGTTTTTCTTGCCAGTCTGGGACAATGGCTTTTAAATAACTTTTTCCAACACAGGTGCAATATGCTCCTGTATCTAATCTAACTTTTCCTTCTTGGTTATCAACCATAACAATACTTATACTTGATTTTCCAGCTGTATATCCCATTCCTCTTGCAGGTTTGGTTCTATACATTTTGGCATCTTGTATATTTGTCAGGTTTGTGTCAGATGTCCCAACTTGTGGTAAGTTTGAGTTAACATCCAGTACTTCATAAATTATATCAATATTATTAATTTGTGCATTAATTATATTGATTTCATCACTTTCAGAGCTTTCTGACTCTTCTGTCTCTTTTTCAGAGTCAGATTCCTCCTCTTTGTCATTGTGGTTTTCTGTTTCCACTATTTCATTGATCTTTGCCTTTTTGAGGCAATTATTGGCTAAGTGTCCAATACCTCCACATTTATGGCATTTTCTTTGCTCATTATTGTTGGATTTATTGGGCTTGAAGGATTCTTTTAATTTATCTTTTTTGATAAATGGCTTATTTGGGCTTTTAATGTCCAATTTCTTCCAAGTTCTGCCAATTTTTGCTCTTGTCACTATATCTTCTTGTGCATTTATATATTATTCTGTGGAGCATGGTTCTATACACCTGCTTCTCAGGGCATGTTCTAGTTCCCCTCCACATTTCTTAAGTATTTTCATGTGCACCATTTTTTGTGACATTTCTGGGTACAGTGCATTAAGCCTTTCAACTTGTTTCAAGAACCAAGTTAAAGGTTTATCTTTCTCTGGGTCAAAGAAAGAATTTTCAAATGCATTTTCTATCTTATACCTCCAGGAATCATTTGCCCACTTGGTGATTATTTCTTGTTTCCACCAAGACCAGGTATTTTTACCATTTGTTTGTCTTATGCCATAATACCATCTTTTTGCAGATTTCTCAAACAATGAATGTAATCTTGCAGTGATTAATTCATCTGGTATGGCATAGTCTTCTTGTAACATGTCAATTGTTTTAATAAATGACATGTGGTCATATTCACCTTCTCCTGTGAATGTTGGCCATTCTTTTAATTGAGGTGCTTCCTTCATTAAGACTTGGTTATTGTCTTGGTGACTCAATTCTGTTATGAAAGGATTTGTTAATTCCTCTTTTGCTTTAACAGGGCTTCTTATATGAGAAAGTGGAGTTGATAGCTTTGGCATATTTGAGTTAGCCTCATTAATTTTATCCATTTTTTCAGTAATAAGCCTTATCTCACTTTGAATGTCATCTTTCAGATGCATTCTTGCTTCATCACTTTTTTCCACATGGTCCAAAAGTAATTTTTGGTGTGATGGGGTCTTTTCTTCAAATTTTTCTACAGAAATACTTAATTTGTTTAATTTTTCTGTAAGGTTGTCAATACTCACCTCATAATTGATTGTCAAAATTTTTTCTTTGAGATCACTTATGTATTTGTACAGCTCTTGTTGTCCTTGTATTAATTTCTGAGTATTGTCAATTAATACTTTTGGTTTATTATTTTCAATCATAAATTTTATGTTATCAATTTCTTTCTTATTTTGTACAACAAGTTTGGTTAAAGATGATAAGCTATTATTTATTTCTTGGAAAGATAATAAACTATTTTTAATGTCTTTAAGAGGTAAAATACTATTTTTAAGCTCTGTTAAAGTATTTACAACATCAGGAGACAAGGTTATTTCTTTGGGAAATGGGGTTGTCTCATTCTTTGTTCCTCTTTGTCTTTGAATTCCATCAAAGTTCTGGCCATGTTGAAAACATTGTCCATGGCATCCTTTTGGATTTTTGGGATCCTGTAGCTTGGGGAATATGGTTTTCTCCAATTCTTTTTCTTGTTCTTCTTCCCTTCTTGGGGCAGTGGGTTGGCTTGGGGCTTGCTGGTAGAAGCTACTGGGGCTTCTTCCTTGGTTGCCTCCCTCTTTTTGGTGTGATGATCCTTGATTTTTTTGATTTGAGGTTTGGATGACAGTGGATTCCATCCATTGGAGTATTTCACTATCTCCTCCTCTTTGAGGAACTTTTTCAGGATGTGCCAGGAGTTCATCACTCCTTGGTGTATTTGAGGCAGCATTTCCCAATCTTTGTCCTTGTACACTGTGTAATACTGCTTGTACTGGCTCATGTAGATGTCTATTTGAGCCCTCTGAATGTGATTTGTACCTATTTGAGTTACTCATACTTAGCTCCAATTCAGGTTGAGATATCATGGGCATTTCTGGGACTTGCCTTTGGGATAAGGCACTTCCTTGTGTGGATTCTGTTCCACTGGGGATATTGCCCTTTCTTTTCCCTTTTGAGGGATCAGTTCTACCTCTGAGTCCAGCTCCATCTGATTGGATGGAGTATTGGGAACCTCTTCTGGTAGTCATAATTTAAGAAATAAAAAAAATAAAAGTATTTTAGGATAAAAATTCTTTTTATGGCAATTATAAAAGAGGTGCTCACCTTCAGAGTCTTGAATGGTGGGTCCTGCAAAGTCTAATTTCTTAGCTTTCTTTCTTTTAGTGATAACTGGTGTTGGAGAACTTTGACAAGTTTCTTCCACTAATCTCTCAACAGTAGTTTGGTTATCTTCTGTTGGGTTATCCTCTAACACTAAAAAAGACAAATAAATATAAGTCTTTTTATAAGAAGTGTTATTTTTTGGCAAGATATGGCAATTTCCCACGTAGAAATTGTTTTTATATCTTTTTTTTAAAAAATTGAAATAAAGAAAAAAAATAACTTTTTTATTGGTTTTTAAATTTTTTTTTTTATTTTTAAGGAATAAAATAAAAATTAATATGATTATTTATAAAATTAAATTATAATAAAAATTATTTTTAATTTATAGAATATCTCTTTTAATCACTAGAGTCACTCAAAGAAAGTTCTTGCAAGTCTAAGGATGTGAAAAACCACATGTAAGACAGTACAATTGCTTTCCAAATGCCTCAATAGCTTTTAAAATCAATAAAATATAAAATTATTATATAATTTCATGATTATAAATATAATTTATTATTGGATAAACCCAATTAGAATCTTTTTAAAGGTCTTTTAAGTAAATATCACGGCCAGGCCCCCGAATGTAAGGTTTGACTATGAAACAATAAGTAAAAATTACTAATATTTTACTTATTGTACTATGAATGTCCTTATAAATGAAATAAATAAGATAAAAAATAATTATAATAATAAAGAATTATTATAATTATGGCGTAAAAATAATTATATTTTTAATAAAATATAATAATATAATTTATATTATAAAATATAATATAATAAAATAAATATATCAATACAAAATAATTAATATATTTAAAAGCACTTTATTATTGTTACAAACAAATAATAAAGGCGTAAAAAGTTGTTTTTTATTAATAAAAAGCAATTAATAACAATAATATTACTAATATTAAAGTTATAAATTAATATAAATACTATTTAAATCAATTATGGAATTATTAAAAAGTAATAATAGAGAAATAACCTACTTTTAATGCTTAATATAATAATTTTGAATAACGTTACGCCAAATAATGTAAATACAACTTAAACAAATTGTATTTACAATAAAAAATAGAGAAATTACCAATATTCTTGATTTTTTACGTGGAAATGAGTTTTTAGAGAGATTTTTAACAAAAACAGTTAAACAAATGATTTAATCACATCAAAATTGGTGATTATAATAAATATGAACTTTGGTCTTTAATAATATAAAAGTCTTATATATAAAGAATAAAGTTTTTACCTTTTTGTTTGTATTTATTTAATGTTTTTGATGCATCTGAGGGGAAAATAGAGTAAAAAGAGCTCTATTTATAGTAAATACCTCCCTCCTAGAGTCCAACAGGCTTCTAGTAGACGTGTACTGATCATATCCACTGGAATTGATCAATATTTTAAGGTTTGGTGATGATTACATCATGATCAAACCATATTGCATCATTATTACACCATTATTTAGAGTTATCACTATAACTCCAAAGTTGATGACATCAGAGGCTTTGCAGAACCCCAATTTTCGTGAATTTTATTAGTTTTAATCATAAGCTAATAGTATTCACCAATTTTATCACTCATATGACTGTTAAACTTAAATTAAGGTTACAGTGAGTGATCATAACTGCTCAAATTAAGCTCAAACTTTGATCTTTAATAAATTTTAGGTTTTACACGCTACATTAATTCAGAGAGTGAACTCTGATAGCCTGAAATAACCTTATTATGCTGCCAAGAGCTTTTCATTACATCATCAAAACTCTAATTTTGATGATTTTTCTTGTAACTCATCTTTTCTGTCGAAATTCAATATTTTAAACTTCAAATCATGATTTCAGGGGGTTATACCCTGAATTTAATAATAAAAATTAAATCATTCTTCACGAATGAGCTAGTAGAATCCAACTGTGTACTTTATTTTAAGTTTGGACCACTTTCACAACAAAGTGGTCAACAGCTCTGTTGATTTTTATCAATATTTCATCATAGGTTTTAACCTTGTTTATAAATTGTAAAATAAAGTTCATATCTGTGTTCTTACAGTAATTACGTGGTAACTTTATTTTTGGTTCATCACTCTATCTTGTATAGTTTAAGAGATATTAGCTATGATCCTTGAATATATGCGTTGACCAAAAAAGTGCATATATTCAGGTTAATTCCTTAAGTATTAACTTTGGTAATTAGCTCATTAATTGTTTTATGTGTGGATTTTCATGGGGAATTCAATGGTACAATTTATTTCACATTTTGTTTCATTGGTTCTTGAAATAAATAAGGATTTATGGTCTTTATAAGGTATTATTCCTTATAACTCATTAAATATTGGTTTTACAGATATGCCATAAAAATGGTATATGTGTATTTTACCATGGGGAATCCAATGGTATAATTTATTTCACATGTTGATTCATTGGTTTTCATTTAAACCAAGTTTTGTACCAATTTATGGTATATTTGTATTTTTAAAGTAATTATTTTTAATGTGTAATTATTCTAAGTGATTTTAATATAATTATCTTAAAGGTATAATTGCTCTAAGTATCTTTTGTGACCTTATTGGTTATGTGATCATATCTCAAAGCCTCACATTAAACTACTGATTAATCCCAGTGGATACCCTCAGTATATGTCTACTAGAAGTATTCTGGCCTCTAGAAGGGGGAATTTTACTATAAATGGAGCTCTTTTCCTCTTTTTCCTCTGTTTCCCCCTCATATACATCAAAAACAATAAAAACATTAAAGAAAAAGGTAATTTCTTCATTCTTCATATATAAATCTGTTATACTATTAAATCCCAAAGATCATCTTTGTTATGATAACTAACTTAGACAATAATAACTCAATATTTTGTTGTTTTTGGTAAATTCTCTCCAAAATATTTAAATTCCACATAAAATCAAGAATATTTGTAATTTATTTTATTTTTATTTGTGAATAAAATTCAAATAAGTTTTATTCACATTTTAAAGCATGAAATTATTCAAAATCATTATATTAAGTGTTAAAAGTAGTTTAATTTCTCCTTATTATTCTTTTTAATGGGTGTTGGTAAACACATGTAAAATTTTAATAAAAACACATAAGCACTTACATTTTTTTACCAATTCATGGCCAAAACACATTATTTTATGGTAAAAATGTGTAAGTGCCTTATTTTTTTGAAAAAAATCCCTCAGGCTCAGTTTTGAGCATTTTTATAATTTTTTTTTGCCAAATGTTTTTCCAACATGGGATGTGAAGGTCCCCAAATTTTTTCAAAAATTATTTTTGCCCAATTTCTCTATTTTTGCTAATTTGGCAAAATGTCCTCTTTTTTAAAAAAAAGTAATTAAAAATGTTCCCACATATTAATTTCCAATTTCTTTTTTATAAATGAAGGGAAAAACCTTGAGAATAAAAAGCCAGAAGGCCAAAATTTTGGGATTTTTTTGCCAGGACAATTGTAGGCCCAAAAAGTCCTTTTTTTATGTTTTTTGTTCATTTTTAGAAGTAAATTTAAAATTCCATTTCTGAAATCAATTTAATTAAAAATGGACTTTATGACATTAGTGGAAGTTAAAAATTCCATTTCTGGCATTAAAAGTGCCATTTATGGCATTAAAAGTTCCATTTATGGCATTAAAAGTGCCATTTATGGCGTTAAAAGTGCCATTTATGGCGTTAAAAGTGCCATTTATGGCATTAAAAGTGCCACAAAATATTCCATAAATGGCCTCAAGAATGGCATGAATGGTCTTAAAAATGCCATAAATGGAACTAAAAATTCCATTGTTAAGGCCATTCATGACATTTTCAAGGCCACTTGTGGCATTAAAAACTCCATTTATGGCCTCAGAAATTCCATAAATGGCCTTAACAATGTCATTTATGGATCTGAAAATGCCATTTATGGCCTTAACAATGTCATTAATGGCCTTGAAAGTTCCATTAATGGCCTTAACAATGCCATTTGTGGCATTTTTAAGGCTATTTATGACATTGTCAATTCCATAAATGAAATTGATAATGCCATGAATGGCATCAGAAATGCCATAAATGGCTTTAACAATGGTGTGAATGGCCTTAGAAATTCCACAAATACCTATATTTCATTTAAAAAACACCCCTTACATGTTTTTACAAATTTCTGGAAAAAACATATAAGGGCTTATGTGTTTTTACCAACACCCTTTTTAATTATTATTTTATTAATATATAACTTTAATATTATTGATATTATTTTTATATATATTTTTATTATTAAATAAAACTTTCTTATGCATTTATTATTTGTTGGTAAAAATAATAAATTGCCATAAATATATTAATATATTTATTTTTATTATATGATTCATATTATTTTATTTATTTAAATAACATAAATAATTTTTATGCAATAATTACAATATTTCTTTATTATTATAATTACTTTGAATATTATTTATTATTCTAATAAGGGAATTTATAGTGCAATAAGTGAAATATTTGTAATATTTACTTATTGTTTCATAGTCAAACCTTACAATACTCCTTATAAAAGATAAATATTCATTTTTTAAGGATTCATTATGGCTTTCAAATGAAACCTGCTGAAAGGGCCAATGAAGGTAAAATCCCTAAGTGAAATTTTAGGGGTATTTTAATTAATTTCAATATTGAAAACCTTCAGATGAAGTAAGCTATAAGGTTAGGGGTTAGTTTCACTAAAAACTGAAAATTTCCCCTTAGGCCCATGGGATAGTTCCTTTAGGGGTTTTCACAATGGCAAAGGCAGTACTATTCCCAGAGATGACCAAATCTGTTCTTTAAAGTGGACTTTGGGGATCTATTTTTGAGGTAATTGGGCTAGATTTAGTTTATCAAACACCAAGCTTGACTCACCACAAGATATGTTCCACTGCCATTGTGGCTATAAAATGAAAGCAGTTGTAATTTATTACTCAATAATCATTTCTATTATGAAAATGTTCAATAATTTGACTTATTTGTGATCATAATAGATTTATCATTATATATATCTTGATATAATGCAAAAAGACTCATATAGCACAGTGATCCAAATGGGCCCCTTTCTAAATATGGAATAAATATTGGTCCCAAAATTTCTTCATGGTCAAAATCCCAAATATAATTTCAGAAATTGAAGGAAAAAGGGAGTTAATAATCTATCTTCTATCAAAAAGCCTCAAATATTATTTTGCTTTTCATATAACAAGTATTATACTTGTAGAAATTTCAAAATTTCTCTTCTACACTTATATGACTTTTTGTTCAATTCCCCATCATGGAATTATGAATCCATCTTTGTGTAATCTCATAGCCATATTTACTGAATATTATGGGTAATAATAGGTAATTAATGGAATGCAAAAAAGAAATATTGAAGTTTCTTTCAAGTAATGAGATATTACCAGCCAGCTTCACATATGGAAAATTCCTGGGTGTTTCTATGGAAACTACTTTCTTATAGGTCTGAACTGGCTAAAACCAAAATTTTCATTGTCTAATTTTTGTTTAAATGATACTAGAATTGGATTAAATATTTCTCATAGGGTTCTCATCACTGGAGGGTATAATCGTAAATATTTTAGAAATAGTATCAGAGGAAATAAAGGATTTTATCTTTTCCCCACAATTTCTTTCAATTTTAAAATCTATTTAGGTTGTATTAAGTATAATTACCATGAAGCCAATCAATTAATGGTCACAAAAAGCTGTTGAAATATTTTTCAATGTTTTGAAGTCAAAAAGTATTGTGATTATTTCAACCCTTGAAAAACCCTAAATTAGAATCAAATTATCCTTCATCACTGATCATATATATTCACTCTGTTAATTATTTGACAAGCTTTATCTTTGAATATTATTTTCAGAGAATTTATCATCATATTAGTTTACTTCAGTATTTCTCCAAAATGATCAAGCAGTAGCATTTTTGTGAGAACTTTATTAGAGAATGAAATGTTGATTCTAGAGTATTTTTGAATTAATTTTTCAGGCTGAGTCTATTTAGGAACTTAAAAGCAGTAAATACAAGATAGACCTATTACTATGACATTGTAAAGACATATAAATATAAATATAAAGGCTTGACTTTTATGAGTGAAATTGGTGATGATTCTATTGAGATCCTTGATTTTATAAGCTAAATATCAATTGAAAATTAACTCTACTGAAACAATTAATACATACAGTTATATTAAAGGTATTCTAATACTACTAGTTATGGTAGGCAGTTTTACCCTGTAAGGATACAAAAATAATATGATGAGGTCCTTTTCCAGAAAGGAAAAGGCCTTCTTTGATCCCTTGTGTCACTTGTAATGGGATGGAAAGCTCCCCAAATTTCTTCATAGTTAAAATATTTAGTATGGAGACTGAATTAGGGTTCTGTACCATCAATTCAAATCTCAGTATAGTCAGAACTAGGGTTTTGGGACCACAAATGATGATTCTGAGTTAATACAGGATGGAAAACTCTTCAATGGCCATTTAAGCACTTTTGTGACACATCAATTATGTTTCGCTGACTAATATTAGTCATTATGGGAAGTTTTAATCTTTATACTACCATTATTTTCAAGTATTAAACCAATACCAAATATTAAAGGATCGGGTCAGACCAGTATTGGTCAAAAAGACTTCCAGTACAGTTATCTTAGTCAAAATTTTGAGATATCAAAAATTCAAGGGCCTCATTAGATATTCAATCTTGTATAATTCATTTTTACCTCTCTTGAAATTGGCAGAGGTTCCAAGGGCTTGAAGTTTTTTGATGTATTTTATTGATTTTTTATTTTTCGAAGAAATATTCTTATACTGTGGGTTTTTAAAGCTCTTATGCTCACTATTTTCAATGAATTTTACCTTCAAAAAGCATTTATGTACATAGAAAAATGCTTCCTTTCGTTTCAAAGCTTCATAATCGATCCCTAAAAGTATTATAAAAATTCAAAATGTCTCCATTCTCTACTGGAAGATTTTTAATAATAAATATTTAAGTTTTGACCTTATCAAATAAATTATAATCATAATGGAATAGAAGCTTACACATTATTCAAGGTCAAAAGGTTGAACAGAGGTTGTAACCATCTTTCAAATTCATGATAGTACCTTAAAATCCTTGGTACCGTGACTAAAATTTGTATTAAGATATCTTCATCCCCAATCGCAATATTATAGATTACCAATAAACCAAGCTCAGGAGAACTCAGAACCCTTTATTTTATTTTTTAGGAATTTATCTCAAGTAATGATAAACTTTATTGGCTAATCTTGAAGTGAATAATTTCAATTTGATTTTATTAAATGTATAGCCTTCATTGAGGAAGTTATCAATTACATGATATTATCTTGCTTCTTATATCATGGTAGCACCTTGTAGCTAGACTGAATTTTATGTTCTTTTCCTTTAATAGAATTAACAAAAAAAGGAATCCATATTATTTTTGAATATATTTTTTTTATTTCTTGTCTAACTTTCACTTCTATAATAAGCTCTTATTGAAAAAATGTAAAAATTAAATTGCATTTTCTTTGACCTAAATTACTCCAATTAGGCCATATCCTTCCTTCCAATACCTATTAGAGAATTTGAATACAATCAAAATTTAATAGAAGATATTCTGATATCACTTTAAAAGAATTACCCTTCAATAAACTGTAATTCAAAATGAAAATTCTGAAATTAATAATTGGAATTTGAGAATATGTTACTAAAATTAAAAAAAGAAATCCCTTGAGAAGGAGTATTTCCTTTCTAATAAAAAGCTACATTTTATCTGTTAATTGAAACATACAATAGAAGTAAGCTTTGAAGCAGAATTATATTTCAAAAAAATTCAATTGTTTTAAAAATTCTAGAATTGAAAGCCCATCCAGATTTTGAGACATTTTGCAATTTAAATCAAATGAATTAAGGATTTGACTTAGATTTAAGGAGAACAATACCCTTTAAAAGGAATATTAAATTATAAAGTGAGTTAAAAGGCGCACATTTTAATATTTGCTACTATTTCACACATTTCTCCAAATTGGGACATTATTTTGAGTGATACTTTGTGATTTAACTACTTTTGAAATCAGAAACTCACTATCGTGTAGGACTCTTACAACAAAATTTCAAAATGGAACTCATTTTTGATATTCCATCTTTCAATGTTGTTTTTTTGAGTTTATGTTCAAAAAATTTCAAATCTTATGAAATTTATTTTGTGGTCTTTTGGGGGGGTGTAAATGGCCTAAACACCATTTTAATTGAGCAGCTTAAAAGACAAATTTATGACACCAATTAAGATGGCCATTCAATAATTTTCATATAAAATGAAAGCCCCAAATGATGAAAAATGAAAAATGAAAAAAGGAAGAAAAATTAAAAATTTGGATTTTTTTCCGAATTTTGTGTTTTCAAAATTACATATATTGTCCATTTTTTAGGACAAATAGACATAAAATCGAAGGTTTTTGTTTAAAATTTAATATTTAAACCATTTTTCATTAATAAAAGACCTTCTTTTAAATTTACCCTGAAGTTTGGGTTATCAAAAAATAAAATAAGTTCTTCACAAATCAATAAAATCCAAATCCTTCTTAAGACATAATGTTCAAAATTGCCGAAAACCCTCATTGTGGTTTTCCATAATACAGCTCAAATCTAAGATATATTATGTTTTCGTGTTGAATGAAAGCTAAAACAATGTTTTTTGTGGGGAAATATCTTTTCAAAACTGATATATTTCAATGCTCAAAGAAATTTTATATGTTCCAAGATAAAAGAGAGAAATACGAAGGGGGAAAAAGTATGAAAATTCACAATTTCAGAAGTGTCGCTTTCCAAAAGACTTCATTTGAGATAATTTAATCTTCAAAAATTGATTTATTATTATATTTATTTTCCTATTCACTATTATATATTTACAAGATACTATAAGAATTTTGAATAAAAATAAATAAAAGAAGGAAGATTAAGAATGTTGCGTGATAATCCACTAAAAAAACAACATATAAATATTATTTCAAACTTAATCTGAAATCCCAAAAGTTATTTGTAATTCATTTTTACTTTCTTATAATAGAAATTAATTAATCAACCAATCTTCCACAAAAAGCCTGAGAATTTATTTTTCTTAAAAAAACAAGTAAATTTGAAGCAAAGGAATTTTTCGTAGTAATCATCGATAATTATGAACTCCTCTGAAATATCAAGGCATAATCTATTTTAAGAAGTGAAAATCAATCTTCAGTTTAAATTCATTCTATATTATATTTCAAAATGATTTTCTAAAAGATATTAATTCTATTTAATAAATTGAAAATAAATCATGAGCATTTGAAACAATTTTATTTTCTGTAATACTTCATTTTGGAATATCATGAACCTTTATGTCTTATTTTACATTATAAAGCCTCCACCTTGTATTATTTCTCTAACTCAAAGCACATTGTGGATACAAAAGGTAAGAAATATTTTCAATCATATTGTAATTCCTTCATAAGAGAAAATACATTAAGGTCTTTCTTATTGAAAGATATAATGTCATATTTAGCAATGAAACATATATTAAATTATGCATAACTAATGGTAAAGTAAAATGGAATATAAAGAAATTCTTTGAGACATTTAGATGCCATTAAATATGGATGAAATAATTCCCGGAGCTTATTTTCAGTTAATTAACACAATTTATCTGAATTAATCTAACATATCTCCAAGTCTGATTATAGCTGGAAGATGGCCAAATAATAATTGAATTTTTTTTGATCCTTTTACTATAGTTTTTTTTTGCATTTCCAAAGAAGTGAATTTTTCATTCGGAATAGTTTTCTTCCACTTTCCAATTTTGAAATTTTATTACAAATCTCTCCTTGTATGATGAGGATTGTCTTTTTTGACTTAGAAGCCTTATCCATAGTGTATGAGATAATTTGAAAATATACACATGTTTTGATTTGTCTAATGTATTCAAAATATGTTTTCAATCAATTTACTTATCAAACTTTTGTTTACATATAAATTAATTAAGAGGGAATTAATAGAAACCATCCTCAAATTTTTCAATTTATTATCAAAAAATGAAGCTTTCCCTGATTTTCGTACGGAAAACAAGCCAAAGTGATTAAAAGGAGAAACTTCTTAATTTGTTACCAAAAATACATGGAAGGAACAAAGTATTATAAATTTTGATAAATTTAAAATCCTAATCTATTTCCATAGTTTTAGCTCACATCGAAATTATTTTGAAGTCTTCTATCAGGCTGATATTCGATGTGGGGTTGGCTCGTTTGATAGAAGCTATTTTTATAATTAAATTTTCTCACAGAAAAATAATCAATCATGCAGACTTGAGCTACCTTTCAATACCAATAATAAAATTTTAGGGAAATTAAACTTAATTCAGCTCTTGTTATATATATATACTGTAGATTTTTCAATTATTTATTGGGCTTGTATTTTTTGAGATTTATTATAATACCGTCAAAAAAAACTGAGTAAAATATTTTGCCCATTCTAAAATGAAACTTTCTTTTTTACTCAATATATGAGTAAAAACTATATATATTTACTCATCTTTATTGATAAGTAAAAGAAAAGAAAATCTTTAGTAAAGAACATGTAAGCTTTTAGTAAAAACACATAAGCTCTTACATTTTTTACTAAAACCTTACTTGTGTTTACCAACACCCTAAAAGAAATCACAAAGAAACTTACAAACAGAATAATTGATGTATATTAGGATTGATACATTAAGAGCTTAAAAAAACCTCATTGTAATTCATTTTAAATATTGGAAGTCTTATTCCACATTTCAATGAGCCAAATAAATTCTCTCTTCTATTATTTCTAATCTGAAAGCCCTAGCTTTCTTATTGTGATAAAAAGAGATAAGAATAATTTCAAATAATAGGTACTTTGATAGTATTTGAGCTTCAAATATAAATAAATTGATTTATAAAGACCAAATTATTACTGTTTCAAAAGAATCTCTTGAATTTATTGAACTTTTCATTCCTCTATGAATTATATACTATACAAAATTATATTTGGGAATGATTTTAAATTTCTTCTACTGTGTTTAAAATGCATGGTTTCAAGATAGCTTCATTTATTTAAACATCTTTAATAGCGTCAAAAAAGGTGATATCATGGAATTAAGTTGTAAAGATTCTTACTTTAATTAGTCTGTATTTCCTTCCTTCAGATCTATGTGACTATAAGCTATCTTTCTTCAAGCTCTAAAGTTAGACTTTAAAACATTAAAATCATTCAAAACTATCTTTATCTTGGTTCAGACATAAAAAGGAACCAATCTTTTGGCTTCTGAATAATGTTGAAAAATAAAAAAGGAGTATCAAGTTGAGATCTCAAAGAAAACTTACAAGTCAGAAATTTTCACAGGCTCGAAAAAATTTCAAATATATAGAAGGACTTCCGGGAGCTATAGCTCAGAGTTTTTCAATAAAATCATATCTAAAAATGGATCTTATTTAAAGCCAATTCGAAAATTAGGAAAAATATAATTTTGAAAACGATTGTAGAAATTATATTTTATATTTTAGTAGGAGGGAATTATCGTAGGTATATATTCGTAAATGAGAGAGTGATTGTTTTATAAGTAGTCAGATAATTAAATAAGAAAGTATTTTTTGATATTATAAGATATACAAGAGACCTTTCCTAATTCCCTCAAAAGTAGGACCTTCAGACACAGGAAGCCAGTATATTTGATAATATTAATCATTTAATCCCATGAATGAGTACGTTTTAATTCTCAAAAATGAAAAAAAAATAGTTTTGTATAATTGACGGATTGAATGAAGTTATAAAAATGATAATATCAAAAATGAATTTTGGCACTTCCATCATCAAGCTTTACTAGAAACCCACTTTGAATTATTATAATGTAAGAATTTTTTATGTTTAATAAAATACTTCCCTCCATGGAGACAACCATTCCTGATAATTGTGGTAAATTTCTCTATTCATGAATTTTACATGAATTGAATTTCACGCTTTAAGCTTTAGGATATGATGAAAATATAGATATATAGTTCTTTATAGATGGTTTATTGGGAATTCTCAGTGAATAAACCTCGAGTATTAAATTTCAAGTATGAATCAGAGCTATATGATCTTCATGAATATTTCTTGATATATTTTAAGTTGACAAAACTATTACTGGGAATATCTGAGGATATTTTCAAATAAGAGAGGAAAGTTAGACCCAAGTCGAAACTATGGCTTTATTATTGTAGATCTTAGCTGAAATATATTTTGAACCTCAAGAGCCCACCTTGAGGTAAATCTGTTTTTTTCATGACGGAAAAACACCAGATTATTTTTAAAAACATGGTGTTTTCTATTATCAAATTATTGATTATGATACATAAAGTCTTCTTTCCTTGATAATCTCAAGAAGAGAATATTTTTATAGAGAAATATTTATATTATAAGATATTTACAAAAAAAGGTTCTTTTAAAAGAAAACTATTTCCCAAGTGAGAAAAAGAATGGAACTCAAAATTTAGCTGACCTTATATTCCCTTGATAGAAGAAAAATTAATTTTTTTAGGCTTTAAAATTGGAATTTTTTATTTTTCTTAAACAAAAATGAAATTAAGGGAGAGAAAATGAAAATCCAGAGCCCATTCTACATAAAAATTACTCTTTCAAGATGCACAAAAAGCCAGAAATATTATCTAAGCTAAACTCATAATATCAACATTATATGAGAAAAAGGAATCAAAAATCTTTTTAATCAGTTATTATTATTTTTAGAAATCAAAATTGAATGATAAGTCACTTCGAATAATGAGGGAATCCCTCGGAAGAATAAATAGAGGGAATCTGATTTTCAATTGAGGATCTTCATTTATTATTTCTGGAGTAAAACGCCTATGTATTGTGAAGCTATGTAAGGCTTCTGTAGAATGGGTGAATAAGTAAATTGTAGAGCAGTTGTTATATCTAAGATTAATTTTATTTTTAAAGGATATTATCCAGAATATAAATCAGATAAATGACTATAATTTTTATCAATGAGAAATAATACTTTTATTTACTGAAGAGTTAAAAGGAAGTTTCCACTGCAAGGGGTATTTAGATCATAAGATAAGCTGAACTTGGATTTTATGAAAATATGAAAAATGAATAACTTATATTATTTCTCAATTCAAGAGGGAATGAGTAAATAGAAAAAATACGCAATAGAATCAGGTCCAAAAAAATACAGTCAAATATTTATTCAAAAACCTTCTCCAAATGTTATTGATAAATAGAAATATTATGAGGAATATGGATACAGATTAAACTCTTTTTATTCAGGAAAATTAAAAATATTTTTTTTTGCCCAAAAAGTAGTGAGCTAAGATAGAAATAAAAACAAAATTATCTTATTAATTTAATAAATTTAACCAAGGTGTAAATCCTTCAGGGAACAAGATAAGATTATCCATGAAGATTGTAGCTTCAGTGGGACTAGGTTTATACCTAGATATAGTGATTATGGAAATACATCAAAGAGCTGTACTATATAAGACTGGATATTTATTTAATTTTATGTGAAATACAAAATTTGATATTTATTGAGAGGAGTGAGTTTATCTGCTACTATTGGGCTACGTAGAGCTACCTTTAAGTTTCTACAGACTCCAGATAGCTTCAAATAATGCGCTTTAGTGATAAAAGGTTAATTTAAACATATAAATGAATTGTTTTTTGAAATAACCTAATATTCAATTGAGGCCCTCAAAACTCACATGATGTAAGGAGCATTGAAAAATTCCCCCTATTGATGTTTTTTGCAATTTTATACTCTTCTTAATTAGCTTACTACTTATTTGAAATCGCATATAGCCTCATTATGAATATATTTTACATATACTTTAGGGGAGCCTTTGGGATTCCTGCCTATTATTTCTCATTTCTGCTAAAAATGAGTTCTACTTCACAATCAAGTATGTTTTGATATAATGAAGGGATATAATCAAGATTAAGGAATTTCATTCCTTATTTTTAATATACATTACCCCAGAAATATTCTTTGATATAAATATATTCTCTCTAATTTTACTTGGATGAGATTTTTTTCCAAGAAAGGGTAGTAAGTAAGATACATGAAGATGGCCTTAAGCTTTTACACATAAGGTGCTTTGGGAGGCTTAAAAGATATAGATAAATTCCTTATCGTATTTTCTGATTTCATGTAGATGATGAAGTATTATAGCTATAGTGTTGTTTATTTTTCTCACACAGTAGATGAGTTAGAAAGGATTATCCTTCCAATCATTCAAAATCTTAATCAAAACAAGATATAGAATATCATATTTTTTGGGAGAAAAGGATGAGCTGAAGTAAATAAAATAAAATACAGATCATTATTTCAATTCAATTTTCATTTGATGAAATCTAAAGCTGACAAGCTCCTAGACCAAATTCCACTGACTCTGGATTCTATAAGATTCAATAAATCTTCATATTAGTTTTATTCCAATACAGATGTTTTTTTATGAGATTTTGGAGTGCATATTACACAATTCTAACAGATTTATGACCTAAGCAGAAATTCTCCACATGGAATAGTCTCTAGATAATAAGAATATTATTTTCAAATCCCACGAAGTCCAGTAATGAGCCAGTCAATACTTAAATGTTCAATTGAACATTCTGTATATATCTGATATTTTTGATTTTCTTTCAAAATTTTCAAACCTTGTCAAAATTTGGAATAAGTAATTTTTTCTATTTTATCTTTATCTTATAAAGACCACATTTTTTCAAAAAAAAAACATGATAAAAAATCACTTTGTCTTCTGGGAGGTGAAACAGGTTTAACAGCGGTTGTACCTAAATTTGAGCTTTGTGGGGGTAAACTAAAAGACTCATTCCTGAATTTGAATATCTGATTAAGATACTTGAAACCAAATTTAGAATATTCCTTAAGCTTATCAAATTGGTTTTATATTAATTAGGAACATTTGAGTGTTTTTTTCATTGATATAGACTTGAAATGAGATTTATTTATTGATTTATAATTGAAGATTTTTGATTCGGATCATTCATGATTATAGTTGTTCTCGGATGGAAAATCAATCAAAAAATGTAATATTTCCTCTTATTGCGTGGAAATTCCTTTATGATACACCATATATTCTACTTTTTCCTTGAACAGAATTCAAAAAATAATCCACCTAATCTTGGATATCCTTTTTAAAACTTCCTCTGGCTGACCCTTCTCAAACCAATTTCAATCAAAAAACTTCCAGAATGATGATGCATCTTTTCCTACATTCCTCCTATTTATTCATCCCTTCCTTAAATCTTTATCAAAAAATTGAATAACATATAAATTAAATCAAATATGTGCTACATCTACTTTTCAAAATTTCAAATCCAAAACACTATATTATAAAGTAAGCTTATCAAAGTTAGGGTTGGAATTTATGCATTTTTTTTTTAAATTAAAACAAGAAGTACCTCGAAAAAGGTACTTTATCTTTAAAGAGCTAAAAAGTCTTATCTGGGAATGAAACAGAGAACTCCTTTTGAAATCAAGACCTACAGAAACTAGCTGGATAGAAAAGGGTCACATGAATCCCTATTTCAAAGGACATTATTGAATTATGAGAACATATCACCTGTACTAGGCTTTTCAGAACTTTGAAATAATTATTTCCTGAAAGAGGTTAGATAGAAAATATTTCTTTTCAGAAATTTTTCATTTTCAGCTTGGTTAATTCAATCAAAAGTCAGAGTATTAAAAAACTTATAAAAACAAGATGGTGGGGAGCTTCAAAGAGAGTCTAGCTAGTTAAGCCTTAGTAATAGTCTCAAGAGAATCAAGCTCTTTTTTGTTTTGTTTACCACAAAAGTCTATTCATATTCATATCCCCTGTTATCCCAGCCTAAATTGAACAAAATTTAAGTTCCAAAAATTTCAAAAGCTCATTCTAAAAAAAATAAAACATTTGATAAAGGTTCAAGAAGTAAAGAGGCCCTATTACGAGTATGCAATAATGAAATGATGAAATGGATGGAAAACATTAATTTTCTTATTCTAATCGTATATGTATCATACAACTTTAGCTATAATAAGCTCAATTCTCTTTAAATACTAAGTATTACACTGAATGAATAAAATAGGATAAATAAAATTAATATCCTTTTGTTTTTATAGAAAGTTAAGAAGTTGAAATGTAATCACCGCTCCACTGTGCAATGCTCAAACACACTAATTATTTGATACACTTGGAAAATTAATCCAAATGAGTGAATCATTCTTAGCTTCATGGAGAGAAGCCTTTATTGAAAAGAAATATTCAACAAGAGGTCAATGAAAAAGTCACTAATTTGAGCCTTTCCTAATACTTCTAATAATTTTCACCCTATTATAGCATTAATTTGATTGATACTTCCTGATTCAAATTTTTTCAACCACAAAATAATTATTGTTCAGTAATTTGATGAGAATACTGAAAATTTGATCTCATGTTGGATATTCAATTTGTGGGTAATATGGTTTTCAAAGCACATTTTCGCATTTTTATGAGAATCAATATATTTTTGAAAACTTTTTTTATTTGGTTTTGTGGCATATTTTGTAGTTCATTTTTTTTGTTTTTTTTAGGTTTTTGGGGTGAAAATTTCTGACATCGCCATTTTTCAATGAGAATCTTCAACCACATATTGGAAAGGCTAAATATTTTTCTCAGAAAAGCCATTTTGATTCCAACTAACCCAAAAGACAAAAAAAATCCAAAAACCTTTGAATAAAATATGTCTTAGAAAATTAAATATCCTGTAAATTATTGAGGACAGCTTTCTTTAAATTGGATATTTTTTCCTAAAACATCAAGGCTTGCGATAAATTTTCAATTAAAACTATTCCCCATTTAATAATAACTGTTTCAATAATTGAAGTGAAAAAAATAATGATATGGAAAAGAGATATTTACCTTATTGTATCAAAAGCTAATAAAATACAAAGCATATTTAAGATTTGATACTGAGAATTGAAAAAAAAATCATTTTTGGAAGAAATTGTGATGGCAAAAATCAAAATGAAGATATTTTCTTTGAATTTAACTTGAAAAGATTTAAGCTGTGGTGAAAATATTTCTCAAATGTCACATCTTTGAAGGCTTGAAAAAATTTGGTTTTTTCAAAAGGATAAATTATAGAGTACATGGGTAAAGCTTTATTGAAATACTGATTTTCAAAATTCCCTAAGCTAAAATGGAAGAAATAGAAAGAAGAAAGAATTCATTCCCACCCTTATTTACCTATCAATAATGGTCCATGTACCAGTTATTGAAGCTAAGGCTGAATAAAGAGGGATGATTTGTTCATAACTGAGGTATTTGCACTAGAAAATATTTTCCCAAGAATATTTGAACTTCACTTATAGTATCTTCAAACATGTTAATTTTCAGTTTCGTTTTTTTCTCATCCAAATTTTGATCAACCAGCCTTGATATTCAAAAGGAAAAATTAGAACAAAATAAAATAAAAATTCTTTTCCAATATTCAATTAGGAACGCCAAAATTGAGTATTATTTGAAAATTGAACTGAAATATCGAAATGAATCATATTATTATTAATTTTTAGTTTTACAATAATGTTAACCAATTAATAAGCAGATGCCCCATACAAAATATTGGCGTCATTCCCCTCAAAAAGAAAGTGATATTCAAATAATAAGGGTTTTTTGTTATAATTATGAATGATTTTCAGGCAGGACCTATTTCGAGCAGTTAAAATAAATTATCAATTTTAAACTATTCTATGTTTCATTCATTGAGGATTAATTTAAAGTTATTCATTCTATTTCAGCCTTAGAAAAGGCATGATGAAAGAAACAACTAATATAATTTTCTTTAATAATTAATTTTTATATCTGATTAAAATTGCTTTTGTTTGACATGATAAAGCCCCAAGTTTGTGTAATATTGCTTCAGCCTAAAACCAGCTGTGGGTGACCACAAGGTTGAAAAAATTTCGGATAATATTATGATACCTTCATGAAGGAAAATCAGCTCAAAATTTACTTATAGGTAATATCATATTCTATTTGGAAAGGGCACATAAATTGAATATTCAAGAGTATGAAAAAGATGTTTAAAGGAAATTTTCTTTTTCTTGGGGGAGATAATAGAGCTGTAATGGTAAAAACAATGAGCTATAACTGACTTCTTTTTATTATTCAATGTAGTGAGATATTCAGAGTGGTCTTTCACAGGTATTCAAGATAATTAAAAGAAAGATTCACAGTCAATGAATGCATGAATTTCCCAATCTGATTGTAATGGAAGTTGAGACCAAATAAGTAACTCTTTGAAATAATATTTTCATCACCATTTTGTTTACGTCTTTCCAATCGGCCATCGATTTTATATTCGCAATAGTTTTTGTCAAATTTTCTATTTCAAATCTTAATTTGATGTTTTTTCTGCATATAAAAATGATTTTTTCATTAATTTCAAAGCATTGTCCTTATTTTATGGTGTAATTAGGAAATTTATCCTTGTTTTAATCTGTTCAATGTATTCAAAATATGATTTTTATTATTATAAATCTAAATATCCCTCTTATAAATATAGGAATCAAGGGGGACTTCGAAACAATAACCTTGAAAGGGTTTGATATTTTATTAGAAACGGAAGTTTTCCCTGTTTTTTTCATAAAAAAAGGTTAAAATAATATCGTTCATTAATTTTATTCCTTTGTAAAGAATATGGTTCAAAATCTCAACATTTTTTAAAGGATTTTTGATATTCTACTATGATTATGTGGTTCTGGAAACTGTCAAAGGCCAGTTATTATATTTTTTTTATATTACATATTGCACATATGGTACAAAAACTTAAAAAAATGCAGATGAAATTCTTCCACTAGTCCATAAGAAAGAAAAAACATTATACTAATCACTAAAAATGCATTGAAGGAGGAAAATATCCTTCATCTTGATACATCTTCCAGAATAATATCTTTCTGTATCTCGAAAACTAGATAAGGCTTCATTTTGGATTTTTTATCAAGTTTCAAAATATTATTAGAGTGAATATTCTCAGAGGAAGAATCTTGAGAGTTAAAGCTTCTCAAATAAAGATAGGTAACACACACTCTATAGTCATAAGGTGCTTATCTGGATATTAATAATATACGATAATGAATACTCAGGAAAAAATTAAAAAAAAACATCCTCCTTAATTTATGAAATTTTCATGAGGAACACTACAGCTTAGCTCATTTCTATAGTACTCTTTTTCATAATATAATTCAGCTAATTCATAGAGATGTTCTCACATATTGATGATCTCTTAGTTAATCAATATCCCTAATAGTAAGCCTTACCCTTCTCAAAGATTCAAAGTTCATTTTCCTTTACTATTTTTCTAGCTATTTCATTACATATTTTAATCCTTTTTCAATACCTCCTCTGATTTATATAATTTTACTCCTGAATCAGCTGAGTAAATTTATTGAGTCTATATTTTATTTTTCTAACTAATGAGGTTCTAATCATTGCGGTCAGTAAAACTAAATAATTTCTTGAAACATGTTTTCCCTTTCAGAAAAGCTATGCAGCTCTTTGTAAATTTGAAGAGGGTTTTATATTTCTTCCAATATTTCTTCTCAAAACAAAATCATAATTTATGAGTATAGCTTTCACTTCTCATACTTACAATATTATCAGTATTAAAAGGATCTTTCAAAAAAACTCAATTATTTTTACAAATAAAGTATGGTAGATTCAGATAACTATCAATGGAATCTTGGGGTATAGGTAAATTTCAAATAGTGAGTGATAAAAGCTTCTATATTCAGTTATTTAGATCATAGATTTATAGAATTTTAATTTTTTTGAAAGAATCATATTAAGTTATTATTCAAGGTAAATTTGTATTCAAATAACATTATATATTTGAAAATCTTGAAGAATTACTCCATAAAAAGAATGGAAATAATCTGTTTTACTCTAACTGTATTTAATATCAATGAGGAAAGCTTTATACTTAGCTTATAGTTAGACTCTTTCTAACATGATGATGTATTTATCTACCAAATTTTCAGTAGTTTTCTCTCAGGAAAGCATGTAGGCTATACAAATTTAAATTTTGAAATTAAGAAAAAAAATATAGAATATATTATTTATTTGATATGTTAATCCCTCAAGAAAGACATATCAATTATTCTTTGTTTCTTCAATAGTAAATAGAAATTCAAATTAATGGATTTTGGGTAAGAAAATAAAATTATCTTTCTTTTAAGGCTATTATTAGTGTTGACACAAATATTGAATTTTTTATATTCAGCTCATGAAAATAACAGAATATTTTTTTAAAAGAATTTATTTATTTCCCTCTCCAAATAATATGTTAAATCTATAAAAATCCATAATTTCAATAATTTAATAGTAATGATTGATAATATTATTTTTCAATTTTTTAATAATCAAATTGTTCAAATTTCAATATGCAAGCCAATGGCATTCTCAAATTAATAAGCAGTAATTTATTGAGTTTACCCATTATCGATATATATAAGCTACCTCATCTGAAAACTCAGAGTATTATGGCTATCCAATAATCTATTATTCATAATTCTTTAAATGTATCAAATTATTTTTCTTTCCACCATATCATTCTATATAACATAGTTTTTTTACAATTCTTTGTAATCGGATAATAAAGGGAGAAGTCCAATCATACATATTTGTCAGTCTGAGTCTATGATAATTCTATTAAAAATTAATTACAAGATTTAAATATGACTGTGATGAAAATAAGAGTAAATAAAAAAGATTTTGGTGATGTTATTGGGGATTTACTATGAGTTTATAGTGGTGGTGAGCTCTACTGAAAGCTCTGGGTGCAGTGGTCATCAATTGAATAACTATAATAAGCACTACAACACTTATAAGACTCTTAAATATAGCCTTATCATTTTCCAATAGTATAGCTGTTTTTAAACAGCTGTACTAAATAGGAATTCAAGAGAATGGTGGGGATTTCTCTTTTAGGAAGAGAAAGGTCCCTTTTTATCCTGAAAATGGGCGGAAAGGACCTCTTCTCTTTTCCATGTAGAAATAGTGAATACTTTTCATTTCCAAGAACATGTTTGTGGCTTATACAGCCCTTTGCAGCCTGTATTGGGCTCAGATGTGGTTTTGAAACCACATATTGCCACTTTTCCCCAATACAGGGTGAAAATTTTCATCTGGGGTCCTCACAGATGTATTCTGACAGGCCAGATGCATAGAATGCTTTACAGAACATTTCAGTGGACCTTGTATTTGTCATACTATGAGGTATTGAAGTATAAGAACACATTTTTGTGGTTTTGACACAGTATTGGCTTTTATCCAATATTATGGGATTTTGACCTTAAAATGGGCATAGCTTTGTCAGTTTTGATGATAGATTTCTCAAACTTAGCTCATTTTGTAGCCCTTGATGGTTTCTACACAATTGTTACTCAATTTTTATGGCTAAAATTAAATATGACAAAGTTAGACTAATTTTAACTCCATTGTTGACTTATGGATTTATTATCAATCCTGTATTGAGTTTTTTTGCTCAATAAATTTTGTTATAGATGATATTTGGGTCTAATGGAGGTCCACTCCAGAAAAATCCTATTGTTATATTCTCCAAAATGAGCACACTTTGGATATCTCACACTAAATCTGCAGAAGTTAGATGAGGGGTGAATATTTCATTCACCCTTATTTGGCCATAACATCTATAGTTTTAATGCCAGCTTTATTTTTCTAGTACCATTGAATAACCCTGACTGAGAGCTTTAATTTGAACATCCATTTGATGGGGTTCTGCCTCTTCCTCTTGCTTATAGATGAGAGGTGAAAATTTTGGTTTATGCTCAGCTCTTATTTTGAGCCTGAGAAACTTTGTCACTCCTTGTCTTATAATTATGGGAGTTATTTCTTTAAGAAGAGGTTACTTTCCTCTTTATTTCTATACCATTTATGAGCTTTTTTGGCTAAGCTCACTTTTTGGTGGTATTTTGCACTACCATTGGTTTATGGTATTCTTCTGTCATGCTTGTGCTCTGGTTTTGAGTCACAGGCTGAAAATATTTAGCCATTTAACACCTATTACTTCTAGATATAATTTATTTAAGGGTGGAATTTTGAAACAAATTGATCTCTTCCATTAAGAACTATATAAAAAGGCCTGCCTATTAACTATCATCTTTTCCAAATCTTGATACTTTTTCAAAGTAAAGCTCATATGCATACTTAATTCCAATTCTCAGGAGTATGTGTTTCACATAAAAAGTTATTTTCTCTCATTAAAGACAAGATCAACTTCTTAAAAATGAATCAAGGTAATAATACTAAAGAAAATAGAACTCTCAAAGGAAAAACAATAATTTATTGTATTGATATCTACAGTAATTTACTGATACACTGTATTTCTCACAAGATTTTTGAACCTCACATTTTCTAACCCCATATGGACTCACCCACCTTATAATTTATCAAATTTTGCAATAATTCAAGTCCTGTGGACTCAAAAAAATGTTCTCGCTGTTACTAATATTATTAGTAGCTAGCTTATTACTAGTTATTTAAAAGAAACATTTGACTTTTTCTTTAAAGTAAGATTTGTGAGAAGTTATGAAGATTGTGAGGAATAAAATGAAATAAATTGGTGTATACACTTTTTACAAATGAACTTGAGGATAAAAAATGAAAAACAAGCCAATTTTGTTTGTTTCTTATGACAGCTGAAAATTGCTATCAATAGTAATAGTTTTCTGTTACCATTCTCAGTAGCAGCCAGCAGTTACTATCAACTTTATTCCTAGCATTCAGTTTCTACCATTGACATCAATGGCCCTAAGCTTTTTGATTTTACAGGACTTCAACTTCAATTCCTGTAAAATCCAAAAAAGTATGGCATGGGATTAGAAACATTCTATTCCCCAGGATTTATTTCAAAAAAAATCACAGGTAGTTTTTTTGTGCAAAGCATTGGTTTTTTTAACATTTATCTGTTTTTCAGAACCTTAAATTATTGAGGTCTTTTTCAAATCTTGAAGATTAGATAATTCAAGTCCCAATCTTTCAAAAATTTGATAATTGATGTCAAAGAATGCATAAATGGAAAAATCCTGATGTCAGAAAAAAAACTCTTGCTCCACTTTCTTGAGGAATGAACTCAGGTAGCCAGAGTAGGTTTCAATACCAAAATCTTTTATGACGAGCTACTATTCATACCTAATCATACAACAAATTTAAATTCAAACTTTGACTTAATCTTTCCATTTTCAAATCTTTAGAAAGAAATAATTCTAATCACCATGCCTTGTTTTTGTCTTTTTTTTCAGGTTTGAGATGATGAAAATAAAAGTAACAATGGCCTTAGTCAGTCACACACTGACTACCAGCATATGCCCTCAGTCTTCACAGAAATATTCAGACTTGATTTACAGTAAATATAAAATGAAAATCCACAAATGAGTTTCAAAGAATCAAATGTGTATATTACTGAACCTCTCAATTAACAATTTGTAGTAAGACTCCTTGTTTTCTTTTGTTCAAGATATATAAGCAAGGTAATGGAAACGTGTCATCATTATTATTCGAAAAAAGGGCATAATAATAATAATAAATATAATGAACATTCAAGCCATCAAGAAAAAATCACAAAAATAAGATTCTCTTGACTACTCTGTACATTATATATATTTATTTACGTGTGATTGTAGTTTCCTTGTCGTTTTTTAGTTTAACTGGGAGACATTTTGTTATTTCATTGTGAAGGAGTATTTTTTTAAAAAAGAAAAAAATAACTTCGCAAAAGGTGGTGCCGACACATGAAAAAACGCTGTAGATTAATATTATCTTCGTTGGACTAGTGGGGGGAGAGAGGGGTAGATCAATGTTTTTTGAGATAGTAATTAGTATATCTCACCCATTTCTTTGCTATTTATACGGAAAAAGACATGACAATTTTTCATTTTGCCAGAAAAACAAATGCAAGGCTTGTTTACACCCTTGCCGTTGAAAAAAAACAAAAACTTTTCGTTGGAAATATTGCTTATTTCGCGTTTAACCATCTAATTCACCTTCTTCTCCATCGCTTTTTTCCGTCAATTTATCTTGCTTTAGTTCTTCAGTTTTTACTCGCTGGAAGGTGACACAAATCAGCCTTTTAACGTTTGAAACCAAAGAGCAAATTGACGTACCTTTAGCTCTCGCTCATTATCAATATGCTCGCCCGTTGTCCTTGCTTCAGATCGATCTCGGCTGCGCGCTCGTTTTTCCGACAAGTCATGATCAGATTTCTTATCACGTGAATGACGATCTTCGTCTTCAAAGCGCCCGTTACGATGTTTGCTACTTTCGCGATCTTCGTGATCTCGTTCTCTGCGCGATGAACGGTGGTGTCGGGATCCATGCCGGTCTAGATCATACTCTTTCCTGCGGCGCTCTCGGTCATCAGTTGCTGACCGGCTATGAAGTTGATCACGATCGTCCGTTGGCTCATTGCTCCTATCTTTATTGTCTTTGGCTTTTGATTTGTTGCGCTCATTTTCTCTGCTGCGATTCCGATCTCTGCTCGTTGGTTTTTCTACATCGTCATCTAGCACATGGTCAGTTGCGACCTCAGGTTTTCGGTCAAATCCTCGTGATCTTTCTTTAACATGCTCTCGTTCTTTCTCCTTATCATAATCCCGTTCTTTATCTTTTTCTAGCTCGCGTTCTCTATCTCTTTCATAGTCTCGTCCTTTTTCTTTATCATAATCTCTTCCTCTTCCACGACTTCGTTCGGAGTCTTTGTAACGATCATGATAGTCTCGATCATCTCGATGATCACCACCCGTCCTGGGAGAAGAGGTCGTATCTTCAACTCGATTACTACGAGGTGACAGATGCCTATGGTACTTATCATCATTAAACCAATCCTTTCGTCTTTTCTTGCTACTAGAGATCACACTTTCCTCGTCGTCGGAGTATTGTTGCAATGAGCTTTTCTTTTTAGAATCTGAGCGATGAAGTTCATCTTCCTTTCGTCGATGTTTTTTGTCTTCAATTGAAGCCTTTTCTTTTAAGCGTTCCATATACCTGTTATAAGCTTCTTTTCTGCCTTCATCATGCCCTTCAAGTACTTTAAATTCGATCAAATCAGAAAATCGGCTTACTGCTTCATCATATGAAGCATCAATAGTAATGGGTGGTGACAGTTTTTTAAGAGCATATCGAAGATCTTCGATTTGATTTCGAAGACGTTTCTCTGCTCGACGCTTTTCGTCTTTTGCAATGCGGACAGCACGATCATAAAGCTAAAAAAATTCAAATAGTAAGAATCGATTAGCCTGAATAAAAGATGCGATGAAAAGAATAAGCTTGAGGACACGAACGACTTGAAAGACCTGTTTGAGCATTGGTTGGTCTATGTTATGGGGCGTCATATCACTAGGTAGCCAAGTCAGAAATTCGTCAAACTCGGTTGTCTCCAACACCTTTTCGGCTCTGTCGGCAAGAAGGTCCTCAACAATTTTTTGTTTTTCCTCCACCTCGCTCTGAAGGTCGTCTATGATATCCCAAAATAAATCTAGAGGTGAGCTTCCAAAAATTCCAAGCATGTGTTGATATCGTGGATCATCCTCAAGGAGAGGGTATATTTCTTTCCACATTGTTCCAGCTTGAATTTCCCCGGCTAGTTTCAATTCATGAAGCAGCTGAATATACGCAGCACGAGTTTTACGACAGCTTCTACGTTTTTCGTCTTTTTGCTTTGCTTTCAGCTCCATGGTTTCTTTTTCAGCGCGCTTGACTTCTTCTTCGAACACAATCAACATATCAAGGTCATCCATTTTACGCAAATCCGGATCATTTTGAAATTCTTCGCTTTGTAAAATAGCTTCTTGGGCGAGCCTCCATTGAATTGTTTCTAATTCGCCAGGTAGGTTTAATTTTTCTTCATGAGCTCTCAAGAGTTCAGTAAGTTTTTCTTGCTGCCTTCCTCGTAGTTGATTGGCAACCATCGTATCACGTTGTCGTAATTCAGACAGGTATTCATCCCATAGTACTTTCCTTTCTTCATCATCACGACAAAGTTTCCAAACTTCAGGCACTCTTTTTTCAAGTTCGACTTTGAGTCGTTCCCAAGTCCACCACAGTCTAGGAGGGGCACCAGGGAGTTTAATTTCAGACCCTTTTTCATCTATAATTGTTCTTTCCTCACCAAGGCTATCAAGACCAGCTTTCCAGCTACTACGAACTCGGGCAATGTTTTTTTCCCTATTTTCCTTTTCACGCTTTCGTTCATTGTCGATAAACTTTTCCCATGCAGCCTTTCTAGCGGCCAGTGTATCAAGAGCCTTATAGAGAGGTTCAGTAATGATATCACGCATAGTCTGTTCCCATGTCCAAGAAGGATTGACACCTTTCAAACGAAGAAGGCCTATAAAAGCACGTTCAGCCTCTTCCGGAGTCTTGAAGTCGGGCAATGGGGCAGGAGCTTGATTTGTGGAGGGAGCGGAGTGTAGAATAGAGGCCATCGGGCGAGGAGGTAAGGTGACCATCTGAGGGGCGAATCCCGCAGGGTTAGCAGGTCCAATTGGATTAGAAGGACCTGGCGGCCGATTCGGCTGAATTGGAGTTGATTGTGGAAGAGACTTTGAGGCAGGTACGAAGGTGGGATGGGCGGAAACCACAGTCGCGTTGGCAGCTGGAAGGGCCGAGGCAGGAGGCAAAGATAATGGCTGATTCAAGACAGGGGCAGAGACAGGAGCAGATGGTGGAAGCGGAGAGGGAGCAGAAGCAGCAACTTTTTCAATAACTTGACGGATGACATCAGGCAAAGTCCACGTGGTCTCTTTGGTCGCAGTATTGTGCCAGTACTTTCGGCCTTCAGCAGTTTGATACTCTTTCCAGGGAGTAGAAGCTAACGCACGTTCAGCGGGTGACTTGAGATCATCTGGACGCTCCCAAGACGACGTCCCGGTTTGAGCGTTATACCAATACAATCGACCGGTGGGTGACCTGTGTTCGGTCCAGGAGGGCGCCTTTCCAAAACGAGGATAAAATCAGTCATAGGTAGGCATAGATGGAGGATGAAACGAGGAATAAAAGACTCACCATGATAAAAATTCAAAATGGCCTTGTTCCTCGGGCGTGAGTGGTTCTGAGCTTGTAAAGGAAAAATCTTGAATTTTGGCTGAGGGATCAAATTGGACGACAAGACATCGACAATGGCTTACACTTTATTTGCCCATAATTTAAGTGGGTGAAGAGAAAGTATGGGATTAAATCGACTTCACCGGAAAAAAAAGCCTCCTGAACTTTGGCACAACTTCCTGTGCTATTTTGCGCACAAGACACTAAACCTAGCCAAATTCATTGAAAAATCTATATACTACTTACCATCAGACTGAAATAAACTGTGATAAGAAAAAAATGAGAGAATTTCGTAGGCATAACAGCTTGAATAAAGTTCTTTTGAAGACTTAGGATTCTAGGCAATATAACTAGCCACAACTAGCTACTAGACATGAAGATCCATTGCTTGCTGGAAAATCTGTGGGTATACTTTTGAAAATGTGAATTTTTTTTGAAAAGAATTTTAAATAAGAAAAATTATTTTATAAAACATTAAAAACTAAAAGCTTCATAATGAAAGGTGAGTTTTGTAATTTCAATACCTTTTAAAATCTAATTGAGAAATGAGTCAAAAAAGATGATTAATTCATTGCGGAAATTGGAAAAATAAACTCAAAGAGTCTATTTAATTGAAATAAAATCAGAATTTTACTTTGACATAATTCATAATTTTATATTAATCTATATTGAATGACAAGAATTCTGTAAGATGTGTCTATGAAGCTCTTGATAATATTACTGTTAATCAAAAGTACTATGACTGCTCTTATGAAATATAATAAATAAATTTATTATAACCATAAATAAATGATTAATTTCTTAATTATTTATTTCAATTTTTACATACTACTAGTGATTATAATGGTAAGCAGTAATTGTCTACTAGAATCAACTAGAAGAATATTTGATAATAAAACTTCTTATTATTAAAGTAATGTAAAATTATTTTAATCAATAATTATTGTAAATTATTGAAGAAAATTGAAAAACTAAAGAAAAACTTGAAGAATTCAATAAATCACTCACTATTACTCAAAAATACCTTGAAAAGATCTGGTAGAGTGATTTAATGGACTGGTTGTGGATTTAAAGGATCAAAGGTTGATTCAAAACAGTAATGTAGCATTTTATAGTTGAACAATATTGTAAATAATAATATTCTTTTATTTCATTTCTCTCTGATTGATTTGGAAAGATAAAAATGCTTAAGAATGATTTCAACTACTATTTACTGATGGTATTAATGTTTAAACTGAATGATAAGATGATGTCTGGAGAAAATAGCAATAGTAAGCTTCTTTTAAGTCTAAAACAGCTCACAGAGGCATTCCATGGAGAAAACTGAAAAGAATTGAGTTAGAAACCAGTTAAATGAACTGTTTTATTGATTACATCACTTTTATTCACATAATATTATCATAATTATTTAATTAAGTCATTTTAAATTTCTACCAACCCATTTATGGTTAAGAAATAAAGGAGTTACTACTGTAATTATTATTCAATTTAAAAATAAATGGCTTTTTCTAAAATCTATGAATTTTATTGGAAATTTCATCATAGGTTGTATTCCCTGTAATTTTTTGAAGATTCAGTGTTTCACATGGAATAATCAAAAATAGACTATAAGTAAAACTTTCAATTTTAATTACAAAGGAACAATATCTTTGGCTTTAGTGTGTATTATTTATTTCTCCATTGGTCCTTAAAGCTTCATAATGATTCATCACAAATTGTCTTTTAATGAATTTTCAAATTTTTACCTCATTTTCTACATGGTATAGGTGAATAGCATAGAGACAGCTGATTGCCAAGGGGTAATTTCATGGATAGTAGTCCAAAAGGGCTTTCATTAGTTCTTTTGGTCTTATCCATGGAGAATCATTAATAATGAACATGGTTGAAGGAGTCATAGCTTTTCTTTACCTCCTTGTCATATTAAAATAACAGCTTATTTGCTATTTTCTCATGATTTAATGGGATATTGACCTCATGACAAGGTTACCAAAAAATTTCAATATACCAATTGTTCCAATATCAGCAATGGATCCAAATTTTGGAGCTGGAAACCTCTCAGACACCTCAGAATTTGGGTACATTGCCTCTCTTTGATGTCTTTTGTCCCGCTTAGCTTTTTTCATGTCAAAAATAGTAATTCAAGCTTCAAGATTGATCTCCACTATGAGTGTACCAAAAATTTATTTAAGAATACAGTAATTTTTTATTCAATAAACATGCATAACAAAATTATTTGTGTATATCTAACTTGGTATTTCTAACAATACCATTATTTTGGCGCAAAAATGCACAAAACAATTTTCACAATTAATTTATGTGGTATTAAGGATGAGGTGTTGAATTATTTTCCATATCACCACCTCATAGAATTAATATAAGCTTATTAAGCCTATGGAGTTACCCTAGGTGAATTTATGTGTAGAATACAAATCTGGCCTTAAATCCATGGACTTACTTACTCACAAAAATGCTATCCATCTTTTTTGTATATGAAAATAATGAATTTTTGATATATACATGACTTATGGGTTATGTATATTGAAGAAGTTATTTTGAAATCAATTTTGAGCTATTTTGGTATGTAAGATATACCTCCAGGCTCACAAATTTTATCAATCCATATCTCTTTTTTCAAGATTTCAAAATAACTATATGAGAAATGATATAATCAATTGAGAAATTAATAAATTAATATATTAATAAATAAAGAAATAAATAAACAAGTTAATTTATTGATTATAAATTGATAAATATATAAATAAATAAATAAATAAATAAATAAATAAATAAATAAATAAATAAATAAATAAATAAATAAATAAATAAATAAATAAATAAATAAATAAATAAATAAATAAATAAATAAATAAATCAAGTGGTTTTGGTAAATACCCATAATCTCTTGAATTTATTTAGCATATTATTATTTGAAGCTAAAAAAAAGGTAAAAAATCACATAAGTTTTGGTAAGTTCATGTAACAAATTCCTTTTTTTTGAAAGAGCTACCACATATCATTAAAATAAAATTCTTTTTCATAAAGTCATTCATTTATTATTTGGGTAACTCAAAAGTGCCCATGAATTTTTCATAATTCCTTTTTTTGTGTTTCAATTAAAAAAATTAACCAATTTTTTCAATTAAATTACTTTAAGAATAATAATTATAAAAATTAAATACAATAATTAATCTCAAAGATTATTTATTTTGAGACGATTTTAATTAGGTGAGCAACAAAAACTTTGATATTTGCAATTTTGCAATTTTTTTCTTGATTCTCTTTTAGTTCCTCAAAACGGGTCATTTTTCAGACAGCCCACATACCAATTTTTGAAACAGCCCTTTGGAAATATATTGGTAACTTGAGTGACTCTTATTTAGTATTCTCAGTGTCTGTGGGCCTATAAAAGTGTCTTTAGATATTTTATTACTAAATTATGTCCAAACCCAGCTGTGTAATAATGAAATAGGTATTTAATAGCATATGAAATGTAACCAAACAGGTAATTTGTGAGTTTGGGAGTTTTCATTTATGATGAGTTTTCTCCAATTAAGAGATTGGTACTCTCAAAGAATTAAAACTTTTAAAATAGGTTTTATGTGTATGAAAGTAAACTTAATCCATGAGAAAAATATGTGATTAATCTCTTTAACATAAATATATTTTTTTCATTTTGAGTGAAAGAGCTATAGAATTCCTATAATTTATCAGAATTCTTTGTTTCTTCAATTTCAAATAAAGAGGAATTGTGATTCATGAAACATAAGAAATCTTGTTAAACCATTGGCATTTGCATGAAATAAGTCCTGAAAAAATTGAAAAGAATTAAAAAAAAACGCATAACTAAATTGAAGTTTAATATGTATCACTCATGAAATTTCTTGGAATCTAACTTCAGCTTTCTTATAGAAGCTAATCTGAAGCAACAAGTAGAATGAAAGGTAATTGAATTTAGGTCCTAATTCACCCTTCAAAGGAAATGAAAAATAATATCATTGAATATTGCAAAAATTTTGATATTCTTGTTTGAATAAGTAGTTAAAGCTGAGAGAATTGTAAATATTTCTCAAAATTATTCTTATAATTGAATTTTCATAGGGAAAACTATAAAACTTTTCAAAAAGAAAAATAAAAGAAATATTTTGAATCTGGATAAGTAATTATGGGGAATTCTTAATTATAACCAGTTGAAATTAATATTCAATTCTTAAATTTGATGATGGAAAAAGTTCTGAAAATAATATCAACCTTATTTTTTGAGTTTCAAACTCAATAATAACTAATTAAGTTCTCAAATTCAAGGAAATCTTATCAAAAATACCAACTATAATTGGCCTTTAATTTCAATATTATTTGGTATGATATTGATTGGGTATTTGTAAATATAAATAGGAAAAATCTCGAAAATACATAAGCACTTATGTGTATTTAGAAAATTATGGCCAAAAACTCTTTTTGGAAAATAAACAGAAGTGGGCCCATTTTATTTCATAGGAATTAAGATTTAAAGAAGTCTCAAAAACTCGTAAATTATCATAATTCCTCTTTGGTACCAAATTACTCTACATTAATCATTTTCAAAATTTTCTTTTGTGGAACAATTAGAAAATTTGATGGTTTATGTAGAATTTATTTGGTTTGAAAAAGAAATCATATCTATTTTTACGCATGAAACTTTGAAATTCTTTTACAGAGATATTTTATAATCTGAATTATATTCACAATATGTCGGAATTCTTTTTTTAGGGGTGGAGATTTGGCCTTCTATTTCTGAAGGAGAATATTTGGCCCTTTTACCCCCATCCCAATGTAGAAAACACCTTCTTTGTTTGAGGGAATTTTACTTGGTACAGGGTGAAATTTATGCTTTGATCCTGAAGCCCCTTTGGATTATCTTATTTCGGAATATTACCATGGTAAAAGTATATTTCCAAATATCGACAACTTGACAAACTTCTAGCAAAAGGAAATGGTATAACAGATGTCTGAGTTCGTAGAATTCATAATAGCTAAATTTCCTATTCAAATAGCTTGAAATAGTAAAATTTAAATATAGCTTTTGAGGTTAATATTTGATTCTCCAAATGGCAGTTGGAGGGCCGATTTCTCACAGATCGTCTGATTATAGTTTTTGTGTTATGATCCATAGATAAAGCTTTAATAATAGCTCATTGCTTCATTTCAAGACCCCTTTAAAGGACCCTGTGATTATATATACCCTGGAGCATGAGGACTGACACAAGTAGGACTGGTGCCAGATTTCTCTTGGAAACATAAATTTATCAGTCCCAATGGTATAATTTGAATTTAACCAAAATTTCATTTTTGGAAAATGAATTTTCTTTATTCCATTTTGTATGTTTTTCGAACCCATAAACAGTTAATTTGGAGATGATCTGATATTTTTCTTCATAATGAATAAGAATCCTGGAAATTCTGGAGAAATTGAAATTCTCAATAGAAAATAATGTTGAGCTTTTTCTTAAGAGAATTCTCAAAGTAAATTAATTAATTAAAACAAGATATGATCCCATTGAATCCATATGGATTTAAAAAAACCAATAAATTACCTTCTTCATCAAATAATAATTCTGAATTTGAGATATAAAATACTATTGATTCAAAAAAACATTTTCATGTTTTTATTAAATATCAATTATTACGAGAAAAGTACGAAGAAACATTGTACGAAACTATTATTCTGTTTAATAGAAACAGATATAAATATTTTGAAGAATATAGTAGCACTCTTTTTGTAATAGGCTTTAAAAGACCTATATAAAATCTATATACATTCTATGTTATAAGTATAATTAATAAGAGCTAAAAAAAATACTTACATGTATTCAACATTACCATATCTAAATAAATAAAAAGATACTTAATTTTTTTTCCAGAAATTTTGTAGAAACCAAAAGCTACTGAAACTTACAAAGAATTGGACTAAGAATAAGTGACAATTGTACAAAATATAATATCAAGGAGTATCTTGAAAAATTAGAATGAGCTCCTTTCCAAAATTAATGGACAGTTCCATTCCTTGGATTTAATTTGTTATTTGAAAATATAATATGGATTCTCTAGCAATATAAAACATGAAGAATTCCTGTAGTAAATACTTCAATATATCTATAGATACCAAATTTGAATTCTCAAAGCCATAAGAGCCATATGAAGAAAAAATTTTCTCCATGGTTTATCATTGGTGTTTCGAAGATAAGCAAGAGATATTTGTTTTGGGAGAAATTTAACTGGTTGAGCTTGTTCCTCTTTGGTAAGGAGGTTAAATAGATTATGTGTAGAAACCCCCATAAACCTTTTATATATATGCTAAGCTATTATTTAAGATGATAATTTGTTGAGTTATTACTCAGAAAAAAAGGAAATTTATCACTTTAAACATAGAATAGAAGCTTTATTGAGCTTATTTGAGTCTTATTTTACGAATTAATTTATTGTTTTTAGCTCTGAATCAGTTTTTTAAATTTGAAAATATTATTGCAAAATTCATTAATTTTTCAAAAAATAAATTCTCAGAAAGATACCTCATCTAATATTCACAAATTATTCCCAAGTATTTTTTTAAAAAAATTATATATAAAGAACTGTTTGTATAAAGAATTTTGAAACATGTTGGCAATTTAAAAAAAAATTATTGGAAATTATTTTTTTCCTTTCAGCCAAAATTAATTTAGAGTTTATTTGTCTATTTGGAATAAACTCAAACCATATTTTCAGTATTGAGGTGACAAAAGTTCACTTTTAAAATGATTATTGAATGAATAAAAAAAATCATTTTGTAATTTATTTAAACTATATGGAAAGCCATACTTCTAAGTACTCATTTTGAGAGAATATTATCAATAAAAAAACTCAATTAACAATGTATCTGAAGTAAAAAATATACCCTTTAGGATCCTTGTAAGCTTCCTTTTCAATATATAATCTCAAAAATATATTCATTAAGCTAATTGGATTGAAGAAAATCGTGAAAACTTACAGTTCTCAAAATATTTTAATCAATATTTGTTAAAATATATGAGTTCTAATACATAAATTAATCTTGAGAAACAAATTTCACTTGTTGTGTGATATAATAATATTATTCATTATAAATTCAACTAAAGAGAGAGAATAGCTTTAGAATGGCCAAGAAAACATAACAATAAAATTGATAGAGATAAAATATGCAGACACATAAAGTTCAAAGAGCAAACTTTAAATTAATAGAGATCATAATTTTGACCCTCTTAGCTCTTGGGATTCATTGAAATTTTTTCTTGATGCAAAATGCTTATTTACAAACTGAAAAAATAATATTTAATTATCCTAAGGGTTTTTCAAGAAATATGGAAGTCTATAACAGATGCAGACGGGCTCTCAAACTATTATGTATATTATCCTAGAAGAAATGTCTATTTTAATTTTTATGAAAATGAAAATTCAGTTTTGAATTGAGAATATAAAATTCAACTTTTATTTAATAGAAATTGAAATGATACAAATTAACTTTATATCTGTTACTCCCTGTGTCCCATCAAATGTGTGCCAGTTGTGTAATAATTGTAAGAAAATGGTGTACCAATTGAATTATTTTCAATGGAATTTGTAAAATGTCTGTCAGGCTGAGTCTATGAAGAGGTGATAATAATAGTATTTACAGCCTAACCTATTGATGTGACACAGATAATAATGATAAAAAGAAGGTTTCAATTAAAATATAAGGGCTTTACTAGAAGAATTTTAGTGGTGGTGAGCGCTGTTGAAAGCCCTGGGTGCAGCTTTTTTAATATGATTATTATAATAAAAGACTACAATAATTAGATTTATAATTATACCTCATTATTCCCAAGAGTATGAGTGTTTTGGACAGTTTTATTACGTAGGAATTCAAGAGAATGATGGGGATTCCTCTTTTGGGCAGAGAAAGGTCCCTTTTTATCCTGAAAATGGGTTAAAAGGTCCTCTAGACCATCTCAAGTGGATGAAGTGAAGATTTTTCACTTCAGAGTACTGGATTGTGGTTTCCACAAGTCCTGTATACTATTTATTGGGCTCAGATGTGGTGTTGAAACCACATCTGGGAAGTTTCCACCAATACAGGGTGAAAATTTTCATCTGGGGACCACACAGCCCTCTTCTGATGTGTATGACGCGTAGAATGCTGTACAGAACCTGTATGGGAACCCAGTATTGACATTACATGAATATGCATAACGATGGATACTGTATCGTCACCCTGACGATACAGTGACCGTACAGGTGTGACCTCAACCGTCAGTGCCATAGTCAAGTGGGCTCTTAACATCGTCATCTCAAATATGAGGTGATTTGTTGTGCTTGTTGTTGGTAATCATCATTACCTAGGCTACAATCCGGGTCTCCCTTGCCATGCCCTCCCCTAAGTCCATAGGACAGTGTAACCCTTGAGTATTAAACTCAACATACATGTCATGGTTGCTCGTACACATCTGACAATTGTATATATATACTGGACATTGTTTCAGGAAATCTTTGTACCTCATAAGCACCCTTTTCTATTTGTTAATTAATATCTTCTTTTTTCAATCCTTACTCTTCAATCGCATCCAAACTACTTCATTGCCACAATCATGGAACCCACCCCATCATCCAACAGCAATTCAGCTCCAACCCTGACATTTCCCACCTCCACCAATGATGTGTCGAATATTTTTGCGACACTCATCCAATCACAGCAATCCCTCACATCCTTAATCAATAATCTGAAGGAAGATGTTGATAGGATGAAAGACAGCAATTCTACACCAAAGCCCAATGTAAGAATGAAGGTTAAAGAGACATGCGTACCAAAAACTCCATCCAGCCAGAAGAAATTCCAACTTTCCAAGTCTGAACCTCCGCAAGCTACCAGTAATCCACAACACAAGAGCCCCAAACCCAGCCCGAATTCATCATTGCAAAAGATTACGAATAAATCGCCTGTGAGACAAAATCCATTGCAGATGCAGACATCAGATTTTCCACCCTATTTCCGAGGAGTTAAAGTAAGCTGACACCTCTATTTATAATTTGAAGGACTATGCTCACCTATCTATCTTTAGGAAGCATTGTTTGTTCATATAAAAGTTTTGTGGGGTGTTGTTGAGCAGAATGCAGTACCAACTGCACCTGAAGAAGAAACACTTGTGCAATTCTATCGCAAATTTTCTAGTGAAGATGATATCGGAAATGTTGTCAGAGACTCATCAGCACCCAACCTGGTAGAAGAAGATGCTATACTTACACTTGCCTGTGAAAAGATCCAAAAGCGCAGACTTGGACGTGGAATTGCCAACCTCAGCAAATCATATGTTGCATTTATTCATCGAGCCTTAGCAAGGCTAGGAATAAAAATCTGGTGCCCAAATTTAAGCCAGAATCGAGACAACCTGTACAATGTTGCATGTCGGATTGTGGCTGTCACCACATTCCAGCAGATTTCTGTGGCCGGGGCATACGATTATATGTCACTCAACCATTCGTATTTAATGCAATCCTCCCTGCTCCAAAAGGCTTATGATCATTTTTTCCACTATGTGATGAAAGCCAAATTTGATTGTGAGCAATGAGTCAATGGTAGTCTACAAATGGAAGCACAAAAGAAAGTGTGGAGCAAGAATTGATCACGGGTTAGTTTGAGATTACGTTATTAAAAAGTGCAAACTCACTGATGTTTTTTTGGGTTAGCTTCGTGATTGCCGGTTGGATTATGCTATAGTTAATAAATTTCCCAAGCGATATCAAAGAATAATTGAAGAAATAGGAGCACACAGTGATGATGAATATGATGAAAAGAAAAAAGTTTACATCATCAAGACGTTGAGGTTCCGCTCTCGCAAAGCAAACATTTTCTTTTGTAGATTAGATGAAGTTATGGCACAAGCCAAGAAGAATGAAGGGAACATTGATTGCAAGCGCGCACGTTGTCTTCCAAAGGTCCCTGTTGAATACAGCATAGTTAGACCACCAAAGGGCCTTCCCATTGATTTTTACAGCATAAAATGGTTCAAAACATTGGACCATGCACAAAAGCAGGAAATGGCTGATTTGAAATGTGTGGCATTTTTGCTTACCCCTGAAGATTTCTTGAAGCCCAAAAGACACCCCAATGGAAAGATATCTGACAAGTTATTTTCAAAAAAATATTGTGACATTGTTGTTGAGCCGTATGAATTGCAGGAGTTTGAAGAGGAGGAAAGTGGTGAAGATGTGGATGACGAGGATAGTATTGATCTGGAAGCTGCAATCCCTGATTGTTTATAAAGTGAAAGTGATGGACTGTATGCTCCTGGAGAGTATTCATATGAAGATGACGAATTTATATATAATGGGGAAAGTGGTGTCAGTGATAATAAAAGCGAGGAGGAAAGTGAAACTGGTGAGGCGGAGGAAATGGAAGGCATTGAAGTTTGAGGGAGTGATGGAATGTGGGCCAGGAGGAGAATCAGTTTGTTAAAGCAAGGTGTATAAAGTTGTGGTTCAGGATTCATTGTTCAACCAACTGCATGTGTGAAATGATATATGTCAGAATGATCAATAGAAAAGGGTGGCGGGCTTCAAATGTGATGAGTGTGTGGGCAGACGATGATGCCATTGCAGAAAATTACAAAAGATTCAGGTGGCAAGTGGCGGTAAGCTTCATTGCCTTGAACTTGAGATGGACGGATCATTAGGCCAGTGTTAGAAATTATAAATTGGCCCACAACAACACCAAGAAGTTGAGCATAATAGGGGAGCTCCCCCGTCTTGTAAGTTTGCTGCCGAAAGATAGGAGCGATTAGATCCAGATGGATTACAACCTCCTTCTTACCACTTGCCCCTTGGAACTCAAAGATACCCTTCACCATGGCATACTTCAGATTACCAGAGTGCTTGAAAAAGATAACGTTGTTTGGGGGCATTGTTGATACTTGTTTGTCATCGTACTTTGTGAAGGGAACCTGCCGAGCAAAACGTGAAAGGATGAAGGAGCCAAGAGGGTGGGGGAAATTGTTCCAAAAACGGAATTTCACCCCTTCACTTTGGAGCATTTCCGTCAATTCTGCATATACTCCTTTCTACATTTCCTTCATATTATACTTGCCATCGTTTTTACGTGTTCTTTCCTCATTGACAATTTCCTTGATCTCTGGGTGCCCTGCCAATAGCCTTTGCATTCCATTGACCCTCTGCATTAGTGTGCCATGAATTTCCCCTGTTCAGATCATCTAAACTTGGTTAGTATTCCCAAAAGTTCAGATTAACAACTTAGTTGTGCAATGATTTGTTGGATTCTTTTGTAACATGCCAATTAACCTCTCACCAGCAAACTCGGCCACCCCAAATAATGGTCCCCAAAGCTTGAGATGTAGTGGGATGTGTAGTGCGTAATGATGATTGGATTGTTGAATAATATTCTTGATGATTGGGTATATCTTGAATACACATTTGCAAACCGCCCTGCATGGCCTTCCCTCACAACTTTGGTAAAAGCTATTCTTGTGCACTGAACCAAATCACCAGTGTTTTGGAGGAATAGAGCTCAATTCGATTTCGGTGAGATTGCTTCTTGACCTTCAAAAAACATTTCCAAAATTATTAATGGGATAACCAGTGTAAATAAGGTTAGCCAATCGGATTCTTTAAGCCTCCCATTTTCAGCGGCACCCAGTGTCTTGGGTAGCTTTCCTATACCTGTTGGAAGCACCAAGTCTTCCAATAAATACTGGAACCTTTTGATATCATCCGCTGTAAAGAGTCCCCCACCCACACCCTGACCTAGCAGAAAATCATCTTCAATTTGTGACCCATCACTTTCTTGACCCAATTCATCTTCTTTGTGGTTGTTCAAGCATCACTTCTTCTTCTTCCTGGTCTCTTCTTTTAACCCCCTTTTTTTCTCTTGCATTTCATCTTGAAAGCCCCAGCAAAACGTGAAATGTTCAGCCAAACCTCCTTCTAGCCAATTGTGAAGGATACCCAATGCAAGATGCATGTTTGGATTCCGGTATGGTAAGTTATTCAACTCAGACCACCAAATGCCTGTCTTCTTGCGGAATTCATTTTTCTCACTCAATGTCTTCAAATCTTTCCAGTCTTTAGCTGCTTTCAAAATGTCTAACCCATTCCTCATTTCCCCCTGTCTCATTAGCTGTAGATCTGGGAGTTGAGCAATGCACCAGGGGCAGAAGTGATTGGCCAAATGAGATGCCACCCCTGAAGCTTTGTGAACAGCAACCAAATCTCCAATTAATGGTAAGAGCTGTAGGTAAATGTACTTGCCATATGGGTATAAAAACATTGGAATGTGCACACCATCCTTCAATTCCAATAATTGAGCAATAAGATGTTTGAGTATTTTGGAAATCATGACAGTGTTGGGCGAATTTGGACCAGGGATTATACCAAAAACAAGTGAATAGGCCGGCTTGTGACGCAGCTTTGGGGGTAGATTCAGGCAAGTAAGCAAAATTAGGCCCATCGATTCCTGCTTACCAGCTTGCTTATTTCCCCTTGGATTAAGCCAATCAATGAAAAGCAAAAAGGTGAGGCATATCCTGCTTGATTCATTGCCATTATGTTTAGTCCTTTGGAGCTTCTTCCATGCTTGTGCTTGCTGAACGTCATTAACATGTGGAAGTGTTGCAAGTTTGTTCTTCCATTTTGTAATCTCTATTTCAATCGTTGGTAGTCCCAATAACCATTTAACCCATTCAAGGATGTCTTGGGTGTAGTAAATGGCTCTCGGATAATGAATAGTTGAGGGATTGTGGCTTCTATATCTTAATGAGCTACTGAGACTGAGACCTTGGGTTTGTAGGGCACTTAAGGGGGTTTTTACTTGGAATAGAGGAGTGTTACAAATCAGAGTTTTTGAAAAAGGTTGATAGGTACAGTAAAGTGGAGTGTTTGAACCTTTGTATAAGCTATAGCAGGTTTCACAACATATGAGCTGCTTTAGTAGTGGCTGAATACACAAAATTTTTGACATCGTTTGGACATCCTTTGGAAATTGATTGTCTTGAGAATTATTCTGTTGAGCAACAGCTATAATGACCATTATGAACTGATGCACAATGCGACATGTCTCCAGGCTGCAAGAACAAATTAGATGGAGCCAGCAGATGAAAAGAGAAACAATGACTGGGATACAAAGAGGTTAGTATGATCATCAAAAAGACTTTTTTGTAAAAGAAAAATGCTCACCAGTCAACTTGTTTTGCACCTCTAAAGCCAATTCATTGGAATGATTATCACTTGAGTCTTCATCTTCTGAGCCATCAGTGAGTGACATCAATGATTCTGATGACTCCTTGTATTGTTTATCAATGGGTGGGGTAGTTGATTGGGAGTAATCATGGCAGAGATGTTTGCGTCTATTCCGGCTTGATAAAAGGCGGCCTTTCTGGGTTGTTCCACTTGAATCAATCCAAATATGAGTAGAAAATTTGCGACAAAGACAATGTTCCATGTTGTGACTATTTAGAAAGAGAAAGGTTGACGAATCACAAAAGAGTCGAATTGGGTTAAAAAGGTAGAAAAAGATTTGACGTAAGTGAAAAAAGCGCTGAATGAAAAATTTTGAGTATCCCAAAAAATGGAGATGGGTAAAAAGGATTGTGGTTATGAAGAAAAAGAGAGTAACACATCAGGTGAGTAAAAAAAACCAAGTTGGTCATAAGATGACAATGGAAAGAGGTATAATGACGATCAGACAGGGGAGTGCAATCAGCTGCGCAAATACTGCACATCCCCTGGGTGACGATGACATGGGTATCTACATGCATATGCATGTAGTGTGAATTATAAACAAGCTTCTTAGTCTGTTTGACACCTCATAATCATGGTTATGGGATATTATCCCACAGAAAAGGTGTATTGGCCCAATTATGGGATTTTAACCTTAAAACTGCTACAAATTTGTCATTTTTTGAGATATTAAGCTCAAAGTTGGTTCATTGTGTAGCCCTGTATGTGATATAAACAATGGTACCTCATTTGGTATGGGTAACATTACATATGGCAAAGTTATGCCATGTACAAATTTTGTTATTCAGATATATGATTTTCTCAATATCTGTATGGAGCTTGTTTGCTCCATGAATTTTCATCTAGATGAGATATGAGAAAATGAAAGGCACCATCAGATAGCCCTGATTGTGCTCTTTCCAAAAAAGCCACTTTAGGTATCTCACACTAAAATTGTAGAGGTTAGATGGGAGGTGAATATTTTGTTCACTCTTATTTGACCTTATTTTGGCCATAACTTCTGTAATTTTGGTTTTAGCTCAATTTGGCTAGTACCATTGGATATCCCTGACTGAGAGATTAAATTTGAATACCTATTTTCTGGGGTTAAGCCTCTTCCTCTGGACTTCAGATGAGAGGTGAAAATTAAGGTTTATGCTCAGCAACAACTTTTTTATTCTTTTTCCTATGATGATGGGACTTGTATATTTGGAAAGAGGTTATTTTCCTCTTTCTTTTGATACCTTTTGAGCTGGTTTGGCTCAGCTCCATGTTTTGGTGGTATCTTAGATTTACCATTGGTTTATGATATTTGGCTATCATGTCTGTGCTCTGGTTTTGAGTCACAGGCTGAAAATGTCCAGGAGAATAACTTAACTTTTGATTAAGAGAGGGTTTTATTGTGGAAAATGGGTTTTCTGTGAAAATATAATGTTTTTCAAAAAGAAATAATTTTTGGTGGCAAAATATTCTATTGGATAAAAAACTATTTTCTGTAGAATTTTTTTCCTCCTTAAACACAAATTAATTTTTCAAAGAAAAAGTTAAAATTCTATTTTTGTAAATAAAATGTTGCAAAAAAATTGAGATTTATTAACTTCAAATTGGAACTTTTTCAATGTTTGGGTATCCTCTTCATCACAGTTTCAACTCGAAAATTTTTCATTAAAATATCAACACAATTCTCAAGAAATACTCAAGATTTAGGTGGTTATTTGAAATAGGTATCCTCCTTTCTAAAGAAGAATAGTATCTATGTAATGTTGAACATTTACAACAAGTGATTTGTGACAAAAAAAAAAAATTATGTTGGAAAGATTTTCTTCTTTTTTTTACCACAATATTTTTTTTAATTTTTTTTCCACAAAAACACATTTTTTTTATTTTTTTATCTTCACAAAAAACATCTTTAAAAATTTTCTTTCAAATAGAAGAATTTCTTTTGGAATAATTTTCTGATGTAGAAACAAAATTGTGTTACTCCAAAAAACAAGTTCCTTTTAAATATTTCAATTTCAAACTTTTTTTTCTCACTCAAAGAACATTTTTAAATTATTTTTTTTATAGAAAAAAAATTCTTTTAAAAATATTTCTTTTCTCACAGAATATTCATATTTTCAAAAATATTCTTTTCTCATAAAAAATATTTCCTTTTCACAAAGAAAGTCTTTCATAAAAAATTCTTTTCATAAAATATCCTTTTGGAAAAGAAAGTGGCCTTAAACTTTTTTTCCTTTTTTCAAAAAAAAAAATGAAATATTCTTTTTCATAAAAAAATTTTTCTTTTTAGAAAAGAGAGGAATGTGTTTTAAAGAAATATTTTTCAGACAAAAAGATTTCTCATTCAGAAGCAAAATGTTTTTACACAAAACAAGTTTTTTTTGAGAGAATCTTTTTTTAGAAAAATATTTCTCCACAATTTCTTTTTTTCAAAAATAAGGATCTTTCTGAAAATTTGGTAATTGTTACAAAACTGTTTCACTATTATTAAACAATTTCCTCTCCAGTATTACACAATTTTTTCACTATTATTAAAAAGTTGCTTGACTATTATGACAAAATGTTTTTACCATTATTGATTTTTTTCCCACTATTATTACAGGATTGTTTAGCTATTATTACAAAATTGTTTCACTATTATTACGCAGTGATTACACAGTTTTTTCAATATAGCTACAAATCTGTTCAACATTTGACAAAAGGAAAGGTAAAAAAAATGCATAGGGAAGTGAAACAAAAATGAGGTGTTTTGTAAGAAAATATAATAGTCGGGAAAATTAAAATATTTCATATATGAAATGTTAAGTTTATTTTAAAGCTCTTTCCTTGTTTACACCTTTTTGCTTTTGAGCTCCTTGGTGCCTCATGAGTCCCCAAAAATACTCTTTAAGAATTTTTTATCAAAAGGAAAAGCTAATATTTCTCAAATTTTAGGGAGAAAGTGCTCAAAAAAATACACTACTTATTTATTTTGAAAGAGTTTTTTTGAAAAAAAGCTCTTTATTTGTGGGATCAGTGAATAAAAATTGAATTATTCTGTAAGCTTTCTATTTATCAGAATTTATTTCTAGATTTTCTTCTTCAGCTTGGTTGAAAGACCAATTGATAAATATTTTACAATCAATTAATTCAGGTGGTACTAATGAGAAGGTGATGCTATCATGGGTTAGGTCGATGGATCAGCTGGCTGACATTTTTACAAAAAATTTGGGAGCAAACAAAGTTCAATCTTTTAAAAAGGGAATTAATACCTGAAGGTTTGCTTTTGTGGGGGGGAGTGTTGAATATTGAACGTTATGCATATTCACAAAAACATACAGTAAATGCGGCGCAGTTGTCGATAAATATATAATCAATTAGATCCCCCAAAGAAGAACCTGTCTTTGGGGGAGTTTGTTACTCTTATTTTTATTTTTATTGATTTTTTATATTTTCGTCTACACGCCCCCCCCAAAAAAGTCACTTATAATCTCGCTTATTACTTTGGAACCCGTCATTTCCTAAAATCATAAGTAACTTTTCCAAAAAGTTATTTGGAGTCAGTCAATTTATTTTCGCGCGCACAGAACAGGCCCTTCATCTTTAAATCTTTAGTAGGATTTCATTAACTAACACATATTTTTCAAATATTAAATATTTAAATGACATCTATTTGGATATATGTCAAGTTAGATTTCATTAAATAAAACTCCTTTTTTGGAAATTTTTAAATCTATTAAATTCAATTTTTTTTAAAAAAAAATGTAAATTATTTTGGTAATGGGTTATAAAGTACAGTAATACAATATGATATTGCTATTATCATTATGTTGTCTTTTAATCATATTTGCATGAATATTGAATAATTATTTTTATTTTTATTTTGACGCTTTTAAAAAAGATTCATTTGTTTTAGAAAATAAATAAAAAGATTACTCTGTACATATTAAGTATAATAAAAGAAAACCAGTTGAATCGTTACTTCTTTCAATCAATTCTATATTTTCATTAGACTAAATGTCTGTAGATTTTTTCTTGTCCTAAACCTTCAGTTTTCAATGACTAGTAATAAATAATATTTCAAGAGCTCCTGCCTGCTAAATCGCAAAAAAGTTGTGCTAATATTTCTTTACAAACCTTTCAGCTAGTGATAATATCAGCTGGACACATCTTTATGCAGGAAAGTGTCTACCAATGTCGTAGTAGTGATGCTTGTATTTGAAAGAAAAATTGCCCCTTTTGTTTTCTTTAATAAGTGAACATAATAAGCTTGTGGCAGGCAAAGCTACCTTAGAAAAGGCCGTGCATCTTGGCCTGTTTTTAGATTTGATATTACAGTAGTTTTTGGGGTCGCTGTTCACAATGGGATGCCCACTAGCTCTGGTTTAGAAGTAAAAAAACGTAGCGACATAAGCGGCAGGCCACTATATGTACCATGAGACTTAGTATGGGTCGGGGCGAGCATGTCAAATAGACTAGGTTTGCACATAGCATGCAGGCTTTAGGAATGTAATGATGTAAAAAACTATTTATATACTCGTATGTTTTATACCGTAAACTCAACAAGGTTGTGAACAAACAGCCCAAGAAAAAAGAGTGCAAGGATGTCGACAAACTATGGTGGGCACATGATTAGGTTTATTAGAAAGGCGAAACAAAGTACAAAAAGGCCTGGGAAGCCGGTGGAAGTTAGCAAAGTGACTATTTAAGTTAGTTTCGATTGTGAGCAACTGGACATTTCTTCAATGGTGTTGCGGACCCAGATTATTAACATTGCTCGAAAAAAGGTGGTTGAGGTTCTGAAGCATCAAGCGCCTAACAAAAGGACAAGACATTTTCGGCAAAAGACACGTTGATTTCCACGACTGAAAAGAAAGGAGATCGGCCTGTACTCACCCACATGTCAATTAACTCGACGGATTGGTTTGTTAACAAGCAATCGACGTTCGAGGCCTGGCACGCTTTGGATAGAACAATAGTGTCGGGAGAGGATTGAGTTGCGTGGGTCAAGATCACTCTACGAAGCTTTGTTAGCCTTCCAAGAGGAATGACGAGAGGCTCGTCTATTACGTTCCATGTTCGAATAAGCAAGGTCACCAGCTGTTGGAACATTCCGGAATGAAAAGCGTCATCAGACAAATAGCGTGAATCGTTTAGTTGAAGAGTTCGTAGGCGTGAAAATTCCAATCTGTTACAATGCTCAACCAAGGATATATTACTGAGAGAAAGGGCTTCTAAACCTTGCTGTACCGTTGCTAAAACTTGAACGAATTTGGCGGGATTGTACCGGGCACCCCTGATCTCGAGCACTTTTAAGGAGTCGGAAATTGTGGCGCAAAGATGGCGAAGAGTCATGTGCCTACTGCTGGAAAAAGATAGATGCTCGCACTTGACGTTGACTATCAAATGCCGGATAGGTGGCAGGGAATTAAAAGCACTGTAGAAGGTGAGGGGAGAGCAGTAGTCCAGACAATCGTTGAGATCTAACTGCACTAAGTTTGGTAGGGAGGCCAGTGCGGTAAACAATTGATGTGGGTCGTACAGTTGTGGAAGATAAGGTGGCGCTAACACTTCAGATGACTGCTGGGAGATAACTTGAGGATGTGAGGAACTTGACTGCAAATGAAGGACGGAGAGTTGGTTCGCTCGTTTGAAGTGGGTTAATAGTTTGTGCGAAAATTGAAAGCAGTTTGAAAATCCAACTTTCAATTGATGAAGCTCCGGTGCCAGGGCTTCCAAGATGTCTTCGAAAACAGCGTAGGAAATAACTGGGGGACTTGGCGAGATAGCGCGTGGACCAAGATTCTTGATAGTGAGCCGTCGAACCTTTGGCCTGTTGGCCTTATAAAAGTCATGTTTACACCACTCGAGAAAACTTCTTGCGGAAGTATCCGTCTGCAAATGCACGGCGTCTAACAACACAGGCGCCAACAGCCTTGCAAAAAACGGTGAGGTCAGCCTGAGGATTTTGAAGGTATTGATCGACGATGGGGGACGCAGTTTGGTTTTGGTGCGTGTGGAGTCAGCCTGAATGGGAAGATACGCCAATATGTTGAGCAAAAGTTCGACAGGAAGATCCATCAGAGTTTTGCGAGGAAACGATATTTGCTTTTGGTCGGCCATGGCTTGGATCCCAGGATGAGGACGCTGTGGACACGATGTTCTTAGGTAGGTTATCAGGCTTTATCAGAGCAAAGTCTGGAGTTGATGTCTCAATCGTCCGAGACGCGCCGACTGCAGATTTGATGTTTCCCGGGGGCAATTCACCACCAAGCCGATACAACAGGCCTTGCGACGGCTGGGGTGATAGAAAGCGAAGCTTGATCAGAGCGCGAAGGGCGATCACAGAACTTTGGACACTCCAAGGTGGACATAGATCCAGTCGGGCCGATGGATGGCGAAATTGAGGCCACCCAATGAAAGACCTTTATGCTGAGGGGCGTCAGGGTGTGTGACGAATGTGAGCAAGTCTCTCAAGCAGACCACGATGACCACACTGAGAGCTGCGCAGAAACCCCGTAGCCTGACACTGGCAATGGATGAATTTCTCTTGGGCGGCGCATCAGACCGGGGGATACAATATACTTGAAGGCTAGGGAGCACTCCTAGCGACGATATCTGGTGTTTCGATTGCCACTGGGGACAACCATGGGACCGGCGTGACTCCTGCAAAGCTACGTGGTTCCTCTGCCGACCTCGACCTTTGGAGTCATGGCCTCCTTTTAAGATCCCAAGTATACCCTGACCGATTGGGCCTGTCGAGTACTACGTCACGAGCAGCTGGTTTTTGGTACAAGTCGATTCTGTTGAGAAAGGATGCTAGGGTACTGCGTCCAGTCCACCCTAGGGGCCAGCCCAATGCCTTCCGGCCATGACGTCTGCGGCTGCCATCTTTTCCACGCGTTGAGCTCTATGAATTTCGAAAATAGAAAGCATTCGAATTTTACAGATTACATACTGTCTACTAGTGTCTAGTTCTGGAGCTAGAGGCTCTAAAGAGATCCCCTGCAAACGAAAAGGAGGCTTCAGTCAGACCTTTCTGGTCATTTAAGCAATTTTACATTACCACTTGCAGAGTAAGCCTCACCTCACCCTAGTCCGATACACACATATCAACTTGCGGCTTCAGTTCAATTGATGTGTTCCTTATCTCAATGCGATCGCGGTGATGGTAAGAACTTTATGAAGTACGTCAAAATGTTCAAAAACATAATGAAAATTTTAAAAAAATGTATCCTCACAATTTAGAATCTAGCACAAGACACCGCAAACAAAGAGTGCACAGAAGTCGGACGATTAAGAAGATTAAGAGACACTTGCAATCACAGTGCTTGTGAGAAAACACCTCTCAAGGATAGAGGACGAAGAGGAAAACATAAGCAGGCGCTGCGTAACCAGCTCAACTAGACTGCAACTTGTGACATGATGATCCTCAGCCACAGCTTGATTAAGAGCATCTCCACCAGCGTTGCTGAATAGTGAGAGTTCACAGTTTAGCCCCTCCCGCGTCAAAAATCCAGCCCCACTAGCGTTGCTAAAGGCAAATTTCATTTAGCTCCGTAGCTAAAAAAGGACCTTGGGTAGGGTGGTGGGCGGGGCACCCTTGGGGATGCCTCCCTTGCGGGACACAGCCTTAAAATGTGGGTGGGCAGGAGTTTGGTGAGAGATAAACCCTAGTTGGGGTTGGCCTACAATTTTCCAATGAACCAACTTCCTTGTGCTCATTTTTTTGTCTTTTTTTTCTTGAAGCTCCTCCACCTTTTTTTTAAAAAAAACTTGATCTTATTTCTTCTTGCTTCCTTTCATATTTAATTCAAGATTTATTTATTTGTTTCACTATTTCTTATCTAGTTTCTTGCACCTAAATTTTTTTGTTTAGACTCTAATGTAACCCAAAATGTCACCACCTCCATCTAATGAAAGCACCTGGCAAACCCCATAAAATGTCCATGGATCATGCTGGAATGGGTTTCTTATGTCAAAAATTAATTATGATTCACCATCAAATCAACGTAAAGCAAAATTGTCATGTTGTAATGAGCTTTTCAATGCTGCTCAACCACATCAACTCTTTATGCACATACAGGACCAAAGTCAAAAAATCCTGCCAGATAGGAAATCAAAATATATTTAGGAAGTACTCCAAGATTTGCAAACAAGTGACTCTGTGGAGGTTTCAACATCTGACACATATACTAGCCTTTCAACTCCACTATGGAGAGATTCAAGAATACACCCAACACAGCCTTATGGTAATACACCATCAACCACCTCCTATTTCCAATGCATGAGAAATTATTGTACTCAACAGCTAAATGAGCTCATCCTCAAAGAATTAATTGTTTCAAACATATAATTCTAGTTTCTTGACAAAAAACACTTTCAACATTATCAGAGGGCACTTGTAAATTCCCCTTATAAGATTCCAACTTGTGACTCAATCTGAAAAGATGTCTTACCTTTTCTCCATGCAAAGCATGAGGCAATGATTTTGAAACAAGTAATCAATACCCAAGGAAGGGACCTATCTATTGATGGGTGGACCAATGTATCTGGTTACTCATTGTATGCATTCCTTTTACTCAAGAGTAAACATATCAAAAAGCTCAGAAATATATTAGATCTCAACTTAAAACAACATACTTCTGAGATTTTGTATGAGTCAGTTAAGAGCTGTTTGCATTAAAAAAAATATTATTCAGAAAAATATCAGAAGTTGCAACTGATTAAATTTGATTAATGATAAAATTTAAGGTAAGTCATAAATTTAAAGACTCATTTGATTACTACTCAATGTTAATAATTTTTTATTTTATTTTATAGAAGCTTCTGAAAAATAATCATCCTCACATTGTTGAGACTCATTGTGTCCAAAAATTTTTAAATATTATTTCAAAACACTTTACCTCACATACAGAAATCACTTCAATTGTGAAGGGCAGAAAAAAGTTAGTTAATTATTTTATAAGCTCTTCTTACTGGAGTGAGTACCTTAAGAAGTGGGCTAAAGAAGAAGATATTATGCATGGGCTTTCAACTTTTTGTGAGTCACAATGATACTCACTTTCAAAAGCTTTCATGAGGGCTCAATAACATGAGGAAGGTTTCAAAAAATGTCTTAGAAAATTCCAGAATCCCACAAGTGACAAACCCTCCATACCAGCTTCTTTTATCTCATTAATTGAATACTTAGACCACTTTACTTCCAATTATGCACTGTTTTTCCTCCCCAAGCCAGTAGTTGATGAAATTTTGTGGTTGGAGCATAAGAATCATGAAATTTCAGATACATGGAAAAAAATCAAACATTTAATTTTAACTTTTATCTACTACAGTCTATGATATATTTACCAGTGTAAAAAATAACTGTCTCAAATTAATTAATCAATCTTCTCTATATTCCCAAAAAAATATCCACAAAATTTCCCTTTTTTACACCCATCTTTTTGAAATGTGGCTGTCTCTCTCACGCATTCACTGAGAGATATCACAGTAATGATTTTAGCTTTTTCCAAAGATTTAAGGTACTTTAAGGAGGATTCTGAACTTATAATTCTACAAATTAGACAATATTATAGTCAGAAAAAACCATTTGGACACACATGCAATAGTATGTGCTTTTCTACTCCCTCAAATTATCTGAAGAAAATCTTATTGATCAAGGAATTATATTTTTTCAGTCTTATTTCCAAGTAATTTCATAAATTACTGGCTTGGTCTACCTGATACAGCCCAATGTTTTCCACTGAAGATACTTTAACTGAATATTTTCAAGCTTGTACCACATGCAGCAGGGGTTGAAGGACTGTTTTCTGTCATTTCTGCAATTAATACTAAGTACAGAAACCCAATATTTCCAATGAAACCGAAAATTATAAGTAAAATAAAGTTAAATCTCATTTGAGAAAAACTCAAAAAAATACTCACACAACCCAAGAAAAATAAAAAGCTCAAGCATGATGATTATGACATCATGTGTAAATACAACTTTTTCACTTTACCAATTAACTTAGAAGAATTTTAGGGAGCCATATTTTCTTATTACAAAATGGATATCATTTCATGAAAAGACACATTCATGGAAGCTTTATCTGATTTTGTATCATGGGAGGAAGAAAACTAACAAAGAATTGTGGATGCAGTACCAATCAAGGATTGAAAAGATCCAATTTTTCGGAGAAGAATGCTTTGGGACCCTTATAATATGCATATTTGGGGGAATTAGCTGGTAGTTTTTTTTGTTTATTTATTTTCCTGAGTGCAAAAAAGATTTTGAGCCTGTAATTACAAATTTAAGGTGTCTTGGCATGCCATAACGGCCATCAGCTAAGGGTGTGCCCAAAGAGGTCTGAGAATGGTGCCATGGGTGGGATTGCCTACTATCCTAGCTTCCAGATATGGAAAACCACTAGCTCCTTAAACATTCATCAATATGTGTGAAAATTGTTTTCCAAACATCCCAACTATCACTAAACCACCCCTACTTAATTAAAAAAAAACTCTTTCTGTGAAAGCAACAATTCGCCTCCCAGATAACTACACTAACATTTTCTCATTGGACATCAAGAAGCCATCTCACAGAAGCAGGAAGCTATCAGTGACTTATAGCTCTCCAGGTTTAGCAACACAGGTGGAGATTCTCTAAGTATTGTTTTTTTGATTACAGTACCTAACCCATGCATGTTGGTGGACACCAATATATATGGGTTACCACAGTTTACATTTCCTAACCCATATGCTATGGCTTGAAAATATGTCTTTTTCTCTTGGCTCATTGAATATATATAGCTCAAGATAGTTATATAATCTTATTCTTTTAACAAGGGGAAAAGTAAAATACAATTTAGTAATAAAAGGAAACAATATGAATAAAATACTAACCCTAGCCATTAGGAAAAATTTCCAGGTAAAAAAATTCATGAATTAATGTTTATTGATAATTGTTCATTGAAAAAATCCTAACTCACAAGAACAAAGCTGGTATTCTCAGATTGAGTTTTAATAATTGAGATACTTAATAAACAATTATACTTCCTTCTGAGCCACTTTTGCTTCCAGGTTTTTGATTCAACCGTACACCTCAGTGTATTCACAGGCTCCATTTGAGTCCTCTTGATTCGATCTCCTATTTTCTTCTAAAGTTCCCTCAAATATTTCATAAGGAGACCATCTTTCAAATTCTTCTACAAATTTTGAATTCAAAATTTCTTTCAAGATCATCATTTTTCTTTGATGAATAGCACATAAATTTGGAAGAAAAGAAAATTATGATTAAAATTCCTTTTTGGCTTGTGAAACTTACTTCTCCAGCTTTGGATGAGCATCTGTTTTGCTTTTAAAAGTAGGAAGAATATCTGTGTGCTTTCAAAAGTTGAAAATTGTCAAGGTATCAACAGAAGCCCAAGAAATCCTTGAAATTTGAATTTCTTATAGCTGATTGATTATTTAGATGGTTGAAATTGAAGGGCTGTTAACTTTAATAATAAATTAATATCAAATCTTAATCTTAACAAAAAAATTTAAAATACTATTTTATTGGAAATGATGAAGTAAAAATGAATTTTTTGCAAAAAATATTAAGAATAACATATTTTTTGGAAGAAAATTCAGTAAAATTCATTAAAAAAATCAAATGAAAAACATATCATAATTATTTTACCATTGGTTTCCTCATATAAAATCACATGGGGTTGCCTTTGAGTGAAATTTATGTAACTCAACTCTAAATAAGCTTAAATTAAGTTTTTTAGTATTCTCTGTATGAAAACCTGAAAATCCTCAACATCTCAATTTAATTAACACCAGATGTGGTGTTAAGAATCAATTTTTGTGTTGAAATTGTGGGCTGGTTTTTTAGTTTAGAAGGCATGAGGAATTGAAGTATTTTCAAATGAAATTTCAAAATGTGCATGTGTATTACATAAGTGAACTTATATCTGAATATGTGCAATTAAGAATTACAGTTTTGTACTTTAATTCCTCAATTGAATCACATATGTAACATTTTTAAGTATAGTACATGATGAGGAATTAAAGAAAAGTAAATTGGAAAGATTAATTTTTGGGAGAGAAGCAATCTTTTCTTCAAGGGTTCCAGACTTCCCAAATTTCTTTCTGAAAGGCATGGACTGTCAAAATTGATGCAAATATGAATAAATTTTGGCCTGCAATTAAGTCACAGGGTATATAACTCAATTGATGATGAGGTTTTTTGATACCAACCAGGCCAGTTTCAACCTTTTACAAGAGTTTTAAACTACCCTTAGGTTAAAGCAATATTAGTGAACAAAACAGTTTTAACTGCTTTTAGGCTCTCTTACACAAATAATAATGTATTTTTAAGGCTATGAACCAACTATTGCTATAGAAATTGATGTTTTAGATTACTAAAATGGCTAAAACCAGCCCCTTTTTGGTTCAAACCAGGGTACAATGATGCCATAATTTGCTTTTATCTTGTCAATTTTTTTCTCACATCCTATTAGACTAAAATTTACTTTTGGAGGAAGAGAATTGGTGGTTATAAGAGAATATATTCTTTACCCCACTTTTGCCTTCATGTTAGAATCTTTCCCCTAATAAACAAAAGATTCAAACAGCCACTTATATATAGTTTCACGCCTTTCAACCAAGTGAAAAAATTATTATAGTAATTATTTGTAACTCTTGCACCACCCCAAAAGTGAATTAAAGAATCTTTCACCACTTTTAGCTTTATCAATTTGCTTTCAAACTCACTCTGGTCACGTTTGAGCATGTTTTATCTTTAATATTTATTTTAGAGACTATTTTCTCATATCAATTTCCTGCAGTTCTTTGCTTGATGAATTCCAATTGAAATTTCTCTTGTGAAGTATTTCTGGATAAATTCTTTTTTCCAGTAAAACAATGAATATTCATAATATTATGATTCTATACTAACAAAGATAAAAGCAATAATTTCAGTATTTTTTTCAAAAAATACCAAAATTACTATTTTTACATAATATTACCTCAAAAAAATTTTGAGGAAAGGAAAAATAGTAGATTTTTAATCAAATATTCACATACACCCTATAAATTTGGGGGCCAGGCTGTAATTTTTTGCCTGTGACATACTTTTTTCACCTTTTTGATATTTTTTCTCACATTGAAAAGATTAAAAATCCATAAAAACAGGTATAATCTCAAACATTCATCAAAAATATTTATTTTTCATTTTCATTTGGAAAATTGTTTTTTATTAATTTTAGTGTTTTATAGCATGGTAATACAAGAAAACCTTGAAGAAGCTTCAACAGTCACTAGAATTATTCCAGCCAGTACTTTCAATTCTGGCCATAATAGTGCAGATATTATATAATAAACCAGAGCAAATTTCTTTGGAATTAATTAAGGTTGTTGGTAAACACACGTAAGCCCTTATGTGTTTTTACCAATTTGTGGCCAATACACATAAGTTTATGGTAAAAACACGTAAGTGACCTTATTTTTCAAAAAAATTGCTCAGGCTCAGTTTTGAGGTTTTTTTTTATTTTTTTTTTGCCATATTTTTCCTGACATGGGATGTCAATATCCACCAATTTTTTCAATTTTTTTTTTGGCCAATTTGGAAAAATGGCCTATTTTTTTGAAAAAATTCATTATATATGTTCCCACTTATGAAGTTCCATAATTTTTGTTTTAAAATGAAGGGAAAAATCTTTAGAATAACAAACCAGAAACCCAAAATTTGGGGATTTTTCTTCCAGGACAATTATAGGCCCAAAAAGTCCCTTTTTTATGTTTTTTTGTTAATGTTTGTAATTGACTTGAATATGCCCTTTATGAAATCAATTGAATTAAAAATGTAATTTATGAGGAGTGGAAGTTGAAATTCCATTTGTGGCATTAAAAGTGCCATAAATGGCATCACAAATGACATAATAATGCCATAAATGGCATCAAGAAGGACATAATAATGCCATAGATGGCATCAAGAATGACATAATAATGCCATAAATGGCATCAAGAATGACATAATAATGCCATAAATGGCATCAAGAATGACAAAATAATGCCATAAATGGCATCAAGAATGACATAATAATGCCATAAATGGCATCAAGAATGACATAATAATGCCATAAATGGCACCAAGAATGACATATCGATGCCATTTATGGCCATAGTATTGGCATAATTGGAATTAAAACAATGAAATAAATGTACTTGTATGGCCTCAACAATGCCATTTATGAATTTAACAATATCATAAATGGCCTCAACAATGGCATTGTTAATGTAATTTTGGGCCTTAAAAATGCCATTAATGGACTTGAAAATACCATAAATGGAATTGATAATTTCATTTATGGCATTTTTACAGCCATTCATTCCATTGTTAATGGCCTTAAATTATTGATTCCATAAATTTCATTGTTAATGCCATTTATGGAATTAACAATGCAATTGATGGAATTAATAATTCCATTTTTGGCATTAAAAATGCAATTTATGGAATCAATATTGCCCTTTATTGCATTGGTAATGCCATTAATGCCATTAATCGCATTGATAATTCCCTTTATTGCATTAATGGAATTAATGGAATTGATAATTCCCTTTATTGCATTAATGGCATTGATAATACCCTTTATTGCATTAATGGAATTGATAATGCCCTTTATTGCATTAATGGCATTGATAATGTCCTTTATTGCATTAATGGCATTGATAATGCCCTTTATTGCATTAATGGCAGTGATAATGCCCTTTTTTGAATCAATGGAATTGATAATGCCCTTTATTGCATTAATGGCATTGATAATACCCTTTATTGCATTAATTGCATTAATGGAATCAGAAATGCCATAAATAGCCATATTTCAGTTGAAAACCACCCCTTACGTGTTTTTACCAATTTGCTTATGTGTTTTTACCAATACCCTTGATTAATTTTAACATTTTTAACACTTTCCTAAAAGCAAATAATCTAGCTTATAGTAATTTTTTGATGTAAAATTACTATTTACAAGCTTTTTCTACTTGTTTTACATAGCCATAAGTGATATTAAAGGTTATATTTCTGATAATAATTCAAAAACTTGTAACAATCTTATGACAAAAAATTTGAGTTTGAGCCAAATCAATTAAACATTAATTTGTTTTGGGAAAGATTAAAGGCCCCTTTATTTTTGAATTAATTAAATGACCAATATGTCCTTAGAAAAGAATTAACAAACAAATATTCTCAATTGAATCTTGATGACATGATTGAGACAAGAATAAATAAAGCCATAAATATCATCAGAGAAGATAATAAGAAAATCCTTTATTATATCTCAAACTCATTTTCTGAAGTAAAGACAAATACAATTACCTTGAAAAAGTGTTTAGATAATTAACAAGAGGAAGTTTTAAAATTAAAAAGGAGGTTGAATGAAATTATTTTTTGTAATACTAGAAAAAAAGAATTATGGCAAGAAGTGAAAATCAAAGAGAACATGTATGAAATTTATTTGATAAATTTAATAAAATAATTCCTAAATAAAGTCAGAAAATCCACAAGGTTTAGTACCAGTAGAATAGATCAAACTGAAGCTTTTTGCACACTTTTCCAAGAATGTATACACCTCTAGATCAAAGTGAGTGTATAGAAAATTCCAACACACAAGTATTGGAGGTGGAAAATTCACAAATAAAAAATGATTTTTTCACCTCTTTTCATAACTTGGAATAATAAATGGGTCAACAACTTATGGAAGAAGTACCAAAACTTAAAGAATAGCCTCATTTCAGTGTTAAAGGAGAATATTACTATATGGAGCTTACAAGAGGGGTTGAAATGATTAAAGAGGATGTTGAGTCGCCAAATAGATTGGTAAAAGGAAGATATAACACCATGTTTATAAAATCAGCTCATAGATGGTATATCAAATCAAGAAATGCACATGGACACCAAAGATGGACTTGGTGGAAAACCCAAATAATCAGAAAATGAGTAGATTATTCTTAAAGGTTTAATATTAAAATGACTTTTCAATCTAAAAAATTTAGTTCTGACAAAGACAAAGCCTTACCATGGTTTTCCCAACAAAAAGACAGACTAAAAGCATTATATCCTGAAATTTAAGAATTCATGATTGATAGAAAAATTATGAGACAATTTGGAGAAGATTTGGAATATGCTGTAATGAAAAGGACTACTAAGATATCAAAAAAATATTTGAATAAGTAACCACTAGAACAAAAATTGGTACAAGTAGGATGAATCTTAAAACAAGGTTTAATACACCTCAGAAGGATTCTGTGGACAGAAAACCCAGATAAAATTCCACTAATATGAAAAATAAATCTTCAGAGACAATCAGAAATTGCCAAATTTTCCAAATTACCACACATTTAGCCAATAAATGTCCAAAAAGAGTGAAAATAAATGAAATTAACATTTAAAAAGAACATTATTATGGAAAATGTGATGTGACTGAGGAGAATCAAGATTATAGATAACCAATATTTACTGAATCTCCCAGATATATAGAAAATATCAATGTCATGTTTGAAATAATAGAATCTTACTCCCACTTACCATAGTTGAGTAACAGTCAGCTTTATTTCTCAAATGTTCAAGATGGATAACTTATGAAAGCTACACCAAATAGAGGAAAATGGTATAAAACTGGAAATTCCTGTATAATGGAAGTTGTGATTGATAAAAAACCCACTAAGCTTCTAATGGACCATGGAGCCTTCTGCTCTTGTGTTGGAAAATCTTTTTCCCAGAGATTTTGTACAAAACTTTTGAAATAAATTGTTTACAATTGATGGAAGAAATTTCCACAGTGAAGGAAATTCAATGAGGACCTGAGTAATATTTGAAACAACAATCATATTCCCACATATAAATCTTAACTTAACAATAAGTGTTGAACTTGTGGTTATGGAAAATTTCTCAAGTACCCACTTTATATTGGGGAATGATTATTTAATAATTTATGGCATATTTTTACATAACAAAAAAAAGAGATACTTTACCATTGGTGGCCATAAGCATCAAAAATTTGCCTTCTGACATTTCAAAAGAAAAATAACAGTAAATAAAGTATCACCAGTCAACTTGGACTTAGAGAAGTTTGAATATGAAGTCAGTCTTCACCTTATTGACATACAAGAGAGAGAACTATGTTCCCTTTTATATGACCATAGAGAGGCCTTTTCCTCAGATAAAAATCCATTGGGGGAAATAATTGTTCATGAAGTTGAAACTATTCTTAACATTGAAAGATGTTACCCACAACTCTTAATAAGGCCTACATATCAAGAAAGACCAAAACCAAGAGAATCCCTTGAGATTCATATTAAACAACTCTTTGATCTTTGGGTAATAAGAAGATCTGGCCACAATGAAAAAGTTAAAATAACTACACAAGTAATAGTGTCATGTAATAATATAAGATTCAGAATGGCTGGGGATTTTAGGGATTTGAATAATTACACTGTCCCAGACAGGTACCCCATACCAAAAATCAAAATTTCCCTTGCTAAAATATATAAAGCAGTATGAATAAGCACTATGGATTCCCTGAATGTATTCCAACAAATTTTGGTTACAAAAAAAGCACAAAGTTATTTGAGAGCTATTTTTTATTGTGGAATTTATCAATACTTGAGAATTACTTCTGATATCAAGAATTAACCTTCACATTTTCAAAGGATAATTAATGAAATTATCCCTGAAGAACTTCCTGAAGCATGTATGATCATTTATATTGATTAAATCTTTGTTTTGTGTAAGACTTGGGAAGAGAACATGACTAGATTCTCCAGAGTCTTGCAAAAAATCCAATAAGTGAACATGGAAAATTCTTTGGGTAAATTTCACTTCCAATTCAAAGACCCCCCCTCAAAGAACTAGAACATTTATTATCTTGTATATTCCTTGAAATAGACAAAAGTGAAGTTGAAGAGGTCTTTTCAGGGCCTATGCCTCAGAAAAAGAAGAAAATACAATCATTTCTAGATTTTTCTGGCTATTGCATACAGCATATCAAAGATTTTGCATCAATTGCAAGACCTCTTTACAAATTGTGTGACAAATCTACATTATTTGAAATGACTGTTGATATAGTCCAAGCCTTTGAATCCCTGAGACAAGCCTTAACCACCGCTCCACTACTACTAATGAAAGATCTTAAGCTACCATTCAAGATTTATATTTATTTGTAAGGATATGGACTATAAGCTGCACTTTATCAAGTCAAAATTATTAATGACAAACCTGTTTAATGAACCATATGTTTTATATCCAGGCAAATAGAGCTAACTGAGGCCAGATAGAATGTGTATTTATTTTTTTGGGTCTTGCAAAAACTCAATTATTTTCTTTAAGGATGTGCTTTTGAAGTCATAACAGATTGTACTGATGTAAAATCACTTCTAGACATGAAAGCCTCCAAAAGACATATTCTCAGATGGAAAATAGAGATACAGGAATTTACAGTAAATATGACCATTGCTAACAGAGATGAAAATATTCAAAAAAATGCAGATGGACTAAGCAGATGGCTCTTACCAAATGATATTGTAAAAACTTCTTATGTTCCAGAAGAAGCCTCTCCACAAATTCCAATAAAAGGAATAAGTGTTACAGATATAAACACCAATTTCTTTGAAGAGTTAAGAGACAGTTATAGTCAAGAGAAGAATTGAATAATCCTATTCCAATTTCTTGCCAAAGATACCAAAGATACTTCCTTGGCACATTACTTAGATGAAGTATGGAAAGAATCTTATGATGGAGGTAGGTTGCTCTTAATTGATGGTATAATCTAGCATAGGAAAAAGCCTACCTGGGTTATGACAGCTGTAGACATATCTTTCATTAACCTTGTACTAAAGGAGTGACATGATAGCCCTTTCTCAAGAAATTTTTCTTAGGATAATCAAGAAAAATATTAATATTGTCATATGGTGGTCAATGTGGCAAAAATATGCTTCAGAATACTGTTAAGCTTGTGATAGATGTGACAAAGCCAATAAATCCACTGGAAAACCACTTTGAGATTTTTTTTAAAATACAAGAACCCAGTGATCCTTGGGAGACTGTCCATATGAGCTGAGTAACTGGTCTACCACCCGGAGTTGAAAGGCACTATGATTCCTTCCTAGTAACACTTCAATATTTTTTCCATGTCACAAAGATGATACAGCCATGGACAAAGCTCTTCTGATATTTAATAGAGTAGTATCATGGACTGGTATATTTACCAGAATTATTAGTGACAGAGATTCCAAGTTTACTTCAGCACTATGGACAAATATTAATCAATTATTTGGGACCAAAGTATCCTTCTCTACAGCTTACTTCCCGCAAGCTGATGGCTTAGCTGAAGGAATGATTCAAACCTTGAAAGACATGGTTGAAAGCATTTTGCATATGGTTTAGACCTCATATATTGTTATGGAATCACCCATGATTGGTGTATACTTTTACATGCACTTCAGCTAGAATTCATAACATCTCTTCATGCAAGTACAAATCAGACTCCTTCTATTCTAGAGAAATTATGGAATAACAGACTACCCTATGATTCTTTGAGGAAATATTTGGCTTATATTTTTTTCACAGCTTCCAGCTGAAAAGTAATTCTAGCCAAAGCTATTAATCAGGAAGTCATATGCATGGGGAACTCATTTTCATATTCCAAAGACAAAGGAGATAAGTCAAATAATACTCCAGACCTCAAGGGACCTGGTAATTTCATTGACTACCAGCTTCAATAACATAAAAGGATGCAAGAATTTCAAAAACACCTTTTCAGGACCTTTTTTGATTAAAGCCCTTCATGGAGAAATGCTGTATAATTAAGATTATCTGAAGAACTTAGCAATAAGTATTCTAAATTTCCAGTAAGCTTAAAAAAAAAATGAAAATATGGTTATTCTGAAATATTCCCCAGAATATACCTTCTTTTGAAACATCTGGTACTAGGAAGCTTACCAAAGTTCTCAAACAAAGGAAACTGAGTACTAAGAAGGTGGGGTGATACCTTGTCAGATATAGTTATCCAGCTTGTTAAGATGAGTAGTTAGTAGAAGAGGACAGACCAGTGGCTACAAAGCTTCTTAGAAGGTTCTTACACACTAAAAATAGCATTATTACAAAGCAATATTCCCTTTTATGTGAGGGAATGTGAGCCTTAGAGGTATTTTCATATACCCAATAGACCACAAAAAACTGAAGTAAATTATAATTAAGGATAATAAATTTATTTTCAATACTAGAACAAAATTTATAACAAAATATTAGTAATAGGTTTATATTAAATATCAATCTCAATAAAATATGTAAAAATATATTTTTATGTTTCCTAATGAACTAAAAATAAATTTTTAACAAAAATATTAAAAAAAGAGTTGTTGGAAAAAAAGTTGAAAATATTTATTATAACTTTTCTTCACATAAATAAACACAAAAAAAATTTGACCATTGGATTTCTCATAAAAAATGAGGTGAGGTCACCTCTGAGTTAAATCTCTGTAAATCAACACTAAATAAGCTTAAATTAAGTTTTTAGTATTTGATATATGAAAATATGAACATCCTCAAATGCTCAAGTTTACTCACACCACATTTGGTGTGAATAATCAATTTTTGTGTCAAAATCGAGGTGTAGTGTGTATCTTGGAAGCCATGAAAAATTGAAGTCTTTTCAATTGAAATGTCAAAATGTGTGCATGTATTACATATGTGTAACTAAGAATTACAATTGTGTACTGTAAAATTTAATTGAATTACATGTTTAAAATCTAGTTATGATACATGATGAGAAATGAAAGAAGTAATGAATTTGAAATATCAATTTGGGGGGAAAGAATCTAATATTAAGAACTAATAAGATAATATAAACTATTTTATAGAAAAATATAATAATATAAATATATTGATATAAGATAATTTAATATATTTATGGAAATTTATTCATTTTAACAACAATTAATAAATGGTTAAAAAATTAGTTTTTATCAATAAATGACAATTTATAACAATAATATTACCAATATCAAAGTTATATTAATTGAATTACTCTTTATATTAGTAATGGAATTATTATGAATAATAATAGAGAAAAATATTATAATAAGAGAAAATGACTTACTTTTAACAATCAAAATTCTATTTTTGAATAGATTTAGGCCTAAGAATGTAAATACAACTTATTCAAATGGTATCTACATTAAAAATTAGTGAAGATTACAAATTTTGCTATTTTTACATGGATTTAGTTATTTTAAGAGAATTCAACAAATTACAATAAAAATTTGATGTAATCAAATATAAAGTGGTGATTACTATAATATACAAATTATTTCTTTAATAAAATAAGACTTTTATATTAAAGAATAAAGAAATTTAACTCTTCTTTATTGTTTTAATTGGTTTTGTTTCATCTTAGGGGGAAATAGTGGAAGAAGGGGTCTTTTTATAGTAAATATCCTTCCTTCTGGTGACCAGATACCCTCTAGTAAGCGCTTAATAATTTTATCCACTTTAATTGATCAGTATTTTAAGGTTTGGTGATGATTACATCATTATTCAAACTTTGTATCTCATTCTTATGCCATTCTTGAGAGTTATCACTATAACTCTAATTTTCTGACATCATAAGCTTGTAAAATGATTTAATTTTGTGTATTATAGTAGTGTTAATCATGAAGTACTAATATCCACCAGATTCATCTATTATTAAACTGTTAAGCTTAAAATACAATTAGAGTTTTTGATTATAAATGATCATTTTTAAGCCTAAACTTTGATAAATTTTGAATTTTCCCTGCTACAAAAATTCAGAGAGTGAGCTATTTTAGCTTGGACTTTCCTTACTAAGCTTCCCAGAGTATTTTATTACATAATAAAAACTGTATTTTTGCTGATTTTTCTTGTAGCTCATCTTTTATGTTGAAATTTACTACTTTGGATTTCAAACTATGATTTCATAGGGCTGTACCTTGAATATCATGATGAAAATTGCATCTTTCTTCATGTATGAGCTATAAAAATCTGAATATACTTGTTTTTAAGCTGGAATAAATCTTAATTAAAAGTGGTCAACAGCTATTGCTATTTTTCCCAATATCCCCTTATAAGTTTTAACCTTGTTTATAACTTGCCAAATAAAGTTTATATATATATTTCTAAAGTTAATTTGTGGTGGAATTATCTTTTAATAAACTAACTATCATTTTCAATTCAAGAGTTATGAGCTAAAAATCATGGATATATGCACTTATCATAAAAGTGCATATATTCAAATTATCGCAGTAAGTATTGGGCTTAAAGGTATGACATAAAAGAGTCATATATGTATTTCTTGATGGAAAATACAATGGTGTAATTTATTCCACATTTTTATCCATTTTTCCCTGAGATAATCAAGAATTTATTCTTTTCTATGGCATTCTTAGTTGTTTTAATATTATTATTTCAATTCGAAGTTTTGCAAAGCTGTTTTGTTACCTTTTTGGATATGTGGTCATATCTCAAAGTCTCACATTTCCTACCACCAAAAAAGATTGTACCAAAATCTGATATAGTTAGTTAGGGTATAATTTACTGCCCAACCTCTTAAATAGATTGTAAAAACCATGGATAAATACACCCTTGGACCATTCTATGGCATATAAATGCAATATCCATCAATATCCAGCCAAATTTTCCACTTTCACTTTTATGGACCTTAATGGTCATTTTGTCATCTGAGGCCAACCTGGCCCTTCTTAGCCACTTTCTTCCTTACGACACTTTTGGGAATTTGCCAATCAATAGGGGAAATACTGCCCAAAAGCCTGTATTATGCTTTTTAGGCTTAAAATACAGTTTTTCACATTTTGCACATTTAGCCAAAATATTCCATTTTCCCTTTTAATATAAAAAATAGGCCAAAAATGGCCACATTAGGCCATGTGGGGTCTAAATGCAAGCTTTTCACAAATACAGTTTTGAAGGTTTCCAGGCTTGTTTTGACCAAAACACCAATACTATCCATAAAACACCTCTGCAAGTCCTGTAGCCACTCAAACTGCAGTTTTCATTATAATTCTCCAAGACATTGTTTCAAAAGACCTTTGGCTACTTTTTCCTTTCAATAACCAAAATTTCCATAAATGGTGTTATACACCATTATGCATCTTTTTCCACCAGCAATCCAATGGTGTCATTATCAGAATGTTATCTAATCATTCCAAAATCTCATTAACTCATCCAGAGGATTGATCAAGGCTCAAGTTGAAGTGTTTTATTCTCAAAACACCAATAACAACATCAAGGCATTATTGGACAATTTCATATTTACAGTATTCCCCCAAGGTAATACTGGCAATTCATTCTCAAGGGGTAATTCATGAGGTAGTTTCAAATCAAGTTTTCAATTTTCACTTCTTCAACAATTCACCTTGGAAACCAAACCATTTGAATACAGTCTCTTTCCATGGATTCCTGTATTTAATTTTCAGTAAATGGGAAGATCATTCCACCCACCTCATTCTCAACTATGGCAAGCTGTATTCTTTCCAAAACATTCAACACAGCCTGAAAAGTTTAATACAGCTCAGATTTTAGACTGAATGATTCAAGCTCTCAGCTTTTCACATACACAAGCCTCCTTTTGACCCTGGGTGGTTTTTCCCTAAAGCTAATTAATATATTTTGATTTTATATTATATTTATTTTCATTCATTTTTTAAGTAAATCCTGATATTATCACCTTTTCTTTCTTTTCCTGTCAGTGGATATTGGTGTTCATATTCTTTACTAAATCCATTCTTTTTTGGATGGTTGAAACAGTGGTTAAGGACTTACTTGGTTGGCTCGTTGGCAATTTGGCTTCTTTCTCTTATTGCCTCTCATCTTGTACTTGCATATCTTCTTGGAGAAATTTATTTCTTTTATTTCTTTCATCTAATGTTTTGGAGTCTTCAAAGTTATTTCCCTTATTGCTGAGCTCCAGGCCACTCTTTGTATCCCCAAGAGCCCCTGTGACAGACCTTTTTAGTCTTTAAGCTCAATAATGCTTAATTTTCTAATTATTTTGGTCTTCTTTAATTTATGAACCTACTTAATATTTCATCAGTACTACTTAAGTCTTTCTCAAATAGCCATTCATTGCTTTGAGCTGGGTTTCTGTACTTTACAAGGTACTCCCTCTCTTTTCTGTTTCTTGTCCTCCTTTCTTTAAGGACTTTTATAATTTCCTTTTCTCTAGAGGAGGAATTTAAAGTTGCAGTATATTTCTCAAGGTAAATAGTTCATTATTGCTTAAACTTCAAGTTTATATTATAATTACAGAGAAAATTGGGTTTTTGTTCATTAATTAACCTGTTAATTCTAGTTGTACAGCATTAGGGCTGTGGAGGGCTTTTATCATGGAACGTCCTGAAAAGGAATCTTTCAATTTCTTTTTTTATTTAATGCTATTAAAGTTTAATTTTGATAGTAGGAATAGGTCTCCTGTTTTAAAATCAGGTGCTTTGTAGCTTTTATCCCATCTTTTGTTTGTAAATTTTGAAGAATCCTGCAGACATCTATTTGCATGATGTACTGCTTTTAAAGCATTATCTTAAAACTGCTTGCTGTTGGATTTATTTAAAAAAGGTCCTTTTTTGAGTGTGTCATAAGTTAGTCTTGGGTTCAAACCTTTTTCCAACACTCCAGGTGTCTTTCCAGTTGATTAATCAATTGATGTCTTATATTCCACCTGAAGAGCTGGTGTCAGAGTACACCAATCATGGGTAAAACCATCAGATTCTTTGATTTCTAAGCTATAAGCACAGAATCTTTTGATCATTTGTTCCAGATTTTTTATCATTCTCTCTGCTAGTACATCATTTTGAGGGTGATATGCTGCTGAGAATGATAACTATGTGCCAAAAAAGTTATGGAAATTTTTTCATAGGGCAGAAGTGAATTTGGGATCTCTATCACATATGATAATTTGGAATAAGCCCATATGGCTACTAACTCTATTCCATATCATCATAGCTATGTCCATAGGTATGGAATCTTTATTAAATGGTAAGAAAATTGGGTTTACACTGTACCGATCAACTAAAAATAGGCATTTGTTTAATCTTCCGTTTCCTCCTGGGGGTAGAGCTGTTACCCAATCCATATGAAGTATCTCCCATGGGGATTTTGGCTCTTGAGTTTGAATTGCCATACCAAATTTCTTTCCTGTGGCTTAATTTTCTTTTTGGAGCCTGGAACAAGTTTGGAATTATTCTGTAACATCTTTTCTCCAATTTGGCCACCAGAAGAAGGTTTTCCTCTTTCTAGTGTCCTATCTTCCAAGAGATGTCCCAATACAACACTATTCACCATGAGAAAATTTGCTACACCTTACAGCAGGTGTTGCATTTGGAATTAGACATGGGAGATGGTTTGAGCCTGTGAGGTATGTATAACATACCCATAAGGCCACAAATAACTTTATAGACAGTTAAAATTGTCTTCAAAAGACGTTTTAATTGAATTTAAAAAAAAAAAAATGAGTATAACTTTTTTTTGGATAAACAAAGTTATAAACATTATGTCATTTTTGGATTCTACACCAAAAATAACCTAGGGTACATCCATAAGGTGTTATACCCAAAAACACTTATTTCTTATGTTATTAGAAGATTTAAGAATCTCAAAGTACTAATGTAACTTTTTTAACATTTTTTTAAAATTATTAAATTTAAGCTTAAATAAGCTTAAATTTAAAGTTGCATAAGGTTTATGCAAACTTACCAAAATTTTAGTTAAAATTGAGGTGTGGTGTATATTTACTGAATTGGCTAAGGATTTTCCATACAGAATGTAAATCCTGTGTGAGCTCAATTTAAAAGGTTTTAAGGCCATAGTATGGCTTTGAATAAATAAAAGAGCAAAATCCACACAAAAAGGTGGGACAAAGGAAAAAGACCAAATAGAGCTGGGGTACCCAACTTTTTGGATCGGCAAGGATTCAATTAAGGTTGTCCACCTGTATTGGAGGATTTTCAACCTTATTTAAACTTTAAGATTAGACTTTGATCCAACATTAAAGTTTAAACTGGTTTTATCCCAAATTAGACAGGAATTTCAAGCTGCCAGAGGGTAAATCCCAATATGCAGGCTTGAATTCAAGGTTTTAAGAACTGTCAAATCTTAAATAAGCTTAAAAATTTAAGGTTTAAAGCATTAAAACCTTATCAAAACTTAAGGTTTGGTATGTATTGCTATTTTACGTGGAAAATTAGCAATAACTTCAAAAATTCATTGAAAATCCAATTCTTGATGGATTTGCTTGAAAATTTCACACAGATTACAATTTAATATTATCTACATATAAATTAAATTTTAAGTATCTTTTATAAATAAATCTCCTGGGTAATTAGCCTGAAAATTTACTCTTTTAATTAAAGCTCAAAGAAAATTATAATTTCTCTAAAAATTAATTAAAAATTGAGTTTAGGAGATTTCTGCTTGAAAGTATATCTTTAAGTTGTTCATGTGATGAACTTTAATATAAATAAGTTTATTTATATTCAAAACTTGAAATAATTAGTTTAAATGACGATTAAAGTTACATGGAGTTAAAAATAACACTGATAACTTTAAATTGGAATTAAAAATAAGTTACCTTAAGCTAAGAGCTTTATTTTTAAGCATGGTTTTTCAGTTTTGACCTGAGCACTCCCTCTATATTCATTATGAATCATGAGAGCTGCTCTGAAGACATAAAAAGAGTCTTTTCAGCACTGTTTTTGTCCATCATTCATTATCAATCCAATCATATTAGAAATTTAAACAGGTAAAGTTTTATTAAATATAAAATCTTATTATTAAAGTAATTCTTAAGTTATTTTATTCTTCATTAATTAAAATTAAAGAATTCAAATCATAGAATTTAGCTTATTGTTGTAATCACCAATAATATATTTTGTTATATAAAATTAATCATCTTAAATATCTTTTAAAAATCCACAAATTCCTCTTAAAAACTCTTTAATCATAATTATTATTATAAAAAGTTGTTTTATCTTTGAAATTATTGATTTTTGGCGTGTTTTTAACTTATAATTATTATTTAATATAATAACTGTTGTTGTTTGACTTGTTGTATTAAATAAATATTATAAGTAAGTTTTCTCTAAAATTCTATATCTTTTTTATCTAGTATTAGTTTTTTTATATAGAATTTTTATTCTATAAGAATTATTTCTGCACAGTGTGTGTTTAATTCTTTTATAAATAATATTTATATTATTTATAAGGGGTTAATATTCTTATTTTCCATGTGTAATTGTCTCATTAAGAGCTTTACACTTCTTATTGTTATAACTGTCAGTGACTATAACAATAATAGAATAATTATAATTTATTATAATTATTATATTTTTATAATAATAATTAAATTTATTTTTTTATATAACTATTTTTAATAATTATATTTGAATTTTTGGCTATAATATTTTGTTATATTATATATTTCCACTGAGGACAGTCATAGTACTCTTGATATTGCTACTATTATCAAGAGTTTCATAGAAAAACCTTACATTTGGGGGCCTGGCCATGATTTTAACCAATTTTTGGGACATAAATCATATTCTAGACCTTATTTTACTGTTTTTTGACGTAAAATTGCCATATTTATCTTAATATTGGCTTTTTTGGGACTTATCCCTTATAAATAATCTTTATAATATTAATAAAGTTATTTTTTCTTAAGAATATTGTTTGAAACAATATACTATTGAGTGACTTGGAATAAATTTCTTTTGTCTAACCAGGGGCTTTTTCACATCACAGACTTGAAATTTATTCTTTGAGTTATTCTAGTATAAAGTGAATAATAATACAATTTTGATTAATAAACTTGTTAATTGCATAATTATTATTTCTTTAAAGAAAATAAAAAATCAAATAAAAATTAAAAAAATTACTAAAAACATTTTTTTCTTTTACCTTAGACATTTTTCTTTATTTTTGACGTAATTTGCCATAAATTACATTAAAACAACTTTATTTAATAAGTTGAGTTTATAAGTTATTTTTATTGTTTGACAAAATAACTTATATTTTTATTTTTCTCTAGTGTCATCAATTAGAGACAGCTCTTCAGACTCTGAAGCCTCAGAGTCTAGTATTGAAATTCAAACCAGCCCAGCACCAAGGGGTTTAATAACTAAAGAACCCTTTAAAGGTCCAGCAGGTGAATTCAATCCATTCTTAGTCTATTTTTTCTTAAAATTGACGTGAAATGACTCCTACTAGAAGTGGAAGTAATTACTCCATCCAATCAAATGGATCTGGACCAGGACATTCCAGTCACAAATCAAAAAGACAAGAATGTCAGCCCAGAGGAGAGGCACAAATGGAGGATGCCAGAACTTCCACCAGTTCCCAAAGGTTAGCCAGCACCTTTGAACCTCTTATTGAGAGTCCAGAAGCTGACATGACTGCTATTTCTGTTAGACCTGAATCATTTCCAACAGTCAGCAGTGGAGATTTACCAGTCTCAGTACAAGAACTGGTTTATGGCTGCCAAACAGCAAGAGTGGGAACTTCTCCCAAGTATTTGGATAGGCACCATGAACTCTTATCTTCAAGTGAAGGAGTTAATGGGGCCAGAAAAGACAGAAGATCTTTTGAAGGTTTGGACACCAATGTCTTGCAAAGGACAAGTCCAACAGATAAAAGCTTTGTTGAAAAACCAAAGCATGTTATCAGATGATCAGAAGAAGAAGTTGGCCCAAGGCAAGGAAAACAGCCCAGTGGAAGCTCCCCAAGCATCCACCAGCAAAAATCCGCCTCAACAAGTGCCAAGCAAGCCCAAGCAAGCCCCAAAGACCAATCAGAAGGGCAAGCAAAAGGCAAAGGGAAAGGAAAAGCCCAAATGGAACAAGCCTTACCTGCAGAATTACAGAATCCCAAAGAAAGAAAAGACAGCCATGGACAATGTGTTCAATATGGCAAGAACTCTGATGGAATTCAAAAACAAGGAGGAGGAAAGATTGAGCCAATCTTTCCCAAAGAAAGAGATCTTGTTAAGCTTGTAGCTCAATTTGAATCTTGTAATAAAGAAATTATAACAAAGCTTAAAACATTTGAGTATATCCAACAAAAGTTGGGTAATGAGATATTACAAGTGAAAGAACAACAAAAGACCATTATTGGCCTTGAAAATGTTAATAAAGACAAGATTGTGTCTTTGACACAAATTTGTGCAAGAATTGAGTCTAAAGCTACTTTGCTCAATCAACCAGATGACAATTCAATTTCTTTTATAACTGGACAGTTAAGAGAATTGAAATTAAAAGCTTAAAACTTGGAGAATTCAACTGGTCACAATGCAGCTCTTTTCCAAGAACAATTGGAAAAAATTGATAAAGAAAGACTTGAATTTAAAGAAAACATTCAATCAAGTATTAATAATATATCACTCAAAAATGAATTGCCAAGGCAATCCACACCAATTCTTGACAGAAATGTGCTTAATAATTTACATCATACCATTTCAAGTAATGAGGTGGAAACTGCTTGCAATTTCAAAGACATTCCAAAATTAGAGGAATGGCCAACCTTCAATGGTGAAGGAGAATATAATCATATGGAGTTTATGAAAACAATTGATATTTTCAAAGAATACTTTAACATACCAGATGAATAAATAAGTGCCAGATTACACTCATTATTTACCAGATCAGAAAAGAAATGGTATTACAAAATGAGACAAGACCATGGTAAAAATTTTTGGCCTTGGTGGAAAGAACAAATTATTTCCAAATGGGCTAATGAGTCCTGGAGATTTAGAATGGAAAATTCTTCTTAAGAAGCCATTTTTAATATTGAGAGGGACAGGCCCATGTCTTGGTTTTTTAAACAGAAGGACAGATTAACTGCCCTTCATCCTGATATGTCTGAAACAATTGTACATAAAAGGATATTAAGAAAGTGTGGTGGTGACCTTGAGAATGCTATAAGAAGCAGATGTATTGAGCCTTGCTCTACAGAAGATTATATCAATGCTACGGAGGACATCACTACTAGAACAAAAACTGGAAGAAATTGGTCCAAATCCCCAATAGACAATAAGACTAGTGGGAAAACAATTTCAAAGCCAAATAAGCCACAAGAAAGGCTTCCTTTGAGATTCCACAAATGTGGAAGTACATCTCATTTAGCTAGAACTTGTTCAAAAAAGACAAGAATCAATGAGATAAATGTTGAAAAAGTGGAAGACACAAAAGTACCAGCTGATGTATCTTTACATGAAAGTGATTCTGAATCTTCAGAAGAAGAGGAGGTACCAGAAGAGCTTAGTATAGAAAACATTAATGTTTCTTTTGAAGTCACTGAGATACACACTCATTTACCACAGTATAGTGATGAATGTATGGATCTCATACATGTGCAAGATGCTAAAATGCAGAAAACCAAACCTGCCAGAGGTAAAGGTTATACAGCAGGTTCATCTTGTATCACTAATACTGTGATAAACAACACAGAAGCCAAGATACACCTTGACTCAGGTGCTTTTTGCACTTGTGTTGGAAAGGATTATCTTTACAAGGCTTATACCAATTGGCAAGACAAATTAATGCCAATTGAAGGTATAACATTCAGCAGTGCTATCCAAAATATGCACCCCTTGGGTATATTTGAAGCAGCAATCATATTTCCTCATCCTGCAGGAAGTATAAGACTGAAAGTTGAAATTGTTGTCATGAATAATTGTACTTCACAACACTTTATACTTGGGAATGATTATCTCAATATTTATGGTATTGATATTAATAATCATAAAGACAGGTATTTCACTATAGGGGAAAATAAAAGACAAAAATTTGCTTTTCCTCTAGAAAAAAGATAAATTACTGTCATTAAACAAGTAAAAAATGTTAATAAGGAAAAATTTGTGTCAAGTCAATTAAGTAAAGCACAAATTAGTCCTGAATTAACACTGGAAATGAAGGAAGAGCTTATTGAAATTTTATTTCAATACAGGGAAGCCTTTGCTTCAGATAATGAACCACTTGGGGCTATAAAAGGCCATGAGGTGGACATTATGCTTAATGTGGAAAGGCCTTATCCCCCACTATTAAGAAGACCAGCTTACCCAGCTAGCCCTAGGGCTAGAGAAGCATTATAAAATCATATTAATGAACTAATGAAACTGGGAGTTCTTAGAAAAGTTTGACACAATGAGGAGGTAGAAGTCACAACTCCAGTAATCATTACTTGGCATAATGATAAGTCAAGGATGGTTGGTGATTTTAGAGCACTGAATACCTATACTATTCCAGACAGGTAGCCAATCACTAGAATTCATGAGACTTTGACTCAATTATCCAAAGCAAGATTCATTACTTCCATGGATGCTCTAAAAGGCTTTCACCAGAATGTTTTGACACCTCATGCTAGGAAATTATTGACAATAATTTCTCATTGTGGAATTTATGAGTATTTGAGAATGCCTTTTGGTATTAAAAATGCACCCTCTCATTATGAGAGAATGATGAATACCATCTTCCCACATGAATTGTCAGAAGGATGGTTAATCATCTATATTGATGACATTATCATTTGTTCAGAAACTTGGCAATTACATTTAGAGAGACTTTCATTAGTACTTAAGAAAATTCTTCAAGTGAACATGAAAATATCTCCGAAGAAATGTAATTTTGGGTTTCATGAGTTGAAAGCTCTAGGACATGTAGTCTCAGGACTGAGCCTTGGTGTTTACAAAAACAAAGTGGCTGCAGTTTTACTGAAACAAATGCCCCAGAACAAAAAAGAAATGATGTCTTTTTTAGGGTTTGCCAGTTATTACAGGCAACACCTTAAAGATTTTGCTATCCATGCCAGATCATTATACAGAATTTGTGATCAAAAAACTGTTTTTGAAATGACACAGGAGAGGATTCAAGCATATGAGAAAATAAAGTATGCCTTGACCAATGCACCATTATTATTAATGCCAGACTGGAAACTTCCTTTCAAGCTGTATATTGATGCATGTGGTGAAGGTTTAGGAGCTGCTCTTCATCAAGTTCAAATTTTCAATGACAAACCTTATGAAGGTCCAATTTGTTTTATTTCAAGACAAATTGAACCTACTGAGGCCAGATATGGAGCTAGCCAGATGGAGTGCCTTTGCCTTGTTTGGGCTTTGGAAAAACTTCATTACTATCTTGATGGTAGTGTGTTTGAAGTAATTACTGATTGTAATGCAGTAAAATCACTTCTTAACATGAAAACTCCAAACAGACACATGTTAAGATGGCAGATTGCTATACAGGAGTATAGAGGCAATATGACCATAGTACATAAAGCTGGAAATATTCATAAGAATGCTGATGGCTTAAGTATATGGGCATTACCAAATACACCTGATAACCCTGCCTAGGTTCCTACAAGTGCAGAACCTCAAATTCCAATTGAAGGAATTAATATCACGGATGTTGGAACAGAATTCTTTGAAGAAGTTAGAGAAAGCTATAAGCAAGATAAGAATTGTCATATTCTTACTGCCCTACTTGACAAAGATTGCAAAGATGTAGCCTTGGCTAATTCTCTGGATGATATTTGGAAAACATCTTATGATAATGGAAGATTCCATTTGTTTGATGGTATACTATATCATAGATCTAAACACACATGTGTCATGGTCCTATGTAGTAGAATTTTAATTGACACCATACTACTAGAATGCCATAATAACATATATTCTGGAAATCTGTCTGAAGACAGAACTATGGAAAGAATTAAGACATGTGCCTTGTGGCCATCTTGGAGAAAAGATGTCATTGAGTACTGTCACAGCTGTGATAGATGCCAGAAAGCCAATAAAGCTACTGGTAAAAGATTTGGCTTAATGATCCATATTCAAGAACCAAGTACCCCATGGGAGGTGGTTCACATGGATTGGGGAACTGCCTTACCACCTGGAGGTGATAAAAGCTACAATGCATGTCTTGTTATTGTGGACAGATATAGAAAAACACCAATCTTTTTACCAGGTCACAAAGATGACACAGCTATGGATACAGCTCTTTTGATATGGAATAGAGTAATATCCCATACTGGTCTCTTTAAAAACATTATTAGCGACAGAGACCCAAAATTTCCATCAGCTTTATGGACTAATTTACATAAGCTTTTGGGTACAAGACTATCATTCTCAACAGCCTACCATCCACAAACAGATGGGCTGGCAGAAAGAATGATTCAAACCCTTGAGGACATTATCAGAAGATTTTGTGCTTATGGCCTGGAGTTTAAAGATTCTGATGGCTTTACCCATGATTGGTGTACTCTTATACCAGCATTGGAATTAGCCTACAAGACCTCCATCCATGCTTCAACAGGCAAAACTCCTGCAATGTTGGAGAAAGGATGGAACCCCAAACTTCCAATTGATACTTTGAAAAAAGATCTGATTGATATCCATCCAACTGCTTCAAGCTTTAATCTATTGCTTGCTAAAGTCAGACATCATGCAAATCAAAGCATGAATGATGCCTTTGAATATGCTAAACAGAAATGGGATAAAAGTCATAAGACCCCAGAATTCAAAGTAGGGGACTTAATACTAGTTTCAACCTTGAACTTTAATAACATTAAAGGTCCAAAGAAATTAGAAGATTCCTTTGCAGGACAATTTATTATTAAAGCCCTTCATGGGACAAATGCAGTACAGGTAGAACTGTCAGGAGAACTGGAAAACCAAAATCCAACTTTCCCTGTCAGTCTAGTAAAGCATTACACTTCAAGTGATAAGGAATTATTTCCTTTGAGAAATGAAACACCCTTAGAAGTACCCCCACTAGATCAAAGTGAGGAGAAAAAGGTACTAAAATTCTTGAAAGAAAGAAGACTTAGGGGAAAAAATGAAAGCAAATACTTAGTCAGGTATAAAAATCCACAACATGAAGATGAATGGATTGTAGAAAGCAAAATACCTGATTCCCAAAAGGTTTCTCAGAAGATTCAGACATGAGAGAAGACCAATTACTCAATGAAAGTTTGAATTGTGTGCTTTACATACTTAGAAAAGTATAGGTAGAGAGGTTGGGCAGTGGATTATACCCCCCCAAATAACTTGGGGGTATACTACAAAGGAAAAATTGTGGTACAATTTTTTTTGGTGGTAGGGAATGTGAGCCTGTGAGGTATGTATAACATACCCATAAGACCACAAATAACTTTATACACATTTAAAATTGTATTCAACAGACTTTTTAATTTATTTAAAATAAAAAATAACAAAAAATAAGTATAAATTTTTTTTAGATAAACAAAGTTATAAATATTATGTTATTTTCGGATTCTACACCAAAAATAACCTAGGGTACATCCATAAGGTGTTATACCCAAAAACACTTATTTCTTATGTTATTAGAAGATTTAAGAATCTCACAGTACTAATGTAACTTTTTTAACATTTTTTTAAAATTGTTAAATTTAAGCTTAAATAAGCTTAAATTTAAAGTTGCATAAGGTTTATGCAAACTTACCAAAATTTTAGTTAAAATTGAGGTGTGGTGTATATTTACTGAATTGGCTAAGGATTTTCCATACAGAATGTAAATCCTGTGTGAGCTCAATTTAAAAGGGTTTAAGGCCATAGTATGGCTTTGAATAAATAAAAGAGCAAAATCCTGTCACAGGGGCTCTTATGGAAGCAAGAGGGCCTGGCACTCAGGAATCAAGAACTCACTTGGAGGGCTCCAAAAGATGATAAGAAATTACTATGGAATATATTTCTTAAGCAGGAAATAGAGAAAGGACAAATATGCCAAAGATAACAAAGGGTAAGAAGAATGAAGCCAGAGGCCAAAATAAAAGAAGCCAACCAAGTGAATCCTCAATTCACTGTTTCAACCTGCCAGAAAGAACAATGGAATTAGTAAAGGATATGACCACCAATATCCACTGACAGGCGAAGAAAGAAAAGAGAAAAAAGGTGCTAATGACTGACTTAAGATTATCAGTATTAACTTTAATAGTGTAAAAGAAAATAAGGATAAAAATAAATCCAATATATTAATTAACTGGGGAAAAAGTCCCCAGGTGCTGAAAGGTCGCCGGTATATGTGAAAAGCTGAAAGATTGATCCTGGAAGGTGGATCAATGACTGTATTGTCCGAATCGGGAAATACAGTTCTGGCCATCTTGAAATTTGAACTGTGTGATGGAATTCACACAGTGGAATAAGAAATGGCCCAATTGGGCCAAGGCCATACAGGTTGATTGAATAAGGCCTGTACGGATGAATTGGGTTGTCCAAGGAGTATTGAATACTTGATGTCTTGACAACTGATTTAAATGATGTAATACCTCTTGAGAATTGACCTTAGAATAATCCTGAATGAATTGTACCAACCCAACTCCTGCAGATACAGGTGGTTGGGATCCTTGAATGATCTTCTGAATTGCTGCCATGGATTGCCAGACTGATGAGCTGAAAAGTCCTCCTTCGAAATGGGTTTTGGAATTATGGACCTTGAAATGGAAAGGTGGAATTGGGTCCTGAAAACGTCACCATTGGATTGCTGAGCAAAAATGGTGCATAATGGTATATAATACCATATATGCACCACACCTGCAATCTTGGGTATGGAGTGCATAAAGGAAAGGAAGGAATTCCCCTTAAGTTGAGGGGAAGGCTTTGCTGAGCTGATCTGGTGGTTGCCAGAGGCCATGGTGGTCCATGGCCAAAATTGGGTCCTACGGGATTTATGGCCAAAAAGGTGTCCAAGAGGGATTTGGTCATTTTTGGGTCCAAGGAAGTCATGGCCAAAATTGGCTCAGGTGGGCCCACCTGGCTGGCCCCTTTTGGCCTCATTGGATTAGGCCAAAAGGGGCCTAATCGGCCTACGGACCGCGGACCGTAGAAGCTGTAGGGGGCCTAAATGGCCCAAAAAGGCCATTTAGGCCAAAACCCCCATAATGAAAGGGGTTGGCCAGGAGCCAATGATGATAGTTAGGGGCTCCAGAACCCCCCAGGCCCAAAATAAAAGATGAAGGCCTGGGGGTTGGTGAGGTGGAAATTGGCCAAGAAGGCCAATGATGGCAGGATATGGCCTGAGGCCATAAATGATGGTTGAGAGGGGCTATGGCGTAAAAACCATAAAACACCCAAGGGGGCCAATTGGCCATAAAGGACATGACGTGACCAATTGGCCCCATCTGGGCTCCAGGTTGGATTGCCGCAGCCATCAAGGAGGAGGGCCAAAACTCGTGGTTGTGACAGTACCCCCCTACCTTGAATGGTGAGCTCCTGAGCACCAAGATAAGGTAGAAGCCTGTTGAGGCTATTAAGACGGATTGGACGGAGGGATTCCAGAGGTATTTGATCTTTGAAAAGAAAAATTTCGAACTGATAATAGTGTTGGCATATGAATTGAAGTTGACGTAGTCTTCTCTTGACATTTGGCTTTGAAAATGTTGAAGGGTTGAATTGACGTAGAATTTTGGCATAAAGATTATAATAAAAGAGAATTGAAATGATAAAGAAAGAAGATAAAATAAAATGAAACAAAACAGAAAAAAGAAATAAAAAGAAAAATTTTGAGGGGGAGTCCAATCTTCATCACGGATTTTGAGAATTGAATTGAGAGTGGCCAGGGTACCTGGAAAAGAGATTTGATGCCAGGTGCTCACAAAGTGGCCAAGGTGATGTTTTGGACAGATTGTAGACCCCTCAGGGAAGTGCACACCGGGAGAGGAACTTACTTTTGGTAGTTGCCAATCCCGCCAGTGCCATAAAAGAAAAACAAACTTGTTAAGGATTGAATTGCATTGGGAAACTTGGAAAAGAAGTAAAAGGGTGAATGGTCCATTTGTCCAAGTGAAAATGGCCATAATTTTGGAATTGAATGTTGAAAAGCCAGGCCAAGATCTGTGTCCAAAATTGCAAAGTGCTCACAGAGTGGCCAAGGTGATGCTTACAACAGATAAGGGTAGAATACCCCGAAAGGTGCATACCAGGAGTGGGACTTACTTTTGGTAATTCCTCTCCCCACCAAGCACCATAAGTGAATCAAGCTTTTGAAGAATTGGGACCCGGCTTGTCAGGATATAAGGAATGAAAATCTTTGACAAGTTCAGGACAATTCTTGAGGTTTTCGGCTGGTTCCCAAGTGGATCTTTCTGGGGCTTGACTGAAACCCTTCCATTCCACCAGATACCATAATTTTCTTCTCTTGAGCTTTGAGTCCAGTATTTGAGAGACTTCCCATTCCTCTTCTTCTTCAATGATGATTGGAGGAGGAGGCTCTTGATGTTGCTTTGGGATTGTTGATGTCTTGACTGGTTCCAAAAGTGAGATATGGAAGACTGGATGGATGGATTTCCATTGAGATGGAAGCTTGAGGTGGTAAGCATCAGAACTGACTTTCTTCAAGATTGGAAAAGGACCCAACCATCTTTCGGATAGTTTTTTGGTGGGTCTGGTTGATTTGATGTTCTTGGAAGAAAGCCATACCATGTCACCAGGATTGAAAACAGGTGGACTTGCTCTACCTTTATCTGCATACCTCTTAAACCGGCTTATGGTGATTTCAAGTTCTCTCTTGACATCTTGCTGTACTGATTGGATTTTTGTTGATAACTTTCCAGCAGGAGTATCTTGAGTGATGTGAACTGAATCAAATTGTGGATCTCTTCCATAAACAGTGAAAAACGGTGATTGCTTGGTTGAAGAGTGATCAGAATTATTGTAGGCAAATTCAGCCAGAGGGAGCCAGGTGTTCCAATCATCTTGATGATAACTGACATACATCCGAAGATACTGTTCTAGTATCTGATTTACCCTCTCTGTCTGTCCATCAGTTTCTGGATGATAAGCAGTTGACAAGTCTCTTGAAATCTTGAGCTGCTGACAAAGATTGGTCCAGAAGGAAGAAACGAAGAGTGAACCTCTATCACTGACAATGCTTGATGGAAGGCCATTCTTTGAGGAAATATTCTTGATGAATAAATGGGCCAAATCCAGTGAAGTGATTGAAGACATTGTTGGAATAAAGACCGCCATTTTTGAGAATCTGTCCACTATGACAAGGATTGAGTCAAAGGAATTGGATAGTGGCAGTTGAGTGATGAAATACATTGAGAGGCAAATCCAAGGACCATTTGGAATTGGAAGAGGCTTGAGAAATCGAAACTTCTTATGATGAATATTCTTGTTTCTTGAACACTGTTGACAGGATGAAACATAATCCTTGATGAATTGAGTCATGCCGGACCAATGGAAATCCCGCTTGACAAGTTTGAGAGTCTTCTCTTGGCCAGGGTGTCCAGCTAGAGGAGAATCGTGACGCTTTTGAAGAATGCTGAGTTGAATTGTGGAGTCATTTGGGACTACCACCCAATCTTTGAAGAGAAGAAGTTGGGAGGAGGAATCAAGAGAATAATCTTGGACAGATTTACCTTTACCCAAATCTTCAAGGATACTTCTGTACTGAGGATCTTGCCACACTGCCTTCTGAATTGAGTCAATCAGATTTGAAAATGACTCCACCTTGACTGCAAAGAACTTTGAGGGTTGAACTTCATCTTGCTTAATGAGTTGCTGAAAATTCATTGGATTCTTGCTGATGAAATCCTCCCCCCTCTCCGGATAAACGTCGTCCCAACGTGATAAAGCATCCGGAAGAGTAGCCAGGCGGCCAGGGCGGTAAGTGATTGAGAAATGAAATTCAGAAAGGAATTCAGCCCAACGGGCTTGACGGCAAGTAAGGATCTTTGATGAAACAAAGTACTGAAGAGAAGAATGATCAGTGAGAACTTCAAAAGGGGAAGACAGAGAAAGAAGAAAAGCCCTCCAGCGCTTGAGAGCCCAGACTATGCCAAGGAGTTCCTTGTCATGAATCTCATAGTTAAGCTCCGCTGGAATAAGCTTGCGGCTGTCGAATGCAATGGGATGTTTTCCTGAGTCAGAGACCTGACTCAGTACAGCACCCAAGGCATAATCGGATGCATCGGTCTCTACAATGGTGGGTAGAGAAGGATTGGAGCGGTGGTGAAAGCCTCTTTGAGTTGATGAAACTGACTAAGAGCTTCCTCATTGAGGGGGAAACAGGAATCTTTCTTGAGGAAGCTGGTGAGTGAACTGATCTTCTTTGAATAATTCTTGATGAAACGGCGGTAAAAATTGGCAAAGCCAAGAAAGGATTGAAGTGCCTTGAGGTTTCTTGGAGGAGGCCAATTGAGAATCTGCTGGACTTTTGCTTGGTCCATCTTGAGGCCTTCAGCAGAGACAACATAACCAAGGTACTCAACACTAGAAACATGAAAAAGGCATTTGGACGCCTTAGCAAAAAGATTATTGGCCCTAAGTCTGGAAAGAACAGTGGACACATGAGTGACATGCTCTTCCTCAGACTTGGAAAAGACCATAATATTGTCTAAATAAACCACAACATAAACATCAAGCAAATCTTGGAAGATATCATTGACAAGATTTTGAAAAGAAGCAGGAGCATTGGTGAGCCCAAATGGCATAACCAAGTACTCATAACTGCCATATTTAGTTCTAAAACAAGTCAAATGTTCATCACCCTCCTTGATTCTGAGCAGGTTATATGCACCATGCAAATCAATCTTGGAGAAGATAGAAGAACCATTAAAGACATTGAGAAGCTGATTCATAGGCGGAACAGGATACTTGTTCTTCCTAGTAACAGCATTGAGTTTGCGGTAATCAACACACAAACGGAGGCCACCATCTTTCTTTTTGACGAAAAGAACAGGTGATCCTGTTGAAGAGGAGCTTGGCCGGATGAAACCTTTCTCTACATTCTCTGAAATGTAGGCCCTGAGTGTATCTGACTCTTGTTTGGATAAAGAGTAGATCACCCCAACTTGAGGTAGAGACCCCTCCAGCTCGATATGATGATCACAGGCACGGTGAGGAGGAAGTTTTTCTGCTTTCACCTTGGAGAATACATCCAGATATTGGTGATAGACAGAAGGAACAACCTTCATCACGGTTTCTACTTCTTCTGGCTCTCCCTCTTCATCCCACAACTCCTCCAGGGAGTCATGATAGGATGAAGGAGGAAGGTCCATATTCCCAAATAAGAGGTGAAGTGAAGATACAGAATTATCTTCTCCAACATCTTGAATCTCTTTGAAGACTTCAGCTCTAGGAGATAGTAATGACTGTGGGGAATTAAGGGAAGGAATATGGACAGAAGATGGAAATGATGGTGTTCTAGAATCACCAACCAGAGCTGCACAAGACTTGGCAGAAGAAAAGTCATTACGGACAGAAATAGAAGGATCAGAATAGTCCAAATGATCAGGATTAAAGGTGATCAACCCTTGCCTCCAATCAATAGAAGGATTAAAATGATTGAGAAAGTCAAAGCCCAATATGAGATCTTCTCCCTTGGGAGTATCAATGACTAAAAAGTCCCATTCAAAGCTTGGGAAGGAAGGGAGCTCAACCATATATTTAGTATGGTGAGTCACAAATAAGGAAGGGGACTCAGAGGAGTCCAAAATGATAAGAGGAATCTTCTCTGGAAGTTCTGACGTAGTCAATGAGTACTTGTGAACAAACTGCTTTGCAATAAATGAGTGTGTAGCACCAGAATCAATGAGAATACTGTAAAAAACATCAGAAAGAGAAGAAAAAACAAAAAATTTAAGAGAATTTTTGACACCAGTATTCAGAATGCACAATTGTGCTCTGGAAGGAAAACTGTGAAGACCATTGAACACAACATGATCTTCACTCAGGCTTTTCCCTGGCTGGGAAAACTGCCTGACGGTTGGGTAAGCTTATTTTGAGGCCTTTTGACACAGGACTCAAGACTATGCTTCCCACCACAATAGGTACACAAGCCCTCTTTGATTCTTCTCTCTTTTTCAGAACCCTTCAACTTGAAGTCCTTATTCAACAAGGAAGAATGGGGCTTGTCCCGCTTTTGAGAATGAAATTTCTTCTTATGCCTTGAGCTTGAAGAAACTTGATGATGAGAAGAGTGAGACTTCGAGGCTTCAGGCTTCTTCTCTTGATGATGATTCTTCTCCTTTTGTCTCTCATGGTACCTGGTATCCAGTTCCAGGCTGACGTCCATTAAGTCTTGAAGAGAATCAATATTTGAAGGATGGGAGGCTAATTGATCCAGAATTCTGGAGGCCAAGCCCTTCCTGAAATGATGAATGAGAGCCCTTTCACCCCAATCCCCGATTCTTGAAACCAAACTCCTGAAATCGGCAATATATAAAGCAACATGCCCACCTTCTTTCATCCTAAGGCCATCCAATTCTGCTTCAGCTTTTCTAACTTCATTTGGGTCTCCAAATAAAGTGAACAATTGGGATTCAAACAGTGGCCAGGAATTGAGAAGGTAACTTGAGTCTTGATTATTGAGATTGGAAAGGTAAGGCTCAATCCATTTTGCAGCCCTGCCAACTAAGAATGAAGTGGCATAAAGAACCTTCTTTCTATCTTGAGAGAAGTTTGCCAGATCATTATGAAAGATGAGTTGACAAGATTGAATGAAGCTTCTGACTTTGAAGGGTTGAGTCCCATCAAAGCATTCTGGAGCCTTCATAGAGGGAGTCTTGAAGGCTGGTGGTCTTGATGACTCAGAGGAAGAAGCTGCTTGAAGATTGGCCATAATTTGAGTCATCTGCTGCATGATGGCCAATAAAGATGGTTCGGACTGATGAGAGACAGGCTGATCAGACTGGGCTAGAGTTGGTCCTCTGGTGCCTTCAGATGCTCCCACAGGAGCAGGAGCAGCCTCAGTGCCATTAGACTCTTCCTCTTCCACAGAATTCTCCTCCTCCTCTTCATCATCTTCACCTTGAACCTTGGGACTGGTTCTTGAAAGTCCTGGGAGTCGGCCAACCACTCCTGATAATGAGATTGATCTCCTTGGCCCTCTTCCTTCCTTCCTGGATGGTGCTGCTCCTTCCAAAGTGGGTCCTCTGTCCAATCTGGCCCTCAGTTGAGAAACTGCTGGGGTACCGTCAAGAGGAGCCCTTGGAGTTGGAGTCAGAACAGCTTGAGTTCTGGCCTGAGATCTGGTCTGTCTTGCAGGAGGTGAATGTTCAACTGGCATTATTCAGGAATAATAAATCAAATAAATGAAAGGAAATTCAAAATTATCTTGAAGTAAAGAATCAACAATCAAATCTTGAGGAAATAAAGGAATCAAGTGAAAATCTTCAAGTACGTCAATAAATCAAAATCAAATGAAGTCTTGAAGTCAAAAATAAAATCAATGTCTTGAAGTAAATCAATGAATCAAATCAAATCAGAATCTTGCAGAAAGTCAATCAATCAAAATGAATTCTTGATGTGAATAATCAGCAAATCAATAGAATCTTCAGGTCAATCAATTACCTTGATGTCAATTTCAATCATGTCAAATTGGTCAATCAAATAAATTCCAAGTGAATTCTTCCAAAATCAAAATTCTTGAGGAATAAATCAAAATGAATCCTGATATGAAGAACGTGTCTGAATAATCTGATGAATAATTTGAGGATCAAAGATAAAAAATCCTGAATTACGGATAAGAGTAAGATTGATGATAATGAAAAATGAGATTAAGTTTGAAAAGATGAACAGAAAATAAAATTTGGGTCAGCTTTCAATTTTCAGAATGAAGAAATGAGTGAGAGAAAATTGAGAGATGACGAAGAATCATAAATTTTCATAAGCGTTAAAGAGTCATAATTTCGATGAATGAATGGATGAAATTGATGAAGAATGAATGAATAGAATGAAAAGAAATTATGAGTTAATTAATATAATGTCACAGGGGCTCTTATGGAAGCAAGAGGGCCTGGCACTCAGGAATCAAGAACTCACTTGGAGGGCTCCAAAAGATGATAAGAAATTACTATGGAATATATTTCTTAAGCAGGAAATAGAGAAAGGACAAATATGCCAAAGATAACAAAGGGTAAGAAGAATGAAGCCAGAGGCCAAAATAAAAGAAGCCAACCAAGTGAATCCTCAATTCACTGTTTCAACCTGCCAGAAAGAACAATGGAATTAGTAAAGGATATGACCACCAATATCCACTGACAGGTGAAGAAAGAAAAGAGAAAAAAGGTGCTAATGACTGACTTAAGATTATCAGTAGTAACTTTAATAGTGTAAAAGAAAATAAGGATAAAAATAAATCCAATATATTAATTAACTGGGGAAAAAGTCCCCAGGTGCTGAAAGGTCACTGGTATATGTGAAAAGCTGAAAGATTGATCCTGGAAGGTGGATCAATGACTGTATTGTCCAAATCGGGAAATACAGTTCTGGCCATCTTGAAATTTGAACTGTGTGATGGAATTCACACAGTGGAATAAGAAATGGCCCAATTGGGCCAAGGCCATACAGGTTGATTGAATAAGGCCTGTATGGATGAATTGGGTTGTCCAAGGAGTATTGAATACTTGATGTCTTGACAACTGATTTAAATGATGTAATACCTCTTGAAAATTGACCTTAGAATAATCCTGAATGAATTGTAACAACCCAACTCCTGCAGATACAGGTGGTTGGGATCCTTGAATGATCTTCTGAATTGCCGCCATGGATTGCCAGACTGATGAGCTGAAAAGTCCTCCTTCAAAATGGGTGTTGGAATTATGGACCTTGAAATGGAAAGGTGGAATTGGGTCCTGAAAACGTCACCATTGGATTGCTGAGCAAAAATGGTGCATAATGGTATATAATACCATATATGCACCACACCTGCAATCTTGGGTATGGAGTGCATGAAGGAAAGGAAGGAATTCCCCTTAAGTTGAGGGGAAGGCTTTGCTGAGCTGATCTGGTGGTTGCCAGAGGCCATGGTGGTCCATGGCCAAAATTGGGTCCTACGGGATTTATGGCCAAAAAGGTGTCCAAGAGGGATTTGGTCATTTTTGGGTCCAAGGAAGTCATGGCCAAAATTGGCTCAGGTGGGCCCAATTGTGGTTTGGGGCCTAGGGGGCTGGCCTCATTGGATTAGGCCAAAAGGGGCCTAATTGGCCTATGGTCCGTACAGACCGTAGAAGCCATAGGGGGCCTAAATGGCCCAAAAAGGCCATTTAGGCCAAAACCCCCATAATGAAAGGGGTTGGCCAGGGGCCAATGATGATGGCTAGGGGGTCCAGAACCCCCTGGAAGATAAAAGGACCCCCCCAGGCCCAAAATAAAAGATGAAGGCCTGGGGGTTGGTGAGGTGGAAATTGGCCAAGAAGGCCAATGATGGCAGGATATGGCCTGAGGCCATAAATGATGGTTGAGAGGGGCTATGGCGTAAAAACCATAAAACACCCAAGGGGGCCAATTGGCCATAAAGGACATGACGTGACCAATTGGCCCCATCTGGGCTCCAGGTTGGATTGCCGCAGCCATCAAGGAGGAGGGCCAAAACTCGTGGTTGTGACAAATCCACACAAAAAGGTGGGACAAAGGAAAAAGACCAAATAGAGCTGGGGTACCCAACTTTTTGGATCTTCAAGGATTCAATTAAGGTTGTCCACCTGTATTGGAGGATTTTCAACCTTATTTAAACTTTAAGATTAGACTTTGATCCAACATTAAAGTTTAAACTGGTTTTATCCCAAATTAGACAGGAATTTCAAGCTGCCAGAGGGTAAATCCCAATATTCAGGCTTTAATTCAAGGTTTTAAGAACTTTCAAAGCTTAAATAAGCTTAAAACTTTAAGGTTTCAAGCATTAAAACCTTATCAAAACTTAAGGTTTGGTGTGTATTGCTATTTTACGTAGAAAATTAGCAATAACTTCAAAAATTCATTGAAAATCCAATTCTTAATGGATTTGCTTGAAAATTTCACACAAACTACAATTAAATATTATTTACATATAAATCAAATTTTAAGTATCTTTTATAAATAAATTTCCTGGGGAATTAGCCTGGAAATTTACTCTTTTAATTAAAGCTCAAAGAAAATCATAATTTCTTTAAAAATTAATCAAAAATTGAGTTTAAGAGATTTCTGCTTGAAACTCTACTTTTAAAGTGTTCATGTGATGAACTTCAATATAAATAAGTTTATTTATATTAAAAACTTAAAATAATTAGTTTAAATGAGGATTAAAGCTACATGGAGTTAAGAATAACACTGATAACTTTAAATTGGAATTAAAAATAAGTTAGCTTAAGTTAAGAGCTTTATTTTTAAGCATGGTTTTTCAGTTTTGACCTGAGCACGCCCTTTATATTCATTATAAATCATGAGAGCTGCTCTGAAGACATAAAAAGAGTCTTTTCAGCACTGTTTTTGTCCATCATTCATTATCAATCCAATCATATTAGAAATTTAAACAGGTAAAGTTTTATTGAATATAAAATCTTATTATTAAAGTAATTCTTAAGTTATTTTATTCTTCATTAATTAAAATTAAAGAATTCAAATCATAGAATTTAGCTTATTGTTGTAATCACCAATAATATATTTTGTTATATAAAATTAATCATCTTAAATATCTTTTAAAAATCCACAAATTCCTCTTAAAAACTCTTTAATCATAATTTTTATTATGAAAAGTTGTTTTTTCTTTAAAATTATTGATTTTTGGCGTGTTTTTAACCTATAATTATTATTTAATATAATAACTGTTGCTGTTTGACTTGTTGTATTAAATAAATATTATAAGTAAGTTTTCTTTAAAATTCTATATCTTTTTTTATCTAGTATTAGTTTTTTTATATAGAATTCTTATTCTATAAGAATTATTTCTGCACAGTGTGTGTTTAATTCTTTTATAAATAGTATTTATATTTTTTATAAGTGGTTAATATTCTTATTTTCCACATGTAATTGTCTCATTAAGAGCTTTACACTTCTTATTGTTATAACTGTCAGTGACTATAACAATAATAGAATAATTATAATATATTATTTTTATTATTATATTTTTATAATAATAATTAAATTTATTTTTTTATATAATTATTTTTAATAATTATATTTAAATTTGTGGTTATAATATTTTGTTATATTATATATTTCTACTGAGGACAGTCATAGTACTCTTGATATTGCTACTATTATCAAGAGTTTCATAGACAAACCTTACAGATGGATTGGATGCAGGTTGGAGATAGGAAAGAAATTCGATTTAGAAATACAATTTTTAGAAGAAATTACAGCCACATATGCAAGCCACAATTAATCAATTCAGTTGACTCAATAGCAGTCTTTGGTTAGGCTTGTAAAAGCTCAATAAATCAAAAATATATTATTAAAATACTTGTTTCAATTTCTCCTTTGTTTTTATCTTTTTTATTTCTTTTTATAGAATTGTTTGCAAAGAAAATTCAGCTTTTGGAGTTTTTCTTTTAGATTTTTATAGGTAAAATTCAGCTTCAGTATTAATTATCTTTCAAGCTCACTTATGGAAGCCCACAGATAAGTAATATTGAAGCTGGAAACCCCAAGCTTCAAATAAGCTTCAAATAAATAATAGAATGTTTTGGGGGAGTTAGGACTTTATTCAAATATAAATATTATAAATAATATACCCTACCATTTATCTGTTTAATTTCAATTAAGAGATAAATTTTGAGAAATTATATTACTTATTTTTTCCTCTGTTTAAAGGAGGAGTTTAATGAAAATCCAAACATGATTTCAAGATTTATTGTAAACAGTCATTCCAAGGAGAGGCTCATGAAAATGAAGTATATATTGAATTACTATAGCCCTGTTTCAGCCCATAAACTTCCTGAGAGGAGGTTTTCCCCTTATAAATAGATTACATGGTTCTTCAAAGTGCAAAATTGGGCTTTAATTTTTAAATTTGGTACCTTTTTCTTATACAACTTCACAGTATTCAATAGCAAAAAATTCCAATCTTCATATAGAAAAACTGTTAATAAAAGAATTCTAAATATTCACAACTATAAAAAAATTCATTTCTTGAGCTTTTTGGGCATTAAATATTTCCTTTATTGAAACCAACTGAAATGAAATTTGTATATTATTCTTGAGAAATTATCAAGTCATATTTAGCCATCCTTATCCAGTGAACTACTTTCATATGTGAAAAACCAAGATTATTTGTGGTAGTCTTTGAAGGAAATTAGGGAAGTGTCTTTATAAAAAAAGAAATAAATCTTAAGTAATGGAAATTTTTGTGTGAATTTTGAGTCAATTTAATCTTAATCGATTAATATTGCTAAATATTAATTTCATAAATTTTAAATCATTTAAAAACACTAAATTGACGCAGCTTTCTATTTAATTTGTTTTTTTAGCATATTTCATATATTATATACGTTCTCCCAATTTTTACCTTAATTTCCTAAATATTAAACCCATTTTAAAATTCTTGGGACATATGAAGAGCTCTCCATGCACTGGAAAACTTGAAATTGTATCTGAATTTGGTGGCTTGATGATTTTAATCATTTAAACATGGATTTTTGAAAATTTCAATACTAAATGATGAAAGCCTAATATTATCAAAACTAATTCAGAAAATGAACATTTCAATTTCTTTGCAATAATATTTTCTTCATTTTATGAGGGACACCTTTATAGACTTCCATTAATCATTCAACCCAATCTGATATTAATTTTCAACATAAAATTCAAGTAATGAAAAACCTCAGATTAATGAATAAAAAACAGTTCAATAAGTTACTATAAAACAATGGGAATTCTATATAATCTTAAGTCAAAAAACATGAGAAGTTTTTTCTTTCAATAATTTCTTTCTCAAAAATTATGTAACAAGATTCTGGGAGTTTGCAAATCTGGGACTACTTTGATAAATCTATAAACCCAAAATAATTATATATTGAAAACAATAAGCTGTTTAGAAAGTGTGTTTAGGAAAACTATATATATAGCTCTTTCAACTGTTTTTAAAAGATGATGGGAGAATATTTCTTTTTTCATTTGTTATTTATTCTTAATTAAAGGGTTGATAATTTTTGCAAAGTAGCATTCAATGAAGGGAAACCACATAAACAAGTAAGACCTTTTTTTGGAATTAATCTTAATGTAATACAAATATCACCTCAGAGCCATTTCAAGTAATAATAAGAAAATTCTCTGAATCATGTTTCAATTATTCAGTTGTCATTATGAAGAATATACCTGGAAGTTAAAGCTGTTTTCATTTTTTGGTGGGAATTCGTGAGAATTGTATATTAACAAATTAATAAGCCAATGAATGAATATTCTTTAGAGATAATGGATTAATTATTGAAATAAATCATGAATTATATTATTTTATCAATAAGACTATGATAAAGATCTATAAGTATATCTTTTTAAAAATTAAATAAGCTGCTGTAGACCCTTTCAAAATTTCAAAAATATAATCAACCTTAAACTTAAGCAAATCTGAATATAACTCAAGAGAAAGCCAGTTTTTTGATATTTTTTTGAAATGATAATATGATTTATGGGAACATATCTCTTGTAAATTAGATGAAGCTGTATTCATTTTTAAATGAAAACATACTTTCATTTTGGATGATTAATATTGGAATCATATTAAATTCAAAAACTACTCATATTGGTATTTCAATCATTTGTTTTAAACAGGAATATCACTTAACTTAACCATTGAAAGAGAAGAAAGAAACATAAAAAATACTTGAAAAATGTTTTCTTAAGAAATAATTCAAGTGAAATGATGGTGCTACCTCAAAAAATGAAAGATAAGAGTGTTCATGAGGGTTTCATTGAGCTTCATTTCCTATTAAAATAAAGTGTTTTTCATATGTTTTAAGAAAAGGAATGGAAAAAAATTATTTTATGCTACTTAAGCAAAGGTTTCTTATCCTTTTTATTTTATTATTTTGGGCTTTCTTATCCATGTCTTAGGGTGAAATTTTGTTTTAATCTTTTTTCTGAATTTTGGAGTATTCATGTGCTTTCTTCACTTTACTAAGTTTCCTATTAGAATTACAAATTGGCTTTAAATTACTTTTATTATTTTTTTTGAAATAAAAAATCAAAGTAGCAGGCCATTACAAGGACTGCTACTATGAAATTTCTGACATATGTCAATTTTGTTACAGTACAGGCACTGTAATGGCTGCTTATGTAATATTGTTGATGATCATTGACAATGTTACAGTAGCTGCCATTACAGGACTTCTACTGTAATTTCCTTTTTTAGTTTATTGACTTGTTCCAGTAGGAGGTTCTCTATTTCATAGCACTTGCCACTTCTCTCTTGAATTGAGAAATAAAACATTCAAACAAGCAGGAATAAGGGAATTCCTCTTAAACAATTGCAAATTTTCATGTTGATAATAAAAATTGATGAATATAATGGATAAAGGAATAAACAGGAAAATGAAAAAGATAAAGATAAGACTTAGCTTCTAGTAATTTTAATCAATAAAGAAAAGAATATATACAGCTTCTTTGTATTTTTGGTAAAACATTTTATTCAAAAATATTTTAAAGCCTTTATCTGTTCCTTCTGAGGTTTCAAATGTTGAGATATATAAGAAGCATAAATTTTTTTAATTCAGCTTCTTCAAAAGAGGCTCAAGTTTAGAAAGTATGGTTTTATATTGGTGAGCCATTTTTTGAAACAGACATAAGTATTAATATTTCTACCAAGTAATAATAAGTCATGAATCAAGACAGATAAAGGCTTTTTCAACGGAAGAATGGTTTTTAATTCTTTTGGCTCTAAAAACTCAGGAATTTTTCCAATTAAAAAGAAATTTTTGTATTCAAGTTTTTATTATAAAAAATATTAATTTAAATATTAAAATAAAAATGAAAAGAATTTTAATACAGCATATTATATACTTACTTCATCCAGTTTAAGAAAGGAAGAAAATCTGAGATTTTAATTAATGTTCCAGTGGCTTGGAGCAACTTGTAATACTAACAAACGTTTAAATCCTGGGTCTAACCTAGTTCACAAGAAGGAGCCAAGCTCATTCTAGGATGGGTCAAAGCTGATTTCCAAATGCAACACCTGCTGTCAGGTGTAGCCAGTTTACTCATGGTGATTGTCAGGCTGTGTCTATGATTGAGTGATAAAAAATGTATATACAATGCTAACTATGACTGTGACATGGATTAATAAAGTTAAAATGGGTTCAAAAATAAAGTATAAGGTTTTTAATACAGAGATATAGTGGTGGTGAGAGCTTTTGAAAGCCCTTTCTGCAGCTTTATCAATGGGATTGCTATAATAGAGAATAAATTACTCAATATTAGAAGTATAGATTATTTCTTTTTCAATAGTATAGCTTTTTTTAAAGTTTTACTATGTAGGAATTCAAGAGCAGGATGGGGATTGATCATTTGGGCAGAGAAAGGTCTCTTTTTATCCTGAAAATGGGTAAAAAGGTCCTCTAGACCTGTTCACATAGGAAGAGTGAAGATTTTTCACTTCCAAGGTCTGGCTTGTAATTCTTACCATTCCTGTATAGCCTGTATTGGGCTCAGATGTGTTTTTGAAACCACATCTGGGAATTTTTAACCAATACAGGGTGAATATTTCCATTTGGGGACCACACAGCCCTCTTCTGATGTTTATGACATGTAGAATGCTATTTAGAACCTGTATGTAAATCCCATATTTACCAAAGTATGAGTTATTGAAGGATATAAAAGCTTATTCATGGATTCTACACCCTATATTCAAGGATATGGGAAAGTATCCCACAGTAAAGGTGTATTGTCCCAATGTCGGGATCTTAACCTTGAAGCTCCCATACCTTTTTCAGTTTTCAAGATATTGAGCTCAAAGTTGATTCATTTTGTAGGCCAGGAGAAGGCTTACAAAATGGTTTTTCATTTGGTATGCATAGCATTAAATATGGAAAAGCTATACCATCTTTAATTTTTATTATTCAGATATGTATTTCTCTCAAATCCTGTATGGCACTTGTTTTCTCCATAGCATTTGTTCTAGATGCATTGGGGGTAAATTTATGGCACCATTGGATAACTTTGATTCTGTGCTTTCCCAAATGACCCCACTTCTTGTCTCTCACATTAAAGCTGTAGAAGTCATATGAGAGGTGAATATTTTATTCACCCTTATTTGGCTACAATTTGGCCATAAATTCTGTATTTTTGATGCTAGCTTGTTTTGGCTAGTACCATGGGATATCCCTGACTGAAAATTTTGATTTGAACACCCATTTTATGGGGTTCAGCCTCTTTCTCTGGATTTCAGTTGAGAGGTGAAAATCAAGGTTTATGCTCATAAATTACTTTGAGCCTGAACAATTTTGTTATTCTTTGCCCTGTGATTATGGGAGTTGTATATTTGTAAAGGGGTGAATTTCCCATTTCTTTGATACCTTTTGAGCTGTTTTGGCTCAGATCTATGCTTTGGTGGTATTTTACTCTACCATTGGTTTATGGTATTTTTGCTGTCATGATTGTGCTTTGGGTTTGAGTCACAGGCTGACACATATAAGCATTTTTCAATGATTTGCACATTTTAGATAGGTCAATTAATTCAATTTAGAAAGTAATTGCAATAAAAGTGGAATAACTTCACAAATATCTCTGAAATCAGTGTATTTCCCTGTAAGGAATAGCTTTTAATGAATAATTGTCTGTATTAGTGACTAGTATATATGTAATGGAAGAGTAAAATAATGAAAATTTTGAATAATCCATTATCTTCTACATTGATTGGGGGAGCTTCTCAATGACTAAGACTATGGTTGAAAGTATCTTCAAATAAATCTTAAGGTTGGAACCAAGGTTGTGTCAGGCTAACTCTATGATATAGCTTCCAGATGATGATAATTGTGAGCCTGAGAGTAATTGTTTTACAACCTAAATATCACAAAGAATCCAAATTGTAATGAAAATTTGATAATAAACTTACATTAAAATATAAAAATATCAAAATATTGAAAATAACATAGTTTTTTTTTTGGAAAAACATTGATAAGAATTATTATAGCTTTCTTTCCAATATGTACGCATATCAAAAATATTTCATAATTGGATTCCTCATAGAAAGTAAGGTGGGGTCACCTTTGAGTGAAAACTTTGTAACTCAGCTTTAAGTAAGCCTAAATTAAGTTTTTAGTATTTTCTGTATGTAAATCTGAAAATTCTCCAAACATCTATTCAAATTACAATACATGTAATTTTAACCATCAATTTTTTGTGTTAAAACTGACATGTGGTTTGTAGTTTAGAAGTTATTAGAAACTGAATTATTTTTTATTGAAATGTCAAAATGTGTGTGTATTACATAACTGAATTCAATTTTAAATATGGGAAATTTATAATTAAAGTTTTTTAATGTTATTTTTTCAGTTTAATTAACTATGTGAAATATAATCACAGTCAATTATGAGGAATCAAAGAAAAAATAAATAGGAAAAATTAATTTTGGGGGGGAAGGAATCTTGCCTCCCACAAATTCCTTTCAGACAGGTGAAGGATGTCAAAAATAATGCAAAAGCTCATAACTTTGGGCCTGGAACTGGGTCACATAAATTGAAGATGAGTTTTTGATACAAACCAGGGCGGTTTTAACTGTTTCCAAGAGGGTAAAACTACCCTCAAGTTAAAACAGAACTTTTAAAAGTATTTTAAACTAGCTTAGATGTCTCTTACACAAATTATGATATGTTTTTAAGGCAATAAATCAAGTCTTACTATAGAAATGGCTGGTTTCAGGGACTAAAATCAATAAAAATAGAAAAAAATAGCTGAAACCAGCCGTTTTTTGGTCCAAAACACGGTTTAATGATTCCATAGTTCTTTCTTTTTGTAAGTGTGTTTTTCCCAAGGTATTAGAGTAAATTTTACTTTTTCATTCCTCCTAGAGGCTCTGAATCTTCCCAGGTGAAGGTCACCATCTGGTATGGTATCTTCTGCCAACCAATTATCTTTATCAGCTGTGTGAGCCTTGAGTTATATTTTACATACCCAAATAGGCCACAATTAATATTAAAGGAAATTATGAACTATTCATAACCCATAAGTCATGCATTTATCCTAAATTTATCACTTTCTATTCTAGAAAGGATGAATAACGTTTTTGTGAGTAAGTAGATCCATGGATTTAAGGAAATATTTAGTGTAAAATGTGTTTATGAAACTGTTGGTAATATTAATATTAATCAACAGTACTATGACTTTTCTTATGAAATATAATAATAAATATTATTTTAGCCACAATTAAACAATTACTTAATTAATTATTTCTTTTACTTGTTATACACTACTAGTGATTATAACAGTAAGCAGTAATTGTCTACAAGAATTATTTCATAATAAAACATCATTATTAAAATAATGAATTATTTTAGTATATAATTATCATTTACAAGAATAATTATAAGTATAATCCTTGAGGAAAGCTTTAAGAATAAATTAAAACCACTCACTAATACTCCAATGAACCTTGGAAAGAGTTTGGGGGAGATTTGATGAATGAATTGTGTATTTAAATGATCAAAATTGATTTATAGCAGTATTGAAACAATATATAGTTTATTTCTATTATTTCACGTCTTTCTGATTCATTATGAAAGATTTAACTAATACTTACTTGTTTGTAACAAAGATATAATTGGATAATAAGATGATTTGGAAAAAAACAGAAAGAGGAGGAATCTTTTAGGTCAAAAAAAGCTCACAGAGGTGTGCCATGGAGCAAACTGAGAAACCAGTGAGTGAGAGAACAATAATCATTTTTGGATTATTTATTGCATCATCTGTTGTAATGTAAGATTATCATAATTACTTAATTAATGCTTTTACGTTACTACCAACCCATTTATGGCTAATAATAAAAGGAGTAAAAGCTGTAAATTTTCTTCAATTTAAAAAGAAACATTAATTCCTCAAATTTATCAATTTTATTGGAAATTTCATCACAGGTTGTATTTTCTGTGAGTTTTTGAAGATTCAGTGTTTCACATGGAATCATCAAAAATGGACTGTGAGTAAAACTTTGAATTTTACTTGTGAAACCATGCTTGTTTTGAATTTTGTTATGAATCATACTATTATTCATTGGTCCTAAAAGCTTCAGAAATATTAATTAATAATTGTATTTTCAATGAATTTTTGAAGTTTTTACCTCACTTCTACACAGAACTGCAAACAGCACAATATAGCTGGTTGCTATGAGGTAAATCAAAGGATACTAGTCCAAAAAGGGTTTTAATTAATTTTATAAGGTTTATCCATGAAAAATACTTAAGAATTGACATGGTTACAGGAGTCTAAGGCATTCTTTACCTCCTTTTCACATCAAAAAAGCAGCTTATTTTCAATTTTCTTATAATTTAATCTGATTTTAACTTGGTAACCAGGTTCCCAAAAGGTTTTAGTATACTAATTGAGCCATAATAAGCCATGGAAACAAGCTTTAGACCTATCCATGTCTCAGAGGCCTTAGAATTTGGGTACCCTGGCTCTGTCTGATGTCATTTGTCCCCCTTAGCTATTTTCATGTCAAAAATAGTAATTTAGGCTTCAAGACTGATATCCACTATGGATTTAAGAATACCATAATTTTAAGTGCCAAAAACATGCATAACAGCATTTTTAGTGTATATGTAACATGGGATTTTTCACATTCCCATTATTTTGGTGTGAAATTGAGAAAAACAAAAATTTTCACACTTCTTTTATGTGGTGTTGAAGTATTTTCCATATTACCACCTCATAAAGTTAATTTAAGCTTATTCACTCTATGGAGCTACCCTAGGTAAACTTTTGTGTAGAATACAAATCTGGCCCTAAATCTATGGATCTACTTACTCACAAAAAAGGTATTCATCTTTCTGAAATCCGAAATGATGAATTTTGAATATATGCATGACTTATGGGTTATGCATACTTAGAATTTGTTTTAAAGATAATTGTGGCCTATTTGGGTATGTGAAATATACCTCAAGGCTCACATTTAGATTCTACACAAAACTTCATCTAGGGTAGCTCCATAGAGTGAATAAATTTCAATTAACTCTATGAGGTGGTATTATGGAAAATACTTCAATACCACATCATCAATACAAAATGAACAAATTTTGAAAATGTTTGTTTTTCTCAATTTCATGCCAAAATAATGAGAACATGAGAAATCCCATGTTAAATATACACTAAGAGTAGTGTTATGCATGTTTTTGGCACTTAAAAGTACAGTATTCTTATATAAATTTCTGGTACACCTATAGTGGATATCATTCTAAGCCTGAATTTCTGAGGCCTCTGAGACATGAATGGTTGTAATGCTTTTATCCATAGCTGATAATGGACCAATCAGTATACCAAAGCCTTTTGAGAGCTTGGTTACCAAGTCAAAGTCCCTTTTAATCATAAGAAAATATCAGATAAGCTGCAATTTTGATATGACAAGGAGGTGATGAGCTACTCTGAATCCTTTATTCAGGCCAATTCTTAATTATTTTCCATTTATGAAACCTTTTGTTGGACTAGTATCCATGCCTTTACCTCATGGAAACCAGCTACAACTGTCCTATTTGCAATTCCACATAAAAATAAGGTTAAAACTTCAAAGATTCATTAAGAATACAATTCTTCATCAATCTTTCTGAAGCTTCCAGGAGCAATGGAGAAAAGGATAATCCATATAAAAAAACATTCATCACTTTCTAATCCAAATTAAAAGTTTTACTTACAGTCCATTTATGATGATTTCATGTGACACACTTAATCTTCAAAAATTGAGATAAAATACAATCTGTGATGAAATTTCCAATGAAACTGATAAATTTGGGAAATTAATGAAGATTTACAGTTGTTACTCCTTTATCCCTTAGCCATAAATGGGTTGGTAGTCACATAAAATGACTTAATTAAGTAATTACGATAATCTTATGTGACAAAAAATGATGTAACACCTTATCCAAAAATGATTAATGGTTTCTCACCCACTTTATTTTCATTTTTCTCCATGTTACACCTCTTTGAGCTGTTGTTGACATAAAAGAGTCCTCTTCTTGCTGTTTTTTTACAAATCATCTCATTATTCAAATATATCTTTAGTACCAACAAGTAAGTACTAGTTATTTCTTTTCTTAAGAGCTTAAAATCTTTCAGAATTAATCAGAAAGACATTAAATAATATGAATAGACTATTTTGAATGTTATTTAACTATGATTTGTTGCATTACTGCTATAAATCAGATTTTGATCCTTCAAATCCACAATTAATCTGTAAAATAACTCTACCAATTCTTGACAAGGTATTATTGGAGGAGTAGTGAGTGTTTTTCTTAATTCTTAAAGTTCTTCTCTAGTAAAGGTTTTCTTCAAGAATTATATTTATAATTATTCTTGCAAAATATAATTATACATTAAAATAAGTTATATTATTTCAATAAGATGTTTTATTATTAAATACTTCTTGTAATTGATTCTTGTAGACAATTGATAATCACTGTTATAATCACTAGTAGTGTATAACAAGTAAAAGAAATAATTAATTAATTAATTAATTGTGTTTATAATAGATTTATTTATTATATTTCATAAGAATAGTAACAGTACTGTTGATCAATAGTAATATTATTAACAGTTTTGTAGACACATCTTACAAGCTGGTTGTCCCTTAAATCTGATAAAATACTGTCTATTTTCCTTCCCATTTATTTTGGTCTTCCTGGCCTTCATGCTCTTTTTCACTGGGCCAGGGAATTCCTCTACTTCCATTATGTCCTATGGAGTTTGACTCTTGTTCCTGGAGGGGAATTTATTTTCTCCTGTTTGGTGGTAAGGTTTGACTAAACTCACTAGGAACACTGGGTGCTCCTCAGAGAATTTTTCTGTGAGTCTGACCTCCACTGCATTTTTCCCTATCAATCTAGTTATAGTGAATGGTCCCACAAATGAGTGTCTCCTTTTCTTTGGGCCTTTGAGGTTGTTGAAATTCAAAGTAGACACTATCACTTTGTCCCCTTCTCTGAAGTCTGGTTCCTTGTGGGTCTTTTCATACCTCTTCTTGTTATATTTCTTTGCCTCAGCTATTCATCTTGCAGCTGTGTCACATTCTCTATTCTACATATCATGGAAATCTTTTTCTGTGGAGTGAATAGTCAGAAGGGTTTTCTTCAAGTGATCCACAGGAAACAAGGGGTTACACCCTTTTTCCACCAATGAGGGTAATTTCCCTGTGGTCGAGTTCTGACTTGTATTATAAGCCTGTTGGATAGCTGGTAGAAGTGTAACCCAGTCATGGGTGAACCCTTAATGGTATTTGTATTCAATGCCTTATGCACAAAATCCTCTAATGATGTCCTCCATTGTTTGTATCCTCCTCTTGGCTAGTCCACCTGTCTGTGGATGGTAAGCTGTGGAGAATGAAAGTTTAGTCCCAAGAATATCATAGAGGTTAGTCCAAAGTTCTGATGTGAATTTGGGGTCCCTATGACTTATGACAATTTTTTGTACTCCACAAGTAGCTATGATGTTATTCCAGAATAACAAGGCTGTATCCACGGGTGTATCTTCCTTGCAAGATGGAAGGCATCTAGTACTTTTGCTAAACCTGTCCACTATTACTAGGCAGGCATTTTAGTCTTCCTTCCCCCATGGGACAAGGCTTGTTACCCAGTCCATGTTAATGTTTCCCATGGTTGCTTGGGCTCTTTTATGTGTTGGAGTAGCCCATAATTCTTCCCATGTTTCCTGTTAGCCTTCTGGAATCTTTCACAAGCTCTGATTTATTCACTCAACTCTTGTTCCCATTGAGGCCATCAAGCTGTGCTTGCTATCCTCTCTTTTTTCCTGTCTTCACTCATGTGTCCCCTGTAGGGGCAGTCATGACATTCTTGAAGGATCAGGGAGATATGGTACCTTTCTATCACTGTCAGAGAACTAGTGTTATTTTTCTGTGATACAGGAGTCCATCTATAAGGAAAAATTTATTGTCCTTATAATCCCTCAACCAGGGCTCCTGTATTTTTTTTTGAAGGAGTTGCAACAATATTCTACATTTTTTGTGTTTGGAATAAAACTTGATAAATGAATTGAAAAATTGATTATGAAGTTCAGAGGAGCTTATTCCCAATATGGAAGTTTCTTTCTCCTCCGGTCCATTTTGGTTAGTATCTGCGGTACCACTTCCTGGTGCCCACTCAGAAAATATAATGTTATTCTTGCTATCTATTTCCATAAAATGGATAGGAATATTGGCAGCTACTTCTGGGTTATAAGCTGGATTGCTTTTGAAATTGTCCAATGACAATCTACTGATTCCATTGCATTTGTATGGCCTTTATGCTACTTGTATATGATGGTCATATTGCCTCTATACTCTTGGATGTCTATTTTCCATCTCAACATGTGGCTATTAATAGTATTCATGTTGAGAAAAGACTTTAGTGCAGTTCATTCTGTGTATACTTCAAAGACTGAACCCTCCAAATAGTAATTGAGTTTTTCCAGAGCCCAAACCAAACATAACCATTCAGTCTGGGTTTCTCCATATCTGGCATCTGAATATTTCAGTTTCCTGTATATTTGACAGATTACCCTTTTTTCAGGTTCACCATCTACAATTTGTCTTAGGTAAAGGGCTTCCCCCAATCCTTGGCTGCAAGCTTCATCTATGTACAGCTTAAATTGTATTTCAAAGTCAGGTAGAATAAGGACAGGTGCATTAGTGAGTTCATATTTGATCCTCCCATATGCATCCCTCCTCTTTTTGGTAATCTCAAAAGATACATCTTTTGAACATAGCTTATATAAGATGCTAGCTATGTGGGAAAAATGTTTTATGTGTTTTCTGTAGTAGCAAGCAAAACCACAGAATTATTTCATCTCTCTAATGCTCTTTGGTACTGGATTTTATAATAATGCTGCTAATTTGTTCTGATTCATGGCCAGGCTAAGGCCTGAGACTTCATGTCCCAGTGCCAATAGTTCCTGTTGGCCAAAATTACACTTCTTCAGTGGATGTTTTATATCAATGGGTTTGGATTCACTCAAGACTCTGTGTATGTAGTGTAAATTGTCTTTCCATGTTTCTGAGTATATAATGATATCATCAATATATACTATCATCCAGCCTTCCAATATTTCTTCTTAAAATATTTTGTCCATCATCCTTTGGAAGTGGGCTGGTGCATTTTTCATGCCAAATGGAATCCTGGTGCACTCACATATACCCTTGTGGAATATGATTCTGATTAGCTCTATGGAGTTTTGTTTAACTCCATTTTGGTGGAAGCCTTTCATACAATCCATCTTGGTGATGTATTTGGCTTTTGCCAGCTTATATAGAGCATGGGGTATCCTTTGTATAGGGTCCATTTTGGCTTTGGTGTAGTTATTCAAAGCTCTGAAGTCTCCACACAATATAGACTTTCAATCATTCCAAGTGTTAAGGACAGCTGTGGTTACCTCCACTATCTCATTTTGTCCAATCCTTCTGATGAGATCCATATCTAGGAGTTCATTGGATTTTTTTTCAATTTCTTTCCTAGTTTCCAGGATTTTTGTATTTGGGGATCTTCTAAGCATGGGTGGATAAGGTATTTTCACATCTAGATATAGCTCTATATCATGGCCTCTAATTTTGCCCAAGGGTTCTTCCCCTATGGGAAAATCTGGCCTTTTCTTCCTCAGAACTTTCAGTAAGCTAAGTTTCTGCTTACTAGTGGGGTTAAAACTGAATTTTCCCTCTTTGAATTGATTCAGTAATTCCTCTAGGGTGTCTTGATTAGGAAATTTGTATATATGAAGTGGTAATTTATTTTATGTGTTTGTACCTATGGTAATATGCCCATTTTTACTATTGTAAATATCAATACCGTACATCCTTTGGCAGTCTGTTCCCAGTGAGAAACCTTGGATGTGGGAATCTTCAAGAACTGAAAACTCTGTGTTGAGTGTTATTTTACCTTTCCTATGGGGTATAATTATCTCTTTGATAATAGTCCCAATGGATTTCATCTTTCCTGATGCATTTTTGAAATTCTTTGCCTTAGTTGTCAAGAGTTGCTTTTCCCAATTTGAGAAGTTTTTGTCAAGATGTTTCCTGGTCACTATTGAGGAGTGTGCACCACTGTCAATGATAAATGGGTGTGAGAATTTTAAATACAAACATTAATCTTAGTGGATTTCCAATTAATGTATGCCATTCCTTTAGTTGGTGTGACTAGGAAGGTCTGTGCATCTTGTGTGTGCTTGCACAAGTTTTTGTTTTAAGTGTCTTGTGGTATTCCTGCTTCCAGCTTTATTTCCTGGATTTATAATTATGTTTCCTCTTGTTACTCTACCAGGAATTCCTCTATTTGGTCTTGGTCATCATCAGAGTTTTCTCTGATGGCATCACCCATAGAGTCAGATTCAGAATACTCTTCTTGGATGTCAGGTTTAATCCATGATATAGATTTACAATGAGAATAAAAAGCTATAGCTCTGCATGTGACACAAAAATGATGATGATTAAATAATGATAAGATGGTTTAAAAGGGCTATAAAAAAGATTTTAGTGATGGTTAGTGCTACTGATAGCTCTGGGTGCAGTGTTTACCTGTTGGTTTACAATAATCAACCCTAAAATAACTACAATTATAGCTATAACAGTTTAATTCTAGGGGTACCACTACTTTAAAAAGCTATACCACATAAGAATACTAAGAAAAGGATGATGTTTTGACTTTTTGGTGAGGAAAAGCCTCCTTTTATGTTTTTCTGGGGTAGTGAGAGGTTGCTTACCTCTGCACACGACCACAGAGTAAAAATTCTCACTACTGTGGGCTGATTTGTGGTTCTACACACTCAATAAAGACTGGTACTGGGTCGAAATTTGGTTTCAGAACCACAAGTTGTCATGTTTATGCTATACAGGGTGAAACTCTTCACAAATGGTATTTACAGGTGTTGTCTGGTGCTTCTAACATGTCATAAGCTGTACAGAACATGCCTGCATGACTTATATTTTTCATGTTATGAGAAATTAAAGAATAAACTGCATTCAATTCAATTGATTAGCTGTTAATTCAATTTTATGGACAGCTGTCTCACAGTAAGTTACCATACTTGCTAGTGTGGGATTACAATCTTAAAATCTGAATGCCTTTTTCAGCTTTAAAGATAGAGAGATTAAAAGTGGATCAATTTTATCCCTTGATGAGATTTACAAAATAGTTACTCAATTGGTATATCTAGAATTAAATAAGGAAAATTTATATATATTCTAAATTACATTATCAATTTGTTGATTTATTACCAATCCTGTATCAAGCTTGTTTGCTCCAGATCCTTTGTTCTAGATGAGCTATGAGTAAATGGATGTAACCATCAGAAATTCCTGATTGTGATATTTCCAAAGAGACCCCACTTTAGGTTTCTCACACTGAAGCTGTAGAAGTTTTATGAGAGGCCAATATTTTGTTCACCCTTATTTGGCTTATTTTTATCCATAACTTCTGTTATTTTGATGCTATCTCAATTTGGCTAGTACCATTAGATAGCCCTTATTGAGAGCTTCAATTTTAACACCCATTTGGTGGGTTTCTTTCTCTCCCTCTGGATTTTAGATGAGAAGTGAAAAGTAAGGTTTATGCTAAGTTCTTTCTTTGAGATAGAATAACTCTGTCATTCCTTATCCTATGGTTATAGGAGTTTTATCTTTGGAAAGGAGTTACTTTCCTCTTTTTTTTGATACCCTTTATGAGCTATTTTGGCTGAGATCACTCTTTAGTGGTATTTTGTGCTACCATTGGTTTATGGTATTTTGGCTGTCATGGTTGTGCTCTGGCTTTGAGTCGCAGGCTTACATTAGATCTCTTCCTATGGGACTTGTGTAATGGCACATATTTTACTTTTTGCCTTTGGAAAGTTGTTAAAAGAGTGGTCAGATTACCCACAAGTGTGACAATAGTTCTCCTTTGTAGTCACTTCTGCCACTTTATCTCTGGGTTTGTCTTTATTCTTAACCCTGAAAGGTTGTTTCTATCTGAAACAATTGCCACTATATGGGGATGATTTCCCTATTTTTTCCTTTTCCTTACATCTTGAAAAGTGTTGGCAATTTCTTATAGATTTCAGCTTTGTTTGTACCTGCATTTTACTGCATGCTCTAGTTCTCCTGGCATTTGTGTCAGGAGTTTGTGATTCCTCATTTGAATATTCATATGAATATCAAAGGCTTTAAGTATTTTAGACTGTTTAGGACACCACTCATAAGTATTTTTTCCAATTAAGTGTTTCCAATTTTTGAATTACATTGGATTTTGACATATCCAGGTACCATTACTCTACTTCTTGATTATCTGACTCTTTCACCATGGCTGATTTTGTCTACCATGGATTTCTTTCATTTCTGTGTACAAAATAATAGCATGTAATTTTGATTCTGTATTTACTCTAGCTTTAATCCAATTTTCTGGTATACTTGACACATCAATGAAGAGTCCATCAATATAATAAATGAGCTCCATATGAGCATATTCTCCTATACCAGAGAATTTTGGCCAACTTGAGGATTCTGGAAGTTGTTTCAGTGCTTCCTTCTCTGAATAAGTAATGTCATATCCATCTTGGTATATTCTCCAAAAATGCATTTGGTTTTATTTCTTCCTGGTGGTATGGAGTATTATCCAAAACATTTCCCTGTTTTTGGAGCTGTATGTTTTGGCAGAAATTGAAAAAATTGCTAATGTCTTGATCCAGGAATTTCCTGTCCCTTTTGCAGTGGTGTTGATCCTCTAAGACTTGATTTCGTCTTCTGTTAGTCCCCTATGAGGCTTTTCTTAGCTTAGCATATACCTCTTGAAGATTATGGATGGTTGGGTTTTGTAAGGTAATTATTTCTTGGAACATTACATTGTTTTCATGGAGCTTTTCAAAATTTCCTCGAGTTTGTGCTACAAATTTGGACATTTTTAACCACAGTTCATTGCTGTTTATGTTACTCTCAGGTGTAACAACACTGTGTTCATTCTGAGTGGGGATACTATCTATATTAGTAGGGCTACTGATTCTATCAGAAGTATTTAGAAATATGTATGGCTCTTGTGTACTTCTTCCACCAAGTCCAACAGCTTCTGGATCATTGGGTCTGACTATTTCTGTCTCTATTTGAAAGAAGTCTTGTTTTTCCCCTTTGATCTTTGTCTTCTCCTGGAAACTACCTGGGATTTTGAAGAATGATGACTCTTGGTCCCTGATCTGCTGGTGCCTGAATAGCTCGAAGCCACTGGAGAGTATGGTTGGTTTACTCCTTGCAAGCCTGACAGAATAAGAGTATTCTCTGTCTGGTTCAGTTGTTCTTCTATGGCTTGGATAGTGGCTTTATTCTCCCTTATCCTGGCTGCCCTTTCCTCAACGAGTTTGTAATTACTGTTGGAATTACACCCTTTCTTAATTACCATAAGGTCTTCAAAGGGAATCTCTTTGAGACATATCTTCTGGAAGCCTGCTCCAAGTTCTGCCCAGTGTGAAGATAGTTTGAACCTCTTTTTGTCCATGATTCATTGGAATAAAACTTTGAGGAGTTGCTGAAGCTGAATAACTTGTTTCATAACCTTCCAGTCCTTTGGTTTGAGGTTCTTGTTTAATTGAAAGGTGAATGGCAGAATGGGTATTATTTCCCTCAGTGTCCTTTCATGCACTTTACCTTCTATGGATTCAGAGTTTCATGGTTCTCTAGTCCTATGAGTGGCAATTGGTATCCACCCTTTATATGATATGAGGCTTTCACTGTGACTCCTCCCTTTGCCCTTCTGCACTTCTGTGTCTGAGGGTGCCACTGGTGTATTTCCCTGTGACTGGGTCTCAAGCGGTATGAAATTTTCTTCAAATTAAACAAAGGATGAGGGCTTATGTCAGTGGATACTTCTTTTAATGCAATTTGCACTTCTAAGAATGGACCTTGCTACAATATGTGTATATATTATGCCCTTGTATTACTATTTCTAATTGAAATGATCAATTTCATGTCAAAAGTACTGTTTTGTGGATGTATGCTCTACTGTTGTATCCCAATATCCCACATTTCAACTTGTAGTCAAAACGTATAATCTTACATGTGGTTCTGTATAAACCATTGAAATTATCAATATATCCAACCATGCCTCTGAAACTGTTATTTACATTACAGAGGTCTTTACTTTATCTGAAAAGAAGAATTTACAGTTGTCTTACTGTTTTGATATCAAAAACACAAGCAAATTTTCCAGTGGTAATTAATTTATAATTAAACCAGGTCAAAATTCCATAAAAAAAACACAGGGGTATAGATTATCTACCACTGGAAAATATGATACTAGATTATATTTATATAATATTATTATTCTTAAAATAGTAATATTGAAAGAAAATATAAGATATAACTGAGGAATTACTCACTTTTTACCCCAAAAAAGTCAAAAAAAGCACAAAGAAACATGGCCAGGCCCCAAAAATATCAGGCAGTGTCTATGATAGAGTGATAAAGAACTTATATAAAGCTCAAAATATGACTTTGACATGGATTAGTAAAGTTAAAATGGGTTCAAAAACAAAGTATAAGGGCTTTACTATAGAGATATAGCGTTGGTGAGTGCTGTTGAAAGCCCTTGGTGCAGCTTCATCAATTGGATTATTATAATAAATACTACAATAATTGAGATCAAAAGTATACCTGATTTTATTTCCAAGAGTATAACTGTCTTGGAAAGTTTTACTACATAGGAATTCAAGAGCAGAATGGGTATTCCTCTTTTGGGAAGAGAAAGGTCCCTTTTTATCCTGAAAATGGTTGAAAAGGTCCTCTATACCTGTTCACATAGGAAGATTGAAGATGTCTCACTTCCAAGGTCTGATTTATGGTTCTTACCACATTTGTATAGCCTGTATTGGGCTCAGAAGTGGCTTTGAAACCACATATGGGAAGTTTACACCAATACTGGGTTAATGCTTTCATTTGGGGACTACACAGCCCTCTTCTGACGTGTGTGATGCATAGAATGCTATACAGAACCTTTATAAAGACCCCATATTGAACAAACTATGAGTTATTGAAGGATAAACAAGCGCCTTCATAGTCTTGACACCTAATATTCAAGGATATGGGAAAGTATCCCACAGTAAAGGTGTATTGGCCAAACTGTAGGATTTTGACTTTGAAGCTTCCCTACCTTTTTCAGTTTTCAACATATTGAGCTAAAATTTGGGCCATTGTGTATCCCTAAATGATTTCTACACAGTGGAACCTTATTTGTTATGCATAACATTAAATATGGCAATGTTATACCATTTTGAATTTCCATTATTCAGATATGTATTTTTCCCAAATTCTGTATGGAACTTGTTTTCTCCATGACTTGTGTTCTAGATGAGTTTGGGGAAAATGTATGGCACCATTTGATATTCCTTATCCCTTGATTTCCAAAATAACACCACACCTTGTATCTCACAGTAAAGCTGTAGAATTTATATGAGAGGTTAATATTTTATTCACCCTTATTTGGCTTAAATTTGGCCATAACCTCTGTAGTGTTGATGCTAGCCATTTTGTCTAGTACCATTGGATATCCCTGACTGAGAGCTTAAATGTTAACACCAATTTTCTGGCTTTAGACCCTTTCCCTTTATTTAGATGAGAGTTTAAAATTAAGTTTTATTCTCAGCAATTTCTTTGAGCCTGAATAACTCTTTTATTCTTTGTCCTATTATTATGAGAGCTGTATATTTGGAAAGAGGATACTTTCCTCTTTTGTTTTATGCCTTTTTAGCTTTTTTGGATAAGCTCCATGTTATCTGTGGTATTTTATTCTACCATTGGTTTATGGTATTTTGGAAGTCATTCTTGTGCTCTTTTTTTGAGTCACAGACTGACAACTCTCATGGCATTCATGTAGTATATGCTTCATTAGATTTCTATATTTCAAAATAATAACACATGTGTGTTTGGTCCTATTATAAAGAATCCCATCAAGGAGAGGGAATCTTCCTTCATCATAAGCTTTTTTCCATACTTCATTTAGTTTGGAAGATAATGATGGGTCTTTGCAATCTTTGATTAAGAGTTTTTGTAAGATATTGAAATTCTTGTTTGGCTTTCTCCATAAATTCCTTTTGTTAGCTTTATTTGTCTTGAAATAAAGGAAATTTGTACTTGAACCATTTTATCATTATTTTTTGGTGTAGTGTAGCACCTAAGTATTCTCCACAAACATCAATGTATAGCTTGAAGGGTAGTTTCAAATCTGTAATTAAGAGAAAAGGGGCATGTGTGAGAGATTTCTTAAGTTCCTCCTGTGCTTTATTTCTTTCTTCAGTTATTTCATAGACTTTTTGTTGATTACAGATTTTATACAAAGATTTTTCATTTTGTGCAAAGTCTTCTATATGATTTCTGGACTATTTATAAAATACTAAGAATGATTTCATTTATTTTGTATTTTGGGGCATTGACTTTAGTCATACTGCTGCGACTTTATTTATATATATGCTCAAACTTAGTCCAGAAACTTTCTCCATAACTTCTGTTTGCTTAATGTGTCTTGAAATAAAGCAAATTGGTCCTTCAACAGGGCTATCATATATTATTTCTGTTTTGTTTAGGGCAGCACTTAAACCTTCTCCATATGCAGAAATATATAGCTTTAAGGGTAGTTTTGAATCTGGAATTAAGGGAAAAGGGCAATTTGTGAGGGCTTGCTTCAATTCCTCCAATTTTCTAACTATTCATTCAGTAATTTGATAGAATTTCTGTTTATCACATAGTTTATAAGAAGATTTTGCAGTTTTTGCAAATTCTTTTATATGCTGTCTGTAATATCCAGCAAATCCTAAGAATAATTGAATTTCTCTCTGAGTTTGGGGTGTTGGCTTTAGTAATACTTCTGCTACTTTATTTTTGTCTATTCCCAAAAATAGTGCAGACACTACATTTTCTAGTGCTTTTACTTCACTTTATGGAAAATGAAATTTATTAAATCATATATTTATATTTACTTGAGCTATCTTCTGTAATACTCTTTCAATTCATAAAATTATAATATCCTCATCATAAATGATTAGCCATCCCTCTGATAATTCCTGATGGGATATAGTATTTGTCATACTTTTGTAATGGGAAATAGCATTATTAAGTATTTGTATATTCCACAGTGGACTATTATCCTCAATATTTTTCTGGAATTATCTGTTAAGGAATCTTGGTGAAACCCTTTGAGGGCATCTATGGCTGTAATAAAATTATCTTGTGACATTTGTGTTAATTTCTCATGAATCCGAGGTATTGGATATCTTTCAGGGATAGTATAGGAACTTAAAGCTCTAAAATCCCCTACCATACTTCATTTACCATTTTCCAGGTTATAATTACCTGTGTAGCTGCTTCTACTTGTTCATTATTGCCCACTTTCTTTAAAACCCCTAGGTCCATTAATCATTTCATGTGTACTTCTAAGGATTCTCTAGCTCTTGGTCTGGCTGAATAAGCTTTTCTTCTTAACAGGGGTGGATAAGTTTTATCTAAATTTAGAATAATATCAGCCTTATGTCCAATGAAGGTACCTAGTCTTTCTTTGTAAGTTTCAAATGCATTTTTTCATTTATATAAGAGGTCAATCAATTTTTCTTTCATTTTTTCTGTTAATTCATTATTAAATTATGCCTCTTTTGGTTTTTTACTTATTAATAAAACTCTCTCTGGGGTTGTTTCCTCAGTTTTTATAACATTAATTTGTTTCTTCTTAATCAAGAAGCCAAATCTTCGTTTTTTATTATCTCTTATGCCAAAATATCTATCTTTTGGGTTAGAGATATCTATTCCATGAATTGATAAGAAATCATTTCCAAGTATGAAATGGTTCCTAGTACAGTTTTCCATTACTACAAACTTCACTTTCATTCTTATACATTGAGATGGGTGTGGTAAAATAAATGTTGAGTCAATTATTCCAAGGTGTTTCATTCTTTCACTTGCACTACTAAACATGACTCCTTGTATTGGTATAAGTTAATTTTCCCAATCTGGTACAATTGTTTGTTGACAATTGTTTCCAGCACATGTGCAGTATACTCCTGTTTACAGTTTTACTCTTGCCTCTTGATTTTTTAACATAACAATAATTATATGTGGTTTTCCAGAGGTATGGCCCATTCCTTTTGCAGGTTTGGTTCTATGCAATTTGGCATCTTGTATCTTTGTAAGGAATGTATCAGATGTTCCAATTTGTGGAAAATTTGAGTTTACATCCAGTACTTCATAGATTAAATAAATTTTATTAATTAGATTGCTTTCATCACTTTCACATGTTTCTGATTGTGAAATATCCTTTTCAGAATCATACTCTTCCTCTTGGTCATTGTGGTTTTCTGTTTCTACAATTCATTAATTTTTTCCGTTTCAGAAAATTACTAGCTAGGTTCCCAATACCACCACATTTATGTAATTTTCTTTTCTCATTAGTTTAATTGTGTTTTACAAGCTTCTTTTCTTTTTCCTTTTTAATAAATGGCTTATTTGGGCTCTTTATGTCCAATTTCTTCCATGTTCTGCCAATTTTGGTTTGTGTCACAATTTCCTTTAGTTCATTGATGTTTACTTCTGTGAACAATGGTTCTATGCACCTGCTCCTCAGGGAATTTTCCATTTCTCCTTCACACTTCTTGAGTATTTTAATATGCATCATTTTTTTTGAAATTTCTGGATATAATGCATTTAATATTTCAACTTGTTTTAAGAACTAAGCTAAAGGTTTTTCTTTCTATTGGTTGAAGAAGAAATTTTTAAACACATTTTCTATTTTATACCTCCAGGAATCATTTTCCCACTTGGTGATTATTTAATATTTCCACCAAGACCATTTATTTTTGCCATTTGTTTACCTTATTCTATAATACTATATTTTTGAATATTTTTCAAATAATGAATTTTATCTTGGAGTGATTGATTCATCTTGTATGGCATAATATTGTTTCAACCTGTCAATTGTCTTAATGAATAAAATGTGGTCATATTCTCCTTCACCTGTAAATTTTGTCCATTATTTAAGTTAAAGGGCTTCTTTAATTAAGACTTGGTTATTGTCATGATGGTTTGAATCTGTTATGAAGGGGTTTGTTAATTCCTCTCTTGGCATAACAGGGCTTCTTATATGAGAAAATGGGGTTGATAATTTTGGCATATTTAAATTTGCCTTATTTATTTTATCAATTTTCTAGGTAATAAGTCTGATTTCACTTTTAATGTCATTTTTAATATTAATCCTTGATTAATAACTTTTTTCTAAATAGTCTAGCAGTAGTTTCTGGTGTTATTAAGTGTTTTCTCCAAATGGTTCAAAAGAAATGGATAATTTGTTCAATTTCTCTTTCAATTTGTCAATACTTTGATCATAATTGATTGTCAAAGGATTTTTCTTTGATATATTTTATGTACTTATAAAACTCTTGTTGTCCTTGTGTTAACTTTTGAGTAATATCAATTAAAACCTTTGGCTTGTTATTTTTAACCATAAATTTAATTTTATATATTTCTTTTTTATTTTTTACAACAATTTGAGTTGAAAATAATATATATTATTGTTTAGTTCTTTTAGTGATGATAAAATTTCTTTGGTATTTTTCAAGGGTAAGATATCATTCTTGATTTCTAATAAAGTATTTTAGAATATCAGAAGACAAATTTGTTTCTTTGGAAAATATGGCTGTCTCATTCTTTGTCCAACTTTGTCCTTGAGTTCCATCAAGGTTCTGGCCATGCTGAAAACATTTTCAATGGCATCTTTTTGGATTATTGGGATCCTGTAACTGGGGTAATATGGTCTCTTGCAGTTCTTTTTCTTATTATTCTTCCCTTCTTTGGGAGGTTGACTGGCTTGTGGCTTGCTGGTAGAAGCTACTGGGTCTTCTTCCTTTCTTTACTCCTTCTTTTTGTTGTGACCTTCCTTTATTTTCTTGATTTGAGGTTTGGATGATAGTGGATTACATCCATTGGAGTATATTACTATTTCCTCATCCTTCACAAATTTTTTGAGGATGTGCCAGGAGTTCATCACTTTTTGGTGTATTTGTGGCAGCATTTCCCAATCTTTGTCTTTTTAGACTGTGTAGTACTGCTTATACTGGCTGATTTAGATGCCTATTTGAGATCTATGGATGTGATTTGCTTCTTTTGGAATGACTCATACTTAGTTCCAATTCTTCTTCAGATATTATGGGCATTTCTGGGACTTGCCTTTGAAATATGGCACTTCCTTGTGTGGATTCTGTTCCACTGGGTATTTTTCCCTTTCTTTTCCCTTTTGTGGGATCATTTCTACCTCTGAGTCAACCTCCATCTGATTGGATTTAATATTGGGAACCTCATATAGTAGTCATAATTGAAATTAAATAATAAAAGAAATATTTCAGAAATATTGATCCTTTTGTGGAATTTAAACAAAGGTGCTCAACTTCAGAGTCCTGAATAGTGGGTCCTGGAGAAACTAATTTATTTTTCTTCTTTTCTTATTCACTGTTGGTTTTGAATAACTTTCACAAGTTTCTTCTACCAATCTTTCAACAGTGGCTTGATTGTCCCCTATTGGGTTATTTTTAAACACTAAAAAAGACAAATAAATATAAGTGTTATTTTTGGAAAGATATGGCAATATCCACATATGAATTTTTTTTTATATATTTTCATAAAAGAGAAAAGAGTAGGAAAAAATAAATAAAAATGAATAAAATGATTTTTTATGATATTTTGATATTTTGGTTTGGGTTTTTTGAAAAAAATGTTCAAATAGTTGATTTAATTTTTTGAAATTGAACTAAAATATGAATTTGTTTTCAATTTATAAATATCCTTTTAAATCACCAGAGTCACTCAAAGAAAGTTCTTTCTAGTCTAAGGATGTGAAAAACCACATGTAAGACCATACAATTGCTTTCCAAATGCCTCAATAGCTTTAAAAATAAATAAATATGAAATTATTATAAAATTTTATGATTATTATTATAATTCATTATTGGATAAACCAAATTTGAATTTTTTTATAAGGTCTTACAAGTAAATATCATGGCCAGGCCTCCAAATGTAAGGTTTGACTATGATACAATAAGTAAAAATTACTAATATTTTACTTATTTTAGTATTAATCTCTTAATTTTAATGAGTAATAAAGTTGGATATTATTATTATAATTAAGGAAGAAAAATGATTATAATATTAATAATTAATAAGATAATATGAATTATATTATAGAAATAATGAAATAAAATAAATGAATTGATACAAGATAAGTTAATATATTCATGGAAATTCTTTAATTTTACCAACAATTAAGAAGTTCAGAAAAATTTCAATTATTAATAAATAACAATTTATAAAAAGGATATTACCAATATTAAAGTTATATATTGAAATAAATACTATTTATATTGATAATAGAATTATTATGAATAATGAAAGAGAAAAATATTATAATAAGAGAAAATAAATCACTTTCAACACTTAAAATGATAATTTTGAAGAAAATTACACCTAATAATGTAAATAAAATTTATTTAAATTTTATCTACAATGAAAATTAGTGAAGATTACAAATTTTATTATTTTTATGTGAATTTAGAGATTTTAAGAGAATTTAATAAATTATAAGAAAAATTCAATTTAATCAAATATAAAATGGCGACTACTAGAATATAAAAAAAATTCCTTAATAATATAAGAATTTTATATTAAATAATAAAGAAATTGACCTTTGATTTATTGTTTTTGTTGCATCTTAGGGGGAAATAGAGGAAGGAGGGTTCCTTTCATAGTAAAGATTATTCCTTCTAATGACTATATACCCTCTAGTAGACATGTACTGAGGTTATCCACTGGAATCAATTAATATTTCAAGTTTTGGTGATGATGACATCATTATTAAAACTTTTTATCTCATTATTATTCCATGTTTAAGAGCTATCACTATAACTCTAATTTTCTGACATCATAAGCTTGGAAAATAATTCAATTTTGTGTATTATAGTATTTTTAATCATCAAATACTAAGATCCAGTAGTTTTATCTCTCATTCAACTGTTAATATTGTAAAAATATTAGAGTTATTGTTTATAAATAATCATTTTTAAGCCTTAAGTTTTCTCATTAATAACTTCTCAAGTTTTTTAGGCTAAAGAAATTCAGGAATTTAACTATGATAGCTTTTCATGTCCTTAAAAATTTTCCAAGAGTATTTTATTACATCAGCAAAACTATATTTTTGGTAAATTTTCTTGTAACTCATTGCTTCTGTTGAAATTTACTATTTTGTACTTCAAACCATGATTTTGTACCTTGAATATCCTGATGAATATTACATCATTAGTCATGTATAAGCTAGCATAATTTTAATATCTATTGTTTTTTAATTTTTGACTACTTTCAATTTAAAGTGATCAACAGCTATTGCTATTTTTCCTAATATCCCCTTATAAGTTTTAACCTTTTTTATAGCTTGCCAGATGAAGCTTATATCTTTATTCTTACAGTTAATTTTTAGTAAATTTCTTTTTGAATAAACTCTTTATCATGTTTAATTCAAAGGTTATGAGCTAAAAACCATGAATAGATTCACAGATCATAAAATTGTGTATATTCAGGTTATCTCAGTAAGTATTGGGTTTACAGATATGACATGAAAGAGTCATATATATAGTTTTTGATGATAAATCCAATGGTGTAGTTCATATCAGATTTTCATGAATTGGTATCTGAGATAATCAAGAACTTATTCTTTTTTATGGCACTTTTACTTGTTTTAAGATTATTATTTAAATTACAAGTTATGTCAATTTGTTTTGTGACTTTTCTGGTTATGTGGACATATTTCAAAGGCTCACACATGGGGCCTGTGACTAAATTTATGATGTAGTCTTGATATCAACCAGGTCATTTTGAACTAATTCCAAGAGGGTAAAACTACCCTTAAGCTAAAACAAACTTAATAGAAAAACAGCTTTAACTGCTTTTAGGGCTTCTTACACACATTCTGAAATGTTTTGAAGGCTATAAACAAACTATTACTATATCAAGGGCTGGCTTAGGGGACCAAAATGGATAAAAAAAGTTCCTTTTTAGTCCAAACCAGGGTTCAATGATTCAATAATTGGATTTTCTGTTGTCAGTTTTTTTCTCACAGCTGATTGGAGTAAAATTTACCTTTGGAGGAAGAGAATTGGTTGCTATAAAAGAATGTCTTCTTTTCCCCACTTTTCTCTTCATGTTAGAATCTTTTCCTTTTATGATTAGTTTCAACATTTTTAAACCAATAAATCAAATATTTCAACCACCAATTTCAAATAATTTCAAACCTTTGAGCCAAGTGCAAAAATTATCATAATCATTTTTTGTAACTCTTTATAGTCATTTTTACCCTTGAACCACTCCAAAAGTGAATTAAAGCATCTTTAATCACTGTTTAATCTTCCACTTTGTTTTCAAATTAACTATGTTCACTTTTGGGTGTGTTTTCTCTTTAATATTCATTTTAGAGACTATCTTCTCATATTAATCTCCTGCAGCTCTTTGCTCAATTAATTCAAGTTGAAATTTCTGTTGCAGCCATAAATATTCCTTGTAGAATATTTTTGGATAAATTTTTCATTTTTTGTTAAACAATGAAGCTTTATAATATCATTTTTTTTTACTAACAAAGCTAAAAAGAATAATTTTGGCATGTTCTCTTTTTCAAAACTCTTAAAATTACTATATTTACATCATTTTACCTCAAACAAATTTTGAGGACAGGAAAATTACTTGATTTTCAAACAAAGTTTCATATCTAAAACTTACATTAATATTTTGTTTAAACTAATTTTGAAAAATAATTTCTTTCACAAAATTTTCTTTTTTTCAAAATTAATCTTTAAATAAATATTTTTTTCAATTAAAATTGGTATTTTTCTTTATTCTTTTTTTTTCTTGGAGGATTATTTCCTATTTAGAACATTATTCAATCCAAGTTTACTTTAAAATATGCTTATGATATGTTTTTAAGTATTCTTCATTTAGTCATATCAATAGCCATTGCACTGAATGTTTCATAAGCTTTAAATAAATATTTTTTTCAATTACAATTGGTATTTTTCTTTATTCTTTTTTTTTCTTGGAGGATTATTTCCTATTTAGAACATTATTCAATCCAAGCTTACTTTAAAATATGCTTATGATATGTTTTTAAATATTCTTCATCTAGTGATATCAATAGCCATTGCACTGAATGTTTCATAAGCTTTATTCTGCTTTATTGAAGAGAACTGTTTTTGTCAATGTTCTTATCTTCATCAATTTCTTTAGTTCTCTTTGGTCTTTACAAGGTTTTCCTTAATAAGCTTTCCATTTATTCTATTCTTGAAGGAATCAAACTTTTAATTATTGACTTACTTGAGATATTCAGGATATCTAGCTATAAATTCTGATTTTTAGAGGAGAAACTTTAGACCTTGAGCTTTTTATTTCCACTAGCTCATTTAGCAATGTTCATGGCGAAAATGGTTGAATTTGATTTCCTCTTATTATTTTTCTAATTTGAAAAGGATATTACCACTTTCCTAAAGTTTTGAGCTTCTTGGATTGTTTTTTATTTACAATGAAATGAAAATGCATATTTAGAACCAAATGAAGTGAAAGTCTATCGCAACATTAATGAGAATGCAACTTTACAATGAAACCCTTTTAAATTCAAAAATAATAATGTTCATTGAAATATAAATTGTAAATATTTCTCACGCTCAAGTCCAAGGATTTGATCCAAAAAGTATGAGTTTCATATTTTTTGAACATTCAAGACACATACTCCAAAAGACACGCCATGCTACTGGCTCCAGAACAGCTGCGTGTTTCGATGGAGCCTTGCGCAAGATGCTGCGTATTGCCATTAGAATTGCTTGAGTTTCACCTAGTGTGGACACTGGAGAGTGACTTCTCCCATGAGATGTCGACGGAAGACTGGATCATCGGCCTTTATCCCAATCAAGGACGTTTAATTGACCCATCGTCCGTTTTCAGCAATGAGCGTGCACAGATTGTCACAGTAGGTGAATTATTGGAAGCAACTCCAAATTGTGGCCTGACCGTCGCCGGTAGAAGGCGCAGTGATCTGAGAGTGAGTGAGCAGATTTTCAAAAGCATTCTCCACTCAGGTCTGCACGAAATGACTCGGCAGGTTTGGCTATCGGCCTAGATGATGTGTTTGCAGTGGTGTCAAGCGGTAGAGCACGCAGACGATTCCTTCAATCTCGCTGCCGACTTGCCGCTGAGCGTACGGGCGTCAAACACCGGCTGTCGCTTGATTCTGATGAGATTCATCCCGGCTTCACTCATCATCGACCGATAAAGAGCGATAAAAAAACCTGGAATCTACGTCCGCTGCTCAGCGCGAGACCTCGGCTTTCGGCGAAGACGTGATGCGCCAGCCAGTCGTGCTCCCTCCGGCGAATACGGCTTCTCGAATCACGGGGATGCTCAAGCTCGGACCACAGACTTGTCCCTCATCCGTGTGCTTGGTGCGCACTCCTGGCGGAAGAGACTGCAGCATAAGGAGCACCGCCGTTGGAGAACCGACAAGCTAGCTGACTGCGCATGCTGCACTGTATGTTCACTGTTCATGCCATGGACCAAACAGCCTAACCAGGCTGGTCTGCTCCCAGAGCAGCCGCTCAGCCGCTCAGCCGCCGCCCGGTTCTGACTCTCAGATCTTAAGGCCAAGGATCAGCTTGATCGCAGGCCCAAGTAGGACTAGATCTCATACACGACTGCGAAAGCTCAATGCCGTAGAGCGCAGTGAGCAGCAGCAGACCAATGGATCGGCCTCGCAGATGCGGGGTACTGGGGGTGCTCTTGTGAGAGAAAGTGCGACTGGGTGGTTCAGCAACTTGCCACAGCTCTTGAGATCTTTGTCCTGCTTTCTACGCTGATTCATAAATCTCGATAGCCAGACAGTCAAGTTTGCTGAGCTCCCCTCGATCGATACCCACAAACCTGCTTTCGCCTCGAATTTGTCCCAACAACTGCCCAGAACAACCCTCCATTATGGCTTCCGCCCCTCAGGACGTCTACTACAATCTTTCTGAGCTGCCGAGCCTCATCTTCCTCATTCCTTTTCCAAAACCCGGAGGCCATCATCAGACCACTGAAAAGTCTCCATCGTTCTTACTCTAGTCAGTCTGCCAACAACGCCTTCATCACAACAGCACTTGTTTACTCCTACCTAATTTTTGCTAGCACCTTTCCTCGTGCCTTATATCAAAAACCGATGACTGATCCAGTAACTGGAAAACGAGGGAAGGAAAAACTTGTCAAAAAGCTTGAGCGAAAATGGCAAGAGGAAGTCAAGCAAGGCGAAGAGATTAAGAGGGGTGAGCATCCAAATGCCGGGGCCTGGAAAAAGTCAAAAGGCTTGATTGCACGAGTTAGTGAATCGGCTCGCTCGTTTATTTTGATTGCATAAGTTGATTGTAATTTCTCGTTTGAATGACTCCATCGACTAATCCTCAAACTTGGCTATAGAATGCAGCGGCGGCAATCAAGCTCATGCCCAGCAATGCAATGGAGGCTCTAGGTCGATTACCACCTAAGCATAAATTAGGACAGGTAATTTTCCTCGAGCTCAGTCTAGCGCTAGTTTTCTCATAGCTACAACCATTTCCAAACATATCGATGTTTACTCGTATAAAGTCATTAATTTTGCTACTTTGCGCTGTGGTATATAGGTCAAAATTCTTTATCAAGACCCATCCGACAACATACCAGGACTTAATGTAACCCATTTCACGGAAAATCAGCTGAAGGACAGGTTTATCGAAATGCTAATCGAAGCCAAGAGAAAAGCATGGGCCAAAATGATCATGTACGCTATCTAGCTTGATTTCTTTGCTTGCAATTATCTTCTCCAAATCGCAAAACAAACATCTTGGCTTCTGCAAATTTTTACGAAATCCAGATCGGGGGTTTTGTTGCCAGCAACTTTAGCTATGTAGGTTATGCTTCAGGCTTTATGGCTTGATACTTGGAAGGTATTTATAGGGGTTTGAATAAACTCAAGTCAAAATCTCACCCGTTACTATGTTTTTAGCGACATTTTTGTCATTGTGCCACTATTTCTCTTTGAAATCAACCTTGCGTACTTTTCTCTGCAACTCAACGGTGAGGTTTCTTGTTGTGCCACAATCCCCCTCCTTTGCTACAATTTGGGTTGAGCTGTCAAGTCTGATTTGTCCACTAACCATACGCAACATCAGGCGCCCGCAAAGCCAACAACTTGACACCCTCTAAACAAAAATCTCAATCCTCTCCACCCTCATCACAGTTTGCTCATGAAGAAGCATCAACTGTAGCGAAATCCCTATTTTCATTTCATGTTGCTCAACCTCGCACATTTAATCGAACTGTCGAACACTTGTACAACCTTTGCTCAAAAATTGATAATCGCAAATTCCCTTCGGTCTTGAGCATACCCCCATTAAATTATACGATAGATACAAGCATTGTTACTGATTTAATTACGGAGTTTAAGAAACGGCTGCCTTCCTCTGTACTTGATCGCCACTTGCTCGATGAAAAACGACTTGCTGAAGATCTTGATCGAGCATTGAAAAAGGCTGCAAAACAATATGTTGCAACTTTAAAATAAATTCGGCTCGATGTAAAATTGACTGCCTGTTTATTTGTCTTCAGCCTCAAGAATATGAATTCACTTTTACTAGCTCATCCTTTTATCTTTTACTGTGAAATCATCTATCAAGAGTTCAAAATTTAAATCGTTAATTTGAAAGTGCAACATAATTAGCTATTTATACAAGGGGCTCTGTAACTAATAGCATCAAAGGCCTAAACCACACGAGCACTTAATACGTCTTCTATAGCCTTTAACTCCTTTTTGACAATGCAAGTTTCAAACAATTATCCATAATGCAAAACATCCAGTATTCTCTTCTAGCTGATTTTTTCAAAATAAATTTCTCTTTGTGGGTTTTGTCCAAAACATTATTTTACTTTTATGGGTACATGCAGAGGGACTTTATCCTTTTCTTTGTTCTTATTCTTTGGAAAACGGATAAAATCTTTAATCTAAATTATTCTTAATGTAAAAATGTGCGATTTTTGTGTAATTTACTTGTAAATTTTTGAAGCTTTTATATATTCAATTCTGTAATTCGACAATTGCAAACTTACTCACGACCTTTTATTTTCAGAACCCTCATGCTTCCATTATATTCAAATATCACTTCGGTGGTACTTGAGCTATTTCCTAGTTCAGACATGCCCCTTACCTGTTTCGGTTTCTGTCTCAATAAAGAAAGATAAAATGTCCTTAAATATGAACCTAGGCGAAAGACAGAACTTTCTCATTTAATCACGCTGAATTTCTTGGTTATAAACAAGTTTAGAAATTGACGCTTTGGCAAAAATATAAAAAGTTTTTAACGCCATGTTGTGTTTAATATTATTCAAGACAAGTTAGTTTGATTAAGGCAGTCACAACCTATCTTTTTTCAATTTTCACACTTCATATGTGTAGATTTAGTGATATGATCATATAAGGAATAAAAATATTTTCTTTATAGATTGAAGATAGTTTTTGAAAAAAGTGTCATTTGATAATTAGAGTAAAAGAAATTGATCACACTTTGTTTGTGTGTTTGGTTGTTTCTTTTTTTGATTCTTTAATAAAAAAGATTTTAATCAAAAAAATTATTTTAAAAAAAAGGCAAAAGAAGAAAGGAATACAGTCAAAACTGTCTTGAGCCATACCTCTCATAACCTATGCCCAGACTTGTCCACCAACTTGGTGCGCGCTCAATCTCACTACGTAACTCATAACCTGTCAATTGCCATGACCGATGAGTTTTTTGATTTATTTAAACCCCATAATTTCTCGCCTATTTACTGTTTAAAATTTCCACTTTTTACTATTTTGCTATCATTTTTCTTTGTAATATCTGCTTTCTACTGTTTTTCTATCATTATTTTCTCCTCAAAATACTTCTTGACAGAACCAAAAGGCTGATATTTGATATTCCAATAACAACTGATCTACCCATTTTTTTTGCCTGCACTTGAAATATTGTCACATTCATAAGAAATCCTCCTCAAGATCCAAATTTAATTTCTTTTTTTGAAATGATTGTTGTGGTCAATTTAGATCAAAGTGAACCACAACTTGAAGCATCAGATATTCCAAAAGAAAAATTTTCTACTGTTGAAACAAAAACAAGGACCACTCATCAATGAAGAAGAGGAATGGCTTTATGGCCAAGGGAAACTTAGCAAAGAGAATTACATGGTTGATTGAATCTTACAACATGAACTCACTAAAGAAAATTAAATCATCTTAACTGAGAAAGAATTCAAATCAGTTAAACATATCTTGAAAGCAGAGAAAAATGAAGAGTGTGAAAATAAACAAAACAAAATACCTGTGGGGGATATTCCAATTTCTGGAAAATGAAACCAATTGTCCATTAAAAGAATACCTAAAGGAAGAAAAATACATCCTGATTATTAAAAATAAGGACCTTAAAAATCACATGTGGTCACATCAGAAAAGAAAATTGAGATTATGAACTTGAATAATGAGAATTGAATGAACCAGCACAGAACTACCAATCTCTTCAATAAAATATTACCACAACTTCTTCTCAAGAAACCACAACTTTGAGCTTGGTTAAAATATCAGTAGTGAATATGTGAAGAAAATATACACATTGGTTAAAAAAATACAAAAACATTTGTAGCTATAAGACATCAAAAGGTAGATTAATTGTTAGATCATTGGGCTCAATAGTCTTCCTAAGGTAATTATTCACTTACTGGAAATGTTATTTTTGAAAAATGGAAAGAACTTTTTTGGATCTCTGGTATTCCAAGCTCAAACTGGCTGCAAAAGGTACAATTTCTGGGTTGAGGTATTCAAGAGACATAATTATTTTAAATCCTTCAAGAAGCATAAAGAGGTTTCTTCAATTATTACATCTTTTGTTGACAAGGAGATAAAGATACTCCAGCCAATACTATTCCAGTTTATACCATCCAATGTATTTAACATTAAAAAAACTGGAATTGTTTATTCATAATGCCTTTTTTTGTTGACCTCATTAAAATTTCAGGAAAAAGATACCATAGATATTATTTCTTTGTAATTGTTCATAACACCCCCAGATAAACTCTTAGCATACTTATGGTCAAATTAAACAAGAATTCAATGACCCTTGCCTTGAAATTAAATGTGACTGGATTAGGAACTCTCCCATCAATCATTATTAGAAAGCTCTTCAGGCCTTGGTGCTTTAACAAGAAGGAAAAATTTCAATATTAATATCAATACCATCATAATTAAAAGTAATGAATTAATATTTTAATATTTCAAGGTTTTACTATGAAAAAATGAGTAAAAATTAATAATATTTTACTTATTTTACTCTGAATTTTCCTAATTTTTAAACAATAACAAGATTTAAAATAAATAAAATAATAAAGAGTTATTATAATTATGAGATTAATATTTATATCTTTTTTATAAAAAAATTAAAATAATAAAATAAAATAAATATATTAATATTTGATAATGAATATATTTATTGAAACCTATTATTGTTACAAAGAAAAATAATGAATGTGTAAAGAATTGTTATTTAATAATAAATAACAATTTATTATGGTAATATTACCAATATTAAAGCTATATATTAATATAAATACTATTTATATTAAAAAAATAATATTAAAGAGGAAATAACCTACTTTTAAAATTTAGGATATTAATTTTGTTTTTTTTAATTCTTAGAATTTATATATAATGTATTTAAGTTTTATTTACAATAAAAAATAGAGAGAATTACAAATTTTACTATTTTTAAATGGATTTAGAGATTTCAAGATAAATTAACAAATTATAATAGAATATTGATTTAATAAAATATAAAATAGTTATAACTATAAGATAAAGATTTTTTTCTTTAATAATATAAAAGGTTTATATCAAAGAATAAAGAAATTTAACTTTTTATTTAACGGTTTTATTGTATTGGTTGCATCTTAGGGGGGAACAGGTCAAGAAGATGTCCTTTTATAGTAAAGATCCTTCCTTTTAGTGACAAGATACCTTCCAGTAAAAACTTACTGATGTTATCCACTGGAATTGATCAATATTTTAAGTTTTGGTGAAGATTACCTCATTATTAAATCATTTGTTCTCATTATTATGCCATTTCTTAGAGCTATCACTATATCTCTAATTTGATGATATCATAAGGTTGAAAAATGATTGATTTTGGGGTATTGTAGTATTTTTAATCATAAAATACTAATATTCACAGGTTTTATCTCTTATTTAACTGTTAAGCTTAGCTTAAGATTAGAGTTATTAATAAGAAATGATCATTTGTAAGCCTTCACTTTAATCCTCAACAACTTTCAAGTTATTTAAACTACAGAAATTAAGGGAAAAAATTCTGATAGCTTCAAGTTTCCTTACTGAGATTTCAAGAGTATTTTATCACATCATCAGAGCTCTATTTTTGATGATTTTTTTTGCAACTCCACTTTTCTGTCAAAATTTACTATTTTAGACTTCAAACCATTATTTCATGGGGTTATACCTTGAATATCATGATAGAAACTATCTCATTATTCAAAAATGAACTACTATAATCTGAATATATACTTCTTTTTCTAATTTTGGACCACTTTTTGTTTTGAATGGTCAACACCTATTCCTATTTTGTTCAATATGCCCCTATAGGCTTTAACCTTGTTTATAGCCTTCCAAATAAATAACATATATTTAATCCTACAGTTACTGTGTGGTAATTTTTTTTTGAATCAACTAATTATCATGTGTAATTCAAAATATATGAGCTAAATTCCATGAATATATTCATTGAGCATAAAAGTGCATATATCCAGGTTATCTCAATAAGTATTGGATTTACACATATGAGATAAAAGAGTCATATATGTATTTTTTGATGTTTAATCCAATGATTTCATTTATTTTAAATTTCTACTTGTTTTTTTCTGAGATAATCAAGAATTTATGCCTTTTTATGCCTTTTTATGGAATATATACTTATTTTAAGATTATAATTTCAATTCTTATTATTAAGATAAGCTTTGTAAAGTTTTTTTGTGAAATTATTGGATATTTTTTCATTTCTCAAAGGCTCAAACATTTTTAAAAATTTAACTTTGAAATCAAACATTTATATTCAAGCAAAAGGATGCCACATTACACACTTTCTGGACACTTTCAAAGGGAAAAAACTCCTGGAGATTTTATTTACATCAAGGTATTCCTCTTCTGTCCAAACTTTAATAACCATTTTCAGACACTTTAAACAGGTATTATTCATGCATCCAAAATTCAATATCACAAAATCTTAATTCATTTGGCAATATGTTACTGCAATCATAATATCAATTCTCACAAAATTTCAAATGTAGATCAATTAAGTGTAATTCAGCTTTTCAACTTAACATTGAGATCAATAGCTAGTGGATCTCACAAAGATTATATTAAAATTTGACACACTACCAATTGGTTTTGAAATGATCCAGTCATAAGTGTTACTAGAACAACAAACAAAACAATTGAAAAACATGGGATTTACTTTAAATAATAATTAATATTCTATCTCTGAGATATTAAATTACATCAAATAGAAGGATTTAAAACCAATTTCTACTTATAAAATATTTGATGACAATTACACATTTACACAAGAGATGGTTAATATAGAGATTCCTGTTCCATGAATCAGAAATTTTATCAATTAAGTAGAAAACAATTAAAGAAATGCCTCCTGTGCATCAATTTAGTCTGATCATTTAAGTGAAGACTTGAAGGGCTATAAGAAAAGTTTTGAGCTCAAATTACTTAATAATGATAAGTAAAAAGCCATACTAGACTATCTCAAATCTTCCTAAATTTCCAGATTTTTTATTTAGTGTTTGTGATTCCCCAATCTTTACTCATATTTGTTTAATTTTACTTTTTACATTTATTTTCTCTCCAAATTCTCTGAGGAATTCAAAATAAATATTAAATTTATGTTAAATTTTGTTCTAAATTGTGCATTTCATATCTTTGATATGAGTAATATGCTCATAAGTATGTCTTATAACAAGCTTGATACAAAAAAAAGTTCAAAAACATTTTTTGGTTTGATACTATGTATTTTAGAAGGTACTTTTATGACTAATATCCTGTTAAAATCTATTGAAAACCCTCTCCACTAGCAGGTATGGGTGATGAAATTTTTGACTGTATTTATAATTTGAAAAGTTATATTCAAATTTTTATATTAATAGTGGTAATAGAATCTAAAATCTTTATATAACTCTTTTTGGAAGGGGTTTTTTACAGAACTATCTTGACAGCTCATGATACCATCTTCTGTAAAACATTCTGTAGCAAAATAATTAGATGAAATTTTGTAAGTTATGAATAAATCTATGTTGGAATTACAGACTCTTCAAGTCCTCTTGTATTTATTCGTTCTGTTTCTTTCAAGATCAAATCGTGACTTATATTTTGTTGTAAAATCATAGATCCAATGATGCCTTACATCATACTATATTTTCTTTCCTCAAGCTACTCTTCCTGAAATTAAAAATTGAGAATATATAAAATGAAACAAATTCTCACAAGAAAATTTCTTATCAAAGAGAGACTGGCTAAGAAAAACTGGATTCTGAATTATCCAGTATTTGGATATACCAAGAAATCAAAACAAAATCAGTAGTTTCATTCAGAATTAAAAGATAGTTCTGAAAAAACAGGTGGCTCTTGCCATCAAGAGCCAGAAAATATTTTCATTTGGTAAGAAGTTCTCACAGATATCTAATTCCTTTGTAAAAAACCCTCCCTCAGGCTCTTCTACCTCTTATGGGATAAAGCTGGCAAAAGAGCTTAATGAGGAAAATAATAAAGCTTCCCCCTTCAAGCTTTACCTTGGAGGTTCTTTTCTACTCACAAAAGTGAGAACAAGAGGGCATTAAAGAAAAAGAATATTAAATTTTAAATATATAGAAGTAATAATACAGAAGCTAGTTCCAACGCAAAAAATATATAAATAGAAAGTTCTTCCAATGATGAGAATAAAATTCCATTAAAGAATTATTAAATTGGAATTAAGAAGTAAAATTATCAAAAATATCATAATAAGAAGTTCTTTAGGAGAAAACATTTGAAAAAATAATATTTATATATTTCTAAAAGAAAACTCAAAGAAATCAAAATAGGTCAAGAATATAGACATAATCTTTCAGAAATACAGAAAAAATGTTGGTTCTAATATAAAAGAAGAATATTTTGAGAAAGAAACAGATAAAATAGCTAATTAAGAAAGGAAAAAACGTTTCAAAATTCATAAAAAAAAGGAATTTGATAAGTAAATGTCATATTTGCTCCTATATTTCATAAATCACTAATCTCAGATACAAAATCGCCAAAAATAAAAAAACACCAGTGAGAAGATATATACCTGCTATGAAATCCTAAAAAATAGTGCTTTGGTGTAAAAAATTTATGTCATTAAGTTTTCTGAGGGTAGTAAATTATGAATTCCAGATAAAGATATTCATTTCTTCAATATGAGGTACAGCCATAAACTATCCATCACAAATCTAATGCATTTTTTTGAAAATTGGATGGGCCAAGTTTAACAAAACAATCCTACCAATGATTCATGGTAAGAAAAGTCTAATAACCAATGAAAAAAAGAAACTCGCTTTGCACTGTCTCCAAAATACCTCGTGAAAAGTTAATTTCTCAGGAACCACAATAGATAAAGTGTTGGACATGTGATAAAATTGTTGAAAGTGATACTATTAATATTCAAATTTGTTAATAAAATAAACCCTCAGAAATTTGTTAGGGCCTTCTAGGTTTTGTGTTTTATTTCTTATCCAATTTTGTTTCAATATTATTTTTGGAATCAATATAAACTCTTCATCTTCATTTTGAAAGAGAGGTTTTTGAGCTAAGGGTATCCTTTTGAATAAGCCACTCATTATTATGTATTTAACGTTGATTGTTGTGTGAGTGATTCTGTAAATATAATTATTTAGTTGAAAAGTATCTTTTATGAGAAATTCATTGTACAATATCATTTTTCTGAAGAAAAAAAATCTTTAATTTTTATCTACAGAATGATAATCATAGAAATATTTACAGAAAAAAGAACTGTAGATTCTCTAATGGGTTTAATTTTCTCATATAAAAAGATACATATTGTACCAAGACTAGATAAAAACACATTTAAGTTAGAATAAAACTAAGGAAAGTGTTTATTCTCAAAAAACAGTGAATTAAAACTAATCTAAAGTAAAATAATGAAGAATATTAAATATAAAATTTTAATGAAATTCAAAACAGTTTTTTTAGGGGGGAAGAAGGGCTCAAGATATTATTGAATTATTTTAAGAATTATCTTTTGTATAAGAGATTGTTTTGGCGTTACAGTTCAAATTTTTTTTGCTGAATTTCTTAATACTTTGAAAAAGATATTTTATTCAATCTTTAATATAAATTTGGATTTTTAAGTATTCATTTAACAATATTATTTTTAAAAAATAAAGAAAAAACAAAAAGAAGACTCAAAAACCAGATATAATTCAAGAAAAATTGAGAGAATTTGAACTTAATTTTTTTAGATTTATCAATCAAATTACTAAGATAATATTCTATTTTTACAAAAAAATATAAGACTTAGCTTTAAAATGCTTTATTATAAATTTCAAATGGAAGACCATTCTCAAAATAATTCAGCTTTTGAAAACCCTTTTTCATTTCAAACTATTCTTAGTAAAAAGTATGAAGGGGTTCAAGGAAATACAAGATTTTTAAATATTGGTGTGGGGAATTTTAGTCTACTAGCCAATTTTCTCCACAGTATTTTTCATTTTAAAACAAAATGATACATCTCATATTGAATAATTTTTTAATAAATGTATATATGATTATGAAGAAAGTTGTTTTTAAAAATCAGCTAACTGTCAAGTTTCAAATAGATATATATTCAATTTGTTTTTGTTGTTTAAGTAAAAAAAAATTTAAGTAATTTAACTCAAACAATAAAAAACTCCTTTTTGTATTTAATTATAAATAAATTAGTTCTTTTTTTTATAAAAATAATTAATTGATAACATCATATGTGTGTTAAACTTGCTAATTTTTATTTCAAAATTAGTTTTGCTAGCTATTCTTAGTCCTTTACAATTATTTATTCTTATTATAAAAAAACTCAACCTTATTTTCAAATATTTATGGAATCATATTTCTCAATAACTGAAATGGTCATTTCAGGATAAAAGGAGGCCTTTTCTCTGCCAGAAAAGGAAGCCCCATCCTTCTCTTGAATTCCTACATAGTACAACTTTTAAAAAAAGCTATACTCTTGGAAAATAATTAGGTATACCTTAAATCTTAGCGTATTGTAGCTCTTATTATAGTAGCTCAACTGGTAAGACTGCACCCAGGGCTTTCAACAGCACTTACCACTACTATTCCACAATAGTAGAGCCCTTATATTATTATTTAAAACATTTTTTAATCATAATTATCCATGTCATAGTCATACTTAGAGCTTTAAGTACTATTATTACTACTTCATAATAGACTCAGCCTGAAAAAATGAATAATTTAATCTTTTTTGAATGATAAGAAGACTTTTTTTATAATTGATTTCAATTGGAATGCATTTTTTAGGAATAATTAATTCAAAATTGAGGCTCAATAATTTTTAATATTTTCATATTTCTTTTTTCATTTATTTAATTGCTTTTTTTGATTTTGGGATCACTTTCTAACATAAGAAATCAATTTTTTTTAGCTATATTTCAGATTTCTTATTGGCCATAGGATCATATTTTTTGTTTCACATTTTTTGAGAAGGTAAACTGATTTAAATTAATTATTAATAAACTATGTTTTATAAATAGAAAATCCAGTTAAAACAATAGTAATTTTCTAAAAACCCTTTTTGTTGTTGGAAGATATAACACTATTCTTTGAATTAAGCTCATCATTTCAGATTTGATCAATTTTTTGATCATTAATGAATTTATATTATCATAAAAAATGATATTCCTTACACTATTTAAGGTAATTTTTCCATTGGACAAATTGGTTCCCAATTGCTTTCATCACTTTGAAAACTGCTCAATAATCCTTTCATTTATTAAGTTCGGAAATCTAGCAAGCCTCATATATCTAACACAAGATGTTGGATATGAAGAGATGCATATAACAACATGAAGCTCTCTCATTTTATAGGAGAACAATTTGTATTCTAATTAACCACTCCTTATTTGTTTCCAAAATAATTCTTCAAAAATTATTGAATATTTTGATCTATTATTTTAAAAATAATAAATTTTGATGTTTTCATCATACAAATCTAAATAAAATAAATATTTTTGTAATCAATTATGAAATTCAATTTTTATAATTTTATGATTAAATAAAATATTATTTATATCTTTAAATATCAATAGTTTTTGTATTGCTAATGATGAAAAAATTTAAGCATGTTAGCTAAATAATTTATTTCAGTGATGGGGAAAAGATTTTCAGAAGCTAGAATAAATCAAAACATAAAATAGCATTTTTCCATGTATCATAAATTTATTTATTATGGGATTTGTCACAGGTCTGGACTATTTTCAATTCATGCATTTCCAGTAGAGAAAGATGGACAGGAAGCCCAAATTATTTGAAAAGAGATTTTGAGAATTTAATTAAAATAGTCAAGCTTTGAAGTGAATATTTTCTGTTTTCAAAAAGAGAATCCAGAAGGTCTTTTGCTTATTTTTTTAACTGATGGCTTTTTTTCTCTTAGATCTTAAATAGTAAAATTATCTGAGTTTTGTGGCTTAAATATTTGAAACAAGCTCATTTAAGCTTGGAAAATTGTCAAAAATGTTTGAAAACTTGTAAAAAGAAAGCTTATTATAATATAAGAGTTCTGTAAAATGAGACAAAAACAAGTCACCACTTCACAATTTCAGTTAATGCTTTCCCCAAACTGACTTTATAGAACATACATCAATTAATTAAGACTTGCAAAAAAAGAGAGGGTTTGAATTATGAAAAAAATTGAATTTTCTTGAGAAAAGAAATTTAATAAAACTTTTGAGTTGGGAAATAATTTGGTTTCTGAGGAGTAAGCTAAGCCCAAAGCAATTTTGAGGCTAGTTTATGGTTTGTGCTTGTTTTTCTGTAGCAATTTAATCTATATTATTCCATTCTCAAAATAAATTCCTATTCAAAATAAAAATATACATTTATGTTTTATGAATTCAAATTATTTTTCTTTTATTTTTTTGAAATTAACAGAATTGATTGAATTGTTTTAGTTTCCTCATTTTGTTTAAAGTTTTCTCTATGTGGGAGACTATTTTTGAAAAGTAGATGAAAATTTATACCACTTATAAATCAAAGAATCCTCAACTACTATGAGCTCAATATTCATGAATCAATTGATCCCATTATAATCAATAAAATCAGCAAAGAAGCACCCATTTCACAAGGCCAGAAATCAACATATTTGAAGATATAAAAAAGTAATTTGAATATTAGAAAACCAAAAAAAAGTAAAGCAAAGGATTCATTTTTTGTTCAAATTTCCTTTGAATTGGTTTGAAATAAAATTGAAACTCCTGAGATATTGTTGTAAGCTCTCCTATTCAGTTTCTCCAGATAAACATTTATACTAATGATGTGACTTATCATATGGATCTATTCAGAAAAACTTTGAGGCCAAATTGGGGCTTTAAGCAGCCTTCTTTAAATAATAAAATTGAAAATTCTGAAAATATATGAAAAAAATTTATTAGTTACCCTTCCACTTTGTATGGGTGCAACATGCAAAAAATATGGGCTACATACAAAAATTAATCTTTAGAAAATAGGAAATGAATTAAAAGTACTCATCAAAGAGTAAGAGAGAATGAGACAACATTTGGAAAAGCACTCAAGGATCAACTTTCATTACTACAGAGAATGAGTTGAGTTTTTGGCACCAAATCAAATGAAGAAACATTATAAATTTAGCTTTCTCAGAGATAGAGAAATAATTGAGGTTACTGATATATAAAATGAGGATTGCTTTGAAAATATTTTCATGCTATATGATTTTGATAGATCTTGGGTAGATCAATGTTATGAAACTGAATTTGGAACCATCATGGTACAAGAAAATAGCTCCACTCAAATAAATCATTCATAAAAATATCTAGCTGTTAAAACCCCATATGAAGATCAAAAAGAAATTTTAAATATATTTAAATTACCCAACATAAAAATGAAATCAAGAAATAGCTACTCTCCAAATATAGATCAAAATAAATAAGAAATTTTAATATTCCTGATTGCACCAAAAGGGCAGTAGCCACCTCAGTTATCAAAGATGAAAGATGAGTCTTTCTTTGGTGCTTTCTCACATGCTATAAGCTCAAAAATACAGGTTATGAGAAAGGATTTATTATAAATAAGAAAAAAGCAAAATATGAAGTGAACTTACAGATTTAAATATCAAAATCAAAAAATCAAAGAGAACACAAAAATGAAATTTTTACAAAATTAGAAAACTGTATCAAGAAGGGTATACTATTGAAGAAATTGATTCTATTTCATTAAATCCATTAAATGAATTTGTTTTTTCTCAGAGTCAAATTTTTTCATTTAAAAACCTTATTAATGTGTATTTGCTTATTGAACAAAGTAATTTTGCATATTTTGAAAGTCAGATTGAACAGTCATCCATTGAATTAAGCCAAAGAATCAAGCTAAAGTATTTTATCAGAATTTTCTTATACAGTTTATTTAATGACTTACTAAAATGGGAATAAAAACATACTTATTTTAAAATGAAGAAGGATTGAATTATAATTCATTTTTATTCTTAGCTTTTCTCCAATATGATCAATTTATCATTGAATATTCATTTTAAGAAATGTAAAATATGGTTTTTAATTGTCAGTTTTCTGAGCCTTTAACTGCATTTTTCTTTTGAAGATCTTAAAAATTTATATATCATTGAAAAATCATAATTATACACAAAAGAATTTGGTTTACATTTTGGCTCAAGCAATCTATCAAGCTATTATTCTATGCCAACCATTGATTTGCATTATTTCCAATTAATCTCTATTTGAAATATTGGTAAAAATCAAGCTGCATAATTCTTTCCAAGTCATTTGATCTTGGATTTATTAATAATTAATTCTGTTAATTGAAGGTAATGTTCTGGCTCAATTTATTTCACATGGACCTTTGGGAATAAGGAGTGGCCTGAAGCTCAGTGAACAAGTTATTACTTGGAGTAACTCCAAATGATAAAATAAATAGGAGGATAAATAATTCAACAAGGATTATGTACAAAAATGATAAATCAAGACAGGAATTCAAAGGTCAAAGATACAATCAAGTAAATCTTCATATAAGTGCTTCAACCTTTCAAAAAATAAATGGGAAAATTGATAAGGATAGTACCCAAAATATCCACTCAAAATGCAAATAAAGGTGGTAATTACTGACTTCAAGCTCTCAGTACTCACTATGAAAATATAAAATAAAATAAAAGATAAAAAGAAATCCGATATATTAAGTAACTTGGGGGAAACCTTCCAGGGGCTTAAAGAGTGGCCAATATATGTACAAAGATGAGATCTTAATCGTTGTAGGTTGGAAAACAAGCTGTATGATCTTAGGTAGCTGTTTAGGAAGTCTGGAGAAAATTTACTCGGACCAATTGGGAAATGAACTTTGTGAAGTTTAATTACCTAGGCTATGTAGGCCATACAGGTTCATTTTACTGAAGACTGTTTCTACCAAATTGGGAATTTCCTGGCTGTATCAGTCTTTGAAACCGCACAAAGGATCTGAACTGGTCCTCTTCAATAGTAATTTAGATTCCTTCGAAATATTCCCTTAAAGAGATTCTAGTTGAATAGAGGACTCAGTCTGAGAAGGCTATGTGGCTGGTACTAGTGGGTACCTAGAGCTTGTCCTCTCAAAGTTTTTCTCCTTAAAAGAGTTCTCTTTCAAAATTGGTATTGAGTTTTGATGGGGTTAAGAGATGAATCCTTGGGAAAAAATTTCATATTTGACAAATATAGTCAATTTCAGGTTGGTTTGACCTTGAATGAGTTGGAATGATATATGGCCATTGGATGGGCCCAGGGATATTGGGCGAATTTGGGGTTCTTTGTGAATTTCAGGATCAATAGGAAATCGTTATGGTTCTGGGGAGTTATCATTTTCAAAACCCATGTGGTCTTCCTCATGTACAGGCAATGGTAGGGCTCTAAATCCTTAGGATAAATTTTTTCCTATGCAAGGTTGAGTCCCAAAATCCAATGATAATTCTTCAATGACTGTTTGGATTATTTAGCTTTTATAAATAATGATAGTGCTCAAAAGCTCTATATTGTAGGTTTTTTAAAAAAATTCTTTCAAATTTTCATTATTATAATGAGGAGAAATTTCTCCTTAAGGGGTGAACAGCTTGATATTACTTGCTATTTTGCTGGTTGTGCAATCAGTGATGGTGAGTAATTTCAATTCATCTGATATAGGTCTTCCCAAAGATCTCAAATATCTGAAAATATGCTATTTAATATACCAAAACATGGAATTAAATTGTATTAGTTCTTTATATTATATCTCTAATTGAGATTTAGTCTCATATCCTTGAGTTATTCTCATCTTCCCTTTATAATTCTTATCAATATTTAAGTTATTGATAATTACTTTATAATTCATTTGTTAAAATATGAAATGATTTGTTTCTTTGAGGCATACAATTTGTATAATGACATTAAATTCTTTCTTGTGATATATGAAAAATCTCCTTTTTAATATTGGTCTCAAAAATCAAACATGATATGAGCTGAGAGACTTAAAAAATTAATAAAAAAATAAATATTGTTAAATTTATTTAAAACATTTTTTATATATTTGTATATTTCCATATTTTTCAATACTGCTTAATAAGTGAAGTCTCCATGCAATCTTGGAATCATTTCAATGAATTTTACATTAAAATCACAAAAGACTCAACAGTTATTTGAATTTACTTTATTAATAGAAAAGTAAATTTACCCATATAGCTTTTGTGTGTGATCAAATGGAATTGGCCCCATCTATGAAGTAAATACGCCCTTCAAAGCCTTCATCTCTAGTCATTTCTGATATTTTTTCTCGTTTATATTCATCTGGCCAAAACAATCATAATTCAAACAAGGAATTTAGTGAAATTATGAATCATTTGTAAGCCTCAGAGTATTCTGCTCTAGATACCATGAGATTCCTTCGAAATCCCCTACTAATGAAGAACTTACATGAAACCCAAGCCTTTCAAATAATCATGCTAATTGACAAGATATGGAAATTTTCTCATAGCAAGTTTTATTTCCGAATAATTTCCGTTTTTTGATTTAATCATAATTGCAATTGAGCCCTTCTTTTTTTTCCTGACTTCCGGTTTTAGCTCTTTATCATTCATTTGAAACAGAGAATAAATTCTCCATTTTGAATTAAGAATTTCCTTTGAAAATATTTTAGAATATCTTCAATTTAGTAATTTTATAATTTTATTTACATAATAATCAGATTAACTAATCATTCAATCCAAAATAATTGCTTTATGTAAATCATTTTATGAAGTAACATTTACAAAGCTTGATATGGTGGGAAAACTAAAAACTCTTATAATGATTCAATAAAACGTTTCATTTTAAAATTTAAGTCATTCATGCTTGTAAAACCTTATCAATAATTTTATCTTTGAGATTTTAGGAATCATTGAAATGATTTGATCGTAAATTATCCTAAAAAATTAATTATCCATATAAAACAAAACATAAAACTTGATCAGCTTAAAGAATTCTTATTTTTAAATTTACTTATGAAATTATTCTGCAAAGCTATCAAGACGAATTAAGTACTTAAGCTACATTGTTGATTATACAACTCAAAGGAAACTCACCAAAAACAATAATAAAATCTTGAAGCGCTTGTCTTTCAATTTCATCCAGTTGAGTTTTTTCAAATACTTCAAGCATAGGGCACAGGCAGTTTCTTTGTTGTGCAGTACCATGCTGATGTATTGCATTGTACTAGTGGACTTGACATGGGTAAATATAATAATTTTTCTCAGTAAATTTTTTGTGTAAAGTTTTATAAAACAATGTGAAAATTTCTTCTTGGGCCGGTTGCTTATGCAACTTCATTCTAGCTCGCATGCAAGCTAATTTTAACCCCCTCAATAAAGATTTTCGATTTTGCTTTTTTTTTAAAAAAAAATACTCCTAAATTTCAATGAAAAAAAAAACTTAAAATGATTCATGGAAAATGTTATAATTTTTTTTCTTCCTTTTTTAATACATATAATATTTTATTGAATTTAGATCATTTTATATCATATTTTTGTTTTATTTTTTGATATTGAGAAAATAAATGAATTTCCCATTGAATAAAAAATAATCAAATCAAACTTGGGTTAAATTAGTAAGCTCTTTTTTTTACTTTACAAAAAAATGGGAATGTTCGATTTTTTTGGAAGTTGACAAAGGTCTCTAACCAATTTTATGATCAGTTTATCAATGATTTTGATTAATGACGTTTTGATAATTTTTCAGAAATTGACCCAACTTTCTCTGAATACAACAAGCATTTTGTCATTAAGAGCCTGTTAGGGTAAATTGACGAAAAATATGTGCATAATTAAAATAATTTGCTTTTACAATGAAGTTTTCTCACTAGCAATTCATTGGATATTATGAAATCTTTATGAAGCTTATCAAAACTTGAGTGGTGGCTATTTGTGGCTCCGAATTATGTAGATTTTCAAATTTGTATCCACTATTTCCTTTCCCAGGTGATAATGGTTGCGTTGTGGGGTTGCTCTTTTTTGTTGATTAAAAAGGATGCGACAAAATTCAAGGATTTTTGAATGTTAACATCTTTACTCATAAGCGTTGAGTTGAATTTAATTTCGCGAATTACAAGAGCAATAGAGGAAGATAGAACGCTGGCTTCCTTTTTTATCAAATTACATGTTTTTGTTGACAAAAACAAAAACAAAAAGGCAAGATCATAACTGCAGAAGAACAAGATTTTCAATTAACTCGCCTGAGAGTTCTCATATAATTTTTGACACCCTTTTTCAAACATCTTCGAAGATCTTTGGTGACGAATTCAGGGTCAAGATTATGCCGCAATGCAACATCTGCGGTTACCTGCTCTCTAAAAGATTGAATTAGTTCAGCCGACAATCTTCGGTCAGGTCTAAAAGGTGGTATGGTTGAGCCATTCGGTCTACTGGGAAAGGCGATTGGATCGGCCGCAGAACAAAGTGAATAGACATGGGCCATGATGTGCTGAAAGACTTGGGGCCTAGATTGTTGAAAGTTGAAGATATCTCCTGGAATTGGTTCATCTGGTAATCTTGGTGAAGTCGGTTGAGGCGATAACTCAATATCACCTTCCCCATTTTGATGGCCTCCGTCTCTACGCCTTGCGTTGATCATCCGTTCTTTCAAATGAACTCGTTTTCTTGAAGCCCTTTTACCAAAGGCTTGGCTTCCTCCGTTTTTGGCGCTGGCGTTTGCGCGAGTTATGGCAGTCACTTTGCGCACACCTTTTCGGGTAGGGTAAGAAATGGGTGTCAGCTTCATATATAGAGATATCGACTTTCGTAGCTTTTCAATTCTTTTGCTTACCATTGATTTGGAGAGTGAAATAAACGATATTGATCTCAAAGGCAAAAATAGGTATAATTAGGAAAAAATCACTATACATCAAATAAAATAACATTTGAAGAGATCAATGAGTCATTGCTTTTAGCTTTCAAATCAAATTGTAAGTGAAACTTGGTCATAATAGAAACTCACATCGCAGCAGTGACTGGTAACAAGAGTCCGGATCTTAAAAAAAAGGCAAGTAAATTTACCACGCCGTTTATGATTTGAACAAAAAGTATTGCTTTACTCACACACCAATCTTAATGAGGGCGGTTTTCCGAGCTCGACGAAGGAGGTCTTCAATTCCCTGTCTAATTTCTTGGGGTTGTCGATTGACTGGTCCTAAAGTCATTTCATCTGCTTCGTGAGGGTATAGGATTGTAATCTAACAGATGGCATTGATTATCAGCCGAAGTTGTAATTATGCTAGCACATACTCTTATTACCCACCAATCCCAGTTTTTTTCCAGGCGGTAAGCGCCCCAAAGTTTCGATAGAACTATCCGGAAGCCATTTTAAAACTCGACTGGCCGTCTTTCATAGTGTTTCATTTTTAACACAGGTGATTCGTTCACAAATTCATCACTTTATTAGTTTTGTGAGACAAGCCATTATAAGCAGTTTTCATATGGTGAATTTAATATAGGACATACACATAGAACAGTGCCTTTGAATCTTTTCCAACTTGAGGGGTTTTCAATCTTTCCGTCCTTGACATCTTGCCCCTCTTGAACTTCTTCTTGCCATTTTCTTTCAATCTTTTTGATTAAAGCTTCCTTTTCCCTCCTTCCGTTTGCTTGCTTGGGTGGCTTGATGTAATTTGCTCTTGGTAGCGAGCTTTAAAATTCAAAATAGGCCAAAATTTAAGAAGAGGAAGCCAAGTCAGATTCTTAATACCCCTCCTATTTGCAAAAGAACATTTTTCTGGGGGAGTTTGTGCTCAGGCTCACAAACAAATTCATTGTATGTGTATCTCTTTTCAAAGGATGGATATTTTATGGAAACTTTAGTTTCACAGTCTAATAATTTTTTAAGATAATTCCAACACTTTCACTCTAAATGAAAAGGGATATAACACTCGCAAGAAGAGAAATGTCTATGAAAAAGCGATGACTCAACTACAACATTAGGGACGGGGTATTTCTACTCTTTCGATGAGTTGGGCCAGGGTCAGGAAACGGTATGGCAAAAAGGACACTCGGCAAGGGACCTTTTGTCGCCGCCACAAGATTCGTTGAGCCAAGATTGTTGGATTGAGGTTGAGTTGGTCTTTGATCGCTCCAAACTACGTGTTGAGTATTACCATTTTCGGGCATACCCCCACCAAATTGAGGACGATGCGACATTCAAGGATAAAATGAGAAAATAAGGCCGATAAGCCTATAAGATTTTTTTATCAAGCGATCTGGTTTGAGCTCTGAAATAAATCTGCGGGATTGCTTGTAAGGAAATGTTAGTGTCACCGAATAAAACCAAAGGAGTATTATTCTTCTTATAAGCCAGCTTGACAAGTTTTCGTTACCATGGCCAATCAAACAAGACTGAGTCTATCAAGCCTTAAACGCGTTGTATTTGGCCTTGGTGAGTTCAGTAGCCAAAGTAGCAAATACAGTATGCCTTGCGATGTCTTTAAAGACCAAGCTCCTGTCCAAGAGTCTCAAGAGCCTTTAATTTCAATTTAGATTACGACGCATTGGATCAAAGCTTACGTTCCTAATTTATCAAATCGTTGGTTGGTTTGAACTGGAGTGTTTCCTAGGGTGATTTCTTAGCTTTCAAGCTATCATACGGTTGCTAAGCCAGAAAATGACAGTCATAACAAGTATCGGAGTGTCTAGTTCCATTCACCCATAGGTGAAATAACGAGGCAGTGCTTTTCCACTCTTCTTTACTTTCGCTCTGAGGTCTGAATAGGGAAAATAAAATTGGAAAACCCCAAAAGAAAGAGGAACAATCCCTACGTGGTCGATGACAAGTAATAAAGAACTTTTATAAAGGGGTGATCATACATTCTCTTGGCCTTAAAAGAGGCAGTGTGCTCTGGCAAGCTGGAAAGCAAAAAAATCGTGAGGACGATGAGATATAGATTTAGACGCATACAGTGACGTAATTCACCCATTAAGATCACCATGTCCTGTTGACCATTTTTGTAATCTGGGAATAGCTCACTCCACAATTCTAATTGTGATTGCTGTCTCATCCTATGTTGTTCCTATTTTTATTTACTCTAGGTTGTTTGTGCTCCATCCCACTCATCCTAAATTACTTTGGCTCAGACGTTATTGTCTTGCGACTCAAAATATTTAATTATGACAAGGGCACTTATCAACCTAAAATAAACCTGAGGTCATTTTTTCTTTGGATGAGAGAGTTATAAAATAAGAAAATTCATGGGTGAAGGCATAAAGAAGAGAGAAAAAAATCAAATTACTTTTAGCTAATGGCATTATAGTTAATTATAGCTTAAAGATATGTTATGCCTAGTTAATTGAGTAATTCATTGAGCTTAACTAGGGGATTGAGAATGGCACAAATATTTCCACAATATCTAACAGCTTTATGTCAATTCAAAAACATCAATTATTTTCTCATAAAATAAGCTATCATTATGATCATTTTGAAATCCTAAATGGTGAATGGAATAATTTCTAGCATAAAACTGCCTATAAAATAAGAGCCAGTAAGGAGATATATACATATACCATCAAGAAATCACGTACCTCTGACAGGTGCCGCAGGTCCAACACAGAGTTGAAAGAGAACCAATTAATTTTAAATATTGATACAACATGACTCATAACATAGTTTTGCTTTGGAAGATACTTGAAACCAAATGATTGGTATGGTGGAAATCTTCTTAATTGAATTGGAATTTTAAATAATTCTCAAGTCTAATACTTGTGAAATCTACACATAAAATAACTTTTTTCTTCATTATTTTCCTATAAAGAATGTCCTTATCTGCAAAATTCATGAAAAAATCTATTATTGACTTTTCATTTTCAAAAAGCCTCATTTATGTGAGCCTCCAGTTGAATAAATATCTTAAGCAATGCCAAATTTTCTATAAAAATTTATTTTTCAGTAAAAGGTGGATTTTTAAATAACTCAACACCATGAAAATAGGATGTTATACTAAATTTTAATGGGTCAAATATCAAAAGGACTGCGTAAATCCTTATTTTTGGTTTTTCTTCAGACAATAAATTCTTTATAATATACTGTGGTATTCCATACCATTTTTTTCACCAGTCTCAAGCTCATAGTACCCCACAACAGCAATGAATTCCACCCACAGGAAGACTTTCATTCAATTTTAACACGAAAATGTCAACTTTGCATCAAGAAGCTGCAGTTTATTAATAAACCCACAGCACAGGAACCCAAAAGGCAGTGTATGTGTTGAAAGAAATTATTCAATCTCATTATTCATATGTAAAAATCAAGTTACATATATTACCCTACCAATATTTACACCTGCCCTTATAGCCACTGGACTCATGCAGAAAGAAAACTACACCTGCATTAATTACACAGCCACCTTGCATTCAGACACAAAAAAGTCACATGATGCAAAGTTAAACCCAATGAAATCCCTGAAATCAATTCCCAATACAGCTACAGGAAAGCCTTATCTTATATCCACAGTAACCCCACTTAGAAATTCAACAGCCCCAAATTTAGAAGAACAAAGCCATCAAAGTTTATGCAATGAAACGGATCACCTTCTTTGGCACATAATAATTAAGACTATAAATTCTTCACACCACTCATCACCTCATGCAATTCAAAACAAAAAAAAAGCTTCATGGGGTACACATCCCTATTTAAATCTCAACGCTTAGCATTTGTCAAACTAAAAAACAAATTAAATCATCTCACACACAACAGTGAATTAATTAGTGCAAGAAATCATTTCCTGACCTCACTTTGAAGCTCAAAAAGAGAAAACACAGCCATGACACCTGCATAAATTACACAACAACTTCTACCAAGCCTAAAAAATGACATATGCAAGGAAAATACAAGGTCATCATGCAATACTTCCCCCACAAAAAGCATATAATGTGACAAAAAGAAGGCTGTGCAAAAGTAAAATCCCCAGCAACAATAAAATCACTTCACACGTGCAAGGAAACTCCAAGAATATCATTTCATAACCAGCTCACCAAAAAAAAGAGTCATGTGATAAATGGAGGCTTTGCAGAAGGAAAATTATCACCAAACCTTAAATCACTTGACACATGGAATAAAAGTCCTCTTAAAAAACAAAGTAACATGATGGAATAAAGAGGAATTAAACTGGAAAATTAAAGCTCCCATGAAGAGTACCCTGGTCTCCCAAAAGGTATAAATGGAGTGGCTCTCTCCCCCCAAATTGTGGAATTTCCCCCATAACCATTAAGCCCCCTGCACATTATAAGCACAGGAATAAGTCATCACTCGGCTGAGAGGTAGTCAATTATATTATTATGAATTTACTTTTGAAGTATCTAAGCTCAGTAGAAGTATAGTGTTGAATATTTCCCAGTAGCTTAGCTCAGTGGAATCTTGGTATTGAAAATAAAATTATCCATTACCCAATGTTAGGGTTACTACTGTATTAAAATATTTCATCCAGTAAAAAAAATAACCTCATTCATCAAGACTCAAAATTAGCTTACCCCTTTAAATATCTAATATCAAATATTCTTACATTTTTGAAATTTAAAACATACAATTTTATCTTATTATTAACCATTCTTAAAAAATGACAAAACTTCAAAAAGTTATTTTACTCTATTATAAATTTAACTTAACAAAATTACCTTTATCAACACTCATGAAATTTTCCAGAATACCTTCAAAACCCATCTTACCAAAATTTTATCACCAAGAAGAAACCACTCAACCAAGCTTAACCAAAAATAAAAAATAAAACAGACAGGTTTTCCATCAAAATATCAAAATTAACTTCATTACTAAAATTATATGTCTTATTATATATTTAATAGGTATTATTTGATATTTATGAATTATTTCTTAATCAGGTTTAAATCCACTTACTCATTTTTTGGTTTGTGACCTACAAGGAAAATTTTGTTCAGTATTTTAGAAGGGGCAGACAATATGCCCTTTTCACCCTTGGTTACAGGAGTTATTGGCAATTCATAACTAGTTATCTTGAACTCCCCCCAACAGGTACTGCCTCATTAAAATAACACACAAGAGGGGTTCCCAAAACACCTTATTTTATTAGCCACATTAGTCTTATTTTCAAAAAAATTAATTGAACAAGCTATTAACCTGTTCATTTCAATTTTGATGACAACTTTTGAATTTGAATAAGTAAGAATTTCTAGTTATGATTTCTGAATATATGCATGAAAACTTGAGTTAAATCACAGCTTAAGTGATCAAAGTTTGAAATAATAATCCAAATTATCATTCTTTTTTCAATAATAAATGTAATTTCTAGGTGGTCGAGAGAAAAAATTCTTTCTCAGGAAAACCTTTTCTGAACTTCATCAAATCTTTCTTTCTCCCTAAACTATGTATAAATTAACTATGGAGATTTCATCCTATGACAAGAAATTATATCACAAGTATTATAGCCAAAAATAGCATGAATTTTGGTATACAATGGAAAGAATGGAGCAGTGTAAGGTGTGAATATGAAAATTTGATTAAAAATTAAGTAATTTTCCAGTGCTCAAAATCTTGATAAGGTAATATTATCTAAAAATAGTAATTTCAAGATTTTTCACAGAAAATAATTCCAAAATTATTTCTTTTGTCTCAGTTAGTATAAAACAATAAAATCTCAAAGATTTATTGTTTTTCCAAAAATAAGAATCATCCAAAAATACTGTACAAAAAAACTCAACTGGAAGTAATTTAAAAAATAAATTCAGAAATAATAGTTAGAACATAGTCTCTAAAAGGAATATTTACAGATAAAGCACACCCAAAAGTTACCAGAGTAAACTTGGAAACAAAGGGACAAAGTTAATAGTTATGGAAGATGCTTCAATTCTCTTTTTATGTGGTTCAAAGTTAAAAAAATTATACAGGGTTTCAAACAGTTAGTATAATTATTTTTACACATGGTTTGAAAGATTAAATAATTATTTAAAAATGGTTGTTTTAAAAAGAATATGGGTTCAAGTGTAATTAAATATATTATCAAAGGAAAAGATTGGGCCAACATGATCTTCTTCAATAGCCTCAATTTTTTCTTCCCCCAAGAGTAAACCTTATTCCACCAGATTTAGGAAATACATTGGAAACAGAAAATCCAATTATTTCATCATTGACTTCTGCTTTGAACAAAAAAAGAGCTGGTTTTACCCATTTTCATCCCCATAAACCCATCATTAAAGATGAACTTGTGATAAGCCATACCCATTTTTGAATTAACTTTTTCATGGATTTCAACAGTTCATAGAGCTATGCAGCTCCTTCCAAAAAACAGAAATTCTTTTTGGTACTTTTTTGTTACATATCTGTCTTAGGCCATATGCCAAACCCATACGTAATAGAAAAACGTTTAAATTACATTAACTCATAAATTTAATTCAGAAAAATAACACATTGTGAATAAATATGTTCCAAGAACAGATTACATTAACATAAAAGATGCAGTAATGTAATAAAAAATATTTTATTATAAATTTTGAACAAAAAAATAATCACAATTTACAGTAATTTAGTCAATACAGAAAAAAAAGATCTGTTGTGATTAAATAATTACAGTAAATAATTTTTTTTACAATTCTTATTAACTTTTAATTCAATAAGTCAATTCAAATTCTATAAATCATCACCTAGCTGGTCAGCCTCTTTTAATAAATAGGAACAAACATAGCTCAAAAAGAAATCAATCCTCTTTTATATGTAATTTATTAGTGGAATACATAGTACTTGTCTCAAAATATCAATTTTATCTTCCTCCTAATAAAATAGCTCCTTATTATCAAATATTCTGGCTGTTCATAGTAATTCATACTCATTTCATTTTTCTGGGTAGAGAAATTATTGGACTGAAAGTTTTTTCCTCTGCGTAATTAACCCAAGTGATTCAAGTGTTTTGTTTTCTGCTTTTAAAACTTATTATGCTTGAATTATTTCATAATCAATTTGAAGTTATTCTGATAATCTATTTGTATCTGTGTAAGAGCACAAATTATCGATAGCTTCATTGCATATGGAATTCCAAGAAATTCAACAGAGCCTCATTTCACTGACCTGATTGTTGTTCTCAATGTGGTTGTCCTTTCTATTTTTACTATTATAGAATATTTCCAAGGGTATATATATCTTACTTAATGCTTTTTAAATTCAAATATAACACAAGCTTCAAGTGTCTGAAAATGAGCAGTGAGATTTAGACTAGAAAGAATGTTTAGATGTTTTTGAGTTGTTCTTCAGGTGACTAATTCCCTTTTGATTTATCAAAAAGAAGCGTAATTTTATGTTCTTTTTCAAATTTATCATTATTCCAATTTTTGATACATTTTTCTAATGTTGATTATTTCATCTAAGACTTTGATTTCTGAGTATATTAATAACCAATTTGGAATCTTTTTTATGTTTGAACACTGTTGTAACTTGTGCTTTCCTAAAAGAAGTGGTGGCAGGAATTCACTGCCAATTAAGCTCAATTTCAATTTAAGTGTGAGTCTAGTCTTATTTTTCTTGGTTCTATTGTTTTGATTTTATGCTAAACTCTTTTAGGGTGGAAAACTTTCAAGGCTAAGAAAAAAACCATCTGACCACTGAAAAGATTTTCAAAGTAACCATGTGGGAAAATGGAAATTTTCACTCATGTCTGGACCTAAGGTCAAGCATTTCACCCACAATCCTTGGCTATTTTCCCATTAGGTGAGCTTAAAAATTACTTTTTAATGAATTTTTAAAAATACCAACCAGCATACACATAAAAGATATTAGTATTTTCCATTTTAGACATATCAATTGGTAAATGAGTTTCTATCAGTGCTCCTAGTAAGTCTCTTTCAATTAATAAGCTGGGATGGATAATTTTATTCTTCTTCTCTGATCTTTCTGTATCTCTTCAAACTTTTACATTTTTTGAAAATTTTGAGCTAGTTGTTTCTCAGAACCCCACAGAATACTTCCAATTAATTCCATTTTTCGCAAAGGATTTCGCCTGAAGTATGGAGGTTTTCTGTAAGACCTACTGTGCCCACTCTTCTACCAATTTTCCAAACTTACCATTCCCAAAGTATGAAATTTGTTTCATTCTTGTTTAAGTGGTGCTTTGAGCTTGGGTAGAAATTTCTGTCTCCTCTTTCAGCAAATTCAAGATTTTTAGTTGCTTCAGGTGAAGGCTGGGATAACTGTTGTTGAAATTTTTGATATTTTTTTAGTTATTTCAATTATCTTAATTCCAATTTGAAATATTGATCCTCTGATACACTGCTTATATTTGTGAATTATCAGAGTTCTTCATGGAGTCAACCTTTGGTATGTTTTTATTTTTTTTTGTGGTTGTTTTGATCTGAGGGTTTCTTGAGAATGTATATTATCATTCAGTAATTCAACTCTTCATTTATTATTTTAATGGGATCCTTGCAATGCTAGTTTGTTTCTATAAGCTGGTAAAAACTAATATTTTTTAAAAGCTCCCATTATTATAAAGCCAGTCTTACTCTTCAGTGGAGAGCTTTGAGTTTTTTTTTTCTAAAAGATAAATTGTTTTTAATGGACTTTTTTTCAAGAGAACTGATATTTTTCTTTAAAAATATAATATTTTCTTTTCCAATTATATTGGGACACCCCTTGGAGGAAATTATAGCAATCCCCTTCCAAATTCATTCTATCCCCATTTAACCATATCAATTATCTTTTGCCATACTTTCCATCTCATAATCTCTTGCCATTTATGGAAATATTAATCATCAATTGCCGCAGTGTTCATTTTACTATTGAAGGAAATCTTTGGTAAATTTCCTATCTTTTTCCCTTTTGGTAATTTCCAATTCAATAAATAAAACCTGCCCCAATTTCCAATTTGGGCCTTCAATGCACTTTGAGACATTTTTGTGCAGAATCCACAAAAGTTCAAAATACATTTCTACCCCTTTTTAAACCTTCTTTAGCCAAAAACACCAATACTGTCCAAAAAACTCAGAACGGTAACAAATCTCATAAAAGGAAAACTTCTCTAATTTGCCAAGTAAATACTTCAGAAGAAATTCTTCAACCTTTTTCCTTAAGCTTCCAGAATTTCTAAAAATGGTGCTATAAAGCATTAAGGAATCTCCATCAGAACCTGGAGTGTGGCTTTTTCAGATTATGCAGGTATAGCCTCATTTCTGTGAATGGTATTTTCATGAAAATTCAAATCTTGGCATTTTTCAAAAAAAAAACATTTCTTTCATTCATTTTAAATTTAATTTTCATTATTTCTCAAAGATCAATCAGCTCATTGTAAAGTGTCTCCTTAATTATCTAAATGTCTCTTGAAATTCATAACTTTCTCCAACCCCATATAGAGGATATCTTTCCATCGAACAAGAGGAAGAAGAACTGAAAAATAAATTAATTTAATATACATTTTTTTTAATCTTTTCCTAGACATATTGGCATTCTTTTTTTTGATTATCATGGTGAGAAAGAGTGGATTTTGAAGGTTTAATTTTTAAATGAATCTGTCTACAAATACTAGATATTTTGGCAAAAATTCTGCATTTTCAGACCCCCCTTTCTAAAACTTTTCCTGAAATTGAAAATTCTTCCCCATATTTTTAGAAACATTTCAACACTTCATAGAATCTGATATTAACAAGAATACATAATATTAGTTTTGAAATGAGACATGTTGTATATGGTGCAGCTACAGATCAAATTTATAAATACGTATTTTTTTGAAATTACCTCAGCTTAAGGCTTGAAATTCTTTTTTTAAAGAAATAATTTACCTATTTCAGGAGAAATTTATTCAATACCTAAATCAAGAGGCTATTTAGAAGATTCATCAATTGGGAATTAACCAAGAATTATCTGTCATTATTGGCTCACTAGATTGTTCTCACTGCAACTGGAAGAATTTACCACAGGCTTGGGCTAGGAAGTACACAGGAAAAGAAATTGTATTAATATCTATTTGATATTTAAATCATTATCCAGATATAATTTTAAGGAAAAACAGTTTTTCCTCACAATATTTGGTTCTATAATTCCAGAAGCTAAAAAGGACATCAATTTCCTTTATTGCTCAATATTTTTCAAAAATATAATCAATTAAACAGAACTGCCTTGTTAGTTTATAATCAATGGTTCTTCTTACAGAATGGTATACTAACTTTCCAATGGATTATATCCATATTGGGAAAAAAAATTTAAGTATATATCCCAGTCTCAAGGTGCCAAACAACAGATAATTATATTTGAAATGACTTCATATTCATAATATTGATTATCTTGTTTAATCATTCTTCTCAGAAACAGTAGGATTATCAAAAATATATCAAAAGAGGATTTGATTTTTTTGAAATAATGCCTTTCAATCATCGAAGCACCTGCTTTTTCTTGAAGATTTACCAATCTTAATAGATGACTTATTTCTTGTATCATTGTTCACAATACAATTGTGGAAGATCAAAAGGCTTTCATCCTGAGTAATGGAATAGTAAGCCTGAGATTAATAATATTATTTCTAACTTGAACACTCAATTTCAACAAATCGGCTAATCTCAAAGCTGAGAAACTGACCACAATCTGAATAATAATATCATTGAAAATCTGATGAACTGTAGAGAAAACTCAAATTAACCTTAATAAAAGAGAAAATAGTATTTAAATATAAGAGCTATATTTGTTGAGTTTTTTTATAAATCTCTTTCTTTGTTAATCAATATGAAAGAAATTATTTTCTTAGAAGCTCATTTACTTCTCAATTTTCTCAGATTATCATATCTTCTTCTTTCTCATTAATTAAATGAATAAACATTCTTGAAAGGAAATAAACCTGGTATCTATTAATCAGATATTATTAATCATCTTTATTTCAAAGAAAATTTCAATTTTTTTAATCTAAATTTTCTTGGAAAATATAAATATATATGTATTTATTTTATTTCAAAATAATGAAAAAAGTATATAATTTGTAAAAAAATTCATTTCTGCATATAATTTATCTAATTGGCAATAAGAAACCAAAAAAAATATTTTGATTCATGATTTCCCTAAGCAAATTCAGCATGAGATCCTTTTTCCATTAATAGAACTCCCAGCTCTTTTCATCCATTACTGAGATATCCTTTTTCATGATTGAGTTTTCAGAAAGGGTTTTCCATAATTACAATTTCTTCAAAACCAGGTTATTTTTTTATGGTTCTCTGAGATTTATTTATACATTTATTTTATTTTATTTGACTGTTTATCCAGGATTTCTTTTAATCCAACAAGAGCCTTTTCTCTTTTGTGTCTCAAACCTCATGGAAAATCTGAATAGCTATTGTCCTTTTTGGATGGTTTTTCTTGGGGTCTTGAATAAATTTTTACTCTTCTTGGTCTTCAATCCTTGTGAGTGATTTCTTAAATTTTCAGGTTCTATTTTGGGGCTTTTGCTAAAATTTTTAATCCAAACATGTTTGTAAATGGCTTCATGTGCAGCTTCATTCAAAATTCGAAATCTTTTAAAATATGATATTTGGAATAGGAAAAAACTGATTCATGAGCTGAAACTGAGTTAAACACCCATTGATTTCATTTACCACATTCTGCGATAAACTCCAGAGTATTTTGAGGTGAAATGAAGTTTGCAAATTCTTTGGAATTTTGTCCTGATAGTGCTGTAGTAGACAATTGCAGAAGGTTGAGTTTGTTTCGTTTTTTCCAGAATAGGGATCTTCCAAGACTTCAAGCCATAACTCACAGATATTTAAAAATTTATTTTTTATTTTAGTCAGGGGCTCTTGGACCAGCTCTTTTCTTATTTGGTTTTATTTATCAAAGCAGATGCTGAAATAAAGGAAAAATCATAAATGTTCCAGAGAAAAACAATATAGAAATAATTTCATACACACAATGTTATTCTGTGCTTCATATTTTTGAATAACTCTGCATGATTATTTTAAAAGTTTTTTCTTCCAAGAATAATTGAAGATTATTGACTTAAACTGTTAAGATGAAGGAAATCCAAAAAGAATTATCTTTTATAATGCATGTCTACTAGAAATTCTATTCATGTAACGCACATACTCAGTCATACATCTTCTGATTTTGATATCTGGAAAGAGAAGAGGTGTGGGATAAAATGACGCAGTACCTTGAGGGGAAAAATATTGGTAATTCTGTTTTTAATTCCAGAATTATCCAATAATCCTGGTCTTTTCCTAGAAATAATACTCAATATTCAGCCTGCAAAGAATCAAAAAAATCAATAAATTTTGTTGCTTTAAAAAGTAGATAATACTCATCAGTAGTATTCAAATCAGACCTAACAATAATACTATAGTAAAAGCTTTGATGTGACACTGTAATTGTAAATGAATTAAAAATTTAAGAATTTTCTTTCTGTGATAATATCCTTTTAAATTTTAGTAAATTGTGATAATTTAAAATAAAACTAAGGTACTTATAAGGGATACTGAGCTTTTAATATGCTTATAATACTATTATTTATTGGTATTAAGCTACTGAGAAAGGCTACTGATTTTTCACAACTGAAACACTAATCACCATGGGAAAAGTGTCTACACCTGAAAGCAGATGTTGCGTTTGGAAATCAGCTTGGACCCAGTTTATATTGAGCTTGGTACCTGCCTCTTAACTAGTTTTATCCCAGGATTTTACTTTTTTAAATACTCCCAGTCCTTTTAAGACACTGGAATATTTATTAATTTCCAATTTTGATATTCTCTATTTTTAATGGGATAGAATGCAGCTGTAGTACATTATCTTTAATTTTTTCAGATGTTGGGATAAACTAAAAATTAATTTTACTAACTATTTCATCTTCATGAAAATATCATGTACTATAAATAATTTGATTCACACCTATGTTACTTATTAAAAACCTTTCTTTTCTCTTTTGAAGGCCTCAATAGCTCAAGCGCAGTTTTTAGAATTAAGAAAGCCTTTATTTTCCTTTTCTGGGTATTTATAATTGAAATATATTAATATTACTTCTCCTTTTTTCTTCAAGATATTAACTAAAAAAAAGCTATCTTAAATTAGAAGTTTTACTTAAACCCTCTATCATTGTAATTCTTTTATGTAACCAATTTATATTGAGTTGAGAAAACAGGTATTTGTAGGTTTTTTTGAAAAAAAAAAAACTGAAAAAATTATAAAATATTGATATTTTTCTTGCTTTATTGAATTGAATATTTTCAATTACAATATTATTTTGATGTTTCTCATTTCGCATTCTTTATTTTATCATTACTCACACCTTAATCAAATCATATTCATCAGCAAAAGAAAGATAACATTTTTGTAAAAAATCAAAATTCTTGACTTTTTCTTTTGACTGGTGTTTTGGATTATTTTTTTTATTTCCATCACATAATTATTCGAAGTTTTCTTTTTATAGTTCTTTACATTTAGAATAGATTTTTAAGGATCTTATTGTAAACAATTCAAGGATAATCAATTGTTACAGTAATGTACAGTTCATCATGTAACTGTAAGATTATCAACAATTGTGGACAATTTTATACTAGCAGGCCTTACAACACCTGCTACTAGTACTGTTGCTGCTAACAGAAAATAAATTTAAATAAAGCCAAGATCCAATTAAGAATACAAAAAATATTCAAAAAAATAAAACAAATAGTATAGACAAACATAATAAGGGTGCCACCCGTGGGAATCCCCGGCATATCTGTGCATACCTATCCCCGTCCTCGCCATATTGCCGGGGAGTTTTTGGTCATCATTATTGACCGGTACCGAACTGGACACTTTTGTAGGGGTCAGTTGGGTTGGTCGGAGAGTACCCCTCCAGACTCCCACTTGATTTTTTCCACCTCCTTTTTTTTATAAATCGACTGCCACAAACCCTTCCTCCCTTTTGTCCTCTCAATTTTTTCTTTGTTTTTTTTATTGGCTGTGCCGCCAGCGCTTCCTCCCCTTTCGTCATCTGTAGTTTTTTCTCATTTGTCTTTATTTCCTCCCTCAACCTCATTTTTTTTCTGCTATGGTTATTATCCAGCAGCTCTGCCCATTCGCAAGTTGCTATTGAACCAACTTCTCTTTTACAATCCGAAGCCATTTTTTCTAAAATACATTCTTATTTCTTTTTTTTGATATCATTCGTGAAGATTTCCTTCTATCAAGTATTCCTACAACGATCACCATGTCATTGGACGCTGTTTCCCGAGCATCAAGCCCTAGTGAGGCTGCGGCCACCACTCAAGCATCATTAAGCAAGGCACCAACCAACCCCAAACGCTCTTGGGTATGGCTATATTTCACAGATCTGTTGAATGCCAAGTAGCCAACAAGTCTGGAACCCTTTTCCGAAAAAGATTGAAACGCGATCGGACTGGAAGTACAAAGTCAATGAGTGATCATCTTAATGCTTTGCATTGCTTAACTAACCCAAGCAAGAAGTCTTCAAGTTGTGGCACACTTGATAAATATATTAAAAATGTCAGACCCAAGCAGGTGAGTCCAATTATAATCTACTTATATTTCCTTTGTACTTATGTTTGGAATTGTTCTTACACAATCCAGGCTCTTTCCTCAGAAACGTTGAAAACCGCCATTGTTTACATGATCTCGGACTGTGATCTTCCTCTATCTATTTGCAAAAATCAATCATTTAGAGCCGTTCTTGAATTGTGCAATCCATCTGTAGAACCAATACTTGTTGGACGAACAGCAATTTCAGCACACCTATCAAACATATATTCTTATCACCAAGAACATATTCGAAACTTGTTATTCACCAACAAAGCTTTTGTCTCATTCACTACTGATACTTGGACCAGCCCTAATATGAAAGGCTATATGGCTGTAACTGGCCACTTCAACATATTTTGCATTCTGTTGGGTCTCACTGAAATCCAAGGTGAGCTTTTTCTGATTTATTTAATTTTTTTTTACTTAAACATTTTTCGTTAGGTGATCATTCAGGGACCTTGCTAGCTGAAGAATTTTGGCAAATTCTTGAGCAATATAATCTTGAAGACCACATTGTTTCAGTCACCACAGATAACGCATCAGTCAACCAACAAATGGGTCAACGACTGCAAGGTCTTTCTTCTTCCTTCATCAGCCAAACCAATCTGATTGGTTGTATGGCTCATACAATTCACCTCTCAGCACGTGATGGAATTCAGGCGCTGGGTAAGGGAACGGAGCCAAATCAAGAAAATGCTGACACTGGCCCAATGGCCATCTGTAGTATCGTTGACCCACCAGAAGGTCAGAATTTGAACTACAATTCAATAATCTCACGCATATCACGCCTCGGCTCTTATATTAGGCAGAGCCCACAACGACGAGAGAAATTCATCACAGTTGTGAAGCTGTTTTATGATGACATCAAGGCCAATACCCTTTTAACCAATGTTTGTACAAGATGGAACTCAACCTATGACATGTTGGAACGTGCATGGTCACTCAAGGAAGCATACAATCAATTCTGTGGTCCAACAACCATGCAACAGTATCTACTATCCTCTCTTGAATGGGACAAAGTCAAGGTAATAATTGACTTCCTTTACCCCCTTTATGAAGCGACCACCATAATATGTGGATCAAAGTATCCAACGATTAATTATACCCTACCACTCTATATCTTACTCATCAAGCGAATCAATCAGGTAAGTTTTTTTGGTATTGATCTTTTTCTGCTGATAACTTATGGTGTCTTATTATCAGGCTTGCGAAAACTATGACGTTCAGCAAATCGAACCAGCGGCAGAAGCAATGGTAGCAAAGCTATCAAAATACCTCCAACTTCTGCTCGTCAAGAACCCCGCAATTTGTGCAGCAGTTCTTGACCCACGCTTCAAGATCAAATTTTTTGAGACCTACAACTCAACACTTGAAAAATTTGGTACTTCAGCAGCCCAGTTCTCCAAGATTTTTGAAGAACAAGCGAGGAAGCACTACATTGGAAGCAGTCCAATGGTGGATGTTGCTGAGAAGGACTCTGGTTTTTTCGATGAAATGTACCAATCCACTCCATGTGAAGTGAGCTCCTTTGAACATGAACTCAATTGATACTTATCAGAACCAATCGAACCGAAGGCTACCAATATCCTCAACTTTTGGAGAACACGGGCAATAATGTTCCCTACCCTTCAAGTGATGGCTCGTAAGTATTTAGCTATACCAGCTACCAGTGCGCCATCTGAAAGAATCTTTTCAGGAGGCCGAAAGATTCTCACTTATCAGCGCGCATCTCTTTCAGTGATGCATGTAGAGCGTTTGGCTTGTCTCAAAAGCTGGTTACGCACCTTTGGGCCTCTCTACTCCAGTGATAATTAGTTTTTTCCCTCACTTGTTTTTTCTAATTTCTTTATATTGCGAAATACATGTTAGTTAGTACATTCTAAGCACAAAAAGGTCGGGGACCCGGCCTTTCTTGAGCCACAGAACGGCCCCCGTCCCCTGCTGAGCCCCGAAAGAGTTTCCTTAACTAAGTTCTGCCCGGTCTTCGACCTCGAAGGCCTCCCCTTAGGGGATTCCCTGAAAGCCCGGGTATGGGCGGCAGCCTTAGAACATAATTGTCAGAATAAAAGTACTTAATAGATTTTAAATAACTCAAAAAATAATTTTATTAAAAATCAGGATTATACATTTTTCTCCTTATTTCATTACAAAAATTACAAAAAAAATTCATCATAATACTGAACAAATATAATATACTAATAAATCGGACATAACCACAGCCCAGCTCTCATGATTTTTTACACTCAATTTTTCTGATTATTTTATTATTTTATTTAATTTTTTGAGAAAATCTAAGTTATTTTTGTTTTCTTATATCTTTTCTTTGAGCAATAAATATAAATAAAATTTCAGCTTTAAATGAAACAAATCACTAGAAATAATGATAAATACATTCCTCATTATGCTCATCATCATTTCAGCTGTAAATTTCATGTTTTTTTTTCAAATATCAAGAAATGAGGTCCAAGTCAATCATTCTTTGTATATGAATGCATGACTAATATAATTAATCTAAAATCATTCTAAGAGCCTGAGTCAAAAATAATCCTTTTCAAATAATATAAAAATTGAAATTGACAAGTAATTTTTCAAATGAATAAAGTAACAAGAAAAATATCATTATTTCACAAAAGCTACTGAAAATATTATTTATTATTTAAACAAATCACGAATTCAGTGTATGAGAAGTAATATAAATAATGGCTCTTAATGAGCTGGACAGGAAGCCTTTTATGGGATACCATGAAATAAATACCACAATATATGTGAATCTTTTGAAACATTTTCAGTAATTATGGAGTAATTTTTTATAAGTGATTAGGTCTATTATTTGAATATGGTTGTACAGGTTTCTAAAGTGATATGTATATCACTTCAATCTTACTTCCAAAAATCTTTCAAATAGTTTTCATTTCCTCTATCTCAATAATATTAATTTAAGAAATGCTTTCAGCCCTTTGCTCAGAATACATACTAAGAATACAAACAAGACATTTTCACATATTTAATATTCTGAATACTTAAATAAGTTTAATGTATTATTTCATGAGATAAACTTTGTGATCAGCCCCTTATTATCAATTGATTGCTTTTTAGATATTATTACTGTCTGTATTTAGGTTTAACTACTTGAGCTTCTCAGTTGTTTCTCAAATAAATTTGAAAAGGAATTTAATCAAAGAGCTTCTTTATGTCAGTTATTTCTCAAGACCACATAATATACCAATTATTGAGAAAAAATATATATATATTCAGGAAATATTGTTTTTTCAATACTTTTAATAGATGTTCATGAATTCTTAATAATACGTTATATAGGTTCTCCACATACCTTTTTAAAGAAAATGAAGGTTGAGAAATTATCAAATAGTTTCTTAAATCTAATTTCCAAGTCAAATTTTCTTTATTATTTAGTATTTTTAAGCTCACACAATTTTTTTTGATAATGATGCTTTTCCTACTGTATATAACTGCTATTATATTGAGGTCTTAATTATCTGACTAGCTCTGCATTTACCCCAATGATTACTGGATAGACAAAAATAATTCAAAAATTAATAAAACATAAAGCGAGATCAATAGATCACTTTTAACTAAGAAAATAATTTATTTGAATCAAGCTAGTAAATTACATTGTCTTCATACCCACTATGTTTGTATTACTTATTAGAGGTTAAATTGCCTATTCAATTTAAATTTGCCCCTAATGTCATTGAAATTAAAAGTCACAACATCAAAAGGAGTTAATAAAATATATTTCTTTGGCTAATATCAAAACAATTTTCTGTATATATATGGTGAGCTCGTAATAAATAATATTTTTAAATTGATACAAAAAGTGATATATGAATCCATGTCAGAGAGAAAAAATTTCAACAGTTCAAATAAGCAATAAGTGACATTTTTCATGTATCTGAGAATTTTTAATGCTATTATTAGGCTATATTCATTATATGAATCTTTAAATTAATTTTAATTTAACAATTGGGATTCCAAAATGGAAATAATTCATCTATTATAAAATAAATCCCAAATATTCTTCAATAAAGTCTCATAGATCCCATATATATAAGTCACCAAAAAATCTCTACCGAATTTCATGCGTTTGAATATTGGTGATATTTATTCAAAAGATATTATATTTAGGTAATTTTATCTGTATAAAAAAGAAAAATAATTAGTCTTCAGATTTTGTTTCAATTTTTAATAAATAATATTGCTCAAAAAAGAAGAGAAAAGCAGGGATATAATTTCCATCTCCATATAAATGTTAATCAGAGAAATTGAATTGATTGTAGGCAATCTCTTTTTGATTTAGCAAATAATTGAAATATACCTAATAACTTGATATCATTTCTGATTCATGTAGAATCCCTTTTAAATACAAAAGGCCAAAATTTGGATACTATACAGCTATCTATTCCCATATAATAGATGGAGACAAAATTCATGGTGAAATTTCAAAGCTAACTTCAAATGTTGCTTTTTTTTAATAAAATAATTTTACATAAAAAGGAAAATAAAAATTCATCTACAATTAAAATTCTCTCTTTGATCATTTACTGTTGAATTATTGAGCTTTTAAAATCATTACCAAACACTAATGTTGAGAAGATTAAATTAGAGATTTGTGGGTTGCATATATGGCTTTTATTTCTTCCAAAACTTCTATTTCTTGCTTCAATTTCTGTTCTATCTCCCATTAGAAATTCAAAATTCAACACCTTCTGTCAGGTTTAGCTGATTTTCTCATGGTGAATACTATAGATATCCTTCTATTTCAGGGATTGTTTATATCCTCTAATGTGGGAACTTTCTCAATTATTCTTAGAAAAATGGGGGAGAGAGAACCTCTACTTATACCTTTTTGAGCCTCCATCGAGATGTAAAAAAATGGAATAAAAAAATTTAGTGGTGAAAGCTTGTAGCTGCTAATTATTGAGCCTTGTTGTAGAAATTTGACACTTCCACCCAGTTTTTGATCAATTGGACTAAGCCATGAAATCCAATTATGTGGCATATGGGCTTACACTTATACTTAGCCTTATTCTGACTAATGAGATGGTTTTTTTGTGAATTATTTATGTGTTTTCTGAGAGACTGTCAGCCTGTGACTCTAAACAGAGAACAAGAATGAAATCCAACATTACATAAGTAATTTTATGAAGACTATTGGACAAAAATAGCCAATCCAGGTATGATACAAATAGGGAAACTTCAAAAATATATATATACCAACCTTACCCAAATAGGATAATAAAGGACAAACATATTACCTGTCAAATATGAAACAAAATAAAAAACACTTATTTTCACCTCTCATCTAGCTTATGCATATTTGATGCAAAACCTACCAAAATGATATTTTTATGAAAGCTCCCAAGGAGAGCTATCAAAATGTGAAATCAACTACTCTTTAGCATTCCTTCTTCAGGAGATACCATCATACCACCTTTATTCACTAAGAACCCCTCAAAATTCCAAGAGGGCTTGTACAAAGCTGTAAAAAAGTACAATCAGACTAAAGATCTCAGTGAGAGCTTCAATTTTAGATACCCTTTACCCTTTTAAATTCAATATTGGAAGAGAGATCTTAGATCAAAGACTCAACATAATACAGGTTTTCTGAAAACAAAAATATAAAGAACCCCCTGTATCTTTTCCATATATCTATACATATTTACAGTGAAGTATACCAAATTGTACAGCTCATCAATCCCTAAAATTCTTCACTATTCAAATTCTAATATCCTTTAAATTTAAATAGATATCTGGCTTGCAAGTTTATCAATCCATATACTGATGTACAAAAATACATCAAAAGACTACAAACCCTTATAGCTTTTAAATTTTTTGAGAAGGGTTAAAATTAAGAATACCGAATTTGAGAGATAATAAATCCTTAAATCCTATTCTCTTGAATTCTTGATATCTCGAAGACTTAGTGAGACATCTGGGTGGGAAGTTTCTTGACCAATATTGTACCAACAGGTACTGGCTTAATTCTTAAAATGATGGTTTCTCAGCTCAAACCCGCCCAGAATGAGTAATGTTAGTCATCCAAAAACCTTGGAAATCTCATAACAGCTCTGAAGTGGCCTGTGAAGATTTATTTCAACCTGTATTGATCCATAATAATCATTTTTGGTCCCAAAACTACAATTCTTACTATGATTATGTCAGAATTGATGGTACAGAACCATTATCCAGCCTCCAGAGTGAAATTTCTCACCCTGAAGAAGTTTGAAGAAATTACCAGTCCCTTAAAGTCCCCAAAACAGATGAAAGAAGGCCTTTACTCACTGGAAAAGGACCTCATCATCATTAATTAGCATCCTTACATATTGAAACTGTCTTATACCAGTAGTACTCTTAGGATGAGATTGATATTATTGAATTAATTAATCATTGTAGTTATTTTCACATTCAACTGATATTAAATCACTTCAACCAATTTTCTTAGTAGACTCATTACCACTGTTATCATATAACAGTACATCCATTAAACTATATTTAAAGCTATTTTTATTGTGTCACAGTCATAGTTCTAGCTTTCATTTACTGCTTTTAGGCTATTACATAGACTCACCCTGACAGAGACATTTTCTAGTGATAGCTATATTATCAAAATTATATTACTTGATTGAGATTACTTGGCTAATGAGAGTTTCTTTTTGTTTATAAAGTGGATGATATACAGCTTCTGGAAAGCTTCATTATTTCTAGTAATATTATATAATTGATAAAATTTTAGCTTTTTATATATCAAAACATATTCAAAAACATCACAAAACAACCTTCAAATACTAATTTTCATAATAAAAATGTAAATTGTTATCTCAAAATCGGCAATAATGCCATAAAAAGGCATAAAACCTTGATTATCTTGGAAACCAATGAATAAACATGTAAAATAAATTACACCATTAGATTCCTCAGGAACAACTACACATATAAATTTTTTATTTCATATCTGAAAAGTAAATATTTACTGAGATAACTTGAATTTATGCACTTTTATGATAAGTGCATATATTCATGGTTTTTCTCTCATATCTCTTGAAATATGCATGATAAATAGTTGAACCAAAAATATATACATCACATAATTACTTTAAGAGCACATATATAAGCCTTATTTGAAAAGTTAGAAACAAGGTTATAATTTACAATGTTTTATGGAGAAAAATAAGAAAAGCTTTTGACTACTTTGTTGTGAAAGTGGTCCAAAATTAAAAAAAGAGATATTTGGATTCTACTTATTTCAAAATGCAGAATTATGTAGTTTTCATTATTATATTCAAGGTATAACCCCTTAAAATCATGGTTTGAAGTTTAAAATAGTAAATTTTGACAGAAAATATGAGCTACAAGAAAAATCATCAAAAATAGAGTTTTGATGATGTAATAAAATTCTTTTGGTGGTTTAATAATTATATGCCAATATATCAGAATTTACTATATAAATGTATTTAGACTGTATAACTCAAAAGTCATGAATGATCAAAGCTTAAGCTTAAAATTGATAATTTATGATCACTCACTGTAGCCTTATCTCAATCTTAACAGTCACATAAGTGATGAAACTGGTGAATACTATTATATTATGATTAATAATAATGAAAGCCATAAAGCTTAGGCATTTTTCAAGCCTATGATTTCAGGTGTAATAATGAGATAAGAGGGTTTAATTATGATGTAATCATCACTAAACCTACAAGTAATGATCAATTACAGTGGATACCATCAGTACACCTCTACTAGAAGGGAGTATATTTATTATGAAGATACCTCTTCTTCCTCCTTTTCCCCCTCAGACACACCAAAAATTCTAAAACATTGAAATAAAAGATAATTCATTTATTATTTATATATAAAAATATTCTATTATTCAAGAACAAAGATCCACTTTTTAGTAATCACTATATTTGATGTGATTAATCCAATATTCTATTCTTTTTAAGTTCTCTTGAATACCTCTAAATCCATGTAAAAATAGTCATATTTGTAATTGGCTCTATTTTTTATTGTAAATAAAATTTAAATAAGTGGTATTCAAATTATTATGCATAAAATTAATCAAAATTATTATCTTAAGTGTAAAAATTAGGTTATTTTCTCTTTATTATTATTTTTTCTAATTCTTATATTAATATATAGCTTTAAAATAAGTAATCTTAGTGTTATTTATTATGCAATGTCAATTTTTCATGCATTTATTAATTTTTTGTAACATTAATAAATTGCCATAAATATATTTATTTATTATATATTTTTTTATCATATATTAAAATTGTATTATTATTCTGAAATAATGTAATCAATTTTATGCCATTATTTTGATTATTTGTACTCTTATTATTCACTAAATTAGCACATTCAGAGTAAAATAAGTAAAATATTAGTAATTCTTACTTATTTTTTAATATTCAAACCTTTCAATATTTCTTCTAAGAATTATGTCAATTATTTTAGTTTTATTTTTTCTCATTAGGATTTCCATATAAGAACAAATAAAATCAACAAGAAGAAATCTTGAGGGCCTCAGAAGCATCTTTTTGAGAAATCCCTTTGTCCACAAAATTTTCTCATGACAAGTTTTGTGCAGGAGAGCTTACAGTTACATTAGGCTTGTTTTTTTTTTACTCGAATTTTTAATCATGATTGTTCCTCCTAATTTCTTTTTGCAGTTAAAACCATTCTTTTGTGAAATATCTTTTTCTTTTTCTTGTTTAATTCTGCAGCTAGTTTCAGGGCTTCTTCTTCATATTTACTCTCTGCTTCAAAATCTGTGTGAGTGGGTGGGTCTTCATTAGAAGTGCTCATTAGCCATAAAGAAACTATGGTATGTCAAACTTTTGAAAAAGTGAGTTTTATATTATTTAATCAACTACTTTCAAGTGCATTTCTGGTCTTTCTTTTTGAGAACAAGGCAAAGGAATGTTGCTGACCAGACCAACAATTCATTTTCTGTGAATTGGCCTTTAAAGCCCGTTTGCCTGATTCTCAAGCTACATGGGCTATTAGCCAAGCATGGCTTGATAAGTGACTAAATGAACCTTATAGACCATATGTTAAAAATCAAAAATCACTATCAAACAATCAAGTTTCACAAATACCATTCACAAGCCAGCCTTAAATACAAATTTCAAACAATAACAACCACAATCCATCCAAAAATAAAAGTCCCAGAAGAACTCTTAGACTCTTTTCATGAACATAAACAGGGATGTGTCAATTTTTTTGCACCTTACCATTGAATATATATATCAAGGAGAGGAAGCAGTTAATTTTTTCCTAAGAGTTGGTCCAGCATGATTTTTATATTCCTTTTCTAGTATCCTATCTTGAAGTTATTTTATTATCACAAAAACAGATATAGCTATATAGCTACTTCTCATTATAAATAATTATTTTGTCAACTGGGATTATTGGAGATATACCAACATTTTATTGTATAAATATTCAAACCACCTTTATCTTATTATTTTTGTCATCAACTGACCATTAATTAAAACAAAACCCCTGAAAAATTGTTAATATTTTTTATTTGACTTTTATCAACTTCTTAATTACTCATGAGTAGTCTAATATTCTTGATTTTTAACCATATTCATTGACCCATTTAGCTTATCATCACAGAAAAATACTGCTCTTTATCATTAAGCTATGGTCTATCACAAAATACTCAAAAATCAATCAGCTCAAAATCAAGCATTATCACTTCTATTTCCTACTGATTATCAATTGATAGGTCTGATAGAGACTTTTTAATAAGTCATACCCAATGTTCAAGCCAAAAAATCATTTCAATTTTCAGCTTCTATTTCCTAGGAACATATGCAAAGCATATTTGGGAAAGCCTTGCCATAAGCCTTGTGACCAGAATCTTTAAACCTGTAATTTCCCCATAGTAAAACTTGATGAGCCTTAAAATAAACTTGATCAGCTTCAAAATATCCAAGCATATTTTAGATGACTCCACCACTTCATTCTTCAAAAAAATCCCTGTAAAACATGCAATGGTGCCTTGAAGACCACAGAAGTATTCATCATAGTCTTGTAAGTACTTCATCCATTTTCAAAAAGTATCTTTTCTGAACTTCAGGCGGAAATGCCCAAAATTCCACTTTATGTTGTCTGTTTCTCTCAATGAGAGGCTGGGATGCTATTTTTTCCAATCAGTTTCAGATTTATTGTCTCCAAGTTAATGGTTCTAGAAGGCCAGCTTTGATTTCCTGCCATTGTTCCATTGTCGTCTCCCGACGCTCCTCTGGCTGGGCTGCTCCGCGTCCCGTAACCCAGCGCGTCTGCGGGAAATAAACCTTCGCCGCAGCCTGCTCGTCTCGTCCAGACTCCTACCTTGTCCTAGTCACACTGATTTGCTTGCATCATTAGCTCACCACTCTCGTTCACTCTCTTGCTATCATGCCTTTTCCTCAATCTCCATCCTTCGGTCCCAGCGGAAGCGGAACGGCGTTGAGTCTTAGTCCTTCGGTCGGCGCTGATGGACCTCGGCAGTACTCTGCTGGCTACATCTCTACGGCCGGCGCCGCCCCCCATCACTTGGATCAAAGTCAACAGGCTGGAGCAGCCGACCAAGACGACTGGATACAAACCCCTCTTCATCCGAATCGTATCCGCTCCGGCGCTGGAGGCTCAGCATCCAGAAGCCCATATCGTGCATCGGGATCGTATAGTGGGCTATTCGCCCCTAAAGAGTTGGTCATCTTCACTCTGAATCTGTCCTGAGCTTGCACCTCATCACAAGGGAAACTCGACGTTGATGGGCTTTTGTTTTTCGTAATTTTCAGTGTTGCTCCTTCCAAGCCTTCTCGTAATTCAGGCCTCTTTGGGACCACCCCAAAGATGGCACATTCAGTCAAATCAAAGCTGATAAATGATGCTATGGAAGATGACGCACCCCCCAAAGCAAGTCTTCTTGATGATGATGGTACCCATTCTAAGCCATCACGGAATGTAAGCTTTATCGCTGCTTGATTATTTCATGCTTTACGGAAGGGCTCTTATGAACTAAACTGTGTTGATAGGATTTATCTAGCCATCGATCGCTTGCTTCTTCACTTGCTACCAAACAGCCAGACCGGCTTTTTGACCAAGCTGCTCATACTGAACCAGTCGTCCTGGCTCCGTCCTCAGTCGGTTATAAAGTTCATGTATTCGGTTTTACCTCACCGCAACAGTCATTTGTTATGAACCATTTCACTTCAATTGGTGAACTTGTTTGCCCATACGAGCTTTCTCCAGAAGGTGGCAACTGGGCAACAATCACCTACAAGCATAGCACAGCTGCTCAGCGTGCAGTTCGCAAAAACGGTGAGATCTTGGGTGGGATCATCATGATTGGCTGCAAATGGGCCGATTCATCCGGTGTTCCTGCTAATGAATGTGTTGACCTCAACTTCCGCCCCATGTGCGATCAAAACAAATTTGCCACATCCAGAGGAGGCATGTCACGTACAAACAGCATGATTGTCAGCCGGCAATTGAAGACTTATGACTCCACCGAGGCATTTGCCGCCCCGACTCAAAATACTGAAAAAGGTTTTATGGGAAGAATTGGCAATGCCGGAAAGCCGAATCCTGCTATTTTCAAGGAACACACTCATGATAGCGATAAAGCAATGCCCAAAAACTCCTTGGTCAACCGTGCCATGGACCTGGTTTTTGGGTGGTAATGCCTAGGCTGAAATTTTGATCGCACTCTGCAGCAGCACGTTTGTACCTATTTTATTTTCGTTTGCCCTGCTTAATTTTTGTCTTTGGAAATTCTTATAATTGAGTTACATATCTAAACATTCCTCAAGATCAAAAACTGTTCGTTTTGTGTATGAATTTTATTGATTTAATTGCACTGGAGTTAAAGAGAATCCGGTCTTGAACATTGCTATTAATACCCCAGTTACTATTTGAATGCTAGATTGAAAGAAGCGTTTGAGTCCTTGTTTTGGTTCTTGCACGATTGTTTTCAATCGAAATTCCGCCTCAACTCCTTTGATTTTAATCAAAATGTTGAATTTGGAGATTTTCTTCAAATCTAATACATTCAACAAATGTGCAATGGGTGAAAAGAATAACTCAAGATTAATCTTGTGAGATCGGCTTTTCGCAAATTACACTTCCGTTCACTTGAAGTTCTTGTGGGCATTTTTTTTTTCAAAATGTCGTTCAAAAATTGGTCACGTCAAGGATTACCAAAGACTCAAGTTAGCTAATAATGTTTTTTTGGTAAAATAGTTTTGTAGGATTTTTTTCCAAAAACTGCATTTTTAGAAAGCAATCAAATGGTTGAAGTGAATTTATCTTGCACGAAAGCTACTGAAAGTTCAAAAATTGATGGAGCGCTGGTATTCCTCAAAGATTTGGTGGTGACTCCAAAGAATCATTTACCTAAAGATTTCATTTATTCGTCTTTTATACTGGTGCAAGCTGAGGTATGAACTTGTTTCTATCACATTTTGATGCTGAATATTTGCTCAAAGTGTAGGCGTTGCTATTTTTTTAATCATAAATGGCTACATACATTAATTAATAATAATATACTAATCTTTGCCTGTTTTTTCTTAACTTCTAAATATGAAAAAGAAAAAAAAAGAAATATGACAATAAATAAATAATTCTTTCTTTTTCCTTAGCCTTTGTTTTTTTTTGTAATTTTTTTTAAAAGAGCTTCATTCAAGATCTATTTTATAAAACAAAAAAATAATTTTGTGTTTGGTTATAAAAGAAAAATTCTACTTGTTTTGAGCCATTTCAATTGATATTCTTTTTTTGCGAAAATCTATAACATGTTGTCTTGTACTTGTAAAAAGTCATTGTTTGCCTGAATCATCATTTTTTGGATATTGCTAATAAGTTTATAAAGACAAATTACTTTTTGTGGAGAAATTGAAGGATAGGTTTTTATTTGGTTAGTCTTTTACATTTCAGCTGTCATTGGGGGTTTTCCAGAATTCTTGTGGAAAACTTGGCTAAGTAACATTTCAAAGAGTTTAATCATCACTAAAGCAGTTAAATTATTGCTACACTTGATATTCAAGTTATTAGTATATTGCATTTCAAAATCTTTTTAAATGCTTTGATGGCTTTGTTTCTGGAAGATAGCTTGGTCATTTAGATTTCTAGGTTGCATTGCTGTCACATTCATGCAAGGAGGAAACACAGTGGCCCATCAATCTTAGATATTTCTCTTTCAATCCTTGATATTTTGTTTTAGAAGGTTCTTTACTTATTCATATCTCTCTGTGGGGATCCACACTCTCTTATTTTGAGCCCATGAAGTAGCACAAAAATCCCTACAGTTTGATTCTCAAACCACATACTATAGGGGAAAAATGAGTTGAATAGAACAGAACCTTGCAAAATTCCATATATGTACACCGAGACAACATTCCCCATTTTTTCAAAATTATTCAGGACTAATATAAGACCAAATCTTTGATTTTTTTTAAATATATTATCCATCCTTTTGAAACCAATCTCCTTTTTTTCCTTAATTGCTAAATATAGCAAGAATTTTTATTCATTTTTCAATATTGGTAATTGAAGAATTCCAATTTGATCATTCAAAAAGATAACCTAATCTAAGAATTTTATTGTTCTTAACTTTATCCTTGTTTTTTTTTTTTTTTTTTTTTTAAAAAAAAACATTAATTTGAACGAAAAATTGGTTAGAATCACTTAATGAATTTTTTTCAATTTTTTTTTTGTGTTTACCTTTTGTTTTTTGTTTTACAAAATATTTTTTTCATTATTAACTTGATATTTTATTTATATTCAAATTAATTATTCTAAAAAAAAATAATTAATAAATTTAATCTAAATTTAATCTTTTTAAAAAGGGAAATTGTTTTTGTTTTGTGGTGGTTTTGTAAATTGAATATCTTTTTCTTGTCTTTTTTATTTTTAAAAAAAACATAGGATTAAAACTCCTTAATTTAAATTCAATTTTTCCTCTTAATTTTCTATTTTCTTTCTCTTTTTTAATTAAAAAAACATTATTTAAGCTAAATTATATAACTATTAGTATTCAAATATATAATATTTTATAAATAATTGATATTGAAAAAAGTGTTAAAAATTAGAAAGTTCTATGTCACAAAATATTTTATACTGAGAACTAATATGTGCTTAATCCATGATCAAGTAAGGTTTCAAATAAAATTAGAGAGTTCTCATCTATTATATTTACTTTCAATTAAGAATTTAATATATTTGAAATTCAAAACCGAATTCTCAAAAGAATAATAAAGCTTCAATGATCTGAGCTATTTTTCTTCTTTTTGAATATCTTGAATAGAATATCAATGTAATATTATAAATGAAGATGAGGTTTGAATATTAAGAAAATATTCTTATAGAAGAGACCTATATATATCTCATGAATTTTCACACTAAAAGAATTCTATGTAAGAATAAAACTTGAGCTTGAGTGTTCATATTGAAAAAATTACAATATAACAAGAGGTGAGATTATTAGAGATTATGGATTATTTAGTGAATTAGGGCTGGATATATGAAGCTTATTAATATTTAGAGCCCATTTTTGAAAATATATAGGGAGTTTTTATGTGAATTGGCTCTTCAATCTCAAAGTATTTTTAATAATATTGTGAAATTAATTTTCAAATTTATCTGGAACTTCTTCTTAGACTGAAATTCATATGAATATTTTATTTCCCCACTATGAAGTATGGGAAACTTAATTAGGTATATAGCTAAAGTGTTAAAATCATTAATTAGGCTAATCTTTAAGTCTCTTTTATACATAATTTCTACATCTTTGGATGCATTTTGGGATATTAATGAAATAATAAAAGAGTACCTAAAACTCTATTTCTTGATAATAGAAAAAAATGGCAATTCCTTTTGAAATTTTTATTTTGGAATATTAAATTCACTATATAAATATAAAGAAAGGAATGATATTTACTTCTAGGGGGAGTAAATTCATATCATATTATCAAATAAATATAGAAGCCTTATCTCAGCCAAGAGTATTTTGGTAAGATCTCTTTATATCAATTTTGTAATTGAGAAATTATGATGAAAAAAAATCAATTATAATCAAATCAATACTAATAAATTGGTATAAGATCATTAAAATAATCAAGAGAAACATTATTTAGTTTTTTTTAGATGACACATATAGAGATAAAACCAAATCCTTTTAATCCTCATCTCTTAAAAAGGCTTCTTAATACATTGAATAACAAAAAATTAATACTCCCAAATAAAGTGTAAATTAGAAGCAATTATATAAGCTACCTTGGTGTGGAAATACCTTAAAATATTTAATTGGTAAAATAAAAGGGATTCTTCAATAAAAAGGTATATATTAAATCTCTATATCAACACAGATAAAATATTTTTTTGATTTCCCTTTTTCAATTTGATATTTCCATAAAACTATAAAAAATATCAATAATGGTGTACTTATTTTTAATAATAATTTATTTCTTCATTTTGGATTTGAGCTTTAAAATATCAAGATTTATATTTCTATCGAAAATCTCATTAATGAAAACTTTTTTTAAAGAAATATAAATAAAGAGGGATATAATTCAGAAAGAAAATTCCATTATACTGTCTGTTATTCTTTAGAATTGAAATAAACATACTTCAGAATATAAATGTAATTAGGTAATTGGAACATGATAATTTTTTTGAATAGATAAATTTCTCATTTTTTCATTTGATAACTTCCTAAGGACCTTTGAAAAATTTGGGATATTTTAATAATCTTATTTTCTAAAAATTCCCCACTTTATTTGTAAAAAAATCAATAATACTTCATAGCTTGACAGTATATATAATATTTTTTATCCTATATTAGCAATATTATCACAACTTAGGATTTTTTAAGCTCATACTCCGATATTTAAGCTTTATCACCTTTTATATGTAAATTTGATGAAAAATGATGGAAGATACTATAATATTACCCAATTAATACCCTAATAAAGTTAATATAGTTGTAACATAAATAAAATCTTTTAAGCCTTAATAGTTTTGGAAATTATGAATATTAAAATATTTCTTTGAAATAAAACATAAATTATCCAAACTTTTAAAAAACAACTTAGATCTATTTCTTAATTTCATCTTATTCAATATTATATTATGAATCTAATTCATTTAATTTTTCAAATCAATAAAATTTGAGAAAAAAAAGTCTCACTGGTAAATAAATAGGATTTATCTAAATTTTTTGATCCTCAAACCTCAATTAAAACTATTTATTCTTATAGATTTATAAAAATACAGACATTATCTTATACCTTCTTGTGGAAATATAGAGCCTTAAAAAAATATTAATTTATCTATGAAATAGTTAGAAAGAAAAAAGTAGTGTGAATAAATCTCTTTAGGAATAACTAGTTTATATATTTTAACATGATCCCAAAATCATAATAATACCATTTCAATTTGAATATTCACAGAATATCTCTGGAATGATAATTCTTGATAAAGGTCTAAATTGAAGTTATTTAAGAACTTCCACCTTGTTTCAACCCAAAATTGTCTTTTTAAAATCACAATTAATCTTAATTTATTATTTAGGTTAATATTTTATTGAAACAAAAATTAACAGTTATGTCTTTGTAAAATCCTTTTTGATAAAATCTTTCATGTTACAATTTAAACTTTTTAATTACCACTATAAAAAAATTATTCAAAATTAAGTTTTTCTGAATACATAGGAAAAATATCTGGTTATTTTTTTCTTATAGTCAATAATTTGAAAAAAAAAATTATTATGACTATTAATGTTTCTGTAAATTCATTATCATATCTGAATATTATTTAAAAAAATAATTAACTAACTACACTTTGTGAGACTAATATATCTATGGATTTTAAAATTCATTTATTTAATATCTTTACTAGCCCCCAAAACTTGGAAAAAATAACCATATATTTAAAATTCTTAGAAGATCCAGGATGTTATTTATAAGCTTAATTTTTTTTAACACTATCTATTCATCTACTTGGCCGCAAATCTTTGTGAGTTATTTGAATCTCTTTATTATAATGATTAAAATAAGGGGTTTTTTACAAACTGATTTTATGTAAGGTTCTATCTATTATGTTTTATTCAGTTGAGATTTCATAAATCTATAGTCTTATTCAATATGTTAGAGAAAATTTATCTTATTGATTTTACAATTGGAACTACTATATATTAAGTAATCAGATAATTATCGAGATATAACTATTTTAAAAAATTGTGAGCTATTATTATTCAAGTATAAATTATTGAGATAATTCTTTTATATCATTATTAGTTAAATTCTATTCTATAAAATCTACTTTTATTTAATTTGTCAATACTCAAATTCATATAAAATTTGATAATAAATATATAAATTGATTTTTAATATCAAAAATATGGAAAAGAATCCCAAATAATTCTTGAAGAATTTTTTGATTTCTTTCTAATTTAGATTAACTCTATTAGAAACTAAAATTCAATATTTAGATTGGTGTTTCAATAATTATGATAAGCTTTCAGGAGGAAAAATTATCTCAACAGTACTAAATTACCAAAATACCTAGTAATTTTTTATTTAAAAGGGATTTTTTTAATAATCATAAGTTGAAATAGGTTATTTATCAACTAAAAAAGGTTTAAGACAAAAGATAAATCTTAAAAGATCTTCTAAATGGGATCTTAGGCTTGAAATAATCCTCAAATTTTAATGTTATATTTATCTTATTACTTTCAATGATTTATGATTTGTTAATAATTAACTTTCTTGAAATTAAACTCTTATTTATAGCTGATATATACCAGATTATTGCCTTTTTTGTAGTTCTTTATCTGATAAATACCAATATTGAATTTATCAATTATCTAAATTTGATGTTCAATAATGGTTATATAAAAAAATAATAATATAATAAAAGACTGATAGAGGGAAAATTAATGATTAATTATTAAAATCAATAAATGTTTTCAATTAGAAGAAAAAGATTTCAATATATTTATGACCACCATAAACAGTTTTTAAGATAATATGGATCATTAATGACTGTGTCTTGATACTTAAATATGAAAAAGTGGATATGGAGAAATTTTGTAAATTTTCTAGTATAATTATGGATTAAAATTAATATGAATTATATTTAAGCTGAATATATCTCACATGAGGGATAAACAATCAAGTTCTTGATCACCCCCTGGGGAAATTTTTAAACATTTTTCTATGAAATTCTCATTAATATTACTATTAACAAAGATCAATATTAATTATCTTATGAAAAATATAATATAAATATACTTTATCCAAAAATAAATAAACAATTAAATAATTAGTTATTCTTTTTTGATATTGACTAATAGTAGTATAATGGTAAGAAGGAATTTTTTACTAAAATAAATTACAGAAATTGTTCAATGATAGCACTTTCTATCAAGTTAGTGTATAATCAGCTTTATTTATAATTATTGTTTAAAAGATTAAATGTAATTAATTCTTGGAGAAAAATATGGATTAAAAAAATTGAAAATTGAGAGAAAAACTCATTAATACTGTAAAGAAACCTCAAAAATGTTTTTAAGGGTGTTTTGGAATATTGATTGTGTATTTCAACAATGAAAACTAAATGCAAGATAAGAAATATAATAAATTTATCTAAAACAATATTGTAAATATTAAGAGTCCATTATTGGATTAATTTATTTATTTTTTGAAAGATATTATATAGTTATTAGTTTCCTTATAACTATTCTAGAACATTATATCAAAGATATAATGAGATAACTGATTGATAATGATGAATATTGGGACAAACAGAAACAAAAGTCTTTTCTTAAGCCTTTAAAAATATTTCAGAGGTTTCAAAGGGGATAAACTTAAAAGATAATATATTAAAAGTTATCTAATTCATATGTATTTATTATTATATTACTTGAATTACTGTTATTTTCTGAAATTTTTTGAAGATTTTCTGTTTAATTCAGAATAAGAAAAGATGGACTGAAAGTAAATATTTTTATGAATATTATTGAAGATTAATTATATTTTGGATTTAATTTAATATTTACCCTTTATATGATAGTTCTGAAATTTTCAGGGTGATTTTTTAATAAGTGTATTTTGATGAATTTTTGAATTTTCACCTCATTTTCTATGTGATTTAGGCTACAGATAATATTAAAGCTTGTTTTAAAGAGGTAATACCATGGATAATAGTCCAAAAAGGGGTTATTTTACCCTTTCTTTTTCTATATATAGAAAAGAATCAATAATTGAAAGCTTTACAGGATTCAGAGGTTCTCATTACCTCATTTTCACATTAAAATAGCAGCTTATTTTCTATTTTCTTGTGATTCAATAAGACTTACTCTTAGTAAAAGAGCTCCCAAGAGGTATTTTATTACCTATTTAGTTCATAATAATCCATTAATTTGAGATTAAAAGCTTTATATTTCCCAGATGCCTCAGAATTAAGGGTAACCTGGCTCTCTTCACTGTATTTTTCTCCCTTTAGCTAATTTTACATAAAAATGATTAATTCTAGCTTCAAGACTGATATTTAGTATGAGTTCATAAAAGATTTATATATCAATAATGTATATTTTGGATTCAAAAAGGTTAATATCACTAATACTAGTAATTATGAAACATGGATTTTTGTAGAATAACATTGTTTGTATGTGAAAACTCCAAAAAATCATAATAACCTTATCTTGTTTGGTATTAATGATGAGATATTTTGTTATTTTCCATTTTAATGCCTCATAGAGATATTTTTCTCTTTAATACTTACAAATCAGATATGAGGTTAAATTTTCAGTAGAATCCAAATTTGGCCTCAAATCCATGAATTTACCTACCAAAAATATTTTATTAATCCCTTTTTTTCTGCGAAATGGTCAATTTGGAGTATTGATTTGACCTATGAGCTTTTCATATTTAGTAATTTAGCTCAATATATTTGTTGATCATTTGGGTATTTAATATATATCTCAAGTCTCACAAGCTTAAACTGACTCAGGATTCTTTTTTGGCTTCCAGATATAGTTCATATCAGTGATAAAATTTGGATATTAAATTATTAAGCTTTTAGTATTTAAAGCTACAGATTATTTTTTAAATTTATTTTATAATTGAGAAGAATTTCTGGTCCATTTAGAAATATATATATATTGGATTGGCTTAATTTAAAAGTGGCATGCAGTTTTGTCTATATTAAAGACTTACTGTCTATCTCCCAAATTTCAAAAACCTATATCTCCAATATTTTCAAGCAAATATTTTTCCACAATTGAATTAATTCAACCCATTCACAGTACTTTATCCTTTTTAATTTTATCAATTATTTTGATAGCTAATATAAGCAAATAAAAAAACTTATAAGCAATTTAGTTCTCAATAAGTAAGAGAAAAAGGAATGAGCCTTTTTTATTTCAAATTCAAACTCCAAAAGGATAACTGAAAGTTCATTTTTGAATCTTTTTTTAAATAAAAAAAGAGCTTTTTAATCTTTTAATTGATTAAGGAATTTTTGAGTTTTCAGTTAAAAGAACTCACCATAACTCAAAAACATAAAATTTCTTTTTTTGAAACAATTCACCAATTTTTTAATTAATATATTTTCTAACATTAAATAAAATTGAACTTTGAAACTTCAAGAACACAAATTATCTAATAAAGAAATATTTAAAATTAATTTTTTACTCACCTTTATCTTGTTAATTATAAGTAAATTTTCCAAATTTTAATGAAAACTTTTCATTTTTCATTTCACTACCTTTTTTTTTGCTTAATCAAAGAAATCTTCTATAATTTTAATTTAAAATTTACAAATATTGATTCATATTTCTGTATTTATACTAAAAAAATAATAATAATAAATTCATCATATTTATTTGAACAATCAATTTTACTTTTAAATCATTCCAAAACCTGAACAAAAACATCTTTATCTCAGCTTTAATTGGTGATTAAATTTCATATTTTTGAATGAAATTTGTTAAAAGAAGTTATGAATAATCTATTAATAATAGATTTTATTTTCAATTATAGAAAAAAAAAGTACACTTGAATAGATTGAATTTTGGTTTTTAAGAAATAAATTGAATTTTTACTGAAATATTCCAAAATAAGAGCTTTTGAAATCCTTCTTGTTTAAAATGAAAAAAAAAAGATAAATAGTGATCAGTTTAATTTTAAATATTGAATGCAAGTTAAAATCCTTACTTAACTTCTTTTTTTGAAAATCTTAGTAAGTGATGTTTCATGGATGAAGCAAAACATGAAAAAATAATTAAAAATTATTTAAAAAAACTTATTGAATGAGGAATTTTTTAATCATATAGTTACTGTTGTACAGAATTTTCCTTTTAAAAAAGGTGGCTGCATAACCTATATGAAAGAAAGATGCTTCAGTCACACTGTATTGATTTTTCTTGGTTTATGGTAGAGATAAACCTAAATTGTATATCAATTTCACTATGTATTTATATTTTTGAAAACTAAAATGTATATTCACTAATATCTTAGGATTTTTTTAAATTTATCTATATACTGCTTACATAAATATTGATTCAAATTTTAATAAGTTCTCAAGTAAAATTTTCCTAGCTATTAATTGAATCTTTTTTTTTATAATTTGTGAAATTTATTTAAGTATAAGTCTAATCTGAGGTTATTTTTCACTCAAATTATCTCTAACTTCCTTTTTTAGAAATATGAGAGATGATTAAATAGGATCTATATTTCATGGTATTATGACCTCATAAATTTTAAATATATTAGAATTAATTGATTGAATACATATTTGTTTAATTGAAATAATTTTCTTAATATATTTCTCTTAGTTTATTGAATTATTCCTTTTTCTCCCTTTAGTAAATAAAAAAATGAATCGCTTCTCTATCAAGTGATTTTTTTGGATTAAAAGCCCTTATGTTGATTCTGAAATAATTTTTTTTCTATATTATAGCATTAAATTATTAAGTATTCCAATTTGCAATTATTAAAATATAAATTTACCTTTCATGTTTTTGTGCTATTAGATTGTGATAATTCTAATCTCCTTCTTAGTTATTCAGCTCGAATCTATAATTGAATTATTCAAATTATTATCTCCTTAAAAGGTAAAGCTTTAAGTGAAACTATTCAATTTCTTTATGTTTGTATTCCAAATTGAAAGATATGCTTTTGAATATAGTAGAGATCTAACATATTAATAATATAATTAGAATCAATAATAGAAGAAATAGGAATATTTTTGAAAGTATTTTAAAATGTTTTTTAAGTTTGAATAATAAAACAGATTACTGATAAATATATTATGAAGCTTCTTATCCTGCAGAATTAATTATCAAAAAAATTGCTTTTAATTTATTATTCAAGAAAAATAAAAATAAGTTCAATTTGTAAGATGTTTTGAAGGAGAAATATATATTATTAAATTACATAGTTTGAAGTAAACCAAATATTGAAGCTTTTATATAATGATTTAATGATATTTGAGCTGAATATGATTATATACTATAATGGATATATTCTCAGCTAAGTGAATAAGCTATTATTTATAAAAAAATAATTGAAGTATTAATTAACCAAGAAAAAATAGCTTGATATGAATTATTTATTATTTAATTTTTTAGTTTATCTTTTGGAAGGAAAGGAATATATCAATTCATAAACATATATTTCTTTGAAACAAACAGATTAGCTCTCCATAAAATATTGAAGAATGAAAATATATATTTGTAACCCAATATTTATTTATAATGCAATTAAAAAAATGAAAATTCAGAATATATATAAGGGCTTAATTTTTTTCTTCATTTTTTGAATGTAATGGTAGCTATCAAATTGAAGATTTTTAAATAAATAACCAATTATTTTATAGATTGAAATATATTTTAAGTAAGAAACTGATGATATAAATTCTATGATAGCTAGTAGCTGTTATTAAATATACTAAAGTCTCTTGTCTTAAGTGAAATATATATATTTTTGAACATATAGAAAATGGGGATTAGGGATTCATAAATATCAATTATGAGATTTTCCTCAATATACAGAAACTGATTGATTTTCATAGCTTTTAAGCTAGGTGTTTCAGTAATTATTACATTTGACAAATCTTTTTAAATGAAATAAAGCCTTTTATGAATATTTTTACATTTTTCTGGACATTATTTTTCTCAAAAACGCTTATGAAGTATTTATGATCTTATTTCAATTTATTTATCTTGATATTTTTAAGAATATTTCCCTTTTCAAAAAGTAAATTGAACTCTCTCCATCTTTCTTGTGGCTGAGAAATCCGAAGTATGTCTTGAAAGAATACTTTAATAAATACCATACATTTATCCAGAATCTACCTGTGATATTTAAGTATAAATATCTAGTATTCCAATAAATATATACTTAAATTATAAAAAAAAGTTCATTGAAATCGTTCAAATAATTTTCAAAAATAAAAAAATTAAATTTTAGTTTCTTTCAAAAGGAAAAATTAAGTTACCACTTGTGAGAAGTGTTCAATTTTATGATTAATGAAAATTAAATATGTTGAATATATACACAGATTCTATCAAAAGACAAACCAATTAGTGAAAAATTAACAAAGAAAACATGTTTTCAAAATGGTAAGTCTTAACAGATATAGAATTCCATAAAATCTCTTCTGATTAGAAAAGTGAAGTTTTATTATCATTCCCCTAATTTCTGAGGATTATACTATGCTTAAGTAGGTTGAGTAGAGAATCAAGTTTTAATCAAAAAAGGAAATAAAAAACAGCCAAAAGCAATAGTAAAGTAGTTAGACTAATTTTTAAGCATTCTATGTTTTTGTCTTTTTGAGTTTTACAAATAATTTTGATGTGTTGGGAACAACATCTGATGGATTATACAGGGTAGTCAAGGTATAATGGGCCCCTGTTTTGGAGTCTGGAAGCGTTTTTGAAACAAGTAGTCAAGAATTATATAAACTATGCCTTTGTAGTTTTTGTGCATTACATCCTCAATTGTGGTATTTTTTTGTCTAGAAATAACAAATTTATACTGACTTACAGTACATTGCTATACAAAGAGCAAGGTTGAGAGCTGACCAGAATGAAATGTTGAATTGCACTTGAGCAAACCTAATTTGAGGTTTTTAAATTATACAAATTAACCTTTTCCTTACAGTCTTTTTGCTGACTTGGAAGTCTTGATGAGCATTTCCTCTCATAATGCTGCGCTCCTTTCTCTGGTGGGTGAGAGCGGCTTTCACAAGAGGTTTCCTAGTAAGCCTTAAAAAGTTTCACGAAAAAGATTGAAGTTTGCTCCCTTGGTTTGCTTCATCAAATAAAATCTCAAAGAGGACTCAAGGTAGTTAAGTGTGGTATTTTCTGATATTTTTTCCAACAGACCATTTGAATCCATTGAAATTGAAAATGTCCCAAAATGAAATTTGATGTTTAATCAGCAAAACCTTTTTATAAATTAAATGCAGTGAGCTAGATGGGAAGTAGTGTGTCAAGTCAACCCAGACATGGCTTGGGTGGTCTGAAAATTGTTTAGGGGCTTAAATTATTTCTTAAGCAAGAAAACTGCTACCAGTGGCGTAACCAAGTCATTGACGATCTTGATTTTTTATCAAGGTCAACAAGGAAGTTCGATTGAAACTTTGTTAATTTAAAATAGATTAAGTTTTGATGACCTAATCTTAAAACAGTTTTAAAATTAACTCAAATTTAATTTTGTTTTAACTCAACATCTCTCTCAGTACTTGAAATTTTGAAATTTTGAGATTTAAAATTCTCTTCCCCAAAATTTTTAAATTATTTTAAAATTTTTCAACAAACATCATATCATCATCTCCTTAGGACGTCAAGTCATTGCGAGATTAGGATAATAGGACCTAGGGATATCAACAAATCAACAAATCAACAAATCAACAACTCAAGAAAGAGATGCTTCCACCTAGCAAACTGTCCAATGATATAACCCAATCATCTCCTATCATCAACTCAAAATCTATACCAGCCATCAGGTTCTCAAATCCAAGTCAGTCTCCTTTATTTTCAAAACTTTATCATCAAATTCCAAAAAAACTAATTCCTTGGGTCATTTTCTTGACTGATGTTCACCAGATGTACAAAATAATCCTCATGTTTAGTCAGTACTTGATTCAAATTTAATCGCGTCTTCATCAGTTAATGCTAACTAGTCTTCTCGCTTAATGTTTTTGAAATCTTGGTCTTGAATGATTATCATTTTTTAAATCAGTATGGCTGTCTACGCCTCAATCCCTGTCTATGAAATGATGGTCAGGGGTGTTGCGGTAATGCGTAGAAGAGCTGATTCTTTCATGAATGCAACTCAAATACTCAAAGTGGCTCAAGTCGAAAAATCAAAACGTGCAAAGATCTTAGATCGTCAAATCCCCCAATCTGAACATCAAAAAATTCAAGGTGGTTATGGCAGATTTCAAGGTACATGGTCAGCCAGAGCTCATTTAATCTAATTGTTAACAACTCATTTCTTTCTTCCTCTTTTTCGTCTTTTCATTTCATTTCATTTCTCTTTCATCTCCTTAAAAATATTTATCTTTAGGGTCCCATTTTCAAGAGCTAGAGAACTGGCTACTCGCTTCGAAGTAGCTGACCTATTGGCGCCCTTATTCGAATATCTACCCGGTCCCTCTTCTGATGATATTCCTGTCGAATTGGTCAATATCTCAAATTCAGACTTAACTGATCAAGATCCTTTAAATTCTATTATTAATTCATCCAATTCATCTAATCCTTCATCCAATCTTTTATTCAAAAAACGTGTGAGACCTACAAGTCATTTGTTCCTTCCGGACGATCAGCATCTCCAATCGGGTCATAATAAAAAATCTAAACTGAACTCTTCTCCCCAACAACTCAACCCAACCTCAAATGCTCCCCCAGATCTTAGTCTCCAAACTCATTCTTTCATCGATCCTCAATTCTCTTCCAATCTTTCCCCTTCATCTGCTCCTACTCAAACTCCTACTCCAACTTATACCCCAGTCCCTGGTCCCTCATCCATTCACCCTATTGGTCCATCTCATCTCAAAAAGTTTAATCCGGCCGCTAGATCAAATTTAGAAGATGCACTCAAAACAGAAAAAAACATTCATGCTCTCATGTCGGTTTTCACCAATCCATCTAATCTTAATGAAACTCATCTTGTAACCACATCGCAATCAAACGCTGATCCATCTATCGATATCAGTCTCATTCTCGACAATGCTGAACTTGAAATCGATACTCCAATTGATGAACATTGTCATACTGCCTTGCATTGGGCTGCAGCACTTGCTAGGCTAGATTTGGTTCGCGCATTTTTACTTTCAGGAGCTGACCTACATCGCGGTAATAATATGGGGGAAACACCACTTGTTCGCGCAACTTTTGTAACAAATAATTTTGAAAAAGAATCTTTTAATCAACTACTTGAATTCCTTTACCCGTCACTTTGGATTCTTGATACTCAAAATCGCACAATCTTACATCACATTTGTTTAACGGCTAATATCAGGGACCGTGCTGAAAGTAGTCGCTATTATATGGAATGCATCTTTGAGTGGATTGTTAACAAGCATGGTGGTCAATTTGAAACACCTTTCATTGACGCTGTTGACCTTAATGGTGATACGGCTTTAAATATTGCTGCTAGAGTGGGAAATAAGCATTTGGTTCGAATGTTATTGGATGTTGGAGCTGATAAAACAATTGGAAATAAACTAGGTTTAAAACCAACTGATTTTGGAGTTGAAGGAGAGGTTAGGACTTATATTACTTGTATACTTTTATTTTTTTATTTTTTCTCACAAATACTTTTTCGACAAACAGGAAACTACAACTAATTCTACCCAAGACACAATAACCTCTCTGCCACCAGTTCAAACATTACCCGCTCCTACTTCAAAGTCACGCGATATCATAGCCTCCTTGACGACATTAATCAATAACTTGTCAGATGACTTTAATGATGAAATGAAGGTCAAGACTGATAATCTAGAACATGTACGAGCTCAATTGAAAGAAGCTACACGTAATTTGACCGAGCAGCGGCGTCAGATTGAATTATTTAAGCGCAAATTAGACGATCTGGGTCTGTTAGAACTGCGACTAAAGAAACTTCATCACGCGTTAAGAGAAGAAGACGAATTCGATTGGACTGGAAGATCAGAGATTGATGGTCGACCTGCTGAAGCAGATAAGGCTTTTGAGCGGAGAGGAGTGGCATCTAGTCTTGCAGGGCCTTCAACATCCCAAAATCAACTGGACGTTGAGCCAGATCCTATAATCCCTTCAGACAACAGTCATGCTAGTTTAATCTATTTGCTTAGGTTGAAAAAGTGGTACAAACGCGTATTGAGTTTGTTGAGAGAGCGAATCGCTTTATTGAGGGGTTGTAACTTGGAACAGGAAGCCAAGTATCTCAAAGTAATTGGATCATTTATCGGAAATTCTTGCTTAAACAATGAGACAAAGTTAGAACTCCCTCACTCATTAAATCAAACCTGTTTGCCAATTCAAGACGTTTTTTGTTCAACATCAACACAAGATGACCAAGTCAGTACTCATCAAAATAAATCTCAAGAAAATTTGTTCATAAATGGCCAAGAAAAATTTGATCACCCGCAAACGTCTATCAACCAAAATGATGATAATGACCATAACGATTTAAATCAATTATTGAATAAAAAAAAGTTTTCATTGATTGACAGTAAATTATTAAATCAATTAATGATTGCAATTGAATCAGATGGACCTGAATTAGATTTAAATAGAGTAGCAGGTTTTATGCAAAAAGTTCATTCGGGTTTAATTTAAATTAAAAGAAGTCTTTTTTGTAATTCGAATTTTTTTTCAGTACAAAAATCAATAAAGCTATACATATATGTATCGTTTTGAAATTAGTTCTTTACGTTTTCAACTTATATACATATATATATATATATATATATATATATATATTTAATTATAAACGCATGTCCAAAGCATTATATACGTATATTATCATGATTTCTAGGAAATATATATATATATATTGTTTTGTAATAATTTACCAATATTAAATTCTTGTTTGTTTTCTTCTGTGGTACTTTTGAACATTGTTGTTTTCGTCGTCTTTTTTTATTGTAAGAGTCATCCTTTTACGTATCTTCTCCGAAAAGAAATGTTAAAAGTACAAGTACTACAAACATAACAAGAATTTAGAAAATTTATTTTGTTTTTAAGTTGATATGATGTGAAAAATTACTCTTAAGCCGTTTTAAAGTAGGGTGGTCGACATGCACTATGTGCGCACGCCCAGAAGGGTAACAAGGCTGAGGCATGCGTTTTTTTACCTAAAGCATGTATCAGGGAGATTCAAACCCGGGCGAAAATGGTGTTTTTTCGTCGAAATGTACTTGAGATTTGCACAAAAAATGGCCACATCAGCTACAAAACCATTGAAATGACATTTTACGTACTGTACATTACTTTGGTGTTATGCCATTTTGAACCCTTGCCAACTTATATCTCGATTTTTTTGTGTTAATAGTCAAATATGAAATTTCTATAAAGTTTGCCCTTTTCATCATTGGAAAATGTTTTGTTGATATTGTATGCACTTTGCTTCAATATGATCTTATGTACATTGATTTGGCATTATGCCATTTTGAATCATTACCAACCTTTGTATCAATGGAAAATGGTTTTTCAATATTTTATGTACATAGATTTGAAATTATGCCATTTCAAACCATTGCCAAAAAAAATGCGCCTTTCTCATAAGGTATGCCCTTTTTATCAATGGAAAATTTTCTTTATATTGTATGAACTGTGCATCAATAAGATTCTATGTACCTTGATTTGGCATTAGGCCATATTGACCCATTACCAAACAAATGGGCACTATATATAAAGTATGCAATTTTTATCCATGGGACAGTTTGTTCTTTTCTTAAATAAGATTTTATTCACCTTGATTTGGAATTATGAAATGTTAAACCATGGCCAAAAAAAAGATGCACTATTTATCCATCAAATAGTTTTTTTAATATTTTTTGCACTTTGTCTCAGTAAGATTTCATGTGCATTGATTTGGCATGATGAAATTTTGAACCATTGCTAAAATAAATCTCAATTTTTTAAAAAAGTTTCATTAAATGACAAAGTTTCCTTTCTTGTAAGGTTTGCCCTTTTTTTCACTGAGATTTTCTTTTAATATTTCATGCACTTTAATTCAATAAGATTATATGTAAATTGATTTGGTATTATGCCATTTTGAACCATTTCCAAAATAAATCTCAATTGTTAAGAAATTCAGTTATATACAGAGTCCAGAATACATAATCATAGCAATCTGAAGGTAATAATAATATCACCTCTTTACATTTCATATTTCTCAAAGAAATTTATATAATATTCTCAATGAATAATTCACAAATATATTTATATAAAATATTGAATAAATCAACCCATTTGAAAAATTCCTATTCATAAGCAATATCATAATTTAAATTTCATTTTGTATTTTACAAAGGAACCAATACAAACCACTTCCAAATATTAAAATGTACTCTTGGAGATTCTTGAACATTTATTAATTCCCATTATCAAAATCATTAAATAATGCTAATTTATTTTAATTTTTTCATCTGGTACAATGGCACTTGGAAATTTGAGCTCATTTTGTTCACTGAATCTTTATTTCAATGCAATTAGCTCAGTTTTAATTTGAACTTTATTCACTCCCAGTCTAATGCTCTTTTTACTCAAAAAAATATCTTTTTTCTCCAGCTGGATTGGGTACAAGACAATCCAATTTTGTTACATTCAAAAAAATCAGTTCAAATCAAATTGTTGGGTTATTAAAGCAGAAATGATACAACTTCCCACTTATGAAATATGTAACAAGCCAAAATTTTTTGGCAAAATTTACTCATACCAGTTCTAAAAATCATAATCAAATCATCTGAAAAAAAATGCCTGAATGGTCTCATGGTGATTAATGGATGAATAAGCATTGCCCCTCCATTTTTTCTGGTCTTTGGTTTTTGACATGGCATTAATCCCTAAAATCCAGTGTGAGCCTTTGAGATATGACTACATATCCAAAAATCTTACAAAACAACTTCAAAATACTTATTTTAATAATAAGAATCAAAATTATTATCTTAAAATAATTAAAAAAAACCATAAAAAAGGCATAAAACCTTAATTATTTCATAAATCAATAAATAAAAAATTGAAATAAATTAAAGAATTGGATTACCCATGAAAAACTACACATATAACATTTTTATGTCATATATGAAAAGTAAATACTTACTGAGATAACCTGAATATATGAACTTTTAGGATAAGCACATACATTCATGGTTTTCACCTCATATATTTTTAAATATGAATTACAAAGAGTTGAAACAAAAATAAATTTACCACATAATTACTTTAAGAATACAGATATAAACTTTATTTGAAAATTCATAAACAAGGTTATAACTTACAAGGGTTTATTAAGGAAAATAGTTAAAGCTGTTGACCACTTTATTGTGAAAGTGGTCTAAGCTTAAAAAGCATAGATATTATGATTCTAATAGTTCATATCTGAATAATTATGTAATTTTTGTAATTATATTAAATGTATAACCCCTTCAAATCATGGTTTGAAGCTTAGAATAGTAAATTTTGACAGAAAAGATGAGTTACAAGAAAAATGATCAAAAATAGAGTTTTGATGATGTAATGAAATCCTCTTAGAACCTTGGTAAAGACATTCCAAGCTATCAGAATTTACTCTCTGGATGGCTTCAGAATGTATAAATCAAAAGTTATAAATGATCATTTATGATCACTCACTGTAACCTTATTTTAAGCTTAACAGTTATATAAGTGATAAAACTGGTGAATAATAGTATACTATGAGTAATACTAAGAAAATACACAAAGCTTAGGCTTCTTCAAAGCCTTTGATGTCAGGAAACTTAGAGTTCTAATGATAACTCTAAATAATGGTGTAATAATGAGATAAGATGGTTTAATTAGGATGTAATAATCACTAAACCTTAAAATACTGCTCAATTCCAGTGTATACCATTAGTTAATTTTTAATAGAAGCGTTCTGAATTATAGGAGGGAGGATTTTACTATATGTAGAGATCTTTTTACCTCTATTTCACCTTAAGACACATCAAAAAAATTAAAATGTTGAATCCAAAAGGTAATAACTTTATTCTTTTTATCAATTTTGACATGAACAAACCAATATTCAATTTTTTTGTTACTTTCTCTCTAAAATCTTCAATTCCACATAAAATAAAGAATATTTGTAATTTATTTCATTTTTATTTATAAATACAATTTAAATAAGTTATATTCACATTATTTGGTGTAAAAGCATTCAAAATGATTATTTTAAGTGTTAAAAGTAAGTTATTTTTTCTTTTTATAATAATTTTTCTTTATTATTATTTTTCAATAATTCTTTTATTAATATATAAATTTAAAATTTTTAATATTATTAAATAACAATGTTTTACACATTTATTATTTTCTTTGTAACAATAATAAATTGCAATAAATATATTAATTATTAAATATTAATATATTTATTTTTATTATATAATTTATATTATTTCATTTATTTAAATAGTATAAATATTTTTATGCAATAATTATAATATTTCTTTATCTTATTTATTACTTTAATGAGGAAATTCAGGATACAATAAGTAAAATATATTTAATATTCACTTATTGTTTCATAGTAAAAACTTAAATCCACTAAGATATTGTGGAGTACTGAATATGCATAAAGCCACATTTTTATGTGATAAATATCCACAAAATTATTGAATACTAATTGAAAGCTCTCAGGGAAACCCATTGTGACTTAAAAATGAAAATTTAATTCTCTATATGGAGCCTTTCCTGAGCCACATAATAATTGAAATTCACATTCTCTGGGATCTCCACTGTTCTTCCCTTATAGCACAGGATGCAATGCAGCCCAAAGGCATATACCAAGTCTTACAGAATGTACTCAACTTCAATGGATGTCAGACAGCCACATGAGCTAGAAGAACATGGAAATAAAATACTACTGAACCTGAGAGTAAAATTTATCAGGTCACTGATACAGGCCTGTCGTTTTGTATACACTACTGTCAGCAAAAAAACCTGGGCATCCACTTAAAATTGCAGTAATCCATTTCTTGTGATTACACACAAGTTGAAAATTCAGGGAACAGTGTTATTTGCAATCATAAAATACTTTATCATCTATTCCAGTTCATTTAAAGAATAGGATTGTTTTGCCATCCAAGAAGCCAACACCCCCAAAAAAACCCTTGGAGGTCATATTAATTGAAATTTATTATTGCCTTGCCTCATTGGGCCATTAGAGGTATTCTTTTCCAAGAAAAAATAACCCCCAAATTACTCAGAATGTTGAAGATACAACACAGCCCTGGCTGATATTTTAAGTCCATTCCAAGTTCCCAATCGATGCCCAGCTGTTCAAATTTAAGGGTGAGTTTATGGCATATGTCAAACTGCGGACAAGTGCTATTGTTTTGGAAAACCGCATTGTCCTTGATAAGATTGTCTATGTAGGTGAATCCCTCTATAGTGGTACATAAGGATTGTTTAAAATCAGACGCCTTCATTGAAAATAATTTGTGAAATTTGGATTCTTAATGCGCCATTAGGTTTGCTTGTGGATTCAAATACCTAAGCTCATACCAAGGTTAAGTGAAATCCCCATATCATACAAATGAAACAGACTTTATCACTTTTATTGAGCATCTGTGAAATTTCTTGAATTTAAGCTTACTCACTAAAATCAAATTCAATAAGAATGGCCATAATCTCAAAATAATATGAGAAAAATCTCCCAAGCGTCGGAATTTGGGATGAAATTAGTATTTAAAACCATGCATTCAACAGATAATCAGAAATACTAATCTCCTTCTTTTGGAGATAACAAATAAGGTCAGAATTCTCCAAGAGCTTAGGAACTTCACAAACTGTTAATCGTTAAGGATAGTGGTAAAATTTAGTATTTAAGTAGACGAAAGGGTTTAAATTAAAGCTCAATATGGATAAGGTACTCTAGTGATTCCACAACAGAATCTGATATTAAAATGTGAATTAAAAACACCAGAAAGCCTTTGCAGATTATTTTCAAAAAGTGCATAAAAATGGATTTGTTGCAAATGTAAAAAACAAAATATCACTATGATGTTTTCAAAAAAATAAAATTACTGCAATGTTATAAAAAAATTCAAAATAATTTGGCGATGGATCTGAAAAAAAAAGGCAATGGTTCTGGGTGGTTGGGTGTGGTTGGGGTAGCTATTTGAGGTGGGAAGATCATTGAGCTAGCTTCGGTGTGAATCTGAGTGGCTATATGGGCCACTTTACGCACTTGAGAACTAACCAAATCCAGATTTCCCTAAACGCTATATCAGGAATACAGTTTTGATTGTCTCGAAATTGTTATCAGTAACGGAATGAACCCCCTAATTTCAAGTCACTGGATTTCCTGACATCAGAAATGTTAATCAATAAAAGGTTGAATAACCCATTATTAACAAATTTGGATTGTAATATTTGAATTAATTCAGCCTTCAGGGCCCAGAGGTAATCGAAACAAAAAGAATCTTTTTTACAAAAGGAAAATGGTTAAAAAATTTTTTAATTGAGTGTAAATTTACCAAATTTTCATATGAGCTTACCAAAACTCTTATTTTATTGTATAAGAAGAATTATTCAGGTTTATATGATAGAGTACATTTTTTTCCTTATCAAAGGAATGAAATTTAGATACAAGCAATATTGTCTAACCTATCCAAAGGTAATGTTTATGTTTGAAATTCATATATATCATATTTACGAATATTCATTTTAATTTTATTTCTACAAAAAAAAGTTTAGATAATTTTTTAAAGCAACTAAGAATGCTGATGGTAACTCTACCAATCCCACTAGAAAGAATACACAGGTTTGAATATGAGGTAAATACCCTACACTTAAATTTGGTTAATTTCATATCATAAAAGATTTTTTTGTTATTTGATATTTTAAATTTACCAAAAGGAATGAAACCAGACTAAATAATTCACATTAAAAGACATTATTAAGTGTAGGCTAAATAAGGACAACAGTATCAAGTTAAATATGAAGAAAAAAAAGGAAAAAAAATATTGAAGAGACTTTCACAAAAGTGACTACATGAGGAGAAACTACTAACTTAAAATAGAAAAACTTAAATATTAAAGGTACGCACATTTGGATTTTGCATATTTCAGGCGGAATTTATGCTTGAGAAAAATTTCTTCTGATAATATTTCTGCTTTAAAAAATGGGAGTTTCATGTTGTCTGAATGATTATGATTTCCATAATAAGTCATTTTAATATTGTGGGTTAATTTCTGGAAAAAAATCAAAATTATGAGCTTCTGGGTAATACCATAAATGTTTGACAGCTAAGGGATAACTGTTCTGATTTTTTGCAGGGTGCTATATATTAAGCACAAACTTATATACTTACTGGTTAATAAATGAATGAAATTTTCTTACCATTTTTTACCCTCAAATTTAAGTTTTGCTCATATTTAATTCATTACTTTACTTAAATTAATTATATTGTTGTATCCAAATTCTGGAAAACGCCTGAATTATTTTAGGATCATAACTCATTATAAGGGAGGCTTCACTTATTCTCAGGTTCCAGGTTGTTGAGTATACGATAATGATACAACAACGACAAAAATGATATTAATTTCATATTATCATATTCCAAGTTACAATGAAGTACTGTCTCTTTCAATACTAAAGAGTGCAGTACTTTTTAGTAAAATACATACAGTGATAAATACACAAAAGTATTATACTTTTTGTCTATGAAAAGTATCTTAAATAAAAAGTACAAATAGCAAAAGGAGAAAGCACCGTTTCAACGGTGAAATTCTCTAACACAGGTCAATCATTAGAAGGCTTGGAATCATTCAATGGTTTGTATTTTGGATTAAGGGTTAACGAATCATCAACAAAGTCAAAAAAGAGGTGAAAGTCGTCTCAAGAATTGTTTCTTAATCATTTTTCCACTCAATTTTTCTACATTCTCTCTTACATTTGTTTTAATACCTATAAAACTTTTAATAAAAGATTAAATACCCTCAAATAAAAATTCTCAGGAAGAGCATGACGTAGATTTTGTGTCTGTTATATCAAAATAAAAAAGGTGGATGTTTAATTTATTGTGATATCGATAGAAAGAGTACCATTACTAGAAATAAAATTTATTCTAAATATGCATATAGTCATAAAAAAGAGATTAATAATAATTGGGTGATTTACATATTCATACCATCAAAATTAAAAGTTTTTTTACTAAATCCTATAAATTTTATTAGTACTTTTAGCTATTAAATTCCATATCAATCATACTAATAGTTCCATATATATATTTGATACTAAGGAATTTTTGCCTTGTCTACACTATCATCTTTCCCATAAATATTTTTTGTGCTAGCTGCTATTATTTATACTGGGTTTTGATTGGTTAATCAAAGAATCAAAGAATTAAAAAAAAACTATAATCATTTTATTTGAACTGAAAAGCTTATTGAATTCCTAAAATTAAATTTATCAGAATACATTAAAATATTAGAAATTTTGAAAAGTTTTCCTTCTAGTGTGCCCATTATTGAAATCTCATGAAGTAAAGATTGTTATATTTTTCATTTTTAGTGTCTGTTATTGAAAAAAATAACTTTTATACAAAGCAATAGCCAGTGGCTACAAAGAATTTTTAAAATCATAATTTTGATTGCAAAAAGGTGAGCGTCACAGAATTAATGCAAACTCAAGCAACCAAAATTATATAATCTACAAGAGGAATATTTCGGAAAACAGAACGCTGACTTAATATGAATCAAAATTCAGTTTTTTCTTTCCAATTCATTTTGTACTCATGTATATTTAATGATATCCAATCTGATTTTTTTCTTGTGCAGATTGAAATCTCCAACATTAAGTTTTTTTTTTTTTTATCTTGAATTTACTTACTGTTAATAGAACGGGATGATTCTCCTTCTAATAAAAAACATCACTTTAAGTTACAAACTGCAGGCTATTATGATATAAATATACCCAAGAATATAAGAGGTTATCAGAGTGGCTCAGGTCCTCAACCCCCCTTCGTGGCTTAATAATGGGACCAAATCATACCGAATAAATTTTACAGCTCTATGTTCCTATACAAAAATCATGATCCTAAAGCAATTGAAATGTCACAGTTAAACTATGTAGTAATATTGAAATTCAATACATACAGATAAAAAAATACAATCAATGAAATCAAATTGTAAACCATAAATATAAGTTCTCTTTTTCTTAAAAAAAGGTAATATACATATGGGATTTATAAAAAGATCCCAAGAATTGATTTCCCATTATTGAAGATTGAAAAAGCTCTTTGAGGTCTTAAGCCCCCCTCCCCGTAAAGAAAATAATCTTCCATCTCCCTTCCTTCCCCCCATATAACTAAAAGATACTTTCCACTTCAAAACCAATTTTTAATTAATAAAATTATCCAAGTATCATTTTGAGATAATATTTTCCTACAAAATGAATAATATTCCTTTTTTTTTCAAAAAGCTGCCATAATGAAGGAAAATTGAATCCACTCATTTCAAATTCTTAACTTTAATCTGATTAAGGAAAATAATTTTCTGAACCAATTTGTTTTGATAATGAATATATATATATTCAAGAAAATTGATTCAGTACTAAAAGAAAATGTTTTAAATATTGTAATTTAAATCAATAAAACACTTCAATTAATTTAAACCCATCAAACTTCTTATTCTCGATTCCAAGAAGCCATTTTTCGGGGTTTTGAATGCTAAAAAATGTTCAGAAATCGAATAAAACAAGTTCAGGAATGTAAATTATTTCATGAATTTGTACATATTCAAGACTAATATAAGAAAATAATTTTTGAATCATTTTAATAACTTGAATTTCATTATCAATTAATCTTACTCAAATAGTTTTTTAACTTAAATCATGATGTTATGAAGTGATTTTTAGGAAAATCTCATTTTGAATAAGACTAAAAATCAATTTGAAATTATATTTCCAAATCATAAATTATCCACTTATTTTTGAAGAATCATCTAATTTTTTTTCTACTAATGATTAAATTAACTTCTCAATGAATTTTTCTTCAGAGTCTGAAGAAACCCATTTGGAAATTAATTCTTGGCTTCAAAGATGAATTTCAACACATCTCGAAGTGGTAAATTCTCTCAAGGTATTTGTTGATAAAAATAGATATAGGAGTTTAATATAGTTTTGAACTAAATTAGTTACTTTTGAAATAATTATTTAAATCAAAGAAATTCCCTAAAGCAAGAATTCTTTCATCCTGAAATTCAATTTTGTATGGAGAGTAGAAAAAATTTGAGGAAAGTTGAATATGAAATGAGGCCTATTTGAATTTCAAGAATTCTTTTTGGTTAGAAGTATTTAAAAGCCATAATTTTTATAAAAAATCACATAAAATCCAATCTATTCCCCTCTATTAAATCCATTTTTCGAAATGGAATCCTGTATTTAATGTTGAATTCATCAGCCTTTGAATCAATAATATAGCATAATTATGACAACCAAAGTATCATAAATAATGGAATGAAATTAATAAAGTGAAATACACCTATTATTTCTTTATCAAAACACGTTCCAAGAGTATTACTGGGCCAATAAAGCCTCTATAAGTAATTATATTGATGAAAAATCTTTTTTATAAGGAATCATTCTTACTCGCATAAAATAAGCAATTACAGGGGAAAATGCTTTTGAAACTATTGCTAAGAAAAGAATTTAATAAATATTTTTGATTGGATAGCAATTATGTGTACTCATTATTGAATATCTAAATCAGGGATACAAATTGGTACTATTTATATTTCCTTAGAATCAACAAACCAGAGGTTACACCCCTATAGCAATTCAAAATAGTAAAAAAGGAAACATGTTATTTCCACCTCCCATCCAACTTCTCAATTTTTGCTTATATACCCACAAGATCACATATATTTTGGAAGGGATACAAGGCATTGATTAAATCATAGCCTCACAGCCCAAGATTTATCCAGACTCTTCTCTTGGAATCAGAAAAATTCCATTTTCAAGAAATCATAAAATCAACTTGAGCCTGTATAGGTTTCACATATGTGCTTTTGAAAGGTTAATTAGTATAGAGATATTGTAAGGCTAAATAAGGGATAATATCTGGGCCCAATTCTATATCTCTATCTTGAATAAAGATAAATATATCAAGTTTCTAAGGCTATAATGCTACAAAATCCTGTACAGTTATATACAGTGAGATATTCAGACATATAATTAAATTATGAGGTGTTAATCCACACCAAAGATTCTGTTTAATCAGGTTTCTGTTATTTTTACCAGAAAGAGCCTCCCTGAAACTTTATTTACAGCTTTTCAGGAATAAAAAGCTTCATAAAACATATAGGAAGTTTATAGAAAAAACGCTTATACCCCATATGAGGTAGAAATGTAAAATTGGGTTCCAAAAGCCACATTTTATGTTAGTGAGAGATTTCATTGAGACTATGATCCCAAAAGCTTTCCATGGTAGTACAAAAGACTAAAATGTAGTCATGTGAAAAGGTGAATTATCTCCAACTAAGCTAGAGTAAGACAGAAAGAGGCCTTTTACTCATTAAAAAGGGTAAAACCATTGTAACAAGCCTTATTATTACAAATTTGTACTTCAAAAAATGGGAGTAACTCTTCAATAACAGTTATATAGTTCTGGTTTTATCTGTTTTAGTAATGATTATTGTAACTTAATTGATGATCATTGAAGTCTGAGCTATCAGTAGGCCCATCCCTTCTATATTAATACATTGAAGCTCTTTTAATTGATATTCAGTAATTAATTTAACTTAAAACTAAAAGTCTTAGTAATTCTGTTGCTACTTTGTATACTCTTCCTAGAAGCTTGGAGGCTGGCCATTTTCAACCTATTTTTTTACAGATGTTTAGCTCATTTTAAAGTATTTTGAGATTCGCTCAATGTTTTATAGCTAACCAAAATACCCAAGAGTTAATTTTTTCTAATAAATTGAAATATTTATTATTCATTTACAAAGAAATATAGCTATTTGTACAAAGATATACAAATAGTATATCTTTTTTTTCTGAATGTTTTATTAAAGATATTAAAATAGAAATTATATTGATAATATCTATCTATCTATCTTTTCTTTTTTTAAAAGATACAGAACAGAATTTTTATGGAGTTATTTTTCTTCAAGAAATATAATTATAATATATCTCTCATCTGACTTTTTTATATAAAAAAAGGGTGAGAAGCTGAAAACATCTTCAACTCTATTTTTTACCAAATCTAGTGCAAAAACTGACTAAAATTCTTATTTTTATCATTTTCATTTATAATCAAATATTCCTCTTCATTTAAAATATGAATCATTTGTTTTTGTTAAATATTTTTCAAAAAGTATATAAATAATATACATTTTTACATTTTTTCATTTTTTCATTTTTTCATTTTTTCATTTTTTCATTTTTTCATTTTTTCATTTTTTCATTTTTTCATTTTTTCATTTTTTCATTTTTTCATTTTTTCATTTTTTCATTTTTTCATTTTTTCATTTTTTCATTTTTTCATTTTTTCATTTTTTCATTTTTTCATTTTTTCATTTTTTCATTTTTTCATTTTTTCATTTTTTCATTTTTTCATTTTTTCATTTTTTCATTTTTTCATTTTTTCATTTTTTCATTTTTTCATTTTTCATTTTTCATTTTGTTCAAAAACAGAAAGGATTTATAAGTTTTTAAATTTTGATTTTTAACCAAATTTCACATGAGAATTGATTAGATTTACCTCTTTTGATGATTTCAATCAATAATAAAATATTTTTGTTCATAAAGAATATAAATCAGTTTTTTTTTGAATTTTTCTTAGAGAAATACATATACCATATATTTTTTTAATTTTTTTTTTATGAAAAAATCCTCTTTGGTAAAATGATTATTTTTGATAACATTAATAAATAGATATTTGCTTCATTTTAAATATAAATCATATCTGTTTTGAGGATTTTTTTTTTTGAAAAAAAATACAAACTGAATAAATGCTGCATTTTTATTTTCTCACCTTTTCAAAAACAAAGATACTTTTACGTCCCTTTTTCACCAGATAACGTGGAAAATTTTACCAAAATAATTCTCTTGAGAATTTCATTGGTAAACAATTTTTTTAATTGTTTTTTTTTTAAAACGAAAGTTAGAATTTTTTGGTTTTTTTTTTCAATTACAAAAAAAAAACAGAAAAAAATAGCAAATTTTTTTGTCTTCTAAAAGACATTTTTCATAAAAAATGAAAATAAAAATTCTGTTTCATAACTACTAAATTACGAAAAGTTTACAAGTTTAATAGCAAAATTGAAAAAAAACTTGGTCTTTCTATTTATTATTTTAATAAATAAAAAAAAGAATAAAATCTTCTTCCTATAAGCTATAAATAATATACTTCAAGCTTTGTAGAAATTTGACATCAAAATTGAAAAAATAATTCAATTTTCTGTTTATCCTTTCCTCTTTGTCTAAATAGTAAAGATAAGAATACTCCATTTTCAATAAAAAATTGGAAGTACATCCCTTTTAAGCTTTGGAAACAATTTAAAGGAAATTGAACAATAATTACTGGGAGTTTATTGTCAGAAATTCATGTAGTAATTAAATTATGATAGCTCTATTTGAATATAATTTCCGGATATGTTGATCAAACTAAAAGCCCGTTATGACTCAAAAGACAAAAAAATGAATCACAATAGTTACAGCAAAAAACTGTTGGAGAAATAATACTCCTCACTAATAACAATATATTTTGAAAAACTTATGTATTAAAAGAAAATTATAAGGATTTCCCTTATTAGTGGAGGAAAGCTTTTAGCGCTTTAAAACCAGTAACAGAAGATTCCCTTTTTCTATAAGTTAATAGAATCTTATTCAAATTATTTAAGAACGATAAAAAATTTGAAGCTTAGAAAATTATGTCCACAAAATATTTTTATTGTATTCAAAAGTGAAAAATAACCTCAGGAAAGCTACTTCATTCCTAAAACTATAATAATTACTTGAGATTACCTCATGTATATTGGCATTCCAAAAAATCAGCCAGAAGAGACCAAGCGCCAAAAGCAGATAAATCAGGCTCCAAAGCTCCCAAGAGAAAAACTAGAAACACAAGAAAGCTATCAAGAATATCAAAAAGATTCTAACCAGGACTTTTTTGATGGAAAACTACCCAAATTTATCTTCAAAGAACAAAAATAATATAATAAGTGTCTTGATTATATTAACAGCAAAACTTGAATATATAGCTTGGATAACCTCATGATATCACTCAAGTATCCAAATAGTATAGCTAGGATACCCTTATGATATTATGAGGATATCATAATTGATTATTATCAATATGATTGATATTCCATGCTTCCATGTGAGATAATGAAAAAAGAATATATTAATGGCATAATTCTCTTTTGAATTACTAAAATGTAATCAAAAGGGAAAAATGTGATAATGTATATTTTCAGTAATTTTTACAATTTCTGTTAGAAATATTGTTTCTTATTAAATATGAGAACACTCTTGGTTTCAAAGATTATTTTTTCACTAATTTTTATATTTTTTTTCGAAAAATATTCCATGAAATGAAAATTTGGTTATGTTTTTCTTATTCCAATACCCCTTGTCAATGTCAAATGATGATTTATTCAAGCTAAAGTCTTCTCAGTTCTTTGAGTTTTCATAAACTCCTATAAATTAGAAATGATCAATCTTGTAATACACCAAAGACAGATTCAGAAAGGGAATGGCATAAATGAGTCAATGAGACCCTTAATAATATGAAAGTTTCTGGTAACTTCAGATATTATTTGGCTTAAATAAGAAATAAAATATTATGTTTTTCTTCTTTTATATTTCCAAATTCATTCAGATGTTATATATTCAAAAAAGCCATAAAAAAACAGGAGGAGGAAGATTCCTATTCTTCCAAAATTTCTATAGAGTAGCAATATGCTCGTATGCTAGCTCTTATATTTGAAACTGAATAAGTTTATTTACATTTATATCTATTTATCAAATAAAATTATGCAAAGGATTCTTGTAATTTACTTTCCTCCATACTAATATTCTTATGGTTCTAAATAAAGCACTTGATTAAACCACAATGATTTTGAATTTTGGAAATAGAAACTTATTTTATAGTCGGGGGTTATAAATTTACTTGAAAAAAAATCCTGTAATATATAATAAATTAAATTGATAAATATATTTAAATATGATTCTTGTTGAGTAAAAACCAAAAATGATCCATTTGTCCTAAAACTTTCTTTTATTCTAAGACTTGTGAATTTTCAAGATTCCATGATTAATGAAATTTTAAGTACTAAGTAAAATAATTTTCAATTCTAAAATCAACAAAATTTATAAATATTCCTTTTGAAGCTCCAAAGAAACATTTCAAAAACATGATTAAAAATAGAAGCCTCAAAGATAGGCCAAAATTTTCTTTTGATGCAAAATAAGGTCTTGAAAGAGTTTCTTTGCATACTAATTGATAATCTGTGAAAAATTCCCTTCAAAAAATTTCCATATTCTATCTGAAGCAAATATTTTCATATATTAACCATATGAATCAAAATAAAAAGTAGCTTTTCTTGCTAAAATAAGCCATTTTCAGAATAATTTTACTTACCAAATCCTTAATTTCTTGAGTTTTCATCAGAGGGAATTTAATCAAGTACTTTCATCTAATCTTTCATAAAAGATTCTTAATGTATGAGTTCGAATAAAAATTCAAACATTTGGCAAGAATTACAGTTCATTCACAAGTAAAGGCCCTCTTGAATAATTTTACATTATAATTGTGTATTTTATTGATTTTCCTTTTGATAAAATCCAAAAAAGCACTTTCTCACCATACCTAACTCAAGCTTCAATAGGAATTATGATAAAATATGTAAAATTGGCACTTTTGGGAAAAATATTGGGATCAATGGTGTTCAGATCAAAATGAAAGGAGAATTGAAAACTAATAATCAACATTAATGTGAGGATTTTGAAGCCTTAAATCTCCAAAAATGAATGAGTTTTCATTCAAGGGAAAACCCACCTCAAGAGATTCCTTTGCTTGAAATAAGTGGGGATAAAGAAGTGGTTAAATTTCTTAAAGGAAGTTAGCTAAGAGCTAATAACAAAAGAGAATATATGTTTGGATACAGAAATACTTGTAACAAGGAGGAATGGCTTTCTTTAAGAAATATTAATAATTACTAAAAAATCTGAAGAATACTAATGCATTAGAGAAGACCAAAATAATACAATATTTTGGAAAAGAGATTTGACCTTCAAATAGGTACAGAGGTTTATTTTAAGGACCTTGGGTATTTCCTTCTGAAAAGATATCCTGAAGATTCCTGAAAGTATTTTTCAATAGGTAAAAAATATGATCCCTCAAGAATATTTCAAATTCCCAAAGCCATCAAAAATTCCTCACTCAAAGTTATTTTTGCTGAAAATTTTAATAAATGAATATTAAAACTGATTGAGTATGAAGATATTCAGGTATAAGTTTTTTGAATGAATACGAATATCAATATCATTGAAAAAGTATATTCTCTATGTCATTTTACCTAGGGTCATACCATAGGGTATTTCACCATAAAACCCTTATTTTATCTTACAATGGCTAAAACAGTATTTTAATGTAAAATGAATTATTTATAATTAATTTTACTCAAATTTTACTTTAATTAAGCTTAAATTACCCAAGCTCAAATTAAAATTTAAGTCTTAAAACCCCACAAAAGTGACACTTCCAAATAAAAACTTTTATTTTTCTCATAAGTAAGAATTTTTTTGATATATGGATTTTCTTGAAAATTAGGAAAATTATAATTTATAAAGGAGTTATTAATGCCAATTATTGAGATTAGGAAAAGAAAATTAGAGTGGTTCTACCTATGGTTAATTAATCCTCTTTTCCTGCTATAGCAGAAATGCGGTTAAAATTACCTCATATTTAAAAGCTTTTATGTTTATTAATGAGAGTCCTTGAAGCTTTAATCAAATGAATCTGTAGCAAGACGCTATAATTTACTAAATATTCTCAAGGTTTGAGATTAAATTGTCAAAATATCTCTAATTGTGAAAAATGTGAATTTCCCTGAAATAGCACTAAATCTTGAATAAAAAGGGGTGAATCTAAAAAATAATAATTTAAATCATTGACATAGTGCATAATAAGCATTATTTATTAAATTATTCCACACTAAAAACTTCTATTTTATGCAAAATGCACAAAAATAGTAATTTAACTTTACTTTAGGAATAAAGTTAGTGTTATTTCAGTGAAAGCCTTTAAATTGAAGCTATTGAGAGTATTATGTATTTCTGAATCACTGGTGGTACTCTTATTAACCTTGGAGGACTCAATTTAGTATAAAAAGAACCACAAAGCCTGTCAAAATCCTCACAATAAAGCCATTTTTACATTTTATTATGAATTAAAAGAACTATTTATAATAATAAGTATAATTAATAGATTTTTTTTTCAAAGAAATTAAATAAAAATATCTTGTAATCTTTTTGATGAAAATAAATTATCATAAATTAATAGTCATTGATTACTTTGTTGAACTTGTTTCTCTCTGAATAAATTCACTCTTATTCATATTCTTAAATTTATTTTATCTATTATTGTAAATTTATTATAAAATGGAGGGTACAAATTCATTTTATTTTTTTCATAATATTTAGATTATTCATTTATAAAGAGCTTTTCTAAATTTAGTACTGTTTCTAGGGGTGTAATTTGACCATTATGATTGCTCTATTGTTCTATTGGTAATAAATACTGAACTTAATCTAGAAAATACATATCAGTAATATTATTATTATTGAATATATATATACATATATATTTAAAATCTTACATGAATATATATTCATAATATTATCAGTTAGTAATAAATATGATAATTGTTCTATTTGAAAGTGGGTTTTTTTACACAATATGAATAGAAATAGTTGAATAATCAAACTGAAATTCATTTGATTCCGAGCTCCATATTCAAATCTTGAGCACATATAGCATTTAATTGATTTTTATTGGGTGGCTTTATAATGTAAATTAATTTTGATATTTCATGTAATAATTGAAAGATTCTCATAAAGCTTTGTTGTATAAAACACATCACATCTTATTTTGATTTTTTAGGCCACAGTGGTCAAAATGAACAAGCTTTACCACAAAGGATATGTTCTAAGGGGTCAGCCCCTAGTTAATTTTCTGAGAGATAGCTGATATTTAATTTTTAAGCCAAGAATTATCATTGAGGAAGCTGTATTATTTTCAAATCTTGGTAAAAATTGTTTTTGTAGCCATGATAGCACTTATTACAACTTTCATTTTCCAATAAGGAGAAGAAGAAAGGTCTAAATGTTCATTGAAGAATTATTAATATAAGAATATCAGGAGAAATAACATTAGAACATAGGTCATTTGATTTTTGGGATCTGTGAGGGCTTGAAAATGTCCATTTAAAAGTAGAGTTTTGGATTTGATTCTGGAAAAAATAGTAGTATTCATGGAATTGGTACATAAATTACGCCAGTTTAGAATTAGGATAAGAAGAAAAAGAATCTGATACAACAGAGAAGATATTTTTAGAAAAAAGAGGTCTCATATTTGTGAATATTAGTAGAAGGAGTTTATAAATAGAAATTCCAATTCCTATAATAAGAATTGAACTATATAATAGAAAAATAAATATTATTCCTCTTTCAATTTATCTTAAGCTCAGAAATAATATAAGGAAGATAAAAATACAAATTAAATTTAAAAGGATAGGAATTATTCAAAAATAAAAATAAAAATAGAGATTTCTTTAATTTTGGGGTCAAATTATTTTAAATAGAAAGGAATTCTGGTCCTTTTAGTAGAATGAAACTGGACTGGAAGAGCTGATTTGAGCGAAATCCCCAAAGGATAAATATTATATCTAATACCTCTTCATTACTTTTTATAATCATACTATGATAATTTTAATTAAATTCCATAACTATGATACATAATGAATCAAGTCACTGAATCAGAAAATATCAAGAATGTTGGCCCTTTCAAAAACCAGAAAATCAACTTAATGGTTGAATAATAGATCCAACAGGAACTTGACATTATCATTACAAGAACTGGAGAGGTCATATTTCAGAAGTGGAAGAAGTTTTCCCAGCTTGCAGGAATCCTGCGTGTTAAATGTCTCCATTTATCCAAGGCATGGTTGCAATCTTTGAAAAATTATAATGAATTGAAAAATTATGAGAAGCATGGTCAATTGGGTGGAGCTTATCCAATCATTTCCACACAAGAGATCACTCTCTTGAAAAAGGTTTTATATAAATGCAAGCCACATGACATTCTCAAGATGGATGAATATGGGCTATTTTATGCATATTTTCAGCTTTTTTTATTGAAATTGTTCTCATTTGAATGTATCTTTTACATTTTTTCATAGGATGCCCCCTGAAAAAGGCATTGAATACTCACAATCAAAAGGAATAAAAAGCAAAAAACCAAAAATTAAAGCTGAATTAACATGCAATTAAGCTGGAAGCAAGCACCTAACTCTCTTATTTGTTGGGAAATATGAAAGACCACAGTTTTTAAACAAGAAATATGGCTTTCAATTAGGTTGAAAATATCATTTCAACACAAAAGCATGGATTATAGGAACTATTTTCCAGAAATGGAATTCTGTGTGCAACACTAAACTGCATAAACATAAATGACACATAACCCTCTTACTAGAAAGCTTCAAAGGACATCAAGCCCCACCTCAAGGCCTTTCACATATCACCCTCATTTTTTCAGCCCCAACTTCACTTCCCACTGTCAGCCGTTTGATGCAGGAATAATAAATGTGTTCAAGGAATGATATCAGAGGCACTTCATTTCTTTGGAAATTTGTTACTCCATTAATAATAGGGTGTTGGTAAACCCACATAAGCCCTTACATGTTTTTACTAAATGCTTACGTGTTTTTGCCATAAATTGGTAAAAACACATAAGGGATGCCCTGGGACCATTTTAAATTAAAATGAAAAAACCCTGTAATGGTCCACAACCACCCACAACCCACCAAAAAAAGGGATTTTCCCCAAAAAACCCCGCCAACCTAATTATTTCAATTTTTTTTTGCACATCCCCCAAAAAGACAACCAAAAGACCCAAATAATTCACATTATCCCAACCAAACATTTTGTTTTGAAAAATAGCATTACCAAAGAAATTTTGCAAATATTTTCACACTTTTTCCTTTTTTTCTCCCAAAGACTTCATTTTCCTCCAAAAAAGCCTGCTTCCAAGCCTCTAAAATTGTCCTTTTTTATCTTCCCTATTCTTTTATTCTCAAGTTCAAATATCTTCATTTCAACTTTTACCACTTTATTTGACTTTTCACAACTTTTATAACGTATTATTCACATTTCAAAAGGTTCTTTCCTCATTTCAAATCCCCAAATTCCCCCTTATTTTAAATTTATAAATATTTTTCAATAAATAATTCTTCAACCCCCAACTGAAAGTGAATTTCAGACCCTTGAGCTTCTTTGGAAGCATGTGCATAATGTTTCCAAGGCACAGGGGTATGGTGTGTCCACCTTGAGTTCCAATATGACCCACAACCAAATTGAAATAGGTTGTGACAGGTCTGGGACCCAAAATACCCACAAAAACACCTCCAAAACAGTCACTTCAAGAAAGCTTGACTGTCCATTTAGATTTTATTCCAGAAAATATGCCATGAGTGCCACTTGTACTATTAAAGTCAAAAATCCTGAACACAACCATGATGCCACTGAAAATATCATGGCACATCCTGCTTTCAGAAAATTCCATGAGCAAGAAACATCCCAAATAGCTCAAATGTCTAAATCAATTCCCATGCCAAGGAAAATTCAGGCCCAATTATGCAGCCAGAGGGAGTCTGACAGGCCCGTAATTCTTCAAGACATTTACAGCCAAGTCAAGAAAATCAAGAAAGACAAAATGAAAGGCAGAAGGCCCATTGATGCTCTGATTGACAACCTCAAAGAAGAAAATTTTGTTTGGTCCTCTGCAAGGGATTCTGAGGGCCACATTACCTCCTTGTTTTCACTCAACCCCTTGCCACAAAATTCCTTCATGGCTTTCCTCATGTGATTCTTATGGATTGCAATTCTAAACCAATAAGGACAAAATTCCCCTTTTTCATATTGTTGGACTCAGCTCAACCAATAAGACCTTTCCTAGGGATGTTTGTTTGATGAAGAATGAAGCTGAACCCTCATATACTTGGGAATTGAAGCAATAAATAGAAAAATTTCTTGAAAACAACAATTTTCCCCCCCTCCAGTTATTGTTATTGACAGGGATTTGGCCTTGAAAAATTCTCTTAATAAGCTCTTCCTAGACTCAAAAGTAATTTTATGCATTTGGAAAATCAATAAGAATGTATCTTCCCATTAAATGAAGAAAATTGGTCATGGAACTGATTTTGGAAATTTTATAGGCCTTTGGAATCAAGAGATTTAATTTTATCTTTCACTTCTATTATTATTATTCTTTTTATTAATGACTTTGGGATCAATTTCTCAGTTTATGTATTCATCCACTGAAAAGTCTTTCAAAGACAATGTCACAGGGGCTCTTGGGAATAACAAGAGTGGCCTGGCACTCAGGAATAAAGAGCTCACTTGGAGGGCCCCAAAGAATAATATATTAATCAAAAGGAAAAAATAAGAGCAGTACAGGATCTTCCAAAGGCCAAAGAGCCAACCAAATGGATCCTTGATTCACTGTTTCAACCTTACCAAAAGAACAATGAAATTAGTAAAGTATATGACCACCAATAGCCACTGACAGGAAAAGAGAGAAGTGAAAATTACTGACTTAAGATTATCAATATTGACTTCAATAATGAAAAGACCATAAGAATAAAAATAAATCCAATATATTAATTAACTGGGGAAAAACTCCCCAGGCAAGAAATGGTGGTCAGTATATGTGAAGAGTTGAAGACTGATCCTGGAGGGTTGATTACCCATCTGTATTTACTGTTCTGGTTAAATACAGATCTGACCATTTTGAGAAATGAACTGTGTGTCTTGAATTGGCCCAAATGGGTCAATGCCCCCTGTATGGACCAACTGAGTTTTTCAAGGAGTGCTGGAGTGCTTTATGCCTTGAAAACTGATTTGAATGATTAAAAACCTCTTAAAATTGCCCTTGAAGGATCCCGGGTCAGTCTTCTCTTGGGGGGATACTGTTGGAATGAAATAATCAACACCTGGAAAGCCAGGGAGTTGGGGTCCTCAAATGGTCTTCCGAGAGCTGCCATGGATTGTAAGACTGAGGGGCTGAAGCCTTCCTTCAAAATGGGTGATTGGCTTGAGGACTGCATTTTAAATTTCATAATGGAGTCCTGAAAACATAACCATTGAATTTCTTAGGAAAAATGGTGCATAATGGTATATAATACCATATATGCACCACTGCTTGTTCCTGCAGACTTAAGTCCATTGAGCTGAGCCAAGGATTTCCCTTATCTTAGAGGGAAGTCCCTTTTTGCAGGTGGCTGGTGGCCTCTGGTGATTGCCAGAGGCCATGACTTGAATCTTGAGGGCTATGGCCATTTTGGGTGCTTTGGGTCTTCTAGGGTATATGGCCAAAATAGGCTTAGGTGGGCCCACTTGAAATTTGGGGCTTCTGGAATGCCCCCTTGGAATTAGGCCAAAAGGGGCCTAAACCGTCCCATGGCCTGCAAGCCATAGGGGGCCTAAATGGCCCAAATATTCCATAAACCCCCTAATCAAGGGGGGTGCGGCAGAGGCCCTTGAAAGACTGGATGACCTCCCAGGCCCAAATTTAGAGTTATTGGCCTGGAGGTTTGTGAGGTTGAAAATTGGCCAAAAGGGCCAATGAAGCAGGATATGGCCTGAGGGCCATGAATGACCACGTGCAGTGGATATGGCCAAAGGGCCATTCCATTCCATGAGTCGTCAATTGGCCTGGGTTTGATAATATGGCCAATTGGCCATGCATTGGTGGAGGCTTGACTTGCCATAAACACCAATTGGGAGGGGGCTTTTCCATTGGTTGTGACAGACAACTGGAAGAAGCTTCAAAATCAAGTCAAAAATCCTGAAGTCTTGCAATATTTGGCAAATTTCTGGCTTCCTCTCAAGGAGTATTGTGTGCCAGCCTGGACCAACCACCATTGCCACCTGGGTGTGGGCATCACATCAAGAGTTGAAGGTGCCCATGCCATGGTTAAAATTTGGCCCCAAAAGTCCACTGGTAATCTCCTGGAGGTAGTCAGGGCTCTTCACATGGCTTTCAGGAAACAATTTTCTCAAATAATAAAAAGAATCTCAAAATAAATTATTGTACATGTTGAGAATTTTTCTCAACACATCTGTGCTCTCAATGACAAGGTGTCTCATTGTGCCCTTCAGATGGCCTTTGAAGATTTAAAAACCAAATTTGCCCCAATGAAAAATGCACCCAGAAATACAACAATTATCAAGGAGTTCCTTGCAGGCAAAAGACCCAACAGGAATTTTGCAAGAACAAAAGGCTTCAGATATCAGACTTTCATCCTCAATGGCATTTGAATTCACCTGTGAGAATTCTTTGATTTTCAAGTTATTAGTTTTTTTTCTTATGAACTAATTTTATTTGTCATATTCTTCTGAGACTAGTTATCAAGGTTATGATCAAAGTGTTTAGAAAGAAAGAAATAATCAAGCCAAAAGAATATTTGAAGATATTGGGGAAGAAAGGTTTCAAATACAAATGGAAGAAATCACCCCAATTCTTCAACATTTTCAAGATGTTTTGACTGGAAAAGTCCCATTTGATCAAATTTCCATAAGTCAAGAGGACAATAAATATTATGAAGACCAACTAGAATGCAAGAATATCCATGTTGTCAGGTTGGGTCTATGTAGAAGTAGTAATTAGGCTATTTACAACTTTAACTGTGACTGTGACACATTGTGGAACTCCTTTTGGTGTGGGATTGGATAAGGCAGTCCTTGAGGGGGAAATCAAAGGTAAACAGTTTTGAATTGCTGAAATAATCCTGTAACCAAGGGTGCTAATGGTGTTTTAGCTGCCCCTCTGAATATAATAAGCAATCTTCCTACAGAGCTCAGAAATCAATATTTAAGATTGTGGCTTTACAACTAGAGAAGACTTCTCAGCAGTCTGTATCAGACCTATTCAATAATCAGTTAAGTAACTGATAAGTTAAAACAGTATAAAGTGAAATTTTGAAGTAATAATATAGGATGATTTTAAGGGTAAGACCTTTATAGTATAAGAGGTTGATTTAATATAATAGTAATAATATATATTTTAAGGGGTAAGTCCAATTTGATGTTATATATGTCATAATACTTAATGGTTTGAGAGGTTAATTGTTAATATAGTATAGCAATAAGACCTTTAATAATTTATTGGTAAGATATTGTTCAATATAGAGTAGATGTTTGTTAATTATATAAATGATATAATATAATATAAGGGTAGGTTTTCTATATATATAGTAATATATAGTTGTAAGGTTGGTTTTTTAAAATATGAAGATATAATAAGACTATTTTTCCTTTATAATGTAAAGGTTATGGGGATAAACTCAATATTATGAGTGTTATTGATAGTATTATAATTATAAGACTAATAATTAAAACATAGGGTGGATTAATAATATTAATTAGATATTCTGTTAGCTACTATTAATTGGAAATCACTATTAATTAAACTTATAAGTCTATAATACTTTAATAAAATAACTAGATTACCCTACTAGTAAGGGATGAATAGTTATTCTCCTTCTTGGTATATAGCTAATTGGATTCATTAATGCATCCATTCATTCATTCATGGGAAAAAGAGGAAGAAATGAGGGAGAGAGGCCCTCTATTTATATTCTTTGGGCCCTCCATAGAGGCACTCAAAAACAAGGGACTTAGACTTTTTTCACTTCTTTTGGCGGGGATAATTTCTTTATAGTGGTGAGATACCATTTGTTTGGTTTGTTGCACCAATTTATGTATGATTATGTAATCTGAGATGTTTTTGCTGGTGAAGAGTTTTGAGAGGGTGTCATTTGATCAAGATATTGCACCATATGTTTGGTTTGTTGCACCATTTCTGGGGGGATGATGTGATTTTTTACAGCTATTGCACCATATGTCTGTGCACTGTTTGAACTGTAGGTGGAGAATGCTGTGTATTGTGGGGATTCTCTTTGTCCTGTATGAGATTTAATTTCTCTTTATCTAACTTAATTCTGTTTTTAATTTATATTTACTGGCTTATCAGGTGGCTGTGCTTGTGTTTCCACAGATATGCTGTGTAATTTAAGGTTTTGATGTATTTTCCTTGCATAAATTAATTGATTTTCTTTTTTCTTCCTGTCTTGTGGCTGTTAATTAATACAGTTTGAATTTATTCCTTATTGAAGTGGCTTCAGTTTAATAACTACATTGCTGAGTAATCCAAAGGTTGAGCAGAGCTAGGGTAACTTGAGTGTTACACTACCCCTTTCACTGGTAACTTTAACATTCTTGCTAGCTTGTCTTTTTTTCCCTTATTTTATTGTTATTCTTGTAATCAAATGTACCATTCTTCCAGGGGTTGCTTATGGGATTATACATATTGATGAATTTAAATCCATTTTATTGCTGAGTTCCCCTATTATAATTGATTAATTATTGATTTTTCTTTGTTGTTTCTTCAATTGATAGCCTTATAAATGAAATTTCACTTGAAACTGGGTCAATAAGGTATGGAATACCACAATTTGATAAAAGATTTAAAATAAAGGTTTTGATAGAGAATAAGAATTTTATAATGAAATTAAAAGGGCTTTACTATTATAAAATAGTGGTGGTGAGCGCTGTTGAAAGCCCTGGGTGCAGCTTTATCTGTTGGATGTCAATAATAAAGACTACAATAATTAAGATTATAATTATTACTGGTTATTTTCCAAGAGTATAACTGTATTTGAAAGCTTTACTACATAGGAATTTAAGAGCAGGATGATGAAAGCTTTTCTGGCTGTGAAAAGCCCTCCTTTCATCCTGAAATGGGGTGGAAAGGCTGCTAGACTTTTCCACATAGAGGAAGTGAAGATTTATTCACTCTCTGAGACAGGCTTGTGGTTTGCAAAAGACCTGTATAGCCTGTATTGGGCTCAGATGTGGTTTTGAAACCACATCTGGGCAGCTTTCACCAATACAGGTTGAAAATCTTCATCTAGGGACCACATAGCCTTCTTCTGACATGTATGACACGTAGAATACTGTACAGTCAGGGTGCCGGCCGATCCCTGTTTTCCCCGTTTTTCCCGCGGGAAGGTCCATCGGGACCAGGGAACGGGAACTTAGATTCTCAGCTAGAAAATCAGGAATCCCGATGGGCACAGGGTACGGGAATTGGGTCATCCCACTGGGGGTCCCAAAAACAAAATTGAGAGCCAGACTTATTTATTTCATTGTGAGTTAAAGAGACCAACGGAAAATCAAACAAAACAAATTTTAAGCTGAATAAATTGGGCCAAATTTACGGGCCCAGTCTTTAACACATGCTAATTGTTCAACGTGCATGCTTGAGAGCATTGATCTTTGATAAGTAAGGATCTTGCGACCTCCTGAAAATACTCTCTCAGAGGGAGCACTTGAAGCTGGTATTGCCAGATACTTGTGAGCCATTGTGTAGAGAGTTGGGAAGATCGCATGTCTTGACTTCCAAAATTCCAGAATATTGGTGTCTTTGCGTTCCAGAGGTTCTGCCAAAAATCGTTGGAGTTCATTCTCCAATGTAGTTACCTCTTGGCCAGAGGTTGGATACATCTCGTCATACAACCCCTGCACATTGGTCACATTGGTGTTGACTTCCAGTGCCTCGTTTGGCCGATCGATTGGTTCGTTTGGTGAATTATTTGCATCAAAATGATGCCTAGCGATTTCTTCAAAGATATCTGAAAGAAACCTACTTGAGGTCCCATATTGACTCAAGATGGTCTCATGACCCATAAAGAATCGCACTTTAAAGCAAGGGTCCAGAATCGTTGCACATATTACTGGAGTCTTCTGAAGTAAGATTCGGAGGTATTTTGAGAGTTTCTCTGTCATCGCTGTTATGGCTGGTGTCATTGGAGCTACGTCATATTGCTGAGAAGCCTAGATTAATAACCAAAGTCCATTAGCCAAAAAAATTCAGAGGAAACAATTTCAAAGACATACCTGTTGAATCCGTTTTATTAATAAGATATACATTGGCAAAGCCTGGTTAATGGTGGGATATTTGCTTTGACAAATTATGAGGGTTGCTTCGTACAGTGGATGGAGCAAGTAGATCATAATTTGGACTTTATCCCACTCAAGTGGGGTCAGTCGATAAGCTTGCAGGCTTTCGGGCAAACAAAATTGGGTGTAGGCATCTTTCAATTGCAAGGCCCGAACCAGCATCTCGTACATTGAATTCCATCTTGTAGCTACATGAGTGAGAAGAGTTGATGCCCTTGTATTCTTGCCTTCATCATAAACGAAATTTACCATAGCAATAAACTTTTCTCGGCGTTGCGGACTTTGGCAAAGATATGATCCAAGGCGGGCAATTCGTGAAACGATTGAATCATACTTTAAATAAAAACCGTCAGCCTGGTCAATGAGGTTGTAAAGATCCATTTGTCCTTGGGGCTCCTGTGCTTCAGTTTGGGTCCCATTTGAATGTGCTAGTGCTTTCAGGCCATCGCGTGCTGCAAGATGGATGATATGGGCCATGCACCCTATTGTGTTTGTTTCAGCAACGAATGTTGGGCATTTGACTTGGATTTCTTGAGCCATTCGATGATTTGCTGATGCATTATCTGTTGTAATGCACATGATTCGTTTTTCTAGTTCATATCGTTGGATGACTTTTAGGAATTGATTTGCAAGTGAATGGCCGGAGTGATCACCTAAATCAAAAACAAGGTCAGCAATTGAAGTGCTAGATGTGAGTTATTCATTAACTACCTTTGATCTCTGTTAGTCCTAATAAGATTGAATGGAGCTTGAAGTGGCGGTCCATAAAGTACCCAGTGACACACATAAATGCAGTCACATTGGGGCTTGTCCAGGTATCAGTGGTAAAAGAAACATGCTGATTGCTTTCAGAAAGGGTCAATCGGATGTGCTTCTCATGGTAATAGTAAATGCTGGATAAGTGTTCTGTCAATTCTGTCCTCCGTACTAAGATGTTCAAGGCCAAAGGGTTACAAAGCTCAAGAAGCCTATGAAATGAAGGTGATTCGGTTATTGATAACGGTAAGTCACAATCGCAAATAAAATATACAAGGTCTGTTTTGAGTGTTTCAACACTTAAGACCTGACAAAGCAAAGCTAAAATGTCAGTGATGAAGAGCATAAAACAAAATAAATATAAGAGAACAGACCTTTTTCATGACCGATCTTTGGATAAATTTATCCAATGTCTCCTTGGGCTCGTCTGAAAGATTTGAGCTTTTTGAGCTGGTCAATCTATGAGTGACATTGAGATGATTGCTCATGCCCTTTGTACTCCCTGTCCGATCACGCTTCAGCTTCCTGTTGCAAGGATTACCAGCTCGGTCATTCACCTGACATTTAACAAAGCCTTCATTGCTTTCAGCAAAGAATGACCAGACCCAAGAGTGCTTGTGACCTCCAGTTGGCTCACTATTGGTGGTCTGAGTAGCTTGATTGCTTTCGCATGGTGTTGAAGTTTGTGAGGTGGGTGCAGTTGACATTGGAATAGGTGATTAAGAAGAGGTTGGTGGGATTGATGCAAGGATTAGATGATAAGGTTAGAAATAGGAGTTTCAAAAGGACATGAGGTCCTGGTAAAAATACAAAAAAGAAAAAAAAAGATAAAAGAGAAATTGAAGAAGAGAAATAATGAAACAAAAAGTCCAAAGGGAGTCCAGGGGATTGTCTCAGGCAGGGATCGGAAATTTATGTTGGGGTAGGTTTTCACACAGGGGTCAGGCCGGAACGGTGTTCGGAATTGCTGAAAAGGGAAAAATTTCCACAGGGGGCACCCTGACTGTACAGAACCTGTATGAAACCCCAGTATTTACTGAATTATGAGGTATTGAAGTATAAACAGGCTTCTTTTTCTGTTTGACACCTCATAATCATGGTTATGGGATATTATCCCATGGTAAAGCTGTATTGGTCAAAATGTGGGATTTTGACCTTAAAACAGCTATACCTCTGTCCGTTCTTGAGATATCAACCTCAAAATTGAATATGTGTGTAGCCCTGTATGTGCTCTACACAATGGTACCTTATTCGATATGGCTATAACTCAATATGGCAAAGTTATGCCATGTACAAGTTTTTTTGTACAAATGCATGGTTCAGGCAAAAAGGTTCATTGGGCTTGTTTGCCCTATAACTTCTGATTTAGTTGAAATATGAGGAAATGAATGGCACCATCAGATAGCCCTGATTATTCTCTTTCCAAAAAGACCCCACTTTAGGTATCTCACCATAAAACTGTAGAAGTTAGGTGGGAGGTGAATGTTTTGTTCACCATTATTTGGCCTGAATTTGGCCATAACTTCAGTAATACTGGTGCTAGCTCAGTTTGGCTGGTACCATTAGATAGCCCTGAATTAGAGATTCATATTGAATACCCATTTGATGGGATTAAGTCTCTTACTCTGTATTTCAGATGAGAGGTGAAAATTAAGGTTTATACTCAGCAATAACTTTGAGCAGGAATAACTTTGTTATTCTTTGTTCTATGATTATGGGACTTGTATACTTGGAAAAGGGTGAGTTTTATCTTTCTTTTGATACCGTTTTGAGCTAATTTGGCTCAGCTATATGCTTTGGTGGTATCTTGGCTATACCATTGGTTTATGGTATTTTGGCTGTCATGCTTGTGCTCTGGCTTTGATTCACAGGCTGACATACCCTCCCTCTGCAAAGGATCATCATTTTTGAGACTTTTCAGTACTCCTGGAGGCTCTGAATCTTGTTAAATGAAGGTTCCCATCTGGTATGGCATCTTCTTCCAACCATTTGTGCTTATCAGCTGTTTGGTTCTTGAATCTGACTAAGTCCTGTCTTTGATCCTTCCCATTAAGTCTGATCTTTGTGGCCCTGATTATTTTACTCACAGGTCCAGGGGAATCCTCCACTTCAACTATTTCTTGTGGTGTGGGGTTCTTCCTCCTGGAGGAGAATTTGTCCTCTGTTTGGAAGTATGGCTTGACTAAACTTACTGGAAAGACTGGGTGCTTCCTGGGAAATTCCTCTGTAAGTTTGACTTCCACTGCATTCTTTCCCATCAACTTAATGATAGTGAAGGGCCCTACAAAGGAGTCTCTAATCTTCTTGGGTCCTTTAAGATGATTAAAGTTGAGTGTAGACACTAGCACCTGGTCCCCTTCCTTAAAGTCAGGTTCTATGTGTGTCTTCTCCCACCTCTGCTTATTATATTCTTTTACCTCAGCTATTCATTTGGCAGCTGTGTCACAAGCCCTCTTTCACATGTCATTGAAGTCCTTGGCTGTGGGGTGGATGGTCAGAAGATTCTTCTTCAAGTGATCTACAGGCAACAGGGGATTCCACCCTTTCTCTACCAGTGCAGGTGTTTTTCCTGTGGTAGAGTTCTGACTTGTATTATAAGACAGTTGAACAGCTGGTAGAAGGGTAACCCAGTCATGGGTGTATCCCTCATGGTCCTTGTATTCCATGCCATAGGCATAGAGCCTTCTAAGGATGTCCTCCATTGTCTGGATCATCCTTTCAGCTAGGCCATCTGTTTGTGGATGGTAAGCTGTGGAAAATGCAAGTTTGGTGCCGAGCATGTCATACAAGTTGGTCCAAAAATTCAGATGTGAATTTTGGGTCCCTATCCCTAATGATGATTTTAGGGACTCCACAGGTAGATATGATGTTATTCCAGAATAACAGAGCAGTGTCTATGGCTGTGTCCTCTTTATGGAATGGTAGACACCTCATACTCTTTATGAACCTATCAACTATGATTAAGAAGGCATTGAAGTTCTCTTTCCCCCCTGGGATAAGTCCTGTGACCCAGTCCATATTGATGGTTTCCCATGGGTGTTTGGGTTCTTCTATGTGTTGAAGTAACCCATACTTCTTCCCATGCTTCCTATTTGCCTTTTGACATCTTTAACAAGTTTTGATGTATTCACTCAACTCTTGTTCCCACCTGGGCCACCAAGCTGTGCTTGCTATCCTCTCTTTGGTCTTGTCTTCACTCATGTTTCCCATATAGGGGCAGTCATGGAATTCTTGCAGGATCAGAGAGATGTGGTCTCTGTCTACCACTGTGAGTGCACTTGTGTGCTCCTCTATGTGGTAAAGCAGGCCATCTACAAGGAAGAACCTGTTATCCTTATAGGCCCTCAACCAGGGTTCTTCCAGCTGGGATTCCAGTTCTGGAGTCCTGTATTTTTGTTGAAGGAGTTGTAGTAATATGCCACACTGTTTGTGATTGGAATAAGACTTCAGTACTTCACTGAAAAATTTATTGTGCAGTTTTGAGGAGCCTATTCCCAGTATGGGAGTTTCTGTTCCTTCTGAATCAGTGTTCCCACTGTCAAGGGTACCACTTCCTGGTTCCCATTCAGAAAATCTGAAGTTCTTCCTCCTATCTATTTCCATGAAATGGATAGGGATTTTAGCTGAAGCTTCAGGGTCATAAGCTGGATTGCTCTTGACATTATCCAATGGCCATCTCCCAAGGCCATCTGCATTGGTATGACTTTTACCTTCTTTATATATGATGGTAATATTCCCTCTATACTCCTGGATGGCTATTTGCCATCTCAGCATGTGTCTATTTTTAGTCTTCATTTTCAGTAAAGATTTCAAGGCTGTTCAGTCTGTGTAGACTTCAAAGACTGCACCCTCCAGATAATAATGGAGTTTTTCCAGAGCCCAGACTAAGAATAGACATTCAGTCTGGGTGGCCCCATACCTGGCTTCTGAATCTTTCAGTTTCCTAGAGATATAACATATTACTCCCTATCTTGGTTCACCATCTACAATTTGTCTTTGGTGAAGGGCTGCTCCTAAGCCTTGGCTACATGCTGCACCTATGTATAGCTTGAATGGTAGTTCAAAGTCAGGCAAGATGAGCACAGGTTCATTTGTGAGTTCATGTTTGATCCTCTCATATGCATCCCTCCTTTCCTTGATAATTTCAAAACCTACATCTTTTGAACATAACTTGTGTAAACTACTAGTTATATGGGCAAAATTCTTGGTGTGATTTCTATAGTAGCTAGTAAGCCCAAGGAAGGATTGCATATCTTTGATGCTCTTTGGTACTGGCTTTTGCAGTACTGCTGCTACTTTATTATGGTCAATTGCCAGACTAAGACCTGAGACTTTATGTCCTAGAGCTAGTAGCTCTTGTTGGCCAAAATTACACTTTTTCAGTGAAACTTTCAGATTGATGGGTGTACATTTACTTAGCACTTGGTCTATGTACTGTACATGGTCTTCCCATGTCTCTGAGTATATAATGATATCATCAATATATACCACCATCCAGCCTTCCAATATTTCTTCTTGAAATATTATGTCCATCATCCTTTGTAAGTGGGCTGGTGCATTTTTGATGCCAAATGACATCCTGGTATACTCATATATGCCCATATGGCATATTATTCTGAGAAATTTCATGGAGTTTAGTTTAGATCCATTTTGGTGGTAGCCTTTCATACAATCCATTTTGGTTATGTATTTGGCTTTTGCCAGTTTATCCAAGGCATGAGGTATCCTAGGTATAGGGTACCTGTCTGCTTTTGTGTAGTTGTTCAGAGCTCTGAAGTCTCCACACAGTCTAGACTTGTCATCATGCCAGGTGATTAGGAAAGGAGTTGTTATTTCCAATATTTCATTATGTCCAATCTTTCTGATGACATCCATGTCCAGGAGTTCATTGATATGTTTTTCAATTTCTTTCCTGGTTTCCAGACTTGCTGGATAAGGAGGTCTCCTGAGCATGGGTGGATAGGGTCTTTCCACATCCAGATATAGTTTTATATAATGGCCTTTGATCTTGCCTAGTGGCTCTTCACCAATGGAAAATGCTGGTCTGTTCTTCCTCAGCATCTTCAGTAAACTTAGTTTTTGTTTACTGGTGAGGGTAGTGCTAAACTGGCCCTCTCTGAATTCATTCAGTAGCTCCTCCAGTAGATCATGGGAAGAGATTTGGTATATATCAAGTGGAAATTTCTTTTCCTTGGTACCAATGGTGATGTGCCTGTTTTTACTACTGTAAATTTCTATGCCATACATCCTTTTGTAATCTGTTCCCAGTAAGAAGCCTTGGATGTGGGCATCATCAAGCACTACAAAATCTGGGTTGAGTCTGATATTACCCTTCCTGTGGGGTCTAATTATCTCTTTGATAATTCTCCCAATAGAAGTCATCTTCCCTGAAGCAATTTCAAAGTTCTTTGCCTTGGTGGGCAAGAGCTGTTTTCCCAATTTGGGGAGTGGTTATTGAGATAATTCTTGGCCACTATGGAGCAGTGTGCCCCACTATCAATGATTAGTAGATGTTGAGAATTGTCAATACAGACAGTCATCTTTGTGGCTGTTCCATGTATATATTCCATCCCTTTGGTCGGTGTAACCAGGAATGTTTGTGCATCTTGTGTATGTTTGCACAAGTTTTTGTTGGAAGTGTCCTGTGGCATCCCTGCTTCCAACTGTATGTCCTGAATATCTAGTGGGGTTCCTCTTGGGTCTTGTTAATCATCAGATGGTTCTCTGATGGCATTACCCATGGAGTCTGAGTCAGAATCCTCTGTTGGGGATTCCTCCTCTGAGACTTTCTCAATGGCATAGATTTTTTTATTTTCTTTTGGACAGTTGTTGACATAGTGGTCTGTTGAACCACAATTGTGACAAGAATTTTTCTTCTTTGCCACTTCTGCCACTCTTTCTCTGGGTTTGTCTTTAAACTCCACCCTGAGAGGTTCTTTCTCTTTGAAACTACTGCTTCTATATAGGCTAAATTTCCCTATATTAGTTCTTTTCCTCATGTCTTGTAAGGTATTAGAAATGTCATCTAGAGTGAAATTTTGGTTGCATCTGCATTTTACTGCATGCTCTAGCTCTCCTGGAAGTTGTTTTAGAAGTTTGTGATTACTCATTTGGATATTGATCTCAGGACCAATGGCTTCCAGTATTTTAGACTGTCTAAGACACCACTCATATGGATCTTTGTCCACAGAGTATTTGTCATTTTCAAATGACATGGTCTTTTGCCATATCCAAGTACCATTACTGTACTTTTGGATAATTTGACTCTACCACCGTGGCCAGTTTCTTCTGCCATGGATTCCTTTCATTTCTGTGTACCATATACTTACATGACCTTTAAATGCTATATTTAGTCTAGCAGTAATCCAGTAATCTGGTATGCTTGGTACATCAATGAAGAGTCCATCAATATAATCTATGAGTTCCATATGATCATATTCTCCTGTTCCAGATAATTTGGGCCAGCTTGAGGCCTCAGGAAGCTGTTTCAAGGCTTCCTTCTCTAGATAAGACATACCATCTCCATCTTGGTATTGTGATGGAGATCTTGCCTTATCCATCAACATGGCATCTGGTTTGATGTCCTTTGGTTGATATGGATTGTCCATAACATGGCCTTGTGGTTGGGGCTTCATGTTATGGTAGACATTAAACAATTTTTTTATGTCTTGATCCAGACAATCCCTGTCCCTTTTGCTGTGGTGTTGTTCTTCAAAGACTAGATTCAGTCTTTTGTTGGTCTCTTCAGAGGATTTGCTCAATTGAGCATGTCCTTCTTGAAGAGTTTTCACAATTTTAACCATGGAGGCTGTTAATTTTTTCATCCTCTCATGACTTGCTTCAAGTTCTGCAAACTGCTTTTGGGTTTGCTCAGCATATTGGGACATTTGTAACCACTGTAAGATGTGACTATGAAGCTGATGATAATATCACTATTAATCAACAGTACTATGTCTGTTCTTATGAAATATAATAATAAAATATTATTATGACCACAATTAAATAATTAAAGAATTATTTCTTTCATGTGTTAAACACTACTAATGATTTTAACAGTGAGCGGTAATTGTCTACAAGAAGATTTTAATAATAAAACTTCTTTTATTAAAATAAAAAAATTATTTTAATATATAATTATCTTTTGCAAGGATAACTATAATGATAATTCTTGAAGAAAACTAATTTTAGAGAAAAAATTTAAGAATTAAAAATAAATCACTCACTAATATTCCAAAGAACTTATTGAAAGATAAGATAGGGAGATTTGACGTAGAATTGTGGATTTTAAGGATCAAAATGAATTTATAACAGTATTACAGCAATATATAGTTGGATTCTATGATTTCACGTCTTTCTGATTGATTCTGAAAGATTTAAAACACTTAAGAATAGCTATAACTAATACTTACTTGTTGGTAATAATGATTTAAAATGACAATAAGATGATTCTGTGGAAAAAAAAGCAAGAGGAGGCCTCTTTTAAGTCAACAACAGCTCACAGAGGTGTGCCATGGAGCAAACTGAAAAACCAGTGAGTGAGAAAACAATAAACCTTTTTGGATTATTGATTGCATCATCTGTTGTCACGCAAGATTACCATAATTACTTAATTGATGCTTTTACGTGACTACCAACCCCAATATGGTTAAGAATAAAAGGAGTAAAATCTGTAAATCTTCTTTTATTCAAAAATAATCATTGATTTCTCAAAGTTATCAATGTTATTGGCAATTTCATCACAGGTTTTAATTACTGTGAATTTTTGAAGATTCAGTGTTTCACGTAGAATAATCAAAAATGGACTGTAAGTAGACCTTTTAATTTTACTACTAAAACCATAAGTCTTTTTGGTTGTGCCATAGATAATACAGTTCTCTATTAGTCCTGAAAGCTTCAGAAAGATTCATTAAGAATTGTATTTTTAATGAATTTTTGAAGTTTTTACCTCACTTCCATGTAGAATTGCAAATATCAGTGTTTCACTGGTTGCTATGAGGTAAATCAATGGATACAAGTACAAAAAGGGTTTTAATTACTATTTTGGGGTTTATCCATGGATAACCATTAAGAATTGCCATGGTTACAGGAGTCTAAGTAGCTCTTTACCTCCTTGGCACATCAAAATAGCAGGTTATTTGCTATTTTCTTAAGATTTATAGTAGTTGTAACATGGTAACCAAGTTCCCAAAGGGTTTTTAGCTTACCAATTAGGCCAAGGTCAGCCATGGATCCAAGCTTTGGAGCTGTCCACACCTCTGAGGCCTCAGAAGTTGGGTACCCTGGCTCTCTTTGATGTCTTTTGTCCCCCTTGCCTATTTTTCACGTCAAAATAGAATTTTAAGCTTAAAGTGAGATATCCACTATGGGTGTACCAAAAGTCCATATAAGAATACCATGATATTAAGTTCTCAAAACATGCATAACACTATTCTTAGGGTATGTGTAACATGGGATTTCTCACATTCCCATTATTTTTGGCGTGAAATTAAGAAAAACAAACATCTTCACAGATCTTTTATGTGGTATTGATGATGTGGTATTGAAGTATTTTCCATTTTACCACCACAAAGAGTTAATTTGAGCTTATTTGCTCTATGGAGCTACCCTAGGTGAATTTTTGTGTAGAATCCAAATCTGGCCTTGAATCCATGGATTTACCTACTCAATAAAAAGTTATTCATCTTTTCTGAAATTAAAAATGATGAATTTTGGATATATGCATGACTTATGAGTTATGCATAATTAAAAATTTATTTTTAAGATAATTGTGGCCTATTTGAGTATGTAAAATATACCTCAAGGCTCACAACCACAGTGCATCACTGTTTAAGTTACTCTCAGGTGTAACAAAATTATGTTCAATCTGAGTAGGGGTAATATTTCTATTAATGGGACTACTGATTCTAGAGTTATTCACAACTACTTCTGGTTCTTGTGCACTTCTTTCACCAAATCCAACAGCTTCTGAATCATGGGGTCTGACTCTCTCTTTCTATGGTTGAAGGAGGTCTTGTTTTTTCCCTTGTTTCCTTGTCTTCTCCTGGAAACATCCTGGAATTGTGAAGAATGGTGACTATTGGCCACTGATCTGCTGGTTTCTGAATGGTGTGAAGCCACTGGAGAGCTGATTTGGCCTGCTTCTTGTGAGCCTGAAGGAATCTGAGTATGCCCTGTCTGGGTCAGCTGTTCTTCTATAGCTGGGATAGTGGCTTGATTCTCCCTTATCCTGGTTGCCCTTGCCTCCAGGAGTCTGAACTGCCTGGTAGGATTCCAACCTTTGGTGATTGCCATAAGGTCCTTGAAGTCTATCTCTTTGAGACAGATCTTCTGGAAACTTGCTTTAAGTTCTGCCCAGTGAGATTCTAGGTTGAACCTCTTGTTGTCCATGCTCCATTGAAATAAAGCTTTGAGGAGTTGGTGGAGCTGAAGAACTTGATCCATGTCTTTCCAGTCCTCTGGTTTGAGGTTCCTGTTGAAATGGAGTGTGAATGGCAAGGTTGATATTATCTCCCTCATTGTTTTGCCATCCACCACTGTGTCCAAGGTGTCCTCTTCCAGGTCTTCTGGTTCTGGACAATCCTTCTCTGTCCTCTGGTTGGTTCCTTTGGAAGCCAAGGTCTCTGAGGTATACAGGTTACATGTCAGTGTTTGCAAGAAGTCAAAAACTTTATGTTCCTAGAATATTTACCTTTGACTGGGCCTTGTACAAATTTGGTGTGTGCTGATTTGGGCAATCTATTTTAGAGGTTACAACTGGGTTAATTATAGTAATTTTCCCTGTACAAGCGGTTAAGGTTGGTTTTTTTTACTCTTCTGGGTGGCAATAGGTGTCCACTTCTTTGCTGTGATAAGGCTTTCACTGTGCCTCTTTCCTTTCCCTTTGCTGCCCTCTAGTTCTGAGGGTGTCACTGGTATGTTGGCCTGTGACTGGGTCTCAAGTGGTATGAAGTCATCTTCCACTGAATCAAACAGTAAAAGAGGGCTTAATGTCAGTTAAGACTTCTCAAAATGCTGTTTGCACTTCTAAGAATACCCTCTGGGCTTGTATATTACTACAATATGCCCTTGTATAATGACAGTGTAATTGAATTAACAATTTCACGTCAGAAATACAGCTTACAGATATTTGGTACACTGTTTGTATACCAATATCTTACAGATCACTTGTAATTAGCAAGTATAATCTAGTAAAAGGTGGTTTATAAGAAGGTAATTGAATTAACAATATGCCCAACCACACCTCAACTGTTGGTTTTACAGTAAAAGGTGTCCCTATTGTATTCAGAAAAGACTGTATTATTGGCTTAAAGTGTTTTTATATGTAAAACACGCCAAAAATAAAGGTCCTGTGGCTATTAGCCACGTGACAGGTACTCTTAAAATATGAGTATAAAATGGTGTGTACAGCAATTAATCCAGAAAATATATAATATATATATATGTCTAAGAAAAAGTACACCTAAAAACATAAAATGAAATGTCAGGAATAGAGAAAATAAGTGAAAAAACTCACTTTTAAGGTCCAAGAAAGGTTAAAACAAGGCCAGGCCCCCAAATTGTCAGGTTGAGTCTATGTAGAAGTAGTAATTAGGATATTTACAACTTTAACTGTGACTGTGACACATGATGAAAGATTTAAAATAAAGGTTTTGATAGATAATAAGGATTTTATGATGAAATTAAAAGGGCTTTAATATTATAAGATAGTGGTGGTGAGGGCTGTTGAAAGCCCTGGGTGCAGCTTTACCTGTTGGATGACAATAATAAAGACTAAAATAATTGAGATTATAATTATACCTGATTATTTTCCAAGAGTATAGCTGTTTTTGACAGTTTTACTACATAGGAATTTAAGAGCAGGATGATGAAAGCTTTTCTGGCTGTGAAAAGCCCTCCTTTTATCCTGAAATGGGGTGGAAAGGCTGCTAGACCTTTCCACATAGAGGAAGTGAAGATTCTTTCACTCTCTGAGACAGGCTTGTGGTTTGCAAAAGACCTGTATAGCCTGTATTGGGCTCAGATGTGGCTTTGAAACCACATCTGGGTGGCTTTCACCAATACAGGGTGAAAATTTTCATCTGGGGACCACATAGCCTTCTTCTGACATGTATGACATGTAGAATGCTGTAAAGAAACTGTATGGGACCCCAGTATTGACTGAATTATGAGGTATTGAAGTATAAAAATGCTTCTTTGTCTGTTTGACACCTCATAATCATGGTTATGGAATATTATCCCATGGTAAAGCTGTATTGGTCAAAATGTGGGATTTTGACCTTAAAACAGCTAGAACCTTGTCAGTTCTTGAGGTATTAACCTTAATTCAAATTGGTGTGTAGCCCTGTTTGTGCTTTACACATTGGTACCTTATTTGAAATGGGTATCATTAAGTATGGCAAAGTTATGCCATGTACAAGATTTTTTGTACACATGCATGGTTTAGGCAAAAAGCTGTATTGGGCTCATTTTCCCTATAGCTTTTGATTTAGTTGAGATATGAGGAAATGAATGACACCATCAGATAGCCCTGATTGTTCTCTTTCCAAAAAGACCCCACTTTAGGTATCTCACACTAAAACTGTAGAAGCTAGATGACAGGTAAATGTTTTGTTCACCCTTATTTGGCCTGATTTGGCCATAAAATCAGTAATACTGGTGCTAGCTCAGTTTGGCTTGCACCATTGGATAGCCCTGACTTAGAGCTTCATTTTGAATACCAATTTGATGGGGTTAAGCCTCTTACTCTGTATTTCAGATGAGAGGTGAAAATTAAGGTTTATGCTCAGCAACAACTTTGAGCAGGAATAACTTTGTTATTCTTTGTCCTATGATGATGGGACTTGAATATTTGGAAAGGGATGATTTTCCTCTTTCTTCTAATACCCCTTTGAGCTAATTTGGCTCAGATCCATGTTTTGGTGGTATCTTGGCTATACCATTGGTTGATGGTATTTTGGCTGTCATGCTTGTGCTCTGGTTTTGAGTCACAGGCTGACACATGTTAGGCCTCAAAGAGCCAAAAATAAATATAAACATAAACGAGAACCCTCTAGATCTGAAATCATTGAAAGTTAATCCCAGAGAGGAGGAAGACCCCCATCAAAAGTGACCAGAAAAACAACATCAAGATCACAGTAAATTGCACCCTCTCCAATAATGGAAGTGAATTCATCTGAAGATTATTAAGATTTTTAGGCCTCATCATAAAAATCAATAAGCTCATCATATTAACTACCCTCAGTTACTGAGTTGAATAAATATGGAAAATCAGGAGTCACCCTTATAAGGTCCAGAAGATTGGAAATGGGTAGATAAAACTCACAAACAAAGTCCCACAAGCCTGCCACGACTTTGAATATTAATGATGCAATTGACTTGACCTGTGAGCATTGCCAAAGAGATTATCACACAAGTGATCAATGCTCCAAGCTCTTTGTGAGTTTATGATTCATTTCAATGTATACTTCTTTTGTTTATTTAAATATTTATTAATTTATTTGACCTATTTTTATCAGGTACCTGGCTAAGAAGACTTGCAAAAGTTTATATTGAAACACACCTTCAAGACCATCAATCTTCAGGGTGATGGATACTGTGGCTAAAGAACAGTATCTCACCACATTTACAAGACTCAAGATCAATGGGATGATGTCAGAGGTGACTTGGCTGAAGAAATTCAAAAAATCAATACCTTTATTAAGCCATGAACACTTTGATTCTCTCAGTATCCTCTTATTTGGACATAATTGAGTGGAATGAAGATGTTGGCCAGGCTCCAAAGATCAACTTTGTGTCCATTCCTGATATGGGGATCCTATTTCAAATAAGTATCAAAGATCAGTTTTCTTTTATTCTAAATTCCAATCTTTCTCTTTTTTCCTTTATTTTTGTCCTCCAAATGATAATACACCCATTTCATCTGCTTCTTAGATAGCTGACCTCCTTTTGTTCCATTGAAAATCATCATTTCTAAAGCTTATCCAGTCTCCCCCATTACTGTGAGTTGGGAATTTACTGCCCAACCACAAGCCCTGGGGTGGGAAGATAAACCTAAGAAACACAGGATGTTATATCTGTCGAATATTCCTCCCCCTCAGAAAAAACAAGCTATTTTGGAGGTTGATTCAGATTAATTGAGTTTTGTATATACAATTTACTCCAATTATCCCCCTCCTCAGTCCTATTTATTGCTTAAATCCCACCTCAGTATCATTTTTTTATCAAAAATGTGGCACTTTTGTACTCAAAAATAGTCATATTACAAACATGAAAGAGACACCTTTTTGTGTCTTCACTTGTCCCACAAAAAAAAATTCCCAAAATTATGGGATTCTAATTTTTGATTTTAAAGATTGAACTCTTCATCTTTCTAAGAAAAATGAAAGAAATTCATAAGTGGGAAGATTTAAAATGTATTTCTTTTAAAAAATATGCCATTTTGTCAAATTGGCTGAATTTGAGAAATTTGGCAAAAAAAAATTGGTGAAATTTGGGGATATTGACATCCCATTTCAGACAAAATGTGGCCCAAAAAATTAAGAAAATCCTCAAAACTAAGCCTGAGAAATTGTTTTCAAAAAATGGGTCACTTAAATGTTTTTACTAAAAGCTTACATGGGCTTATCAAAACCCCAAAAATATCAGCTTGAATCATATTTAAAACATTGATTGGTCAATAAAAATGAGCATTTTTGTATTTCTTGGGATTCTATTAGAGCATCAACAATAAAAAGTTGTTGGAATCATACAAAGATCCTTCCAAAGCTCAAAGAACTTCCAAACAACTTTGGAATTCTCAAGGATCAGAACTAACTGGGGAAAGAAAATGAATGACTTCATGAATTAGGAATAACTATACCATGAAACCAAATGTTTATTTAAGAACTTTTAACCGCATTAAAAGAAAATTACTTTAACAACTTAACAATAAAAGATGTTTTTAATAATCATCAACCCTTTTCTCAAGAGATTTAAGACTTGGATAATGAGGAGCCCACACTTCTAATTACCTCAATTTCAATTTTTCAGAAAGCCACTTCTGGTATTTTAACTTATGCAGCTGCATCTTTATCAAAATGCTCAGATCAAGTTAGTGAGGTATTAAATTTCTTTGATAGGGAAGTAGAGGTCAAATAAATCAACTGCAGCAAGCAGAAATCAATTTGGGATTATTTCAAACATGGATTACTAATGTATCATATATATTTCCTTTGTATTTGATTGTAATTACAAAAACAAGTATTTTACTATAGTTATGTTACAAATGCTTTATTGTCTATATTTTTGCTTGATATAAACAAAAAAACATTATTTTTTTGAAACCATGTATAGATTTTGAAAAATGCTTCCCTAAGCCATAAAACTTTAATTACCATTGAGAATACTGTCCACTAATGTGTATAAGCTATGACAGTTTTGACTGCATTCCCCTTTTGGACAGGGATTACAAGCTGCCAAAGGGTAAATCCCCATATGCAGGCTTTCAATCAAGGTTTTAGTAGCTTTCAGAGCTTAATTAAGATTAAATGAGCTTAAAATTGAAGTTAAGAGAATTTAAACCTTATCATAAGCTAATAGTTGGTGTGTATTTCTATTTTTATGTGGAAAAAAAGCAATAAGTTTGAAAATTCATAAAAAGTCCAGTTCTCAATGAATTTCCTTGAGCTTTTCACACATCTTAAAATGAAATATTATCTGTCTCTGAATAATATTTTGAATATATTTTATGAGTAATATACTTTGATATTTAGCCTTGAAAGTACCTCTTTCAATTGTTCTTGAAAAAATTAAGCTTTCTTTAGAAATTAATCAAAAATATTATTTAAAGGATTTTGGCTTGAGAGTTCATTTTTAAGTGGTTCATGTAATATAATTCAATATAAATTGATAAATTTTATATTAAAACTCAAAATAATAAACTTAAAAGAGGATCAAAGTTACATGGAGTTAAGAATAACACTGGTAACCTTATTTTTAAGAATGTATTTCAGTTTTGATCTGAGACACCTTCTATATAAATTAATAATCATTATAGATTCTCTTAATGAATAAAAAAAGTATTTAAATCATCATTTTTGTCCATCATCATTATCATAATCATTCAATAAATCAGACATTTAAAACAGGTAATACTTTATTCCATATAAAATCTTATATTATTAAATTAATTATTCAGTTATTTTATTCTCTATGCATTGTAAATAAATAATTGAAATCATAAAATTTAGATTATATTGTTTTAATCCCCAATAATTTATTTTATCTTATAAAATTATTGTTTTATATATCTTTCAAATAAACAAATTCCTCTAAAAACTCTTAAATCTTATTTTATCATATAAAGCTGTTTTGTTCCTTTGAAATATTGATTTTTGGTGTGTTTTCACTTATAGAAGTTATTTAATACTATAGCTGTTTTTTATGAATTATTTTATTAAATAGATATGATAAGGAAGTTTTTCTCTGAATATTCTATATTCTTTCATCTAGTAATAGTTTTTTCATAGAATTTCTCCATACAAATCATCTCTACACAGTGTGTGAGATAAACTCTTTGATGAATAATTTCTTTATTATCTATAAGTGGTTAAATACTATTATTTTCCACATATAAATGTCTCATTAATATATTTCATATTTCTTATTATTATAGCTGTCAATTACTACAATAATAATGGAATAAATGTAATTTATTATGATTATTAAGAGATTTTATCTTAAAATTATTTAAGAATAATTGATTCTTCTTTATATATATATATATACATATATATATATATCTGTTTTAATAATTATATCAGTTTGTGGCTATAATAATTAATTATACTATATTTTCTACCAAGGACAACTGTAGTACTCTTGATTTTTATTAATATTATCAAGAGTTTCATAGAAAAACCTTGAATTTGGGAGCCTGACCATTGTTTTAACAAATTTTTGAGACATAAATCCTATTATAGACCTTATGTTACTCTATTTTGACATAAAACTGCCATATTTACTTATAGTTGGATTTTTTGGGACTTATCCCTTATCAATAATTCTTATATATGTAGAAAAATCATTTTTCTTGAGAGTATTCTTTGGAAAAATATACCATTTATTGATTTGGAATAAACTTACATTGTCTAAATAGTGGCTCTTCACATCACAGACTTGAAATTGATTCTTTAAGTTATTCTAGTACAAAGTCAATAATAATACAAGCTTAATTAATAAGCTCCTTAATTGCATCATTATCATTCATTTTAAGAAAATTAATAAGAAAATATTTTACTGAAATACTTCTTTTCTACTCTTGCAAAAGCTTTTTTGTTTTTCATTTAATTTCCCATAACTTAATTTCAAAACAGCTTTATTAAATTCTCTTCATTATTTAATCTAATAATAAAATAACTTACACTTTTATTCTAGTGTCATCTACCAGAGAAGGTTCTCCTGACTCTAAAATTTCACAGTCAAGTGTTGAAATTGAAATTGGCTCAAGGACCACAGAATTACTTACAAAAAAACCCTTTGGAGGACCAACAGGTAAGTTTCATCAATTTTCTAATCAATTTTCATTTAAATTGACATGAAATGATTCCTACTAGAAGTGGAAACAACTACCTCATCAAATCAGATGGATCTGGGCATGGAAATTCAAGTCTTAAATACAAAAGACAAGAAAATCAGCCCAGAGGTTAGGCACATCTGGAGGATGTCAGAAATTCCACCAGCTCTCAATGGCTATCCAGCACCTTTAAAACTATTCTTGCAAGTCCAGAATCTGACATAAATACTATTCCTGTTGTAATATCTTGAAAGCTTCCAGGCAGAAGCAGTAGATATATACCAGTCTCAGTACAGTAACTGGATTATGGAAGCAAAGCTGTGAGCCTGTGATATATGTATGACATACCCATAAGGCCACAAATAGCTTTTTCTACAGTTGATTTAGTCTTAAAAAGATTTATCAAGTGGATTTAAATATAAAATAACAAAAATAAGTTAAGCTTCATTTTTGATAAAAAATGATATAAACATTATGTCATTTTTGGATTCTACACCAAAAATATCCTAGGGTAGACCCATAAGGTGTTATACCCCAAAATGGATATTTCTTATTTTATTGGAATTCTGAAGAATCTCACAGTAAAATTGCACAATTGTTAACATTTTTTCAAAATTGTTAAATTTAAGCTTAAATAAGCTTGAATTTAAAGTTGCATAAGATTTATGCAAGCTTAACAAAAATTTAGTTAAATTTGAGGTGTTATGAATATTTACTGAATTGGCTAAGGATTTTCTGTACAGGATGTAAATACTGTGTGGGCTCAATTGAAATTGATTTAAGGCCATAGTATGTCTTTAAATAAATAAAAGGGCAAAATACATGTAGAAAGGTGTGAAAAAAGAAAAAAGCCAAATAGAGCCAGGGTACCCAAACTTTGGGATCTATAAGGACTAAATTAAGGTTTTCCACCTGCCTTAGACAATTTTCACCCTTTTTAAGCTTGAAGATTAAAGTTTGATTGAACATTAAAGTTTAAACTGGTTTTATCTCAACTTGCACACGAATTACAAGCTTCCAAAGGGTAAATACCCATATGCAGACTTTTAATCAAGGTTTTAAGAATTTTCAAAGCTTAAATAAGCTTAAAATTCAAATTTATAAGTTTTAAGACCTTATCAAACATTAAGGTTTGGTGTGTATTGCTATTTTACTTGGAAAAATAGCAATAACTTCAGAAATTTAATCAAAATCCAATTCTTAATGTATTTTCTTGAAAATTTTCACAAAGCTTAAAGTCCAATGTTATCTGTGTACCAATTAAACTTTATGTATCTTTTTTAAAAAGGGTTAATTGGTAATTATCCTTGAAATTAACTTTTTAATTTTTCCTTAAGAAAATTAATTAAAAATACAGTTTAAGAGATATTCACTTGAAACTTTATCTTTAAGTTTTTAATTTGCTGAGCTTAAGTATGAATAAACTCCAAATAATTCACCAAAAAGAGGATCAAAGCTACTTGGAGCTAAGAAGAACACTGGTAGCTTTAAATTGGAATGAAGAATAAGTTACTTTAAGCTAAAAACCTTATTTTGAAGCAAATTGTTTGGCTTTGACCTGAGCACTCCCTCTATATCTATTATGAATCATGAAAGCTTCTCTGAAGGAATGAAAATATCCCTTAAATAACTGTTTTTGTCCATCATAATAATCATAATCATTCAGTCATATTACACATTTAAGCAGGAAAAGGTTTATGAAATATGAAATCTTATCATTAAAATTAATTCTTAATTCTTTTATTATTTATAAATTATAAATGAAAGAATTGAAATAATATGATTCAGATTATTGTTGTAATCACTGATAATACATTTTATTTTACAAAATTATTGTCTTAAATATCCTTTAAAATCCACAAACTCCTCTAGAAACTCTTAAATCTTATTTTATCATAAAAAAGTTGTTTTTATATTTCAAAATATCAATTTTTGGTGTGTTTTAACTTATAAAAACTATTAAATACTATAACTATTTCTGTTTGAATTATTGAATTAAATAAATATTATAAGTAAGCTTTCTCTGAATTTCTATATCTTTTTTATCTAGTACTAGTTTTTTTCAATAGAATTTCTATATATGATTTATCTCTGCACATTGTGTGTGATATTTGTCTTAAAAGTAGTATTCATATCACTTATATGTGTATAAATCCTATCATTTTTCAAATATAACTGTCTCATTAAGAGCCTTTATATCTCTTAATATTATATCTTTCAGTGACTAAAATAATAATAGAATAATTATAATTAATTATAATTCTTAAGATTTTTTCATTATTAGATTATCTGATAATAATTAATGTTTTTTATATTTGTATTTTAATAACTATGTTAATTTGTGGCTATAATATTTAATCATATTATATTTTATCCTAAGGGCAGTCAAAGTGCTCTTGATATTTGCTACTATTATCAAGAGTTCCATTGAAAAACCTTACAAAAGCAAAAGGATTGGGAAATTCTTCCCCGCCTGTGGATAGGGATAAAGAACTCCTACTGTCAAGTAAAAATATTCTTGGTTCAAGAAAAGAAACAAGAGCTTCTGAAAGGTTGGACACCAATTTGTCACAAACAAAATTTTTAAAAGATAAAGATTTGTTGAAAACCCAAAGAATTTTATCCAAGGATCAGAAGAAGGAGTTTTCCCAAAAGAAGGAGAAAGCCCCTGTGGAAGCTCCTCAAGCCTCCACAAGTGCCAAAAAAAAGACAAGCAAGCCCCAAAAGCCAATAAGAAGGGAAATAAGAAGTAAATGCAGAAGGGAAAGTCCAAATGGAACAAAATTTACCCTTAGAATTACAGAATTACAAAGAAAGAAAGTACAGCCATGGACAATGTGTTAAATAAGGCAAGAAATCTGATGGAATTCAAAAACAAGGAAGAGTACATAATGAATAAATCTTTCTCAAAGAAACATATTTTCAAAGTATTATATCTTACTTTGAAGCTTTTAATAGAGGAATTTCAACAAAGCTTAACAATCTTGAGTATATCCAACAGAATTTGGGAAGAAAAATCTTACAAGTGAAAGAATCACACAAGGCCATTATTGGTCTGGAAGATGTTAGTAAAGGATATATTGTCTTTGATGCATATTTGTGGAATGATAGAATCAAAAGTTAAATTTCTTAATCTGTCAGATGATAATTATATTTCTTTTATTACCAAACAATCAAAATAATTAAGAATACAAGTTCAAAACTTGGAAAATTCAACTTGTCACAATGCAGCTCTTTTTGTGGAGCAATTGGAAAAAGGTGATAAAGCAACACTTGAATTGAAAGTATATATTCAATAAATTATAAACATTATTTCATTTGTAACTGAGTTACCAGAGCAGTAAACACCAGTTTTAGACAGGAATGTGTTGAATTTGAATACTAATGATTTACATCATCATATAATTTAAATTAATGCAGAGGTATAAACTTCCTTCAATTTAAAATACATTACAAGATTGGAGAAATTTCCTACCTTCAGTGGTGAAGGAGAATATAATCCTATGGAATTTATGAAAACAATTGATATTTTTATTGAATACTTGAACATACCAGATGAATAAATAAGCTCCAGAATACACTCATTCTTTACCAAATAAGCCAAGAAATTGTATTATATAATGAGACCAGAACATGGTAAACACTTCTGGCCTTGGTGTAAAGAACAAATAATTTCCAAATGGGCTAATAACTCCTGGAGATTTAAAATGGAAAATTCTTTTAAAAAAAACATTTATAATTTTGAGAGGGACAGACGCGTGTCCTGGTTTCTGAAGCAGAAGGACAGATTAACTTCTCTCCATCCTGACATGTCTTAAAAAATGGTACATAAAATTATATTAAGAAAGTTTGGTGGTGGCATAGAGCATGCTATAAGAGGAAGATGTATTTAGCCTTTCTCTACATAATATTATATCAATTCCATGCAATACATCACTACTAGAATAAAAATTGGTCTTGGTATAAACCCCCAATATACAATAAGACCAGTTGAAAACCAATTTCTAGAGAAAGACCAAATAAACCACAATAAAGAGTTCCTTTGAAATGTAATAAATGTGGAAGTATCTCTAATTTGGCTAATAACTGTCCTAAGAAAACAATAATTAATAATATAGAACTTGAAAAAACTCAAAACACCATTGAAAAAAATGAAGTTACTGCACAAGAAAGTGATTCTGAACTCTCTGAAGAAAAATAGTTACAAGATGATCTTAGTATAGAAAGCATAAATGTGTCCTTTGAAATCAAAAAGTTGCATACTCACTTGCCACAGTATAGTGATGAATGTATGGATCTCATAGAGGTGCAAGATGACAAGATGCAGAAAACAAAACCTTCCAGAGTTAAAGTTTATACAGCTGGATCATTTTGTATCACTAATATTGTAATAAAAGACAAATAATTAAAGATAAATATTGAATCAGGTTCTTTCTGAACTTGTGTTGGTAAAATTTATCTTGATAAAATCTATACTAATAGGCATGAGAAATTAATGCCAATTGAAGGTATAAAATTCAGTAGTTCTAGCCAAGATATGCACCCTTTTGGAATTCTTGAGGAAGAAATAATATTTACTCACCCTTCTGAAAGTATTAGACTAAAATCTGAATTTGTTTTTATGAAAAGTTGTATCTCACAGCATTTCATACTTGGAAATGATTATCTTAATATCTATGGTATGGATATCAATAATCATAAAGAGAGATACTCTACAATAGGGGAAAAGAAAATACAAATTGTTTTTCCTCTAGAAAAGAAAGAAAGAGATGTCATAAGAAAAGTAAAAAATGTCAATGAGGATAAATTTGGGACTGATCAATTAATTGAAGAAGTAATTAGTTCTGAATTGACATCAGAAATGACAGAAGGCCTTATTGAAGTTATATTTCAACAGAAGCCTTTGCTTCTGATAATAAACCACTAGGGGCTATTAAGGTGATGAAGTGGAAATTATTCTTGATTCATAAAGACCTTATCATCAACTATTAAGAAGACCAGATTACCCAGATAGCCTTAGAGCGATAGAAGCAGTAGAGTCTCATATTAATGGACTATTGAAACTGGGAGTTATCAGAAAACTTGGACATAATGAGGATAACTACTTGACATAAGGATAATTCAAGGATGGCTGGTGATTCTAGAGTATTATATACCTATACAATTCAAGACAGGTATGCAATTACTAGAATCAATGAGACTTTTACTCAATTCTCCAAAGCAATATTCATCACTTCTATGGATGAACTTAAAGTTTTCCCATCAGACCTTTTTGACACCCATGCTAGGAAATTATTGAGAATAATTTCTTGTTGTGGTATTTCTGAATACTTGAGGATGCCTTTTGGAATTAAAAAGGCACTCTCTAATTATTAAAGAGTGATGAATACCATTTTATCACATGAATTATCAGAGGGATTGTTAATCATATATATTGATGTAATTAAAATTTGTCCAGAAGCCTGGAAACTTCATTTAGAGAGACTTTCATTACTTCTTAAGAGAGTTCTTCCAGTGAACATGAAAATATTTCTTAAGAAATGTAATTTTGGGTTTCATGGGGCAAAAGCTCTGGGACATGTAGTTTCAGGACTAAGCCTTGGTGTTGATAAAAACAAAGTGGCTGCAGTTTTACTGAAATTAATGCCCCATAACACAAAATAAATGACTTATTTCTTAAGGGTTTCTAGCTATTATAGGAAAACCTCAAAGATTTTGCAATCTACTCCAGATCATTGTACAAAATTTGTGATCCACAAACTTTCTTTGAAATGACACAAGAAAGGATTTAGGCATATTAAAAGATAAATCAGGTGTGTGCTCAAGAAAAGTGTTGTGTAATTAAAAGTAAAAGCTTTATGAATGTAGTTATGTGGAGAAAAAGTATACGTAAAATTGAATGTACAGCAACAAACAATTGTGCAAATTTGTGTTCTCATGAAAAAAAGTGAGGGTATTGGAAGGTGTGGACTTTTCAATTATTTTTGAATCAGTAATATTTGGTTTAAATACACTTTACAGCCACAAAAAAAGCCCTTGAATTCAACATCATGGTGCATTTCCTTGTTACACAAAAAAGTCAGGATCCTCATACAGTACAAGGTAAGTACTTTACTGGATGTCGTTACACTACATTTAAAATGAATAATGGTGACTGTAATAATTCAAAATTCACATTGGTGAATTAAAAATAATCTCAATGTACTGTTTGACAATTGAAAATCATTGGCATAAGATATTTCCTTGCATAGATACCCAATTCCTCAGCCTCCATTCTCTGGATTTCTGCATTCAAAGTGCAATACCATTGATTGAAAATTGTGTTTAACCAATAGCACCAAAATCACCAATTTTCTCATAGCCAAACGCACTATTCAGCTATTCTTCATGAATAATACATAGATGAGCCTCAAGCCAAAGGAGGGCTCATTGTGAAAATCAATTTGGCAACTTTCCTCTGTTGTTTAACCCCAGGAAACCTATGGAAACTTATGCTCAAATGTTTTAAAGCCATCTCCATTCAGATTTTTCTAGATTTTGTTAGATTATTTGAATTAATTTTTACTTTTTTATTGCTTTACTTTCAACAAATTGCTCTTTTCTAAGACCTACTACTAATAAAAAAATAAGAATGCTATAAAAAATTGTTTGTGCTTAGATACTACAGCTTAAGACCACCTTTTTAGCTTCTGAAATCAAGATATCTATGTCAAGTATGCTCTGTAGTCCCCGCATTCCACAAACAGAAGTGCTTTCTTACTGTGTAGTGTGTACATGTATGCAGAAAAAAGGCGGCACAGAACCTAACTGATATCTGCTATACGATTCAATGTATTTTTTATACCATACAGGAAAGTAGTTAGTATATTAAGGGTTTCCCAGCTACAACCACTACCTCACCACCTTCCACACAACACAATCAAAACCAAAAAACCACAAACTCCCATCCAAACCTCTTTATAACACTCTCCAATCCCCCTCCTCCTACAAACTCTTGTATCTATCCTATATAAATTGCAATTTATGAGCCCTAGCCCAGCTCTTCAAAAACCTCCTCCTCCACAGCTTCCATTACTAATGAACCCACTTCCAGACCCTGCAGATGACAAAAATCACATGATCTCTCCACAAATCTACAAAGATGACCCTGGTTCTTTTAACTCAACAGACCCACAAATGAAGCAACAACACTTATATTAAAAATAATGAATGAATTGGAGAAAAAAATAACACAAAAAAGTCTCCCAACCAAACTGACAACACTCACAAACAAAATTTTCAAAAAAGTGAGTCATTATCAGAAAAACAGAAAGAGACAGACAAGATGATAAAAACAATGCGAAACAGACTAGACCATCTCAAAAACCAACCAACTAACAAACAAAGAGATTTGAGCACCAACCCAAATAAAATAGATAATACTAACAACAACCCTCCATATTTCTCAGCAGTTTTTTCTGCTACAAACACTCTCAGACAGACAAACCTGGTACTAAAAAAATGGCTCAACCTCTTCCCCTGGTGGAACAAAGAAAATTCAAAAAATTCAGCATTGTTATCCAAAAAAAATAAGAGAAGCTAAACCCTTTGAAGGAAAGAAAATACAAGAAACTTACAGAAAAGTGAGCCAAGCGCTAATGTAAGTCAATGCCAAGCAAGATAAAAACCCAATCCAAATCAAAGCCATAATCAAATATACCTCTGGGGATGTCAGGCTCTTTACCAAGATAGCTACTAGATGACAGAGCTATGTGTACACACATGGAAGACCCAGTTTTTGTAATTTCCCCCACAAACTACCCAGTGATAGTGCACTCATTTCCTACCTTTCTAGACTTTGAAAATGAGATTTGTAAAAACACATTTTTATGACAGAACAAATTAGAAAAAGACAAAGTCCTCCACATGTTCTGGCTAGGACACCCCAAGGCAGAAAGAAAATACCATGGTCAAGTATTAATAAAGCTAACCAACAAAACCACAGAACAAAAAAACCTACTAAGAGGCCTAGTATTCCATGGAACCTTAATGCAAGAAATGCCCTACACCCCAGGACCAATTCAGTGCTTCAACTGCCTCAAGACAGGCCACCAAGCCTACCTCTTCAAAGAAGGCCCAACCTGCATCAAATGCAGGGGAAAACACCTAACCCAGACTTTCTCAGTTTCATCCTATATCCTATCCATCAAAAAATGTGTATCATGCATAAAAAGTGACAAAATGCAAAACAGCACTTCATAAAAATACAAAGATAGTTACCAACACTCCTGCCTCATCCAGAAACACCCCATTTTACAACAAGAAATCCAACAACTTGTAGCCACCACCCAAAGCCATGGCAATTCAAAACCTACATTCCACAGAAACACTGATGACACCCACTTTATCAGACAACAGAAATCAAATAATCACCAATTTACCATTAAAATATCCTTCTTCTCACTTAAATGCCACAATAGATAAGACTTCACCCTAAGTGTTTTAAACACAGAACTCCCAAATTTGGCCTTACTTTTACAGGAACCGTAGACAAACCTTCATGACTGGTTACCACCCAAGCACCAAAAATGGCACAGATACACTTCTTGAATGACATCAAACAACCAAAATGATAGCCCAAGGGCCTGCATCTACATCAAGAAATATATCCCTACCCACTGGATACACTGCAGGTGGAAAATCAGGGAAGAGTATCAATTATTCCCTCACCATGCTTTCAACCTGGATACACCAAAAATGGCAAGAGGAAAAAGTAGTGGTGGGAGCATTCCTAGATTTAAAATCAGCATATCCCATGGTATACAAAACCAGACTGATCCACTCCTTAAAAGAAAAACAGTGCCCCACATACCTATACCTGATCATTGATTCCTTCCTTACAAAAAGGGCTACAAGACTACACCTAGATCAATGAATCTCTTAAGAATTCTCCATTGCAAATGGCCTACCACAAGGCTCACCTCTATTGGTAGCTCTTTACCTACTATACAGCTCCAAGTTGCTCCTTCCAGGACATCCACCACTTCCAAACATTCAATAACAGTAGCATATGTTGACAATGTGACACACCTACTAGACACAACATTCCTTGACAAAGGGCTAAAAGATTTAGAAAGAGCACTCACTCACTCCCAAAACTGGATAGTAAGACATGGAGGCATCTATGACCAAAAATGACTAACTTAATGCTTTTCACCAAAAGGAAAATTGCTGTATCCCCAGTAGAGGTGGATGACCAAAGAGTAAACTTCAAAGATAAATTGAAATGGCTGGGAATAGGCCTTACACTAACCCTCAACTTTGGAGAACACTTGAGGAATCTCAAACAACACTTCAATGGGACAATTGCACAGCTCACCAGAATAATACAGCTAAAATTTGGACTAAGCAAAAAAGAGGCAAGAATACTAGTGTTGACCAGCTTGATTACACAAATTCTTCATGGTAGAATCATATGGCACATCAATAAAAGCAAAATAACCATCACCAAACTCCTTAACATGTGGCAACACATAGCCACTGGCCTAAGCACAGAAATGATGAGACAAACTTCCATAGCCCTCCTTAAACAATATTGTAACATACCATGCTTCACCAACCAGCACATGGAGCTAACAAACAACTATATACACAACAAACTAACAGGCCTGAAAGAAGACTTTGTGGCCAAAATGATACAGAAAGAGCTTCCCTTAACACCACCATCCCACCCCTCACCCCAAACTTGATACTAAATAAAGAGGACGTGTGTGACAACCACTATTCAGGAGTAAGGGCATTCAATCTTACACCCACTCAAATACCTCAAAACAGAAAATCCATTGTGTGTATCAGTAATCAGTTTCAGCAATATTCCTTTCTGAAACATGCATACAGCTTGGTTCCCCAATACAACCTGTCAACTCTTGAACAGGCTGGATTCACAATTCTGAAACTGTATGATCACTCAATACCACCAACCCTCTTGTACAGATCCTGTACAGCCATACAGGACCTGTATTGGTCAAACTCAATTCAATCATCAATTCCTCTCATGAAAATTCTCCGTCTGGATCAGGACTGGTTATTCTCACATATACCAGCCCCTCTTTCCTCCCCCTAGGAATTTTTCACCAGTTAATTAGTTTAGTTTATTTTTTATTTTATGAATATTCCTACCCTTATTTTTGGGTATTATATTTATTGTCTTTAAGTTAGTCTTTGCATTTCTTCTTTGCCTGTACCGTATCAGTTGTGGTGGCCATATCCTTATTAACCCTTCTCTTTCCTTCTGACAAGTTGAAACAGGGGACTTGGGCTTGTTTGTAATTGGCTCTTTTATTTCTTACTCTTATTATTTGTTTCTGCTTTTATCATTTTTCTTTTATTAGTAATCTCATCTTATTACACTCTTGAGTGTATTCCTTTTTACCATATCTTGAGCCCTCCATAATTAAGTGCCAGGCCCTCTTCACTTAGAAGAGCCCCTGTGACATTAAATTAATTAACTCATAATTTCTTCTTTTTTGTTCATTCATTTATACTAATTTCTCTCATTCTTCAATTATGACCCTTTTATGATTCTATGATTTTTCTCTCTCATCAGTTTTCATCTCATTCACTTTATTCAAAGAAAAATTGATTCTCCTCATTTCTTAATAATTGCTGACCATCTCAATTTTATTCTCAATTATGTATCAAATCCAAATTTTCTTGTGTTTTCTTATTGAGGTCTTATCAGGATTTTTATTGATTGGTTGATTGATTGAGATTAATATTGGTTATTGATTCAGCAATTCAGATTCTGTTTGGATTGGGTTAATTTACTTTATTTTAATTCCTCAAGATAACTGATTGATACTCAAGAATAGATTTTTATTATTGATTGATCTGACTAATAAAGATATTGAGCTGATTCCTGAAGATATTGCTTGACTGATTGATTGCTCAAGACCTTGATTTCATATTGATGAAATTGATTGATTTTTTCATTATCAAATTCTTCAATATTTTGTTGATATTTTATTTGATTTGATTTTTGACATTGACTTAATTGATTGATTTATTAATTGAATTTGATTTCACCTGAATAATGTTTATTGATTCCTCAAGTTTCATCAAGAATTTTGTTTTTATTGATTTTGAAAAGCTTTGGTTCCTTATTTTCAAGTACCATCAAGTTAATTTTCTTATTATTTAATAATTCCAGTTCAGAATAGCCCCCCATCCAAGAATAAAAGATCCCAAAGACATTAAGATGTTCTCACTCCTACAGCAAGGGCTCCTCTTGATGGCACACCATCAGTTCATCAAATGAGTGAAAATTTGGACAGAGGACCACTAATGGAAGGAGCAGCACCCTCCAGAAGAGGAGATGTGAAGTCAAGAATATCAAGATCATTCTGTGGATTGTTGGGTGGCTATCCAAGAATTTCTCCAGGGAATAGAAGTAGATTTGGGGAAGCTTAAGATAAAGAGGGGGAGTAGTCTGAGGAAGCTTAAGTGGAAGCTGACTTGACAGGTGTCCCTGAGGCTTTTGAAGCTGAACATATAGCCCATTCTAATAAACCTCTTGTCTCTCAAGCTAAACCAAATTTTCTCAAAATTATGGAGCAACCCACTCAAGCAGTTTCTTCCAGAAACAATTCCAAAGCCACTGCATTCAATACTACATCAATGACGGCACTGGATTCTTTTGATGGTACTCAAGCCCATGAATTGAGAGGATTTTTCCAATCCTGTCAATTAATATTCCATAATGACTGAAAAAAATTCTTCTCTGACAGGAAGAAAGTTCTTTACTAACCTTTATTTCTCACTGGTAGAGCTGGCAAATGGATTGAAGCCTACCTCTCAAATATTTCCAATGAAGATTCTTCCTATCTTCTCAATAATTGGCAGTTATTTGAAACCCAATTATTCCTCTGTTTGGTTATCCCAATGAAGTAAGGAAAGCTGAACAAGAGTTGAAAAATTTGAGGATGAGGGAAAGTGGTCATGTTTTGTTGTACTGTGCTCATTTTAGAAGCTTAATGTAAAGAATTGGATATTGGGGATAAAGGGCATATATTAATGTTTACAGAAGAGGATTGGCTTCAAGATTATTGGATTGGCTGTTGTCTCACCATAGTAATTTTGATACTCTTTAAGAACTCATGGACATCACCTTGTAATTAGATACCAGGTAACATGAGAGGCAGAAGGAAAAGGGTGGAAATCAAGAAAAGAAGCCTCCAGTCACTGAGTCCAATGCCTAAAGACTTTGTTAAGACTCATCATCAAAGAGAGCTTACCACAAGAAGAATAAGAAGGGTGAGCAATTTTAAGTTTCAAAGGATAAGCCCCATGCTGCTCTCCTCAATAAGGACAATAAATTAATTGTATCTGAAAAGGAGAGGAGGATTAAAGAAGGCTTATGCACTTATTGTGGTGGAAAACACCCAATTGAAAAATGCTTCAAGAGACTTCAAAACAAGCCTGGGTCATCAAGAGGCTTTCCAAACAAGCAGGGAAAATACTAAGTGGGAATCATAATGTGTTCAATGATTCTCACTTATTTCTTTCAAGAGAACAATTGTGCAATATAAATATTAGTGTCAAGAAATATTTAAAATTCCTCATTCTTTATTCTGTCTCTGGTATCTTTTATAGTCTTCTCATTGATTATGGTGCTACAGAATCTTTTATTGCAAAGAACTTTGTTCTCAAGTACTCATTGCCTATATCAGAGCTCCCTAAAAAGGTTCCTCTTTTTGTTCTGGATTCAAATGAATCCCCTGCGTTGTTGATCACCCATTATAACAAGTGGGTAGTTGAATTTCCTTCCTTCCCATGCTTTGAATGCGACTTTTCTCATAGATTCACCCAAGGGAGAATACCTAATATTAGGCTATGATTTACTTTACCATTTTAATCCCATTATTGATTGGAAAAATGGATTGATGTCCCATGATTCTAGTGCTATTAATTCATCTACTAGTAATGATCTGGCCCCTGCTGTCAACAGTGTTGCTCTGGTTGTTGAGCTTAAGACACCTTCCCTTCTTTATTCTTTCCATATCCCTTCTGTCATTCCCTCTAAGTAATTATTTTAATCAAGAGATGAAGTCTTCAAAGAGATAAAAGATGTTGGAGAAGATGTTGCTTTATCTTCACTTCATCTCTTTCAAGGGGATATGGACCTTCCTGCTTTATCCTTTCATACCTCCCTAGAGGAGAAGTGGGATGAGAAGGAAGAGCAAGAAGAAATTGAAACTGTGCTGAAGTTAGTCCATCCTCCTTATCACCAATATTTGGATGTATTCTCCAGGGTGAAAGCAGAGAAACTTCCTCCACACTGCACCTGTGATCATCATATTGAACTTAGGGGCCTTCTACCTCCAGTTGGTGTTATCTACTCATTATTTAGAGTTAGAAACACTGCAGGCCTACATTTCAGAGAATGTAGAGAAAGTTTTTATAAGGCAAAGCTCCTCTTCAACAAGAGCACCTGTCCTTTTTTTTGAGAAAAAGGATGGTGGCCTTCATTTGTGTGTTGACTAGTGCAAACTCAGTCCTGTCACTAGGAAGAAAGGCTCTCCTGTTTCTCTTATGAGCCAGCTCCTTATCATATTCAACGGTTCCACTATCTTCTCCATGATAGACCTGTGTGGTCATACAATCTCCTCATAATCAAAGAGGGGGATGAGAACTTAAATTCCTTAAGAACCAAATATGGTAGTTATGAGTATTTGGTTATGCCATTTGGCCTTACCAATGCTCCTGCTTCTTTCCAAAATCTTTTAAATGATATATTTTAAGACCTTTTGGATATTTTTTTTGTGGTTCATCTATATGATATTATGGTATTTTCTAGGTATGAGGAGGAACATGTCAAAAATGTGGCCTCTGTTCTCCAAAGACTGGGGGACAATAATCTGTTTTCTAAAGGGTCAAAGTGTTTATTTAATTCCTAAAGTGTGGAATACATTTGATTATTCTGTTTAAAGTGATGGCCTCAAGATGCATTCTTCAAAAGCTCAGCAAATTCTCAATTGACCTCAGCCCAAGCACATCAAAGCCCTTCAATCCTTTCTTGGCTTTGCCAATTTCTATTGTCATTTAACTGAAAATTGGTCTAAAAGAATCACTTCTCTCACTTCCCTTCTAAAAAAAGACTCTCCTTTCAGCCTCACTGAGGAAGATCTTAGTCAGTTTCAGATAATCAAAGAAGCCTTCACCACTGCTCCTATGCTTTCCCATTTTAATCCTTCTCTACCAGATATTATAGATACTGATGCTTCTGATTATGCCTTGGGTGCTGTACTGAGTCAGGTGAATGACTCAGTAAGGCATCCCATTGCATTTTATAGCTGCAAGCCCCTCCCAGCTGAGCTTAACTATGAAATCCATCACCTAGTTTGTGCTCTCAAGCGCCAGAGAGCTTTTCTTCTTTATCTTTCCAATTCTTTGGAGGTCCTGACAGACCATTATTCTCTTCATTATTTCATTTCTTCCAAAGTTCTTACCTGTTTTCAGGCCTGTTGGGCTCAATTTCTCTCTGAGTTTCATTTCACTATCACTTACCGCCAGGCAGGCTGGCCACTTTACCAAATGCCTTGTCACATTTGGACAATGTGTACCCAAAGAGGGGGTTGAATTCAGCAGCAAGAATAATAAATTTTTCCATCAAGTAATCAAGCAAGATGAAATTCAAGAGTCAAGATTCTTCTTAATAAAGGTTGAAATATTCTCAGACTTAGTTGACCAGATTCAAAAGAAGTATGGCAAGACAGAGACTACAAGGCAAAAGATTCAGCAACTAGCAAGAGGTGAATCAGTCCCAGATTATTCTCTTCAACCTCAAGCAAGGTTACTGTTATTAAAGGATAGAGTGTTAATACCAAGCAATGAACAAATCCAACTTAATATTCTTCAAACGTGTCATTACTCACCATTGGCTGGCCATCCTGGCCAGGAGAAGACCCTCAAGCTCATCAAGAGGGATTCCTATTTGTCTGCCATGAATCAATTCATTAAGGAATATGTGTCCTCATGTCAGAAATGTTCAATAAACAAGAACATTCACCATAAGAAGTTTGGATTATTAAAGCCTCTTCAAATTCCATCTTGTCCTTGGAATTAATTATCAATGGACTTTATCACTCATTTGCCTCTGTCAAACAGCTTTGATTCAATCTTAGTAGCTGTGGACAGATTCTAAAAAATGGCAATCTTGATACCAGCTTATGAAACAATCACTTCCTTGTACTTAGCTCAAATATTCATTAGCCATGTCTATTACAAACATGGCCCTTCAGTAAGTATTGTTAGTGATAGAGGATCTTTGTTTGTTTCATCATTCTGGACCAATTGATGTCAGCAGCTAAAGATATCAAGAGATATTTCAACTTCTTTTCATCCTGAAACAGATGAACAGAGAAAGAGGGTAAATCAGAGTATAGAACAGTATCTTTGTATGCATGTCAGGTACCATCAAGCTGACTGGCACACCTGGCTCCCTCTGGCTGAATTTTCCTACAATAATGCAGAAAATGTATTCACAAAGAAATCACCTTTTTTCACCATTTATGGAAGAAATCACAGCTTTTACTCAATCCGTATTCCTCAAAACCTACCTTCTGGAAAGTTATCAACAAAACTTCAATAAGTACAGCAAGTAGTCAAAGAAGAATTAGAGTCAGAAATAAGGTGATTTAAGAAGTATGCAGATATAAATAGGACAATTCCACCTGATTTCCAACCTGAGGAAAAAGTATGGCTAGCCTCAAAGAATATCAAGACTACAAGACCCACCAAGAAGCTTTCAGAAAAATGGTTGGAGCCCTTTAAAGTCTTGAATAAGATTGGAAGCCATACTTATCACCTCAATTTGTCTTTGAAATGGAAGTCAGTTAACCCTTTATTCAATTTATCATTATTAGAACCAGTAAAGCAGTAAAATATCCCAAATCAAAATCAATTGCCTCAACCACCAGTTCTAGTGCAGGAGAAAGAACAATGGGAAGTGGCTCAGGTTCTGGATGCAAAACTCAAAAGAGTTAAATTATGGTATCTTTTAGAGTGGAAAGGAGTCAGTGAAGACCCAGAAAGAAAAACTTGGGAACCAGCTTACAATGTTAAAAACTCACCAGAACCTTTCAAGGACTTTCTTTCATTGTATCCTGATAAGCCTGGCCCAAATACCTCGAGAGTTTGATTTTATGGTGCTTGGTGGGGATTTTATTTCATGAAAGTAAGTTCCTCTCCTGGCATGTACCTTTAAGGGGGTATTCTACCAAAATGTTGTTGTAAGCATCACCTTGGCCACTTTTTGAGCACTTTTAATTCTTTGGACAGATTGAGAAGGCCTTGCAACATGAATACCCTTGAATTTGGACCTTTTGTCAAGATATGGCCAAATTCCTTCTTTTATTTTTGTTTTTTCCTTTTCCAAATTATGCCATTTATCATTATTAAAGACATTAATTACTTAAAAATAAAATATGGCAAAGTATATCTTATTTATGGTGCTTGGTGGGGATTGGGAGGTATGAAAGTAAGTTCCATTTCCTGGTATGCATCTCTGAGGGTTCTACTTCTTTTAAAACATCACCTTGGCCACTTTGTGAGAATCAAAATATTGGTTTTTATCTTTCAGAAAATTCATGGCCAAAATCAAGCAACTCACCACAAGAAGGACAAACCTCAGAAATTTCTTGGTTTCTTTTTCTTTACTTCCTTTTTTCTCTGAAGCTCTTTTCTTTCTTTACTTGTATAATTTTGTTTCTTTTATTTCTTTATAAATCAGCAGAATCCCCTCCCATATTATGTATTGGAGGTTCCATTTATTTTATCTTTTAGTAGCTTTAAGAGTGGGGATAAAAGTCAAAAAAACACAAACAAGAAAAAGGACACTAGTTATCTCTACCCAAGTCATCAAAGGTCCTCTGATAGTCATTGATAAATTCATCCTCATACCAGGAAAACTTGGCACCCATCTCCTCAGGAGCAGTACCTGGAACTCTTCTATGATTAGCATACATAATCACCTCCCTACAATTTCTATCAACTATTCTAAATATCCTGGCCATAGAATGTTGGCCTTCATTTGCCATATTTGAATCCTCTCTGATAACCTGGATAGGCCAACGTTCCCTTCACTGAAATACTTAGGCAGTAAGAAATGGCAAAGGAGAGAAGTCTTCTCTTTCTCCACTGGAACTGGCCACAGGTTGGAATTGTTGGGAGGTGACCGTGGGGAATTTCTGGGCTGAGTAATGGGTCATGATCTCAATGTTAAAGCCAAAGAAGGCCTGGAATTGGAAGGACTTGGTGAAGGAGGAGTAATGGTGGAAAGGACTGGTTGGTGGAAATCTCTGGGGGTACTGAATACTACTTGACTTTTGAAGCTCTTGGCAAAATGTTAGTAAGGTGAAGTACTGGATTGGTGTCCAGAAGAATTAAGTACCACCCCAACTTCTTCACCATCCAGTTCACCAGGATTGGTGGGGAATCATCAATTCATTGTATTCTTTTCACCACACCATCTGTAAGGTTTGACTATGAAACAATAAGTAGAAATTACTAATATTTTTACTTATTGTACTATTAATGTTTTTATAAATAAAATAAATAAGATAAAAAATAATTATAATAATTAGGGCGTAAAAATAATTATATTATTAAATAAATATAATGATATAATTTATATTATAAAAAAATAGTATAATAAATAAATATATTAATATAAGATAATTAATATAATTAAAAGCACTTTATTATTGTTACCAAAAAATAATAAAGGCATGAAAAATTGTTTTTTATGAATAAAAAACAATTCATAAGAATAATATTACTAATATCAATGCTCTTTATTGATATAAATACTATTTATATTCATATAAGAATTATTAAAAATAATAATAAAGAGAAATTATTATAAAAGAGAAAATAACCTAATTTTAATACTTAATATAATAATTTTGAAAGATTTTATGCCAAAGTAATGTAAATACAAGTTATACAAACTGTATTTACAATAAAAGTAGAGAAATTACAAATATTCTTTAATTTTTACATGGAAATGGAGTTAAAGAGATTTTTGAACAAAAAAAATTAAATAATTGATGTAATCAAGTCAAGATTGATGATTATAATAAATATTATCTTTGGTCTTCTATAATATAAAAGTTTTATATATAAAGAATAAAGAATTTACCTTTTGATTTAATTATTTTAGTGTTTTTGATGCGTCTGAGGGGAAAATAGAGTAAAAAGAGCTCTATTTATAGTAGATACCTCTCTTCTAGAGTCCAAAGGGCCTCTAGTAGACGTGTACTGATGCTTTCTACTCGAAATGATCAAAATTCAAGGTTTAGTGATGATTAAATCATTATCAAACCATCTTATCTCATTCTTATGCCATTATTTAGAGTTATCACTATAACTCTAAATTTGATGACATCATAGGCTTTGAAGAAGCCTAAACTTTGTGGAATTGGTTAGTAATAATCATAATCTGATAGTATTCATAAGTTTTATCACCTATGACTGTTAAGCGTAAAATAAGATTACAGTGAGTGATCATAAATGATAAATCTTAAGCTTAAACTTTTATCCTTAATAACCTTTAGGTTATATGCGCTAAAGCTATTCTGAGAGTGGATTCTGATAGCTTGGAATGCCCTCATTAGACTTCTAATGTAATTTTATTAAGTAATCAAAACTCTATTTTTGATGATTTTTCTTGTAACTCATCTTTTCTGTCAAAATTCAATATTGTAAACTTCAAACCATGATTTCAAGGGGTTACACCTTGAATATTATAATAGAAATTACATCATTCTTCAATTTTGAGCTAGTAGAATCTGACTGACTACTTCTTTTAAGTTTGGACCACTTTCACAACAACGTGGTCAACAGCTCTATTGATTTTATTCAATAATCCATTAAAGGTTTTAGCCTTGTTTAAAACTTGTGAAAGAAAACTCATATCTGTATTTCTACAGTAATTATGTGGTGACTTAATTTTTGGTTTATCTCTCTATCTTGTATATTTCAAGAGATATTAGCTAAAAACCATGAATATATGCGTTGACCAAAAAAGTGCATATATTCCACTTAATTCCATAAGTATTAGCTTTAGAGATTAGCTTTATAGTTGTTTTATGTGTAGAAGTTCATGGATAATCCAATGGTAAAATTTATTTTACATTTTGTTTCATTGGTTTCTGAGATAAAAGCAGTTTTGTACCTTTTTTAAGACATTATTACTTATACTTTGGTAATTATTGACTCTTCAGATATGCCATAAAGATGAAATATGTGTATTTTACCATGAGGAATCTAATGCTGTAATTTTGTTCACATGGTTCACTATTAGATTCTGCTTTAATTCAGATTTTGTACTTATTTATGGTATTTTACTAATTTTTGAGATAATTATCATAAGTATAATTATTACAAGCATTTTGCTGTGACCTTTTTGGATATGAGGTCATATCTCAAAGGCTCACACCATCAGTGCTCATCCTTGAGATGGGGACCTCTGAGCTGGAATAAATTGGCCTACAACCAATTGCAATGGGCCCTCTAATATTCCTCAACCTAGCCACATCCCTCTGCTTGGAACCAGTCACTAATACAGGATATCAGTATCACAATCAATCAAGAAAACCACCATACTCACAGTTGGAATACCCTGAAGTAACATCAGGGGTAGGGGCCTCAGAAACTGGGAACTCTTTCCAAAAAGGCCCATCTTCCTTTCTCCACAAGTATCTTCCGATTTTGGAAGGTGGCATTCCAGGGCAACAACATGGCTGCTTCCCAACAAAACAAAAGTGAAACTTTGGAGACTTTGGATTGAAATTTTGAATAACTCCTTTCCTTTTGTCAAACACTCAGTAAAATCAGGATCAAGAACTTCAACTTCTTTGTAGCTATCATACATTTGAGAAGGATCAAAGGGGCAGAAGAAGCCATTGACCAAAGTGAGCACAATCGACTGAGGATGCTAGAGCCACAAAGAACAGAAAGTGACGGCAGAGAAGGGAAATATTCAGTTATTTCAGTCAGTTTGGAACTCATGACGAGATTATGCAACAGAAGAATTCAAGCCTGAAGAAATCCGCAAGGGTGTGGGGCCATAACTCATTTTATGGCGGCCTCAAGGTCATCAATCAAAGATGCAGGACCTCTCCTTCAGATCTGGGGAGGTCACTTTTCTTTATGGCCCTGGACCACTCTCAATGGGCCCAGGCCATACAGATAAGCTTGAGAATTGGGAAATCTTTCTGGTTGCTTGGACCCCCTGAAACCCCAGAAATGTCAGGCTGAGTCTATGATAAAGGTGTATGATATTATTTGCAAGCTTTTAACTATGACTGAGACATGGTAGAATAGCTTGAAAAGAACTTTATTTATGATAATAAGGGGTTTTAATGATGATAAAAGGGCTTTACTATTGTATAATAGTGGTGGTGAGTGCTGCTGAAAGCCCTGGGTGCAGTCCTATCAGTTGGGTTACTATAATAAGAGCTACAATACTTAAATTTAAAGTATAAAATGTTCTTTTTCCAAGAGTATAGCTGTTTTTGACAGTTGTACTATGTAGGAATTCAAGATCAGGATGGGGTTTCCTTTTCTGGCAGTGAAAAGGCCTCCTTTTATCCTGAAATGGGGTGAAAAGGCTGCTAGACCTTTTCAAGTAGAGGAAGTGAAGATTTTTCACTCTCAAGGACAGGCTTGTGGTTTGAAAAAGGCCTGTATTGCCTGTATTGGGCTCAGATGCAGCTTTATAACCACATCTGGGCAGTTTTCACCAATACAGGGTGAAGAGCTCCATCTGGGGACCACACATCCTGATTCTGACGTGTATGACACGTAGAATGCTGTACAGAACCTGTATGAGACCCCAGTATTGAATGAACTATGAGGTATTGAAGTAAAAACAAGCTTCTTAGTCAGTTTGACACCTCATAATCATAGTTATAGAATATTATCCCATATTAAGACTTTATTAGCCAAACTGTGGGATTTTGACCTCAAAACAGCCATAGCTTTGTCAGTTTTTGAGATATCAACCTCAAGCATGGTTCAGTGTTTAGCCCTGTATGTGCTCTACACAATGGTACCTCATTTGATATGGCTATTTTTAAATATGGCAAAGTTATCCCATGTACAAGATGTTTGTATATATGCATGTTTTAGGCAAAAAGCTGTATTGGGCTTGTTTTCCTTATAGCTTTTGTTCTAGATGAGATATAGGGAAATGAATGGAACCATCAGATAGCCCTGATTGTTCTTTTTCCAAAAAGACACCACTTTAGGTATCTAAAACTAAAACCGTAGAAGCTAGATGAGAGATGAATATTTTATTCACCCTTATTTGGCCTGAATTTGGCCATAACCTCAGTAATACTGGTGCTAGCTCAGTTTGGCTGGTTACATTGGATAGTCTTGACTTAGAGATTCATTTTGAATATACATTTGATGGAGTTAAGCCTCTTACTATGTATTTCAGATGAGAGGTGAAAATTAAGGTTTATGCTCAGCAACAGCTTTGAGCAGGAGCAACTTTATTATTCTTTGTCCTATGGCTATGGGACTTGTATATTAGGGAAGGGGTGAGTTTCCTTTTTCTTTTGATATCTTTTGAGCTGATTTGTCTCAGCTCCATGTTTTGGTGGTATCTTGGCTAATCCATTTATTTATGGTATTTGGCTGTCATGCTTGTTTTCTGGTTTTGAGTCACAGGCTGACATACCCTTCCTCTAAAAAAGGCTCATAATTTATGAGACTGTTCAGTACTCCTAGGGGCTATGAATCTCCTCAGATGAAGGTTGCCATCTGGTATGGCATCTTCTGCCAACCACTTGTCTTTATCAGCTCTCTGGTTCTTCAATCTGACTAAGTATTGTCTCTGATCCTTACCATTAAGTCTGATCTTCCTGGCCTTGATGATTTTCTCCACTGGTCCAGGGGAATCTTCCACTTCCACTATTTCTGGTGGTATGGGGTTTTTCTTCCTGGAGGGGAATTCATCCTCCTCTGTCTGGAAGTATGGCTTGACTAAACTCACTGGAAAGACTGGGTGTTTCCTGGAAAATTCCTCTGTGAATTTGAATCCCATTGCATTTTTCCCTATCAATTTCATGATAGTGAAGGGCCCTACAAATAATTCTTTCCTTTTCTTAGGTCCTTTGAGATTAATAAAGTTAATTGTAGACACTAAAACTTGGTCTTCTTCCTTAAAGTCAGGTTCCATGTGTCATTTGTCCCACATCTGCTTATGATATTTCTTTGCCTCAGCTATGCATTTGACAGCTGTGTCACAAGCTCTCTTCCACATTTCATGTAAATCTTTGCCCGTGGGGTGGATTGTCAGAAAAACTTTCTTCAGGTGATCCACAGGCAATGGGGGATTCCACCCTTTCTCTATCAGTGCAGGTATTTTTCCTGTGGTAGAGTTCTGACTTTTTCTATAAGCCAGCTGGACTGCTGGTAAAAGGGTGACCCAGTCATGGGTGTAACCTTCATGGTCCTTGTATTCCATGCCATAGGCACAGAATCTTTGAAGGATGACCTCCACTGTCTGGATAATGCTTTCAGCTAATCCATCTGTTTGTGGATGTTAAGCTGTGGAAAATGCAAGTTTTGTGCCAAGCATGTCATACAAGTTGGTCCAAAATTCAGATGTGAATTTTGGGTCCCTATCACTAATGATAATTTTAGGGACTAAACAGGTGGATATGATGTTGTTCCAGAATAACAGAGCAGTATCCATGGCTGTGTCCTCCTTATGACATGGTAGCCACCTCATACTCTTGCCAAACCTATAAACTATGATTAAGCAGGCATTGAAGTTTTCTTTGCCTCCTGGGACAAGTCCTGTAACGCAGTCCATATTGATGGTTTCCCATGGGTATTTGGGTTCTTCTATGTGTTGGAGTAATCTATACTTCTTCCCATGTTTTCTATTTGCCTTTTGGCATCTGTCACAAGTGTTGATGTATTCACTCAACTCTTGTTCCCATCTGGGCCACCAAGCAGTGCTTGCTACCCTTTCTTTGCTCCTGTCTTTACTCATGTGTCCCATATAGGGGGAATCATGGCATTCCTGTAGGATCGAATGTATATGGTCTCTTTCTATTATTGTGAGTGCACTAGTTTTTTTCTCTCTATGAGGAGAAGGCCATCTATAAGGAAAAATTCATTGTCCTCATAGCCCCTCAACCAGGGTTCCTCTAACTGGGCTCCTGTATTTTTGTTGAAGGAGTTGTAACAATATGCCACACTGTTTGTGTTTGGCATATGTCTTCATCACTGCATTGAAGACTTCAGTGTGCAATTATGATGAACCTATTCCCAGTATAGGAGTCTCTGTTCCTTCTGAGTTAGTGTTTCCACTGTCTGGGGTACCGCTTTCTGGTGCCCACTCAGAAATTCTGAAGTTTTTCTTCCTGTCTATTTCCATGAAATGGATAGGAATTCTAGGTGCTACTTCAGGGTCATAATCTGGGTTTCATTTGACAGTATCTAGTGGCCATCTGCATTGGTATGACTTTACCCTCTTTGTATATTATGGTCATATTCCCTCTATATTCCTGTATGGCTGTTTGCCACCTCAGCATGTGTCTATTTGTATTATTAATGTTCAGTAAAGACTTCAAGTCTGTGCAGTATGTATAGACTTCAAAGACTGCACCCTCCAAATAATGATGGAGTTTTTCTAGAGACCAGACTAAGCATAGACATTCTGTGTGGGTGTCCCCGCACCTGGCTTCTGAATCTATCAGAAGCCTAGAGATATAAAATATTACTCCCTCTCTTGGTTCACCATCCACAATTTGTCTCTGGTGAAGGGCTGCTCCTAAGCCTTGGCTACATGCTGCATCAATGTATAACTTGAATGGTAGTCCAAAGTCAGGCAAGATGAGCACAGGTGTATTTGTGAGTTCATATTTGATACTCTCATATGCATCCCTTCTTTCCATAGTAGTTTCAAAAACTAAATCTTTTGAGCACAACCTATATAACTTACTAGTTATGTGGGCAAAATCTTTGATGTGGCTTCTATAGTAGCTAGCAAACCCAAGGAAAGATTGCCTCACTTTGATGTTTCTTGGTACTGGCTTTTGAAGTACTTCTGCTACTTTATTCTGGTCAATTTAAAGACTAAGACCTGAGACTTTATGTCCTAGAGCTAGTAGCTCCCGTTGGCAAAAATTGCACTTCTTAAGTGAAATTTTCAGATTTATGGGTATGCATTTACTTAGGACTCTGTCTAGGTATTGCACATGGTATTCCCATGTCTCTGAGTATATAATTATGTCATCAATATATACTACCATGTATCCTTCCAATATTTCTTCTTGAAATATTGTTTCCATCATCCTTTGGGAATGGCCTGGTGCATTTTTGATGCCAAATGGAATCCTGGTGTACTCCTATATGCCCATATGATATATGATTCTGAGTAATTTCATGGAGTTTGGTTTGACTCCATTCTGGTGGGAGCCTTTCATACAATCCATTTTGGTTATGTATCTGGCATTTGCCAGTTTGTCTAATGCATTAGGTATCCTGGGTATAGGGTTCCTGTCAGCTTTGGTGTAGTTATTCAGAGCTCTCAAATCTCCACACAGCCTAGACTTGCCATCATGCCAGGTGATCAGGAAATGATTGGTAATTTCCACCATTTCATTATGTCCAATCTTTCTGATGACATCCATGTCCAGGAGCTCATTGATATGTTTTCCAATTTCCTTCCTGGTTTCCAGACTTTCTGGGTAAGGATGTCTCCTGGGAATGGGTGGATAAGGTCTTTCCACATCCAAATATAGCTCTATATCATGGCCTTTAATCTTGCCTAATGGTTCTTCACCAATGGCAAATGCTGGTCTATTCTTTCTCAGCATTTTCAGTAAGCTTAGTTTTTGTTTACTTGTGAGGGTAGTACTAAACTGGCCTTTTCTGAGCTCATTCAGTAGTTCTTCCAAAGGGTCTTGGGCAGATATTTGATATATATCAAGTGGAAATTTCTTTTCCCTATTGGTACCAATGGTAATGTGCCTGTTATTAATATTGTTAATATCTATGCCATACATCCTCTGGTAATCTGTTTTCAGTAGGAACCCTTTGATGTGGGTATCATTGAGCACAACAAACTCTGGGTTGATTCTGTTGTTACCTTTCCTATGGGGTATAATTATCTCTTTGATAATTGTCCCAATTGAAGTCATCTTCCCTGATACACTCTTGAAGTTATTTGCCTTGGTGGGCAAGAGCTGGTTTTCCCAGTTTGGGAAGTGGTTTTCCAGATAATTTCTGCCCACTATGGAGCAGTGTGCTCCACTATCAATGATCAATGGATGTTGAGCATTTCCAATACAAACAGTCATTTTTGTGACTGTTCCATGTATGTATTCCATTACTTTGGTTGGTGTAACCAAGAATGTTTGTGCATCTTGTGTGTGTTTGCACAAGTTTTTGTTGGCAGTGTCTTGTGGCGTGCCTGCTTCTAACTGTTTGTCCTGAATTTCTAGTGGGGTTTCCCCTTGGAATTCCACTAGAAAGTCTTCTCTTGGATCTTGTTCTTAATCAGATTGTTCTCTGATGGCATCCCCCATAGAGTCTGAGTCAGATTCCTCTGTTGGGGATTCCTCCTCTGGGACTTTCTCAATGGCATAGACCCTTTTCTTTGCCTTTGGACAGTTGTTGGAACAGTGGTCTGTTGAACCACAGGTGTGACAAGAATTTTTCTTCTTTGCTACCTCTGCCACTCTTCCTCTGTGGTTGTCTTTAAACTCCACCCTGAAAGGTTGTTTTTCTTTGAAACTACTGCTTTTATATGGGGTGTATTTCCCTATATTAGTTCTTTTCCTTACATCTTGTAAGGTATTTGCAATTTAATCTAGAGTGCAATTGTTGTTGCATCTGAATTTCACTGCATGCTCTAGTTCTCCTGTAATCTGTGTCTGGAGTTTGTGATTCCTCATCTGAATTTTGATTTAAGGATCAATGGCTTGAAGTCTTTTAGACTGTCTGAGACACCACTCATATGGATCTTTGTCCACAGAGTATTTGTCATTTTCAAATGACATGATCTTCTACCATACACCAGTACAATTGCTGTACTTTTTAATGATTTTACTCTTCCACCATGGCCAGCTTCTTCTGCCATGGATTTCTGTCAGGTTGAGTGTATGATGAAGCAGTAATTAAGCTATTTACAGCTTTAAATATCACTGTCAAATGGTGATAAAGGTTTAAAATAAGAGTATTGATTGATAATAAGGGTTTATAATATAAATAAAAGGGCTTTAATATTGTGGAATGGTGGTTGTGGGTGCTGTTGAGAGCCCTGGGTGCAGCTTTACCTGTTGGATTACAATAATAAAGACTACAATACTTAAATTTAAAGTATACCTGATTATTTTCCAAGAGTATAACTGTTTTTGACATTTTTACTATATAGGAATTCAAGAGCAGAATGAGGAAATCTTTTCTGGCTGTGAAAAGGGCCCGTTTTATCCTGCAATGGGGTGAAAAGGCTGCTGGCATTTCCAGATAGAGGAAGTGAAAAATTCTCATACTCTGGGATAGGCTTGTGGTTTGCAAAAGGCCTGTATAGCCTGTATTGAGCTCAGATATGGTTTTATAACCACATCTGGGCAGCTTTCACCAATACAGGGTGAAAGCTTTGATCTGGTGACCACACAGCTTGATTCTGACGTGTATGACATGTAAAATTCTCTACAGAACCTGTATGAGACCCCAATATTGAATGAACTATGAGGTATTGAAGTATAAACAAGCTACTTAGTCAGCTTGACACCTCATAATCATGGTTATGGGATACTATCCCATGGTAAGACTGTATTAGCCAAAAGGTGGGACTTTAACCTTAAAACTGCCATAACTCTGTCAGGTTTTGGGATATCAACCTCATAATGGGTTCAGTGTGTAGCCCTGTATGTGCTCTACACAAAGGTACCTCATTTGGTATGGTTATCATTAAATATGGCAAAGCTATGCCATGTACAAGAGTTTTGTCCATATGCGTGGTTTAGGCAAAAGCTGTATTGGGCTTGCTTTGCCCTATAGCTTTTGTTCTAGTTGAGATATGGGGAAATTTATGACACCATAAGATATCCCTTATTGTGCTCTTTCCAAAAAGACCCCACTTTATGTATCCCACACTAAAACTGTAGAAGTTTGACGAGAGGTGAATGTTTTGTTCACCCTTATTTAGCCTGAATTTGGCCATAAATTTAGTAATACTGGTTCTAGCTCAGTTCGGCTGGCACCATTGGATAGCCTGGATTTAGAGCTTCATTTTAAATACCCATTTGATGGGGTTAAGCCTCTTACTCTGTATTCCAGATGAGAGGTGAAAATTAAGGTTTATGCACAGCAACAGCTTTTTGTCCTATGGTGATGGGACTTGTATGTTTGGAAAGGGGTTCTTTCCTCTTTCTTTTGAAACCTTTTGAGCTGATTTGGCTCAGGCCCATGTTTTAGTGGTATCTTGGGTATACCATTGATTTACGGTATTTGGCTGTCATGCCTGTGCTCTGTTTTTATGTCACAGGCTGACATACCCTCCCTCTAAAAAAGGCTCATCATTTATGAGACTTTTCAGTCCTCCTAGAGGCTCTGAATTTCCTTAGATGAAGTTTACCATCTGCTATGGAGACTTCTGCCAACCATTTGTCTTTATCAGCTGTTTGGCTTTTGAATCTGACTAAGTATTTTCTCTGTTCCTTACCATTAAGTTTGATCTTCCTGGCCTTGATGATTTTCTTCACTGGTCCAGGGGAATCCTCCCCCTCCACTATTTCTGGTGGTGTGGGGTACTTCTTCCTTGAGGGGAGTTTATACTCCTCTGTCTGGAAGTATGGCCTGACTAAGCTCACAGGAAAAACTGAGTGTTTCTTGGAAAACTCCTCTGTGAGTTTGTCTTCCACTCCCTTTTCCCTATCAATTTAATGATAGTGAAGGGCTCTACAAATGAGTCTCTCATCTTTTTGGGTCCTTTGAGATTATTAAAGTTAAGTGTAGACACTAACACTTTGTCCCCTTCTTTCAAGTCAGGTTCCATGTGTGATTTGTCCCACCTCTGCTTGTAATGTTCTTTTTCCTCCTCTATGCACTTGGCAGCTGTGTCACAAGCCCTCTTCCACACTTCATGGAAGTCTTTGGCTGTGGGGTAGATGGTTAGAAGATTCTTCTTCAGGTGATCCACAGGCAATAGAAGATTCCACCCTTTCTCTACCAGTGCAGGTGTTTTTCCTGTGGTAGACTTCTGACTTGTGTTATAAGGCAGTTGAACTGCTGGTAGAAGGGTAGCCCAGTCATGGTTGTATCCTTCATGATCCTTGTATTCCTTGCCATAGGCACAGAATCTTCTAAGGATGTCCTCCATTTTCTGGATCATCCTCTCAGCTAGTCCATCTGTTTGTGGATGGTAAGATGTAGAAAAAGCAAGTTTGGTACCCAGAATGTCATAGAGGTTGGTCCAAAATTCAGATGTGAACTTTGGGTCCCTATCACTGATTATAATTTTGGGGACTCCACAGGTGGATATGATGTTGTTCCAGAATAACAGAGCAGTGTCCATGTCTTTATCCTCTTTTTGACATGGTAGACACCTCATACTCTTTCTGAACCTATCAACTAGGATTAAACAGGCATTGAAGTTTTCTTTGCCTTCTGGGACAGGTCCTGCAACCCAGTCCATATTGATCATTTCCCATGAGTGTTTGGGTTCTTCTATATGTCAAATTAATCCATACTTCTTCCCATGTCTCCTATTTTCCTTCTGGCATCTTTCACAAGTGTTGATGTATTCACTCAACTCTTGTTCCCACTTGGGCCACCATGCTGTGCTTGCTACCCTCTCTTTGGTCCTGTCTCCACTCATGTGTCCCATGTAGGGGCATTCATGGCATTCCTGCAGGACCAGAGAGATGTGGTCTCTGTCTACCACTGTGAGTGCAATTGTGTGCTTTTCTCTATGGTAGAGCAGGCCATCTATAAGGAAGAACTTATTATCCTTATAGGCCCTCAGCCAGGGTTCTTCCAGTTGGGATTCTAGTTCTGGACTCCTGTACTTTTGTTGAAGGAGTTGGAGTAGTATGCCACACTGTTTGTGTTTGGAATAAGATTTTAGTACTGAACTAAAAAATTCATTTTGCAGTTCTGAGGAGCTTATTCCCAGTATGGGAGTTTCTGTTCCTTCTGAATCAGTGTCTTGATTGTCAAGGGTACCACTTTCTGGTGCCAATTCAGAGAATCTGAAGCTCTTCTTCCTATCTATTTCCATGAAATAGATGGTGATCTTAGCTGCAACTTCAGGGTCATAAGCTGGATTGCTTTTGACATTATCCATTGATCATCTGTTAGGGCTATCTGCATTGGTATGACTTTTACATTCTTTGTATATGATGTTCATATTCCCTCTATACTCCTGAATGGCTATTTTCCATCTCAGCATGTGTCTATTTGTAGTCTTCATGTTTAGTAAAGACTTCAAGGCTGTGAAGTCTGTGTAGACTTCAAATACTGCACCCTCCAAATAATAATGGAGTTTCTCCAAAGCCCAGACTAAGCATAGACATTCAGTCTGGGTGGCCCAATACCTGGCTTCTGAATATTTCAGTTGCCTAGACATGTAACATATTACTCCCTCTCTTGGTTCACCATCTACAATTTGTCTCTGCTGAAGGGCTGCTCCTAAGCCTTGGCTACATGCTGTATCTAGCTATGTGGGCAAAAACGTTTATGTGGTTCCTATAGTAGGTAGCAAACTCAAGCAAATATTGCATCTCTTTGATGATTCTTGGTACTGGCTTTTGCAGTACTTCTGCTACTTTATTCTGGTCAATTGCAAGACTAAGACCTGAGACTTTATATCCTAGAGCTGGTAGCTCTTGTTGGCCAAAATTACACTTTTTAAGTGAAATTTTCAGATTGATGGGTGTACATTTGCTTAGCACTCTGTCTATATATTATACATGGTCTTCCCATGGCTCTGAGTATATAATGATATCATAAATATATACTACCATCCAGACTTCCAGTATTTCTTCTTGAAATATTGTGTTCATCATCCTTTGGAAGTGGGCTGGTGCATTTGTAATTCCAAATGGCATCCTGGCATACTCATATATGCCCATATAGCATATTATTCTGAGTAACTTCATGGAGTTTGGTTTAACTCCATTTTGGTGGCAGCCTTTCATACAATCCATGTTGTTTATGTATTTGGCTTTTGTCACAGGGGCTCTTTGACAGAAAAAAAGAGTCGCCTGGCACTCAGCAATCAGGGAACTCACTTGGAAGACTCCAAAAGAATAAAGAAATGAAAATAAAAGAATAAATTCCTCTAAGAAATATGCAGGTACAAGATGAGATGCAATAAGAGGAAAGAGAAGCCAAATGGCCAAAGAGCCAACCAAGTAAGTCCTTAATCACTGTTTCAACCTGTCAAAATGAACAGTGGAATTAGTAAGGATATGACCACCAAATATCCATTGACAGGCAAAGAAAGAATAAGAGAAAGGGTGCTAAATGACTGACTTGGTAATATCAATATTCACTTAAAAAAATGATAAGATAAATAAAGATAGAATAAAATCAAAATATATTAATTAACTGGGGAAAACCCCCCAGGGTGGAAAGGGTAGCCGGTATATGTGAAAAGCTGGGAGCTTGGGTTCTTCAGGCTGAAAACTGATCTTTATTGATCCTTGAGGCTGTATTGATTGTTTTGGGAATTGATACAGCTGGCTAATATTGTAATTGAGTTGGGTTGAATGAATTTCCCATGATTGAAAATGAAATAAAGTTCTTGATGGATCCAGACTGTATTGAAATGAAGTGTCACAGGGGCTCTTATGGAAGCAAGAGGGCCTGGCACTCAGGAATCAACAACTCACTTGGAGGGCTCCAAAGATTATAAGAAATACTACGGGATGTATTTCTTAAGCAGGAACAAGAGAAAAGACAAATATGCCAAAGATATAAAAGAATAATAAGGATGAAGCCAGAGGCCAAAGATAAAAGGGAGCCAAAAGCCAAGAAGCCAACCAAGTGAAATCCTCAATTCACTGTTTCAACCTTCCAGAAAGAACAATGGAATTAGTAAAGGATATGACCACCAATATCCACTGACAGGCAAAGAAAGAAAAGAGAAGAGGGCGCTAATGACTGACTTAAGATTATCAGTATTAACTTTAATAATGTAAAAGAAAATAAGGATAAAAATAAATCCAATATATTAATTAACTGGGGAAAAAGTCCCCAGGTGCTGAAAGGTGGCCAGTATATGTGAAAAACTGAAAGATTGATCCTGAAGGTGGATCACCGGCTGTATTGTCCGAATTGGGCCAATACAGTTCTGGCCATTTTGAAATTGAACTGTGTGATTGAATTCCCACAGTGGAATATGAATTGGCCCAATTGGGCCAAGTACATACAGGTTGATTGATTGCCGCCTGTATGAACCAATTGAGTTGTCCAAGGAGTATTGAAATATTTGATGCCTTGACAACTGATTGAAATGATGGAATACCTCTGAGAATGAACCTTGGAAGAATACTGAATGAGAGTACCAACCCAACTCCTGCATAGCCAGGTGGTTGGAGTCCTTGAATGGTCTTCTGCTTGCCGCCATGGATTACCCAACTGATGAGTCCAAAAGTCCTCCTTCAAAATGGGCGTTGGATTTTGGTGCCTTGAGTTGAGAAGGTGGAATTGAGTCCTGAAAACGTCACCATTGAATTACTGAGCAAAAATGGTGCATAATGGTATATAACACCATATATGCACCACTCCTGCAACCTTGAGTACGGGGTGCATGGAGGAATGGAAGAATTTTCCTTAAGTTGAGGGAAAAGCTTGATGAACTGATTTGGTGGCCCCTGGTGGTTGCCAGAGGCCATGACGGATATATTGATCCATAGTGGTCCATGGCCAAAAATGAGTCCTACGTGATTTATGGCCAAAAAGGTGTCCAAGGCGTTTTTGGCCAATTTTGGGTCCAAGGGAAATATGGCCAATTTAGGCTCAGGTGGGCCCAGATGTGGTTTGGGACCCACCTGGCTTCCCCCTTTGGCCCCTTTTGGCCTCATTGGATTAGGCCAAAAGGGGCCTGAAAGGCCTGCGGACCGTGGCCCACGGACCGTATGGACCATAGGGGGCCTAAATGGCCCAAGACCCCCTAATGAAGAGGGGGGGCCTGGATCCACTGGTGATGGCTAGGAGGCCTGGAGACCTCTAGAAGACAAAAAGGACCCCCCAGGCCCAAAATCAATGATGAAGGCCTGCGGGTTGGTGAGGTGTGAATTGACCAAGAGGGCCAATGACGGCAGGATATGGCCTGAGGCCATAAATGGCCATTGGGATGGGTTGTGGCGTAAGAGCCATTGGACACCCAAAGGGGGCCAATTGGCCCCAGGTTGGATTGTCGCAACCATCAAGGAGGAGGGTCAAACTCGTGGTTGTGACATGAAGGTGGTTTCCAAAAAGGATTGAGTGGAGCTTTGACACCTGACAATTGAATGAATGAATTAACTTCCTCTTGAATCCCTGGAGAATGGTGGAACAATATTGCCTTGGAGGAATACTGTGAATGAAATTATCCAATGAAGTCTTGATGGCGTGATTGGTCTTTGACGCTGAAACACTTGCTCTTGAGCCTTGATGAGTCCTCGGAATGATTGGGTGCCTTGATGACATGATGATATGTTGGATTTTTGATATTTCCACCATTGAATTGCTGTTGAAAAATGATGCACAATGATATATAACATCATTTATGGCATATTGGTTCATTGGAAAGAAGATTACATCCAAAAGTCTTGAGATGGAAAGACAGAGGGGAAAAAGATGGATGGGATGGCTACAGAGCTTGGAAAGGTGTTTCTGGGTCCTTTGGGGTTTTTGGCCACTTTTGGGTTCTGAGCCAAAAACTGTCCCAAAGGGCGGGAAAATGTCTTTTGGACACTTTGTGTCAAAGTGCGCAAAATGCGCATTATGAGCCCAAATGGCCAAAAACAGCCATTTGGGCCATTTCCCCTGGTTTTGAGGGAAATGACCAGAAATACCCAGTTGGGCATAAATTGCCACTATGGCTTCTGGATTGAGGCAAAGGGCCATGAATGGTCTATAAGATGATGACGTGGCCATATTGGCCACTGGTGATGGATATGGCCAATTGGCCATAAAAGGACTGTGGCTTGATATGCCATATGGAGATCCAAGGAGGTGAATTGCCATGGTTGTGACAGTACCCCCCACCTTGAAATGGTGAGCTCCTGAGCACCAATACAAGGTGAAGCCTGTTGAGGCTATTGGAAAGGATTGAGAGTGGGATAGAGGAAAGTTCTTTTAAGAGGAAAATAAAATAATAGCTGATATTAAAAATTTGTCATATGATGCAGGACTTTCTTGATCTTCTTTTGAGATTGGCTTCATGATTGATGATGTTTTAATGAATGAATATTTTTGATATTATAAAGTGAAAATGAAAATGAAAATAAAAGAAAGAGGAAATAGAAAAGAAAAATGAATTGAATCTTGAGGAGGTTCCAATCTTCATCACAGAAGTTGATAACTGGTTTTGAAATTGGCAAAGGACCTGGAAAGAGAAATTTGATGCCAGGTGCTCACAAAGTGGCCAAGGTGATGTTTTGACAAGATTGTAGACCCCTCAGGGAAGTGCACACCAGGAGAGGAACTTCCTTTTGGTAGTTACCACTCCCTCCAGTGCCATAAAAATAGAAACAAAAAATGTTGAAGAAATGAATTTGAATTTTGAAGTCTTGGAAATGAATTGAAAAGTGAATGGCCCATTGTCTCAAGTGGAAATGGCCATAAGATTGGAAATGAAGTTGAAAGCCATGCCAAAGATCTGTGGCCAAAATTGCAAAGTGCTCACAGAGTGGCCAAGGTGATGCTTACAACAAAAAGAAGAGTATAATACCCCTAAAGGTGCATACCAGGAGTGGGACTTACTTTTGGTAATTCCTCTCCCCACCAAGCACCATAATGAATCAAGCTTTTTAAGAATTCTGCCCAGGCTTGTCAGGATATAATGAATGAAAATCTTTGACAAGTGCAGGACAATTCTTGAGGTTTTCAGCTGGTTCCCATGTGGATCTTTCTGAGTCTTGACTGAAACCTTTCCATTCCACCAGATACCATAATTTTCCTCTCTTAAGCTTTGAGTCCAGTATTTGGGAGACTTCCCATTCCTCTTCTTCTTCAATGATTATTTGAGGAGGAGGCTCTTGATGCCTATTTGGGATTGTTGATGTCTTGACTGGTTCTAAGAGTGAAATATGGAAGACTGGGTGGATGGACTTCCATTGAGATGGGAGCTTGAGGTGGTAGGCATGAGTGCTAACTTTCTTCAAGATTGGAAAAGGACCCAACCATCTTTCAGACAGTTTTTGGTGGGTCTAGTTGATTTGCTGTTCTTGGAGGAAAGCCATACCATGTCACCAGGATTGAAAACAGGTGGACTTGCTCTACTTTTATCTGCATACCTCTTAAACCTTCTTATGGCAACTTCAAGTTCTCTCTTGACATCTTGCTGTACTGATTGGATTTTTGTTGATGACTTTCCAGCAGGATTATCTTGAGTAATGTGAACTGAGCCAAAATGTGGATCTCCTCCATAAACAGTGAAAAATGGTGATTGTTTTGTTGAAGAGTGGTCAGAGGTATTGTAGGCAAATTCAGCCAGAGGGAGCCAGGTGTTACAATCATCTTGATGATAACTGACATACATCCAAAGGTACTGTTCTAGTATCTGATTTACCCTCTCTGTCTGTCCATCAGTTTCTGGATGATAAGCAGTTGACAGATGTCTTGAAATCTTGAGCTGCTGACAAAGATTGGTCCAAAAAGAAGCAACAAAAAGAAAACCTCTATTACTAACAATGCTTGAAGGAAGGCCATGCCTTGAGAAAATATTTTTGATGAATAAATGGGCCAAATCTAGTGAAGTGATTGAAGAAATTGTTGGAATAAAAACTTCCATTTTTGAGAATCTGTCCACAATGACTAAAATGCAATCAAAGGAATTGGACAGTGGCAATTGAGTGATGAAATCCATTGAAAGACAAATCCAAGGACTATTTGGAGTTGGAAGAGGTTTGAGGAGTCCAAACTTCATGTGATGAATATTTTTGTTTCTTGAACACTGTTGACAGGATGATACATAATCCTTGATAACTTGAGTCATGCCGGACCAGTGGAAATCCTGCTTGACAAGCTTGAGAGTCTTCTCTTGGCCAGGGTGTCCAGCTAGAGGAGAGTCTTTCCTTTTTTGAAGTATGCTGAGTTGAATTGTGGGGTCAATTGGGACCACCACCCAATCTTTGAGCAAAAGAAGTTGGGAAGAGGAATCAAGAGAATAATCTTGGACAGATTTACCTTTACCCAAATCTTGAAGGATACTTCTATATTGAGAATCTTGCCATAATGCCTTATTAATTGATTCAATCAAATTTGAAAATGCTTCCACCTTGACTGAAAAGAATTTTGAGGCTTAAATCTCATCTTGCTTGATTATTTTTTGATAATTCATTGGATTCTTGCTGATGAAATCTTCCCCCCTCTCTGGGTAAACATCGTCCCGGTGTGATAAAGAATCTGAAAGGTTAGCCAAGCGGCCAGGGAAGTAGGTGATTGAAAAGTGAAATTCAGACAGAAATTCAGCCCAGCGGGCTTGACGGCAAGTAAGAATCTTTGAAGACATAAAATATTGAAGTGATGAATGATTGGTGAGAACCTCAAAAGAGGAGAAAAGCTTTCCAGTGCTTGAGAGCCCAGACTATGCCAAGGAGTTCCTTGTCATGAATCTCATAATTGAGCTCAGCTGGGAGAAGCTTGTGGCTCTCAAATGCAATGGGATGTTTTCCTGAGTCAGAAATCTGGCTCAGTACAGCACCCAAGGCATAATCAGAAGCATCAGTCTCTACAATGGTGGGTAGAGAAGGATCAAAGTGAGAAAGGATTGGAGAAATGGTGAATGCCTCTTTGAGTTGATGAAACTTTCTAAGAGCTTCCTCATTGAGGGGAAAACGGGAATCTTTCTTGAGGAAACTTGTGAGTGAACTAATCTTTTTTGAATACTTCTTGATGAAACGGCGGTAAAAATTGGCAAAGCCAAGGCATGATTGAAGAGCCTTGAGGTTTCTTGGAGGTGGCCAATTGAGAATTTGCTGGAATTTTGCTTGATTCATCTTGAGGCCTTCAAAAGAAACAAAATAACCCAAATACTCTAAACTAGAAACATGAAACAGGCACTTGGAGGCCTTAGCAAAGAGGTTATTGGCTCTGAGTCTGGCAAGAACAGTGGACACATGAGTGACATGTTCTTCTTCATATTTTGAAAAGACCATAATGTCATCCAAATAAACCACAACATAGACATCAAGAAGATCATAAGAGATATCATTGACAGGGTTTTGAAAAGAGGCGGGAGCATTGGTGAGCTCAAATGGCATAACCAAATACTCATAGCTGCCATATTTAGTTCTAAAACATGTCAAATGTTCATCACCCTCCTTGATTCTGAGCAGTTTCTATGAAACACACAAATCAATCTTGGAGAAGATAGCAGAACCATTGAAAACAGTAAGAAGCTGATTCATACGAGGAACAGGATACTTGTTTTTCCTAGTAACAGCATTGAGTTTGCGGTAATCAACACACAAACGGAGGCCATCATCCTTCTTTTTGAAAAAGAGGACAGGTGCTCCTGTTGAAGAGGAGCTTGGCCGGATGAAACCTTTCGCTACATTCACTGAAATTTAGGCCCTGAGTGTATCTGACTCTTGGTTTGATAAAGAGTAGATCACCCCAACTGGAGGTAGAGACCCCTCCAGCTCAATATGATGATCACAGGCGCGATGAGGAGGAAGTTTTTCTGCTTTCACTTTGGAGAATACATCCAAGTACTGGTAAGAAACAGGAGGAACAACCTTCATCACAGTTTCTATTTCTTCTGGCTCTTCCTGTTCATCCCACAACTCCTCCAGGGAGTCATGATAAGAGGAAGGAGGAAGGTCCATATTTCCGAAAAAGAGATGAAGTGAAGATACAGAATTATCTTCTCCAACATCTTGAATCTCTTTGAAGACTTCATCTCTAGATGATAGTAATGATTTATGGGAATTAAGGGAAGGAATATGGACAGAAGATGGAAATGATGGTGTTCTAGAATCACCAACCAGAGCTGCACATTATTTGTCAGAATAAAAGTCATTACTGAAAGATTTTAAAGGATCATAATAGTTCTTATGATCAGAATTAAAGGTGGTCAGCCCTTGCCTCCAATCAATAGATGGATTAAAATGATTGAGAAAGTCAAAGCCCAATATGAGGTCTTCTCCCTTGGGAGTATCAATGACTAAAAAGTCCCATTCAATGCTTGGGAAGGAAGGGAGCCCAACCATATATTTAGTATGGTGAGTCACAAATAGAGAAGGAGACTCAGAGGAGTCAAGAATAATAAGGGGAATCTTCTCTGGGAGTTCTGACATGGTCAAAGAATACTGGTGAACAAACTGCTTTGAAATGAATGAGTTGGTAGCACCAGAATCAATGAAAATACTGTAAAACATATCAGAGAGAGAAGAAAAAACAAAAAGTTTAAGAGAATTTTTGACACCAGTATTCAGAATGCACAATTTTGCTCTGGATGGAAAACAGTGAAGACCATTGAACACAACATGATCTCCACTCAGGCTTTTCCCTGGCTGGGAAATTTGCCTGAAAGTTGGGTAAGCTTGTTTTGAGGCCTTTTGAAACAGGACTCAAGACTATGCTTCCCACCACAATAGGTACATAGACCCTCCTTGATTCTTCTTTCTTTTTCAGAATTCATCAACTTGAAATCTTTATTCAATAAGGAAGAATGGGGCTTGTCCCTTTGCTGGAAATTCTTCTTCTTCTTTTGACTTGAGCTTGAAGAACTTTGAGGATGAGAAGAATTTGACTTTGAGGCTTTTGGCTTCTTCTCTTGATGATGACTCTTTTCATTTTACCTCTCATGGTACCTGGTATCAAGCTCCAGGGTAACATCCATTAAGTCTTGAAGAGAGTCAATTCTTGAAGGATGGGAGGCGAATTGATCCAAAATCCTGGCTGGCAATCCCTTCCTGAAATGATGGATAAGAGCTCTTTCACCCCAATCTCCAATTCTTGAAACCAGACTCCTGAAATCAGCTATGTATAGTGAAACATGGCCACCTTCCTTCATTCTTAGTGAATCCAATTCTGCTTCAGCCTTTCTGACTTCATTTGCATCACCAAATAGAGTGAAGAGTTGAGATTCAAATAGAGACCAAGAATTGAGGAGGTAATTGGAGTCCTGATTGGTGAGATTGGAAAGATAAGGCTCAATCCAATTTGCAGCCCTGCCAATGAGGAATGAAGTGGCATAAAGGACCTTCTTTCTGTCTTGAGAGAAGTTTTCCAGATCATTATGAAAGATAATTTGGCAAGACTGGATAAATATTCTAACTTTGAAAGGTTGAGTCCCATCAAAGCATTCTGGTGCCTTCATAGATGGAGTCTTGAAGGCTGGTGGTCTTGATGCTTCAGAAGATGAAGCTGCTTGAAGATTGGCCATAATCTGAGTCATTTGCTGCATGATGGCCAATAAAGATGGTTCAGACTGATGAGAGACAGGCTTATTAGACTGGGCTAGAGTTGGTCTTCCAGTACCTTGGGATGCCTCCACAGGAGCAGGGACACCTTCAGTACCATAAGACCCTTCCTCTTCCACAGAATTCTCCTCCTCCTCTTCACCATCTTCCCCAGGACCTCTGAAATTGGTCCTTGAAGTTCCTGGAAATCCGCCAACTACTCCTGAAAATGAACTTGATCTTCTTGGCCCTCTTCTGTCACAGCCAAGGAGGCAGGGGCATTACCAATCATATTCAACAATCATTACTTCATTGATACCCCTCAAAACCCAATCAGCAAGGGGGTTTCATTCAACATTCTCCAAATACAGTTTTCAGACCTCAATACAGTTTCATACAGGCAAGACCCAAATACAGGCCTGTAATCAATACAGGCGCAAATACCTGTATTGACTGTATAATCTATATTGGATTCACCAATACAGGATTCAATCCCACATCCAACTTCTTCCAGCATACAGACAAGTCTCTCAACACTCAAACTCCAAGGCTGGTATTTTTCACATATACCAGCCCCTCTTCACCCACCTGGGGGTTTTTCCCCCAGTTAATTAAAATATTGGATTTATTATTTAAATATTATTTTATTTCTCATTAAGAAATATTATTTTATTATTTATTAAGTTAGTCTTTGCCTTCCCTCACCTGTTCAGTAGAGTCCTGGTGGCCATATCCTTTATTAATCCTTTTCTCTTTTCTGAACAGGTTGAAACAGTGGTACAGGATTATTTGTGGTTGGCTCTTTATTATTGCTTTTGTTTTTTTCTCTTATATCTTTTAATTCTTATTATTTTATGACTAGGAATTTATCCTCTTACTCCATTACTCTTATCATTGAGTATTTTATTCTGAGCCCTCCATAAGTAAGTCTGTTCACTGAGTGCCAGGCCCTCTTAACTTAGAAGAGCCCCTGTGACATCTTCCTTCCTTCCTGGATGGTGCTGCTCCTTCAAAAATGGGTCCTCTGTCCAATTTGGCCCTTAGTTGAGAAACTGCTGGGGTGCCATCAAGAGGGGCCCTTGGAGTTGGAGTGAGAACAGCTTGAGCTCTGGCCTTAGATCTTGTCTGCCTTTCAGGAGGTGAGTGTTGGATGGGCATGATTTCAGGATAAAAATGAAATAAAATGAAAAAGAATCAAAATTTAAAGATGAAAACTTGAGGCAATTTAAATAATGCTTGAAGTCAAAAATCAAAATCAATATCTTGAGTAAAATCAATAAAATCAATAAATCAAATGAAATCTTCAGGTGAATCAATCAATTAAATATCAAATGAAAACTTGAAGTCAATTAATCAAGATTTTGAATAAATCAAAATAAAAATCTTGAAAAATCAATCAGTAAGTCAAATTAATTCTTGAGGCAAAATCAATTTATGTCAAAATTCTTGATGTGAGAAATTGGGAAAATCAATGAAATATTCAGGTCAATCAATTTTATTGAGGTCAATATCAATTTATGTCAAATCAATCAATCAAATCAAATTCAAGTGAGTTATTCTTTAAAAGATCAAAATTCTTGAAGAATGAATCAAATATGAATCTTGATGTGAAGAATGTGTCTGAATAAATTGATGAAAACCTTGAAAATGAAATGAAAATTAAGATGACGGCTTAATTATGAATGAATTAAAAAATGATGATTTGAATAAGACTTAAAGAAAGAGAAACAAAAAATAAGATTGGGGTCAGCTTTCAATTTTCAGAATGAAGAATGAATGAGAGAAAATTGAGAGGTGACAATGAATTATAAGGTTCATAAGCATTAAAGAGTCATAATTTTGATGAAATGAGTGAATGAAATTATAAAGAAGGAATGAACAGAATGAAAATAAATTATGAGTTAATTAATTTAATGTCACAGGGGCTCTTGGACAGAAAACAAGAGTGGCCTGGCACTCAGCAATGGGGAACTCACTTGGAAGACTCCAAAAGAATAAAGAAATGAAAATGAAAGAATAAATTCCTCTAAGAAATATGCAGGTACAAGATGAGATGCAATAAGAGGAAAGAGAAGCCAAATGGCCAAAGAGCCAACCAAGTAAGTCCTTAATCACTGTTTCAACCTGTCAAAATGAACAGTGGAATTAGTAAGGATATGACCACCAAATATCCATTGACAGGCAAAGAAAGAAAAAGAGAAAGGGTGCTAAATGACTGACTTGATAATATCAGTATTCACTTAACAAAATTATAGGATAAATAAAGATAGAATAAGATCATAATATATTAATTAACTGGGGAAACCCCCCAGGGTGGAAAGGGTAGGCAGTATATGTGAAAAGCTGGGAGCTTGGGTTCTTCAGGCTGAAAACTGATCTGTATTGATCCTTGAGGCTGTATTGATTGTTTTGGTAATTGATACAGCTGGCTAATATTGAAATTGAGTTGGGTTGAATGAATTTCCCATGATTGAAAATGAAATACAGTTCTTGATGGATCCAGACTGTATTGAAATGAAGGTGGTTGCCAAGATGGATTGAGTGGAGCTTTGACACCTGACAATTGAATGAATGAATGAACTTCCTCTTGAATCCCTGGAGAATGTTGGAACAATATTTCCTTGGAGGAATACTGTGAATGAAATTATCCAATGACGTCTTGATGGCGTGATTGGTCTTTGACGCTGAAACACTTGCTCTTGAGCCTTGATGAGTCCTCTGAATGATTGGGTGCCTTGATGAAATGATGATATGTTGGAATGCTAAAATGATCATTTGATATTCCCACCATTGAATTGCTGTTGAAAAATGATGCACAAATATATATAACAACATTTATGGCATATTGGTTCATTGGAAAGAAGATTACGTCCAAAGGTCTTGAGATGGAACGACAGAGGGGAAAAAGATGGATGGGATGGCTTCAGAGCTTGGAAAGGTGTTTCTGGGTCCTGTGGGGGTTTTGGCCACTTTTGGGTTCTGAGCCAAAAACTGTCCCAAAGGGCGGGAAAATGTCTTTTGGACACTTTGCGTCAAAGTGGGCAAAATGCGCATTATGAGCCCAAATGGCCAAAAACAGCCATTTGGGCCATTTCCCCTGGTTTTGAGGGAAATGACCAGAAATACCCAGTTGGGCATAAATTGCCACTATGGCTTCTGGATTGAGGCGAAGGGCCATGAAGGCCCCAAAAGACAAATGGCCATGAATGGTCCATAAGATGATAACGTGGCCATATTAGCCACTGGTGATGGATATGATCAATTGGCCATAAAAGGACTGTGGCTTGATATTCCATATGGAGATCCAAGGAGGTGAATTTCCATGGTTGTGAAAGCGTTTTACAGTTTGTCTAAGGCATGAGGTATCCTGGGTATAGGATACCTGTCAGCTTTTGTGTAGGTATTCAGAGCTCCAAAATCTCCACACAGCCTACACTTGCCATCATTCCAGGTGATCAGGACTGGGGTGGTAATTTCCACTATTTCATGGTGTCCAATCTTTCTGATGACATCCATGTCCAGGAGTTCATTGATATGTTATCAATTCCTTCCCTGGTTTTCAGACTTTCTGGTTAAGGAGGTCTCCTGAGCATGGGTGGATAAGGTCTTTCCACATCCAGATATAGTTCTATGCCATGGACTTTACTCTTTCCTAATGGCTCTTCACCAATGGCAAATGCTGGTCTGTTCTTTCTCAGAATCGTCAGTAGACTTAGTTTTGCTTACTGCTGAGGGCAGTGCTAAACTGGCCCTCTCTGAATTCATTCAGTAGTTCCTCAAGTGGATCCTGAGAAGATATTGGTATATATCAAGTGAAAGTTCTTTTTCCTTGCTAATACCAATGGTAATATGCCTATTCCTACTGTTGTAAATATCTATGCCATACAACCTCTGGTAATCTGTTCCTAGTAAGAACCGTTGGATGTGGGCATCATTAAGCACTACAAACTCTGGGTTGAGTCTGATGTTACCTTTCCTATGGGATATAATTATCTCTTTGATAATTTTCCCAATGGAATTCATCTTCCCTGATGCACTTTTAAAGTTCTTTGCCTTGGTGGGCAAGAGCTGTTTTTCCCAGTTTGGGAGGTGGTTGTCCAGATAATTTATGGCCACTATGGAGCAGTTTTCTCCACTGTCAATTATGAATGGATGTTGAGAATTGTCAATACAGACAGTCATCTCTGTTGCTGTTCCATGTATGTATACCATCCCTCTAGTTGGTAGGACTAGGAATGTTTGTTAATCCTGTGTATGTTTGCACAGGTTTCAATTAGTAGTATCTTCTGGCATGCCTGCTTCTAACTGTATATCCTGGATTTATTGTGGGGTTTCCTCTTGGTATTCCACTAGAAGTTATTCTCTTGAGTCTTGGTCATCATCAGATGGTTCTCTGATGGCATCAACCATAGAGTCTGATTCAGAATCCCCTGCTGGGGATTCCTCCTCTTGGACTTTCTCAATGGAATAGACTTTTTCCTTTGCCTTTGGAAAGCTGTTGGCATAGTGGTCTGTTGAACCAAAATTGTGGAAAGAATTTTTCTTCTTAGCCACTTCTGCCACTCTTTCCTTGGATTTGTCTTTAAGCTCTACCCTGAAAGGTTGTTTCTCTTTGAAACTACTTCTTTTATATGGGGTGGATTTCCCTATATTAGTCCTTCTCCTTACATCTTGTAAGGTATTTGCAATTTCATCTAGAGTGCAATTCTGGTTGCATCTGCATTTCACTGCATGCTCTAGCTCTCCTGGCATTTGTGTCAGAAGCTTGTGATTCCTCATTTGAGTGCTCATTTGAGGATCAATGGCTTTGAGTCTCTTAAACTGTCTAAGACACCACTCATATGGAGCTTTGTCCATCAAGTATTTGTCATTTTCAAACAACATGGTCTTTTGCCATATCCAAGTACCATTGCTGTACTTTTGGATAATTTGACTCTTCCACCATGGCCAGTTTTTCCTGCCATGAATTTCTTTCATTTATCTGTACCATATACTAGCATTGCCTTTAAATGCTGTATTGAGTCTAGCAGTAATCTTGTCAGCCTGTGACTCAAAACCAGAGCACGAGCATGACAGCCAAAATACCATAAACCAATGGTATAGCCAAGATACCACCAAAACATGGAGCTGAGCCAAATTAGCTCAAAAGGTATCAAAAGGAAGATGAAACTCACCTCTTTATGAAAATATAAGTCCCATCACCATAGGACAAGAAATAACAAAGTTATCCCTGCTCAAAGTTATTGCTGAGCATAAACCTTAATTTTCACCTCTTATCTAAAATCTAGAAGGAGAGGCTTAACCCCATCAATGGGTATTCAAAATGAAGCTCTAAGCCAGGGCTATCCAATGGTATCAGCCAAACTGAGCTAGCACCAATATTACTGGAGGTATGGTCAATTTCAGGCCAAATAAGGGTGAACAAAATATTCACCTCTCATCTAACTTCTCCAGTTTTAGTGTGGGATACTTGAAGTGGGGTCCTTTTGGAAATATCACAATCAGGGCTATCTGATGGTGTCATCCACTTCCCCATATCTCAACTACAGCAGAAGTTATGGGGCAAACAAGCTCAATACAGCTTTTTGCCTAAAACACACAAATGTACAAAAATCTTGTACATGGGATAACTTTGCCATATTTAATGATACCCATATCAAATGAGGTACCATTGTGTAGAGCACATACAGGCCTACACACCGAACAAAATTTGAGGTTGATATCTCAAGAATTGACACAGTGATGGCTGTTTAAGGTCAGATTCCCACCTGCTGTCATATACAGCCTTACCATGGGATAATATCCCATAATCATGAATATTAGGTGTCAAATAGACAAAGAAGCATGCTTTTACTTCAATAACTCATATGTCAGTCAATACTGGGGTCCCATACAGTTTCTGTACAGCATTCTACGCGTCATACACGTCAGAATCAGGCTATGAGGTCCCCAGATGAAAATTTTCAACCTGTATTGGTGAAAACTGCCCAGATGTGGTTTCAAAACCACATCTGAGCCCAATACAGGTTATACAGGCTGTTTTCAAACCACAAGCCAGTACTAGAGAGTGAAAAAATCTTCACTTCCTCTATGTGGAAAGGTCTAGTACCCTTTATACCCCATTTCAGGATAAAAAGGAGGCTTTTCACAGCCAGAATTGTTTCCTCATCCTGCTCTTGAATAACCTACGTAGTAAACTGTCAAAAACAGCTTTACTCCTGGTTAATAATCAGGTATGATTATAAATTTAATTATTGTAGACTTTTGTTATTGTAACCCAACAGATAAAGCTACACCCAGGGCTTTCAACAGCGCTCACCACCACTATATCATATATAGTAAAGCCCTTTAATCTTGAATTTAATTATCTTTAAACCCTTATAAATCTTTTTTAAACTATTTTTACCGTGTCACAAACATAGTTAAAGTTGTATTTAACCTATTTCACACCTTTATCATAGTTTCATCCTGACAAATCCAGTAGTCGTGTATGCTTGGTAAATCAATGAAGAGTCCATCAATATAATCTATGAGGCACAAATGATCATATTCGCCTGTTCCAGAGAATTTGGGCCAGCTTGAGGCCTCAGGAAGCTGTTTGAAGGCTTCCTTCTCTGGGTAAGACATACCAACCCCATCTTGGTATTGTGACGGAGATATTTTGTAAGGTGTGGATTTGAAACTTTGATTAAAAATCAAGTACTTTTCCTGTCCTCAAAATTTGTATAAGGTAAAATTCAATTAAAAATAGTAAGAAATATTATTTTTAAGAGAAAACACGCCAATTATATTGTTTAAAACTTTATTAGTATAAAGCAATGATATTATAAAAATTTATTGTTTTACCAACAATAAAAATTTATCTGAAAAATACTCTACAAGAGATATTTTAAGGCTACAAAAGAAATTTCTTCAAGAGCAATTTCAATTGGAATTAATTGAGCAATGAACTGCAAGCAATTAATTAAAAAAAAGAGTCTTTAAAAGGAATATTAAAGAAAAAACACGCCCAAAAGTGACCAGAGTGAATTTGGAAACAAAGTGACAAAGTTTACAGTGATGAAAGATGCTTTAATTCACTTTTGGGGTGGTTCAGGGGTAAAAATGATTATAAGAGTTACAAACAATGATTATAATGATTTTTTCACGTGGTTAAAAGGTTTAAAATGATTTAAAAGAGGTGGTTGGAATTGTCTATTGATTGGTTTAACAGTGTTTAAACTAATTAATAAAAGGAAAAGATTCTAACATGAAGAGAAAAGTGGGACAAAGAAGACATTCTTTTATAGCCACCAATTTTCTTACTCCAAAAGTAAAATTTACTCTTGTCAGTCGTGAAAAAACAGTCTGACAACAGAAAAGCCAATTATGGCATCATTGAACCCTGGTTTGGACCAAAAAAGGGCTGGTTTAAGCCACTTTTAGCCATTTTTAGCCATTTTAGACCCTTAAATCAGCCATTACTATAGCAATACCTGGTCTAGAGCCTTCAAAACACGTCAGAATGTGTGTAAGAGGCGTAGAAACCAGTTAAAACTGTTTTTGCTAAGTTTGTTTTATCTTAAGGGTAGTTTCACCCTCTTGGCAACAGCTAAAACTACCCCAGTTGGTATCAAAACCTCATCATCAATTGAGTTCACAGACCCTGTAACTCAATTCCAGGCCAAAATTGATGAAATTTTGCGTGGATTTTGACATCCCATGCCAGTCAGCAAGGAATTTGGGGGTCTGGCTCCCCCTTAGAGCTAGAGCTCCTTTTCTCCCCCAATTTTAATCTTTCCAATTTATTTTTTCCTTTAATTCCTCATCATGTATTATACTTATAATTTTCATATGTAATTCAATTGAATTGTACAGTAAAATACAGTAATAATTGACACCTCATATGTAAATCAAAGTTCACTTATGTAATACACGTGCATATTTTGACATTTCAATTGAATTCAATTGAAAATACTTCAATTCCTCATAACTTCTAAACTAAACACAACACCTCAATTTTAACACAAAAATTGATGGTTCACACCACATGTGGTGTGAATTAAATTAGAGTTTTGAGGATTTCTAACTTTTGTTTTGAAAATACTAAAAACTTAATTTAAGCTTATTTAGAGTTGAGTTACAAAAATTTCACTCAGAGGTGACCCCACCTAATTTTTTATGAGGAATCAAATGGTGAAATAAATTTTATATTTTTATTTATTGGATAAAAAGTTATGCTAATTTTTATTTAACTTTTTCCCAAATTTATTTAATTTTTTACAATTTTATTAAAAATTCATTTTTACTTAATTTTTTCAAGTATAAATGTAATTTTACAATTTCAAAATTTAATGTAATTTTATTTTTAAATTGTAATTAAATTTTTATTTTTATATTTATATTTTGATTTTTATCTTAATAATATAAATAAACTTATTTTATTTATATTTATATGTTAATTTTGTATTTTTGTGGTCTTTTGGGTATATCAAATTACCTATAAGACTCACATATTTTGTTATCCATCAACATGGAATCTGGTTTGATGTAATTTGGTTGATATGGATTGTACATAACATGGCCTTGTGGTTGGGGCTTCATGTTATGGTAGACATTAAACAATTTGTTTATGTCTTGATCCAGACAATCCCTGTCCCTTTTTCTGTGGTGTTTTTCTTCAGAGACTAGATTCAGTCTTTTGTTGGTCTCTTCAGAGGCTTTTGTCAATTGAGCATGTCCTTCTTGAAGAGTTTTCACAATTTCATTCATGGAGGCTGTTAATTTTTTCATCCTCTCATGGCTTGCTTCAGGTTCTGCAAACTGCTTTTGAGTTTTCTGAGCATATTGGGACATTTGTAACCACAGTGTATCACTGTTTAAGTTACTCTCAGGTGAGACATCATTATGTTCAATCTGAGTGGGGGTAATATTTCTATTAAGGGGACTACTGATTCTAGAGTGTTTTACAACTAATTCTGGTTTTTGGTACTTCTTTCACCAATTCCAACATTTTCTGGATCATAGGGTCTGACTCTCTCTGCCTTTGGTGAAAAGAGGTCTTGCTCTTGCCCTTGTGTCCTTGTCTTCTCTTGTAACCCTCCTGGGAGTGTGAAGAATGGTGACTCTTGGCCACTGATCTGTTGGTTCCTGAATGGTTTGAAGCCACTGGAGAGCTGATTTGGCCTTCTCCTTGTGAGCTGGAAGGAATCTGAATGTTCCCTGTCTGGGTAGTTGTCCTTCTATAGCTTGGATAGTGGCTTGATTCTCCCATATCCTGTTTGCCCTCACCTCCAGGAGTCTGAACTGTCTGGTGGGATTCCAACCTTTGGTGATTATCATAAGGTCTTTGAAGTCTATCTCTTTGAGACAGATCTTCTGGAAACTTGCTCCAAGTTGTGCCCAGTGAGATGCCAGGTTAAACCTCTTGTTGTCCATGCTCCATTGAAATAAATCTCTGAGGAGTTGGTGGAGCTGAAGAACTTGATCCATATCTTTCCAGTCCTCTGGTTTGAGGTTCCTGTTGAATTGAAAAGTGAATGGAAGAGTGGATATGATTTCCCTCAGTGTCTTTCCATCCACCACTGTGTCCAAGGTGTCCTCTTCCAGGTTTTCTGGTTCTGTACAAGCCTTCTCTGTCCTCTGGTTGGTTCCTTTGCAAGCGAAGGTTTCTGAGGTGTACAGGTGACATATCAGTGTTTGCAAGAAGTCAAAAACTTCTTGTTCTTAGGGTATTTACCTTTGACTGTGCCTTGTACAAATTTGTTGTCTGCTGATTTGGGCAATTTACCTTTATAGGTTACAACTGGGTTAATTATGGTAATCTTCCCTGTACAAGCTGTTAAGGTTGGTTTACCTTGTATTGAAGCAGAGCTTTGTGGTTTTCTACTCCTCTAGGTGGCAATTGGTGTCCACTTCTTTGCTGTGATGAGGCCTTCACTGTGCCTCTTTCCTTTGCCCTTGCTGCCCTCTGGTTCTGAGGGTGTCACTGGTGTGTTGGCCTGTGACTGGGCTTCTAGTGGTATGTAGTTTTCTTCCACTGAATCAAACAGGAAAAAGAGGGCTTAATACCTGTTAAGACTTCTTAAGATGCTGTTTGCACATCTAAGAATGGCCTCTGGGCTTGTATGTTACTACAAAATGCCCTGTATAATGACAGTGTTATTGAATTAACAATTCCACATCAGAATTACAGCTTACAGATGTCTGGTATACTGTTTGTATACCAGTATCTCACAGATTAACTTGTAATTAGAAAGTGTAATCTGTACAAAGTGTTTTTTATAAGAGGTCAATTGAATTAACAATACCCCTCACCACGCCTCAACTCTTGGTTTTACACTAAGAGGTGTCTTTATTTGATTAGAAATTTGGACTGTATTAATGGCTTAATGTGTCCTTATATGTAAAACACACCAAAAATAAGAGATTTATGGTTATTAACCATGTAGTAATAGCATTAATAAAAATTGGTATAAGACATATATCACCCAGAAAAAAAGATAATATTATATATATTATATATATTTTAAGAGATTTTACGCCTAAAAAGAGATAAAACAAATGTCAGAATAGAGAATAAGTGAAAAAAACTCACTTTTAAGGTCTGTCACAGGGGCTCTTATGGAAGCAAGAGGGCCTGGCACTCAGGAATCAAGAACTCACTTGGAGGGCTCCAAAGATAAAAGGAATAATAAAGATTGATTTCTTTAAAGAAGAAGAAAGGGAAAATACAAGTATGCCAAAGATAGAGAAAAGATAAGAAGCCAAAGGCCAAAGATAATAAAGAAGCCAACCAAGTTAATCCTCAATTCACTGTTTCAACCTGCCAGAAAAGGGAATGGAATTAGTAAAGGATATGACCACCAATATCCACTAACAGGCAAGGAAGAAAAGAGAAAAGGTGCTGAATGACTGACTTAAGATTATCCGTATTAACTTTAATAAAGTAAAAAAAAATAAAGATAATAATAAATCCAATATATTAATTAACTGGGGAAAAAGTTCTCAGGTGCTGAAAGGTGGCCAGTATATGTGAAAAACTGAAATACTGATCCTGGAAGCTGGATCACCGGCTGTATTGTCTGAATTGGGCCAATACAGTTCTGGCCATCTTGAAATTGAACTGTGTGATTGAATTCCCACAGTGGAAGATTGAATTGGCCCTATTGGGCCAAGGGCATACAGGTTGATTGATTGACGCCTGTATGGACCAATTGAGTTGTCCAAGGAGTATTGCAATACTTGATGCCTTGACAACTGATTGAAAGACTGTAGAACCTCTGAGAATGCCCTTGGAATAATTCTGAATGAAATTGCCAACTCAACTCCTGCAGGGCCAGGTGATTGGGGTCCTTGAATGATCTTCTGATTGCCGCCATGGATTGCCAGACTGATGAGTTAAAGAATCCTCCTTCAAAATGGGCGTTGTATTTTGGAACCTTGATTTGTAATTGTGAAATTCAGTCCTGAAAACGTCACAATTGAATTTCTGAGCAAAAATGGTGCATAATGGTATATAATACCATATATGCACCACTCCTGCAACTTTGAGTACGGGGTGCATGGAGGAATGGAAAGAATTCCCCTTAAGTTGAGGGAAAGGCTGGCTGAGATGGTTTGTTAGCCTCTGGTGGCTGCCAGAGGCTATGGCCAAAAATGGGTCCTACAGGCTCTATGGCCATTTTGGTGTCCAAAGGGTATTTGGCCAAAATTGGGTCCAAGGGATTGATGGCCAAAATTGGCTCAGGTGGGCCCAATTGTGGTTTGGGACCCACCTAACCTTGGGGACTAGATGGTTGCCCCCTTTTGGCCTCATTGTATTAGGCCAAAAGGGGCCTGATTGGCCTATGGACCGTGAATTACGGCCCATGGGCTGTACAAGCCGTGGGGGGCCTAAATGGCCCAAAAAGGCCATTTAGGCCTAAACTCCCCTAATGAAAGGGGTAGGCCCAAAATGAAAGATGATGGCTAGGGGGCCTGGAGGCCCCTAGAAGACAAAAGGATCCCCCAGGCCCAAAATCAAAGATAAAGGCCTGGCGGTTGGTGATATGGAAATTGCCCAAGGAGGCCAATGATGGCAGGATATGGCCTGAGGCCAGAAATGGCCAAATGGCCATAGAGTACCAGAAGGGACCAATTGGCCATAAAAGATATGGTGTGGCCAATTGGCCCCAACTTGGTTCCAGGTTAGAATTGCCGCAACACCCATGGAGGAGGGTCAATCTTTGTGGTTGTGACAAGGTCCAAAAAAGATCAAAAAAGCATGGCCAGGCCCCCAAAATGTCAGGTTGAGTCTATGATGAATCAGTAATTGGACTATTTACATCTTTAACTATGACTGTGACATGATGATAAAGGTTTAAAGTAAGAGTATTTAATGATAATAAGGGTTTATAATGTAAATAAAAGGGCTTTACTATTGTGGAATAGTGGTGGTGAGTGCTGTCAAAAGCCCTGGGTGCAGCTTTACCTGTTAGATTACAATAATAAAGACTACAATACTTAAATTTAAAGTATACTTTTTTATTTCTGAATAATATAACTGTTTTTGACAATTGTACTATGTAGGAATTCAAGAGCCGGATGAGGAAATTTTTTCTGGCTGTGAAAAGGCCCTTTTTTACCCTGAAATGGGGTGAAAGGGCTGCCAGACCTTTCCATGTAGAGGAAGTGAAGATTCTTCACACTCTGGGACAGGCTTGTGGTTTGCGAAAGGCCTGTATAACATTTGTTGGGCTCAGGTGTGATTTTTAAACCACATCTGGGCAGTTTTCAACAATACAGGGTGAAAATATTCATCTGGGGACCACACAGCTTGATTCTGATGTGTATGACATGTAGAATGCTGTACAGAACCTGTATGGGACCCCAGTATTGAATGAATCATGATTTATTGAAGTAAAAACATACTTCTTCATCAGCTTGACACGTCATAACCATATTTATGGGATATTATCCCAGGGTAAGGCTGTATTGGCCAAACTGTGGGAATTTGACCCTAAAACAGCCATAACTTTGTCAGTTTTTGAGATATCAACCTCAAAGATGGTTCGGTGTGTAGCCCTTTATGTGCTTTACACAATGGTGCCTCATTTGGTATGGCTATCATTCAATATGGCAAAGTTATGCCATGTACAAGATTTTTGTACATATGCGTGGTTTAGGAAAAGGCTGTATTGGGCTTGTTTTACCCTATAGATTTTTGTTCTAGTTAAGATATGGGGAAACTGATGACACCATCAGATAGCCCTGATTGTGCCCTTTCCAAAAAGACCCCGCTTTAGGTATCTCAAGCTAAAACTGTAGAAGTTAGATGTGAGTTGAATGTTTTGTTCACCCTTATTTAGCCTGAATTTGGCCATAACTTCAGTAATCATGGTGCTAGCTCATTTTGGCTGGTACCATTGAATAGCCCTGACTTAGAGTCTCATTTTAAATACCCATCTGATGGGGTTAAGCCTCTCACTATGTATTTCAGATGAGAGGTGAAAATTAAGGTTGATGCTCAGCAACAACTTTGAGCAGGAATAACTCTGTTATTCCTTTTCCTATGGTGATGGGACTTGTATGTTTGGAAAGGGGTGAGTTCCTCTTTTGTTTGATACCCTTAGAGCTGATTTGGCTCAGATCCATGTTTTGGTGGTATCTTGGCTATACCATTGATTTATGGTATTTGGCAGTCATGCTTGTGCTCTGGTTTTGAGTCATAGGCTGACAATTTCTTTCATTTCTGTGTACCATATACTAGCATGTCCTTTAGATGCTTTATTAACTCTATTAGTAATCCAGTAGTCTGGTATGCTTGGTACATCAATGAAGAGTCCATCAATATAATCTATGAGCTCCATATGATCATATTCTCCAGTTCCAGAAGGTTTGCGCCGGCTTGAGGGCTCAGGAAGCTGCTTCAGGGCTTCCTTCTCTGAATAAGACATATTATCTCCATCCTGGTATTGTGATGGAGATCTTGCCTTATTGATAAACATGGCATCTAGTTTGATTTCATCTTGATGATATGGATTATCCATAACATGGCCTTGTGGTTGGGGCTTCATGTTATGGTAGACATTAAACAGTTTTTTTATTTCTTGATCCAGACAATCCCTGTCCCTTTTTCTGTGGTGTTCTTTTTCAGAGACTAGATTCAGTCTTTTTGTTGGTTTCTTCAGAGGCTTTTATCAACTGAGAATGTCCTTCTTGAAGAGTTTTGACAATTTTGTCCATGGAGGCTGTTAATGTTTTCATCCTATCATGGCTTGCTTGGAGTTCTGAAAACTTCTTTTGAGTTTGCTCAGTAAATTTGGACATTTTTAACCACATTGAATCACGTTTTAGGTAACTCTCAGGTGTGACAACATTATGTTCATTTTAAGTGGGGGTAATATTTCTATTAATAGGACTACTCATTCTAGAGTTATTTACAACTACTTCTGTTTCTTGTGCACTTTTCTCACCAAATCCAACAGCTTCTGGATCATTGGGTCTGACTCTTCCTTCCTCTGGCTGAAGGTGGTCTTTTTTTGGCCTTGTTTCCTTGTCTTCTCCTGGAAACATCCTGGAATTGTGAAGAATGGTGACTATTGGCCACTGATCTGTTGGTTTCTGAATGGTGTGAAGCCACTGGAGAACTTATTTGACCTGCTCCTTGTGAGCCTGAAGGAATATGATTATTCCCTGTCTGGGTCAGCTGTTCTTCTACAGCTTGGATAGTGGCTTGATTCTCCCTTATCCTGTTTGCCCTCACCTCCAGGAGTCTGAACTTCCTGGTAGGATTCCAACCTTTTGTGATTACCATAAGGTATCTGAGGTCTATGTCTTTGAGACAAATCTTCTGGAGACCTTCTCCAAGCTCTGCCCAGTGGGATTCCAGGTTGAACCTCTTGTTGTCCATGCTCCATTAAAATAAATCTTTGAGGAGTTGGTGGAGCTGAAGAACTTGATCCATGTCTTTCCAGTCCTCTGGCTTGAGGTTCCTGTTGAATTGGAAAGTGAATAGCAGAGTGGATATGATTTCCCTCAGTGTCTTGCCATCCACCACTGTGTCCAAGGTGTCCTCTTCCAGGTCTTCTGGTTCTGGACAAGCCTTCTCTGTCCTCTGGTTGGTTCCTTTGGAAGCCAAGGTTTCTGAGGTGTACAAGTGACATATCAGTGTTTGCAACCAGTCAAAACCTTTATGTTCTTAGGGTATTTTCCTTTGACTGTGCCTTGTACAAATTTGTTGTCTTGTGATTTGGGCAATTTACCTTTAGAGGTTACAACTGGGTTAATTATGGTAATCTTCCCTGTACAAGCTGTTAAGGTTGGTTTACCTTGTATTGAAGCAGAGTTTTGTGGTTTTCTACTCCTCTGGGTGGCAATTGATGTCCACCTCTTTGCTGTGATAAGGACTTCACTGTGCCTCTTTCCTTTTCCCTTACTGCCCTCTGGTTCTGAGGGTGTCACTGGTGTGTTGGCCTGTGACTGTGTCTCAAGTGGTATGTCATTCTCTTCAACTGAATAAAACAGGAAAAGGGGGCTTAATGTCAGTTAAGAATTCTTAAAATGCTGTTTGCACGTCTAAGAATGGCCTCTGGGCTTGTATGTTACTACAATAAGCGCTTGTATAATGACAGTGTAATTGAATTAACAATTTCACATCGGAAATACAGCTTACAGATATCTGGTACACTGTTTGTATGTCAGTATCTCACAGAATAATTTGTAATTAGCAAGTATAATCTGATAAAAGTGGTATGTAAGAGGGTAATTAAATTAACAATGCACCCAACCACGCCTCAACTGTTGGTTTTACAATAAGAGGTGTCCTTATTTAATTAAAACAATGACTTTATTGATGTCTTATAGGGTTTTTATATGTAAAACACACCAAAAATAAGGGTTTTTTGGTGATTAAATTATAATCAACCATGCAACAATATGATTAAAAAAGATAAAAAATAGTGGTATGTAACATATACCACTCAAAAATTTATAAAAGATATGTGTTTTATATATTTTGAAAAAAGAACTACGCCTAAAAAGATAAAGCAATTTGCCAGAATAGAGAAAATAAGAGAAAAAACTTACTTATAACGTCTAAAAAAGGTTAAAAAATACATCCAGGCCCCAAAATGTCAGGCTGAGTCTATGGTAAAGGTGTATGATAGTATTTACAAGCTTTAACTACAACTGTGACATGGGAAAAAATAGTTTAAATATAATTTCATTTATGATTATAAGGGGTTATAATGATGATAAAAAGGCTTTACTGTTGTATCAAAGGGTGGTGAGCGCTGCTGAAAGCCCTGGGTGCAGTCTTACCAGTTGGGTTACTATAATAAGAGCTAGAATACTTAACTTTAAAGTATAGCTTGTTTATTTTCCAAGAGTATAACTGTTTTTGACAGCTTTACTATGTAGGAATTCAAGAGAAGGATGGGGTTTCCTTTTCTGGCAGTGAAAAGGCCTCCTTTTATCCTGAAATGGGGTGAAAGGCCTGCTAGGCCTTTTCATATAGAGGAAATGAAGATTTTTCACTCTCAAGGACAGGCTTGTGGTTTGAAAAAGGCCTGTATTGCCTGTATTGGGCTCAGATGTGGCTTTATAACCACATCTGGGCAATTTTCACCAATACAGGGTGAAAAGTTTCATCTGGGGACCACACAGCCTGATTCTGATGTGTATGACACATAGAATGCTGTACAGAACCTGTATGGGACCCCAGTATGGAATGAACTATGAGGTATTGAAGTAAAAAAAAGATTCTTTGTCAGTTTGACACCTCATAACCATATCTATGGGATATTATCCCAGGGTAAGGCTGTATTGGCCAAACTGTGGGATTTTGACCTTAAAACAGCCATAACTTTGTCAGTTTTTGAGATATCAATCTCAAAGATGGTTCAGTGTGTATTCCTGTATGTGCTCTACACAATGGCACCTCATTTGATATGTTTATCATTAAATATGACAAGGCTATGCCATGTACAAGGTTTTGTACAAATGGGTGTTTTAGGCAAAAAGCTGTATTGGGCTTGTTTGCCTTATATCTTTTGTTCTATATGAGATATGGGTAAGTTAATGGCACCATCAGATATCCCTAATTGTGCTCGTTTCAAGAAGACCCCACTTTAGGTATCTCACACTAAAACTGTAGAAGTTAGATGAGAGGTGAATATTTTGTTCACCCTTATTTGGCCTGAATTTGGTCATAACATCTGTGATACTGGTGCTAGCTCAGTTTGGCTGGTCCCATTGAATAGCCTTGACTTGGAGATTCATTTTGAATACCTATTTGATGGGGTTAAGCCTCTTACGCTGTATTTCAGATCAGAGGTGAAAATTAAGGTTTATACTCAGCAACAACTTTGCACAGGAATAACTTTGTTATTCCTTTTCCTATGGTGATGGGACTTGTATGTTTGGAAACGGGTGAGTTCCTCTTTTGTTTGATACCTTTTGAGCTGATTTGGCTCAGCTCCATGTTTTGGTGGTATCTTGGCTATACCATTGATTTATGGTATTTGGCTGTCATGCTTGTGATCTGGTTTTGAGTCACAGTCTGACAAGTAAATTTGGGCCCAGGTGGTCATTTGTGGTTCTGGGGGACTCCAATAGCCCCCACAACCCACAGATCATGTACTTTGGAGATCAAAAAACACCCAAAGCCTTAAAATGGGCTTAGACCAAAAATCTTTGAAAATGGCCACAGATGTAGCATTGGCCCACAATGGTCCCAAGGGCCATCTTTGGGCACAAAAACCCTCCTTGTAGTGATCAAAAAAACAATCAAGGCTGAAGGCAAGAAAGGGCCCAAAAGAACATTTTAGCCAAATCTTAATGGGGTATATCTTCATATACCCATTATCAATCATTTTCCAAGCAGAAGAGCTTGATAGCCTTCTTTTTGAGATACAACCAAAGGCAAGGAATGAAAGAAGGCTTTCTAAATGAATCCAAAATAAAAGCATAATTCAAAGGCTGGAATGAACTTCCTCAAGGAAAAGGGGAGGGACGCTTTAATCAAAGATGACAATGAAGAAGAAGAGAGGAATTTCAGGATAATAATCAAGAGGGAAAGAAAATTAAAAGAAAACTTTTGGAAAAAATGTGGGGATATTGAGAAGACACTCAACAGTGGCAGGGTACTATGGTTTCAGGAGCCCACCAGTTTTGGGAGGGGGGTACTGTAAAAACCACTATTCAGGGGTAAGGGTATTCAATCTTACACCAACTCAAACACCTCAAACCAGAAAACCCATTGTGTTTATCAGTAATCAATTTCAGCAGTCTTCCTTTCTGAAACATGCATACAGCTTGGTTCCCCAATACAGCCTGTCAACTCTTGTACATGTTGGCTTCACCCAATACAGTTTTGGATTCATAAGCCTGAAACTGTATGATCACTCCATACCACCACCCCTCTTGTACAGATCCCGTACAGCCATGCAGGACCTGTATTGGTCAAACTCAATTCAATCATCAATTCCCCTCATGAAAATTCTCTGTCTGGATCAGGACTGGTGATTCTCACATATACCAGCCCCTCTTTCCTCCCCCCAGGGACTTTTCCCCAGTTAATTAATTTAGTTGATTTTTTATTTTATGAATATTCTTACCCTTATTTTTGGGTATTATATTTATTTGTTTTAATCTAGTCTTTGCATTTTTCCTTTTCCTGTACAGTATGAGTTGTGGTGGCCATATCCTCATTAACCCCTCTCTTTCCTTCTGACAGGTTAAAACAGTGGAATTTGACTTGTTTGTGGTTGGCTCTTTTATTTATTACTCATATTATTTGTTTCTGCTTTTCTCATACTTCTCTTATTAGTAATCCTATTGCATTACACTCTTGAGTATATTCCACTTTACCATATCTTGAGCCCTCCATAAGTAAGTGCCAGGCCCTCTTCACTTAGAAGAGCTCCTGTAACAACCTGCTGAAAAGTCACCAAATCAGAAGCAAAAAAATACTCACACTACCAACCCTGCCATGCGCTCAACCAATAGCCCCAATCAACAACATATCCTTCACTAAAAAAACAAGCCAAAAGAACAATACTGAACCAAGTAGAGGATGAATTCTGAAAATGCACTCTGGTTTTCTTTTCAGATTTTCCACTCCTAGCCCAACTGGGAGGGGGAGCAGCTGCAACCCTAGTGAACACCAGAAAAGAGATAAGAGCCTATGTTGGAAAGACACCCTCATAACAAATTTTTAGACTGAAATAATGGCTCTGATTCTATGCCAGGAACTACAAAATCACATCAACACAAATAGACACCCCACAGCAGCAGCCTTCTTTTCAGACAACCAAATGTCCCTTTCAAGTGCAGCACTCCCAAAGAAAAAATCAGAAGCCCAACACTTACAACTAAAGCTCTACACTTACCTATAACACTGGACCAACCTATTCCCCATTTTCCTCTATTGGGGCCCAGGACATGTTGGAATCCCATAAAATGAAAAAGTCAACTAACTAACCAAGATTGCTGCAGAATCACAACTTACATCAACTCATACAATCAACACCATCAGTATCCCCAAACTAAAGAAAACTACAAAAGCCACTCTCAAAAACAACCCCCTCACTCATGATGAAATGGCTTGAAGAAAATTAATAACCCCACCCCAGCTAATCAACATGGAACTCAACCTACTAGAAAAAGGCCCAGCAGCCACAATTCACCAGCTCTGATCAAATCACATACCTCTAAATTACTACCTACACCAAATCAAAAGGACAGACTCACCAACCTTCCAACACTGCAATGAATTAGAAACACATAGCATTACCTAATCAAATGCCCTGCCTTCAATAACCAATAACAAAAATTCACCCAACAAATAACAAGACACCAAATTGAATTAAACCCCAAGAGGCTTAAATCAGTACTAGACTCCCCTCTTGCTTTTCCCTTTTTAGCCCCACACATAATCACTACTGGCAGGTTCCAACACATACAAACATACTCATCACTATTGACCCATACTCCCTCCCAATCCTTAAGACCCTCTTCTGCTTCCCTTTCTACTTGATATCTTCTTCTACTTTCCACCTCTTCTGTGGGCCTGTAAGCATCTAGATCTTTACCTGCTATACAGACTCAAATTAATTTCTTTAAATTTGCATCTCATTTTCTTTCAAAATTTTGTATAAATTTCAGATACATAAGTTCATGTTATTATAATATGAATTAAATCTTGTTTCTATGACTTATTACTCAATGTTTCATAGTGTGGGCTCCCACTATGTCATTACCTTTTTTGTTAGATTTTCTGCTGCTACCATACCAAATCTTTCTGCATTCAAACAAGATTATTTCACATTATTTTTTTCAGGATGAGTCTATGATAGAAGGTGTATAATAGTATTTACAGCTTTAGCTATGACTTTGAGACAGTGAAAATAGTTTAAAAATAGCTGATTTGTAATAATAAATGATTAAATTAAGATCTTAAGGGCTTTACTATAATATTATGGTGGTGGTGAGCACTGCTGAAAGTCCTGTGTGCAGTCTTACCAGTTGGATTACTATGATAAGAGCTAGAATACTTGACTTTAAAGTATAGCTTGCTTATTTTCCAAGAGTATAACTGTTTTTGACAGTTGTATTAGGAAGGAATTTAATAGCAGGATGGGGATTCCTTTTCTGGCAGTGAAAAGGCCTCCTTTTATCCTGAAATGGGGTGAAAGGCCTGCTAGACCTTTTCATGTAGAGGAAATGAAGATTTTTCACTCTCAAGGACAGGCTTGTGGTTTGAAAAAGGCCTGTATTGACTGTATTGGGTTCAGATGTGGCTCTATAACCACATCTGGGCAATTTTCATCAATACAGGGTGAAAAGTTTCATCTGGGGACCACACAGCCTGATTCTGATGTGTATGACACATAGAATTCTGTACAGAACCTGTATGGGACCCCAGTATGGAATGAACTATGAGGTATTGAAGTAAAAAAAAGCTTCTTTGTCAGTTTGACACCTCATAACCATATCTATGGGATATTATCCCAGGGTAAGGCTGTATTGGCCAAACTGTGGGATTTTGACCTTAAAAAAACCATAGCTTTGTCAGTTTTTGAGATATCAATCTCAAAGATGGTTCAGTGTGTATTCCTGTATGTGTTCTACACAATGGCACCTCATTTGATATGTTTATCATTAAATATGACAAAGTTATGCCATGTACAAGGTTTTGTACATATGGGTGTTTTAGGCAAAAAGCTGTATTGGGCTTGTTTGCCTTATAGCTTTTGTTCTTTATGAGATATGGGGAAATTAATGGCACCATCAGATATTCCTGATTGTGCTCGTTTCAGAAAGACCCCACTTTAGGTATCTCACACTAAGACTGTAGAAGTTAGATGAGAGGTGAATATTTTATTCACCCTTATTTAGCCTGAATTTGGCCATAACCTCTGTAATACTGGTGCTAGCTCAGTTTGGCTGGTCCCATTGAATAGCCTTGACTTGGAGATGAATTTTGAATACCCATTTGATGGGGTTAAGCTACTTACTCTTTATTTCAGATGAGAGGTGAAAATTAAGGTTTATGCTCAGCAACAACTTTGAGCAGGAATAACTTTTTATTATTTGTCCTATGGTGATGGGACTTGCATATTTGGAAAGGGGTTAGTTTCTTCTTTCTTTTGATACCTTTTGAGCTGATTTGGCTTAGCTCCATGCTTTGGTGGTATCTTGGCTATACCATTGATTTATGGTATTTGGCTGTCATGCTTGTGCCCTGGTTTTGAGTCACAGGCTGACAATTTTGATTTCAAATTTGTAAATACAATATTTAGAGAGGATGAATTCTCTTTGAATCAATCCCCAGGGCTCTTAACAAAATATATTTTCACAATTAAAATTACTTAAATTTTCTTTTAGAAATATTAGCACTCTCACTTTCAAAGTGATTCAATTCACCTTTTACCACTCTTGAAGATTAAATTCAAATAGTACTCCATTATAAACCTAGTTAAGTTTGTTTTTATTACATTCAGTAGTATTCCACTTCTTTTTGATTTATTAAATTCTTGGTATTTTAGTCTGGAAGACACAAAAGAGGTGCCAGCCAACATTTTCTTTTTTATCCTTTCCACCCCCTCAGATTCCATTAGTTTCCTTTTCCTCATCTTTTACACTTGCTTTCACATATCTCTACTCATTTGTAGCATAAACCCCTCTACACCTCATGACACAACAACACCCCCAACAAGCTAGCTTGAGAATTGGGCTATAATCTCCTGAAATATGAAGGCAGAAAGAAACCAAAATCCAAACCCAACAACAAGACTGGACTGACCACCCAGAACAAACTCCAACAATAAACTCAGCTACACAACATAAATAAGCAAACTCCACTTGGAGAGCATCCCCAAATCACCTCCATGGCGGGATGATGAAAGGATTGCTGCCACCCATTCATCTCAATCAAAGCCTGACAGCCACAACAGCAACAAAAGCTCACAATACATACAAATGCGGGAATTACCTGACATATACAACAATCCAATAGGGACTCTCAGTGATTTTCATTGTATATAGTTAACTGAAGCTCCTGTAAATAGCTTCAAGTGTGGTATGCAAAATAAATAACACTTCAAAAAAAAGAAGTTAGTATTTGAAGTCATACTGAGAATTCAAACTTTGCCAAAAAGAGTTTTTCTAAGATCCTAATACTCAATAATTGAACTCAAAAGCCTCTTGTTTCTTGAGAAATAATGTCTCAGCCTTTTTGATTTGTGAGGAGACCAATCTACATATTGAGTTAGCAAGGCAGCCCCTTGGCGCCCAAAAATCTGGCTGTGTGCTACCCTGTGTCATACTGTATGATGCATCTATCCTGACGTGGGATTTGTGTCTACCTTTTCTTGCAATTGATCACAAGGATTTAAAGTGCAGAGGCAAGAGCTTTTTTTGCAATACATAATCATTTTGATTTCCTCCTTAATTGGCTCACACTCTCATTTGATAGATATTTATGGACTGCCTTCTTTCAAGGTTTATCTCAAAAAGATCCAACAGGTCATTTGAGAAAAAAATGCTTTGTTTTTCCCCCTCAATTCTGGTTGCCTCTTTATCTTTAGCTCTCACTCTGGTGGTCCCAACATCATCCATAAATTACATTAAACCCCCAAGTGATCCAAGTAAAAAGATTAATTTTACTACACCTCTAAGGAGATTTTTTTCAAGGTGTAGAACAGCACTTGGTTCTGGGGTCTTGATGGCAACATTCATTCCAAAATACAGACCGGATACAATACCAGGGGTCTGTTTGAGGCCTACATTAATTATGGAACAAAAAATGGGACACCAATGGTCCAAATTCATGTTAGTAAAACCAAACACATTTTCCCAAGTTTCAAACCTCTGTAAGGATCACAAAAAAATCTCTCTTTCTTCTTAATTTTATTAATTGTGGGGAAAACACATGTTCTCAAACTGTCTGGAAAAATCCACTGCAAATCTAGTCAAACTTATTCTTCTGAAATGTTTAATTTTTCTAACAAAACCACCAAACAATTTGACTTCAAGTTACATACTCAGGGCGCACTTCCAGATCATTGGCATCTTCTAAAGGGTACAAGCCTTGATGGAGCTTATATATGGTTCTTCAACACAAACAGCCTCTCTAGTTCGTTAATAAGGAGAGATAATGACAACAAAGTGTAAAAATCTTAAATCTAAGGATTGATTCCATTAGAAATAATTGCCAAATATACAATTATAACAATTAAAATAATATATACCTAAGGGTGGGTGACAAGTATGAATTAAAAATAAAAAGGACAAGACTATGACACCTGTGATCAACAAACACTATGGTAAAGCATTATTTTGTTTGTCAAACAATGACAATCAAGTAAATAATCGACTATACCTATGATCAGTTAAGAGAGTTTAGTAAATAAAAGTAAAAGGGAAAAACAAAGATATTGATAGGACAATAAAAGAGATAAAGAGAGTAGGAGAAAAAAGATTTAAAGTAAGGAGAGAAAGAAAAGAAGGAAGGATACAAAAGGAGTGAAGGTGAGTGAGGAGGAATGAAAAGGGGATTTTGTAGCTGAGGTATGGGCTAAATATTAGTGTCGACAATCATGCAAATGATGATGTGCATGACATAATGTACAGGAGATTGGGTTTGTGCAGTTTTAAGTTTTTATCATGTTGATTGAGTTTAGTTGGTTTATTGGCTAATTATAACATCCCCTCTCACTTGCATGTGTAAACCCCAAGGGCATTGAGAACTTTGCACAAAGAGGACCTACAAACCGTCTTGGTAAGAAAATAAGCAAGAATCTCACTTGTGGGGGTTTACCAAAGTTTGATATCCAGGTTCTTTACAGCTTCTTTGATGAAATGGAGCTGAATGTTGACGTGCTTCATCCTGTGTCCATTTATTTTGCGGTTTCCACTTTCTGAATTGATGCAGCCTTGATTATCTTCATGTACTGGTGCTGGGGAAGGCATGTCAGACAACAGAGATTTTCTGCACCACTGTTGGAGCCATAGGAGCTCAGAGGTAATGTCACAGAGGGACCTGTATTCTGCTTTGGAGGTTAAAAGGGAAACGGTTGGCTTTTTCCTCATCCTCTAAGCTACAAGACAATTTTTAAACCAAATGAAATAGCCAGTAACAGATTGCCTTGTGTCAATGCAATTCCCCCAGTCCGCATTGCTGTAGGCCACGATGCTATGTTTTCCACCCGCATTATAGGTCAAGGCAAATTCTTGAAAAACTTTCAAGTACAAAGTACATGAAGAAAAGCCTTCCAATGACTGATGCCTGGACGTTTGAGAAATTGAGACAGACTGCTGACCGCATGTGAGATATCCGGCCAGGTAGCAGTGCTGAGGTAATTAATTCTACCAATAGCGCTCCTGTAGCTGACGCCGAGTGCTTCAAAGAAAGGTATTTCCTCGTCACTGGCAGATGAGATGCGGATTTGGAACCGCGGGAGTGGATACAGGGCGACAATCCCCCATGCCTTAAAGCTACAGCAATGTGTCAGGGAAATTCTGTTGATCAAGGGTGGTGTGGTCCTTGTTTTGAGCTACCTTAGTTCCCAGAATAATCTCTTCCTTACCCCGATCCTTGATGTTGAACTCACTGGCGATCTCCAATTTGAAGGTCTCAACTTCTTTGCCAAAGATCGCAATGTCATCAACATGGACATAAAGCCATATAGGAGAGGGACCGGACCAATGAAATATGCAGGGATCAAGGGTTCATGAAGTAAAGCCAAATTTTATGAGCCAATCCTTCAGGTTCTGGTACCAAGCCAGGGGGGCTTGTTTCAGCCCATAAATAGCCTTATTAAGCCCAAGACAGACTTTCCTCCTGTTGATATCAACACCTTGAGGAACAGAGAGAAATACCATCTTGTACAAGGGTGCTTTAAGGAAAGCACTTTTTACGTCAATTTTATGATAAATGAGGCAATTGGTTACTGCAAAGGCAATAAGGGGGCAAAGTGAGTTCAGTCGGCCAGTAGGAGAGAAGGTCTTTTTGAATTCAACTCCAAAGGTCTGGGTGAACCCTTGAGCGCATAGTCGTGCCTTGTGTTCAACAATCTCATTGAGGTGATTCTTCTTGATCTTGAAAACCCATGTAGTCCCAACCAGATTTTAGGATGGGTCAATGTTGACCACATCCCAAACTTCGAGCTCGTCCATGGACCTCAACTCCTTGGATATTGCACGTAACCACACCTCTCAATCAGGGGAGTTGAGTGCTCCCTTAAAAGTCCAGGGAGCAGTGCAAGCTTCAGAAAAGAAGGTTTTCTGTCGTTAAGAGAAGGGTGGGATATTTGATAAATTGATGTCGCAGGACACTAGTGTTTGGTGCCTGGGACCAATCACTTCAAGTCTTTGTCAAGCAGGAGGAGGAGCGGGTTCCTCAGCAAGATCCAAAGAGCTGAATTCATCTACAGCTTCTTTGTTACATGGGTCCTCAACTAAGGCATCAGAGACACTGACTTCATCTACCGCTTCTTGAGGCTCTGAAGAAGGAGATTGGACTTCATCTACCAATTCTGCTCCTCTGTCGCTTCTGAAAGGAACCGCAAGGGGTTAATCCACTTCCAATGGAGTTTAGAGGCAGGGAAACTTAGATTCGTCAAACAGAACATTCCTCAATATGATTATTTTGGCATTTTCAAGACAGAGCACCTGATAAGCCAACATATCATTCTCATAACCAAGAAAAACACCCTCACGCCCAGACTGACCGAGTTTCCAGTCCCTTCAATTCTTGGTTATTAGAGTTATTTCTTGACACCCAAAGACCTGTAGTTTATTGATACACGGTGATTTACTGGTCCAGAGAGCATACAGGGAAAGATTTTGCCTTGAGGGAGTAGGAATCAGATTAGTGATCCAAGTGGTGGTATTGATTGCCTCTGCCCAGTATTGTTTGGCCAATCCCGCTTCATTCAGGTGGCATTTGGCCTTATCAAGGATGGTCCGATTAGCACACTTGGCGAAGCCATTGTGCTGAGGGGTGAGGCTGGTGAGAAAACATGATTGAAGCCACAGGAAGCCAAGATTTCCTCAAATTTCCTGTTTATAAATTTGCCACCGTGGTCGGAAATGACCTTCTTTATTGTTTGTTTCTGATTGTTCTCCATTGAGTTTTTCATTACAACAAATTTATCAAAGGCATTGTACTTGTTATTCAACATACGAGTCATCTTTCAAGACACTGATTGGTTGATGATGGTAAGAAAGTGGCAAGAGCCACCAGCTGATGGGGGAGAGATTGGTTCAACCAAATCAAGATGAACACAGTCAAATGGTAGACTTACGTGTTCAAACTTATCCTTGAAGGGAAGCTGTTTTATCTTGTTGAAGGTCTCAGGTCTTTCACGTAGAACTGTTAAATGGTAGACCCATAGAGCAAACTGAAGCTTTGCCGGGGTGACCAAGTTGCTTATGCCACAAGTCATCCACAATAGTGGTTAAAAGAGAAGTTGGTTTTGGAAAAGTAAATTTTCAATAAATTGTTAATAATTTTTCCATCAGATAGCATTTTTTCATCTGTCCTCAAGCTGAAGGTATTCAAGCTCTTGGTAATGGTAAGCTTATCTCAAAAAATTTGAATAAGGCTGACTAAGCTACAGTTAAGCTTTGGAACATAGAGGAAATCTGTCAAAGTGAGTCGTTTTGAGCCAACTATCACAGTGACGGATCTCATTCATTTGGTCAAGAAATTTCTTGCCAAATCTCCAATTGCAATCAAGAATTTGGCAACATTGGAGAAGGAGGAAAAAAGTCTTTTAAATACAACATGTGGTGTGTGGCACCACAGTCTATGACTATTTGGTTTGAAGGATCAGAGGAGCTGATGGTCGAAGTGATAAGGGCACAGGAATTAGCTAGATGAGCAGCTGAGGGGAATCATTGTATCTTCCTCTTGCTGTTTTGACATTTGGGATTGTGCAGACCGTTCGAGCAGTAATGAGTAATCTTGAATTGGTGTTTTTTGGAAGCAACAAGAGCTGATACTAGGGATGAGGGTTTATTGAAGCATTAGGAAGATTGGATATTGGCATATTCCTGTAATTGAAGGAGTACTTTTTCAGGCTTCCCAATGAGATAGTTGTTCAGGGTTATCATCTCGGTTATCTTAGAGAGAGATGAGCCATTCCCAAGCTTTGCCAAAATTATATAGGAGAGGATTTTGGGAGGAAGCTGAATACTGATGGATTGAAGGTCCAATAGGAATCTTCTGGTACTATCAACTTAAAATTGGAGTTTCCTGTTATAATTAAGCTTCTGCAAATTCATCCAAACCCTCCCCTTATTCATATTTTTTTTGACACATAGTGTTTGTTGATACACAACCATAATGAATTGGCCTTATCAGAATTTTCAGGTTTGAAAACCTCCAGAAAAACTTTTTGATTGATTTGGGAGGTAATTAGAGTAATTGCTTCAAAAAATAACTTCTTCCATAAATTGATTGTATTAGTTGATGCATCTTGTCCTACGGGATTTTCACAGATGTCCAACAAATCTTGAGAGAAAAGAATAAACCGCATTCGTAGATGCCGATTGGTGTAGTTGGCTCCATTGAGAAGAGGTATGCACAATTTTTCTTTGTTGCGATTTTCGTCAGTCATTATGTTGGAGGCTTCTTGTTATCCACCCTTGTTAAAGTGGAGGGAGCATCAAGACTGTAAATATGTAAAGCTCTTAAAGCTAATGATGGATTGAATTAGAACTAATTTCCAAAGATATAATCATAATGAGTAGAATAATAGATACCTAAGGGTGGATGAAAAGTATGAATAAAAAGGAAAAGACTGTGACAACTGTGATCAACAAACACTATGGTAAAGCATTCGTTTGTTGGTCAAAAAATGACAATCAAGTAAACAATAGATTATACCTATGATCAGCTAAGAGATTTGAGTAAGTAAAAGTAAAAGGGAAAAACAAAGAGATTGATATTACGATGAAAGAGATAAAGAGAGTAGGAGAAATAAGATGTAAATTAAGGAGAGAAAGAAAAAAAGGAAGGATACGAAAGGAGGCAAAAGGAGTGAAGGTGAGTGAGGAGGAATGAAAAGGGGATTTTTTAGCTGAGTTATGGGTTAAATATTAGTGTCAACGATCATGCACATTATGATGTGCATGATATAATGTACAGGAGATTGAGTTTGTGCGGTTGTAAGTGTCGATCATGTTGATTTAATTTAGTTGGTTGATCAGCTAATTCTAACCCAAAGTTTCCCATATTCATTGTTTATTATTTTCATTCAACCATTCCAAAAAGCCATGTTAGTGTGCATAATTTTATCTTTTAATGTTTCAATTGATCAGGGATCTATAACTGACTCAACGTGCCTTTTTTCAAAAGTGAAATTTCACTAATCATTAGATATTTTGTTCTATCAGGCGGTTATGGTCAACTAGGCTGTAGAATTTCTAAAAACAATGAGCTCCCAATGATAAGTGCAAATTGGATTTCTTTGAGTATTTATTTTGGATGTCAAACAAGCTTATTTCCTTTAAATTGTATTTGAAAAATAGGATTATCTCATTGTACTGAAAACATGTGCAGCTGTTAGGTGCACTAGGCTCTGTTTCTTAAACAAGAAGACATACTGAAAAAGGGTGCTTGCAAATATATTGCTTGATTGGAAGGGTGACTTTCATGATATGAATGTAAGAAGGAAGATACATGAAATGATCCTTTCTTGATATATCTAGGACAAATAAGCATGTTTTTTCAAATAATCCAACATCTGTTGAAATTTGAAAACTAAAGGTAGACTTTGTAAGCAATCTAATTTATGTAACTAGCATAAACATAATGAGAAAATTTGTACCTAAAGTTGGAACACCAAGGGCATTTGTGCTCTTCAATATGACGACAGGAGTTAGATAACAAGATAGAATTTTATATATATCAGAGACTAGATTGAAGAAAGAAATCAATATCATGCAGATTTTAGTTTTGTATTTCCCTATCTTTTCAAAGCAGACAGTGCAGGTTCTTATGTAAAATAGATTCTTTTTAGTAAGTACAAAAACTATTATTCTGTTGAGCCTATCCAATTTTAACATATGTAAATTTTTCCAGGAGAATTTATTAATAATTCTCATTAGATTATTTGCATGATTCTGGGATTTTAATATTTAAAACAGAGTCAGCTATCATTTTATATTGTGTGTTCTTTTTATGCTAACCTTTTGTACCTTAATTAAGATAATCAATATTCTCCTTATGGCAATATTGTTTGTAAATTGATGGTAAGCTCTAGTTCTATTGCGTTTAGACTGAACCAGTAGTGTATAACTAAGGAGCAACAAATTAGTAAAATTTTATGATCTAATAGTACTTATAATAATAAATAGTTTTAACTTGAGTAATTAATATTAATAATACTTCAAAGTTTCTCTACAAAAATATCAAAGCATTTGAAAGCTAAATTATTTTATATGTAAAAAATGATTGATTATTTAAAATTCTATGCTATAGTATAATACAATAGTTTCTTTACCTTTCAACCTGTATAGAACCTTCTGAATATTAAACCTGTAGCTGCAATAGCTAAACAAATACTTATACTATTTTTAAATGAATTATGATAAGTTAGCTAAGCTGACACATATTTAGTTAAATGATGTTCATACCTACATTACTAAATTTTTTATTATTGGGAGTAAAGTATTATATGCCTCTATCTGCAGGGAATACTAGAACTAGGATGTAGGGAGAGAAAAGAAGAAATTGTGAAAAGAAATGGATGAGTTTCTTTAAATACACAATGTCTTTCATGTTGACTGTTGAAAAGGATTACCCCTCTGATTACATCATATTACAGATTACATAATTCAAACCATTATTAAGTAATGATCTGCATTCACTCAAAAACTCTTTTGTGAGCCTTTAAGGTATGTATAACATACCCATAAGGCCACAAATGAATTTTTACACAGTTTCTTTAGTCATAATAAAAATTATTAAATTCATTGAAAACAAAACGTATAGCTTTATTTTTGATAAACAAAGTCATAAATTGTCAGGGTGAGTCTATGTAGTAGCTTAAAAATAGTAAATACAAGCTAGCACTATGACTGTGACACGTCAAAACAAATAAAAATTAAGTCTTCAGGTCCTACTGCTACGTGGTAACAGTGGTGATGAGTCTATTGAGGACCTGGGTTGCAATGCTCTAATATCTTTGACTGTAAAGAAACACTACAATAATTATTTTCTAATTATATCTTTAATAAGAATTCTAAGGACACTACTGATTGATAACAGTTTTGTCACGTAAGAATAATGGTAATAAGATAAGATGATGGGTTTTTGAAGGAAAAAACCCTTCCTTTTATATCTTTCAAGACTGTCAAGAGTTATTAACTCTTCACACGTCAGAGGAGTGAAAATTTTCACTCCAATGGTCAGTCTGTGGTTCTGGATCCTCAATTCTGACGTCAGTAGAGGCAGAATTGTGGTTTTGGAACCACAAATGATCATTCTGGATCAATACAGGATGAAAAAACTTTTCACTTGCCACGTCAGCACTTGGATGACGTTGTTCTGGTGTCTGTATGATCAATACTGGTCATTCTGGCCGGGTTTAAGCTTTGAATAACCATTATTTTGAGTATCAAGACAGTACTGGTTGGTACAGGTTTGGTACAGGCCAGTATTGGTCATAATACTTCCAACCAAGATATCTTAGTCAGTTTTTGAGATATCAAGAAACCAAGAGCACAGAATTGAAGGGCTTAATGAGCTCTTCAATTTGGTATGCTTCATGTTTACCCTTCTTTCAAATAGCAAAAGTTATAAGGGTTTTTAAGTTTTTGGATTTATTTTTGTACATCAGTATGAGGCTTCAAAAACTTCCATACCAGATATCTTCTTCAATTTGGAAGATATCTGTATTCTGATGATACAGTTTTGTAGGGCTTGATTAGCTCTACAGTTTGGTATATTACACTGTACAGTTGTATGAGTGTATACCAAAGATACAGGGGTTTGTTTACTTTCTTGTTTTCAGAATATCTGTATTTCTGGTTGTTAAACCTTTGAACCAAGATCCCTCAGTCAATTTAAGAGATACAGAGGTCTAATGTATCTCAAACTAAAGCTCTTGTTTATATCTTTAATTTGGTTATACTTTTGTACAGTTTTGTACAAGCCCTCTTTGACTTTCAGGGGGGTCTTGGTTTTGAAATAAAGGTCATATGGTATCTCCAGTTGTAGTGGTGTTACAACAACATGGATGATATCATTGTGTAGCTCTCTATGTGAGGTTTAAGAAAAATACCATTTTGGTATATAATAACTTAAATATGCATAAGTTAGATGAGAGGTGAAAATAAGGGTTTTGACCTGTTTATTCTCCTCTAGGTTTCCTTATTCTGTTTGGATAAGGTTGGTGTTTAACTTAAGAGGATTGTTTTCTCTTAATTATTACCTGTATTGACTATGTTTGTTCAATACTTGTCATACCATTATTTATGGTATGTTGGATGTCATGCTAGTGCTCTGTTTTGAGTCACAGGCTGACATAAATATTATTTCATTTTTGGATTGAACACCAAAAATAACCTAGGGTAAACCCATAGGATGTTACACCCAAAAATGGCTACTTCTTATGTTTTGGAAGGTCTAAGAATCTCACTGTACAAATTTCAATCTTTACAATTTATATTGAAATTTTTAAATTATTAATTTTAAGCTTAAATTTAAAGTTGCATAAGGCTTATGGTAACTTACAAAAGCTTAGTTTACATCAAGGTTTGGTGTATATTTACTTAATTGGAAAAGTATTTGCCATAAAGGCTGTAAGTCTTGTGTGATCTCAATTTCAATTTGTTTACAGCCATTTTCTGGTTATAAATAAACAAAAGGAAAAACATCATTCAATAAGGTAGACAAAGAAAAAAAGCCAAATAAAGCCAGGGTACCCAACCCTTGGGATGTGAAAGAACTCAATTAAGGTTTTCCACCTGTATTGGAGGATTTTAAACCTTACTTTAGCTTTGATATTAGACTTTTATTAAATATTAAATTCTAAACTGGTTTATCCCCATTTTGACAGTAATGTCAAGCTTCCAAAGGGTAAATACCCATATTCAGACTTGTAATCAAGGTTTTGGGAACTCTCAAAGCTGAATTAAGCTTAAAGGAGCCAAAATATTAACCTTATAAGTATTCAAACCTTAACAAAAGTTAAGGTTTGGTGTGTATTTCTATTTTACATCGGAAAAGAGTGATAACTTCAAGATTCCATTAAAAATCCAATTCCTAATGGACTTTCTTGAAAATTTCACCCATACAGCTCAAAAGTCAATGTTATTGGTTGATAAGTTAAATCTTAATTTTTCTTTCTCAAAATTATTCCTTGGTAATTAGCCTTAAAATTAGCTCTTTTAATTATTCTTGAAGAAAATTGAGATTTCTTCAAGAATTCATGAGAAAACTATTTTTAAGAAATTTTAACTTGAAATTTTATAATTAAGCTTTTCATGTGATAAAATTTGATATAAGTAAACTTATTTTATATTTAAGCTCAAAATAATGAACCCAAAAGAGGATTCAATCTACTTGGATTTAAGAATAAAACTGGTAAATTTAAATTGAAATGAAAAATAAGTTATCTTAGGTTAAGAAATTTATTTTTGAGGATGGTTTTCCAGTTTTGATCTGAGAATGCCCTATATATTCATTATAAATCATCAGAGCTGCTTTGAAGGCATAAAAACAGCCTTCAAATCACTTTTTTTGTCATTCAATCAACTAGACACCTTCAAGAGGTAATATTTCATTCAATATAAAATATTATATTATTGAAGTAATTCTTAAGTTATTTTACTCTTTATATATTATAAGTCAAGAATTTAAATCATATAATTTATATTATACTACTGTAATCACCAATAATTGGATACATTATATAAAATTGTTGTCTTACAGTCTCTTTTCAATCCAAAGACTTCCTCTAACACTTTTAAAATCATATTTTATCATATGAATATTATTTATTTCTGTAAAATATTTATTTTTTGGTATGCTTTTAGCTTATACACATTTAATACTATAGCTGTTGTTTTTTGACTTATTGTATTAAATAAATATTATAAGTAAATTTTTCTCTGAATTTCTACATCTTTCTTATTTAGTATTAGTTTCTCAATATAGAACTCCTCTATAAGAATTATCTCTGAACAGTGTATGTGATAATTCCTTCTACACATAATATTCTTATTATTTATAAGCTTCTAATATTATGGCTTTCCACATATTATTGTCTCATTAAGAGCTTTCTGCCTGCATAAATGCATAAGCATGACCTATGTGATATCAAGTCACACTGCTTGATTTTATTTTTAATATACCATGTCTTACTGATTCAATGGTTTATTCAAAATAAATTAGTCATATATTATGTAAGGTAGACCAGTCATGGTTTATTTAATTTTAAACATTAATTTCTTATTTAATATGAACCAGTCATTGTTTACTTAATATAAACCAAGAATGGTTTATGTAATATAAAAAATTATTTTTCAGTTAATATGAAAAATCTTTGGTTTATTTTGTATAAACCATTTTAGCTTTATTTGATATAAAACAGTCATGTTTTATTTAATATAAGCCATTATTTCTTTATTTAATATAAAAAAGTAATGGTTTATTCAATATAAACCATTTTGTGTTTATTCAATATAAACTACTCATGGTTCATCATGATGAGGAATTGATTACTAACAATGAGAAACTTATTGAATTGTTTATATTAAATATACCAAGGCTGGTTCATATTAAATAAACTCTTAAGGTTTCATATTCAGAAAACTATGAATTGGTTATATTAAAGAAGCTATGAATTGTTTATATTAAGTAAACCCTGAAGGGTTCATATTAAATAAACCATGAGTTGGTTATATTGAATAAGCCATGAATTGTTTATACTAAATAAACCAGGAATTTTTTATATTAAATAAACCAAGAATAGTTTATATTAAATAAACCAAGAGTGTTCTATATTAAATAAACCAAGAATGGTTTATATTAAATGAGTAAAGCATGGTTTATATCAAGTAAACCATTACTGGTTTATATTACATAATCTATCACTAGCTTTTTTTTAAATAAACCATTAAATCAGTAAAGAAAATTCTATTAAAAATAAAACAAATTAGTGTGACTTGATATCACATAGGTCATGTTTATTTATATATATTCCTTAACCAATTCACAATTACTATTGATGCCATACTGGAAGCTTCTTTTCATGATGTATATTGCTGCATGTGGTGAAGGTTTAGGTGCAGCTCTTCATCAATTTCAAATTGTCAATTACAAGCCTTATGAAGGTCAAGTTTGTTTTCTCCAAAGACAAATAAAACCTACTGAGGCTAGATATGGAACAATCCAAATGGAAATTTTTTGCCCTTTATGGGCTCTGGAAACACTTCATTATTATCTTGATGGTAGAAAACTCCAATTTTTTTACCATTTCATAAATATGAAACAGCTATGGATACAGCTCTTGTAATTTGGAATAGAGTTATATCTCATACCAGTCTCTTTAGAAATATCATTAGTGATAGAACCCAAAAATTTAAGTCAGCCTTATGGGCAAATTTACATAAGCTTTTGGGCACTAAACAATTATTTTCAACATTTTATAATCCATAAACTTATGGATTATCTGAAAGAATTATGAAAACCCTTGAAGACATGATCATAAGATTTTGTGCTTATGGACTAGAGCTTAAGGATTCTTATTTCTGTACCCATTACTGGTGTACACCTTTACTAACATGAGAATTGGCCTATAAGACTTCCATCCATTCTTAAACAGGATAAACTCATGCAATAATGTAAAAGAGATGGAAACCAAATCTTCCAGTTAATACTTTGAAGAAAGACTTAGTGGATATTCATCCAAATGCATCAAGATTTGAATTTCTTCATGGTAAAGTGAGGCATAATCCAAATCAAATCATGACTGATGCTTTTTAATATTCTAAAAATAAATGGAGAAAGAGTAATGAGACCCCAGAATTCAAAGTAGATGACCTAATATTAGTTTCAACCTTGATATTTAATAATATTGAACGTTCAAATAAATTTAAAGATTCATTTTCAGGACCCTTTATTATTGAAACCCTTTATGGGAAAAATGAAATTCAGGTATAACTCACAGGAAAGTTGTAAAATAAAAATCCAGCCTTCCTTTTTAGTCTAGCAAAGCATTATAATTAAAGTGATAAGGAATTATTTCCTTTTAGAAATAAAACACCCTTGAAAATACCACCACTTGATTAAAGTTAGGAGAAAAAGGTACAGAAAGTCTCAAAAGAAGGAAGACTTGGTGGAAAAATGAAAGAGAATACTAAGTAAGGTAGAGAAACCCACAACATGAAGGTAAGTGGTTTTAAAAAAGTAAAATACCAAATTCCCAAATATTTCTCAGAAGATTCAGACATGAAAGAAGACAAGTTCCTAAAAAAAGTATCAGGAGAGAGGTTGGAAGGTTGATCATACCCCCCAATTTGATTGGAGTTATAGTACTCAATGAAAAATTGTAGTCCATTTTTTTTGGTGGTAGGGTATGTATGACATACCAATAAGGCAAATAATATATTTTATTCATTTTATTTAGCCATAAACAGACCTATCAAATGAATTTAAAACTAAAAAATCAAAAGAAATAAGTATAACCTTATTTTAGATAAACAAAGTTATAAATATTATGTCATTTTTGAATTCTAAACCAAAAGACCCTAGGGTAGACCCATAGGGTGTTATACCCAAAATGGTTATTTCCATTTTTATTGGAATATTTATAATCTGACAGTGAAATTGCACAATTCAGACATTTTTAATCAAATTTTTTAATTTTTTAATTTGAGTTTAAATTGTAAGCTTCATAAGGTTTATGAAAGCTTACAGAAACTTGTTTAAAATTTAGGTGTTGTGTGTATTTACTGAATTAGCTAGCAATTTGTGATACATACTGTAAATCCTGCATGAGCTCAATTTAAATTTTCTTAAAGCCATCTTATGGCTTAAAATAAATGAAAGGGGAAAATCCATGCAAAAAGGTGGGACAAAGGAAAAAAGGCAAAAAGAGCCAGGGTACCCAACTTTTGCAATCTGCAAGAACCAAAATAAGGTTGTCATCCTGTATTGAAAGATTTCCAACCTTATTGAAGCTTAAATATTAAATTCTAAATGGGTTTATCTCCCTTCTAGACAGGAATTACAAGCTTCCAAAAGGTAAATTCACATATGCAGGCTTGTAATCAAGGTTTCAAGAACTGTAAGATCTTAATTCAGTTCAAATATGCTTAAATATGCTTAAAATTGAAGTAAAGAGAATTTAAACATTATCAAAAGTTAAGTTTTAGTTTGCATTACTATTTTTACTTGGAATAATAGCAATCACTTGAAAAATTCATAAAAAATCCAGTTCTCAATGAATCTCCTTGAACTTTCCACACATATTACAATTTGATGTTATCTATGTATAAAGAAAACTCTAAGTATCTTTTATCATTGAGATACCTTTATATTTTGCCTTTAAAGTACCTTTTTTCATCATTTTCAAAGAAAATTAAGATTTCTTTAAAAATTGATTAAAAATCTTATTTATAATATTTTGGCTTGAAAGGTTATTTTTAAGTTGTTAATGTCATGAGATTTAATATAAATTGATTAATTTTATATTAAACGTTAAAATAGTAAATTTCAATGAAGATTAAAGCTAGTTGGAGTTAACAATAAAACTGTTAACTTTAAATTGAAATGAAAAATAAGCTACCTTAAGTTAAGAACCTTATTTTTAATAATATCTTTCAACTTTTATCTGAGCACTCCCTATATATCTATAATTAATCATGAGGGCTTCTCTGAATTAATAAACAAATCCTTTACCTCACTGTTTTTCTTCATCATCATAATAACCATCAATCAATTAATCAATTTGTCATTCACAAAGACATAATTTTATTCCATATAAAATCTTATATTATTAAATTGATTCTCAAGTTATTTCATTCTTTGATAATTTTGAATAAAGAATTCAAATTGTAAAATTTGAATTTTATCCTTGTAATAACCAATAATTTATTTTATCTTATAAAATTATTGTTTTTAATATCTTTCAAATCCAGAAATTTCTATAAAAAAATCTTGAATCTTGCTTTATCATAACAAAAAAAAGTCTTTTTATTCCTTTAAAATATTGATTTTTGGTGTTTTTTTTTTACTTATGAAAATTATTTAATACTATAATTTTTTTTGTTTGACTTATTTTATTAAGTAAATTTTAATAGTAAGTTTTTTCTATTAATATTCTATTTTTTTTTATCTAATAATAGTTTTTTTGAAATAATCTCTTTATAAGAATTTCCTTTTCACATTTTTTGTGATAAATTCTTTTATAAATGATATCCTTATTATTTATAATTGGTTAAATATAATTATTTTTTACATATAATTGTATCTTTAAGAGCTTTTATATTTCTTATTATAACTGTCAGTGACTATAATAATGATAGAATAATTCTAGTTTTTTAGGGTTTTGGTAAACACATGTAAGCTTTTAGTAAAAACATGTAAGTGACCTTATTTTTCAGGATAAATTCCTCAGGCTCAGCTTTGAGGATATTCTTTGCCATATTTTTCCCGACTTGGCATGTCAATATGCACAAATCTTTTCAAATTTTTTTTTTTGCCAAATTTCACAAATTTGGCCAATATGCCAAAATGAAATATTTTTTTCAAAAATTCATTTAAAATCTTCCCACTTATGAATTTCCTTAATTTTATTTTTAAAAATGGAGGGTTCAATCTGAGGAATAAAGAACCAGAAGCTCATAATTTTGGGAGTTTCTTTTGGTGGGACAAGTGAAGGCGCAAAAAGGGGTTTCTTTCAAATGTTTTTTCCTGTCATTGTAATATGCCTATTTTTAAAAAGTTAATTTAATAACTTCCCACTTATGAATTTCCTTCATTTTTTTTCAAATTGAAGGGTTCAATCTTGAAAATAAAGAACCAGAAGCCCATGATTTTGGTGGGACAGCAAGTGCAGGGGAAATAAGTGTATTTTTTCAGATATCTTTTTTTCTTGTTTGTAATACGACTATTTATAAGTACAAAAGCTCCACATGTTTGATAAAAAAAAGGAGACTGAGGTGGGATTTAAGAAATGAATATGACTGAGGAGGGGGATAATTGGCATAAATTGTATATACAAAAATCAATCAATCAGAATCAACCTCAAAAATAGTGGGTTTTTTATGAGTGGGGAGGAAGATTGGACAAATACAACATTCTGTGTTTCTTAAATTTATTTTCCCACCCCAGGGCTTGTGGTTGGGCATGAATCTCCAAATTCACAGTAATGGGGGGACTGGATAAACTTTAGAAATGATTATGTCCAAAGGAAAAAAATGAGCACAGCTATCCAAGAAGCAGATGAAAATGGGGGGATTATCATTTGGAGGACAGAAATAAGGGAAAAAAGAAAATATTGAACTGTGACAAAAAGAAAACTGGTCTTTTATACTTATTTGCAATTGGATCCCCCATGTCAGGCATGAACATCTGCTTGCTTTTTGGAGTCTGGCCAACATCTTCATACCATTCAATTCTGTCAAAATAAGAGGATTCTGGGGGAATTAAAGTGTTCATGGCTTCATAAAGGTCTTTATTTTGTTGAATTTCTTAAGCCAAGTCACCTCTGACATCAGCCCATTGATCTTGAGTCTTGTAAATGTAGTGGGATACTGTTCTGTAGCCACAGTTTCCACCACCCTGGACATTGATGGCCTTGAAGGTGTATTTCAATATAAACTTGGGAAAGTCTTCTGAGCCAGTTATCTCATAAAATAAGGTCAAAAAAATGAATAAATATCAAAATAAGCAAGATAAGTTTACATTAAAAAGAATCAGAAACTCACAAACATCTTGGAGCATTCATCACTTGTGTGATAATTGCTTTGACAATGCTCACAGGTCAAGTCAATTGCATCATATATCTTCAAGCTGGTGGCAGGCTTGTGTGATTTTCTTTGTGAGGTTTTGATTCCAATTGCCAATCTTCTGGACCTTCTAAGGGTTACTTCTGATTTCTTTAATTCAGTTGCTGAGGGTAGTGAATCTGATTAACTGATGGATTTAGATAATGAGTCCTCAGAATCTTCAGAATCTTCAGATGAGTCCACTTTCATAATTGGAGAGGGGACATTTGACTGCGATCTTTATGTTGTTGTACTGGTTACTTTTGAGGGGGGTCTTCCTCTTCTCTTGGATTTACTTTCAATAATTTCAAATCTTGAAGGTTCTCTTTTGTTTTTATTTTTGGAGCCTTGAGGTCTTCCACAGATATTCTTGCATTCTAGAGGGTCTTCATAATATTGATCATCCTCTTGACTCTTGGGAATTTGATCAAATGGGACTTTTCCAGTCAAAACATCTCGAAAATGTTGAATAATTGGGGTGATTTCTGCCATTGGTCTTTGAAAAAGGTCTTCCCCAATAGCTTCAAATATTTTCTGAGATTCATTCTTTCTTTCTTTTTCAACACTTTTATAATCACCTTGAAAACCAGCCTGAGAAGAATATGACAAATAAAATCAGTTAAAAATAAAAAAAATAAGAATAAGAAATTAAAAAACCCTCACAGGCAAATTCAAATTCCATTGAGGATGGAAGTCTGATATTTCAAGCCTTTGGCACTTGGCAAATGCCTTTTGGGTATTATGCTTGCAAGGAATGCCTTGATAATTGTTGTATTTGTTGGTGCATTTTTCATTGGGAGGAAATTTGGTTTTGAAATTTTCAAAGGCCATCTAAAGAGCATAATGAGACACCTTGCCATTGAGGGCACAGATGTGTGGAGGAAAATTATTGACATGGACAATCATTTCTTTGGAGATTCTGTTGATTATTTCAATAAATTGTTTTCTGAATGCCATGTGGAGAGCCCTAACTACCTCCAGGAGAGTACCAGTGGACTTTTTGAGCCAAAGTTTCACCATGGCATGGGCACCTTCAGCTCTGGAGGCGGAGCCCACACCCAGGTGGAAATGGTGGTTGGTCCAGGCTGACACATAGTACTCCTTCAGAGGAATCAAGGTCTTTTTCAAATACTGCAAGACTTCAGGATTTTTGACTTGATCCTGAAGCTTCTTCCAGTTGTCTTTGAAAGACTTTTCAGTGGATAAATACATAACCTGAGAAATGAATCCCAAAGTCATTAATAAAAACAAAAATAAGAAAAAAAGTGAAATAAAGTGAACTAAATCTAAAGATAAAAGTATTTTACTTGATTCCAAAGGCCCATAAAATTATCAAAATGAGTTACATGACCAATTTTCTTCATGCAATGAGCAGATACATCTTTATTGATGTGCCAAATGCATAGCATGACTTTGGAGTCTGGGAAGAGCTTCTTAAGAGAGTTTTTCAAGGCCAGATCCCTGTCAATAACAATAACTGGAGGGGGAACAAGATTGGTGTTGTTGAGGACCTTTTCTATGTATTGATTTAATGCCCAAGTATATGAGGGTTCAGTTTCATTCTTCATCAAACAAAAAGCCCCAGAAAAGGTTTTATTGGCTGAGCTGAATCCAACAATATGAAAAAGGGTAATTTTGTACTTATTGGTTTTATAAGTACAATCCATAAGAATGACCTGAGGAAAGCCATGAAGGATTTTTATGGCCAGGGGGTTAGTGAAAAACAAGGACGTAATGTTTCCCTCAGAATCCCTTGCAGAGGACCAAACAAACTTTTCTTGTTTGAGAGTGTCAATAAGAGCATCAATGGGCCTTCTTCCTTGCATTTTGTCTTTCTTGATTTTCTTGACTTGGTTGTAAATGTCCTGAAGGATTACAGGCCTGTCTGACTCCCTCTGGCTGCATAATTGGGCCTTAATTTTCCTTGACATGAGCATTGATTCAGACATTTGAGAAATTTGGGATGTTTCTTGCTCATTGAATTTCCTGAAAGCAGGATGTGCCATGATATTTTCAGTGGAATCATGGCTATGTTCAGGATTTTTGACTTTAAGAGTCCAAGTGGTACTCTTGGCATATTTTCTGGCATAAATTCTAAAAGGATAGTCAATCTTTCTTGAGGTGACTGTTTTGGAGGGGCTTTTGTTGGCATTTTGGGTCCCAGACCTATCACAACCTATTTCAATTTGGTTGTGGGTCATATTGGACCTCAAGTTGGACACAGCATACCCCTGAGCCCTGGCAACATTATTCACATGTTTCCAAAGAAGCTCAAGGGTCTGAAATTCACCTTCAGTGGGGGGGTTGAAGCATTTTTGAATGAAAAATATGTATAAAAGTTAAAAAAGGGGGATTTGGGATTTGAAATGGGGTAAGAACCTTTCAAAATGTAAAAAGGAGGTGAAAAAATGTGTGGAAAATGAACAGAAGTGGTTAAGAGTGAAAGGAAGTGGTTTAAATGTGGGATTAATGGATGAGGGAAGGTTAAAAATTGAAAATTGAGAGGCTTGAAAGAAGGTTGTTGTGGTGGAAGATGTAGTCTTTGGGGGAAAAAAATAAAAAAAACTGTGAAAAGCTTTGCAAAATGGCTTTGGTAATGCTGTTTTTCCAAAAAAAAATTGGTTTGGGGTGGGGATAATGTGGATTATTTGGGTGTTTGGCCTTTTTTTTGGGGGGGCTGGGAAAAATAATCTGAAACAATTGGGAGTTACAAAGGTTTTGTGGGGAAAAAACCTCTTTTGGGCATGTTTTTACCCAATATAGGCATGGTTGTGTTTCATTTTTAATTAAAAATGGGCCCAGGGAACCCCTTACATGTTTTTACCAACACCCATTTTTTATTATGAAATTATGTAATGACAATTAATTCTTCTTTTTCCTTCATATAAAATTATATCAATCTTTGGTTATAATATTGAATTATATTATATTTTCTAATAAGAAAAGTCATAGTACTCTTAGTTTTTATGAATATTAATCATCAAGAATTTCATAGACAAACCTTACAGGACTTTTGTAATTATTGGGTTTATAGGTACAATACATAATAACCTCATGAGGAAATCATTGAAGTAGTTTTATGGAAAGGGGATAAGTTCAAACCAATCAGGTATTTTTTCTCTTTGTATCTCTTTTGGAGGAAAATACAAATATTTCTTATTTGAGTGAGTTAATAAGAGCATCAATGGGACTTCTTCCTTGAAGCTTGTCTTTCTTGATTTTCATAATTTTTTTTAGACATCTTGGAGTATTATGAGCCTGTCAGGCTCTCTCTTTCTGTACAATTGATCCTTAATTTTCCTTGGAATGAGGAGTGATTCAGACACTTGAGAAATCTTGGATGTCTCTTTCTCATTGAACCTTTTGAAAGCTGGATGTTCCATGATATTTTCAGTGGCATTTTGACTGTGTTAATTAATTTTTACTTTGAGAGTCCAAGTGGTCCTTTTTTTATATATTCTTACATAAATTACAAAAGGATCATCAATCTTTCTTTAATTTATTGTTTTTGAGGAGGGTTTGTGGGAATTTTAGGTCCCAGACCCTATCACAAGCTATTTCTACTTTATTGTGGGTCATATTTGACCTCAACTAGGTCAAATCATACCCATGTTCCCTGGGAACATTATTAGAATTCTTCCAAAGAAGCTCAAGGGTCTGAAATTCACCTTCAGTGGGGGGTTGACAAATTTTTCATGGAAAAAGTTAAAGAAATTAAAAAAAATGAAAAAAAGGGAAATGAGGAAAGAACCTTTTGAAATATGAAAAACAAGAAAAAATTCATTAAATTTGAAACTAATGGGTGGAAGTTTATGTATAATTAAAGAGGAAAAGGAAAAATGCAATTTTGGTTATTTGTGAAGTACAAAAATGTGGGAAATGTTTTGGAAGAAGGTTTTTTTGGAAAGAAATAGGGTATTTTGGGGGGAAATGAAGAAGATTGTTTTAAAAAGATTTTTTTGAAAAACAAATTTTGTTTGGCAGTGAAAAATATTTTGGAATATTTGTTTGTTTTTTTAAGGGGGGGATGTGAAATAATATTTTAAAAGAGATGAGTCAGGGTTATTTTGGGGTGTAAACACCCCTTTTTTGGGGAGTTTTGGCAGGTTTTTTCCCAATTGAAAGGGGGATCATGTCACAGCCATGGAGACAGGCAGGGCATCACCATTCATTACTAATGGAAAATCTTCCAGCACCTAATCAGCAAGGGGTCTCATGGAAGATGCACCAAATACAGTTTCAAAACTCAATACAGCTAAATACAGGCAAACCCCAAATACAGGATTCACCAATACAGGCCTGCCCTCAATACAGGTGCAAACACCTGTATTGATTCAAATAACTGTATTGTATACACCAATACAGTTTCACATCTCAAATACAGGTTCTTCAATCATACAATCATGGTTTCTCAACACTCAAACTCCAGGCTGGCACTTTTTCACATATACCAGCCCCCTTTCATCCACTTGGGGGTTTTTCCCCCAGTTACATGAAATGTTAGATTTATTATTTAATATTATTTTATTAATTATTAAGTTAGTCTTTGCCTTCCCTCACCTGTTCAGTGGAGTCCTGGTGGCCATATTCTTTATTAATCCTTTTCTCTTTTCTGAACAGGTTGAAACAGTGATACAGGATTATTTATGGTTGGCTCTTTATTATTTGCTTTTGTTTTTTCTCTCATTTCTTTTGATTCTCATTATTTTATGACTAGGAATTTATCTCTTATATCATTACTCTTATCCTTTGAGTACTTTCTTTGAGCCCTCCATAAGTAAGTCTGCTCACTGAGTGCCAGGCTCTCTTCATTTAGAAGAGCCCCTGTGACAGATCAGGGAATTCCTTACATGTTTTTACTAATTAATGGAAAAAAAAACAAATAAGCTCTTAAATGCTTTTACCAATACCCTAAAAAAAAATCTCTTTTTTTAAGTTTTTATTTTTATTTTCTTAAAATTCAATATTCCTCTAATGTTTTTTTTTTTGGGGGGGGAATGGGGAAAGGGCTAAAAAAAAATGACATGAAAACAATTTTATTTTTTATTAAAACTATAATAAATTCAAAAATTAAATTAAACTAAAGATTTATATATTTTTATAAAAAAAAAAAAAAATTAAAAAAATGTATAAAAAAATTAAATTAAATAATTTTTTATTTATTTATTTAAAATTTGAAATTATCTCTTTCTTTTTTTTTTTATAAAAAAAAAAAACATATTTATTCATTTTTATTTAAAAATAAAAATTATTTTTTTCAAAAAAAACCTAATTTAGTTCATAAAAAGAGACATCATTGTATTCACTTCAAAATATTAATAATAATAATAAAATAATTCACTGTAAAACAAGTGAATCATTTTAATAATAATAAAAATGATTTATAAATATTTTAAACAAAGAAAATCAAAAAATAATAATATTGAAATCAAAAATAAGATTTTTTTGGTTTACAAAAAAAAGAAATCAAGTTATATATTTAAACTTAAATATATACATATGAATCAATTTTATTAAATTTATATAAAACTAATGAATTTCAACAGATTATTTTATTTTACAACAATATCATTTTATTTGATTTTATTTTTTTGGAAAAAAAAAATACCAAATTTGTCAGGGAGGAAATTTAGAGTTATTATGATTGTAAGTTTGGGAACTGTTTTCAGGGAGGAAATTTAGAGTTATTATGATTATAAGTTTTGGAACTGTTTTTTATTTTCTATTTTTTCTTGTTTTTATCAAAGAAAAACCATTTCAAACTAGTTTGATTTTTTTTCATGTAGAGGAATTTAATCAACACAAATTCAAAAATAAATCATCTTGACAACATGAAGCACAAGTCAGACTATTTTCTTAAAGTGTAGTGCACATTGTAAGACTGGATCCAGGGACTGATATGCCATCCTTGACATGAACACTTTCTGCCTTATAGAAAAACACAGGCAAAATATGACTTTTGGAATCCTGCTTTATGATTATCTATAGTTTGTTTTAAATGGCTTGCTTACCTTGTGGTAATTTTCAACTTCAAAACAAGAAAGGTCAAACTGGGCTCAAGATATCTCAGCAACATGAAATTTTTTCTAATCTGCAAAACAAATGTGTGGGCAGGCCTGACAGCCTATCCATGTGAGGTTTCTTTAAAAATCCTATTCAAATAGGGTTCTATGATCCATGACCAAAACAAGCCAATTATCTATAGTTTGTTTTAAATGGCTTGCTTACCTTGTGGTAATTTTCAACTTCAAAACAAGAAAGGTCAAACTGGGCTCAAGATATCTCAGCAACATGAAATTTTTTCTAATCTTCAAAACAAATGTGTGGGCAGGCCTGAAAGCCTATCCATGTGAGGTTTCTTTAAAAATCCTATTCAAATAGGGTTCTATGATCCATGACCAAAACAAGCCAATTATCTATAGTTTGTTTTAAATGGCTTGCTTACCTTGTGGTAATTTTCAACTTCAAAACAAGAAAGGTCAAACTGGGCTCAAGATATCTCAGCAACATGAAATTTTTTCTAATCTTCAAAACAAATGTGTGGGCAGGCCTGAAAGCCTATCAATGTGAGGTTTCTTTAAAAATCCTATTCAAATAGGGTTCTATGATCCATGACCAAAACAAGCCAAACACCTACTGATCACCCGCACCGAGACTTCTTCCAAATTTATTTGTTCCGCAGGCTAGTTGGGTGTTCACCTGCAAAATTAGCATCATTGAACACTAGACACCTCTCCGTCCGGGAATTGAACCCGGGTCACCCGCGTGACAAGCGGGTATACTGACCTCTATACTAACGAAGATTGGCAGATGAAAAGCCTCCATGACTTGCAAGTTTCATTCCCCCGTCAAAATAATTTGTACTACTCAGAAATTATATCCACCAGTACCACAAACCAAAAACATCGTCTCCTAGTAAGCTCATGATAGGGAATAATGGTTATTTCGTTACCTTTCGGTTTCCCTCAAATTCAAAACCCGATACCATGGGCGTGTTGAGACCAAAATCAACTTTTTTCGCAAACAAAAATTGAAGCAGCATGAGTGATGAGTTGGCAAGTTTACATGAGTAATTGGTTTGAAAATGATCTCCCACGCATATGCTTGGCCAACAAGGCAAGCGTGCTATTAATTCCCGAAATCGTTGTGATGATGTCTTTGAGGAAAATTAGTCCAAAGACCAAACAGCCGGCGCAACTCAAATGCATTGTGAATAGTCCTGATAACGTTGTCGAATTCTTTGAACGCGTTAAAGTAGCAATGTCATTCTGCTTTTGGCCGTGATGTGATTGTTGAAAAAATACTTGAAAGGCGTTTCCACTCTGTAAAAAGCCTAAAGCCATCACGAAACGCAAGGGCATGTGATAGGAGCCCAAAGCGGCAGTGAATAAAAGGTGTCAGCTGTTTCTGGTCAGATAAGGTCAACATTTTTGTTGAAACAACCATGAGATGAGGACTTACGTTAAAAAGAAACACCCAAAGAAGCATATAAGCCCAATGGATAGATGATGGAACAACCTTTGCCAAACAACCAAACTTTTGATTTCACGCGCAGACAAAAATGGCTCAGTAAAAAAGCTTAATGAATTGAATTCGTTCCAGCGGGTGACTATCGCGGCGACTATGAAGCCAAATAGAGCGAGAAGAGAGGGTGAAAATCGAGAAAGAGAGAGGGACTGATTACTTCCTCGTTGGTGAAGATACCGATTTGCGAAAATCCAGCCGAAACCAATTCTGCAGCTCATATTTATTCCAGTTGCCAAGACCATTCCAACTTCGGGGGTGATGCCCCAAAGGTGAGAAGCCCAACTAGAACTAAACACAGCAACCGCGCTAATAAAGACAGCGCACCAAGCAACCATCAACTTACTCAGGCGGCTCAAATCCGCTTCGTTAGCTGCCGACTGGACAAAGGCTTCAATAACGCCGTTTAGACCAAGAAGGGGTAGTAAGCTGCAATACGCTCGGAGAACCTGGACGACTGTAGATTGGGGACCATGATGAAGATATGGGGATTGAGAGCCAAGAAGAATCAATAACGCCGAATAAACAAAAGGAGGCCCAAATGTGATGAAAAGAAGGCCAAGATAGGCATAAAAATCTAATAGACTGAAGAGTAATTTGACCGAGGCGCTCAACCACTCTACAGCCTGAGTTTCAGGACGGGGATTACCGTTAGAGGCAGAAATTGAGAGTGAGAGATGCTTGGAGAAATATAAGCGGGAAGTCTCTTCGATGGGTTGGAAAAGTATTCGAGCAATAAGTGAACCTGTAACAATTAGATTTTGTTTAGTAGCTATCACATTGCTAATGCCATCCCGATATTGTAAAGAAAAATGAGGGCCTACCATAATTCATTGCTAAGGCATAACCACCTTGGTGAGCAATGGGACAAATTCTAGCAATAATCATTTTGTCACCTTCAGAAAGGAATTGTTTAACAATCGATTGACGGGTGAGGGCATAACAAAGGCTCAGATCCGAAGAATCAATCCAAGGTGAGATTGAATAAGCTCCGACTGGATGATTTCTGAAATGGAGGTCAGGTATTGATGATGAAATAACTGGAGAATCTTGAATGGTTTGCAACTGACTGAGACTGGCTAACAGCGCCGAAGGACAGGTTTACAGTGGAAGACGCATCAAGACAGGTCGCCAAAGGGATACCCCAGAATCCTACGAGTAACGACGAGGCGTAGGCTAACTGACCGACGGAAAAGCCGAGTAACGCCCAATCGTAATTGTTATAATAGCCAAAAAGAACCACTGTCAAGGTCGCAACCGTCCTGAATACTGTTGCAGCGCCTTCGACTTTGACGCGTCGAGTTGTCTGTGCAGTGAGAAGCAGGTATATGTAGGGTGGCTCCGACAGAAGCTCGCACAAGGTAGCAAGGTAATAAAAAAGGATGGCTGTTCGAAAATGAGGTTGATGTGATATAGTAATATCGACGGAGGAGCAATAGGCGAGAAATAAAATGGTCGAGATTATGAGGCCAATAGGAATTGGAAGAAAGCATGCGTTAATGATTTGCTGGCGACGTTTCGACAATGAACGAGTTCCTGTATAGCAAAGATCATGATTTTAGGCTGAAGCTGGAGGATTGCTTTGGCGATTTAGGTAGTCCAAGGCACAAACCATCAAATTGGCGAGGCTCAGTCACAATGAGAGCATCGGAGACTTGAGAGAACTCATGCTGAAGACGGGAAAGGGCGCCACGAATGCCTTCTCGGCTGAAGAAGAGGACGGTGTTGATGAGCACCTCAAGCTGTATGGAGGACGTGCCAAGGGCCTCCGGCGAGGCCAGTCGAAGAAGCGATTGATTGAGAGTGAAAGTGAGAAGTCTCGAGAAAAGCTGAAGGCCGATGAGAGAGAGACCAGAGATGAGCAGATTGGATTGGGTCATCTGAGCGAATGGCCAGAGGAGACTGGAATGATTATCGAAAGCTCCATCGAAAGATTTACGCCATCCTTGGCGACTCGACGTGGATGAGGCTCAGCCAGAATTTTGAGATTTCTCAAGATTGGGTCACCAATTCCAAAAAACTCAGCGATGGCCACAAAAACAGCAAAGATGGTATCAGATTTTGATTATTTAATGAATTGCCTTGGTCAGATTTTATGAAAAATCAGTCAAAATAGACTCAAAATCAAAGGAAATGAGCAAGTGAAGATTGGATGAGAAGGAATAAAATCTGGATTTAGTGGCCAGATCAATTTTGGGAAGATTATAGATGACCAATTGAGAAATTTATGAGAATTTATAAAATTTTCACTTGAAACTAATTTAGCAGCCAGCTCTGGAAGCAGACTACTCAAAAAAAGCTTGAGTAAAATTTAATCACTCTTAAAATCAATAAATGCAACTAAAACATATGAGATTTTTCCAAAAAAATTGATTGTCATAGCTAAAATACAAGATGGATGGCATTTGGGATCCAGCAAAGAAAATAATGCACAATAATTACAGGAAAAGCTTACATTAGGCCCAATTGAGAGGGTTTCAGATGACACCATATAAAAGCTTTCTGCAAGGTTGATTAAGCTTGAATTATGAGTGTGAAAAGGTAAATTTAATTTAAAATATTATGGAAAGCCTCTGCTATATTATAATATTATTCATGAATCTGTTGAGAGGTAAGGTTACAGCTATTATCAATTGATTGATTATAAGAAAAACTACAATAACTAACATTATTCACATAGAAGAAAATACTTCAGCTCATCATAAATACCATCTAAGAGACTTGTTGGCTTTTTTTTCTTGCACCTGTCACAAAGGCTCTTCAAAATGAAGAGTAGCCTGAAAATCAGTAATCAGGAACTCACTTGGATGACTCCATCATGTTCAAGATTACTTGATATTGCAGTTAACCAGAATTGTAAGTGGCAAACATAAAATTTGAATAAGAATAATAAACAGTAAAAAGGGCTCTACTATTTAAAAATAGTGGTTATAAATCTATTTATAGCTGTGGGTTGACTAATTATCAATTGGTTAACTATAATGATCACTAGAATGATTATAGTTATAATTATATCAAGAATTCTGAGAGTTACTTCTTGTGTAAGACAGTATAACCATATAATAATACAACTGATAAGATGATGGGGGTTTTCCTAGTAGGGGGGAAAGCCTCCTTTTATCTCACATAAGGGTGAAAAGAGGTAGATAACCCCTTTCCACATTTATAGAGTAAAAAGCTTCACTATGGTGGTTAAATTATGGTTCAGTAAAGCTAATACTATCTCTATTGGTGCCTAGATGTGGTTTTGAAGCCACATATTCCCATTTTTTACCCATACAGGGTAAAAGTTTTCACCAATGAAGGGTTAAGGCATGTTCTACAAGCCAGGATGCATCTCCAGCTGTACAAAACATGTCTGAAGGACTCTGATTGGTCAAAATATGAGTAATCAAAGTATGAACAACATTTGAATTGCTTTGAAGGCTCAAAACTTAATTTTATGGGCAGAACCCCCACAATACCACCTGGTACAAGAAGGTGTAGAATTTTAGATTTAAAATTATGAGTAATCAATGGACAAACCTCCTTTTGACAGCTTTGAAACCTCATAATTCAATTATCTGGCAAAATTTCACATCATACCACTTTTTAGTTGTAAGGATCAACTCTCAGGTAGTTGATGATAGCTATAGATATGAGTGTGACACATGATTATGGGAGGATAATAGTGTGAAATATTAATACAAGGGCTTCACAAATAATATTAGTGATTTGAGTACTTCTGAAAGCCCTAAGTGAAGTATCTATGAATTGGGATATAAATAAAAAGACTGAAATAATTGATATTATAGCTATAACAACTAATATTACAAGCTTACCATTGTTAAAAACAGTATTAACAGGAAGTATTAAAAATTGATAAGATGATTTCTTATATTGAGTGAGAAAAGAACCCCTTTTATCCCCTTTTGAGACTGAGGGAGGCTTTTCTCCCTTTTCCACAAATGAAGAGTTAAGGTTTTTTCCCTATGGTAGCCCACTTGTGGTTCCAAACACTCAATCCAGGCTCAAATTGGGGAAAAACAGGGTTCGACAACTTCTACAAGATTTGACTACATGTACAAATCTAAAAATAGTGTTGGGCACCATATCAGAACTCTTCTGACCTATCAGAGATAGCTAAAAAATTGAAGAATACATCTGTAGAGCCACTATTAATCATTTTAGATGTTTTTGAGGCTTTGTGCACCTTAATCTAAAAGATAAGTGGTGTACAAGTTATTGAAGACTTTTTATAAACAATTGTGGTTTGAAAATATTCCATATTCCAGACAAGATATCTCAGCCAATCTTTGAGATAAATGGAAAAGAATAATACAGAACTTTAGGGCTTGATGAGCTCTTTATAATGGGATGGTGTATGTTTTCCCTTTTTTCCTTATACAGAAGCTATTCAGGATGAAGTTTTTACTTTTATTTTTGAAAGCACTATTTGAGAAGTCAAAAAAAAATTAGCCCAGAAATATTGGTCAGTTTTAAAGATATCCAAATATTAGTGGGAAAAAATTAAAGGGATTTGTGAGATATTAAATTTGGCACCACTTTTTCTAAGCCTTGATTTCAATATGGAAAAGCTACAAGGGCTCTCAACATGTTTAATACTATATTCTTACCTTTCAACCAAGATATCTCCATCAGTTTTTGAGATACAGGGATTGTCTTCCTGTGAATCAAAACCAGAGCACAAGCATAAAACCTAAAATACCATAAAATATGGTGCTTGATAAAAAGAGTGGCGCACATATCTTTTGCCTTTATTAAATAAAATAAAAAAGAAATGAGGTTGTATATATAAAAATCACCTCTGTAAAAATAATGCCTTTACAAGTGATAATCTGAAAGAGGAAATGTTCCCCTTTAAAAAACATCATTATTATAAACAACCAATAAGAATATGATATGTTATTAAGGCTGTAAGCCCTTTCTGAGAATAAGATTTGATCTTTCCCTCTCATTTAAACTCTATAGTTGAAATTACACACCAGTAATGTGGGTCCTTTTATGGAAACTATCAAGGAGGGCTATCAAATGGTACTAACTTCAAGACTGTAGCCTCACTGGATGAAAAAAATACCATGATGCTACTATTTGAATTAGTAAAGAAGATTATGCTAATTTCACCTCTTATATAGATTCTAAAGTCTTAATGAGAGTAAATAGCAGTGCCAATCAAACAGTTTCACCTGGAAAGAGTGATACAAGTGTTGATACACTTATAGCTCAAGTACAAAATGGAGGAACACAAATGGCAAGAACAATAGAAGTTTTCATACACTTATCACTCAATTAACATTTTGATAAACAGACTTATTAGTGTGAGACACAAATGAGTACAGAGAAGAGAAACGGAATGTATGGAGAAATAAAAATACAACGAAAATACTATGTATTTAAATTCTGTTTCTACCCCAGCTACTTTCAACCTGAGTAACTGAGTTATCCTCAATATCTAATACCTGTTCTGCCATTATGAATTGTTGAGTACTTTACTTGATGTGTACGCTGAGTACTGAAATTAGTTCTCAGTTCTGATCAGTTATGCTGTTCAGCTCACCCCCCAATACCAATGCAGAAGTATCTGAAGAGAAAACCTGCTTGAAAAAATGGAGAGCCTTGGTGAGTAAATCTACATGCATATCTGTCATAGGAACATAAGATAAATCAACTTTCGTATTTTAAATTCGTTCTCCAAGCCAATTATACCAAAAATCAATGTGCATAGTCCTGGCCGATTTCATAGGGGTTTTTGAAAAGGAAATATAAGGTTGATTTTAGCTAAGAAGTGAGAGCTGAAACAGAGGTGAAGAAATATTCATGCTACAAATGAGTTTCTTTAACCAAACCAGCTGTTATCCTCCATTTTATAAAGCCTTTTATTATGTCTCTGTAGAGGATGAAGAAACTGTGGGTTGAAAACTTTATTTCCAATGAATTAAATTAATACCAAAAAGAAAATAGCAAACCAGTATGAGACCACTTAACTGTTGTGAAGTTAGCATAAGTAGCATCAGAATAGACATGCAACACAGGATTTCTGGGAATAAAACGTAGAACTAATCCTTGGGCTCTAGCCAAACAATGAAAGATACATTTGAACGGCCAGCTCTTCTAAATTCTGAGACAGAAGAGATACAGAAAAGGCTAAATATGGGAGGGTTGATCTTTCCAAATAATTGGGTGAACCCACAGCTTTCTAATAGCTAACTGCTAGTGTGAGAAATTCAGAATGATTTTCATCACTTTCTGAAGTATGATAGACCCCTAAATCCATTGGAATTTACATGGAATGATCTTTCTGCATACCAAGATTGTCAGGAACCTTCTAAACCATGTGTTCTTGTAATAAGAACAAACCTTCATCTGTCCTTTCAATATTGATACTAAGGATGTGTTTAAGACTTTCAAGATCTTCCATTTTATAGGCATTGGAAAATAAACTCTTAAATAAAAGAACATCATAACCTAAAATAGTCATATCATCAGAATACAACTGTGTCACAGGGGCTCTTGTGGAAAACAAGAGTGGCCTGGAACTCAGAAATAAGGGAACTCACTTGTAATACTCCAAATAATAAAGAAAATAAAATAAAAGAATTGAATTCCTCTAAGAGATATGCAGGTACAAAGATGAGATGCAATAAGAGGAAAGAGAAGCCAAATGGCCAAAGAGCCAACCAAGTAAGTCCTTAATACCTGTTTCAACATGCCAAAATGAACAATGGAATTAGTAAGTATATGACCACCAAATATTAGTTGACAGGAAAAGGTGCTAAATGACTGACTTGATAATATCAGTATTCACTTAACAGAATGAAAAGAAAATAAAGATAAAATAAAATCAAAATATATTAATTAACTGGGGGAAAAACCCCCCAGGGTCAAAGGAGGCTGATATATGTGAAAGGTTGAGAGCTTGACTCCTTCAGGCTGAAAGCTGGTTTGTATTGAATCCTTGAAGCTGTATTTGACAACTTGATGAAGTGTATACCTTGCCAAATTGGTAAATGAACTGGGTTGAATGAAATTACCATGGTGTATGAATGAAACACAGGTCTTGATGAATCCAGACTGTATTAAATGAATGTGGTTTCCAAGGTGGATTGATGGAGCATTGACCCTTGGGAAATTGTTTTGGAACTGCCTCTTGAATATCCCTTGAGAATGTACTGCCAGTATTCCCTTGAAAGAATACTGTGAATTAGAAAAACCAATGATTTCTTGATGGCCTCATTGGTATTTGAGGTTGACACTTGTCCTTGAGCCTTGATGAATCCTCTGCATGACCTGATGGAATGTTGAAATAACCATTCAATATTGGCACCATTGGATTGCTGGTGAAAAAAGATGCATAATAGTGTATAACACCCTTTATGGCACTTTTGGTTATTGGATGGTAAAAATGACCAAAGGTCTTTTTGGATTATGCCAGAAGGATATAAGTGAAAAATGGGTTTTGGTAGCTTCAGAGTTGACAAAGCAATTTTTGGATGTTTTGGCCACTTTTGGGTTTTTGGCCAAGTACAGCTAGTACAGCTTTCAAACTGTATTTGGGAAAAGTGCACAAATATTGCAATTAAGCCCCAAACGGCCTAATTTCGCCATTTGGGCACATTTCCCATATTACATAGGACAATGGCCTAAAATGGCTAATACAGAAAAAATGCGCAGAAATGTGCAAAAGTGCCCAAAATGCGCAAATCTGTATTTCAAGCTTAAAAAGCCAAATAAAGGCTTTTGGGCTGTATTTTCTCTGTTGACTGGAAAATACAAAAGGCTGCCCAGTAAAGGCCTGATGATGATGAAGGGGCCAAGTTGGGCCTAGATGGTGAATAGGCCATAAAAGGCCAAAAAAGATGAAATGGCCAATTTGGACAATGATTATGGATATGGCCAAATTGCCATAAATTGGACATGGCATGGGTCTGAAATTTTGAGGTCCAACAGGGTGAATTGCCATGGTTGTGACAAAATGAACAAAACAAAGACAATTCTTTCTATTGGAGAAAAAAAACCAAGCATCTATGGTAAAAGAAAATAAATACATTTGTTTAAAGAAGGATAAAAGCTCCTGATACAAATGCCTAGGAGACTGTTTCAGACCATATATAGATTTCTTAAGCATATAACACTTTACCAATAAAATTTCCAGACTAGACAGAGGAATTTTTTTTGAGAAAGCTATTTTTTATTAAAGAAATCTTGGAATATATTTGATAGATTTCCCACAAATTATTGACACCAAAAGTGGCTATTGCGCGAGTGGGAGCATATCTATTGCCATATTATAAGACTTCAATTTGAGAACAGCCTTGCATGCACAGTCATTCCTTGTGGTTGATAAGAATACCATATCCACCAAAAACCCAAACAGAATTAAGTAAATTAGTACCTGGTGGGACTAAAAAAACTTCCAAAAACTTCTCCTTCTCAAGAGACATATTTTCCAAAACTGCCTGTTTCCATGATTCAGAGTCAGATAGATGAATAGCCTGTTCATATGTCTTGGGTGGTAAATCGGGAAAATATGAATAAGTGAGAAATGCCACAGAAATATATGAAGACACAAGTTGGGAATTTATTTGATCAAATACACGATCAGATTAATGAAAAGCTTGAAGTTGCCTTTTCCTGACACTATGTTTTGAGAAGAAACAGTTGAATCTACATATTTGGGGGCCTTATGTACAAAATGCCAATTCCAATGGGAGGTTCATTGAATGGTTGATGATGCTAAAGAGGGAGGATTATGAACAATATTATAATTTGGAATTTCACCAATAAGACTGATATGATCAGGAAAATTATCCAGTTTCTCAGGTAATGAAAATTTTGGAAGATCAGCCACAGGTAAAACATTACTACTCTAAGTAGTTTAGTGAGAGGAAAATAAATATCTTCTGGGAAAAATATTCTTATGGAAGATGAAAACATAACTATACTTTATATACAATCTTTGTAACATGGAATTCTAATTCTTTTGTTCAATTTGATAACCCAAAAATATTTCAGTGAGAGACGTGTCAGAGAATTCTCCAAAATGAGGACTTTTAGGAATCTTCAAAAATAATTTGAAGCCAAAAACGTTGAACCTAGAATAATCAAAAACACTATCATTCCAGAGAACATATGCTGATGGTTAGTTACTCTGATTAGGAGAAATATTCTCATAAAAGAAAGAAGTGTAAAAAGCTTCTCCCCAGAAGATTTTGGGAAGATTATTTTAATGGCTTTGTGGATTTAGGTAATACCCACGAATATGAATGTCGATGAAATTTTGAAGTGAAAAATTTTCCCAATGTATAATATCACCCTGGAATTTTAATTTTTTTAAGAGTTTCAATTCCAAGATGGCCAGCTCTGGCGTGTGTTAGGTTGATATTAGCATTGTAAGATAGATGAGCAGTGATTGAAACAATAACTTGCTTAAAACTATCTGTCTATTGATATTAAAGACACCATTTTTTGATAATTAAAATGAGAATTGATTGTCAATTTGAAATTGAAAATGACTTTCTCAAACCTTACCAATACTGAAGAGCGTTGTAGTTAAGTCAGGAACATGAAGACAACGTAGATTTGTTTTTGTGGTATTTGAGCTTACAGTGATAATAACAGTTCAAATAGCTTTTAATTAATCACCATAAGATACATTAATTCCTGAATTTATGTCCTTATAATTAGCCATAAAATGTTAATTTTACGTTATACAATGGGAAAAACAACTATAAGCTAAAATTTAATTTGTTGATTATGTAGTGTTGAAAGATATATGAGATTTTTGTGGATCATCTTCCTCTGATGAAATATATTCTCCTTTTACAGAATTTTTTGCTTTTGATTTCTAATTTTGTTTCTTTTAAAGTTTCCTAAATTCGGCAGTTGAATTTTTTTCTTTGGATTATGTTGACCGTTGGTGAACTCATGAACTCTCTTGTTCCTATTGTTGAATTGATTCTTATAAAATTTTTGATTTTGAGTATGAAAAGCTTTTTCTTCTTTTTCTACTTCAGTATCTAATAAATCTAACATTCCTTTCTCCAGAAATTCTATTACTTTGTAAATATTAAGAGGTCTCTGAGATTTTAAAATTTCTCTAGTGTAATTAAGTTCACTATTTAGTTTACTAAAACCATCTCTGACACAAGCTATCTGTTCATTTCACTTGGACTTCCAATCATAATCCCAGAAGATGCTACATTTCCTAATATCTAGGTAACATTAGAAATAAGCTTTCCTAGACTTGCTTCATGTTTTAGTGCTTAAATTTTGAGAAATAATCTAGCTTTATTATCTACTGAATTTGATGAAAATTGAGTAGATACTTCTTTCTAAATTTGAAGGTATTTCCTTCATTGACAAAAGTAATTAATTTTTTGAGAATTGAGAGCACCCATACTACCAATAAAGATCACAGCTTTTTTTGTCTACATTTAATGAATTCGGATTGTTAAACTAGATATTGAAGTGGATATGGATTTTTTGTAATACACTCTGGAAGATCCATTTCCATGATATATGCTTGTACTTGTATTTTAAACTGTGTATAATTTGAATTATTAAATTCTTGAATACTTCATCTCAATGAAAGTTGATCAGATATTCTTTACTAAAGATTAGCCTCAGCTATGACCATAACCTAAAGAAAAGCTACATAAAACAGTTTTACCTGGAAAGAGTGATATGAGTGTGAATAAAATTATAAATTAAGTACAAGATGGAGGAACACACCGGGAAAGAGTGATAGAAGTTTCAATACACTATTCACTTCAGTAAAACATGGAGGGACACACATAATAGTGTGAGACAGCAATTAGTACAAAGAGAATAAAAATAGATGAAGAAATAAACATATAAAAATGATAGTATTCATCTAAATTATGTGTTTAATACAGTTTCTCTCAGCCTCGGTGCATGAGCTATGTTGTATATCTCACACCTTTCCTACCATTGTGAATTTTTGAGTACTTTACTTGATGAACATACTAAGTACTGAGATTAGCTCTTGGTGCTGATTGGTTACTCTTTTCAAATGAGAGACCCAGGAATTAGTATATTTTATTGAAGGGCTAAAATAGGGATACATGAAAAGCTAATCTCCATTCCTATATCTGGCACAGATCCAAAAGCTATGGGAACTTTTCTCTCAAAAAAATGAAAAAAATTATCCTGTATAAATTTGACATAATTAGCTCAAAACATAAAAAAAATAATCAAAATTCTCTTAGAGATTACCCGTGAATACAATTTGAGCCACTTTTGAGAACTTTATGCTGAAAACTGAGAAATTTATCAAGGATTCAAAGCTCTAATCCCACACCAAGTGGTAATGTGGGATGCTATCTCATAAAGTTCAGCTATGAGGCTTAAAATATTTAAAAATGATTCTTATATATTTATTACTCATAGCTTGGACACCAAAGCTCCAATACTTCCTTTACTGAGCGGTACTGTGGGATACTCACTCATATTGTTGAAGTATGAGGTGTCAAAGCTATTCAAATGATGTTTAAAGTTTGATAACTAATAGATTGACTAATAAGAGACCTCAGACATTTAGTGAAAGCATTCTGATACTTCAGAGGCACAAGAGAAGTCCTGGAGGGTCTTTAGAAAACATTTAAACACAGTATGGGGTAAAAATGGCAAATTGTGGTTCCAAAACCACATTTCAGCTCAGCTCAAGGCTATATTGAGACTATGGGACCACAAGTGAGCCCAAGGAGTAAAAGAATTTACACCGTGTAGTGTGAAAAGGTGGATAACCTACTACTACCCTCGAGTAAGATGAAAAACCAGGTCCATTTATATGTGACTAGTTAGGCCGTCATATAATATGTCCTTCATGTGACTTGGAAATAGCTATAAGTTTGTAATGAAAATGAACAAGATACAATTATAAAATAACCTCTGAGAATATCATATATTATATGCATGAGCTTCATCATTGCATTTCTTTTTTATCACTGACATGGTTCAAGATATGATTAAAAGAACCTTCTATAGTTTAAGAATAATCTTTTCAAAGAAAATTACATGGAGAATAAGTGGGTATTTTTAGTATTTTGAGCACCATATTTTTCTTATCAAGCAGGTATAGTGCAGAATTTCCCACCCTTGACAATGATTTAGAGATAATTATAGAGCATATAATTTGTGTTTATACAGTAAAGAAAAAAGAAATTTTTGCTCACCCTTTGAATGTGAATATTAATTTTAATGAGATATTTTATTACTTAATGGTCTTCCAAATTCGGCTATCGATTACTCAGTGATTCCCTAAGAATTATGTGATACAGGAAGAATATCTCTCAATCAGAAATGAAAATAATTGGAATTTGATAAATTAAGCATTGATACCTATTTTTTAAGAGCACCATTTGTTTCAGATAAAAAGTTCATCATGCCTGAATTTGAGATTTTGACTTACGATTGGGATGACAAAAGAAAATTAATTAATATTCAAATATAAGAAATTATGAAATGGTTTTGGAAACCAATCTAAAGAAGTCTCATCTATCATCATATATTTCAAAGCCAAAATTTTTGATCATTTTAAGTTTATATACACTGTCTTCTGAAACAAAACACACCATAAACACTTATTAAAAGAAGCTCTGTGAATAAGAATGCATAGTTTTCTGAAAGATAAAAATGATAATATGTGATAAAATAAACCTTTTAGATGCAGATCCTCATTATTATACAGAAAAATCTTCTATAATTTCATTTTTCAAGCAAAGACGAGATTCTTTATTGTATTAAAATGCCAAAAAATGAACAACATATGTTTGGTATTTTTTTCATTATTAGTATTTTCAATGCACAAAAATTTGTGTCCCCAGTAATATGTTTTTGTGGCTTTTGTTTTGATAAAAAGTATTTTTTTATTTTTCATTTGAATTATAGATAATTTACCTTCAAATTAAATTGTGTTCAAATAATATGATAAATATAGCATCAATCCAAGAATGTTAAAACAAAAAGTTGTAAATTTAAGCTCAAAGATGAGCAATTTGCACATTATTTTTAATTAGGAATTTATCTTCATTAGTATTTTGGGTAATGGAAGCTACGAGGAGGCGCAAAACTATCATGATAAAATCATTTTCCTCCTTTTTAAAAGTTTATATTATATCTGAGTAATGCTACTAGGACTTAGAGTTTTGCATTCTAGCTACCAGGAAAAAATGAAATTATGAGGTCTATTACCTCTTTTAAGGTGTAGATTGAATCACACTTTTTCAGGAGGAATATGTGTACTATGAGATTTCCTTGGGACAGATTACTCATATGCTATAGAGTGGCGTGTGCAGGAAATATATTATCTGATTTAAAGTAAATATTTCATTATGACTTCTTTTGCACCACTAACGACAAACTACTACTAACAATAAATTTTAATACTTCAACCAATAAAAAATTGAAAAATGTGAGGGTTTCTTTAATAGTTAATATTCCAAAAAAGCAAGTGACAGCTGACGTCCTTCAGAAGTTTCTTTCATTTCATATTTTTATAAACCCCCTGAATGCTGATAAAACTCCCTAAAACGATGATTAAAATGATGGCACATAGAATAACTCCGCTTATTCCAGTTTTCTTGCAGTGATGGTTCATAAAAATAATATCTTCCAATACTAAAAAGGTTGGGGGTTGGTCTATATCAGCTGGTGCAGACAGGCCCCATAAGCTATCTCTACAATACAGAGGTCATTCATATTTGGTAGTGTAATAAACCCCCAAGCCCACTTCAAAAGGCTGGGAGTGGTTTTTTATCCACTGGTTTGAAAAGCTTTATCACACCATCTCCAAGACTGTGGGGTTGGTTCCAAAAAGCTGGTGTGAGAAACCCCCCTAAAACCAAATAACAAAGGAAGGGGTCCTTTTTTGAACAACCCCCCAAAGCAAAATTTAAAAGCCAGGGTTTTTTTTCACTAGGTGGTGCAAACAGCCCCCCAAAGACAGCTGTAAAAGGCTGAAGAGTTTTTCGCATCAGCTAGTGCAAAAACACACCAAAAACCAGCTGTAAAAGGCCTTGGGTTTTGAAAACCAGCCTCTGCAGTGTTATGCTCTTGCAGGTGGCCCCTGGTGGCACGAATTAAGAAAAACACTGAGGCATAATGGGTGGTTTCTCTCCACAGAAATAATAGCAGAGAGGCTTCCCAATGGAGATTAGCAAGGAAAACCTCATTTCCTGCTACATGGGTGATTTAAACGCATGAAGAAGTGAGTAAATAATACAGATGCAAGCCTTACCAGCTAGGGGAGGAACAATTGAATGTTTGCAGTTCATCCAAAAACACTGTCTTAAACCAAAAAATTATTGAAAAAAATATTTCCTTACTACTTTTTTTCACAAAAACTGTATTCTTACTGGCTTTTTTCACAAAAACTATTCTTGTACTAGCTTTTTTCAAAGATCTATTTGTGTACTAGGTTTTCTCAAGAAAACTGGCTTTTAATAGTTTCTTTCAACCTAACCATCTTTTGCTAGTTTTTTTTTAAAAAATGTTTTTTTGACTAGTTTTTTTACTGGTTTTTTTTCAAAAAAGGTTTTACTAGCTTCTTCAAAAAATATCTTTTAAATATTTTTTTTGTAAAATATTTTGTTACAAGTATTTTCAAAACAAACTATTTATAAATAGCTTTCCAAAAAGAAGATTCAATTAGTTTTTTCAAAAAATCAATTTTTTGGAAGAAGGTAGTTTCCTGAAAAAAGATCAATTCTTTTAAGTGGAGCTCTTTTTTTTTCACGAAAGATTTTTTCTCAAAGGAATTAGCTAGGTTTTTAACATAAAAACACCTTTTCATTATTTTAAAAGAAAAATATATGTTTTCATGGAAGCTTTCCCAAAAAACGTTTTTCTTATGAAAATGCTGTTTTTTTCTCAAAAATATACATTTCTTTTCAAATAAATGCTTTTTTGAAAAAAACTAAGTTATCAGAAAACAATGATTTTTTCAAAAAAAAATTTCTGTCAAAAGATATTATTTCTTTTTGGGTAGAGCTATATTTTTCAGAATATATATATTTTTTTTTCAAAAATACTGAGGCCTCCAAAAAGACCTTTTTAGGTGGTCATTTTTTTTGCAAAAGAATTAGTTGCCACTCAAACTTTGAGTTTTATTCAAAATGAATCATTTTCTTTGAAGCTCTAACTTTCCAGAAACAAACTTTTTTTTTCAAAAATAACCAATGGCTTTCAACTTCATAAAGCCAGGTTTTTCTACTAAGGAAAGTGTTTTTTCAAAAGAGTCTGATATTTCTGTAGAAAGAAAAAAACATTCTCATATCAAAAATATTTTTGAATTTTTTTTTTAACATTAAGAAAAATAAAAGACTATTCCTTCCCAAAAATAAAATTCAGAAAAACTTTTTTTTATTTTAAAAAAAATATTAAAATTTATGAGGAATCTTAGAGTACAACTTTATGAAATTCGGAAATTAAAATGGGATGGTTCAAAACTAATTTCTTAGTTATGATAGGAAAGATAACATTTAATTTCTTTTTATCACACTGAAATGCAAAAATACTATTTATGAATATGAGCTATAGATATTAATCCATATGTGTGAAGAACATGATATTTTAGATCAGGAATTTCCTAATTTAAAACTTCTTTTATTTATACAATGAACCAAAAATCAGAAAAGAGATATTAAATTCATAGTCTCCATGGAATTATTTATTGCTTCAAACTATTTGTGACATTCAATATTATTTTCTTCTCATCCATTCCTTGATGTTATCACTGAATTTAATCTCTTTGATCTTATCAAGTACTCTTCTCTTAAATGGGATTAAATTTGGTTCTCTTAAATACTTGGAGAATTTCCTTTGTTTCAGATTCCTGAGAAAAATATAAATCTTGACTTCAATTTATTTTCAGAACACAAAATGAATTAACATTCATTATATAATGGATAATCTCTTCATTTATGCCAAATACTTTTGAAAATTCTTCTCAAGTAGAATTCCTGATCATTCTTTAAGTTAAAATGAGTGGAAGCCTACTGATCAGAAGCATAGAACTCTAGAATAGACCTGAGTCAAATTTGGATTTTATGTGATGCTTACTGTGGGATGAATTAATTATTATCACCAAGACCTTCTCTTGAGAGAAATGAAAACATTTGATTTCCATCTGCTAAGAATAAAGCAGGAATTTGGAAATGATATCACGGGAAAAAGAAATTAACATATTAAGAACAGACAGAGTATTCCAAAGAGCTCTCCTGGTCATGATGTGTGACTGGCCAGAAAGTTACTCCAAAATTTCTCTGGTGAAAGGAGGTTGCCTACTCACCAAAATGAAGAAAAAAACTGTTTTTTATTGGAATTCTTGAGTATTAAATCTTTCAAAAACAAAGGTACTCTTAGAATTAACAATAAATAATGGGAATCTTCGTTATTGTTTAATTTATCATATTAAAAAACTGATAACTAGGGAAAACAGGGATTTTAGAAAATTAAAAACCACTATATTATTGTAGTAGAGCCCTTTTAAGTGTAATCAAACTATTTATTTGGTGTCATTCTCAGAGCTATAAATTTTATATTAATTTATAATAGATCAATAATGACACTTTGGGGGACTGAAAGTCCCTTTTAACATATTTTGGACAATTGTTTAGCTTATTAAAATGTGTTTTGAGCTTATTTGGACTTTGTTTTCTATTTTGACCCTGTAAAAGTGAGTACTTGCAAGTGTTTTGCTAATGCCAAGGTTTTTACTTCATTTTTTGGGAAAATATATCATTTAAGAAAATGTAATTCTATTATCAAAGATATATAAATAATAAATTTTCTTTCCAATATTTTTAACTTACAAATATATAATTTATATCTATAATTTTATTATCTTTACCTTTAAAAAAGTATAAACTATATTTTTTATTGAGGTTTTTTGAAAGAATATATAAATAATATGATTTTCATTTAATTATTTTTATAAAAAAAGGGCTTGAAGACTTTGCTACCTTTACTTTGAGCTCAAAATGGCATTAGAATGGATTATTTTAATAATTTTTGATAAATTTCATTAATAATTGAGGAATTAAATTCAGTGAAAAATATAAACCATATTTTTATTGAATGCTTAAGGTGTGAATTTTTTTTTGTATCAAAGAAACCTGAATATTTCATTTAAACCAATTTGGGAATGAAAATTGATTGAAACAAATTATTTTTGGTAATTTAATTTATAATTGAATATCTTTCCCCATAAAAAAAATAAGTTATATTTTTGCTTGAATTTTTTTTTTACAAATTAAAGTTTTATTTAGTTACCTTTTTTCTATAAAAAACTGTTTGTACTTCTATTTTAAATGATTTTAGGAATGGAAATTGAATAAAACAATTCTTTTTGATAGGCTTCATTAATAATTAAATATTCTCTTTCATTAAAAATATGAATTATATTTTTCTAGGATTTTTTTGAAAATAAAAATAAATAGAGCCTATAGATATTTTATTTTATTTTATTTTATTTTATTTTATTTTATTTTATTTTATTTTATTTTATTTTATTTTATTTTATTTTATTTTATTTTATTTTATTTTATTTTATTTTATTTTATTTTATTTTATTTTATTTTATTTTATTTTATTTTATTTCATTTTATTTTATTTTATTTTATTTTATTTTATTTTATTTTATTTTATTTTATTTTATTTTATTTTATTTTATTTTATTTTATTTTATTTTATTTTATTTTATTTTATTTTATTTTATTTTATTTTATTTTATTTTATTTTATTTTATTTTATTTTATTTTATTTTATTTTATTTTATTTTATTTTATTTTATTTTATTTTATTTTATTTTATTTTATTTTATTTTATTTTATTTTATTTTATTTTATTTCATTTTATTTTATTTTATTTTATTTTATTTTATTTTATTTTATTTTATTTTATTTTATTTTATTTTATTTTATTTTATTTTATTTTATTTTATTTTATTTTATTTTATTTTATTGTATTTTATTTAATTTTATTTACAAAAACTCCTCATAATTCCTTTTTCACTGCAACTTGTGTGAAAATTGAGAGCTTGTAATATTTTGAGTAATCTTAATTAATAATTGAATATCTCTGATTAAAGAAGGAAATCATATTATTCATCCAATATATATATATATATATATATGTATATATATATAAAGAATTAATAACTTAATTTTGTTTTCCAAAAATGCTAAAAATTAATCATTTTTTTGAAATTTTAAATAAGACTTGGAGATTGTATCTATTTGCATATTTTTACGGAAAAATTGAGAAATTTTATTGAATGTAAAACCTTTATTTATTTATTTTTTGTATTCAGTAAAGATAAACATCATATTTCAATCTGATTGTTCCTAAGATAGATGCATAGCTCATGAATTTATTCCTTGTTTGAGATCTACAGGCTAGAATGAATCCAGAATCTCAGGTTGTCATATTTTGACTAAGAAAATTCAATTTTTCAAATCTTTTTGAAATATTTATTGAATCGATAAAAATTATCAATTATTTGGAGTTTAATTAAAAATCTAGTTTTTTGGAGTCAAAAATTAACAAGTTCAACTTCATCTCTTTTTTGAAATTAAAAATAAAATTTAAATTCCAAGTTAAATTTGACTTGAAAATTTAATAATTTAAATATAAATATTGAGAATATGAAGTATTCTTTTTTCAATTGAGAAACTGAATATCCTCCAAATAATGAAAATTAAGTTTTATTCAAATTAAGATATCTCATTTTCAATTATAAAAACAAGATTTTCTTCAGTACAAGTCATAAGAAGGAAATATCTGGTTCTCCACATTAAAATGAATTTAACATAGTATCTTGAAGAACAAAAGTATTATTTGAAGCGTTTATTTTGTCAAAATGATTAATAATCTCTGAGTGAAAGAAATTCTTCTAAACACTCAATAGTCAAAACAGAGAAACTCTTTTGTAACACTGCAATTGGAATCTGTAAATAACTCAATCGAAGAAACAGTAAAGACAGCTGAAATCACTTTTAGAGTTCACTCTTGAATTTTATAAAGGTATTTTTGAATGAAACAGAAGGTAGAAATCTTTTTTTAAGAGTTTTTATTTTTTATTATCAACAATGACATCACCTCAGCTCAGAGAGCTTGGAGTACCAAGAAATGAACCTGCACAAAGGGAAAGAGCCATAAGTGGGTGTTGTTATAAAGGAAAAGACGTTGAGAATGGCAAAGTAGCCAAGATTATTTTGACAAGGGGTTGGAAAAAGATACTCCTAAAAAGGATTTAATGGACTCAGAAGAAATAATTATTTTCAAACAACTTCTGTTCAATATACCCAAAGGGGGAATCAGAATAAAGAAACTCATCCAGAAAAAGAGACTTGAAGCCTTATAAAGCATATTTATCTAATAAATAAATATTGATGAATATATCATTTAATCACAGCTTTCTTCAAGAAGTGGTAAAAGCCCCCGCTTGAAAACCATCAGTATGCCTTTCTCCAAGAGGAACCACAAATTCATTGGAAATAAACTAAGCTCCACCTGCAATGGAAATAGGAATAAATAAAAGTTCTTAGAGATGAGATTTATAAAATCACTAAGTATAAGAGACTTAGAATCCAAACTTTGGAAAACATAGATTCCAGTTTGGACAAGATATGAAAAGAGCTCCAATACCAAAGAAGATCTCAAGAGAGTCAGCTCAATGAACAGCAGAAAATCTCAAGAGGCGTAGAGATAAATGCAGAGGAAATATTAAGGCTCAAAGATAACTTTAGGAATATTTACTTGAAAGCGGAGGAACAAGTAAATAGCTTGAGCCCACCCAAGATGAGATAAGGAATGGATGCACCAGTTGAAAGTGAGCCATGGAGACAAAATAAGCCTGACACAGAGGTAAAACCAGACAAATCACAACAATTGAATGGAGAAAATAATACGATATTTAGATCTCACTTAGTTTACCAAGAGGATGAAGATATGAGTAACTCAGAAAAAATGCTCTGAGACAGCTCCTAGAGGCTAAAAACTGGCCTATTTTTTAAGGAATTGGAGACTATGACAATATGGAGCTGACTGATTAAATTGATAGTCTACTTATTGATGTAAAAAGAGTTAAATATTGATGTATTAATCAAAGGCTAGATAAAGATTTTCAATTTAATTCTAATTTTTGTTATAAAAATTGAAAGAAATACATGGCTGGAAAACTGGACATGGTGTAAAAATCAAATTATCCCAAGATAAAGAAATGGAGCTTGGCTTTTGTAAAAGATTTTTTTCCCCAAAATTTGAATGGTGTTTGAGGAAGTAAAACAGAATTAAGGATATTTATCCTCACAGTAAAACAAAGATGAGAAATCATGAGATGCTAAAAAAACTTCCAGGGGATTCGAAACATGAATTAGAATGCAGATTGTTTAAGGAGTGCACCCTTGATGATATAGAAAATAATTTGTAAGATGTTGAGAAGAGAACATCAATAGGGAGAAATAACTCTTAATAAACTGATTATAAAAGAGAAAAGGGAAGACCATCTCCTAAGAAAAATTATCCCAATAATGAAACAGCACCAAGGAAGAATACCTGTAACAACTGTGTCTCACCTGATCACTATGCAAATTACTTTCCGAAATGAAAGAAGGTACTTGAAATAGAGGAAGGTCCAGAAGACCAGACAGACAAAATTTATGAATGTGGTAGAATGTGTCGTGGGATTAGAGGTTAATGAAATAGTGAATCATTCCCCATGGACCAATAAATAGTTAAATATAAGAAAGAACTACCCCAAGGGATCAACTCCACCCTCAATAGGAATAATATTTACCAAAGAACCGTTTATGATGGATGGAGCAAGAGAACAATATATTACCAAAGAATTTTGTAAATATCAACATCAGGCGTGCAATAACATGAAAATTTAATTCTTACATTTAAAAGAAGAAAAATCCGTTGATCCTTGACAAAGCGGAGAACTGCTCAGTGGTAGCCAAGAAATACTGGGACAAAAAATATACACACTGATGTGAAAGATTACTTCCAATGGATACTGGAAATTGCAGAGATTCCTCAAAGACACTTCAGAAAGAGATAATAATACCACAATTGAAGGAGAACTAAATATTAAATATTGAGTCTTTGGTACTTGAAAATGCAGAAATTAATGGTCTCCTACTGGGTACAGACTATAAAAATGTGTGTTCTATAAGAATAGATTATGACAAAAGAAAGAAAATGAAAATTTGGGATTCCAGAAAGAGAAAATGAACACAAAAAATAAAACACAAAATATGGCACAAAAAGTAAACCTTAGTGAATGAAAAGACATGAAACCAGGTAAAATAAAGTGGAAAATAGAAAGAAATACTATAAATGGGAGGATACATATGAAACGACTCAGAGTATCAGAAAGAATATAATTTTTTCTGTAGAGGATATGTCATCCTGTGACTAAAAGCCATAAGACCAGAATGAAACCTAAAATACCATAAAATATGATTCTTAATCAAAAGAGCGGAGGAAATATCTTTTGCCTTTATAAAGACAAATAAAGGAGTAATGAGGTCATATATATAAAAAGAACCTCTGTAGAAATAAATCCTGTAAGCTTCACTATAGGAAAGAGGAAATATTTCCCTTTCAAAAAAACATCATTATTATCAAAAACTGATAAGAATAAACTATTTCATTAATTATGTAGGCTCTTTCTTAGAATAAACGTTAATATTTCCCTCTCAGCTGAAATCTTTAGGTTTTTCAAAATACCAATGATGCGGGTTCTTTTATTTAAGCTATTAAATAGGGTTATCCAGTGGTACTATTTTCAAGAATTAAGACTCTCTGGATAAAAAGATACCATGCCCCTACTATTTGAATGAATAAAGAGAATAATGCAATTTTTTATCTCTCACCTAGCTTTGAAAGTATTTATTATAGAACGATCAATTAGTATATCTTCTGAAATAGCTACAGTAGAAATACATGAAGATGCAATATTTATTCCTTTATCTTGCACAAATAGAAGGTTATTGGTATTTTTCTCTAAAAACAACAGAAATAATTTGAAATTGTATAGCTTTGGAATAATTGGGTCAAATTGAGCCAAAAATGTGACCATCTTGTAGGTACTATTTGTAACTAAAGATTGAGCCACTTTTGAGGCCTTTATTTTGAAAAATAACAAATCTATAATCCTAAACCAAGTGGTATTGCGGGATAATATCCCATACAGTTGAAATAAGAGGTCTCAAAAAGCTGCCTCTCTATTAACTACTAATATCTTGACTAGGAAGAGGCTCCCAGAAATGTCTTGTAAATCTTATGATGTTTCAGAAGCACCAGAACAAGCCTCGAGGGATTTAGCCCTGTATGGGGTAAAAATTGCAGCTTTCAGTCTCAGAGCCACATTTATACTCAATTCAAGGCTGTATTGAGACTGTGGGACCACAACTGAGCCAAAGGAGTGAAATATTTCACTCTGTGGTCGTGCTAAAAGGTGTATAAGCTCCAGCTACCATGAAGATGAAAATAAGTATTCTTCTCATCAAAATAAGAAATGATATTGTTTTGTATTGGAATTATTATGTAGTAAAGCTTTCACAGAAAATAATTACTCTAAAAATTAACAAGAGATAATTATAATTGTAATTAAACCTTTAATTATTATAGTGAAACAACTGATAATCAGGGGAACCAGGGATTTTAGTAAATTCATCACCACTATATTATTATAGTAGACCCCTTTTAAGCTCATTTAAAATATTAATTCTTTGTCATGGTCATAGTTATAGCTTTTTTGCACACCGTATAATAGAGTAATCCTGAAGGAGTTGGTATGTGGCTAGAGCTAAAGGCCTACTTGATAAATTCAAAATTTTGGTACTTTGTTGTGGGGTCTGTGAGAATCTGTCTTTTCTTTTGAAGTGAAGGTTAAAAAAAACTAACTTTTGATATAGGGGTGCTTCCAGGAAATGAATGGAAACATTGGGAATATCTTACTGAAAGCTTCAAAAATCCTACCAATTTCACACGGCTTGCATTAAAGATGAAAAACATTAGTTAAGGGGTGAAATTAAGTTTTAAGCTCATCTCTTTCTTATTAATAATTTCTAAGTTCCATATTTATTTGTCAATAATAATCAAATTCCATTCAATTGTGGAATACCCTCATGAATACTGTGTCTATATGACCAGTACCTTCTTAGTTTATAACTTAAAGGTTGGTGGAATTATTTATAGTATATTAATTTAATGCTCATCCCCTGTCTGTCTCTATGGGCTGACAGTATAGGAGTTTGGTGAGATTGTAGCATGAAATTATCAATAGATTCTTCAGGTTATTTCAATAGTAATTCCCTTTTTTTGAAAGAAAATTGGTAATAGCTGTTGTTATGTATAAAATTAAGGCTAAGTCTGGTATCATTGTGTAAACCTACTGTGGGCCTTTCAGCAAAGATGTTACTTGGTGGTTCTAAAATGAAACTTATAGAATCTGAGGGGCAAGTGAAAATAGCACCTTTGGATTTAATAATTGCAGTGGAAATCAAGCGATTCTACATCCTTGCAAATGGTACCATTGAAAATACCTCTTCAAGTTCTTCATTAAATGAACACACATAATGAGTCTATGATGAGATCTAAGTCTTTTAGATGATAACTTAAAGTTAAGCTTTATGCTCAGAAAGGGCTTACAACATTCATAGCTGGGCTGTTTCTTATCGGTTGATAATAAGAGTGATATTTTATGAAAAGGAGAAATTTCCTATTTAAGATGGTCATGGGTAAAGGTTGCCTTTGTTTCCAGCTCCCGTCTCTTTTGAAATTTGTCACATTTTGAAGCCCTCAAATATTCAGAATTTGACTTAAAAGTATTTTGAATCCTCAAAATAAAGCTTCATACTACCTTGTATATTGAAAAGTGAATTTCCAAATAACTGAGGATTTGAATTCTAAAAAATACAACATAGAGGTTTTGAGTATATTGAAGAATTGAAACTAAAGCTAAGCGGAGTTTGATGAAGAAGAATTCTAATTAAATGGAAGAGAATGTTTGATATTTTGTTTACTTATTGGAATTTCCAGATTCATTTTTCATCAATAAAGGAAAGAATATCAATCTTTATTGATTACAAACTAAGCTGGTAGTAAAATTAGAAATTCTTGACTTTCTCATGGGGAGTAAATTATATATATCCGTTCACTTTTAATAAAGAGAATCAAAAATCAGAAGCTAAGGAAAGACCTTTGATTTAATGAAAACTGTTTTGATATTAAGTCCTGTATTCATGAAAAATTCTGAAAGATTAACCATAAAAACCAAGAGAATATGTGTGAGACTTGAATTATGCTTTACATACTCAACTAGGAAACAAATAGCACTCAAACAGATTTTGGAATTTAATACAAAAATAAGTCATTCAAATATCCAAGATTCATCATTTTTGATCAAGAAAGCTATGGATAAATGTTTTGTGAGTACCTAAATACATGGATTTAAGAACAGATTTGAGCTCTAAAGAGCAACTCAGACATGGAATATCCATGCGGTAGAAAATATTAAATGAACTCTATAAGGTGGTAATATGGAAAATATTTCAACATATCATCATAAATACCACATGAAAAATTTGTGTAAATTCTTGTTTTTTGCCTATTTACACCAAAATGATGGGATTCAGAAAACCTCCATGTTACACATACAATAAAATTATTGTTATGAAATTGTGTTTCAAGAAAAAGAATACTGTCTTTTTACACATATAGTGAATCTAAGTCTTGAAGGCGGAATCACTATCTTGGAATAAGAAATATTCAAGGGAAACCAAAGACATCAAAGAGAGCCAGGTTACCCAGCTTCTGAGGAGTCTGAGATGTAGAGGTATCTATAATTTGGAGCAATCAATGATGATTTCCCAATCAGTCTATTAAATAATTTTGGGAGATTTTTTACTAAGGCTAAGTCCCCTCAAATTATAATAAAATAGAAAAAAAGCTGCTATTTTGGAATGCTAAGAAGGTAATGAGAACCATTGACTCCTGTGGCCATGTCAATTATTCATTATTTACCATTGTTACACAGAAATTCACCAATAAAATTTCTTTTTTGACTAGTATTTATAAAATTATCTCATGGAAATTAGCTTTTAATACACTAATTGACTGCACCACAGAAAAAATGAGGTAAAAGTTCAAAATTTATTATAATACAATTATTGATGAATATCTCTGAAAGATTAAATACTAATGAAGGAATTAAAGATTTATGCTATGGCCAAAAATAATTGTGACTGATTAATATCAATTGAAGGTTGTACTTACAGTCACTTTCTTATGATTCCACATGGAACACTGAATCTTCAAAAATTCACAGAAATTACAGACTGTGATGGAATTTAAAATAAAATTGATAACTTTTAGAAAAAAAAATTTCATTTTTAAATGAAAAAATTCTCTGTAGTCAATTTAGTATTTTTAAATGATAAGTGGGTTGGTATCCATGGAAAATCACATAATTAAGTATTTATGATGATTTTACATTAAAAACGGTGATGTAGCCATAAATCCAAATTAGTAAAAAAGTTCCTCATTAATTGTGCGTTAAGTTTATTTTTCACACATCTGTGAGCTGTTTTAGACTTAAAAAAGCCTATCATTGCTTCTTTGTCCAAAAAATTAACCAATAATCACCTCAATGTTATACATCTATACCACTATATTACTACAAGGTATCATAAAATTAGGGTGCTGGTAAACACACATAGGCCCTTATGTGTTTTTACCAAGTTATGTCAAAAAAGTAAGTGGCATGTTTTTTTGAAGAAAATTCCTCAGGCTTACTTTTGAGTTTTTTTCATTTCATTTTGCTATATTTTTTCCAACATGGGATATGAAGATCCCCAAATTTTGTCAATTTTTTTGCCAAGTTTCTCCAGATTGACCAATTTGGAAGAATGGACTATTTTTTAAAGAAAATTCATTAAGAATGTTACCACTTATGAATTTCCATATGTTTTTTGGAAATGCGGGGGAGAATCTTGAGAATCAAAACACAGCCACCCAAAATTTTGGGATTTTTGTGGGCAGGACAATTTTAGGCCCAAAAAGTGATTTACTTTATATTTTTGGTTAATGTTTTTAAGTAAATTAAAAATTCCATTTATGAAATAAATATAATTAAAAATTCAATTTATGGAATTAGTGGAATAGAAAATGAAATTTATGGCATTAAAAGTGCCATCAATGGAATCAACAATAGCATAAAAATGCCATAAATGGCATCAACTTTAAAATTAAAATCTCATTTATAGCATTAAAATTGTCATAAATGCCATTTATGGAATCAAAAATAAAATAGAAATGCCATTCATGGAATTGACAATGGCATTTATGCCATTCATGCAATTAACAGTTCAATAAATGGGGTTTTTCCCAATAAAGGTGTTTTTTAGCTAGTTTTTGATGAAAGAACCCTTATGTGTTATTTACTAAAAACCTATGTGTTTTTACCAATACATGGTAAAAACACATCAGGGCTTACATGTTTTTACCAAATTTCTTATGTGGGTTTACCAACACCCTAAAATCATTATCAAATGTTTCAAATTTTTTTGAACATTTCAAAGAAATGAAATTAATAATATTCCTGTAAATTCTCATAGTGACTTAGTACTTGAAATTTATATCAATTAAATCTTCAATTTATTGCTGTGAGAGTACAAGTACTCTTCTTTAGCCTACTCATAAACCTTCTATTATTGGATTATAAAGGTTTTGAACTCTTATTTTGTGTGTTTATTTCTCTTGGGACGTATGATTTTTTTGGATTAATTTTAGAAATAGTAAGTTTTCAAATTCTATTATACTCAATCATCTCTAAAATTCTTTTCAAAATGAATAATATTAAGTATTATCATTTTAGAATTATAAATTCTCTATACTCAATTATCTCTAAAATTCTTTATCAAATAAATGATATTCAATATCAATCTCCTGGAATTGTATTTTCCAATATTGTTCAGTCCATAAAAATTCATTGTGAGGTAAAAAATCCACTTTAAGTATAATTGAATCTGGAAGAGAAATAACACCCATAAAATAAATAATATGGTTGGTAAAATATTTTTGTGATATGATAAAACTTTTAATACAACTATGAAATGATATTTTTTTTCATTTTATATAAATTGATTAGTAATTCTATAATTTTAAAGCTTGAGTAATTAAAAATTGAGACTTATTGTTATATTAATTTTCTCTTTATGATAACAATCTTGAGGAAAGTCATAGTACACTAGTCTTATTTGGATAATTTCCTTATTAGAAAAGAAAATTATAATATGTTTCATTTGATTTTTAAGATAAGTGGTTTTCTATCTTTGTCTTTATTGTTCATAATTTTTATGCATTTATTTTTGAATGAATTTTTTTCCAAACCATTATAATTGATAATTAAATTTCATCAAAATTATCATAAAACTAATTTATTATGTTATAAATACTATTGATAAAAGAATGAGTATAAAAAATGTTCTTTAAGATGAAACACATTGAATTGATGCTATTTTATGAGTAATGAGATTCCCCATTCCATAAAAACCTCTTCACTAGGTGCTGGAGTTGCAACTATTGAGAAATAGTATTTTCCAATCTTTGATAAGATTTGAAATGTTGTCTCATTGATATTTCAAAATTTGAGAATAGAGGTTGAGTAATCTGGTGTTTCACATTGTAAATATTCAAGGATTTGCTTTCTTTTAATGGGCTAAGCTGTGTTTAAGGCTTTCAGATTTATAATTTTTGCTTCAAAATGTAAGATTAATGGCTTCATGTTCCAGAAATGTATTACTCATATACTTCTTTGAGTATTTTGAGGGATTAATCCTCATATTAGATTGGTCCTGATTCTTGTTTTGCTAGTTCTTATGCAAAAGATTATATTGAGTAAATCAAATTAGCTTGGGGAAAGAATTAACGATTAAGAAATTGGGATAGAAATGATATTAGATATTATAATAGATTACAAGCTTAGGATACTATTCATTTGTTGCATAAAATAATTGAATCCTTTGAGAATGTATTTTTTTGGCTTCGAGAAAGTTTTCAAGGAGGAAGTGATACTTATTAATTGATAAGCCACATGATTTATATGAATAAGATTGACCTTGACTAGTGAAAGTTGCAAAAACTTTCACATGATTTATATGAATAAAATTGACCTTGACTAGTGAAAGTTGCAAAAACTTTCACAAAGTCACATTTTTTCTTGAAGCCATTCCCAATACTCTTCATGAATTACTTGCTAAATATTCATGAATAATCATAATGAACTAATTGAGTAGCTTATATTAGTCAAAATAAAAATTAAGAATTTGTTCAAATCTCCTCCTTATCTATTGCATGAGAAATATATTTTTGAGTGATATTTTGCTCTTTTTGAGCTATTGGACCAATTATTTTCCCCTTTGGCCCTGCGATATATTGCATTTATAGATAAAGTTATCAGATGGATTTTTCTGTTTCAATTCTGGAAATAGAATTTGATGGTTTGGACTCAATACAGTTGAATTTTACTCTGTAGATTGATTTTGGGATACATCATTTTTCCATGATCAACTTTGAATTTTTCACATAAGGTATTTGATTGTCGGCTAATGTGTATTAATAGTTTTTTTAAATTTTTGCATTGATCCTTCAAATTATTTCAATGTGTCTTTTGCATCAGGATTAACAACATTTCCAAAAAAATAAATATTTAAATCACATATTTACAGCAGTGTGTCCTTTACATTCAGCTCCATGAAGAAAGTTTTCGACGAAGCATTATCTAAAGATATTTCGATGAGTTGTTTACCTATAAAGGAAAAGTTTAAGTGATATTCCTTATTTTTATTTTAGAAAATACCATTTTCATCATCAAATTCATAATCACTTGATTTATTTATCTTGATGGCTTGTCATTTGAAGCCTTGTGGCTTTGTTGTATCTTTTATAAAAAATATTGAGAATTTTAAAAGAATCTTAGTATTATTGTTTTTCTGCATGGGCTTCAGGAAATTTAGAGAAACAAACATTTGTTTTGATTTGTTCTTGATCATTAGACATTTAATGGAATGCTGAAGTAATACATGTAATTCCTCCAGGGCCAAAACAACTTTTTATAAAAAATGTGTCTTTCTTGGAAACTTAAAAATCTGAAGAACTCCCTTCTATTATCCAATTATTTCCATTCAATGATTTCAGATATGATTGTTTAAATTAGTAATTTGGTTCCTTTCACAGTGAATCAGTTAGTATAGGATTTCTATATTAAGATTTAGATAATATTACTATCAATAAAGAGTACTTTAAATGTTTTTATGAATAATAATAATACATTTATTATAGAAACAAATAGATGTTTTATTTCTTACTAATTTTTTAGATTTTCATATGTTTCCAGTAGTATAGAATTAAGGCATTAATTTTAGCTAGAATCAATTAGAAGAAGTATTATCAATGAAAATTTCTATTGAATAGTATAAGATTATTTCAATAAATGATTGTATATTACAAAAGTAATGAGTTTTATTTCTTGAAGAAAAATATGGACTTTGGAGAATCAAATTTTGGAATTAATCATAAGCTTACTATTAAGCCAAAAATAACATTTAATTATTTTGGAGGAGTGATTTTCTGAATTAAAAGTATATTAAATATCACTAATAAGAGAAATTCAGCTAAAAAACTATCAAAAATGGAAATATTATTTAATTTCACTTTTTTATGATTGATTAAGAAACTTCAAAGACCTTATGAGGAATATTGTATTTAATATAGAATATTCTATTAACGGTATACTGACTTAACTGAATGATAATGATGAATAATGGAAAAACAGGCAATATTGGTGTAAGGTTTGACTATGAAAAAATAATTAAGAATTACTAATATTTTACTTATTGTACTCTGAATGTCCTCATATAAATGAATAATCAGATATAAAATGATACATTAGTAATATATTATCATAATGATGCCATAAGAGACTTATATTATTTATTAAAAATAACATAATATAATACAATAAATGTATTGATATATTTATGGAAATTAATTATTGTTACAAAAAAAAAATGCATAAGAAACTGTTAATTATTAGTAAAAACCAATTTATAACAATAATATGACAAATATTAAATTTGTATATTGATATAAATACTATTGATATTAATAAGGAAATTATTGATTAATAGTGATAGAGAAAAATATTAAAATAAGAGAAAGTAGCTTACTTTTAGTGCTTAATATAACAATTAAACTTAATTTTATGCCTAATAAAGTAATTAAAAATTTTTGAGAATGTAGTTACAATAAAAAAAGAGAAATAATTTTTTTACAATTTTCAAATAAAGATTGATGTAATCTTGTGAAAGATAGTGGTTGATATGGATAAAGACTTTGGTATTTTATATTATAAGATTATATATAAGAGATTGAAATTATTTATCTTTTATTTGATATTTTTTTGAATTTGATGTATCTGAGGGGGGGGCAACAGAGGAAGTAGGGTTCTTTATATAGTAAAGATTATTTCTTCTAGTAACCAGATAGCTTCCAGAGGAAGTTTAATGATGTTATCCACTTGAATGGATCAATTTTAGAAGGTTTAGTAATGATTACATTATTATCAAACCTTTTTATCTCATTAGTACACCATATTTTAAAGCTATCACTGTAAATCTAATTTTCTGATATCATAAGCTTTAAATAAGACTGACTTTCGTGAAACAAGGTATTTTAAATAATAAAATAGAAATTTACACAAGTTTTATCTCTCATCAAACTGTTAAGCTTAAAATAAGATTGCAGTTAAGGATCAAAAATGACCATTTTTAAACCTTAGCTTTAATATTTGATGAATTTTGAGTTTTGGATGCAACTGCAATTGAGATAGTAAATTCTAATAGATTGGAATGTTCTTTCTAATTTTGTAAGAGGACTTAATTTCATCATGAAAACTCTAATTCTGCTTATTTTTCTTGTAATACATCTTTTCTGTCAAAATTGGCTATTTTAGACTTCAAACCATAATTTCATAGGATTATACCTTGAATATCATAATTCAAATTGAATCATTATTCATGTATAAGCTAGTGAAATCTTAATATATAATTTATTCCAAGATTGGAACACTTTCAACTTTAAATAGTCAACTGGTGTTGCTATTTTGACCTATTTCTCTTTACCATTCTTAGCCTTTCCTATAGCTTGCCAAATAAAGCTTATAGATTTATTTTAAAAGTTATTTGATGGCAAATTTTACTTAAGATAAAGTATTCATCAATATTAGGAAACAGCCATGAATATATCCACTGATCATAAAAGTGCATATATCCAGGTATCTCAGTAAGTATTGTGCTTAAAGGTATAGCATAAAGGAGTCATATATGTATTTATGGATGGGGCATCTAATTGTTAGATTTTTTTTAAATTTTGTTTCATTGGTTTCTGAGATATTCAGAAGCTTATGCCTCTTTAGGGAATTTCCACTTATTCCAATTGTTTTTAAGTTTTGAATTTTAATTCTTATTATTAAGTTAAGTTTTTTGATATTTTTTGTGAACTTTTTTATATTTTATCATATCTCAAAGGCTCATAATTAGAAACAGTTTAGGCCTAAAAAAGCCCAAAAATGTCTGAAAAGGTGGTAACCAAGAGTAAATAGGTGAGAAAAAAATAACTTATTTGGTTTGATGACAACACATGTCATGTCATAAATAAAATAATCATGATTACCTAATTATGTGATTTTATGTGGATAAAAACGATTTATAGTCAATAATTAATAAATTTAACACTTTCAAAATTATTCACTTTTGAATTGGACATTGGTTTCTCAAAGTGCTAAATTTCATTGGAAATTTTATCACAGGTTAAAATTTTTGTGAATTCTTTGAGATTTAGTGTTTCATGTAGAATCATAAACAATTGAATGACAGTAAAATATTCAATTAAAAATAGAAAATAATAATAATTTATGGTTTGAATTTAATATAAAAAATTCTCATCCACAAATCTTTACAGTGATTGATAACTGTAATTCTAATTATCTCTTCAAAGTTTCCCTCATTTTCCACCTAGTGCACACTGATAAAAAGATAACATCATGTTTCCATGAAGCTATTCCATGGATGATAGACAAAAAAAGGTCGCAAAAATTATCTTTAGCTTCTCCATGGTAAATAAGCAAGAATTTCCATGGTTACAGGACTCAGAGGTGCTCATTGCCTCTTTGAAGAATAAAAATAGGAGCTTAATTTCTATTTTATCATGATTTGATGGGACCTTGTCACAGAAATAAAGACAGGAATAGAGGGAATAATCTCAATAATTTTTTGAATTAATTAAGACAGAAATAAATTGAATAATGTAGATAAGCTTGGTATAATTGAGGGTTCACTTGCGACCAGAAAGGGGGTTTAATTGAAGATCCACACTAAGAACCCAATAAAATTAGGATAAAAAATACCTCCAGAACAGACCTGGATTCAATGCAGGTGGAAAATTCTGTATACATATAGGATAAAAATACTGTATTGGATACAAAAGTAATGGCTTCCAATTAATAATAGTTCAATTCAAGTTGAAAAATAAAACAGGGCCTTTGACTTATACAGCCCCTGGTGCCAGAAAACAAACTTCAGGCTGGAACTTCTCACAAATACCTTCCCCTCTACACCCACCTGTTCTTTTTCCTCAAGTTAGTTAATATATTGGATTTAATATTTATTATGACTTATGTCTTAATAAGAATATCATATTTTTGATATCTAAAGTTGGTATTTGCATCCCCTCACCTGTTTGGTGGAGGTTTAGTGACCAGATCCTGATCATTGCTTCTCCTTTTTCTAAGAAGCTTAAAAACGTTATTCAGGAGCTCTTTGTGGCAGGATCCTTATTTGTATTTTTTATTAAAGTTTATTGATCTGAATCTATAACTTGACTTTTCCTTCTCATATTCTTGAGTACTCTAATCCTCACATCCATTGAGCCTTGCCTTATGAAGCTTGCTTTCTGAGTTCCAGAAGCCTCTTTACTTAGAAAATCCCCCATGATAGACTTATAACTAGTAAAAAGGTTCCTTAAAATTTATAATTGAAGGCTAAGTCCATGATCAGACATTGATTCAAGCTCTAGAGCTTGCTACATTGCAGAGGCCCCAGAAACTGGGGAACCCTGGATCTCTTTAATGCATTTCTCCCTCAGCTAATTCGATGTTGAAAGGATCATTCAGGCCCTGAAAGATATTAAGTATGGGTTTAGAAAAATTTTATGCATCAATGCAGTAATTTTAAGTGCCAAAAACATGCATAAAGCCAATTTTAGTGTGTAGGTAAGATGTGTTCTTTCAGAAGAGAAATATTTCTATGTCAAAGGAAAAAAATTGAAAATTATTTCATTTGGTATTGAGGATGAGGTGTTGAAATATTATCCATTTCAACAGCTGATAGAGTCAATTTTGGCTATAAGCCTCATGGATAAACCATAAGTGAAATTTTGTGCAGAATTCAAATCTGGTCTGAGATTCATGAATTTATTGTTTCAAAGGGAATACATCCAGATTCTTTCTTTATTGAGAGTTTTGAGCTTTTAGTATGCACAATTTTCATGGGTTGTGCTTATTCAAAAATTCATTTTGAGGTATTTGTGTCCTATTTAGGTATGTAAATTATAGCTCAAGTTTTGAACTGTGATTTTGAAAATATCCTAATTTCAATAGAGCATATTATTGTGGATTTTCGAAAACAAAATTTAATAAATTGCTTATGAGATGGTTTCAAAGGTGAACATTCATACTCTTTATTTTACTACATTTCAGGTTTGATATATCATTTTTGATATCAGAACTAATTTCTTTTAGTGCTTGTTTCCATATTTTTAATTCAAAGCTTTAATATGAGAGACAAGGTTCTTCTTCTTACCCTCAACCAAGAATAAGAGATAGGAATTATAATGGGGGAAAGCTAAAATTAAACAATTTGGCTGTTATTGAGTTTTTTATATTAAAAATGATTATTCAACGTGGTATTTAAAAATTAACTAGCTGTTTTATTTGGGTTGCTCATAGAGATTATTTAAATAATATTGAATTTTGAAGAAAGAAAATGTAATTATGAAATTGGATTGATTTCATATAAAAAAGCATAAATAAAGGGTATGTGTGGCAAAATAAATTCAAAGCTTTTATTTGAAAATAAAAATGAAGATTTTGTAAAAGAATTAACTAAATAATACAGCAATGACTACCATAGATGAGAATTTCATATGAATTTCTATTATATTTATAATGAAATTATGATTATTAAAATAATAATTCTATTATTCTTTGAATGATAAGATTATTATTACCTCATTAACATAAGCCTCCCTCAGAGTTAACAAAAGCAGTATACAAAATTTCCATTTATATTTTATCCAAAATATGAAACTTAATTCTTGGTATGTGAGAAAAAGAAAAACTCCAAGGGAGTGGTGTTTTGAAGTCATAAAAATCCATTTTCACCCAAATTTGGATTGTATCTCATTATTTCTGATAGATTTTGTTTTTTGCTAGTTATTTCAATACAATAATAGGCTTTTAAGCCCAGGATTCCTTTTTTATAAATTTATTATTTTACTTATTTTGGGGCTTTGTTAAACCCATGAAAGCATTGTGGTAAAAGCACATAAGTTGTCTTTTTTCAATTAAGACAAAGCTAAAGAATCCTGTATTGGGAAAAAACCCATTTATGGCACTGTTAACTCCATTCATTGCATTTTAAATTCTGCTAATTCCATTAATGTCATAAATGGCATTCCAATCTACTTACAAACATGCACAAAACAACATGAGAAAACACTTTTCGGGCCTACAACTGTCCCACCCAAAAAAATTCCGAGAAATATGGGCTTGTGGTTTTTAACTTTCAAGATCTTGCTCCTTATTTTGAAGAGAAATTATGGAATTTTATAAGTGGGAATATTTTCAATGCATTTTTCAAAAAAATTGGCTATTTTGGAGAGATTTGGTAAAAACAGGATTTTGAAAAAATCTGGGGATCTTGACATCCCATATTGGGAAAGATATGGCAAAATAAAATTAAAAAAATCCTCAAAAATAATCCTGAGGGGTTTTTTAAAAAATAAGTCACTTGCATGTATTTACTAAAAGCTTATGTGATTTTACCAGAACCTGTATTTTATTTATTTTTCTTTGTATTACTTATATTATTTTTTTTTATTTTTTTAGGGTGTTGGTAAACCCATGTAAGCCCTTATGTGTTTTTACTAAAAACTTACATGTTTTTGCCATAAGTTGGTAAAAACACATGATTTTATGGTAGAAAAAACATAAGGGGTGGTTTTTAAATAAAATATGGCTATTTATGGCATTTTGAAGGCCATTAATGGCATTATCAATTCAATAAAGGGCATTATTAATTCCATTAATGGCATTTTGAAGGTTATTGATGGCATTATTGATTTCATAAATGGCATTATCAATGCAATAGAGGGAATTATTGATGCCATAAATGGCATTATCAATGCAATAAAGGGAATTATTAATGCTATAAATGGCATTGTTAATGCAATAAATGGCATTATTAATGCCATAAATGGCATTTTTAATTCTATAAATGGAATTGTCAATGCCATTCATGGTATTCTTAAGGACATTCATGCCATTTTTGAGGCCATTTATGGCATTGTTAAGGCCACAAATGACATGAACAATGCCATTTATGGAATTTTTAAGGCTATAAATGACACTTAACAATTCCTTAAATGGCATTGTAAATGTCATTTGTGGCCTTAAAATTTTTAGTAAAAACACATAAGGGCTTACATGTTTTTACTAAAAGCTTACATGGGTTTACCAACACCCTTTTTTTATTTTTTTATTTTTTTTATTTTTTTTATTTTTTTTATTTTTTTTATTTTTTTTATTTTTTTTATTTTTTTTATTTTTTTATTTTTTTTATTTTTTTTATTTTTTTTATTTTTTTTATTTTTTTTATTTTTTTTATTTTTTTTATTTTTTTTATTTTTTTTATTTTTTTTATTTTTTTTATTTTTTTTATTTTTTTTATTTTTTTTATTTTTTTTATTTTTTTTATTTTTTTTATTTTTTTTATTTTTTTTATTTTTTTTATTTTTTTTATTTTTTTTATTTTTTTTATTTTTTTTATTTTTTTTATTTTTTTTATTTTTTTTATTTTTTTTATTTTTTTTATTTTTTTTATTTTTTTTATTTTTTTTATTTTTTTTATTTTTTTTATTTTTTTTATTTTTTTTATTTTTTTTATTTTTTTTATTTTTTTTATTTTTTTTATTTTTTTTATTTTTTTTATTTTTTTTATTTTTTTTATTTTTTTTATTTTTTTTATTTTTTTTATTTTTTTTATTTTTTTTATTTTTTTTATTTTTTTTATTTTTTTTATTTTTTTTATTTTTTTTATTTTTTTTATTTTTTTTATTTTTTTTATTTTTTTTATTTTTTTTATTTTTTTTATTTTTTTTATTTTTTTTATTTTTTTTATTTTTTTTATTTTTTTTATTTTTTTTATTTTTTTTATTTTTTTTATTTTTTTTATTTTTTTTATTTTTTTTATTTTTTTTATTTTTTTTATTTTTTTTATTTTTTTTATTTTTTTTATTTTTTTTATTTTTTTTATTTTTTTTATTTTTTTTATTTTTTTTATTTTTTTTATTTTTTTTATTTTTTTTATTTTTTTTATTTTTTTTATTTTTTTTATTTTTTTTATTTTTTTTATTTTTTTTATTTTTTTTATTTTTTTTTATTTTTTTTTATTTTTTTTATTTTTTTTATTTTTTTTATTTTTTTTATTTTTTTTATTTTTTTTATTTTTTTTATTTTTTTTATTTTTTTTATTTTTTTTATTTTTTTTATTTTTTTTATTTTTTTTATTTTTTTTATTTTTTTTATTTTTTTTATTTTTTTTATTTTTTTTATTTTTTTTATTTTTTTTATTTTTTTTATTTTTTTTATTTTTTTTATTTTTTTTATTTTTTTTATTTTTTTTATTTTTTTTATTTTTTTTATTTTTTTTATTTTTTTTATTTTTTTTATTTTTTTTATTTTTTTTATTTTTTTTATTTTTTTTATTTTTTTTATTTTTTTTATTTTTTTTATTTTTTTTATTTTTTTTATTTTTTTTATTTTTTTTATTTTTTTTATTTTTTTTATTTTTTTTATTTTTTTTATTTTTTTTATTTTTTTATTTTTTTTATTTTTTTTATTTTTTATTTTATTTTTTTGTATTTTTTTGTTCGTTATCATTTTATCATGTTTTATCTATTTTTATTTATGTTTTTATTTCATTTTTTTCACTTTTTTTCCCATCGTTTTTTCAGTTTTTTTTGCATTTTTTTACAATTTTCTTTGGATCATTCACTCATTTTTTAATGTTTCTTAACACTCTTGGTAGTTGAATTAAAGAATGTGGGGTTTTTAATTTATTTATTTTTTGACTTCTCATTTGTTAAAAGGGTTTTTTTTTTTTTTGCTTTTAATTCGTTTTTGCTCCTGATGGTCTCTCTTGAATTTTACTACTGAGTTTCTTCTATGTATTCCCACTTGATGAGAATATTTTATTGCTTTTTCCTTGTTTTTCGCCCTATTAGCTCTTCTGAAAAGGATATACATTTATTTTAAGTTCTTTTTTTGAAATGTTGTGCTACGAATTGTGGCTTGAATTGATATCATAATTTTCAGAGTTTTGGGCTTGTAGATCAGTAAAATCAAAAAAGTAGGATTATTTTATTTTTATTTTTTTAGGAATTAATGTTATTTCTTTATTTCTCATTTATTTTTAATTGTACAGTATTTTTCACAAAACTGATTGTTCAGGGAGTTTTTGGTCTTTTATTAATTTTATCTACTTCAATCATTTGTTTTGAATTTTCTAAAAAAAAAACTCTTGGATTATTTACTACCTTGTTTTGTCAATCTATTTTCCATTTTATTATAGTTTTTCAAATGAAATAATCTCTTTTTTAAAATTTTTTTTCTTATAATCTTTTGGATAAGTCTGGTTATTTAGTTCTTATTATTTTTTTAGTTTAATCAAATAGGAAATTGAGATCTTTTTAATTATTCTACTCTTACTTTTTCAAAAAAGCTAATTTAATTTTTTTGCTAATTCAATTTTCAATTTTTTTTAAGGTTTTGATTTTTTTCTTCTCTCTTTTCAAAAGAATCTTATTGATCAAGATTATTGTGTCTTTTTGCTACTTTTGTATCCTTTAATCAAAAAAGGTGGGTTTTTTTAATTTTCCATATTTATTTATTTTTTTACAAGACATTTTGATTAATAAATCTCTCTTTTCTCTTTTTTGACAAAGTTAAGTTTTCTTTTGATTATTTTAGTAACATTTTTGAAGAACTTCTAACTGCTTTCATTATATTTTCAATTTTTTCATAGATTTTTCACAAAAATGTTGCTGCAGGTTTTGGTTATTACATAAGGGTTTTACCTAGTAAAAACAAGAGTTGAGGAGGAAATAAACAAAATAAAATTTCTAAAGGGACAGTTTCATTGGCTAAATATAAGATTAAGAAGCTTAAGAATCAATTAAAAAACTAGCTTATGCCCATAAGTGGCCTCATTATATTTGGGCAAAGGTCATATACTGAACTGTTGCATAATATGATTGCTTCACACTATATAATAAATTGCGTAATTAAATCCTTATTTTATTTCAAAATTTGGACCTGATTATTCCATTTTGATATCTTACAGATAGAGCTATTGGCTCTTCAACTTATAATCAAAATGGGAAGCAGAAAGATAAAGATGAGGATAACTCCTCTGATTTATCAGATCCTCCACTGACTAAACTGGCCAAGAAAAATTATCAAAACCAACAGTTATTGATTCAAAAACAAGATTATTGATGGAGTGCCTCTAAATTTATTCTTTCTCGATATTAATCCGAAACTCACATCATATCTTTGAAATAAGAAATTTTCATTGCACTAAATAAAACACTGATTTACATTATTAATTTAATAAATTTTTCAGGTATTTCTGATAGGAAATTGAATGAATGGGATAATTTATCAACAGAATTATTTCGAGACATAATGTATTTATCACCAGTCACTATTAATAAAAAAACTCTTGTAAAATTTATCCCTTTGTATGGTTTAATTCATTGCAAAAGAATTAAAGTAAGGGATTTTATGGTTCAACGAGAAACATAATGAAGAGCACAAAAAAATTGGATAGATTTTTCAGGAAAAATTTCCATACTGGGTCAACATCCTTCAAAACATTTTAACCATAAAGCACAAGGATTATTTCAGGAGGCACATCAAAATAAACTCCCTTTCTATTCTAATACTGAATATGATGATATAGCTCCATATTATTATTCTTCATTTCTTACTTTTACCAGAAATTAATTCATTAATAAATCACATAAGGAGTTTTATGCATCAACTATCAATTTTGGATGGTATATGAGGTTTAATGATTATACTGTTTATATTTACAAAACCCCAATCAGTAAAGTATCCAACAGAAAGTTTATCTTTACTAAAAAGAATTTCTCTCTTGATTTTGATCAATTCAATGGTATATCTCAAAGTACCTGGTAAGCCAAATATTTTAATAATTATACTGAAAAATCTACCAAGAGTAGACTAGGAATATCCATACATGTAGCCAAAGGAATTGCTAAGTCTTTTTTATCCCAACTGATACCGCAGTTAGCAGTTTTTTCAAATAGATTAGCTTCCTTTATTAATTATTTTTTTTAAAGCCTCGCTTCTTTTGAATAGAGCTAAGTATTTACTTTTCTGAAAAAAATCAAAAATTTCCACATATATTACATAAGATCAATGGGTTGTAATGATATTCAAGGTTCCTGAAAAGGTTCAAAAAAGTAAAATGAAAGTGTGAAAATTTGAAAGAAAATTGAATATGAAATTATCAATTAAAACAAAAAATCATTGCATTGATTATTAATAAAATCTATTATAGAGTTGAGATCTAAATCAGAGTAATCTTATTGAAAAAAATCCTTTTAAGTAAATCTTATTTTGTTCATTATTTGATTTCATTGGAAATTGTAAATTCCTTTCCTCAAAATCATTTAGCGTCTTGAGGTTTCTTTCTTCAAACTCCAACTCTTCATGTTTCTTCTCACATTGAAAATAAATCTCTATTTGCTTGATTATTTCACCCTTTCTAAGAAATTTTCTTTGATCTCCTTTTTAATCTTCCAGATTACATTTTGTAATTATAATTTTGAATTATGACTATTAGCATGTTGTAATATTGTGCACTAATACAGTTCAATTATTGTTGAATTACCAAACGTCTTGACGTGCATTTAATAATGATGCATATGAGGATATAGTATTTGTATCCTTTACCTTACTTTATCTGATCCCAGGACTTAAGCTCTTGATTCATTAATGTATAAAAATACTTTTTTTGTTGTTGAAAGCCCCCTTTCCGAGATAAAGCTGTCTTAACTTATTCTATAGTAATTTTCTCATTTGTATCCATTATAGCTATTGGGTCAATATTTGAAGTAAATGAAAGTGCACGTTTCACCAATTTATATACTTATTTCAAAAAGCTGGAATTATGAAAAGAATTTTTTGAATAATAAATTCTTAAATATTTGGAATAAAACTCCTCTATTTCAATTAAAGAATCAGTGAGTTCCCCAGCTAGATTATATTTACAACAACTGATATCTGTGATGTATTAATCAAATTTTGATTCCTAAATCTCCTTCAGGTAAGTTCTTAAGCTTGAGTACAAATATATTATAAACTAATGAATAATCAACTAAGTATTTAGATAAGATATTTTTGGTTCAACCATTTTACTTGTTCCCAAATATGGAATATTACATCTCACCATTGGTGTGAAATTTGATTCTTTAGGGGAAAGTATTTTTATATTTAAAATAGTTGTATTAAAACCCTTGGAATCATCAGTAATATCAGAAAAATTTGAGTTTTCATGATTCTTGGAAGCTATATACACTTTTCATAACTCCTAAATTAGCCTTGAATATTGATTTGTGTGAGTTTCAATGAGTTTTTTGAATTTTTTTACCCCATTTTGAAAGAGTTGAAGTCCAATATTCTTTGAAATTTTCAGCTTTCAAACTGAATTATTTCCAAAAGTTCCAAAAAATGATTCAAAATTATTTTTGCATTTAAGTCAATTGATTAGTAATACATGGACGACTGTTTCAAGATGCACAAAATGTGTTAGTGTCAGGCTGAGTCTATGATAAAATGATAAGAATAATATATAAAAATTTTACTATGAATGTGAAATGGATAAAATGATAATAAAAGGGTTTTTAATTGATATCAAGGGCTTTACTAAAAGGATTTAGTGGTGGTGAGTGCTGTTGAAAGCCGTGGGTGCAGCTTTACCAATTGGATTATTATAGTAAAGTATACAATAATTAAGATTATAGCTATAACTGATTATTTGAAAGGGTATAGCTGTTTTTTACAGTTTTACTATATAGGAATTCAAGAGAAGGATGGGGATTCCTCTTTTGGGAAGAGAAAGGTCCCTTTTTATCTTGAAATTTGGTGAAAAGGTCCTCCAGACCATTTCACATGGATGAAGTGAAGATTTTCAACTTCATAGTACTGGCTTGTGATTTTCAAAAGGCCTGTATACTCTGTATTAGGCTCAGATGTGGCTTTAAAACCACATCTGGGCAGTTTTCACCAATACAGGGTGAAAATCTTCATTTGGGGACCACACAGCCCTTCTTATACATGTATGGCACATAGAATGCTGTAAAGAACCTGTATGGGGCCCCAATATTGAATGAAATATGAGGTATTGAAGTATAAAAATTCTTTGTCTTTTTGACACCTCATAATCATGGTTATGGGATATGATCCCACAGAAAAGGTGTATTGGCCCAATTGTGGGACTTTATCCCTAAAGCTGCTATACCTCTGTCACTTTTTGAGATATTGAGCTCAAAATTGGTTCATTGTGTAGCCCTGAATGGTATCTACACAATGATACCTCATTTGGTATTGTTAAAATTAAGTATTAAAAAGTTATGCCATGTACAATTTTGTTATTCAGATGTATGATTGTCTCAATATCTGTATGGAGCTTGTTTGCTCCATAACTTTTGTTATGGTCAAGATATTGAGAAATTAATGGCACCATCAGATAGCCTTGATTGAGCTATTTGAAAAAGGATGCCACTTGAAGTATATCAAACTAAAACTGTAGAAGATAGATGAGAGGTGAATATTTTATTCACTCTTATTTGATCTTGTTTTGGCCATAACTTCTGTAGTTTTGGTGTTAGCTCTATTTGGCTAGTACCATTGGATAGCCCTGACTTAAAGCTTCAATATGAATACCCATTTTCTGGAGTTAAGCCTCTTTCTCTGGTTTTCAGATGATTGGTGAAACTTAAGGTTTATTCTCAGCAACAACTTTGAGCAGGAATAACTTTGTTATTCTTTGTCCTATGTGATGGGACTTGTATATTTAGAAAGAGGTGAGTTTCCTCTCTCTCTTGATGCCTTTTGAGCTGGTTTGGCTCAGCTCAATGTTTTGGTGGTATTTAAGCTTTACCATTGGTTTATGGTATTTGGCTGTCATGCTTGTGCTCTGGTTTTGAGTCACAGGCTGAAATACCCTCCCTCCAAAAAAAGGATTACAATTTATGAGACTTTTCAGTCCTCCTAGAGGCCCCAAATCTCCCCAGATGAAGTTTTCCATCTGGTATGGAATCCTCTGTCACCCATTTGTCTTTGTTTTCTGTCTGGTTTTTTAATCTAACCATATATTGTCTTTGGTCTTTACCATTCATTTTTAATCTTCCTGGCCTTGATGATCTTCTTCACAGGCCCAGGGGAGTCCTCTACTTCCACTATGTCCAGTGGAGTAGTATTCTTCTTTCTGGGGGGGGGGAATTTTCCTCTCCTGTCTGGAAGTATGGTTTGACCAGACTCACTGGGAATGCTGGGAGTTTCCTGAAGAATTCCCCTGTGAGTATACCCTACACTGCATTCTATCCTATCAATTGAATGACAGTAAAGGCCCCACAAATGAATCTCTCATTTTCTTTGGTCCCTTGAGATTATTGAAGTTGAGTGTAGACACTAACACCTGGTCCCCTTCTTTGAGGTCTGGTTCCATATATGTCTTGTCATACCTCTACTTGTTGTATTCCTTAGCTTCAGCTATGCATTTAGCAGCTGTGTCACAAGATCTCTTCCACATATCATGGAAGTCCTTGGATGTGGGGTGGTGTGAGCCTGTGAGATATGTGTGACATACCCATAAGGCCACAAATAAAATTACACATAGTTGATTTAGTCATAAACAGACTTATGAACTGAATTTAAAATAAAGAATAACAAAAAATGAGTATAAATGTTTTTGGATAAACAAAGTTATAATTATTATGTTATTTTTGGATTCTACTCCAAAAATAACCTAGGGTAGACCCATAGGGTGTTATACCCAAAAATGAATATTTCTTAAGTTATTAGAAGCTTTAAGAATCCCACAGTACAATTGTAATTTTTTTTAACATTTTTTTAAAATTGTTAAATTTAATCTTGAATAAGCTTACATTTGAAGTTGCATAAGGTTTATGCAAACCTACCAAGCTTTTGGTCAAAATTAAGGTGTTTTGTATATTTACTGAATTGGCTAAGGATTTACCATACAGAATGTAAATACTGTGTGAGCTCACTTTGAAGGTGTTTAAGGCCATAGTATGGCTTTAAATAAATAAAGGGCGAAATCCACAGAAAAAGGTGAGACAAAGGAAAAAGACCAAACAGAGCTGGGGTACCAAACTTCTTGGATCTGCAAGGATTAAATTGAGGTTTTCCACCTTTATTGGAGGCTTTTCAACCTTATGATAGCTTTAAGATTAGAATTTGATCCAAAATGAAAGTTTCAACTGGTTTTATCCCAATTTTGACAGGAATTTCATGCTTCCAAAGGGTAAATCCCAATATGCAAGCTGGAAATCAAGGTTTCAAGAACTGTCAAAGATTAAATAAGCTTAAAATTTTAAAGTTAAAAGCATTAAAACCTTATCAAAAGCTAAGGTTTTGTGTGTATTGCTATTTTACATGGAAAAATAGCAATAACTTCATAACTTCATCAAAAATCTCATTCTTAATGGATTTGCTTGAATTTTTCACACAGCTTACAAACGAATGTTATCTGCGCATACATTAAATCTTAAGTATCTTTTATAAACAGGTTTTATTGGTAATTAGCCCGGAAATTCACTCTTTTAATTATACTTGAATAAAATCAAGATTTCTTGAAAAATTAATTAAGAATTGAGTTTAAGGGATTCTTGCTCAAAGGTCTATTTTTAAGTTGTTCATGTGGTGACTTTTAATATAAATAAACTTAATTGATATTGAAACTTAAAATAATTAATCCAAAAGAGCATTAAAGCTAGTTGGAGTTAAGAATAACACTGGTCACTTCAAATTGGAATTAAAAATAAGTTAAATTAGGTTAAGAACATTATTTTTAAGTATGGTTTTGCAGTTTTGACCTGAGATTTCCCTCTATATTTATTATGAATCATGAGAGCTTCACTGTAGACATAAAATGAGTCTATTAATCACTGTTTTTGTTGTCCATCACTCATAATCATTCCAATCATATTAGACATTTAAACAGGTAAAGGTTTATTAAATATAAAATCTCATTATTAAAGTAATTTCTAAGTTATTTTATTCTTTATTAATTTCAAATCTAAAGAATTGAAATAATAGAACTCGGATTATTGTTTTAAGGACCAATAATATGTTTTATTATAGAAAATTATTCTCTGAGATATATTTCAAAAACCATAAATTCCTCTTCAAAAAATCTTTTATCATATATTTTATCATATAAAGTTGTTTTATCTTTTAAAATATTGATTTTTGGTGTGTTTTTAACTTATAATTATTGTTTGATATAATCATTGTTTTTGTTTGACTTTTTGTATTAAATAAATATTATAAGTAAGTTTTCTTTAAGCTTCTATATCTTTTATCTAGTATTAGTTTTTTTATATAGAATTTTTCTATAAGAGTTATCTCTACACTGTGTGTGATAATTTCTTTTATAAATAATATTCTTATATTAGTTATAAGTAGATAAATATTAATATCTTCCATGTGTGATTGTCTCATGAAGAGCTTTCCACTTCTTATTGTTATAACTGTCAATGAATATAGCAATAATAGAATAATTATAATATATCATAATTATTAATAATTTTCTTATTATAAAGCTATTTAATAATGATTGAATTTCTCTTTTTATATATAATTATCTTAATAATTATATAGATTTGTGGTTATAATATTTAACTATATTATATTTTCTATTGAGGACTGTCATAGTACTCTTGATATTTGTTACTATTATCAAGGTTTTCATAGACAAACTGTACATTTGGGGGCCTGGCCATTATTTCAACCAATTTTTGGGACAGAAATCATATTCTAGACTTTATTTTACTGTTTTTTGATGTAAAATTGCCATATTTATTTTAATATTGGCTTTTCTGGGACTTTTCCCTTATAAATAATCTTTATAATATGAATAAAGGTATTTTTCCTTAAGAATATTTTTTGAAAAAATATCCTATTGAGTGATTTGGAATAAATCTTTATTGTCTAACTAGTTGCTTTTTCACATCATGGACTTGAAATTTATTCTTTGAGTTATTCTAGTATAAAGTGAATAATAATACAATATTGATTAATAACTTATTAATTGCATAATTATTATTTATTTAAAGAAAATAAAAAAACAAAAAAAAAGTTAAAAATCTTTGCTTAAAAATGTTTTTCTTTATTCTTTAGACATTTTTATTCATTTTTGATGTAATTTGCCATAAATTACATTAAAGCAACTTTATTCAATAAGTCAAGTTAATAAGCTATTTTTCATTTCTTAATAAAATGACTTATATTTTGTGCTTTATCTAGTGTCACTTATCAGAGAAAGCTCATCTGAATCTAGTATCTCAGAGTAAAATATTGGCATTCAAACCAGCCCATAACCAAGGGGTTTAATTACAAAAAATCCTTTGAAGGCCCAGAAGGTGAATTCAATCCATTTCTTAGTCAAATTTTCTTTAAATTGATGTGAAATGACTCCTAATAGAAGTGGAAGCAACTACTAAATCCAATCAAATGGATCTGGACCAGGAAATTCAGGTCATAAATCCAAAAGACAAGGATGTCAGCCCAGAGGAGAGGCACAAAGGGAAGATGACAAAGCTTCCACCAGTTCCCAAAGGTTAGCCAGCAACTTTGAAACTCTTATCAAGAGTCCAGAAGCTGACATAATTTCTATTCCTATTGTCAGACCTGAACCATTTCTCACAGGAAACAATAGAGATATACCAGCCTCAGTACAAGAACTGGTTTATGGCAGCAAAGCAGCAGGAGTGGGAACTTCTGCCAAGTATTTGAATACGAACAATGAGCTCATATCTTCAAGTGAAGAAGTTCATGGGCCCAGAAAAGACAGAGGACCTTCTGAGGGGTAGGACACCCATGTCTTGAGAAGGAAAAGTCCAACAGATACAAGCCTGGTTGAAAAACCAAAGCATTTTGTCAGAGGACCAGAAGAAGAAGTTGGCCAAAGGAAAAGACAACAGCCCTGTGCAAGCTTCTCAAGCCTCCACAAGTGCCAAACAAGGACAAGAAAGCCCCAAAGAGCAATCAGAAAGGAAAGAAAAAGGAAAAGGGAATGGCAAAATTCAAGTGGAACAGGCCTGACCCACAGAGCTACAGTATTCCAAAGAAAGACAAGACAGCCATGGAAAATGTGTTCAGTATGGCAAGAATTCTGATTGAATTTAAGAGCAAGGAGGAGGAAAGAATGAACCAATCCTTTCCAAAGAAATAGACCTTGTAAAGCTTGCAACTCATTTTGAACCTTGTAATAAAGAAATTTTAGCGAATTTAAACAATTCTGAGTATATCCAAAAGAAGTTGGGCAGAGAGATTTTACAAGTAAAAGAGTCACAAAAGACCATTATTGGTCTATAAAGTGTGAATAAAGACAAAATTTTTGTCTTTGATGCATATTTTGAGAGAACTGAGTCCAAAGTCACCTTGCTCAATCAACCAGATGATAATTCTATATCTTTTATTACAAAAAATTAAAAGACTTAAGAATAAAAGTACAAAATTGGAAATTTTCACTGGTCACAATGAAGCTCTTTTCCAAGAACAATGGGAAAAAAGTGATAAAGCAAGATTTGAATTGAAAGAAGGTATTCAATCAAGTATTAATAAAATATTACTAAATGATGAGTTTCTAAGTAAATCCACACAAATTCTTGATAGAAATGTGTTGAACTTGAATAATGACTTAAATCATACAATTTGAAGCAATTCAAAGATGGAGGCTACCTGAGATTTTAAGGATATTCCCAGATTAAAGGAATGGCCAACCTTTGGTGCTGAAGCAGAATATAATCACATGTAATTTATGAAAACAATTGATATGTTTAAAGAAGAATTTAACATACCAGATGAATACATAAGTCCCAGATTACACTCATTATTTACCAAATCAGCAAATAAATGGTATTATAAAATGAGACAAGACAATGGTAGACACTCTTGGCCTTGGTGGAAAGAACAAATTATTTCCAAATAGGAAAATAATTCCTGGAGATTCAGAATGGAAAATTATTTTGAAGAAGCCATTTTTAATATTGAGAGGGACAGGCCAAATTCCTGGTTTCTTGAACAAAAGGACAGATTAACTGCCCTTCATCCTGATATGTCTGAAACAATTGTACATAAAAGGATATTAAGGAAGTGTGGTGGTGACCTTGAGCATGCTATAAGAAGCAGAGTTATTGAGTCTTGCTCTGAAGCAGATTATATCAATGCCATGAAAGACATCACTACTAGAACAAAAACTGGTAGAAATTGGTATAAACCCCCAATAGACAATAAACCTAGTGGGAAACCAATTACAAAACCAAATGAGCCACAAGACAGAGCTCCTTTGAAATTTCATAAATGTGGGAGTACATCTCATTTGGCCAATACTTGTCTAAAAAAGACAAGAATCAATGAGATAGAAATTGAAAAAGATGATGACACAAAAGAAGAAAATAATTTATATTTACATTAAAGTGACTCTGAGCCTTCTGAAAAAGAAGAACTAACAGATAAACTTAGTATAGAAAGCATAAATGTTTCCTTTGAGGTCACAGAAGTGCATACTCACTTACCACAGTACAGTGATGAATTTATGGATCTCATACATGTGCAGGATGCTAAAATGCAAAGAACCATAGCTTCCAGAGATAAAGCTTATACAGCTGGATCATCTTGAATCACTACTTTTGTAATAAACAACAAAGAAGCCAAGATAAATCTTGACTCAGGAGTTTTCTGCACCTTTTTTGGGAAGGATTATCTTGACAAAATTTGTACCAATTGGCAAGACCAATTAATGAAAATTGAATGTATAAAGCTAAGCAGTGCTAGCCAAAATATTCACCCTTTGGGCTTTCTTGAGGCAGAAATAATATTTACTCACCCTGCAGGAAGTATCAGACTGAAAGTTGAATTTGTTGTTATGAATAACTGCACCTCACAAAACTTTATACTTGGAAATGATGATCTTAATATCTATGGTATTGATTTTAATAGTCATAAAGGAAGATATTTTACCATAGGGGAAAATAAAAGGCAAAAATTTGCTTTTCCTCTAGAAAATAGAGAAATAACTGTTATCAGACAAGTAAGAAATGTTAATAAGAAAAACTTTGTGTCAGAACAATTAATTGAAGCACAAATTAGCCCTGCATTAGCATTGGAGATGAAGGAAGAACTTATTGAAATTTTATTTCAATACAGGGAAGCCTTTGCTTCTGATAATGAATCACTGGAGCTATTGAAGGCCATGATATGGAAAATATGCTTAAAGTGGAAAGACCTTACCCTCCAATATTAAGAAGAAAACCTTACCCAGATAGCCCCAGGGCTAGAGAATCATTAGAATCTCCTACCAATGAGCTGATGAGACTGGGAGTTCTTAGGAAAGTTGGACACAATGAGGAAGTAGAAGTCACAACCCCTGTAATAATTACTTGAAATAATGATAAAGGATTGATGGTTGGTGATTTGAGAGCATTGAATACCTATATTATTGTAGATAGGTACCCAATTCCTAGAATCCATGAGACTTTAACTCAATTATCCCAAGCAAGATTCATCACTTCTATGGATGCCCTTAAAGTTTTCCACCAGAATTTTTCAACACCTTGTGCTAAGATATTATTGAGAATTATTTCCCATTGTGGAATTTATGAATAATTGAGGATGCCTTTTGGGATTAAAAATGCATCCTTTATTATCAAAGAATGATGAATACCATTTTCCTGCATGAATTATCAGAGGGGCGGTTAATAATTTCTATTGATGACATTATTATTTGTTCAGAAGCCTCAAAATTGCATCAAGAGAGAAATTCATTAGTACTTAGAAGATTATTCAAGTGAATATGAAAATATCACTCAAAAAATGCAAGTTTGGATTTCATGAGTTGAAAGCTCTGGGAAATGTAGTTTCAGGACTAAGGCTTGATGTTGATAAAAACAAAGTGGCCGTGGTCTTACTGAAACCAATACTCCAGAGCAAGAAAGAAATGTTGTCATTTTTAGGGTTTGCCAGTCATTATAGGAAAAGCCTAAAAGATTTTGCAATCCATGCCAGATCATTGTACAGAATTTGTGACAAAAAAACTGTCTTTTAAATGACACAAGAAAGGATTCAAGAATATGATAAAATCAAGTATGCCTATACCAATGCACCATTGTTATTGATTCCAGACCAGAAACATCCTTTCAAGCTGTATATTGATGCATGTGGTGAAGGCTTAGGTGCAGCTTTCCATCAAGTTCAAATTGTCAATGAAAAGCCTTATAAAGGTCCAGTTTGTTTTATTTAAAGACAAATTAAACCTACAGAGCCCAGGTATGGAGCAAGCCAAATGGAGTGTCTTTGCCTTGTTTGTTATTTGGGAAAACTACATTATTATCTTGATGGTAGTGTGTTTGAAGTCATTACTGATTGTAATGCCATGGAATCACTTCTCAAAATGAAAAAACCTAACAGACACATGTTAAGATGGAAGATTGCTATACAGGAGTACAGAGGCAATATGAAAATAGTACATAAAGCCATAAATATTCACAAGAATGCTGATGGCTTGAGTTGATGGGCATTACCCAATACATCTGATAATCCTGCATATGTTCCTGAAAATGCAGAACCTCAAATTACAATTTAAGGAATTAACATCACAGATGTGGGAACAGAATTCTTTGGAGAAGTTAGAGAGATCTATAAGCAAGATAAAAAATGCCATATTCTCACTTCTCTACTTGACAAAGATTGAAAAGATGCAGCTTTAGCTAATTCTTTGGATGATATATGGAAACCATCATATGAAAATGGAAGATTTAATTTGTTTGATTGTATCTTAGATCATAGGTCTAAACACAAATGTGTAATGTTCTTATGAAGTAGAATGTTAATTAACACAATATTACTAGAACACCATGATAAAATATATTCTGGAAATCTGTCTGAAGACAGAAAAATGGAAAGAATTAAGACATGTGCTTGCTGGTCATCTTGGAGCAAAGATGTCATTGAGTACTGTCACAGTTGTGACAGGTGTCAGAAGGCAAATAGGACTACTGGTAAGAGATTTGGCTTAATTATTCATATCCACAAACCAAGTATCCCATGGGAAGTGTTTCATATAGATTGGGTAGCTGCCTTACCACCTGGTGGTGAACAAAGCTACAATGCATGCCTTGTTATTTGAGACAGGTACAGCAAAAATCTAATCTTTTTACCATTTCATAAAGATGACACGACTATGGATACTGCTCTTGTAATTTGGAATAGGGTAATATGTCATACTGGTCTCTTTAAAAATATCATAAGAAATAGAGACCCAAAATTTACATCAGCCTTATGGAAACATTTACATAAGTTTTTTGGGTACAAAAATATCTTTCTCAACAGCTGACCATCCAAAGACTGATGGATTGGAAGAAAGAATGATTCAGAACCTTGAGGAAATTATAAGAATATTTTGTGCTTATGGACTGGAGCTTGAAGATTCTGATGAATTTCTTCATGAATGGTGTACACTTATACCAGCATTGGAATTATCCTACAAGAACTCTATCCATGCTTCAACAGGCAAGACTCCCGCAATGTTGGAAAAAGGATGGGACCCTAAACTTCCAGTTGATACTTTGAAGAAAGATTTGGTTGATATTGGTCCAACTGCTTCAATCTTTAAGTTATTTCCTGATAAAGTGAGGACTCATGCAAATCAAAGAATGAATGATGCTTTTGAATATGCTAAACTAAAGTGGGATGAAAGTCATAAAGCCCCAGAATTCAAAGTAGGGGATTTAATACTAGTTTCAACCTTGAACTTTAATGATATTAAAGGCCCAAAGAAATTGAAATATTCTTTTGCAGGACTATTTATTATTAAAGCCCTTCATGGAAAAAATGCAGTACAAGTAAAACTTTCAAGAGAATTGGAAAACAAACATCCATATTTCCCTGTCAGTCTTGTAAAGAATTACACTTCAAGTGATAAGGAATTATTTCCTTTGAGAAATGAAACACAATTAGAGATTTCACAACTTCAGCAAATTGAAGATAAAACTGTACTAAAAGTCTTCAAAGAAAGGAGACTTAGGGGAAAAATGAAAGAGAAGACTTAGTCAGGTACAGAAACCCACAAAATGAAGATGAATAGCTTTCAGAAAGAAAAATACCTGGTTCCCAAAGGTTTCTCAGAAGGTTCAGACATGAGAGGAGACCAATTCATAAATAATAAGTTTGAATTGTTTTCTTTACATAATTAAAAAAATTAAAAGTAAAGAGGTTGGACAATGGATTATACCCCCCCAAATAAATTGGGGGTAAACTACTAAGTGAAAATTGCAGTACAGCTTTTTTTGGTGGTAGGGAATGTGAGTCTGTGAGGTATGTGTGACATACCCATAAGTCCACAAATAGAATTATACATAGTTGATTTAGTCTTGAACAGACTTATCAACTTAACTCAAAAGAAGAAATGACAAAAAACAAGTATAACCTTTTTTTGGATAAACAAAGCTATAATTATTATGTTTTTTTGGATTCTACTCCAAAAAAAACCTAGGGTAGACCCATAGGGTGTTATAACCAAAAATGAATATTTCTCAATTTATTAGGAGATTTAAGAATCCCACAGTACGATTTCAATTTTTTTAACATTTTTTTATAATTGTTAAATTCAAGCTTGAATGAGCTTAAATTTAAATTTGCATAAGGTTTATGCAAACATACCAAAATTTTAGTCAAAATTAAGGTGTTGTGTATATTTACTGAATTGTCCAAGGATTTAACATACAGAATGTAAATCCTGCGTGAGCTGAATTGAAAGGTGTTTAAGGCCATAGTATGGCTTTGAATAAATAAAAGGGCAAAATCCAGGCAAAAAGTAGGGACAAAGGAAAATGACCAAACAGAGCTGGGGTACCCAACTTTTTGGATCTGCAAGGATTCAATTAAGGTTGTCCACCTGTATTGGAGGATTTTCAACCTTATTCAAACTTTAAGATTAGACTTTAATCCAAGATTAAAGTTTAAACTTGCCTTATCCCAATTTAAACAGGAATTTCAAGCTGCCAAAGGGTAAATCCCAATATGAAAGCTGGAAATCAAGGTTCTGAGAACTGTCAAAGATTAATTAAGCTTAAATTTTTAAAACTACAAGCACTAAAGCCTTATCAAAATTTGAGGTTTTGTGTGTATTGCTATTTCATGTGGAAAAATAGCAATAACTTCATAAATTCATGAAAAATCTAATTCTTAATGGATTTGCTTGAATTTTTCACACAGCTTACAAATTAATATTATCTGGGTATAAATTAAATATTTAGTATCTTTTATAAATGGCTTTATTGGTAATAAACCTGGAAATTTACTCTTTTAATTATACTTGCATAAAATTAAGATTTCTTTAAAAATTAATGAAAAATGAGCTTAAGAGATTCTTTATTGAAACTCTATTTTTAAGTTGTTTATGGGGTGAACCGTAATATAAATAAACTTAATTTATATCAAAAATTAAAATAATTAATCCAAAAGAGAATTAAAGCTAGTTGGAGTTAAGAATAACACTGGTAACGTTCAATTGAAATTGAAAATAAGCTACCTCAGATTAAGAACGTTATTTTTAAGTATGGTTTTGCAGTTTTGACCTGAGCACACCCTATATAGCCATTATGAATCATGAGATCTTTCATTTAGACATCAAAGGAGTCTATTCATCACTGTTTTTGTCCATTACTCATCATCATTCCAATCATATTAGAAATTTAAACAGGTAAAGGTTATTTAGATATAAAATCTCATTATAAAAGTAATCATTAAGTTATTTTATTCTTTATTAACTTCAAATTCAAAGAATTGAAATAATAGATTTCAGATTATTGTTGTAATCACCAATAATATCTTTTATTATATAAAATTATTCTCTTGAATATCTTTTGAAATCCACAAATTGCTCTTCAAAAACTCTTTAATCATATATTTAATCATAAAAAGCTGTTTTATATTTTAAAATATTGATTTTTGGTGTATCTTTACCTTATAATTATTATTTAATATAATAATTGTTGTTTTTTGACTTGTTGTATTGAATGAATATTATAACTAAGTTTTATTTAAGGTTCTATATTTTTTTATCTATTATTAGCTTTTTTATATAGAGTTTTCTCATAAGAATTATCTCTACACAGTGTGTGATAATTTAAAGTATGAATAATACTCTTATATTATTTATAAGTGGATAAATATTAATATTTTCCACATGTAATTGTCTCATTAAAAGCTTTACACTTCTTACTGTTATAACTGTCAGTGACTATAACAATAATAGAATAATTCTAATTTATTATAATTATTAATAATTTTCTTATTATTAAATTATTTAATAATAATTAAATTTCTTTTTTATATATTATTTTCTAACAGCTATATAAATTGGTCTTTATAAGATTTATTTACATTATATTTTCTACTGAGGACAGTCACAGTACTCTTCATATTTGTTAATATTATCAAATGCTTCATACAGAAACCTTACAGGTTGATAGATAGAAGATTTTTCTTCAGGTGATCCACAGGCAACAGGGGGTTCCACCCTTTTTCTACCAGTGAGGGTTATTTCCCTGTGGTAGAGTCCTGGCTTGTGTTGTAAGTTATGGGTATATCCTTCATGGTCCTTATATTCCATGCCATATGCACATAAACTTCTAATGATGTCCTCCATTGTTTGGATCATCCTTTCAGCTGAAAATATGTCTGTGGATGGTAAGCTGTAGAAAATTCAAGTTTTGTACCCAGCATGTCATAGATGTTGGTCCAAAATTCTGATGTGAATTTCAGGACACTATCAATAATGATGATTTTTGGGACTCCACATGTGGCTATGATGTTATTCCAAAATAACAAAGCTGTATCCATTTCTTTCTCCTCCTTATCACATGGTAAGCACCTCACACTTTTGCTTTACCTATAAACTATTAAATTGGACAGGAATTGAAATTTTCTTTGCCTCCTGGGACAAGTCCTGTGAACCAGTCCATATTGAGGGTTTCCCATGGGTGTTTGGGTTCTTCTATGTGTTGAAGTAGCTCATATTCCTTCCCATGTTTTCTGTTTGCCTTTTTCATCAATCACAAGTTTTGATATATTCACTAAACTCTTGCTCCCATTTGGGTCACCAAGCTGTGCTTGCTACCCTTTCCTTGGTCCTGTCTTCACTCATTTGTCCCATATAGGGGCAGTCATGACATTCCTGTAGGATCAGGGATATGTGGTCCCTGTCTATCACTGTGAGAGAACTTGTATGTTTCTCTCTGTGATAGAGTAGTCCATCTCTAAGGAAAAACTTGTTATCCTTATAGTTCCTCAACCAGGGTTCCTCTAACTGGAATTCAAGTCCTGGGCTCCTGTATTTCTGCTGAATGAGCTGCAACAATATGCCACACTGTTTTTGTTTTACATAAGTCTTCATTACTTCACTGAAGAACTCATTGTGTAGTTCTGAGGAGCATATCCCCAATATGGGAGTTTTTGTTACTTCTGATTCAGTGTCTTAACTGTCTGGGGTACCACTTTCTGGTGCCCAATCAGAAAATCTGAGGTTTTCCCTCCTGTCTATTTTCATGAAATGGATAGAGATCTTGGCTGCTACTTAAGGGTCATAAGTTGGGTTGCTTTTGAAATCATCCAGTGGCCATCTGCATTGGTGTGGCTTTTCCCTTCTTTGTATATGATGGTCCTGTTACCTCTATACGGCTTGCTGAATATGCAGGTCTTCTCAGCATGGGTGGATAAGGTCTTTCCACATCTAGATATAGTTCTGTATCATGGCTTCTGATTTTTCCTAAGGATTCTTCACCAATGGAAAATGCTGGTTCATTTTTCCTAAGGATTTTCAGTAAACTAAGTATTTGTTTACTGGTGATGTTGGTGCTGAATTGGCCCTCTTTGAATTAATTCAGTAATTCTTCTAGGGGGTCATGGGTAATCATTTGGTATATATCAAGTGAAAATTTCTTTTCCTTGTTTTTACCTATGGTAATATGCCTGTTTTTACTATTGTAAATATCAATTCCATAAATCAGCTGGTAGTCTGTTCCCAGTAAAAATCCTTGGATTTAGGCATCTTCAAGCACAACAAACTGTGGGTTGAGTCTGATGATACCTTTCCTATGCAGTATTATTACTTCTTTGATAATTTTCCCAATGGATGTTATCTTCCCTGATGCACTTCTAAATTCTTTTGCCTTAGCTGGAAAGAGCTGTTTTTCCCAATTTGAGAAGTGGTTATTGAGAAACTCTTTGGACACTACTGAGCAGTGTGCATCACTTCCAATGATAAATGGGTTTTGAGAATTGTCAATACAAACAGTCATATGTGCATATGTCCCATGTATATATATGCCATTCCTTTAGTTGGTGTAACTAGGAATGTTTGTGCTTCTTGTGTGTGTTTACACAAGTTTTTATTTTCAGTGTACTGTGGCATTCCTGCTTCTAACTGTATGTCCTGAATTTTTAGTCGTGTTTCTTCTTAGTACTCCACTAGAAATTCCTCTCTTGGGTCTTGGTCCTAATCAGATTGTTCTATTATGGCATCACCCATAGAGTCTGATTAAGAATCCTCTGTTGGGGATTTTTCCTCTGGGACTTGTTCAATGGCATAGACATTTTTATTTGGGTTTGGACAGTTATTAGAATAGTGATTGGCTGACCCACAATTGTGAAAAGAGTTTTTCTTTTTGGTCACTTCTGACACTCTGTCTTTGGGTTTATCTTTGAAGTACACCCTGAAAGGTTGTTTGTCTTTGAAACATCTGCTTCTATATTGGAAATATTTCTCTATGTTTGTTCTTTTCCTTACATCTTGTAAGGTGTTTGCAATGTCATCTAAAGTGAAACTTTGGTTGCATCTGAATTTTACTGCATTCTCTAGTTCTCCTGGAATTTGTGTCAGCAGCTTGTGATTCCTCATGTGAGTATTTGTTTGAGGATCAATGGCTTTAATTCTTTTAGACTGTCTAAGACACCAATCATATAGATCTTTGTCCACAGAGTATTTTTCATTTTAAAATGACATGGTCTTTTGATATATCCAAGTACCAATGCTGTACTTTTGGATCATTTGGCTCTTCCACAATGGATTTCTATGATTTCTGTGTACCAAATACTAGCATGACCTTTGAATACTGTATCAATTCTAGCAGTAATCCAGTAATCTGGTATGCTTGGTACATAAATGAAGAGTCCATCAATATAATCAATGAGCTCCATATGAGAATATTCTCCTGTGACAGAGAATTTGGGACAGCTTGCAGTGTCTGGAAGCTGTTTTAATTCTTCCTTCTCAGAATAAGACATGTTATCTCCATCTTTATATGGAGACATTGCCTTATTCTTGAACAGTGCCTCTGGTTTGATGTCTTCTTGGTGGTATGGATTATCCCAAACATGGCCTTGGGGTTGGGGCTTCACGTTTTGGTAGACATTATACAGTTTGTTTAAGTCTTGATCCAGACAATTCCTGTCCCTTTTGCAGTGGTTCTGTTCTTCAAAGACTTGATTCAGTCTTTTATTGGTTTATTCAGAGGCGTTTCATAATTGAGCATGGCCTTATCGAAGGGCTTTGACTATTTTTTCCATTGAGGATGTTAATTCTTCCATCCTAAAATGGCTTTCTTGGAGCTGTGAAAACTTTTTCTGGGTTTTATCTGCATATTGAGACATCTGTAACCACAGTGAATCACTGTTCAAATTACTCTCATGTGTAAAAAAACTGTATTAATTCTGAGTGGGGGTAATATTTTTATTATTGGGGCTACTGATTTTAGAAGTATTTACAACTATTTCTGGCTCTTGTGTACTTCTTTCACCAAGTCTAACAGCTTCTGGTTCATTGGGTCTGACTCTATCTTCCTTTGGCTGAAAGAAGTCTTATTTTTTCCCTTGTATCCTTGTCTTATCCTGGAAATTACCTGGGATTGTGAATAATGGTAACTCTTGGCGACTGATCTGCTGGTGCCTGAATGGTGTGAATCCACTGGAGAGTTGGGTTGGTCTACTCCTTGTGAGCCTGAAGGAATCAGAGTAGGCCCTGTCTGACTCAGATGTTCTTCTATAGCTTGGATAGTGGCTTGATTGTCCCTTATCCTGGTTTCCCTCTTCTCCAAGAGTCTGAACTGCCTGGTTGTATTCCATCCTTTTGTGATTACCATAATATCTTTGAAGGGGATCTCTTTGAGAAATATCTTCTGGAAACTTGCTCCAAGTTCTGCCCAGTGGGATGCTAGGTTGAACCTCCTATTGTCCATGCTTCATTGGAAAAGATCTTTGAGGAGTTGGTGAATCTGAACAGCTTTTTCCATATCCTTCCAGTCCTTTGTTTTGAGGTTTCTGTTGAATTGGAAAGTGAATGGCAGCATGGGTCTGATTTCCCTCAGTGTCTTGCCATCCACCACTGTGTCCAAGGTGTCCTCTTCCAGGTCTTCTGGTTCTGAAAAGGCCTTCTCTGTCCTCTGGCTAGTTCCTTGGGACTCCAAGGTTCTTGAGGTGTAAAGGTGACATATAAGTATTTGCAAGCAGTCAACAACTTAATTTTCTTATGGTATTTGCCTTTGACTGTGCCTTGTACAAATTTTTTATCAAGTTATTTGGGAAATATTCCTTTAGAAGTTACAACTGGGTTAATTACTGTAATATTTGCTGTACAAATTATGAAGGTTGATTTGCCTTGTATTGATGCAGAGCTTGGTGGTTTTCTACTTCTCTGAGTGGCAATTGGTGTCCACCTCTTGCCTATGATGAGGCCTTCACTATGCCTCTTTCCTTTCCCTTGCCTTCTGGTTCTGAAGGTATCACTAGTGTGTTGCCTTGTGATTGGGTTTCAAGTGGTATGAAGTTTTCTTCCACTTAATCAAAAACAAAAAAAGAGGGCTTATTTCAGTTAAGACTTCTTAAAATTCTGTTTGCATGTCTAAGAATGGCCTCTGGGCAATATATTTCTATATTATGCTCTTGTATTAAGGTGTTGTAATTGAAATTATCAATTACACCCCAAAACACTGTTTTTTGGATTCCTGGTGTACTGTTTGTATACCAGTATCTCACAGATTAACTTGTAATTAACAAGTGTAATCTAAAGTGGTTCTGTACTGGGAAATTGAAATTGTCAATATGCCCAACCATGCCTCCAATACTATTATTTACAGTAAAAGGGGTTTTCTTTTGAATTGAAAAAGAAGAATATTAAGGGCTTAAGTGTTTTAATATGAAAAACACACCCAAAATAGCACTGATGGTGATTAAATTATAATCAACAATGTGAAAGATAAAAAACACAGTGGTATATAAATATATATACCACCCAAAAAATATATCATATAATATGATAATATTATTTTTTCAATATTTTTACACTAAAAATAGAAAAAATGGTTTCAATAAAAGAAGTTTAAGAGAAAAAACTCACTTTTGCATGAAAATAGTCCAAAAAAATGCTCAAAAACATGGCCAGGCCCCCAAAATGTCAGACTGAGTCTATGCTAAGGTGATAATAGTAGTATAAAAAGATTTAACTATGACTATGACATGGATAAAATGATAATAAAAGGAGTGGTAATTTATATTAAGGGCTTTACTAAAAAGATTCAGTGGTGGTGAGTGCTGTTGAAAGACCTGGGTGCAGTAACAATTGGATTATTATAATAAAGTCTACAATAATTAAGATTATAATTATGCCTAATTATTTCCAAAATTATAGCTGCGTTTTACAGTTGTACTACATAGGAATTAAAGAGAAGGATGGGGATTCCTCTTTTGGGCAGAGAAAGGTCCCTTTTTATCCTGAAATTGGGTGAAAAGATCCTCTAGACCATTTCAAATAGATTAAATGAAGATTTTTCACTTTAGAGTACTGGCTTGTGGTTTCCACAAGGCCTGTATACTCTGTATTAGGCTCAGATGTGGTTTTGAAATCACATCTGGGCAGTTTTCATCTGGGGACCACACTGCCCTCTTCAAACATGTATGACATGTAGAATGCTGTAGAGAACCTGTATGGGACCCCAGTATTGAAGTAACTATAAGGTATTGAATTATAAAATGCTTCTTTGTCTGTTTGACACCTCATAATGATGCTTATGGGTAATTATCCCACAGAAAAGGTGTATTGGCCCAATTGTGGGATTTTAACCCTGAAAATGCAATACCTCTGTCATTTTTTGAGTTATTGAGCTCAAATTTGGTTCATTGTGTATCCCTGGATGGGATCTACACAATGGTATCTCATTTGGTATGGGCAACATCAAATATGGCAAAGTTATGCCATGTACAATTTTGTTATTCAGATATATGATTTTCTCAATATCTGTATGGAGCTTGTTTGCTACATACCTTTTGTTCTAGATGGGATATGGGAAGATTAATGGAACCATCAGATAGCCTTGATTGTGCTATACCCAAAAAGGACCTTCCTTGAAGTATCTCACACTAAAGCTGTAGAAGTTAGATGAGAGGTGAATATTTTATTCACCTTTATTTGATCTTGTTTTGGCCATAACTTCTGTAGTTCTTGTGTTAGCTCAATTTGGATAGTACTATTGTACAGCCCTGACTTAGAGCTTTGATAGAAATACCCATTTTCTGGAGTTAAGCATCTTCCTCTGGTTTTCAGATGAGAGGTGAAAATTAAGGTTTATGCTCAGCAACAACTTTGAGCAAAAATAACTTTGCTATTATTTTTCCTATGATGATGAGACTTTTATATTTGGAAAGTGGTGAGTTTAATATTTATTTTGATATATTTTAAGCTGGTTTGGCTCAACTCAATGTTTTGGTGGTATCTTAGCTTTACCTTTGATTCATGGTATTTGGCTGTCATGCTTGTGCTCTGGTTTTCAGTCACAGGCTGACACTGAGATCAGAGATAAATTCCCTATTTTATGCAGCTTCTAATATCTTAGGTGGAATTCTTAAAATTTGAAAATGGATCAATATCATGAGAATAAAAATAAATCTGATGATTTGGGTAAGTGAGTATTTTCTTTAGTTTATATTTTGGTTTACAGTAGCAGGATCATTCAAAGTTAAAAAATATGGAGTCTTTTACTGCAAATAAAGCCAGATTTCAGATATGAATTTTGGACCAAAATACACAGATGAATTAGAATGTTTTTTTCAAGTCTTAACTGGCCTAGTTTTTAAATAAAGATGTCTTATATATCATTATTTCATTGGATTTATAGATTGCTCACAAATATTTCCAAGAAGATTCTAGAAAAAGGTGTTTCAATTTTATAGGTCTCATTTGAAATATTAGTAAAAGAGAATTCTCATTACAAATGTCAATCTCCAAATGGTCTTTTGAGAAAAAGATTGCCAATATGGAGGAAAATTGAGTAGAAACACCAAGGATGAGCATCAATATTAGCATCAATGTAAGTCTCAGTATAATTAGTGAACCATTTTACTTCCATATCAATTGGAAAATACAACTACAATAGCTTATACAAATCACAGAATTACTTTCAGGAGAGAAAATATTTCATTAGGATTTTTCCTTATTTGCCCAATTTTCTTATTAAAAAGCATGCATCATCCAAGTTTAACATTTTGAATTATCATAATACTTGGTGAGTTTATTTGAAAATTCACCCACAGTAAATATTAAGGGGAAAGAGAAATAATTTAGATTAAGATAAATATTGTGGAACAATTTCCTGAATGATGGTAATTCTTTGATATAAAGAGATTCTTGAGCCTCTTTCAGGATCTCAATTTAATTTTTTCTTGAGTTTGTTTCCAAGTTTTTGGCAAATTACTTCAAGCTCAGGTGACCTTGTAATGAAATCTCATAGACCCATTTTTTGTTTTGCTTTTTGTAGCATATAAAACAAATTCCTCTCCTTTATTAATTGGCTTTCCCCAAAAAAAGGCAAAATAATTTATGATTTTTTTATTCAACTGAGGTAATATTTTTTGTGTTCTTGAAATAATAAAGTGAATGATTATTCAATTTTTTGACACTTCTTTGGACATAGCTTTCAAGGAAAGAAAATTAATGATTTAAGTGTGAGGTTTTTCAGAGCTGAAAACCAAGGTTCTTTCTCATCAATTGTGATTAATGAATAAGCTTTAGCTACAAAAAGAAACTGGGGACTAGCTGGTTCAATATAGGTTTGAACCAAGCTACATCAATTATTTCAATTGATTTTGAAAGCTTTTGTGAGTTGAACTATGAAGAGGAATAGAAAATATTTAAAAATATTTAGTTGGATAATGAAATAATACAAGTGAAATGACATTAAAGAAAAGCTGATGGGCCTTGGGAATGATCATATTTTTGATTCTCATTCATTTCTGTTGAATGTGAAGCTAAGAGAGGATTAATTACCACTTTAGGCGTGTGAAATATCCATTTCAATCTTTGAAGAATTGGTAAGATCTAAAATCGATAATCACCAGGATAAGAGCAATTATTATAAGAATCAAAATAAAAATGTAAAAATTTAAGTTCAGGTTGAGAAACACATATGAAAGTAGATTTCTCTTATTAAAAATTCCAATTAAGCATATGTTAATGATGAAAATTACACCTACTCATCTTCTTATTTGAGTACTTATTGGAAATTAATATAAGACAAACTAAAATAAAGCAGATTATTCAATTTTTAATTCCCTGTTTGACATGTCTCTTATGGAATTTTTGAAAATACATTTATACTTTTGCTTAGGTTTTGATTTTCTCCAAAATGAATCAAAAGTAATAAACAAATGCAAAAAGAGTCAGTCTTAGTGCCTTATAGAGGAAAAAGAAGAATAAAAATATTTCCTATTTCTTCTTTCAATGGCATAAATTAAAACAAAAAATAATTAAATCAAACTTAAATGAAAGGAAGTAAGTTGGAGTGAATCATAGAAGCACAAGAGCTCAGAGGAAATAAATAAAACCATTATTTTTATTTTTTCATTTTTTGAATGAAAGTAGTTATTGTTAAAAGAAATAAAATGGAAAGAAACAGCCAGAAAGCCTCTAAGGAATATGATTCACATTGGAAAACAATATTTTGTCTTTTTTCAAATAAAAATGATAATTAAATGAAAAAACTATAGAAGATGGTTATCCAGAAAGCCTCGGAGAGGGTTTGAATAAGTTAAATTCAAGAAAGAAAATACTATACTGTATATTGAGAAAGTAGGAATTTGTAAGATGGGTCTATGAAGCTGTTGACAATATTACTATTAATCAACAGTACTATGACTGTTCTTATGAAATATAATACAAAAATTATTATAACCACAATTGAATAATTATATAATTGTTTCTTTTACATGTTATACACTACTAGTGACTATAACAGTAAGAAGTAATTGTCTACAAGAATCAATTACAGGAAGAATTTAATAATAAAAACTTCTTTATTAAAATAATAAAGTTATTTTAATATATAATTATCTTTTACAAGAATAATTATAAAGATAACTCTTGAAGAAAATTATTACTAGAGAAAAACCTTAAGATTTAAGATAAATCACTCACTATTAATCCAATGAATCTTTTAGAAGATAATAGTAGAGAGATTTGACATAGAATTGTGGATTTAATGGATCCAAAATGATTTTATAAAGATATTACAACAATATATAGATGATTTCAATGATTTCATGTCTGTCTGATTGATTCTGAAAGAATAACACACTTAAGAAAAGATTTAACTAATACTTACTTGTTGGTACTAAAGGTATAATTGAATAATGTGATGATTTAAAAAAAACAGCAAGCAGAGGTCTCTTTTAAGTCTAAGACAGCTCACGAAGGCATGCCATGGAGAAAAGTGAAAAGCCAGTGAGTGCGAAAACAATAAAAAATTTGGGATTATTGATTTCATCATCTGTTGTCACATAAGATTATCATAATTACTTAATTGAAGCTTTTACGTGACTACCAACCCATTTATGGTTAAGAAGAAAAGGGGTAAAAACTTTAAATCTTCTTTTATTCCAAAAGAATAATTGATTTCTCAAAGTTATCAATGTTATTGGAAATTTTATCACAGAATGTATTTTCTGTAAATTTTTAAAGATTCTATGTTTCACGTGGAATAATCAAAAATGGACTGTAGGTAAAACTCATAATTTTACATATAAAAGTATAATTATTTTTGGTTTTGATATGAAATATACAGTTCTCAATTGGTCCTGAAATTTTCAGAAAGATTAATCAATAATTGTATTTTTAATGAATTTTTGAAGTTTTTACCTCATTTCTATGAAGAATTGCAAATAGCAGTATATGGCTGGTTGCTATGAGATAAATCAATGGATACTAGTCCAAAAAGGGTTTTGATTAATCTTTTGGGGCTTATCAATGGAAATTAATTAAGAATTGACATGGTTACAGGAGTCTGAGTTGCTCTTTACCTCCTTGGCACATCAAAATAGCAGGTTATTTGCTATTTTCTTATGATTTACTGAAGTTGTGACATGGTAACCAAGTTCCCAAAAGGTTTTGGTTTACTAATTGGGCCAAGATCAGCCATGGATCCAAACTTTGGAGCTGTCCATGCCTCAGAGGCCTCAGAAGTTGGGTACCCTGGCTCTCTTTGATGTCTTTTGTCCCCCTTGACTATTTTCCACATCAAAATAGAAATTCAAGCTTCAAGTAAGATATCCACTATGGGTGTACCAAAAGTGCATATAGGAATACCATAATATTAAGTGCTCAAAACATGCATAACACTATTTTTAGTGTAAATGTACCATGGAATTTCTCACGTTCCCATTATTTTGGCATGAAATTGAGCAAAACAAAAGTTTTCATGGATCTTTTATGTGGTATTGATGATGTGGTATTGAAGTATTTTCAATATTACCACCTCAAAGAGTTGATTTGAGAATATTCACTCTATGGAGATACTCTAGGTTAATTTTTGTGTAGAAACCAAATATGGCCTTAAATCCATGGATTTACTTACTCAATGAAAAGTTATTCATCTTTTCTGAAATAAAAAATGATGAATTTTGAATATATGCATGACTTATAGGTTATTCATAGTTCAGAATTTATTTTTAAGGTAATTGTGGACTATTTGGGTATGTAAAATATACCTCAAGGAGAACAAAATTCAATCCAAAAAAACTAAAAAAAACAATAAATTATTAGTTACAGAGCCTCTGAGAGGCTAGAAAATGATTTCAATAAATTCTTTTATAAAACTAGAAATTAAAAAAAATTGAGTAAAGCCAAAAAAAAAAAAAAGATTAAATACACTGTAAGAGCTTATATGATGATCCCTTTTGTCTTTTAGTTCAAAATCTCAGAAAGCTAAGGAAACAATTTTTGAGAGGATTTTTTTGGAATTCCAAAGTTTCAAAATATCAAAATTCAAAAAGTCAGAAATTGCATTTGATTCCAAAATGTGTTTAGAAAAACATTTAATATAAAATAATTTTTAGTGATTAATTTATTCTGCAAAAAATGAAAAAAAAATATTTAAAAATTTGAATAATCACATTTCAAGGTGAAAAAATTGGAATTCAAATATAATTATTTCAATTAGCTTGGTTGAATTTTTCAAATATCTATACCTTTTTTCAGTCCTTTAATTGTTACTTGTAGCCTCATTGTACCTTGATTTGGTTTAATAAAGGAAAAGCATATAGGCTCCACTCTTCTAAACTGAGACCATATTTTATGGTATTTTCAGATTTCATTTTATTCCCCAGTTTTAAATCACAATATAACCATAATAGGTAAAAAAATAAGAGTAAGAGTTCCATTTATTTTGTATTTGAAACAAAAGATGAATTTGAATGGATGAAGAGGGAAGTCAAATGAAAAAGAGTTAACCAGAATAAATATATAATGAGTTCTCCAACCAGTCAGAGATAGTAAAAGATTATTAAGTATATGAGCACAAAATATCCACTGAATAGGTGAAGGAAGAAGATGAAAGAAAAGAAAGACCAAAATAAATCTTAGTAAATTAATTAACTGAGAAAATACCCCCAGGATTAAAATAGAGCCTGGTATATGTGAGAAACTTGAGTCTTGATTCATTTTATACTGATAAAAAGCATGAAGGAAGTTGTGGGAATATAATTAGCCAGATTGAGAAATAGTCTGGGTTATTGGGCTACCCAGGTGTACTGTAAAATTACAGCTTTAATTAGTTTAAGAATTTATTGAATACTTGGTGCTTTAAAAACTCAACAAATAGATCTTGGAATACTTGAAAGCTGACATGAGTTCAATTTGTGACAGAATCCCCTTGATATTATAGTAACAATTGAATTAATGACTGTGGGTTCTATAACTGCTGCGGCTTATGAGGATTGTAAGATGTGACTATGAAACTGATGATAATATTACTATTAATCAACAGTACTATGTCTGTTCTTATGAAATATAATAATAAAAATTATTATAACCACAATTAAATAATTATAAAATAATTTCTTTCACGTATTATACACTACTAGTGATTATAACAGTGAGCAGTAATTGTCTACAAGAATCAATTACAAGAAGAATTTAATAATAAAAACTTCTTTTATTAGAATAATAAAATTATTTTAATATATAATTATCTTTTACAAGAATAATTATAAAGATAATTCTTGAAGAAAACTATTACTAGAGAAAAACTTTAAGAATTAAAGATAAATGACTCACTAATACTCCAAAGAACCTATTGATAGATAAAAGTAGAGAAATTTTACGTGGAATTGTGGATTTAAGGGATCAAAAGGATTTATAACAGTATTACAACAATATATAGTTGTATTCTATGATTTCACGTCTTTCTGGTTGATTCTGAAAGATTTAAAACACTTAAGAATAGCTGTAACTAATACTTACTTGTTGGTAATAATGATTTAATAAATTGATAAGATGATATGGAAAAAACAGCAAGAGAAGGCCTCTTTTAAGTCAACAACAGCTCACAGAGGCGTGCCATGGAGCAAACTGAAAAACCAGTGAGTGAGAAAACAATAAACCCTTTTGGTTTATTGATTACATCATTATTTGTCACGTAACATTATCATAATTACTTATTTGATGCTTTTACGTGACTACCAACCCCAATATGGTTAAGAATAAAAGGAGTAACACTTGTAAATATTCTTTTATTCTAAAATAATCATTGATTTCTCAAAGGTATCAATGTTATTGCCAATTTCATCACAGGTTGTAATTACTGTGAATTTTTGAAGATTCAGTGTTTCGCGTAGAATAACCAAAAATGGACTGTAAGTAAAACTTTGAATTTTACTAGTAAAACTGTAATTCTTTTTGATTGTACCATAGATAATACAGTTCTCCTTTAGTCCTGAAAGTTTCAGAAAGATTCATTAAGAATTGTATTTTTAATGAATTTTTGAAGTTTTTACCTCATTTCTACGTAGAATTGCAAATAGCAGTGTTTTGCTGGTTGCTATGAGGTAAATCAATGAATATGGGTCCCAAAAGGGTTTTAATTACTCTTTTGGGGTTTATCCATGGAAAGTCATTAGTAATTGACATGGTTACAGGAGTGTAAGTAGCTCATTACCTCCTTGGCACGTCAAAATAGCAGGTTATTTGCTATTTTCTGGTGTTTTACAGTAGTTGTAACTTGGTAACCAAGTTCCCAAAGAGTTTTAGTTTAACAATTGGGCCAAGATGAGCCATGGATCCATGCTCTGGAGCTATCCACGCCTCTGAGGCTTCAGAAGTTGGGTACCCTGGCTCTCTTTGATGTCTTTTGTCCCCCTTGCCTATTTTTTACGTCAAAATAATAATTTAAGCTTAAAGTGAGATATCCACTATGGGTGTACCAAAAGTCCATGTAAGAATACCATGATATTAAGTGCTCAAAACATGCATAACACTATTCTTAGTGTATATGTAACATGGGATTTCTCACTTTCCCATTATTTTGGCTAAAAATCAAGAAAAACAAAAATTTTCACGGATCTTTTATGTGGTATTAATGATGTGGTATTGAAGTATTTTCCATTTTACCACCTCAAATACTTAATTTGAGCTTATTCACTCTATGGAGCTACCCTAGATGAATTTTTGTGTAGAAGCCAAATCTGGTCTTAAATCCATGGATTTACTTACTCAATAAAAAGTTATTCATCTTTTCTGAAATTGAAAATGATGAATTTTGGATATATGCATGACTTATGAGTTTTGCATAATTCAAAATTTCTTTTCAAGATAATTGTGGCCTATTTGGGTATGTAAAATATACCTCAAGGCTCACATTCCCTCCCACCAAAAAATAACATTGTGGTACAATTTTATTAGTGTTAAAAGAATAAGGCCCCAAAGGGGGTTAATGTCCACTGTCCAACCTCTTCACATTACTCAGATCAAGTAATTTAAAGCACATTTATAGACATATTCAGGCTTGTGGCCTTCTTTCATGTCTAAATCTTCTTAAGAGTTTATCTGAGTCAGGTATTTCTGATTCTGCCATCCATTCATCTTCATGTACTGGATTCCTATATCTGACAAGATATTCTCTTTGATTTTTACCCCTAAGTCTCCTTTCTTTAATGACTTTCTTTATCTTTTTGTCTTAATTCTGTTCCACAGGTGGTACAGTTAAAGGAGTTGGGTTCCTTAAAGGAAACAATTCTTTATCAGCTGGTTGATAAGGTTTTAACAAGCTGACTGGAAAGGTGGGGTGTTTATTTTCCAATTCACCACTCAATTCCACTTGAACTGCATTGGTTCCATGTAAAGCAACAATAACAAAAGGTCCTACATAAGAATCTTTAAGTTTCTTTGGGCCCTTGATATTATTAAAATTCAAGGTTGAAACTAGAACTAAGTCCCGTACTTTGAAGTCTGGTACTTTATGACTCTTGTCCCACTTCTGTTTTGCATAATCAAAAGCATCATCCATACTTTGTTTTGCATGATGTTTCACTTTATCAAGCATTATCTTGAAGCTGGAAGCTGTAGGATGAATGTCAATCAAGTCTTTCCTCAGTGTGTCTGCTGGGAGTCTTGGATTCCATCCTTTTTCTAACATAGCAGGAGTTTGTCCTGAGGAAGAATGGACTGATGTCTTGTATGCCAATTCTAATGCAGGTATCAGAGTGCACCAGTCATGGGTAAAGCCATCTGAGTTCTTGAATTCTAATCCATCAGCACAGAATCTCCTGATCATGTCTTCTAAAGTTTGAATCATTCTTTCTGCTAGCCCATCTGTTTGAGGGTGATATGCTGTAGAGAATGATAACTTAGTCCCAAACAATCTATGAAGATTGGTCCAAAGTGCAGATGTGAATTTGGGATCTCTGTCACTTGTGATATTCTTAAATAATCCTGTATTAGAAATGACTCTACTCCATAAAAGAAGAGCTGTATCCATAGCAGTGTCATCTTTATGACATGGTAAGAATATGGGAGTTTTGCTATATCTGTCTACAATGACTAAGCAAGCATTATAACTTTTGTCACCACTTGGAGGAAGTGCTGTGACCCAATCCATGTGAACAACTTCCCAAGGGGATTTTGGCTCTTGAATATGGATCATCAATCCAAATTTCTTGCCTGTACTCCTGTTTGCGTTTTGGCATCTATCACAGGTATGGCAATACTCAATGGTTTCTTTTCTCCAAGATGGCCACCATGCACAGTTCTTCACTTTTTCAAGTGTTCTGTCTTCTGATAGGTGTCCAGAGTAAATGCTATCATGGCATTCATGAAGAATGCTATTGATAAGCAATCTACTACACAGTGTCATCACACAAGAATGTTTTGTTCTATGGTAAATAATCCCATCAAACAAGTGAAATCTTCCTTCAGAATAGGAATTTTTCCAAACATCATCTAGTGCATTAACCAAAGATGTGTCTTTGCAGTCTTTATCCAATATAGAAGTCAAGATATGGCAATTCGTGTCTTGTCTATAAGACTCTCTGACCTCTTCAAAGAATTCAGTCCCACCATCAGTTATGTTAATTCCTTCAATTGGAATCTGTGGTTCAGCTTCCAAAGGTACATAAGCTGGGTTATCAGGAGTGTTGGCTAAAGCCCATCTACTAAGTCCATCAGCATTTTTGTGAATTTTTCCTGCTTTATGAACTATAGTCATGTTTCCTCTATATTCTTGAATGGCTATTTGCCATCTCAACATATGTCTGTTGGGAGTTTTCATGTTAAGAAGTGATTTTACAGCATTACAGTCAGTTATTACTTCAAAAACACTGCCATCAAGGTAATAGTGTAATTTCTCAAGTGCCCATACCAAACATAAGCACTCCATTTGGCTTGCACCGTATCTGGCTTCTGTTGGTTTGATTTGTCTTGAGATATAACAAACTGGTCCTTTTGTAGGTTTGTCATCAATAATTTGGACTTGATGTAGGGCTGCCCCTAATCCATCTCCACATGCATCAATGTACAATTTAAAAGGAATATTCCAGTCAGGCATGAGGAGTAAAGGGGCTTCTGTAAGGGCTTTCTTTATCTTCTCATAAGCTTTAATTCTTTCCTGTGTCATCTCAAATACAGTCTGTTGATCACAGATTCTATAGAGTAACTTGGCTAGAATTGCAAAATCTTTCAAGTGTTGCCTATAGTAACTAGCAAATCCAAGAAAAGACATCATTTCTTTTTTATTCTGGGGTATTGGCTTAAGTAACACTGCTGCCACTTTATTCTTGTCAATACCCAAGCTCAAACCAGAAACAACATTTCCTAATGCTTTGAGTTCTTCAAAACCAAAATTGCATTTCTTAAGTGAAATTTTCATGTTCACTTCTGCAACTTTATGAAGCAATCTTGCAAGTCTTTCAAGGTGCAAAGACCATGAGTCAGAACATATAATAATATCATCAATATAAATGATAAGCCATCCTTCAGACAATTCTGTGGGGAAGATGGTATTCATCATTCTTTGATAATGAGATGGAGCATTTTTAATGCCAAATGGCACTCTAAGATACTCATAAATACCACAGTGAGTGATAATTCTAAGTAATTTCCTAGCTTTAGGCGTCAAAACATTTTGATGGAAGCCTTTTAATGCATCCATTGATGTTATATACTTGGCTTTAGACAATTGAGTCAAGGTTTCTTGGATTCTAGGGATTGGATACCTATCTGGAACTGTGTAGGTATTCAAAGCTCTAAAATCTCCAACCATTCTTGACTTATCATTATGCCATGCAATAATAACAGGTGTTGTCACTTCAACTTCCTCATTATGGCCTACTTTCCTTAGCACACCAAGTTGGATCAACTCTTGGATATGTTTCTCCAAGGCTTCTCTAGCTCTGGGACTGGCTGGATAAGCTGGTCTTCTAAGTACTGGAGGATATGGTCTATCAATATTAAGAGTAATATCAATTTCATGTCCTCTTATAGCACCTAATGGTTCATTATCAGATGCAAATGCATTATTGTATGTATATAATACATCAATAAGTCCATACCTCATCTTTGGTGACAATGATGGATTAATTTGTGCTTCAACAACTTGTTTAGACATAAATTCTTCTTTGTAAGTATCTTTGACAGAAGATACTACAGATATCTGTTTTGGCATATTGGAGAAAGCAAATTTCTGCCTTTTGGTATCTCCAATTGTGAAATATCTGTCTTTATGGTTATTTATATCAATACCATAAATATTCAAGTAATCATTTCCAAGAATGATGTGCTGAGATGTGCAATTATCCATTACTACAATCTCAGTTTTCATTCTTACACTTCCTGCTGGATGTGGGAATACAATATTGGTGTCCAATATGCCCAAGGGGTACATATTGTTACTGGCACTACTGAATTGTACACCTTCTATTGGTAATAGATGGTCTTTCCATTCAGGAAGTATAATTTGGAGATAATCTTTGCCAACACAAGTGAAAAATGCTCCTGTATCCAATTTTACTTTGGCTTCAATATCACTCATCAGAACTGATGTGATACAGGATCCTCCAGCAGTATAACCCTTTCCTCTAGCAGGTTTTGTTTAACACATTCTGGCATCTTGGATATTGATCAGGTTGCAGCAATCCTCACTGTACTGTGGCAAGTGGGTATGGACTTCTGTGACCTCAAAGAAAGCTGAAATGTTTTCAATGGGATAGTCCTCCACTGGTGTATCTTCAGAGACTGCAGAATCTTGATCAGACTCTTCTTTCTCTTCAGTACACTGAATTTCTTCAATGACTTGAACTTCATTGATCTTTGTCTTCTTAGGGCAAGTGTTGGCTAAATGTGAAGTACTTCCACATTTATGACACTTCAAGACAGGTCTTTCTGGTCTTCTTTCCTCTCTAGGAATCTTTGAGACTATTTTGGACTCTATTGGGTTTCTAATCCAAGTCTTACCAATTCTTGTTCTGGTAATGATATCTTCCATAGCACTAATGTAGTCCTCTGTTGAACAGGGTTCCACACATCTGCTTTTGATAGCATGTTCCAGTTCTCCTCCACACTTTCTTAATATTTTCATATTAATCATAGTGTCAGACATATCTGGGTGTCAAGCAGATAATCTGTCTTTTTGTTTGAAGAACCAAGTAAGTGGTTTGTCTTTTTCTGAGTTAAAAGTGACACTTTCAAAAGCATTTTCCATTTTAAACCTCCAAGAATTGTTGGCCCATTTGGTAATCACTTCAGATTTCCACCAAGACCAATCATGTCTTCCATGATCTATTCTCATCTTGTAATACCATTTCTTTGCAGTCTTGGTAAACAAACAATGTAGTTTCCCTACTATGATTTCATCAGGTATATTAAAGTCTTCTTGCAACATATCAATAGTCCTGATGAATTCAATATGGTTGTATTCTCCTTCACCAGAGAATGTTGGCCATTCTTCTAATTTTGGAAGATCCTTTGCAGAAATAACATTTTCTCCTAAGAATGTAGTCAAACTCTCCTTAACAGAAAGTTTCTCTTCAGTCAAAGGTGTAGAATGTCTTGGCATATGTGGTTCATGTTTCTTATGAATTTGCTCCACACTTGCAATTATTTCATTTTTTAATTTCTGCCTCTCACTGTCACTTTTTGCTAAATGTATAGCAAATTGATTGGTGTTCTTAACTATTTGTAAGACATGGTCTTCAAGAGTTTTAAGTCTATCATTTACTTTAAAGATGGAAGGATCCTCTGTGTCATTATTTTGACATTGGTTCTCAATTCTATCACAAGCATTGCTAATTGACTCAAGGGTGACAGTTGTCAATTGATGCCATTCAGAATGTTGCTTGTCACTTTTCTTTAAATCATTGATGTCTAATGTAATTTGCTTTAACTTTGACTCAAGTTTGCCAATTTCTACACTAATACTTCTATGTACATCATTTATTTGCGTGGAAATGTCCTGTTCATCCTTTCCTGCTCCTTGGCTGTGAATTCCATAAGAGTTCTGGCCATATTGAAGACACTGTCCACGGCTGAAGGCTCCAATCTGGGGATCCTGTACCCTTGTGGGTAAGGTCTGTGCCAATTGGCTTTGCCTTTGCCCTTGCCTTGATGGTTCTTGGGACCTCTCTGTTTCTTTTGAGGTCCTTTGGGCTTGTCCTTGGATGCTTCTGGAGCTGGTTTGGAGCTGGTAGATGCCACTGGTGCCTCTGTCTGCAAAGTTGGAGTCATTTCCAACTCTTTCTTCTGGTCTATGGATAAAAGACTCTGGTTCTTCAACCAATTCTTTATCTTTTTGACCTTGTCTTTGCAAGACAGGGGGCTCCAACCTCCTAAGAGTTCTATGGTCTTCTCCTGACCCAGAAAGCTCTTGATGTGTAAGTAGGAGTTCATGGCCCCCTGCCAAAGGCTTGGGCAGATTTCCCACTCCTCTTCTTTGGCTGCTCTGAACCAATTTTTGTACTGGCTCTGATATATTTCTATTGCTGCCACTTGAAAATGGTTCAGCCCTGGAAATATTATCATAAATTAGTTCAGGCTCAGAATTTACGTCAAAATCTGTTGGTACAGACCTTGGGGAATGGGGGGCAACTCTGGCATCCTCCAAATGTGTCTTTCTTGTGGAAGACTTGGCACTTCTGGATTTGGTCTTGCCTCTTCCTTGTCCACATCCACCTGGATGGACTGAATAGTTGCTTCCATTTCTGGTATGCACCATTTTCACGTCAATTTAAAGATAAAAGGTGAAAATATAAGATAAAATACACACCTTTTGGTGGTAATTTAGCTTTTTCTGAGTTGAATAAAGTGCCTCTTTTAGCAATCTGCACCTCAATACTGTCTGCAGATTCTGCTTCTGAAGATTCTGGACTAGTGATATATCTTTTACTGAGTCTGTTGCCAGCTGCACAGTATTTGATTAAAGACACTAGAAAAAATTATAAAAGAGAAAAATTATTTTTTATACTTTTTAAAATATTTTTAAAGATATTTTATAAGTTTTATATTTTTTAATATTAAAAAATTATTCTTTTTAAAGAAAAAAATTAAAATTTAAGCTTTTGAATGAAAATTAATTCAGAGTAACTCAAAGAATAATTTTATAAGTTTTTGGATGTGAAAAAGCCACGTGTAAAAACAATATAAAATTAAACCAAATTCCTCAATGAAAAAGATTTTAAAACAATTTCAAAAATAAAAATATTTTAACTTCAAATTGAAAGAAAAAAATTAATTAAATTAATATATTTTAGAGCTTGAAAATATATTAATTAAGGGTACAAGGTTCAAAAAACACGGCCAGGCCCCCAAATGTAAGATGTGACTATGAAACTGATGATAATATTACTATCAATCAACAGTACTATGTCTGTTCTTATGAAATATAGTAATAAAAATTATTATAACCACAATTAAAAAATTATAAAATTATTTCTTTCACGTATTATACACTACTAGTGATTATAACAGGGAGCAGTAATTGTCTACAAGAATCAATTACAAGAAGAATTTAATAATAAAAACTTCTTTTATTAAAATAATAAAATTATTTTAATACATAATTATCTTTTACAAGAATAATTATAAAGATAATTCTTGAAGAAAACTATTACTAGGAAAAAACTTTAAGAATTAAAGATAAATGACTCACTAATACTCCAACGAACTTATTGATAGATAAAAGTAGAGAAATTTTACGTGGAATTGTGGATTTAAGGGATCAAAAGGATTTATAACAGTATTACAACAATATATAGTTGGATTCTATGATTTCATGTCTTTCTGGTTGATTCTGAAAGATTTAAAACACTTAAGAATAGCTGTAACTAATACTTACTTGTTGGTAATAATGATTTAATAAATTGATAAGATGATATGGAAAAAACAGCAAGAGAAGGCCTCTTTTAAGTCAACAACAGCTCACAGAGGCGTGCCATGGAGCAAACTGAAAAACCAGTGAGTGAGAAAACAATAAACCCTTTTGGTTTATTGATTACATCATTATTTGTCACATAACATTATCATAATTACTTATTTGATGCTTTTACGTGACTACCAACCCCAATATGGTTAAGAATAAAAGGAGTAACACTTGTAAATATTCTTTTATTCTAAAATAATCATTGATTTCTCAAAGTTATCAATGTTATTTCCAATTTCATCACAGGTTGTAATTACTGTGAATTTTTGAAGATTCAGTGTTTCACGTAGAATAACCAAAAATGGACAGTAAGTAAAACTTTGAATTTTACTAGTAAAACTGTAATTCTTTTTGGTTGTACCATAGAAAATAAAGTTCTCCTTTAGTCCTGAAAGTTTCAGAAAGATTCATTAAGAATTGTATTTTTAATGAATTTTTGAAGTTTTTACCTCATTTCTACGTAGAATTGCAAATAGCAGTGTTTTGCTGGTTGCTATGAGGTAAATCAATGAATATGGGTCCCAAAAGGGTTTTAATTACTCTTTTGGGGTTTATCCATGGAAAGTCATTAGTAATTGACATGGTTACAGGAGTGTAAGTAGCTCATTACCTCCTTGGCACGTCAAAATAGCAGGTTATTTGCTATTTTCTGGTGTTTTACAGTAGTTGTAACTTGGTAACCAAGTTCCCAAAGAGTTTTAGCTTACCAATTGGGCCAAGATGAGCCATGGATCCATGCTCTGGAGCTATCCACGCCTCTGAGGCTTCAGAAGTTGGGTACCCTGGCTCTCTTTGATGTCTTTTGTCCCCCTTGCCTATTTTTTACGTCAAAATAGTAATTTAAGCTTAAAGTGAGATATCCACTATGGGTGTACCAAAAGTCCATGTAAGAATACCATGATATTAAGTGCTCAAAACATGCATAACACTATTCTTAGTGTATATGTAACATGGGATTTCTCACTTTCCCATTATTTTGGCTAAAAATCAAGAAAAACAAAAATTTTGACGGATCTTTTATGTGGTATTAATGATGTGGTATTGAAGTATTTTCCATTTTACCACCTCAAATACTTAATTTGAGCTTATTCACTCTATGGAGCTACCCTAGGTGAATTTTTGTGTAGAATCCAAATCTGGTCTTAAATCCATGGATTTACTTACTCAATAAAAAGTTATTCATCTTTTCTGAAATTGAAAATGATGAATTTTGGATATATGCATGACTTATGAGTTTTGCATAATTCAAAATTTCTTTTTAAGATAATTGTGGCCTATTTGGGTATGTAAAATATACCTCAAGGCTCACAAGGATTTTGATTGAAAACTACATAGGTTCCCTTGAATACTTAATGAATTGAAAGAAATGGGTAAGAAACACCTCTGAAAAACATGCTGTTTATCAACCACTTTAGAAATCTTTAAGAGGAGAGTAAGGCCTCATAGTAATTCGGAACTTCATGTATGGTTTGAGAATCAATTGGTCTTATTATGCTGGTGACTTTGGGACCCCTTGGGGTGTATTTGACCAAAATGGGGCTGTGGGCTTTTCCTTAACCCTTGATGAAAAGGAGGATATCTTTTCCAGAAATTGAATTTTTTGCACTTTTCCACACAGTTATACAAGAGTCCAATAGTCTCGAAGCTTTTCAAAAAGGGTTCATTCAAACAAATTACTCAATATCATTTGGAATGTTCATCTTATTCAAAGGTTTTATAAAATACAATTTGAAAATGAATGATGAAGTGGCCATGAGATACTAAATTAATGAGAATTATAATAAGGGCCAGGAGGGAAGAAACAATCAAAAAATGGCACAGGTTTGAAATACTAAATGATAGGTACTATTGCCTATTTTACCAATGGGGATTGCTGGGGTATAAATCATGTGTTTGTGAAATTACCTTTCTACCTGAAAATATTGGTATCTTACAAACAATTCTTACTAAATATAGGTTGATATTAGTTTGATACAAGTTTTTTGGGACTTGAGATCACTCTATGAGTACATGAATATTTTATTTAACAATAAAAATATCACTTTTTAGGTAGGAATTGATCATTTCGAATGAGAAATGATTCAGAGAACAAATATTAGTGAAGAGAGCCACCTTACCACGAAATTAAAAGACCTCTGAGATTTAGTCAGGCCTCAAGAACTAATAAAAGGGAGTTAAAATATTATTAAATTTTTTAAAGAGCTTTGTGACATATTAAATAAAATTGAGACAAATTGAATTTTGAAAGAAGAAGATAAGTTACTATTTGGACATTCCAATAAGGTAATGTAAGGTTTTACTACAAGACAATGAGTAGAAATTACTAATATTTTACTTATTGTAAGGTGCGGATATGAAACTTTGATTAAAAATCAAGTACTTTGCCTGTCCTCAAAATTTGTATAAGGTAAAAATCAATTAAAAATAGTAAGAAATATTATTTTTAAGAGAAAACACGCCAATTTTATTGTTTATAGCTTTATTAGTATAAAACAGTAATATTATAAAGATTTATTGTTTTACCAACAATAAAAACCTATCCAAAAATACTCTACAAGAGATATTTAAGGCTAAAAAAGAAATTTCTTCAAGAGCAATTTCAATTGGAATTAATTGAGCAAAGAACTGCAAGAAATTAATTAAATAACAAATTCTTGAAAAAGAATATTAAAGAGAATACACACCCAAAAGTGACCAGAGTGAATTTGGAAACAAAGTGACAAAGTTAACAGTGATGAAAGATGCTTTAACTCACTTTTGGGGTGGTTCAGGGGTAAAAATGATTATAATAATTTTTTCACATGGTTGAAAGGTTCAAAAAGATAAAAAAAAGGTGGTTGGAATCTTTTATTGATTGGTTTAACATTGTTTAAACTAGTTATAAAAGGAAAAGATTCTAACATGAAGAGAAAAGTGGGGCAAAGAAGACATTCTTTTATAGCCATCAATTTTCTTACTCGAAAAGTAAAATTTACTCTTGTCAGTTGTAAAAAACAGTCTGACAACAGAAAAGTCAATTATGGAATCATTGAACCCCAGTTTAGACCAAAAAGGGCTGGTTTAAGCCATTTTTAGCCATTTTAGAGCCTTAAATCAGCCATTACTATAGCAATACCTGGTCTAGAGCCTTCAAAGAACGTCAGAATGTGTGTAAGAGGCATAGAAGCCAGTTAAAACTGTTCTTACTAACATTGTTTTAGCTTAAGGGTAGTTTTACCCTCTTGGAAGAAGTTAAAACCACCCTGGTTGGTATCAAAACCTCATCATCAATTGAGTCACAGACCCTGTGACTCAATTCCAGGCCAAAGTTAATGAACCTTTGCATGGATTTTGACATCCCACACCAGTCAGAAAGGATTTTGGGGGTCTGGCTCCCCCTTAGAGCTAGAGTTCCTTTCCCCCCCAATTTTAATCTTTCCAATTTATTTTTCCCTTTAATTCCTCATCATGTATTATACTTGTAATTTACATATGTAATTCAATTGAGTTGTACAGTACAATGCAGTAATAACTGATACCTCATATGTAAATAAAAGTTCACTTATGTAATAAACGCGCACATTTTGACATTTCCATTGAATTCAATTGAAAATAATTCAATTCCTCATAGCTTTTAAGCTAAACATAACACCTCAATTTTAACACAAAAAATTGATGGTTAACACCACATGTGGTGTGAATTAAATTAATGTTTTGAGTATTTTCAACTTTTGTATTGAAAATACTAAAAACTTAATTTAAGCTTATTTAGGTCTACTTCAACAGCATTTTCTCCATGGAGGGCCTTGATAACAAAAGGTCCTGCAAAGGAGTCTTTGCGCTTTTTACATCCTTTGATGTTATTGAAGTTAGTGGTGGATACAAGAACTAAGTCCCCCATTTTGAAATCTGGAGTTGTATGTGATTTATCCTATTTGCCCTTAGCATATACAAAAGAGTCCTCCATGCACCTTACTGCATGCTTTCTAGCTTTTTCTAGCATTCCTTTGAAGCTTGCAGCTGTGGGATGTATTTCAATCAAATCATTCCTCAAGGAATCTTGGGGTAATTTGGGGTTCCATCCTTTTTCTAGGATAGCAGGAGTTTGATTGGTACTGGCATGGATTGATGTTTTATATGTTAATTACAGTGCTTGGAGCAGAGTACACCAATCATGGGTAAATCCATCACAATCTTTGAATTCAAGGCCAAATTCACAAAATCTTCTTACCATGTCCTCTAAGGTTTGGATCATCCTTTCAGCCAGACCATCAGCTTGTGGGTGGTTGGCTGTAGAGAAAGACAGCTTAGTGCCAAATAATTGGTGAAGATTTGTCCATAGTGCTGAAGTGAATTTGGGATTGCTATCACTAATGATATTTGTAAATATTCCAGTCGATGCCGCTACTCTATTTCATATCAGGAGAGCTGTATCGATGGCTGTATCATACTTGTGACATGGTAAAAAGATTGGAGTTTTACTGAATCTGTCCACAATTACTAGGCAAGTATTATAATTTCTGTCACCTCCTGGTGGTAGGCCAGTTACCCAATTCATATGGACAATTTCCAAAGGTCTTCTTGGTTCTTGGATTTTTATCATATTTCCAAGTCTCTTGCCAGTGTATTTATTTGCTTTTTGACATCTGTCACAGGTTTTGCAATACTATGCAACATCGTTATGCCACATTGGCCACCATATACAGGTTTTCACCTTTTCTCTAGTCCTGTCTTCAGACAGATGTCCTGAGAAGGGGCTGTCATGGCATTCTTTCAGTACAAGATTGATTAATGACCTGGCCACAACTGTCATGACACATGTGTGCTTGGCTCTGTGGTAAATTATACCATCCAGTAGGTGAAATCTTCCTTCATCATAAGATTTCTTCCATACTTCATCCAAGGCATGTATGAGAGAGTTGTCTTTACAGTCTTTGTTAAGTAATTGGCACAAGATGCTACAATTCTTATCTTGAGTGTAACTGTGTCTTACTTCTTCAAAGAAGGTGGTGTTCAAGTCTGTAACACTTATTCCTTCTATTGGGATCTGGGGTGAAGCCTCTTCTGGAACATAAGCAGGATTATCAATATTATTTGATAATGGCCATCTGCATTCTTATTAATATTCCCATCCTTTTGAATAATAGTTATATTACTTCTGTATTATTGTATGGCTATTTGCCATCTGAGCATATGTCTGTTGGGTGCTTTCATGTTTAAAAGTGATTTGACAGCTGTACAATCTGTTATCATCTCAAAAACACATCCCTCAAAGAAGTAGTTCAATTTTTGCAAGGACCAGACAAGGCATAGACATTCCATTGGACTTCCTCCATATCTGGCTTCAGTTGGTTTGATTTTCCTGGATATGAAACATATGAGTCCTTCTACAGGTTTATCATTTATGATCTGAACTTGGTGAAGTGTAGCACCCAGCCCATCCCCTGATGCATCAATATACAATTCAAAAGGCAATTTAGATCTGGCATCAGTAAGAGTGGAGCAGTGGTCAAGGCTTCTCTTAGAGACTCAAAAGCTTTGACTCTGTCAACAGTGATTTCAAAAACTGTGTCTTTGTCACACAATTTATAAAGTGGTCTTGCTATGGATGCAAAATCTTTAATGTGTTGCCTGTAATATCCTGCAAAACCTAAGAATGACCGAATTTCCTTTTTGTTCTGAGGCATGGGTTTTAGCAATACTGCTGCAGCTTTGGTTTTGTCAATTTCAAGGGACAAACCAGATACAACATTTCCTAGTGCTTTAAGTTCTTTAAATCCAAAATGGCATTTCTTCAAGGAGATTTTCATGTTTACTTATTGAATTTTTGTCAAAACTCTGGAAAATCTGTACATGTGCTCTTCCCAAGTCTTGGAACAGAAAATAATGTCATCAATGTAAATGATTGACCAGTTCTCTGAAGGTTCTTCAGGGAAGATTATATTCATCATTATTTGGAAGTGTGAAGGTGCATTTTTGATACCAAAGGGAATTCTTAAATATTCATGCACTCCACAATGGACAATAATTCTCAAATATTTTCTTGCTCTTGGTGTCACCACATTTTGATGTAATCCTTTAAGGGCATCCATAGTGGTTCTATACACTGCTTGAGATATTTGAGTAAGGGGAATTTGGATTTTTGGTATTGGGTACCTATCTGGAACAGTGTAAGTGTTCAGAGATCTAAAGTCTCCAGCCATTCTGGATTTTCCATTATGCCATGCCACTATGACTGGTGTAGTTATTTCTACTTCTTCATTATGGCCAACCTTTCTTATTACACCAAGGTCTAGTAGTTCTTTGATATGAGCTTCCAGAGCTTCTCTTGACTTGGGACTTGCTGGGTATGCAGGTCTTCTCAAGAGTGGGGAATAAGGTCTTTCAGAATTAAGAATGATATAAACTTCATGAACAATAATTGCTCCTAGAGGTTCCTTGTCTGAAGCAAATGATCCTCTGTGGTCATACAAAAGGGAAGAAAGTTCATTTTCTTGTTTAGCAGTCAGATGAAGGCTTATTTCAGCCTCCTTCAACTGTTCAGATTTGAATTTTTCCAATTGTAAGCTGACTGGTGATATTTTATTTACTGTAATTTGTCTTTTAAATGGTAAAAAGGCAAATTTTTGACTCTTATTGTCCCCAATAGTAAAGTATCTGTCTTTGTTGTTATGTAAATCTATCCCATACATGATTTGATAGTCATTTCCCAATATAAAATGGGTACTAGAGCAATTTTACATAACAAAAAATGCAACTGTGACTTTTAAATTACCATTAATGTGTGGTAATATGACATTTGTCTCAAAAATTCCTAATACTTTCATTGGATTACTTGCACTATTGAATTTTATACCATCAATTGGTAACAATTGGTCTTCAAAATTCGGTACACAAGTCTTAAGAAAAGATTTTCCAACACAAGAGCAGAAGGCTCCTGGGTCAAGAAAATGTTTGGTGGGCTTGTTGTCAATCACCACTTCTGTTATACAGGAGTTACCAGCTGTATGACCTTTCCCTCTTTTTGGTTTTGTTTTCATGAGTTGTGCATCTTGAACTTTTGATAAATCAAGTTGACCATTGTTCAATTGTGGCAAGTGGGAATAAGATTTCATGATGTCAAAAAGTGGCATTGATATTTTCTATTTTTTTTGAAGATTCAGAAAATATGGATGACTTGTCATCTGAATTGTCTTCAATTATGTCATCTTTATCAACATCAGGTTCCTTTTCAATAATAATTTCATTGATTTCCCCCGTTTTTGGACATGTATTGGCTAAATGGGTGGTGCTTTGGCAAATATGGCACTTTCTGACTGTATCTGCAGATTTATGCTTAACATTATTGGAATTCTCTTTGGGGTTTTTGTCCACAGAATCTTTCCAAGGTGTATTAAACCTTGTTTTTAGATTCACCCTACTAAAACCAACTTTGGTTCTGGTGGTTACTTCTTCTAATATATTGATAATATCCTTTGCTGAGGATTGTTCAGTAGTCCTTCTTTTGACAGCATGCTCTAAGTCACCTCCACATTGTCTCAGAATCTTTCTATGGATCATAAATTCTGACATGTCAGGATATAATTCTGTTAATCTGTCTTTTGTTGGCAAAACCATGGTAAAGCTTTGTCTTTATCAGCATTGAATTTGGCAGATTCAAAGGCTGTTTCCACTTTAAACCTCCAAGCATTATTGGCCCATTTGTTGATAATTTGGGTTTTCCACCAAGTCCAACTTTGGTATCTATGTGCTTGTCTCAATTTGATTTACCATCTGTGAGCTGATTTAGTAAATAAGGTGTTGAACCTTGCTGTTACCAATCTGTCTGGTAATTCAAATTCTTCTTTGATCATGTCAATACCTCTGATGAATTCCATATGGTCATACTCTCCTTCACCACTGAAGTGAGGCCATTCCTTAAGTTCCTGAACTTCTTTCAAGAGTGCTTGGCCCATTGTTGGTTCCAAGTTATAAAAAGAAGTTAAAATTCATTTTTTAATTGAGAATTTTCAATATCCAATACTTGTGGATTGGGAATCCCTATATCCTCATTTTGATTCAGAGGTGTAGACATTCTTGGTAAGGTGTTTAGTAGTTGTTCAATATCATTCATTTTACTGTTGTTACACCTTTGTGAATTTCTTAATTCATGTTGTAAGCTTTATATAGAGGTTATTAAATTCTTTTTATGATCATCCTCTTTATATGTCAGCTCATTCCATAATTCTGTTTGTTTAGTATTATCAGACATAACCTCATTAAAATTTATTGCTAATTTTGATATTTCCTCTTTTGAGGTATCAAAACCCTTTTTCAAGGCCATTATATGTGTCTTTACTTCAGTAAATGATTTTGAAATATCATCAAGAGCTTTCTTATTATACTCTTTGATATTATTAATGGCTTGTTTTATTCTTTTTTCAACCATGTCATCAATATTGAACCTAGAATATTTGTCTGTCAATTCCTTAATAATGGCAGATTGTTCATTTATCTTATTGCCAAAAGAATTATCATTATTGGAAGTTTTAATTGTTCTTAAAGATTTTTCAAAACATTTAAGTGTTTCATTTGTTTGGCTCAGACTCAAGTTATGTGTTTTAAGATTGTCACAAATTGATGTATTTTTATCAGAAAGATGACTTTTTACGTCAGTTATAGCTTCATACAGCTCTGGAATAGAATCAAAAATATCAGAAATCATTTCTGATATTTTAATCTGGCCTCCTCTTTCTTTTGTAATTCCATCATTGTTCTGGCCATCTGAAACACATTTTCCATGGCATCCTGTAGCCTTGGCCGTAAAGTTTGGTGGCTGGTACCTTTCCTTTGCCCTTGTTTGCAGCTTGTGGCTGCTTTTCACGTTAGAATTGCTGCTGCTGGCCACTGGGGCTGTTTTTGGCACTTGCTTGGGTGGTGGAGGGTTGTTTTTCCTCCACTCTAGTGTCAAGAGCATCATGTTTTTCTTCTCCATCAATGGATGCCATCCATTGAGCAATTTGCAAGTATTGGGATGGCCCAGGAATTTTCTCACACTCAGGTAAGCATTTGTGCAGTTTTTCCACAGATCTGCAAGGATCTGGTACTCCTTTTACTACAGGGAATTGTTGTAAGCTTTGTGGCTGGCTTTGTATATGTCCACTGAGGCTTCTTGTGGCGGTTTCAGGTCTTTGTGAAGGTAAAATGGTATTATCAGCATCAGAATGACCTATTTTAGTTGTTTGGAAGTCATCAACTGACCCTTTTCCTTCTGTACCTGGTTGGCTTCTGCCATAATCACGTCTATTACCTTTCTGGGAGCTGCTCCAGGGGTTATAGCTGGCTCCTGATCTAGTTGAAGGCATATTTCATGATTAAAAAGGCTTAAAATAGTACTTTTACGTCGAAAACTTACTATTGGCCAAATTAACAGCTTTCTGAAGGCTATTACTTATATCCAAGTTAATCAAATCAGAAGATATTGGTTCAGGTTGGTTATTTTGAGTCACAATAACAGTACCATTATGGTCTGAATTAACAGGTCTGGCAGGGATAATGCTGGTGACTGTTGAGGCTGTTTCAATGTTTTCTTGTCTTACCACGTTCCAGACATTAAAATGAATGAAAAGCCAATTAATTGAGTATAAAAAAGGCTCTTTCCAAGAAAAGGAAATAAAAAATATAAGCCTCACTTATAATTTGAAATTTTTTATTTTTGTTGTTTTTTTGAATTATAAGTATTTTTTATATGTTTTTTAAATGTTTCAATATAAGAAAAAGGTGCAAAAAACAGTGAAAAAATATGTCACAGGTAAAATATCATGGCTGGGCCCCCAAATGTAAGGTATGGATATGAAACTTTGATTAAAAATCAAGTACTTTTCCTGTCCTCAAAATTGGTATAAGGTAAAAATCAATTAAAATTAGTAAGAAATATTATTTTTAAGAGAAAACAAGCCAATTTTACTGTTTATAACTTTATTAGTATAAAACAATAATGTTATAAAGATTTATTGTTTTACCAACAATAAAAACCTACCCAAAAATACTCTACAAGAGATATTTAAGGCTACAAAAGAAATTTGTTCAAGAGAAATTTCAATTGGAATTAATTGAGCAAAGAGATACAAGACATTAATTAAAGAGAAAAGTCTTGAAAAGAATATTAAAGAGAAAACACGCCCAAAAGTGACCAGAGTGAATTTGGAAACAAAGTGACAAAGGCAACAGTGATGAAAGATGCTTTAATTCACTTTTGGGGTTGTTCAGGGGTAACAATGATTATAAGAGTTAAAAACAGTGATTATAATTATTTTTTAACGTGGTTCAAATGATTAAAACAATTTAAAAAAGGTGGTTGGAATATTTTATTGATTGTTTTAACAGTGTTTAAACTAATTATAAAAGGAAAAGATTCTAACATGAAGAGAAAAGTGGGGCAAAGACAACATTCTTTTATAGCCGTCATTTTTCTTACTACAAGAGTAAAATTTACTCTTGTCAGTCGTGAAAAACAGTCAGAAAACAGAAAATCCAATTATGGAATCATTGAACCCTGGTTTAGACGAAAAAAGGGCTGGTTTAAGCCATTTTTTGCTAGTTTTAGCCATTTTAGACCCTTAAATCAGCCATTACTATAGCAATACCTGGTCTAGAGCCTTAAAAACACGTCAGAATGTGTGTAAGAGGCGTAGAAACCAGTTAAAACTGTTTTTACTAACATTGTTTTAATTTAAGGGTAGTTTTACCCTCTTGGAAGAAGTTAAAACCACCCTGGTTGGTATCAAAACCTCATCATCAATTGAGTCACAGACCCTGTGACTCAATTCCAGGCCAAAGTTAATGAACCTTTGCGTGCATTTTGACATCCCACACCAGTCAGCAAGGAATTTGGGGGTCTGGCTCCCCCTTAGAGCTAGAGTTCCTTTCCCCCCCAATTTTAATCTTTCCAATTTATTTTTTCCTTTAATTCCTCATCATGTATTATAATTGTAATTGACATATGTAATTCAATTGAATTGTACAGTAAAATACATTAATAATTGATACCTCATATGTGAATCAAAGTTCATTTATGTAATACACACACACATTCTGACATTTCAATTGAATTCAATTGAAAATACTTCAATTCCTCATAAATTCTAAACCAAACACAACACCTCAATTTTAACACAAAAATTGATGGTTAACACCATATGTGGTGTGAATTAAATTAAAGTTTTAAGGATTTTTAATTTTTGTATTGAAAATACTGAAAACTTAATTTAAGCTTATTTAGAGTTGAGTTACAAAACTTTCACTTGGAGGTGACCCCACCTGATTTTTGATAAGGAACCAGATGGTGAAATAAGTTTTATATGTTTAATTATTGGATAAAAAGTTATAATATATTTTATATAAAGTTTTACCAAAAATATTTTAATTTCATAATTTTTATTAAAAATTCATTTTTACTTAATTTTTACAAGCAAAAATGAATTTTCATAATTTTAAATCTATTGTAATTTTATTTTTAAATTATAATTAAATTTTTATTTATATTTTTATTTTTATAATATAAATAAATTTCTTTTATTTATATTTGTATTTAATTTATCATTTGTGGTCTTTTGGGTATATAAAAATACCTCTAAGGCTCACACTACTTTTAACACTTAATTTAAGAATTCCAAACAAATTTAAGCGTAATAATATTAATAAAATTTATTTGAATTGTATTTACCACGCAAAATAGAGAGAATTACAAATTTAAATATTTTTACATGGATTTAGAGATTTTTAAGAGAATTTAACAAAAAACAATAAACTTTTTGATTGATCAGTTCAAAGCTAGTGATTACTACAAGGGTAATATTTTGTCTTTAATAATATAATAGAATTATATAAAACAAATACAGAAATTACCTTTTGATTTTATATCTTAGTGTTTTAGATGCCTCTGAGGAGGAAATAGAGAAAAGAGAGCTCTATTTTTGGCAAACTCCTCCCTCACAGAGTCCAGATGGCTTCTAGTAGACGTGTACTGATGTTATCCACTGGAAATGATCAAACGTTTAAGCTTTAGTGATAATTATATCATCATTAAGCCTTTTTCTCTCCTTATTATTCCATTATTTTGAGTTATCAGTTCAACTCTAGGTCTTCTGACCTCATAGGATTGGAAAAAAAGTAAAATTTGGGGATTTTATTAGTCTTAATCATAATATTCTGTTGTCTACAAGTTTCATCACTTATCTAACTGTTAACTTTGAAATAAGATTACCATTTGTGATGGTTATAATCAATTTTAATCTTTACCTCTGACCATTGTTACCTTTTGAGATGTTAAAGATAAAACCATTCAGTGAGTGATCTCTGATAGCTATTAATTTCCTTACTAAGTTTCCAAGAGAATTTAATTACATCAGAAAAATCTATTTTTAATGATTTTTCTTGTAACCCATCTTTTATGTTGAAATTTACTATTTTAAGCTTCAAACCCTGATTTCAGAGGGTTATAGCCTAAATATTGGGATATAAATTACATAATTCTTCATGTATAAATCAGTGGAATATGAATATCCACTTTTAAATTAAAGTGGTCAACAGCTATTACTATTTGTCTTAATAAAGCCTTGTAAGCTCTAACTTTGCTTATAGATTGTCAAATTAAGCTTATATCTGTATTCTTAAAGTTATTTTTTGGTAACTTTATTTTTGGATCAACTCTTCATATGTGCTGATCATAAAAGTGCATATATTCAAGTTATCTCAGTAGGTATTGAAATTAAGTTTATGAAATAAACATTTTATGTGTAGCCTTTGATGATGAATACAATGGTGTAATTTATCTCACATTTCTATCCATTGGTATCTGAGATAATCAAGAGTTTATGCCTTTTTATGGCATTTTTACTTATTCAAGATTATAATGGGAATTACTATTGTTAAAATAAGTTTTGCAAATTTGTTTTGTGACCTTTTTAGATATGTGATCATATCAAAAAGGCTCACATTCCCTACCACCAAAAAATATTGCACCACAATCTGATATAGTTAATTGGGGTATCATCCACTGTACAACCTCTTCAATAGACTTCCTTAGTCTTGAAGCTCAAGAAGGCTTAATTTCTTCAATTTTTTGGGTCTTCTTTCCTTTAAAACATCCTTAATAGCTTATCAGAATTAGCTATATCTTTATCAAGTAGCCATTCATCTTCTTGAGCTGGATTTCTATACCTTACAAGGTATTCTCTTTATTTTTTGTTTCTTTTCCTCCTTTCTTTGAGGACTTCTACAATTTTCTTTTCCTCTCCTTCTTCTAACAGAGGGATTTCTAGTGGTCATTTACTTCTTAGTTAAGATAGCTCCTCATCACTTGAGCTGTAATTTTTTATCAGGCTTACAGGAAATTTTGGGTTTTTGTTATTTAATTCACCTTTTAGCTCTATCTGAACAGCATTAGGGCCATGTAGTGCTCTTATCATGGAGTTCCTGAAAAGGAATCTTTCAATTTATTTGTGCCTTTGATATTATCAAAGCTTATAGTTGATACTAGGACCAAGTCTCCCACTTTAAAATCAGGTGGCTGATGAATTTTGTACCCTCTGTATTTTGCATATTTGAAAGATTTCTGCATACATCTAATGGCATGATGTCTTTCTTTGTAAAGAATTATTTTGAAACTGCTTTCTCTTGGATTTATATCAACTAAGTCCTTTTTGAGATTATAATAAGGAAGTATTGGATTCTGACCTTTTTATAACATTGCTGGTGTTTTTTCAGTCAAAGAATGTATTGATTTCTTGTATTCCAATTCAACAGCTTATATAAAAGTACACAAATTATGGGTAAAGCCATCCAGAGTCTTTGAATTCTAGGCCATAAGAATAGAATCTCCTAATCATTTTTTCCAAAGTTTTTATCATTATTTCTGCTATTCCATAGGTCTGAGGGGGATAATTCTGTTCTAAAAAGGTTATGGACATTTTTCCACAATGCTGAAGTGAATTTGGGGTCTCTATTACTTATGATATTTTGGAATAAGCATTTCTGGCTAATGACTTTATTCCTTATCATTATGGCTGTGTCTATAGCTCTCACATCTTTGTGAAACGGCAAGAACGTTGTAGTCTGTCTGTAGCTGTCAACCAACCCTAGACCTGCATTATAACTTCTATTTCCTCCTGGGGCTAGAGCTGCAACAAAATATATATAAATTATTTCCCATGGTTATTTTAGTTCTTGGATGTGGATCATCATTAAATATTTCTTGCCTGTGGCTCTATTTGCGTTTTGCCATCTATCACAAGTGTGGAAATATTCTGGAACATCATTTGTCCAATTTAGCCATCAAGTTCCTGTTTTACTATTTCTAGGGTCCTATCTTCTGAGAGATGTCCAGATAAAACACTAACATGGAATTAATGTAGTATAGTGTTTATTAATACTCTATCAGTTAGGGCCATAACACATTTATTCTTGGTTCTATGATATAGAATTCCATCAAGGAGGTGGAATCTTCCTTCATCATAAGTTTTCTTTCATATTTCCTCTAGCTTGGTAAATAAAGATGGGTCTTTGAAATCTTCAATTAAAAGTTGGGAAAAGATATGACAGTTCTTTTCCCTCTTACAGATTTCTTTAACTTGGTTAAAGAATTCTGTGCCAATATCTGTAACACCTGTTCCTTCTATATGAGTTTCTTCCTATGGTACCCAATCTGGGTTCTCAGGTTTATTTGCTACAGCCCATCTACTAGTATTATCTGCATTTTTATAAAGATTTCCAGATTTATTAGCCATAGGCATATTTCCTCTATATTCTTGGATTGAAATCTGACATCTCAATGTATTTCTCTTTGGTGTTTTCAATTTTAATAAAGATTTCACAGCATTAAAGTCTGTGATTACATCAATTGCGGTGCCATATAAGTAATAATTTAATTCTTCTGAAGCCCAAACTAAGAAAAGGAATTCCATTTGGCTGTCTCCATATCTTGCTTCTTTTGGCTTAATTTGTCTTTAAATGAAACAAATTGGTCCTTCAACAGGTTTATCATTGATGATTTGTGTTTGGTGTAGTGAAGCACCTAATCCTTCTCCAAAAGAATCAATTTGCAGGTTTAAAGGTAATTTTCAATCTGGAATTAGAAGAAATAAGGAATTTGTGAGGGCTTTCTTCAGATCCTTAAATGCGTTAACCCTTTCCTCAGTCACTTCATAGATTTTCTGTTAGTCACAGAGTTTGTACAAGGATTTTGAAATTCTTTCAAAGTCATTTTTAAATGCTATTTGTAATAGCCATAAAATTCTAGAAATGATTTCATTACTTTTTGGTTTGGGGAATTGGTTTCAGTAGTACTTCTGCTACTTTGTTTCTATCTATCCCTAAGCTTAGTACAAATACAACATTTCCCAGTGCTTTTAGTTAGCTGTATGAAAAATGATATCTTTTCAAGGAAATTTTCATACTTATTTGTAATATCTTCTATAAGATTTTAAAGTCTTTTTAGGTGAATTTACCAAGCTTCTGAGAAAACTATGTTGTCATCAATGTAGATGATGAACCATCCTTATGAAAATTATTCAGGAAATATGGTATTCATCAGTCTTTGATAATGGGAGGGGGAATTATTTTTACAAAAAGGCATTCTTAGGTATTCATGTATGCAAAAATGGACTATTATCCTCAGTTGTTTTCTAGAATTGTCTGTCAAGAAATTACAATAAAAAGCATTTAAAGCATCCATAGCTGTTATGAACTTATCCTGTGACAATTGTGTTAATGTCTCATGGATTCTTGGTATTGGCTATCTTTCAGGGATACTATAGGTGTTTAGAGCTCTAACATACCCTACCATACATGTTTACCATTATGCCAAGAAATAATAACAGGTGTAGTGATCTCTATCCGCTCATTATGTCCTACTTTCCTTAATACCCCTAGGTCTATCAATTAATTGATTTGTACCTCTAAGGCTTCTCTAGCTTTAGGGCTATCTGGGTAAGCTGGTCTTCTTAACAGGGGTGGATAAGGTTTCTTCACATTGAGAATAAGGTCTACTTCATTTTCAATTATAGCACCTAGTGGCTCTTTGTCCATTACAAAGGCACTTTTTCATTTGAATAAGAGATCAATTAATTTTTGCTTGATTTTTTTGTTAATTCTTGGTTAAATTCTGCCTCTATAAGCTGTTCACTTATGAATTGATGTTTTTCTGGGCTTGTCTCTTCCTTTTTTATAAGAGTAATTTGTTTTTTGTTTAAAAAACCAAATTTCTCTCTTTTATTGTCCCTTATGGTAAAGTATATGTCTTTCTGGTTAAATATATATATACCATGTATTGAAAAGTAGTCATTTTCAAGTGAAGAATGGTTACTAGTACAGTTGTCCATTACTAAAAACTCTACTTTCACTCTTGTAAATTTGTAAGGGTGGGGAAAAATTAGTGTTGAGTCAATTATTTCAAGGGGCTTCCTTCTTTAACTTGAACTAGTAAGTTTAACTCCTTGTATTTGTATAAACCTCTCTTCCAAATGTGGTCTGATTGTATGTAAATAATTTTTCCCAACAAAGGTGAAGTATTCCCCTGTGTCTAGGTTTACTTTTGCCTCTTGGTTCTCTACAATATCAATACTTATAATTGATTTTCCAGTTGTATATCCCATTCCTTTTATAGGTTTGGTTCTTTGCAGTTTGGAATATTGTATATTTTTGAGGCTTGTATCAGATGTTTCAACATGTGGTAAGTTTAAGTTTACATCTAGCACTTCATATATTAAATCAATAGTATTAATTTGGGAATTAATTATATTTATTTCATCACTTTAAGAGCTCTCTGAGTCTTCTTCTTTGTCATTGTGGCCTTCTGTTTCCACAATTTTATTGATCTTTTCTTTTTTGAGAAAATTATTGGTTATGTGCCAAACACCACCACATTTATGGAATTTCATTTTCTCATTAGCGTTGGATGTATTCGGTTTGAAATCTTCTTTATGTTTGTCTTTCCTAATAAATGGCTTATTTGGACTTTTGATATCCAATTTTTTCCATATTCTTCCAATTTCATTCCTTCCCACTATTTCTTCTAGTGAATTAATTTACTTCTCTGTAAAAAATGACTCTATGCATTTGCTTCTGGAGAGGCCACAGGTCTCCTCTAAAGGTTTTAAGTATCTTCATATGCACCATTTTCTGTGACATTTTTGGATATAATCCATTTAATCTTTCCGCTTTTTTTAAGAACAAAGTTAAAGGTTTATCCTTCTCTGGGTCAAAGAATGAATTTTCAGATGCATTTTATATTTTGTACCTCCAGGACTCATTTTCCAAATTGGTGATTATTTCTTTTTCACCCAGACCAAGTATTTTTGCCATTTATTTGTCTTATTCCATAATACCATCTTTTTCACATTTTTCAAATAAGGAGTGTAATCTTTCAGTGATTTATTCATCTGATATGGAATAATATTCTTGTAGCATGTCAATGGTTTTAATAAATGACATGGGGTCATATTCACCTTTGAGTGTGAATGTTGGCCATTCTTTAAGTTGAGGTTCCTCTTTCATCAACTCTTGACTGTTGTCCTGATGGTTCAGGTTTTCTATGAAGGTGTTTGTTTTCTCATCTTTTATCTTAACAAGACTTCTTATGTGAGGAAATGGGTTTGTAACTTTGGAATATTTAGGCTAGCCTAATTTATTTTTTCTATTTTGTCAGTAATAAGTCTTATTTCACTTTGAATGTGATATTTGAGATTAATTATTGCTTCATCACTTTTTTCTACATTGTGTAGAAGTAATTGCTGGTGTGATGAAGTCCTTTCTTCAAATTTTTAAACAGAAATGGTTGATTTATTCAATTTTTCTGTAATGTTCTCAAGACTCTGGTCATAATTAATTGTCAAACTTTCTTCTTTGATATATCTTATGTATTTATAAAATTCTTGTTGTCCTTCTATCAATTTCTGAGTATTGTCAATTAATAATTTTGGTTTATTATTTCTGACCATAAATTTAATATTGTCTATTTCTTTTTTGTTTTGTACAACAATTTGTGTAAAAGATAATATACTATTGTTTATTTATTTGGAAGATAATACAGTATTGTTAATGTCTTTTAAAGTTAATATTCTGTTTTTAATTTCTGTTAAAATATTTAATAAATCAGATGGCAAATTTATTTCTTTGGGAAATGGGGTTGTGTCATTACTTGTTGCTCTTTGTCTTTAAATTCCATCAAAGTTCTTGCCATGTTGAAAAAATTGTCCATGGCATCCTTTTGGATTTTTGGAATCCTGTAGCTTGGGGAATATGGTTTTCTCCAATTCCTTTTCTTGTTCTTCTTCCCCTCTTGGGGAGTTTAACCGACTTGTGGCTTTCTGGTAGAAGCTACTGGGGCTTCTTCATTTCTTGCCCCCCCTCTTTTTGGACTGGTGCTCCTTTATCTTTTTTATCTGGGGCTTGGATGACAGTTGATTCCATCCATTGGAGTAGTTTAGTATTTCCTCCTCTTTGAGTACCCTTTTTAGAAAATAACAGGAGCTCATCACTCCTTTGTGGATTTGTGGCAACCTTTCCCAATCCTTGTCCTTGTAGCCCATGTAATGCTGCTTGTACTGGCTAATACATATGTCTATTTGAGCCCTCTGAATGTGATTGGTTTCTTTTGGAATGAGTCATACTTAACTTCAATTTAGGCTCAGAGATAATAGGCATTCCAGGGATTTGGTAGTTCCCTGTGTGGATTCTGATCCACTGGGATTTTTACCTTTCTTTTTCCTTTTGTGAGATCATTTCTACTTCTGATTCCACCTCCATCTGATTGGAGTGAGTATTGGCATCCTCTTCTAGTAGTAAAATCAAAAAGAATAAGAGATAAAAAATATTTTAGAAAAATAAAAAGTTGTTTTATGGCAGTTTAAGAGAGGTACTCACCTTTAGATACCTGAACAGTAGAGCCTGGAAAAACTAATTTCTTAGATTTTCTTTTCTTATTGACAACAGGTGTTGCAGAGCTTGGACAAGTTTCTTGCACTATTGTTTCAACAGTGGTCTGATTTCCCTCTGTTGGGTTTTCTGAAAACACTAAAAAAGACACCTGAATATAAGTCTTTGTTTTAAAAGTGTCATTTTTGAAAGATATGCCAATTTCCCCATAAACATGCCTTTTATATCTTTTTAAATAGGAGAAATAAGTAGAAAAAATGAATAAAAAAAGAGTAAAATGTGTTCTTCCTTGTATTCTTTATTCATATTCTTTGATTAATATATTTTTAAGATATAAATATCTTTCTTAATCACTAGAGTCACTCAAAAAAAGTTCTTGCAAGTCTAACAATATGAAACACCATGTATAAGGCAGTACAATTGCTTTCCAAATGCCTAAATGGATTTTAAAATTAATAAAAATCAAATTATGAATAAAATTTATCATTGAATAAGCCCAAATTGAATCTTTTTGAAGGCATTTTAAGTAAATATCACAGCCAGGCCCCCAAATGTAAGGCTTGACTATGAAACAATAAGCTGAAATTACTGATATTTTACCTATTTTACCCTTAGTGTCCTAATTTAAATGAGTAATGGGATTAAAAAATAAGCTTAATAATAAATAATTATTATAATTGTGGCATAAAATTCATTTTTGTTTGAATAAATAAAGTAATATAATAAAAATAGATGTATTAATATTTGATAATTAATATATTTATGGCACTTTATTACTGTTACAAACAAATGAAAAAGGTGTAAGAAATTGTTATTTAGTAATAAAAGCCATCCTATAAAAACAATATCACTAATATCAAAGTCATATATCAATATAAGTACTACTCATATTAATAAAAGAATTATTACAAATAATAATAGAGAGGAAAAAATATCCTACTTTTAACACTTAATATGATTATTTTGCATAAATTTATATGTAAGAATATAAATCAACCTTATTTGAAGGGCTGTATGTTGGTAAAAAAATGTAAGCTTTTAGTAAAAATATGTAAGGCCTTATGTGTTTTTACCAAATTAAGGCCAAAACACATAAGTAACTTATTTTTTTAATAAAAATTCCTCAGGATCAGTTTTATAAATTTCTATAATTTTTTTTCCATTTTTTTCCACCATGGGATGTGAAGGTCCCCAAACTTTTTGAAAAAATCTCTTTGTGCCCCATTTCTTGTTTTTGGCCAATTTGGCAAAATGGCCTATTTTTTCAAAAAAATTTGTTAAATATGTTCCCACTTATGAATTTCCAAAAATTATTTTTTAAAATAAAGGGCAAAATCTTGAGAATAAAAAACTAGAAGCCTAACATTTTGTTATTTTTTTTGCCAGGACATTTGTAGGCCCAAAAAGTACTTGTTTTTTTACGTTTTTTTGTTCATTTTTGTAATTAAATTGAAAATGCCATTTATGACATAAATTGAATTCAAAATGTAATTTAGGATCAGTAGAAGTTAAAATTTCATTTTTGGCATTAACAGTCCCATCTATGACATCAAAAGTGCCATAAATGGCATCACAAATGACATAATAATTCCAGAAATGGCATCAAGAATGATATACAGATGCCATTTATGTCCAGAAAATTGGCATAAATGGCATTACAGCAATGCCATTAATTGAATTGAATGGCCTTAGCAATGCCATAAATGCATTCAACAATGGCAATAATCAACTTAACATTGCCCTTAAAAATGGCATGAATGGCCTTAACATTGGCCTTAAAAATGGAATTAATGGCCTTAACAATGCCACAAACGGCATTAAATATGCCATTTATGAAATCAACAAGGCCATTTTTGGAATTAATAATGCCATTTATGGAATTACATAAATTGCTTTTTGGAATTTATTGCATTGATAATGCCATTAATGCCATTGCCAATGTGGCATTATTAATGCCAGCTATGCAATGCCATTAATGGCATTATTAATGCCAGCTATGCAATGCCATTAATGGCATTATTAATGCCAGCTATGCAATGCCATTAATGGCATTGTTAATGTGGCATTATTATTTCCATTTATGGAATTAATAATTCCATTTATGGCATTAATAATTCCATTTATGGAATTAATGGTCTCAGAAATATTGCATTGTTGATGCCACAAATGGATTTGTTGATTCCATAAATGGAATTGATGGCATCAGAAATATTGCATTGATGATGCCATTAATGGCACTTTCAATGTCATAAATGGCATTGTTAATTCCATAAATGGCATTTTCAATGCCACAAATGGAATTTTTGATTCCATAAATTACATTAATGGAGTCAGAAATATTGAATTGATAATGCCATTAATTTCACTGTTAATGCCATTTATGGCACTGTTAATTCCAAAAATGGCATTGTTGATGCCATAAATGGCATTAATGGCATCAGAAATGTTGCATTGATAATGCCATAATTGGCATTAATGACATCAGAAATGTTGCATTGATAATTCCATAATTGGCATTAATGGCATCAGAAATGTTGGATTGATAATTCCATAAATGGCATAGCGAATGCCAAAAATGGCATTGTTGATGCCATAAATGGAATAGTTAATGCCAAAAATGGCATTGTTGATGCCATAAATGGCATTGTTGATGCCATAAATGGCATTAATGGCATCAGAAATTTCATAAATAGCCACATTTCATTTCAAAACCACACCTTTCATTTTTTTACCAATACCCTATTTAAATTGTATTTAAAATAGAAAATAGAGAGAATTAAAAATTTAACTATTTTTGGGTGGATTTACGGATTTTTAAGAGAATTTAACAAAACCTAATGAAATATTTTATTAATAACTTCAGATCTAGTGATTATTAAAAAGATTATCTTTGGTATTTAATAATATAGTTTATATATATATAAAGAATAAAGAAATTATCTTTTTTATTTGATATTTTGGTATTTTAGATGTTTCTGAAGAGGATATAGAGGAAAAGGAACTCTATTTTTAGTAATGTCCTCCCTCCTAAGGTCCAGAAGGCTTTTTGGTATAGGTGTACGAATGGTATCTAGTGGAATTGGTCAACATTTCAAGGTTTAGTGATGATTAAACCATATGTAAACCCTCTTCTCTCATCATTATTCCACTATTTAGAGTTATCACTGTAGCTCTAGGATTCATGACCACATAGGCTTTCAAAAGGGTTAAAATTTGTGTATTTTATTAGTTTTAACCATAATATACTATCATCCACCAGCTTCATTACTTATTTAACACATAAACGTAAAATAAGATTACAGTTAGTGATCATAAATGATCATTTTCAATATTCAACTTTGATCATTAATACATTTGGGTTATTAATGCTACATAAATTCACAGAGTGAATTATTATAGCTATGCATGTTCTTACTAAGCTTTCAAGAACATTTCTTAGATAATAAGAACTCTGTTTTTGATGATTCTTCTTGTAACTCATCTTTTCTGTTGAAATTGACTTTTTCAACCTTCAAGCCATGATCTCCAGGGGTTATACCTTGAATATAATTATTAAAATCACATCATCATTCACATATAAGCTAGTAGGATCTTAATATACACTTTTTTCTAAGTTTAGATCTTTGTAAATTAAAATGGTCAACAGTTGTTGCTATTTTTCTCAATGAACCCTTGTAAGGTTTAGCTTTTTTATAGCTTTCCAAATGCAGTTTAAAGTTATATTATTAGAGTTATTTTCTGGATCAACTCTTTATAACTCTTGTCTCAGAAGATATCAGCTAAAAGCCATGAATATATGCGCTGATCTTAAAAGTACACATATTCAGGTTATTTCAGTAAGTATTTTCATTACAGATATGAAATAAAAGTGCTATATATGTATTTTTTGGTGGGAAATCCAATTTTAAAACCTATTTTTCATTTTTTTTGATTGTCTTATGATATAATAACGAATTCATGCCTTTTTATGCCATTTTTACTTATTTTAATATTTTCATTCTGATTATTATTGTTGTTGAAATAAGTTTGGTAAAGTTTTTTTTCTGACCTTTTTGGATATGTGGCCATATCTCAAAGGCTCCCAGGTAATTAGAGCCTCACAGATTGGTAACCCTGTCAAACCTTAATGATTCATTCTGGATATGAAAAAGGAGTTGAATAGCTGCTATCATGACGTTCATGGATAATGGTATTGATAGGTAATAAATTTCATAATTTCAATTCACAAGGATATTTAGTGCTGTGATGGATTATTCCGTCAAACAATTTGAATCTTCCTTCAGAGTAGGTAGTTTTGCATATACCATTCAATGAGGCAACCAAATCCATGTCTTTAAAGTCTTTATTCCGTAGGGATGGTAAGATATGAATTTTTTTTTCTTTCTTTAATGACTCTCTGACCTCTTCAAAGGATGTAGTCCCAATGTCAGTTATTTTAATTCCTCCAATTGGGATCTGTGGTTCTTCTTCTAGAGGCTCATAAGCCAGGTTATCATATCTTTTCCTATTGGCCAGCTTTTAAGTCCAACATCATTCTTATTTCTAGTTCCTTCCTTATGAACTACTGTCATACTTCCTCTATATTCTTGAATTTCTATTTGCCATCTCAATATGTTCCTCTTGTGTGTTTTCATGTCCAAAAGTGATTTTACTTAATTACAGTCAGTTATCACTTCAAAAGCACTTCCATAAATATAATAGTTTATATTAGCAAGTGTCCATAACAAACATAAGAATTTCATTTATCTTGGCTATATCTTCTCCTGTTGTTTTCATCTGTCCTGAGATAAGACAAAATTGTCCTTCTGTTGGTCTTTTTTCAACAACTTTTACTTGGTGTAGGGCTTTAACTAATCAAGTTCCACATGACTAAATGTACACTTTTAATGGTATAATCCAGTAAATAATGCAGAGTAAAGGCACTTCTGTAAGATCTTTCCTTATCTTTTCTTGGGCTCTAATTATTTCTTGGGTAATCTCAAATACTGGCTGTTGATCACAGATTCTATGACTTTACTTTTCTATCATTGAAAAAGCTTTCAGGTGGTGCCTGTAATAGCTGTTCAATCCAAGAAAAGACATTGTTTAATTTTATTCTTGGGTAATGGCTTTAATAACAATTCTTCCAATTTGTTTTTACAAATACCTAAGCTTAAGCCATAAACACTATGTCTGAGTTCTTTGAGATCCTCAAAGTTAAAACTTCATTTAGTAAGTGAAATCTTCATACTCACTTCTGCAACTTTATCTAATACCCTTGCAATTTTTTCAAGGTGCAAATACCATTATTCTGAACATATAACTTTATCAACAATCTCAAGATAAGCTATCCTCAAGATAATTCTGTGGGAAAGACAGCATTCATTATTCTTGTATAATGATATGGAGAATTTTTGAGACCACATGGCATTTTATGGTACTCATAAATACCACAGTGAGTTATACTAATAAGTCATCTCTTGGAGTTTGGTTGCAAGAAATTCTTTGAATACGTTTTAACACATCCATTGGGGTTATATACTTTTCTTTAGTAAATTGTGTCAAGGTTGCTTGGCTTATATGAATTTCATACCTATCTGCAACTTTGTAGGCATTCATAAATCTAAAATATTCAACCCTCTTTGCTTTATTTTTGTGGCAAGAAAAAATGACAGAAGTTGTAGATTCAAATTCTGCCTCATTGCCTACTTCTCTTAGTAAACCAAGCTGCATTTAATCTTTGATATTTTTTTACCCAGCTTCCCTAGCTCTAGAGCCTTATGGGTATGCTAATCTTCTGAGAAGTGGAGGTTATTGTCTGTCAATATTAAAATTAATATCAAACTCATGCCCTCTCATTGTGCATAAAGCTTCATTGTCTCAAGAAAAGAAACTTTTACATGTGTACAACACAGTAAAAGGTTCTTTCTGCATTTGTTTGTACCTTATTGTATTTATTTGCCATAAATTCTTCTTTATTATTATCTTTACTTGAAGATAATACTTAGGTTTTTTGGACATATTGGAAAAAGAAGATTTTTGTCTGTTGTTTTCTCCAATTTTAAAATATCCATGTTTAAGGTTATTGATTTCAATGCCCTAAATGTTGAAGTAGTAATTTCTAAAAACAATTTGTTAAGAAGTACAGTTATCCATTACTACTATGATTGTCTTCATTATCATACCTTGTGCTGGGTGCAGAAATAGCAAGTTAGTTTCTAATCTACCCAAATGGAACATATTATTCCCAGACCAGGTGAATTGAACACCTTTCATTGATACTAGATAGATTTTGAATTGTGGTTGTACGTGTTGAAGATATTATTTACCTACACAAGGAAAAAATGCTCCTATGTCCAGATTGAATTTGGCTTCTACATCATTCAACAATATTGATGTAATACAGGATGCTCCAGCAGTGTAAGTGTCTCCTCTAGCAGGATTAGTATTACACCTTATTTTCCCCTGGATACTTGTAAGATGGGACTATGAAACTGATGATAATATCACTATTAATCAACAGTACTATGTCTGTTCTTATGAAATATAATAATAAAATATTATTATAACCACAATTAAATAATTAAAGAATTATTTCTTTCACGCGTTAAACACTACTAGTGATTTTCACAGTGAGCAGTAATTGTCTACAAGAATCAATTACAAGAAGATTTTAATAATAAAACTTCTTTTATTAAAATAATAAAATTATTTTAATATATAATTATCTTTTGCAAGAATGATTATAAAGATAATTCTTGAAGAAGTCTAATTTTACAGAAAAACTTTAAGAATTAAAAATAAATCACTCACTAATATTCCAAAGAACTTATTGGAAGATAAGATAGAGATATTTGATGTAGAATTGTGGAATTTAAGGATCAAAATGAATTTATAACAATATTACAACAATATATAGTTGGATTCTATGATTTCACGTCTTTCTGATTGATTCTGAAAGATTTAAAACACTTAAAAATAGCTATAACTAATACTTACCTGTTGGTAATAATGATTTAAATGATAATAAGATGATGACGATGTGGAAAAAACAGCAAGAGGAGGCCTCTTTTAAGTAAACAACAGCTCACAGAGGCGTGCCATGGAGAAAACTGAAAAACCAGTGGGTGCGAAAACAATAAACCTTTTTGCATTATTGATTGCATCATCTGTTTTCACGTAATATTATCATAATCACTTAATTGATACTTTTACATGACTACCAACCCCAATATGTTTAAGAATAAAAGGAGTAACATCTGTAAATCTTCTTTCATTCCAAAATAATCATTGATTTTTCAAAGTTATCAATGTTATTGCCAATTTCATCACAGGTTGTAATTACTGTGAATTTTTGAAGATTCAGTGTTTCAAGTAGAATAGTCAAAAATGGACTGTAAGTAAACCTTTTCCTTTTACTAGTAAAGCTGTAATTTGTTTTGATTTTACCATAGATAATAGAGTTCCTCATTAGTCCTGAACGTTTCAGAAAGATTCATTAAGAATTGTATTTTTAATGAATTTTTCAAGTTTTTACCTCATTTCTACGCAGAATTGCAAATATCAGTGTTTCACTGGCTGCTATGAGGTAAATCAATGGATACAAGTCCAAAAAGGGTTTTAATTACTCTTTTGGGGTTTATCCATGGAAAATCATTAAGAATTGACATGGTTACAGGAGTCTAAGTAGCTTTTTACCTCCTTGGCACATCAAAATAGCAGGTGATTTGCTATTTTCTTAAGATTTACAGTAGTTGTAACATGGTAACCAAGTTCCCAAAAGGTTTAAATTTACCAATTAGGCCAAGATAAACCATGGATCCAAGCTTTGGAGCTCTCCACGCCTCTAAGGCCTCAGAAGTTGGATACCCTGGCTCTCTTTGATGTCTTTTGTCCCCCTTGCCTATTTTTCACGTCAAAATAGAAATTTCAAGCTTAAAGTGAGATATCCACTATGGGTGTACCAAAGGTCCATGTAAGATTACCATGATATTAAGTGCTCAAAACATTCATAACACTATTCTTAGTGTATATGTAACATGGGATTTCTCACCTTCCCATTATTTTGGCATGAAATTAAGAAAAACAAAAATTTTCATGGATCTTTTATGTGGTATTGATGATGTGGTATTGATGTATTTTCCATTTTACCACCTCAAAAAGTTAATTTGAGCTTGCTCACTCTATGGAGCTACCCTAGGTGAAGTTTTGTGTAGAATTGAAATCTGGTCTTAAATCCATGGATTCATTTACTCAATAAAAAGTTATTCATCTTTTCTGAAATCAAAAATGATGAATTTTGGATATATGCATGACTTATGAGTTATGCATAATTCAAAATTTATTTTTAAGATAATTGTGGCCTATTTGGGTATGTAAAATATACCTCAAGGCTCACATTCCCTCCCACCAAAAAATAAAATTGTACTATAATTTTATCAATGGTAGAAATAATAAACAGCCCCAAAGGGGGGTTAATGTCCACTGTACAACCTCTTTACATCACTCAGATCAAGTAATTTAAAGCACATTTATAGACGTATTCAGGCTTGTCGCCTTCTTTCATGTCTAAATGTTCTTGAGAGTTTATCTGTGTCAGGTATATCTGATTCTGCCAGCCATTCATCTTCATGTACTGGATTTCTGTATCTGACAAGATATTTGCTCTGATTTTTACCCCTAAGTCTCCTTTCTTTTATGAATTTCTTTATCTTTTTGTCTTCATTCTGTTCCACTGGTGGGACAGTTACAGGAGTTGGGTTCTTCAGAGGAAACAATTCCTTATCAGCTGGTTGATAAGTTTTTATCAAGCTGCCTGGAAATGTGGGGTGTTTATTTTCCAATTCACCACTCAATTCCACTTGAACTGCATTGGTTCCATGTAAGGCAACAATAAAAAAATGGTCCTACATAAGAATCTTTAAGTTTCTTTGGGCCTTTGATATTATTCAAATTCAAGGTTGAAACTAGAACTAAGTCCCGTACTTTGAAGTCTGGTACTTTATGACTCTTGTCCCACTTCTGTTTTGCATAATCAAAAGCATCATACATACTTTGTTTTGCATGATGTTTTACTTTATCAAGCATTATCTTGAAGCTGGAAGCTGTAGGATGAATGTCAATCAAGTCTTTCCTCAGTGTGTCTGCTGGGAGTCTTGGATTCCATCCTTTTTCTAACATAGCAGGAGTTTGTCCTGAGGAAGAATGGACTGATGTCTTGTATGCCAATTCTAATGCAGGTATCAGAGTGCACCAGTCATGGGTAAAGCCATCTGAGTCTTTGAATTCTAATCCATAAGCACAAAGTCTCCTGATCATGTCTTCTAAAGTTTGAGTCATCCGCTCTGCTGGCCCATCTGTCTGAAGGTGATATGCTGTAGAGAATGATAACTTAGTCCCAAAGAATCTATGAAGATTGGTCCAAAGTGCAGATGTGAACTTGGGATCTCTGTCACTTATGATATTCTTAAATAATCCTGTATGAGAAATAACTCTACTCCATAGAAGAAGAGCTGTATCCATAGCAGTGTCATATTTATGACATGGTAAGAATATGGGAGTTTTGCTATATCTGTATACAATGACTAAACAAGCATTATAACCTTTGTCACCACTTGGAGGAAGTGCTGTGACCCAATCCATGTGAACAACTTCCCATGGGGATTTTGGTTCTTGAATATGGATCATAACTCCAAATTTCTTGCCTGTACTCCTGTTTGCTTTTTGGCATCTGTCACAGGTAAGGCAATATTCAATGGTTTCATTTCTCCAAGATGACCACCATGCACAGTTCTTTAATTTTTCAAGTGTTCTGTCCTCTGACAGGTGTCCAGAGTAGATGCTATCATGGCATTCATGAAGAACTGTATTGATGAGCAATCTGCTGCATAACGTCATTACACAAGAATGTTTGGTTCTGTGGTAAATAATCCCATCAAACAAGTGAAATCTCCCTTAAGAATAGGAATTTCTCCAAACTTCATCTAGTGCATTGACCAAAGATGTATCTTTGCAGTCTTTATCTAATAAAGAAGTCAAGATATGGCAATTCTTGTCTTGCTTATTAGATTCTCTGACCTCTTCAAAGAATTCAGTCCCAATATCAGCTATATTAATCCCTTCAATTGGAATCTGTGGTTCAGCTTCCAAGGGTACATAAGCTGGGTTATCAGGAGTGTTGGCTAATGCCCACCTGCTAAGTCCATCGGCATTCTTGTGAATGTTTCCTGCGTTGTGGACTATAGTCATGTTTCCTCTATATTTTTGATTGGCTATTTGCCATCTCAACATATTTCTGTTGGGAGTTTTCATGTTGAGAAGTGATTTTACTGCATTACAGTCAGTTATCACTTCAAAAACACAGCCATCAAGATAATAGTGTAATTTCTCAAGTGCCCATACCAAACATAAGCACTCCATTTGGCTTGCACCATATCTGGCTTCTGTTGGTTTGATTTGCCTTGCAATGTAACAAACTGGTCCTTCTGTAGGTTTGTCATCAATAATTTGAACTTGATGTAGGGCTGCCCCTAATCCATCTCCACATGCATCAATGTACAATTTAAAAGGAATATTCCAGTCAGGCATGAGTAGTAAAGGTGCTTCCGTAAGAGCTCTCCTTATCTTCTCATAAGCTTTAATTCTCTCCTGTGTCATCTCAAATACAGTCTGTTGATCACAGATTCTATAAAGTGACTTGGCTAGCATTGCAAAGTCTTTCAAGTGTTGCCTATAATAGCTGGAAAACCCAAGAAAAGACATCTTTTCTTTTTTATTCTGGGGTATTGGCTTAAGTAACACTGCTGCTACTTTGTTTTTGTCAATACCCAAGCTTAAACCAGAAACAATATGTCCTAATTCTTTGAGTTCTTCAAATCCAAAATTGCATTTCTTAAGTGAAATTTTTATGTTCACTTCTGAAACCTTGTGAAGTACTCTTGCAAGTATTTCAAGGTGCAAAGACCATGAATCAGAACATATGATAATATCATCAATATAAATGATAAGCCATCCTTCAGAAAATTCTGCGGGAAAGATTGTATTCATCATTCTTTGATAATGGGATGGAGCATTTTTAATGCCAAATGGCATCCTAAGATACTCATAAATACCACAGTGAGTGATAATCCTAAGTAATTTCTTAGCTTTAGGTGTCAGAACATTCTGATGGAAACCTTTCAATGCATCCATTGATGTTATATACTTAGCTTTAGACAATTGAGTCAAGGTTTCTTGAATTCTAAGGATTGGATACCTATCTGGAACTGTGTAGGTATTCAATGCTCTGAAATCTCCAACCATTCTTGACTTGTCATTATGCCAGGCAATAATAACAGGTGTTGTCACTTCAACTTCCTCATTATGGCCTACTTTTCTTAGTACACCAAGTTGGATTAACTCTTGGATATGTTTTTCCAAGGCTTCTCTAGCTCTGGGACTGGCTGGATAAGCTGGTCTTCTAAGTACTGGAGGATATGGCCTGTCAATATTAAGAGTAATATCAACTTCATGTCCCCTTATAGCACGTAATGGTTCATTATGAGAGGCAAATGCATTATTGTATGTGTATAACACATTAATAAGTTCATTCCTCATCTTTGGTGACAATGATGGATTAATTTGTGCTTCAACAAGTTGATTAGACAGAAATTCATCTTTGTAAGTATCCTTGACAGAAGATACTACAGATATTTGTTTTGGCATATTGGAAAAAGCAAATTTTTGTCTTTTGTTATCCCCAATTGTGAAATATCTGTCTTTATGGTTATTGATATCAATACCATAAATATTCAAGTAATCATTTCCAAGAATGATGTGCTGAGATGTGCAATTATCCATTACCACAATCTCAGTTTTTATCCTCACACTTCCTGCTGGATGTGGAAATACAAGATTAGTGTCCAATATACCCAAGGGGTACATATTGTTACTGGCACTACTAAATTGTACACCTTCTATTGGTAATAGATGGTTTTTCCATTCAGTAAGTACAGTTTGGAGATAATCTTTGCCTACACAAGTGCAAAATGCCCCTGTATCCAAATTTACTTTGGCTTCAATATCACTTATCAAAACTGATGTGATACAGGATGCTCCAGCAGTGTAACCTTTTCCTCTAGCAGGTTTTGCTTTACACATTCTGGCATTTTGGATATTTATCAGGCTGTAGCAATCCTCACTGTACTGTGGCAAGTGGGTATGGACTTCTGTTACCTCAAAGAAAGCTGTAATGTTTTCAATGGGATAGTCCTCCACTGGTGTATCTTCATAGACTGCAGAATCTTGATCAGACTCCTCTTTCTCTTCAGTACACTGAATGTCTTCAATGACTTGAAATTCATTGATTTTTGTCTTCTTGGTGCAAGCATTTGCTAAATGTGAAGTACTTCCACATTTGTGACACTTCAAGACAGGTCTCTCTGGTCTTTTATCTTCTCTGGGAATCTTTGGGACCATCTTGGATTCCATAGGGATTATAGTCCAGGTTTTACCAATTCTTGTTCTGGTAATGATATCCTCCATTGCATTAATGTAGTCCTCTGTTGAACAGGGTCCTACCCATCTGCTTTTGATAGCATGTTCCAGTTCTCCTCCACACTTTCTTAATATCTTCATATTAATCATAGTGTCAGATATATCTGGGTGTAAAGCAGATAATCTGTCTTTTTGTTTGAAGAACCAAGTAAGTGGTTTATCTTTCTCTGAGTTAAAAATGGCACTTTCAAAAGAATTTTTCATTTTAAACCTCCAAGAATTGTTAGCCCATTTGGTAATCACCTCAGATTTCCACCAAAACCAATCATATTTTCCATGATCCATTCTCATCTTGTAATACCATTTCTTTGCAGTTCTGGTAAACAGAGAGTGTAATTTCCCCACTATGATTTCATCAGGTATATTAAAGTCTTCCTGTAACATATCAATAGTCCTGATGAACTCAATATGGTTATATTCTCCTTCACCAGAGAATGTTGGCCATTCTTCTAATTTGGGAATATCTTTGACAGAGACAACATTTTCTCCTAGAAGTGGGGTAAAACTTCCTTTAAAAGAAGGTTTTTCTTCAGTCAAAGGTGTAGAATGTCTTGGCATATGTGGTTCATAATTCTTATGAATTTGTTCTACATTTGCAATTATTTCATTCTTCAACGTCTGCCTTTCCCTGTCACTTTTTGCTAAATGTGTAGCAAACTGATTGGTATTTTCAACTATCTTCAAGACATGATCTTGTAGAATTTTAAGTTGATCATTCATTTTAAAAATAGAAAGATCTTCCATTTCATCATTATGGATGTAACATGTACTCTCAATTCTGCTACAAGCATTGATAATTGAATCAGATCTGACATTTGTCAATTCATACCATTCAGTATATTTCTTGTCATATTTTTTCAATTCATTAATATCTGATGTGATTTTAGTTAGCTTTGAATCAAGTTTGCCAATTTCTACATTAATACTACTTTGTACATTATTTATTTTCATGGAAAGTTCCTGTTCATCCTTTCCTGCTCCTTGGCTGTGAATTCCATGAGAGTTCTGGCTATGTTGAACACACTGTCCACTTCTGAAGGCTCCAATTTGGGGATCCTGTACCCTTGTGGGTAAGGTCTGTGCCAATTGCCTTTGCCTTTGCCCTTGCCTTGATGGTTCTTGTGACCTCTCTGCTTCTCCTGAGGTCCTTTGGGCTTGTCTTTGGACACTTCTGGAGCTGGTTTGGAGCGGGTAGACGCCACTGGGGCCTCTGTCTCCTAAGGTGGAGTCATTTCCAGCTCCTATTTCTGGTCTATGGATAAAAGACTTTGGTTCTTCAACCAATTCTTTATCTTTTTGAAATTGTCTTTGCAAGACAGGGGGCTCCATCCTCCTAAGAGTTCTATGGTCTTCTCCTGACCCAGAAAGCTCTTGATGTGTAAGTAGGAGTTCATGGCCCCCTGCCAAAGGCTTGGGCATATTTCCCACTCCTCTTCTTTGGCTGCTCTGAACCAATTTTTGTACTGGCATTGATTTATTTCTATTGCTGCCACTTGAAAATGGTTCAGCCCTGGAAATATTTTCATGAATCAGTTCAGGCTCAGAATTCATGTCAAAATGTGTGGGTACAGACCTTGGGGAATGGGGGGAAACTCTGGCATCCTCCAAATGTGTCTTTCTTGTGGAAGACTTGGCACTTCTGGATTTGGTCTTGCCTCTTCCTTGTCCACATCCATCTGGTTGGACTGAATAGTTGCTTCCATTTCTGGTATGCACCATTTTCACGTCAATTTAAGGATAAAAGGTGAAAATATAAGATAAAATACACACCTTTTGGTGGTAATTTAGTCTTTTCTCAGTTAAATAAGGTTCCTCTTTTAGCAATTTGCACCTCAATACTGTCTTCAGATTCTGCTTCTGAAAATTCTGGACTAGTGATATATCTTTTACTGAGTCTGTTGCCAGCTGCACAGTATTTGATCAAAGACACTAGAAGAAAAATATTATTTTTTATACTTTTTAAAATATTTTTTAAAGATTTTTTATAAGTTTTGTATTTTTTAATATTAAAAAAATTATTCTTTTCAAAGAAAAAAATTAAACTTTAAGATTTTGAATGAAAATTAATTCAGGGTAACTCAAAGAATAGTTTTATAACTTTGTGTATGTGAAAAGCCACGTGTAAAAACAATATAAAATTAAACCAAATTCCTCAATGAAAAAGATTTCCAAAACAATTTCAAAAATAAGAATTATTTCAACTTCAAAATGAAAGAAAAAATTATTAAATTGATATATTTTAGAACATAAAAATATATTAATTAAGGGTACAAGGTTCAAAAAACACGGCCAGGGCCCCAAATGTAAGATGTGGTAGATATGGTGGTTTTTTAGAACACAAAAATGAAGTCTAGAAAATGATTATATCCAAAACTCTGGTTACAATCACGGCCAGGCCCCCAAATGCAAGATGTGACTATGAAACTGATGATAATATCACTATTAATCAACAGTACTATGTCTGTTCTTATGAAATATAATAATAAAATATTATTATAACCACAATTAAATAATTAAAGAATTATTTCTTTCACATGTTCAACACTACTAGTGATTTTAACAGTGAGCAGTAATTGTCTACAAGAATCAATTACAAGAAGATTTTAATAATAAAACTTCTTTTATTAAAATAATAAAATTATTTTAATATATAATTATCTTTTGCAAGAATGATTATAAAGATAATTCTTGAAGAAAACTAATTTTAGAGAAAAACTTTAAGAATTAAAAATAAATTGCTCACTAATATTCCAAAGAACTTATTGAAAGATAAGATAGAGAGATTTAACATAGAATTGTGGATTTTAAGGATCAAAATGAATTTATAACAGTATTACAACAATATATAGTTGGATTCTATGATTTCACGTCTTTCTGATCGATTCTGAAAGATTTAAAACACTTAAGATAGCACTAACTACTACTTACTTGTTGCTAATAATGATTTAAATGATAATAAGATGATGATGATGTGGAAAAAACAGCAAGAGGAGGCCTCTTTTAAGTAAACAACAGCTCACAGAGGCGTGCCATGGAGCAAACTGAAAACCAGTGAGTGAGAAAACAATAAACCTTTTTGGATTATTGATTGCATCATCTGTTGTCACGTAAGATTATCATAATCACTTAATTGATGCTTTTACGTGACTACCAACCCCAATATGGTTAAGAATAAAAGGAGTAACATCTGTAAATCCTCTTTTATTCCAAAATGATCATTGATTTCTCAAAGTTATCAATTTTATTGCCAATTTCATCACAGGTTGTAATTACTGTGAATTTTTGAAGATTCAGTGTTTCATGTAGAATAGTCAAAAGTGCACTTGAAGTAAAACTTTAAATTTTACTAGTAAAGCTGTAATTATTTTTGGTTGTACCATAGATAATACAGTTCTCCATTAGTCCTGAAGGGTTTAGAAAGATTCATTAAGAATTGTATTTTTAATGAATTTTTGAAGTTTTTACCTCATTTCTACGCAGAATTGCAAATATTAGTGTTTCACTGGTTGCTATGAGGTAAATCAATGGATACAAGTCCAAAAAGGGTTTTAATTACTCTTTTGGGGTTTATCCATGGAAAATCATCAAGAATTGACATGGTTACAGGAGTCTAAGTAGCTTTTTACCTCCTTGGCACATCAAAATAGCAGGCTATTTGCTATTTTCTTAAGATTTACAGTAGTTGTAACATGGTAACCAAGTTCCCAAAAGGTTTTAGTTTACCAATTAGGCCAAGATCAACCATGGATCCAAGCTTTGGAGCTGTCCACACCTCTGAGGCCTCAGAAGTTGGGTACCCTGGCTCTCTTTGATGTCTTTTGTCCCCCTTGCCTATTTATCATGTCAAAATAGAAATTTAACCTTAAAGTCAGATATCCACTATGGGTGTACCAAAATTCCATGTAAGAATACCATGATATTAAGTGCTCAAAAAATGCATAACACTATTCTTAGTGTATATGTAACATGGGATTTCTCACCTTCCCATTATTTTGGCGTGAAATTAAGAAAAACAAAAATTTTCACGGATCTTTTATGTGGTGTTGATGATGTGGTATTGAAGTATTTTCCATTTTACCACCTCAAAGAGTTAATTTGAGCTTATTCACTCTATGGAGCTACCCTAGGTGAACTTTTGTGTAGAATCCAAATCTGGTCTCAAATCTATGGATTTGCTTACTCAATAAAAACTTATTCAACTTTTTTGAAATCAAAAATGATGAATTTTGGATATATTCATGACTTATGAGTTATGCATAATTCAAAATTTATTTTTAAGATAATTGTGGCCTATTTGGGTATGTAAAATATACCTCAAGGCTCACAATACTTTTCAGGTTTTAGCAAGCTTCAATATATTGCATTAAGTGAGCATAAACTCCCATGACCTCATAGAAATCTGTGGGGTTCTCAATAGGATAGTTTTCTTTTGGTGTTTCCTCAGATATTTCAGAATCTTTGTTAGTTTCTTCTTTCTTTTCAGCACACTGCACCTATTCAAAAAATTTAACTTCATTTATTTTTGAGTTCTTTGTACAGGTCTTGGCTAAATGTTAGTTAATCTCAAATATATGACACTTTAAAACAGGGTTTTCAGGTCTTCGCTCTTCTCTAGAAGTCTTTTTCTTGATCTTGAGCTTGACAGGGTTTCTATTTCAGTGATTAAGATTTCTTTTCCTAGTAATTATCTCTTCCATTTCATCAATATAGTCCTCTGTTGAACAGGGTTCTACACATGTGCATTTGATAGCACGCTCTAGTTCACCCTCATAATATTGATATTAATCAATATTACTATGATTTTTTTTGAAATATGATAAATAAGCTTATTACAACATCAAATAAACAAAAAAATACCTCAATTATTGCTTTTAATTTTTATACACTACCAGGGCTTATAAAAATAATCAGTAATGGTCTGCTATAAGCATTTACAAGAAGGATTCTTAATAAAACTTCTTATTGTACTAATATAAAACTATTTTGATTAGTAATTACCTTTTTCAAGAAGGATTATATTTAATTCTTGAGAAAAACTACAACTCGAGGAAAAAAACTTAATAATTTAAGCAAACACTCACTAATACTCCACAAATACATTGAAAAGAATTGGAAGAGTGAGTTGATGGATTATTTGTGTATTTAGAAGATCAAAATTGAATTATAACAGTAATCAAACAATATAAAGCTTAGGAAATATTGAAAATAGCATTTTTCTTTGATTTGAAAAGATTCCAATACTTAAAAAATCTCTTAGCTAATACTTACATGTTGGTACTAGTGATAAGCTGAAAGATAAGATTATGCTTGAAGAAACAGCAAAAATAGGCTTCTTTCAAGTCTCCAGCAGCTCTTGGAGGCATGCCATGGAGAAAACTGAAAAAAAGTGAGGAAAAACCTTGTAAATGAATTTTTGTAATGATCATGTCACCTGTAATCATGTAAGATTATCATAATGACTTCATTAAGACAAATTACATGGCTACCAGTCCATTTATGGTTGAGAAATAAGATATTAACAACCATAAATATTCTTTTATCTCTAAATTAAACTTAATACCTCAAATTTATCAATTATATTGAAAATTTTATCACAGGTGGTGTTTTCTGTTTATTTTTAAAGATTCAGGATTTAACAAGAAAAAATCAAAAGTGGCCTGTCAGTAAATGTTTTAATTTGGATTATAAAGTGAAAATTATTTTTGGTTTAGCATGTATTATCACTTTCCCCATTGGTCCTGAAATCCTCCAAAGGATTCATTAAAATTTCACGTGTTCATGAAATTTGGGAGCTCTTACCTCATTTGTATATAGAAAAGCAAATAGTATAGTTACAGCTAGTTTCCATGAGGTAGGTTCATGGATACTAGTCCAAAAATGGTTTTTATTACACCTTTTGGTCTTATCTATGCAAATCATTACTAATTGACATGTTTCCATGTGTCAGAGTTGCTCATTACATCCTTGTTGATCCAAAATACCAGATTTGTTGCTATGTTTTCATGATTTAATGAGATTTTAACTTGGTAAGGAGGTTCCAAAAAAGGCTTTAACAGACTAGTTTTTCCATTATCAGCCATGGATCCAAGATTCAGAGATGGACACACCCCAGCGGCCTCAGAATTTGGGTCCCCTGGCTCCCTTTAATGTCTTTTATTCCCTTAGCTATCTTTGCAAAAAAATAGTAATTCAAGCTTCAAGACTGATATCCAGTATGGGTGTATCAGATCTGTATGTAAGGCTACAGTAATTTTAGGTGCCAAAAACATTTATTACACTATTCTTGGTTTATCTGCAAGATGAGATTTCTCACATTCCCATTCTTTTGGCATGAAATTGAGAAAAACAAAAATTTTGACAATTTGTTTCTGTGGTATTGATGATGTGGTGTTTAATTATTTTCCATATTACCACCTCATAGAGTTAATTTGAGCCTATTCACTATATGGAGCTACTCTAGGTAGATATTTGTGTAGAATTCAAATCTGACGTTGAATCCCTGGACTTACTTACAGGAAGCAAAGTCATTCATCTTTTTTAAATGAAATGATTTATTTGTGGATATATTCCTAGTTCAAAATTTACTTTTATATTAGTTTTGGCCCATTTGGGTATGTAAAATATACCTCAAGGCTTACAAAATGAATCACTATTATAAATAAGAAGCTCAAATACCCAATTATACAACTGATTGATAATGATGGATATTGTAAAAAATAGTAACAAGGAGCTTTTTTAAAGCCTAAAACAGCTCAAATAATCATTAAAATTAATGGAGTGATAAAAATTCCTCAAAAAGGAATCAAAGTCTTTTAATTCCTTACTCAATGACTTTCTTTCACATAAAAGAATCTCAATTTCTTGATTGTGTCAATTGAGAGGGATACCAGCCCATTTATGGATAAGGAATAATTAATTTACTACTTTGATTATTTTTTTCTCTCAAGATATGTAGAAAATTGATTCCCAATGGAATCTTTTTTTCCGAAATATCATCACAGGTACTATATACTGTGAATTTGTGCAGACTAAGCATCTCACATTGGATAATCATCGATGTATTTTAATTGCAATGTTCAATTGAAATTATGAAATGAGTATTATTTTTGCTTTTGTTTTAAGATGACCAATTTATCATTCTTCTTTCAAACAGGTTTTATTTTAATCAAAAGAATTAATAAAATTAAAGATTATGGAAAATTAAATAATTTCTTTAAAATAGAATCCTTAATGCATTGATTTGAAGCTTTCTGAAGAAATCAAGAAAGGAGAAATTATCAATAAAAACTCAGGGATAGTCATATGTTCTAAAGATAAACTTAAATATTTAATTACAGTCTATTTTTGGGGAAATGTAAATCAGAGAAAATATCACCAAAAACTTAAAAAATATATATCCATTAATTTAGTTAAGCAAATTTAAAATTGACATATTTTAAAATTAATTAAGAATTGGAGGGGTAGAAGTTCTATTTCTCAACCATAAAGGGGTTGGTATCCATGTAAAATCATAGGGCTAGGTAATCATAATAATAATACAGGACAAAAAGAAGTCTTATCTTTGAAAGATATGGAAATTTACACATCCAAGTTTCTTTTATTTATTTTTAAATAATAGAAATAAGTAGAAGAAATGAATAAAAAGAGAAGAAAATTTTTATTCTATTGTATTTTTTATCCATATTTTTCTATTTTTTATTATTATGTTTTCATTTTGCAAGAATAAAATAGAAATTACTATTATTATTTTCAAATTGAATTATAATATAAATTTATTTTGCATTTATAAATATCCTTTTTAATTACAAGATCAACTCAAAGAAAGTTCTCAAAAGTCTGAGGATGTGTAAAACCACATGTAAAACAGTAAAGTTTCTTTTCAATTTCCTCAATAGCTTTTGAAATCAATAAATATAAGATTATCACATGATTGTATGATCATAAATATAATTAATTATTTGATAAACCCAATTAAGATCCCTTTGAAGGTCTTTTAAGTAAATATTACGGCCAGGCCCCCAAATATAGGGTTTGACTACAAGAAAAAAAGTTAAAATTACTAATATTTTACTTTTTGTACTCCGAATGTCCTAATTTAAATGAGTAATAAGAATAAAAATAAGTATAATAATAGAGAATTATCATACTTTTAGCTTGAAAATAATCAGATTATTTACATAAATAAAATAATATAAATTATATTATACAAAGAATTATATTAATATTTGATAATTAATATATTGATAGAACTTTATTATTGCTACCAAGAAAAAATAAAGGCATAAAAAATTGTTCTTCAATAATAAAAAACAATTTAGCACAATAATATCACTAATATTAAGCTTATATATTAATATAAATACTATTTATATGAATAAAAGAATTATAAAAAATAAGAATAAAGAGAAAAAATATTATAATAAGAGAAAATAACCTAATTTTGAAGCTTAATATATTAATTTGAATAAATTAAAGCCTAAGAGTACAAATAAAACTTATTTGAACTGTATTTACAATAAAAAATAGAGGGAATGCAAAATTTAACTTTTTTTACATGGATGTTGGGATTTTGAAGAGGACTTAACTAAAACAACAGAATATTGGATTAATGAAATTGAAGCTAGTGATTAATAAAAGTATTTTATTTTTTCTGTGATAATGTAATAGTGTTTTAAATAAATCATAAAGAAATTACCTTTTAATTTAATGTTTTAGTGTTTTTGATGTGTCTGAGGGGGAAATAGAGGAAGAAGAGCTCTGTTTGTCTTGAAATTCTCCCTCCTAGAGTCCAGAAAGCTTCAATTAGACATTTAATGATGGCATCCAGTGGATCAACTCAATATTTTATGTTTTAGTGATGATTACATCATAATTACACCTTATTCTCTCATTATTATGCCATTATTTAGAGATATCCCTGTAACTCTCAGTTTTCTGACCTCATAGGTTTGTAAAAAGGTTGAAGGTTGTAGATTTTATTCTTCTCAATATCAACATACTAGTATCCCTCAGCTATAGAGCTTATTCAACTGTTTAACCTAAAATAAGATTGAACTTAGTGATCATAAATGAGCATTTTTACACTTTAGCTTTTATCATTAATAACTTTTGAGTTAATGCCACAGACATTCAAAGAGTGAATTATTATAGCTAGGAATGTCCATACTAATCTTACAATAGAGTTTACTTTCTAATCAAAACTATAATTTTGATGATTTTTCTTGTAACTCATCTTTTTTGTTGAGATTTACTATTTTAAACTTGAAACCCATATTTTAGGGGGTTATACCTTGAATATAATGATATAAATTACATAATTCTTCACGTAAAAGCTAGTAGAATATTAAAATTCACTTTTGTAAGTTTGGACCAGTTTTAAATTAAAGTGGTAAACAGCAATTGCTATTTTTCTCAATAATCGCTTTTCAGTTTCAGCTTTTTTTTAGCTTTCCAAATAAAGTTTATATCTGTATTCTTAAAGTTATTTTGTGGTAATTTTATTTAATCACATCTTTATCATGCATATTTCAAAAGATAGGAGCTCAAAACCATGACCATATGCACTGATCAAAAAAGTGCATATATTAAAGTTATCTCAGTAATTATTGACTTTACAAATCCTAAACAGAAATGATATGAGTGTAGTATTTGATGGAGATTGCACTGGACCACCTCATTTAACATGTTTATTCATTGGCTTTGGAAATAATAAAGAATTTATGCCTTTTTATGGCATTTTTACTTATTTTAGGATTATTATTTCAATTATTATTGTTAAAATGAGTTTTTTAAAGTTTTTTGTGACCCTTTTGGGTATGTGGTAATATCTCAAAGGCTCATACATACTGTGGTACTCTATACTTTATGGGCCCAGTTTCAAGTGGAATTTCACTTAAAGGACTATAAATTGAATACTAAAGAAACAAAAGTTTGGAATTAATGCATGAAAATGTGGATTTCAGCAACTGACAGGATGAAAATTCCTAAATAGGTATAATCTCATAAGAAAATTGTAGAATAATAATCCCCTCTATTACAAGAATAACAGAAAAATAAGGAAAAGCAAAGTAAAAGATATAAGAAAGGTTAAATTTACTAATGAGAGCGCCAGTGTAACACTAAAGCTATACTATTTCTGCCAAACCTTTGTATTACTAACCAATGAAGTTATCAAATGGGTCTAATTGCAAGAAAAACAAAATTACACCTGAATTTGTCAAAGGTTGCAGGAGAGCAAGAAAAATCAATTGATTTATGCAAGGAAATGCCGTCAAAACCTTAAATTACATTACATATCTGTGGAAATACAAGCGCAAACACCTGATAAGACCTTAAATATTAATTGAAAACAGAATTCAAGTCAAATTAAGTAAAATCAAATATCATACAGGACAAAAGGAATGCCCACAATACAAAGCATTCTCAACCTGAAGTTCAAACAGTGCACAGACCTATGGTACAATAACTATACAAAATCACCTCATCTCATAAAAGAAAGGTTGAAACAAACCAAAAAATGGTGAAATACCAAAAATAGATGACACCATCTAAAATTCCTCGCCATCAAAAACCTCTCAGATTAAATAATCATACATAAAAATGATGCAATAAACCACACAAATGGTATTTCAACACTACAAAAAAATATCCTATTCAAAGGAAGTTAAAAAATTCAGTCCCTTCTTTTTGAGTTCCCATATGGAGAGCACAAAGAATATCAAGAAAGGGCCTCTCTACCTTATTTTATCCTCTCTCCCCCATGCTATCAATTATATACCAAGAAGGAGAATAATTATTGATCCCTTACTATTAAATTAATCTAGAAATTACTATCATTAATATTAGCTTACACTTAAAGTGATGTCTAAGTAGCTGTAGTTAACAGTAGGTCTGCCTATATTATAAATTCATCTATTAGTAAAAATATGTATATTTGACAAAATATTTGTATTATACCTTCCTAATAGAAGAAAGTTCATATTAATATTTTTATTATAAAATTTAAAAAAAAGACACACATTAGTAGCTTCACAACTGTTACTATTAGTAAGTCATCTGATTTATTATCATCCATGATTAATATTATAAATAGTAACTTATTTATCAACTCTCACCAGTATTTCTCATAAACATTTTATTAATATTATATATCAATTACAACTTCTTAACCATTAAACAAATTATAATATATGTTCACTAACACTTTATAGTCTCATATTAGACTATTACCCATTAAAAAAATATTTTTAACCAAAGAAAAAACTTAAGTAATCACTCAGTACTATTATATCTACTATTTAATTATGCAATTATTATTTTAGTATGTTGAAATCACCTACAAATTAATTATTTGAAATAGGTATTATTTTATCATTAAGCTGATTATTGATTAGGTCCAATAGAGACTTCTAAGAATTCTTCTTTAGTTGTAAAGCCATAATCTTACAGATTGATTTGTGAGCTCTGTAGCAAGATTGTTTAGTAAGCTCAGAGGGGAAGCTAAAAGACTATGAGCACCCTTTGTTACAGTATTATTTCAGCAATTCAACAATGTTTACCTGTTAATTTCCGCTCAAGGACTTCCTTATCCAACTGCAAGCTCAAAGGAGTTCCAAATCTGGCATCCCAAAAGTGGTATTTTTGACTTCAGCATTAAATAAGCAGTCAATAATCAATAAAAAAGATAATAAAATCAACCTACCTCATAGAATTTTGTTATTTATAATTAATCAACTATCAAAAAAGCTATACAATTCAGAATCTGGAAAAAAATCACATTCCAAATCATCATCATCATCATCATCATCATCATTACCATCACAATCCTTAAGCCAATCCAATCATTTTTATTATCCAGTGAAAGGAGCACCAGAAAACCAAAAAACTAGAGATATTGATTTACTCATTGCAACACCAATAAAAGAACAGAAAGAAAAGGAAGAATTAAGGATATTTTTCTTCAAATTAATTCAAGAAGTGGAGAAAAGAAAGGCAAAGAACAAGACAACTTGAAGGATAGGTTTACCAAGGAAAAATAGTCAACAATCAACATCTGAATTACCACCATCACCTGAAGATATGGTAGAAGGAGAGTATTCAGAAGAAAGTGAAGAAGAGGATCAAACAGTACAGATCCAGAGTGTTATTAAGAAAATTGAAAATTTATTAGCAACACAGAGAAAAAAGAATGGAAAAAGAAGGGAGAAATCATTTTACACACCTGGAGCTAGTCCAGGTGAATACACATTACCAAGGCATTTTAGGCCTGAAGATTCACCAATATTACCTACACCTGGCCCTAGAGCAACATCCACACCCAAAACAGAAAAAAGATCACAAAGTGTTCCAAATAAAGTATATTCATCCACACCAAACCATCCAAGTCCATTACAGCAGGAAATTCCTGAGATAACCTCTCCTATTGTTAAGATAAGGGCTAAAGATTATAATCATGTTTTTGATGGTAATGAAGTAGAAAATTTATCAAGAGTAAAAGAAGCAGCCATAATTGAAAGAGCTAGTAGAGAAGATATAGGAAGGATTTTTTTTATGTTAGCATCTGAATAAGTGAAAGAGAAAATTGAAGCCATGGAAGGTTATGAAGAGAAGGACTGGAAAATACTCATAGAAGAACTGACCACAGAATGGGTAATAGTAGAGCCAGCCAGAAGATATAGAACACAGTTTTTGGGGAAGATTTTCACTAATTCCAAATGAGAATGAGGAATTAGAAACTTAGCTGAATACAAGATATTAATTGGAGAATATAAAAAGAACACAAATTATCCATATAAATATCAATATATTAGAAAGGAAGTGAGCATAATAAAGAGCTCTATTCCAGTCTTTAACCAGAAATTAGGACTTCCACAATAAAGGAGATGAGAAGAAATAAGGTTGTGATCCAAGCAAGGGATTGTGGACATATTGTACCTGAAATTAAAGGGTTTAAGAGCTATAAAGAGCAAGAGCTAGAAACTGTGATCATATCAAGCGACAGAGTTGAAGACAATATTTCTCAGGATAAATTAAACAATTCTAATTCAGATAAAGAACAAGAAAATACAGTTAAGTTTACAGATGAAACAATGAAAGATTCCTTGAACCAACTGAAAGAGCTTAACAAGAGAATTCAAGAACAAAACATACCCAGAATTCAGGATGAAGAGGGAAGGAAGAAATTGAAGGATTTCATTTAGAAAATTAAGAAATTGACAGAAGTTGTACTGACTCAAAGTCAGACAGGTCAGGTATTTAAACAGGAAAATACAGCAAGGTACCCAAGACATAAATTACCACGTTTTTCACAAAGGCATGTTACCTACTTACCATCCTAAAATGCACCAAAACCATATCTCATGTGTTATTATTGTTTGGAAGAAGGACATCCATTAAGAGGGTGTAATTACCTCATTCAAGATCAAAATAAGAAGCTTGTTAGTAGACAAGGAGATGGATTTTTACTTCCCAATTGGAAAAGAGTTTCAACTGATAGGAGAACCTCTACAAAGAAGTTAGCTTAAGAATTTGCAAAAGTGAAAAAAGAATATAAAAGGAAAATGAAGGAAGATTAAGCTAAAGCTTCATTACCCAAACCTAAAGAAATGGACAGAATACAATTCAAGAAATATTAGAGTGCAACTTCTAAAGCCAAAGTTGAAAACTAGGGGATTTGGAAACCACCAACTATATCCAAAGCCAATGAGCAGCTTCTGAATAATTTTGGATTAAGAAACAATAAATAAAGAACCTCAAGAATAGAAAATACCACTAAGGATTCTTAAAGATCACATTCCAAAGTGGAAACAGAAATGAAGAAAAGACCAAATTTACCTGGAGCTTATATTGAAGATGAGAAAACAATCATTCCAACCAAATACAAAAATTCTCAAAAGATGCAAAATGAAAAAAGAAATATCTCCACAGGAACCCAAAAGTGATCATACTAAAAATAGGTGAGAACCAATCAAGAAAGTAAATGAAAGAAAAATTGGCAAGTAATAAACGTTAGATATTGAAGAAATTATGGCACAAATTATCAAAAAGGTCTTGGATAAGAAAATAAATCTTACCTTGGAGCACATTTTACTCATTTCACCAAAGCTTTTTTATCAAATCAAGAATATGTCAGAAGAAGGAAAAAATCTATCAACTAAATTGATACAAAGGAAATTCAAACCAAACTAATAAACCATCATCTGTGTATTTATGAAAAACAAAAATTACATTATACCTGTCCATTGGAAATTGTGAAAGTATATTTAGGGGAAGAAGAACATGAAATAATGACATTAGTTGACACAGGATCATAATGAAATATAATACCAGAAGATCCAGCAATAAAAGCAGGACTCAGAACAGGACTTTTTGAATATGAATTTAAGAGGGACTGGCATTCATTGTACCTCAAAAGTTGGATTAACATAATTTAACCTAATCACTTTAGTTCCTGGGGAAGAGAGAAATATACACCTTTTTGTAGCAAGGGGAAGACATCACACAGTATTGGGAAGGCCCTCCCTTGCAGATAATAACATTATATTAGAATTGTTTGAAGAAAAAGGGGAAGGATTCAGTTATATAGAGCCAGATGGAAAAAGTGTCAGCCTGTGACTCAAAACCAGAGCATAACCATGACAGCCAAATACCATAAACCAATGGTAAAGCCAAGATACCACAAAAACATGGAGCTGGGCCAAATTAGCTCAAAAGGCATCAAAGGAAAGAGGAAACTCACCTCTTTGCAAATATATAAGCCCCATAATCATAGAAAAAAAGAATAACAAAGTTATTCCTGCTTAAAGTTGTTGCTGAGCATAAACCTTAATTTTCACCTCTCATCTGAAATACAGAGTAAGAGGCTTAACCCCATCAAATGGGTATTATAAATGAAGCTCTACTTCAGGGATGTCCAATGGTACAAGCCAAACTGAGCTAGCACCAGTATTACAGAAGTTATGGCCAAATTGAGGCCAAATAAGGGTGAATGAAATATTCAACTCTAATCTAACTTCTACAGTTTTAGTGTGAGATACCTAAAGTGGGGTATTTTTGGAAAGAGCGCAATCAGGGATATCTGATGGTGCTATTTTTTTCCCCATATATCATCTGGAACAAAAGCTATAAGGCATACAAGGCCAATACAGCTTTTTGCCTAAAACACGCATATGTACAAAAATCTTGTACATGGCATAACTTTGCCATATTTAATCATAACCATATGAAAGGAGGTATCATTGTGTAAGGAACACACAGGGCTACACACTGAAGCAATTTTGAGGGTGATATCTTGAAAACTGACAAAGGTATGCCTGCTTTAAGGCCAAAATCCCACAGTTTGGCTAATACAGCCTTACCATGGGATGATATCCCATAACTATGATTATGAGGTGTCAAACAGACAAAGAAGCTTTTTTTACTTCAATACTGGGGTACCATACAGGTTCTGCACAACATTCTACATGTCATACACATCAGAATCAGGCTATGTGGTCCCCAGATGAAAGTTTTCACCCTGTATTGGTGAAACCTGCCCAGATGTGGTTTAAAAACCACATTTGAGGCCAATACAGGATATACAGGCCTTTTGCAAACCACAATCCTGTCCTAGAGAGTGAAAGATCTTCATTTCCTCCATGTGACAAGGTCTAGCAGCCTTTTCACCCCATTTCAGGATAAAAGGAGGCCTCTTCACTGCCAGAAAAGGAATCCCCATCCTGCTATTGAATTCCTATGTAGTACAGCTGTCAAGAAAAGCTATACTCTTGGAAAATAACCAGGTTATACTATAAACATTAGTACTGTAGACTTTACTATTGTAACCCAACAGGTAAAGCTTCACCCAGGGCTTTCAACAGCACTCACAACCACTAATAATCATCAGTAAAGCCCTTTAACTTTATTAAAAACCCATTTTCAAACACCATTGTCCGTGTCACAGTCATAGTTTGGGTTGTAAATACTATTTATTATCACCTCTTCATAGACTAAGCCTGACATTTTGGGGGCCTGGCCGTGTTTTTTAACTTTTTGCACCTTATAGGTGGATTTTTTCTCTTATTTTCTCTATTCTGACAAATTGTTTTACCTTTTTTTAGGCGTAATTTATTAATCAATATATATATAATATATATCTTCTATATATTTTTATAGTGGTATATGTCATACAACACTATTTTTTATCTTCTTTAAATCAAATTGTGGCATGGTTGATTATAATTCAATGACCACAACATCCCCTATTTTTGGTGTGTTTTACATATGAAAACACTTTAAGCCATTAATAAAGTCCTTTTTTTAATTAATATAAGGACACCTCTTACTTTAAAACAAACAGTTGAGGCGTGATTGAGTGTATTGTTTATTCAATTACACTCTTACATACCACTTCTTTTAGCTTATACTTGCTAATTACAAGTTATGCTGTGAGATACTAGCATACATATAGTGTACCAAATATCTGTAAGCTGTATTTGTGATGTGAAATTTTTGATTAAATTACACTGTCATTATACAAGGGCATATTGTAGTAAAATACAAGCCCAGAGGCCATTATTAGACATGCAAACAGAATTTTAAGAAGTCTTAACTGAAATTGAGCACTCTTTTCCTGTTTGATTCAGTGCAAGAAAACTGCATACCACTTGAGACCCAGTCACAGGCCAACACACCAGTGACACCCTAAGAACCAGAGGGCAGCAAGGGCAAAGGAAAGAGGCACAGTGAAGGCCTGATTACAGCAAAGAAGTGGACACCCATTACCACTCAGAGGAATAGAAAACCACCAAACTCTGCATCAATACAAGGTCAACCAACCTTAACCACTTGTACAGGAAAAATTACCATAATTAACCCAGTTGTAACCTCTCAAGGTAAATTGCAAAAATCAGCAGACAAAAAATTTGTACAAGGAACAGTCAAAGGTAAACACCCTAAGAAAATAAAGTTTTTGACTGCTTGCAAAAACTGATATGTCACCTGTACACCTCAGAAAGCTTGGCTTCCAAAGGAACCAACCAGAGGAAAGAGAAGGCTCGTCCAGAACCAGAACGCCTGGAAGAGGACACCTTGGGCACAGTGGTGAATGGCAAGACCCCCAGGAAAATCATACCAACCCTGCCATTCACTTTCCAATTCAACAGGAATCTCAAACCAGAGGACTGGAAAGACATTGATCAAGTTATTCTGCCCCACCAAGTCCTCAAAGATTTATTTCAATGGAGCATTGACAACAAGAGGTTTGACCTGAAATCTGACGGGGCAGAACTTGGAGCAAGTTTCCAGGAGATTTGTTTCAAAGAGATAGACTTCAGAGACCTTGTGGTAATCACTAAAGGTTGGAATCCCACCAGGAAGTTCAGACTCCTGGAGGTGAGGGCAAAAAGGAAAAGGGAGAATCAAGCCACTATCCAAGCTATAGAAGAACAGCTGACCCAGACAGTGCATACTCAGATTCCTTCAGGCTCACAAGGAGCAGGGAGAGTCAGCTCTACAGTGGCTTCACACCATTCAGAAACCAACAGATCAGTGGCCAAGAATCACCATTCTTCACAATCCCAGGATGGTTCCAGGAGAAGACAAGGATACAAGGGAAAAACAAGACCAGCTTCAGCCACAGGAAGATAGAGTCAGGCCCAATGATCCAGAGGCTGTTGGATTTGGTGAAAGAAGTGCACAAAAACCAGAAGTAGGTGTAAATAAATTTAGAATCAGTAGTCCCATTAATAGAAATATTACCCCCACTCAGATTGATCATAATGTTTCCACACCGCAGAGTAAGTTAAACAGTGATGCACTGTGGTTACAAATGTCTCAATATGCTTAGAAAACTCAAAAGAAGTTTGCAGAACTTGAAGCAAGCCATGAGAGGATGAAAATATTGACAGCCTCCATGGACCCAATTTTTAAAAACCTTCAAGAAGGACAGGCTCAATTGAGCAGAGCGTCTGAAGAAATCAACAAAAGACTGAACCTAGTCTTTGAAGAACAACACCACAGCAAAAGGGACAGGGACTGTCTGGCTCAAGACATAAACAAACTGTTTAATGTCTACCATAGCATGAAGCCCCAAACACAAGGCCATTTTATGGATAATCCATATCACCAGGATGACATCAAACCAGATGCCACACTGGTGAATAAAGCAAGATCTCCATCACAGTACCAGGATGGAGATAACATGTCTTATTCAGAGAAGGAAGCCTTGAAACAGCTTCCTGAGGCCTCAAGCTGGCCCAAATTCCCTGGAACTGGAGAATATCATCATATGGAACTCATTGATTAAATTTATGGACTCTTCATTGATGTACCAAGCATACCGGACTACTGGATTACTGCTAGACTTACTACAGCATTTAAAGGACATGCTAGTATATGGTACACAGAAATGAAAGAAATCAATGGCAGAAGAAACTGGCCATGGTGGAAAAGTCAAATAATTCAAGCATACAGAAATGGTACTTGGATATGGCAAAAGACTATGTCTTTTGAAAATGACCAATAATCTGTTGACAAAGATCCATATGAGTGGTGTCTCAGACAGTCTAAAAGACTTAAACAATTGATCCTCAAATGAATATTCAGATGAGGAATCACAAACTCCTGACAAAAATGCCAGGAGAACTAGAGCATGCAGTGATATGCAGATGCAACCACAATTGCACTCTATATGAGATTGAAAATACTTTAACAGATTTAAGAAAACAAATGAATATAGGGAAATACACCCCATATAAAAGCAGTAGTTTCAAAGAGAAACAATCTTTCAGGGTGTAGTTTAAAGAAAAACCCAGAGAAAGGGCGGTAGAAGTGGCAAAGAAGAAAAATTCTTGTCACAACTGTGGTTCAACAGACCACTATGCCAACAACTGTCCAAAGGCAAAGATTAATGTCTATGCCATTGAGAAAGTCCCAGAGGAGGAATCCCCCACAAAGGATTCTGACTCAGACTCTATGGGTGATGCCATCAGAGAACAATCTGATGATGACCAAAACCCAAGAGAAGAATTCCTAGTGGAATACCAAGAGGAAACTCCACTAGAAAACAAAGACATACTGTTGGAAGCAGGCATGCCACAAGATACTGCCAAAAAAAACTTGTGCAAACACACACAAGATGCAAAAACATTCCTGGCTACACTAACCAAAGGAATGGCATAAATATGTGAAACAGCCATAAAAACGACTGTTTGTATTGACAATTCTCAACATCAATTGATCATTGAAAGTGGAGCACACTGCTTCATAGTGGCCAGAAATTATCTGAACAACCACTTCCCAAACTGGAAAAACCAGCCCTTTCCCACTAAGGCAAAGAACTTCAAGAGTGCATCAGGGAAGGTGACTGCCATTGGGACAGTTATCAAAGAGATAATTATACCCCATAGGAAAGGTAACATAAGACTCAACCCAGAGTTTGTTGTGCTTGATGATGCCCACATCCAAGGGTTTCTGTTAGGAACACATTACCAGAGGATGTATGGCATAGATATTTACAATAGTAAAAACACGCACATTACCATTGGTACCAACAAGGAAAAGAACTTTTCACTTGATATATACCAAATATCTGGCCAAGATCCTCTTGAAGAACTACTGAATCAATTCAGAGAGGGACAGTTTAGCACTACCCTCACCAGTAAACAGAAACTAAGCTTACTAAATATTCTGCGAAAGAACAGAGCAGCATTTGCCATTGGTGAAGAACACTTAGGAAAGATTAGGGGCCATGATATAGAACTATAGCTGGATGTGGAAAAACCGTATCCAGCCATTCTCAGGAGACCTCCTTACGCAGAAAGTCTGGAAACCAGGAAGTAAATTGAAAAACATATAAATGAACTCCTAGACATGGATGTCATCAGAAAGATTGGACACAATGAAATAGTGGAAAGTACCACTCCTGTCCTGATTACCTGGCATTATGGCCAGTCTAGGCTGTGTGGAGATTTCAGAGCTCTGGATAACTACACCAAAGCTGACAGGTACCCTATACCCAGGATACCTCATGCATTATACAAAATGGCAAAAGCCAAATCCATAACCAAAATGGATTGTATGAAAGGCTTCTACCAGAATGGAGTTAAACCAAACTCCATGAAATTACTCAGAATAATATGTCATATGGGCATATATTAGTACACCAGGATGCCATTTGTCATCAAGAATGCACCAGCCCACTTCCAAAGGATGATGGACTCCATGCTTCAAGAAGAAATGTTGGGAGGATAGATGGTAGTATATATTGATGACATCATTATATACTCAGAGACATGGGAAGACCATTTGCAATACAAAGACAGAGTGCTAAGTAAATTCACACCCATAAATCTGAATTTTTCACATAAAAAGTGCCATTCTGGCCAAGAAGAGCTTTTAGCTCTAGGACATAAAGTCTCAGGTGTTAGTCTGGCAATTGACCAGAGCAAAGTAGCAGAAGTACTGCAAAAGCCAGTACCAAGAAACATCAAAGAGATGCAATCTTTCCTTGGGTTTGCTAGCTACTATAGAAACCACATCAAACAGGTTTGCCCACATAACTAGTAGCTTATGAAAGTTATGTTCAAAAGATGTAGTTTTTGAAATTACCAAGGAAAGAAGGGATGCATATGAGAAGATAAAATATGAACTCACAAATGCACCTGTGCTCATCTTGTCTGACTTTGAACTACCATTCAAGTTATACATAGATGGGGCATGTAGCCAAGGCTTAGGAGAAGCCCTTCACCAGAGACAAATTGTGGATGGTGAACCAAGATAGGGAGTAATATGTTACATCTCTAGGCAAGTGATCAATTTAGAAGCCAGGTATGGGACCACACACACTGAATGTCTATGCTTAGTCTGGGCTCTAGAGAAACTCCATTATTATTTGGAGGGTGCAGTCTTTGAACTCTACACAGACTGAACAGCCTTGATGTAAGGTGTGGATATGAAACTTTGATTAAAAATCAAGTACTTTTCCTGTCCTCAAAATTTGTATAAGGTAAAAATCAATTAAAAATAGTATGAAATATTATTTTTAAGAGAAAACACGCCAATTTTATTGTTTATAACTTTATTAGTATAAAACAATATTATAAAAATTTATTGTTTTACCAACAATAAAAATTTATCCAAAAAATACTCTACAAGAGATATTTTAAGGCTACAAAAGAAATTTCTTCAAGAGCAATTTCAATTGGAATTAATTGAGCAAAGAACTGCAAGCAATTAATTAAAAAACAAAGTCTTTAAAAAGAATATTAAAGAGAAAACACGCCCAAAAGTGACCAGAGTGAATTTGGAAACAAAGTGACAAAGTTAACAGTGATGAAAGATGCTTTAATTCACTTTTGGGGTGGTTCAGGGGTAAAAATGATTATAAGAGTTACAAACAATGATTATAATGATTTTTTTCACGTGGTTAAAAGGATTAAAATGATTATAAATTGGTGGTTGGAATCTTTGATTGATTGGTTTAACAGTGTTTAAACTAATTAATAAAAGGAAAAGATTCTAACATGAAGAGAAAAGTGGGGCAAAGAAGACATTCTTTTATAGCCATCAATTCTCTTACTCCAAAAGTAAAATTTACTCTTGTCAGTCGTGAAAAACAGTCTGACAACAGAAAAGCCAATTATGGCATCATTGAACCCTGGTTTAGACCAAAAAAGGGCTGGTTTAAGCCATTTTTAGCCATTTTTAGCCATTTTAGACCCTTAAATCAGCCATTACTATAGCAATACCAGGCCTAGAGCCTTCAAAACACGTCAGAATGTGTGTCAGAGGCGTAGAAACCAGTTAAAACTGTTTTTACTATGATTGTTTTATCTTAAGGGTAGTTTTACCCTCTTGGCAACAGCTAAAACTACCCCAGTTGGTATCAAAACCTCATCATCAATTGAGTTCACAGACCCTGTAACTCAATTCCAGGCCAAAAGTGATGAACTTTTGCGTGAATTTTGACATCCCACGCCTGTCAGCAAGGAATTTGGGGGTCTAGCTCCCCCTTAGAGCTGGAGTTCCTTTTCCCCCCCAAATTTAATCTTTCCAATTTATTTTTCCTTTAATTCCTCATCATGTATTATACTTATAATTTACATATGTAATTCAATTCAATTGTACAGTACAATACAGTAATAATTGACACCTCATATGTAAATCAAAGTTCACTTATGTAATACACGCGCACATTTTGACATTTCAATTGAATTCAATTGAAAATACTTTAATTCCTCATAACTTCTAAACTAAACACAACACCTCAATTTTAACACAAAATTTGATGGTTAACACCACATGTGGTGTGAATTAAATTAAATTTTTGAGGATTTTCAACTTTTGTATTGAAAATACTAAAAACTTAATTTAAGCTTATTTAGAGTTGAGTTACAAGAATTTCACTTAAGGGTGACCCCACCTGATTTTTTATGAGGAATCCAATGGTGAAATAATTTTTATGTGTTTATTTATTGGATAAAAAGTTATAATAATTTTTATTTAACTTTTTTCCAAATTTATTTATTTTTTCATAATTTTGTTAAAATTTCATTTTTACTTAATTTTTTCAAGTATAAATGTAATTTTATACTTACAAAATTTTATGTATTTTTATTTTTAAATTGTAATTAATTTTTTATTTTTAATATAATTTTATATTTATATTTTGATTTTTATTTTATTTATATTAATATGTTATTTTTGTATTTGTGGTCTTTTGGGTATATGAAATTACCTCTAAGGCTCACACTTGAAGTCTTTACTAAACATGAAGACTACCAAAAACACATGCTGAGGTAGCAAAGAGCCATCCAGGAGTATATACATATGACCATCACATACAAAAAGGGTAAAAGTCATACCAATGCTGATGGCCTCAGCAGATGGCTACTGGATAATGTAAAAAGCAACCCAGCTTATGAAACTGAAGTAGCAGCTAAAATTCCTATCCATTTCATGGATATAAACAGGAAGGAAAACTTCAGATTTTCTGAGTGGGCACCAGAAAATGGTACCCCAGACAGTGGAAACACTGACTCAGAAGGAACGGAAAATCCCATATTGGCAATAAGTCCCTCAGAACTGCACAATGAATTCTTCAATGCAATAATGAAGACATATGCCAAACACAAACAATGTGGCTCATTGTTGCAACTCCTTCAACAAAAGTACAGGAGCCCAGAACTGTAATCCCAGTTAGAGGAACCCTGGTTGAGGGACTATAAGGACAACAAATTTTTCCTGATAGATGGCCTGCTCTACCATAGAGAGAAACACACTAGTCCACTCAAAATAATAGACAGAGACCATATATCTTTGATCCTGCAGGAATGCCATGACTGCCCCTATATGGGACACATGAGTGAAGACAGGACCAAAGAAAGGGTGGCAATCACTGCTTGGTGGCTAGAATGGGAACAAGAGTTGAGTGAATACATCCACACTTGTGAAATATGTCAGAAGGGAAATAGAAAACATGGGGTGAAGTATGGGTTACTTCAACACATAAAAGAACCCAAACACCCATGGGAGACCATCAACATGGACTGGGTTACAGGACTTGTTCCAGGAGGCAAAGAAAACTTCAATTCCTGCTTAATCATAGTTTATAGGTTCAGAGATATTATGAGGTGCCTACCATGTCACAAGGAGGACACAGCCATGGATACTTATCTGCTATTTCGGAATAACATAATATCTACCTGTCGAGTCCCTAAGATCATCATCAGTGATAGGGACCCAAAGTTCATATCTGAATTTTGGACCAACCTCTATGACATGCTAGGTACTAAACTTTCTTTTTCTACAGCTTACCATCCACAAACAGATGGATTAGATGAAAGGATGATCCAAAAAATGGGGGAAATGGCTAGAATATTCTGTGCCCATGGCATGGAATATAAGGATAATGAAGTTTACACCCATGACTGGGTTACCCTTCTACCAGCAGTCCAACTGGCATATAACACAAGTCAGAAATCTACAACATGAAAAAAACCTGCACTGGTAGAGAAAGGGTGGAATCCCCTATTTCCTGTGGATCACCTGAAGAAAAGTCTTCTGACCATCCACTCCACAGCCAAGGATTTCTATCAAATGTGGAAGAGGGCTTGTGACCCAGATTTCAAATGCATAGCTGAGGCAAAAGAATATAATAAGCACAGGTGGGACAAATCACACATGGAACCTGACTTTAAAGAAGGGGACCAAGTGTTAATGTCTACACTTAGCCTTAATAATCTCAAAGAACCCTAGAAAATGAGAGACTCATTTGGAGGGCCCTTCACTTTCATTATATTGATAAGAAAAAATTCAGTGGAAGTCAAACTCACAAAGGAATTTTCCAGGAAACACCCAGTTGTTCCAGTGAGTTTAGTCAAGCCATACATCCAGACAGAGGAGGATAAATACCCCTCCATGAAGAAAAACCGCACACCACCAGAAATAGTGGAAGTGGCGGATTCCCCTGGACTAGTGAAGAAAATCATCAAGGCCAGGAAGATCAGACTTAATGGTAAGGATAAGAGACAGTACTTATTCAGATTCAAGAACTAGACAGCTGATATAGACAAGTGGTTGGCAGAAAGTGCCATACTAGATGGGAACCTTCATTTAAGGAGTTTCAGACCCTCTAGGAGGAGTAAACGGTCTAATAAATGATGAGCCTTTTTTAGAGGGAGGGTATGTCAGCCTGTGACTCAAAACCAGATCACAAACATGACAGCCAAATACCATAAACCAATGGTATAGCCAAGGTACCACCAAGAAATGGACCTGAGCCAAATTAGCTCAAAAGGTATCAAAGGAAAGAAGAAACTCCCCTCTTTTCAAATATACAAGTCCCACCATCATAGGACAAATAATAACAAAGTTATTCCTACTCAAATTTGTTGCTGAGCATAAACTTTAATTTTCACCTCTCATCTGAAATACAGAGTAAGAGGCTTAACCCAATCAAATGGGTATTATAAATGAAGCTCTATTTCAGGGATGTCCAATGGTACAAGCCAAACTGAGCTAGCACCAGTATTACAGAAGTTATGGCCAAATTCAGGCCAAATTAGGGTGAATAAAATATTTGCCTTTCATCTGACTTCTACAGTTCTGGTGTGAGATACCTAAAGTGAGGTCTTTTTGGAAAGATCACAATCAGGTGTATCTGATGGATCCATTAATTTCCCCATATCCTATCTTGAACAAAAGGTATAAGGCATACAAGCCCAATACAGCTTTTTGCCTAAAACACACATATGTACAAAAGTCTTGTACATGGCATAACTTTGCCATATTCAATAATAGCCATATCAAATGAGGTACCATTGTGTAGAACACACATAGGGCTACACACTGAAGCAATCTTGAGGGCGATATCCTAAAAGCTGAGAAAGGTATGCCTGTTTTAAGGCCAAAATCCCACAGTTTGGCTAATATAGCCTTACTAGGGGATAATATCCCATAACTATGACTATGAGGTGTCAAAAAGATGAAGAAGCTTGTTCTTACTTCAATAACTCATAGTTGATTCAATACCGGTGTCCCATACAGGTGCTGTACAGCTTCCACATGTCATACACATCAGAATCAGGCTATGTGGTCCCCAGATGAAAGTTTTCACCCTGTATTGGTGAAGCCTGCATAGATGTGGTTTCAAAACAACATCTGAGCCCAATACAGGATATACAGGCCTTCTGCAAACCACAAGCCTCTCCTAGACAGTGAAAAATCTCCACTTCCTCTATGTGAAAAGCTCTAGCAGCCTTCTTACCCCATTTCAGGATAAAAGGAAGCCTTTTCAATGCCAGAAAAGGAATCCCCATCCTTCTCTGGAATTACTACATAGTAAAAATGTCAAAAACAGTTATACTCTTGGAAAATAACCACACTATACTATAAACTTTAGTATTGTAGACTTGATTATTGTAACCCAGCAGGTAAAGCTGCACCCAGGGCTTTCAACAGCGCTCACCACCACTAATAATCATTAGTAAAGCCCTTTAACCTTATTAAAAACCCATTTCTTAACACCATTATTTGTGTCACAGTCATAGTTTAGGTTGTAAATACTCTTAATTATCACCTCTTCATAGACTCAGCCTGACAAAAAGAACTTGATTGCCAATTTCTTCATATATGAACCACCAGCAGGAAATGAAATATGTACAGTTTCTAATCCAGAGGAATGGATGTAATCACCAAAACTGAATGCATCAAGCTACATAAATAAACCACATTCAGAAGAGAATTCTCACCAAAGTTTTGCTATTCAAGAAATGAAAGAATTCAAAGAAAAAACTCATACTGCAAGGGAAAACTGTAGTTTTAATCTCAAAGAAAATTCTTTTGATAAGAAACCCTCAAAGGAATTCACATCCTTAATACCATTGAAATCAATTTCAAAAGGAATCAAGAATATGGGAAAATCTTCCACACCAAAATCAAAATCACTGGAGAACTTATTGGACTCTAAGAAAGAAGAGATCATTTCAAATTTGAATTCTGAGATTGCAAATACAGAGAAAGTGTTATGAACAAAATATACTTACAAAAGTAAAAAGTAAAAAAACTTTTCAGTAAAAGCTTTAGTTAATAATAGTATCATCAATTCAATTAAGAAAGTTAAGATGAATGAGTCCAATTTGCAATAAAATCAAATTGAAGGATATGAGAAAGAACTTTTCTTTATACGTGAAATATTCAGTGAGAAAATTTAAGTGATTGTATGAAGAAGGTTGTAAGCCTCCCTCAATCTTAGGAGATGTAAGTATCATACCTATTTCAAATATCAAATCACAGATAGCTTCAGTAAAGGGAAAATTCTCAGAAGAAGAGGATATCCCAGATAATTGCATATCATTCAAAGAAAAGGCTTCACATGTAAAAATAAGTGAACATGCTAAAAATAAATAATTCAATGTCTCAAATGAACAGGGAATAAAAGTTTTACACAACATGGGAACCTTGGAATGACATGAAGCAAATAAAAGTCATATCAATGAGGAACATTTTGTTCCAGGATTTAAAAACAAGGATTCTACAGATGAAAAGCGTATTTATCCTATTCATATGGTGGAATTTATTACTAAAGTTGATAAAAATAACCAATTTAAAGGCGTTGTGAATGAGACTTAGGAGGAAATAAAACAGGAATTAAATCAACAAAATAGCTTACCCCCTGAGGATAAATCCTCTGGGGAAGCTCATAATAACTTTGATCTGGAGAAAGAAATTAATTAAAGATTCAAAAAACTTTCATCTATTAGAAACCATGCCAGAAATGAATTCATAAAAAAATCACTCACCCAATATCTTAAAAAATCACCCCCCTAATTTAGATTTGAGAATGAAGCAGGATCAACTTTCCAAATTAAAATGAAAGAAGAAGCTTAAGATGTTAAGAAACTTATACTTACTGAAGAAAAATTCCCTTGGGAAGGTTATACAAAGTGGCAACCCCTGAGAAATGCCAACCTTGTGGATTGCAATAATAAAAACTCCAGGGGTAACTTTGAATTTTCAAACCAATGTATTGAGTTTTTGAAAGATATTGGTACACTTAAGAAGAATTAATTGGATAAAATGAAAGGTAAAATTTGAAAAAATAAGAAGAAGAGTCAGGAAGAGAATGAATATTTTTGTATTACTCAGAACAAAAAACATATGCCCAAGTTTGCAGGCCGATTTGGAAAGGCAATATCAAATTTCAACACAAATTGAGAATGCGAAAGGAAACTAGAGTAAAAAAATTAATCATGAGTTTTTTGGTAACAAGGGAGATATTCATGATCAATATTTCAATCCAGGAAGAAGAAATAAAATTACAGCTAAGAAGGCCAAATTCAAGAATAATATTGACAATAAAGCTTCACATCTGCAATAAGATTTTTTTTACTTTAATAATAATGTTCTTCTTTGTTCCTATCTGATGTAGTTTAGTTTTCTATCCTCAAATATTCAGAAATTAAAATAAAAACAATGATATATATATATATATATATAATATAAAAAAACAGAGTTTCAAGTGTATCAGTATCAGACTTTTTTTTGAAAAAGGAGAAACTAAACTAAGAAATTAGGGTGGGTTTCTATTTCTTGAATCCACCATTTATGATTTAAGTTTTTGGAATGAAATTCTGAGGAATTTCCTTTTTCTTCTATAATTTTATTTTCATAAATATTCAATATTACAATTGGTAATATCAAAATACTCAAGAATATGAGCAGTTTGAAGCAAGAAAGAAAAAAAAATCTGGCAATTTGAAACAAGTGAGATAATAGAAAATAAATTTCAAACAATATGTAAATATAGCCAAACAAAACACACAGCCTCGAAACACACATAGAAAGAGGGGTGACCAGTTTTGTTGATGATTATTATATTCAAATTATTGCTTAATGGTTAAATTTTTTGAAAGAAACTACTAGGAACTCCCCTTGCTTACATGCACAATTTTTAAAATAATAAAGATTATAAAGCAAGAATAAATGATATAAATGATAACAACTTATGGAAAGAGAAGTATTTAGAAAATACAACCAGTCAAGAAAAAACAATAAAATATCTCAATAAACCTCATTGGCTTTGATAACTTTAAATAATCATTGGAGTAATAATGATAAGAAAAATAAGAAAAAGGATATATAATAAAAAGTATAGCTGGCCAGGTCAAGCCTAAACAAAAATACTTCTTCATAAAAGTAATTATTATTTTTTAATGTAATTTGGATGTTGAATAATCATATATTGAAAGGGATACAAGAATTATCTTTTTGTACTGGGGATAAGGGATAAAAAATCTCTTTTTCTATAACAATGGAGCAAATTTCTTCCGTCCACATTTTAGCCCTCAGGCCTTGAAAAGATCAAAAGGTATGTGAAACTCTAAATATATTTTTTATCACCCTTTAAGCTTATCTTATATTTGATTGAGACCTTTAGAGATTAAATAAATCATTCAATTAATATTTATGATTTTAATTCATTTAATCTTATATTATTTGGTCAATTTAATTCTTAACCTCACTCAGCTAAAACAAACGCTAAATGAAAATCAATTAAGCTTAATTAATTGATAGTTCATTGTACTTTAAGCTTCAAATATAGTAAAACAAGTTTTATGTAAAACCAAATAAATAATAATTAAAACTTGTTTATATAAGATTTGATCTTGGTTCTTAGGTTATATATAAGAAAGGAGGAGTTCCTTATCATTTTTTCTATTATTTATTTTTATTTTTATGTTTATTTTATTTTGTTTTTTATTTTAATTTTTTCTGAATATTTTTTTTATTAAAATTTTTTTTAACTTGGTTATTACCTCCCTGTCTGATTATAACTAAGAATTAGGTTTCTCTCTTTAGGGCTATCAAGGCTTGTGTTGTCAATTTCTTTAAATGTTTCTTTTAGATTTAGGAATGGAAAATTTAGGAGATAAAAACACCTAATAGAAAGGATACAAAAAGAATAATAATAATGATAAATAAATAAATAAAAACATTGCATCAGAAAGGAACAAGTGGAAATAATAATAATAAAACAAGAGAAGCAGTCAAATTACCAAATAGTGTAGAGAGAAAAAAATCTCTATTCACTCCTCAGAGTAATTTTCGTATTCAAAGGTACTGTCAGAGATACCAAGTTGAACACATAATAAAAAATGTGAGGAAGACAATAATAGCAATGAGAAACAAATAAACTTACTCCACTACTTCATTTAAAGGATCAACTAAAGCTTGTAAGGAAGATAAAATACCAGATAACAACCCGTAATCACCTGCATTGTAGGGATTATTCTGGATATAGTCATAAAAGTCCCGACAGTAAAAACAAAAGCAACAATCGAATATTTCAAAAAGCTGTAGAAGCTCAGAGGTAGAATCAGGTTTGGTTGTAGCAGAGATGGACATGATATTAGATGCTGTATTGTTTTTGGATTCCAAAGCTGGGTGGGACACAAGATTACTAACCAAGGAAGGAGGAGAGAAATGGCCTTTTGTCACAGGGGCTCTTATGGAAGCAAGAGGGCCTGGCACTCAGGAATCAAGAACTCACTTGGAGGGCTCCAAAGATGATAAGAAATACTACGGAATATATTTCTTAAGCAGAAACAAGAGAAAGGACAAATATGCCAAAAATAAAAAGAATAATAAGGATGAAGCCAGAGGCCAAAGATAAAAGGAAGCCAAAAGCCAAGAAGCCAACCAAGTGAATCCTCAATTCACTGTTTCAACCTGCCAAAAAGAACAATGGAATTAGTAAAGGATATGACCACCAATATCCACTGACAGGCGAAGAAAGAAAAGAGAAAAGGGTGCTAATGACTGACTTAATATTATCAGTATTAACTTTAATAATGTAAAAGAAAATAAGGATAAAAATAAATCCAATATATTAATTAACTGGGGAAAAAGTCCCCAGGTGCTGAAAGGTGGCCAGTATATGTGAAAAACTGAAAGATTGATCCTGAAGGTGGATCACCGGCTGTATTGTCCGAATCGGGCCAATACAGTTCTGGCCATCTTGAAATTGAACTGTGTGATTGAATTCCCACAGTGGAATATGAATTGGCCCAATTGGGCCAAGTACATACAGGTTGATTGATTGCCGCCTGTATGAACCAATTGAGTTGTCCAAGGAGTATTGAAATACTTGATGCCTTGACAACTGATTGAAATGATGGAATACCTCTGAGAATGAACCTTGGAAAAATCCTGAATGAGGGTACCAACCCAACTCCTGCATAGCCAGGTGGTTGGAGTCCTTGAATGGTCTTCTGCTTGCCGCCATGGATTACCCAACTGATGAGTCCAAAAGTCCTCCTTTGAAATGGGCGTTGGGTTTTGGTGCCTTGAGTTGAGAAGGTAGAATTGAGTCCTGAAAACGTCACCATTGAATTGCTGAGAAAAAATGGTGCATAATGGTATATAACACCATATATGCACCACTCCTGAAACCTTGAGTATGGGGTGCATGGAGGTATGGAAGAATTTTCCTTAAGTTGAGGGAAAAGCTTGATGAACTGATTTGGTGGCCCCTGGTGGTTGCCAGAGGCCATGACGGAGATATTGATCCATAGTGGTCCATGGCCAAAAATGAGTCCTACGTGATTTATGGCCAAAAAGGTGTCCAAGGCGTTTTTGGCCAATTTTGGGTCCAAGGGAAATATGACCAATTTTGGCTCAGGTGGGCCCAGATGTGGTTTGGGACCCACCTGGCCTTGAGAACTAGGTGGTTGCCCCCTTTGGCCCCTTTTGGCCTCATTGGATTAGGCCAAAAGGGGCCTAAAAGGCCTGCGGACCGTGGACCGTACGGGGCCTAAATGGCCCAAAAAGGCCATTTAGGCCCAAGACCCCCTAATGAAAAGGGGGGGCCTGAATCCACTGGTGATGGCTAGAAGTCCTGGAGACCTCTAGAATACAAAAAGGACTCCCCAGGCCCAAAATCAATGATGAAGGCCTGGGGGTTGGTGAGGTGTGAATTGACCAAGAGGGCCAATGACGGCAGGATATGGCCTGAGGCCATAAAAGATGATGGAGGCCATAAATGGCCATTGGGATGGGTTGTGGCGTAAGAGCCATTGGACACCCAAAGGGGGCCAATGGGCCATAAATGATATGACATGGCCAATTGGCCCCAATTTGGCTCCAGGTTGGATTGCCGCAACCATCAAGGAGGAGGGTCAAACTCGTGGTTGTGACACCTTTCATTGTAGGTAAAGCATTTCTGGATTGAGGTCACACAAGAGAAGATTCATAGAAAAGCATAATAGACATGGCTGTTGAAATAGAGGCCTGAATTTAGCTTGGATAAACATTTTGAATACACTTGATGGTATAGCGATAACTGCCACATAAAATAGCTATAACCTCAAACCAATTTTTATCAATATAGATCAAAGAGGCAAATAAAGACATGGCTCTTATTGTTTTATTTTGGGTAATAATAGGACATAAAATAATAAGATAAATGAATAAGAAGGAAGTAAAGATGGATATGAAAACAAAATCACCTTAATAAATCAAATTCCTCCCAGCCCATTAGACTCCAAGAATATCTACTTCCATCGTGCATCTTTATGGGTCCTTTGGGTCAATTTAAAATGATAATAATAATAAAATATTAGTTGAATGCAATACTTTAAATGCAGATCAAAAAGAAAGAAGAAGAGTGACTCAGAAGACTGCAACAATGGCCAATATATAGACTGTTGAAGTATTAACCTTGATGATTGTAAGGCATTAGAAATTACAAGCAACAATGGCAAAATAAAATACAAAATGAAAGTAGATGAGGAAAATAAAAGAAAGAACGCCCCAGAAATAGCATCCAAAAGTCATGCAGGTGGTGTTGAATGGAATTTGAGAAATAAAACAAGCCGGAGGCAACCAAAGGAAAAAAATAATATTGAGAAAATAAGATTATGGAGGCGTAAAAAATGAATAAGATGAAATGAAATAAATAATAAAACAATAGAAAAATATGTATATATAAATGGATATTGTAGGGAGAAGGTAATAAAAAAAAAGAGATCTGCGGAAAGTAGAGATAAGAATTACAGCTGGGTAGCTTTGAGGTATTAACAATGGCAACCTCAGAAAACTCATGGTATCTTATTGCTCTTCTATTAATAGTTTATACTATTTTATATCAAGAATTAAATATATATATATATACACCTTTGAATCAACGTTGATTATATTATTAAAAATAATTACTTACATTATTCATTTGAAGATAAAAGATAAAAAAATAGTAAATATATTATCAATTTGGATATCTTTATATTAAAATAATAAAAGAATATACTATTATATTATTATATTTATTATATTATTACTTTACTATAGTTTATTGAAATAAAAAAATAAAAAAAAGAAAAGAAAAGAAAAAATCATTATACATTTATATTGAAATGAAGTTATTATTATAAAATGTTGAAATTCTGGTGAGATCATTGAATAGAGAGGAGTTGTTAGCTCTTAATAGCCGTGAAAAAACACTCACCATTAATACTAAGTAATATACAAATAATGAAAATAAAATAAAAGAATGGAAAAAATAAAAATGGTAATAAAAAACCATTTTCTCATGGTACTAAATTAAACCTCTTATTAAAGGTGAAATTGTGGTACAATTATCAAATGGAGAGGGGATGGCCCCACCATTTAAGGTTAATTTCAGAAAAAAAAAGCGAAAGAAGCAAGATCAACTCAATAAAAGAAATCTCACAAAAAAATCAAAAAAAATCAAGGGTCCTTGACAAGAAATTTAACAGTCTGAAGAATTTCTTCATTCTTTGTGAATTATTACATCAAATAACTGAAGATGTGGTCCTAGGTATGACCTTAAACTGCCTCATTATTCATAAACAAATAATTCTCTATTATGGAAATCCTCTCTTGACTAAATAAAGTTATTCAGCCTAGAGATTAAAATAATAATATTTCAAAATTGAAATAATCAAATTAATAAATTAGTGGAAATAAATTTCTTTATTAATTCATGATTTACTTAGTTCATCAATCTGGGAAGGACAAAATTACATAATTTTTTTCAAAAAAAACCAAACACAAATCAATACAAATAATAGACAATAAAAAAAAACTGGAATATTAAATCAAAAGGGATGAAACAAAGAGGGAAGCACAAAAGGAAGAAGGTAAGAAGATTTAAATTTAACATAAAGATCTACAAACAAAAATTATCATTGAAGATATTAGAATACAGAAATAAAGAACATTTTGATGTATGTAACCAGAATATTACCCTTGGAACTGGGTTTCTGGGGACAGAATTGAATGGAAAGGGGGATTTGGTATTCCATACGTTATTGGCCCAGTTTTAAGTGAAATTACACTTATAGGACTATAAATGGAAGACTAAAGAAAGCAAAGTTAATCATTAATCAATTGAAATAGGGGAATTCAGCAGTAAGGTGAATTCAAATTCATAAATAGGTATTATCCTGTAAGAAAATCCTAGAAGAATAGTCTAGTTGTGAGCCTTAGAGGTAATTTCATATACCCAAAAGACCACAAATATAAAAAATAACATATTAATATAAATAAAATAAATTTATTTATATTATTAAAATAAAAATAAAAAAATATAAATATAAAATTATATTAAAAATAAAAAATTAATTATAATTTAAAAATAAAATTACTTTAAATTTTGTAAATATAAAATTACATTTATACTTGAAAAATTTAAGTAAAAATGAAATTTTAACAAAATTGTGAAAAAATAAATAAATTTGGAAAAAAGTTAAATAAAATTTATTATAACTTTTTATCCAATAAATAAACATATAAATTTTATTTCACCATTGGATTCCTCATAAAAAATCAGGTGGGGTCACCTCTGAGTGAAATTTTTGTAACTCAACTCTAAATAAGCTTAAATTAAGTTTTTAGTATTTTCAATACAAAAGTTGAAAATCCTCAAAACCTTAATTTAATTCACACCACATGTGGTGTTAACCATCAATTTTTGTGTTAAAATTGAGGTGTTGTGTTTAGTTTAGAAGTTATGAGGAATTAAAGTATTTTCAATTGAATTCAATTGAAATGTCAAAATGTGCGCGTGTATTACATAAGTGAACTTTGATTTACATATGAGGTGTCAATTATTACTGTATTGTACTGTACAATTGAATTGAATTACATGTGTAAATTATAAGTATAATACATGATGAGGAATTAAAGGAAAAATAAATTGGAAAGATTAAATTTGGGGGGGAAAAGGAACTCCAGCTCTAAGGGGGAGCTAGACCCCCAAAATCCTTGCTGACAGGCGTGGGATGTCAAAATTCACGCAAAAGTTCATCACTTTTGGCCTGGAATTGAGTTACAGGGTCTGTGGACTCAATTGATGATGAGGTTTTGATACCAACTGGGGTAGTTTTAGCTGTTGCCAAGAAGGTAAAACTACCCTTAAGATAAAACAATCATAATAAAAACAGTTTTAACTGGTTTCTACGCCTCTGACACACATTCTGACGTGTTTTGAAGGCTCTAGGCCTGGTATTGCTATAGTAATGGCTGATTTAAGGGTCTAAAATGGCTAAAAATGGCTAAAAATGGCTTAAACCAGCCCTTTTTGGTCTAAACCAGGGTTCAATGATGCCATAATTGGTTTTTCTGTTGTCAGACTGTTTTTCACGACTGACAAGAGTAAATTTTACTTTTGGAGTAAGAGAATTGATGGCTATAAAAGAATGTCTTCTTTGCCCCACTTTTCTCTTCATGTTAGAATCTTTTCCTTTTATTAATTAGTTTAAACACTGTTAAACCAATCAATCAAAGATTCCAACCACCAATTTTAATCATTTTAATCCTTTTAACCACGTGAAAAAATCATTATAATCATTGTTTGTAACTCTTATAATCATTTTTACCCCTGAAACACCCCAAAAGTGAATTAAAGCATCTTTCATCACTGTTAACTTTGTCACTTTGTTTCCAAATTCACTCTGGTCACTTTTGGGCGTGTTTTCTCTTTAATATTCTTTCTAAAGACTTTGTTCTTTAATTAATTGCTTGCAGTTCTTTGCTCAATTAATTCCAATTGAAATTGCTCTTGAAGAAATTTCTTTTGTAGCCTTAAAATATCTCTTGTAGAGTATTTTTTGGATAAATTTTTATTGTTGGTAAAACAATAAATTTTTATAATATTATTGTTTTATACTAATAAAGTTATAAACAATAAAATTGGCGTGTTTTCTCTTAAAAATAATATTTCATACTATTTTTGATTGATTTTTACCTTATACAAATCTTGAGGACAGGAAAAGTACTTGATTTTTAATCAAAGTTTCATATCCACACCTTACATTTGGGGGCCCAGCCGTGATATTTTACCTGTGACATATTTTTTTTACTCTTTTTAAATCTTTTTTCTTATATTGAAAAATTTAAAAACATATAAAAAATACTTATAATTCAAAAAATCCATAAAAAATAATTTTTTTTCATATTATAAGTGAGGCTTAAATTTTTATTTCTTTTTTTGAAATATCCTTTTTTTTACTTAATTAATTGGCTTTTTCATTAATTTTAGTGTCTGACAACGTGGTAAGACAAGAAAACATTGAAACAGCCTCAACAGTAACCAGCATTATCCCTGCCAGTACTGTCAATTCTGATCATAATAGCACTGTTATTGTGACTCAAAATAGCCAGCCTGAACCAATATCTTCTGAATTAATTAACTTGGACATAAGTAATACCCTTCAGAAAGCTAAACATTTGGCCAATAGTAAGTTTTTTGACGTAAAAATACTATTTTAAGCCTTTTTAACCATAATTATGCCTTCAACCAGATCAGGAGCCAGCTACAACCCCTCAAGCAGCTCCCAAAAAGGTAATAAACGTGATTATGGCAGAGGCCAACCAGGTACAGAAGGAAAAGGGTCAGTTGATGACTTCCAAACAACTAAAATGGGTCATTCTGAAGCTGATAATACCATTTTACCTTCAAAAAGAGCTGACACCGCCACAACAAGCCTCTGTGGACATATACAAAGCCAGCCACAGTGCATACAACAATGCACTCCAATTCAAGGAGTGCCAGATCCTTGCAGACCTGTGGAAGAATTGCATGAATTCTTACCTGACAGTAAGAAAATTCTTGGGCCATCCCAACATTTGCAAATTGCTCAATGGATGGCATCCATTGATGGAGAAGAAAAACATGATGCTTTTGACACTAGAATGGAGGAAAAACAACCCTCCACCACCCAAACCAGTGCCAAAAACAGCCCCAGTGGCCAGCAGCAGCAATTCCAACGTGAAAAAGCAGCCACAAACTCCAAACAAGGGCAAAGGGAAGGCACCAGCCCCAAAACCTTACAGCCAGGGCTACAGAATCCCAAAGATTCAGCAGGATGCCATGGAAAATGTATTTCAGATGGCCAGAACCATGATGGAATTACAGAAGAAGGAGGAAGCCAGATTAAGGTTCCAGAAATGATTTCTGACATATTTGATTCCATCCCAGAGTTGTATAATGCTATAAATGACGTGAAAAAACATCTTCCTGATAAAAATGACACCATTTGTAACAACATTAAAACAAACAACCTGAGTCTGTGCCAAATTAATGAAACACTTATGTGTTTTGAAAAAGTTTTGAGAACAATTAAAAATTCCAATAATGATAATTCTTCTAACAATAAAATAAATGAACAATCTGCCATTATTAAATAATTAACAGATAAATATTCTAAATTCAATATTGATGACATAATTGAAACAAGAATTAAACAAGCCATAAATATTATCAAGACAGATAACAAGAAAGTCCTTGATGACATTTCAAATTCATTTACTGAAGTAAAGACATATACCATTGCCTTGAAAAAGTGTTTTGATGCTTCACAAGAAGAAGTATCAAAATTATCAATGAAATTGAATCAAGTCACTGCTGATAATACAAGACAGACAGAGTTATGGCAAGAACTTACACATAAAGAAGACATGTATAAAATTGAAGTAATAAATTTAATACAAAGCTTCCAACATGAATACAGAAATTCCCAAAGGTGTAGCAACAGTAAAATGAATGACATTGAACAATTACTGAACACCTTACCAAGAATGTCTACACCTCTAAATCAAAATGAGGGCACAAGAATTTCAAATCCACAAGTATTGGATCCTGATAATTCACAATTAAAAAATGAATTATCCACTTCTTTTCATAACTTGGAACCATCAATGGGCCAAGCACTCTTGAAAGAAGTTCCAAAACTTAAAGAATGGCCTCACTTCAGTGGTGAAGGAGAGTATGACCATATGGAATTCATTAGAGGTATTGACATGATCAAAGAGGATTTTGAATTACCAGACAGATTGGTAACAGCCAGGTTTAACACCTTGTTTACCAGATCAGCTCACAGATGGTACATCAAAATAAGACAAGCACATGGACACCAAAGTTGGACTTGGTGGAAAACCCAAATCATCAACAAATGGGCAAATGATGCTTGGAGGTTTAAAGTTGAAACAGCCTTTGAATCTGCCAAATTTAATGCTGATAAAGACAAAGCTTTACCATGGTTTTGCCAACAAAAGGACAGATTAACAGCATTATATCCTGACATGTCAGAATTTATGATCCATAGAAAAATTCTGAGACAATGTGGAGGTGACTTAGAGCATGCTGTCAAAAGCAGGACTACTGAACAATCTTCAGCAGAGGATATTATCAATATACTAGAAGAAGTAACCACCAGAACCAAAATTGGTTCTAGTAGGGTGAATCTTAAAACAAGGTTTAATACACCTTGGAAAGTTTCTGTGGACAAAAACCCCAAAGAAAATTCTAGTAATATTAAATATAAATCTGCAGATACAGTCAGAAAATGCCATATTTGCCAAAGCACCACCCATTTAGCCAATACATGTCCAAAAAGGGGGAAAATCAATGAAATTGACATTGAAAAAGAACCAGATGTTGAAAAAGAAGACATAATTGAAGACAATTCAGATGATAAGTCATCCATATTCTCTGAATCTTCAAAAGATATAGAAAATATCAATGCCACTTTTGAAATCATGGAATCTTATTCCCACTTACCACAATTGAGAAATGGTCAAGTTGATTTATCAAAAGTTCAAGATGCACAACTTATGAAGACAAAACCAAACAGAGGAAAAGGTTATACAGCTGGTAACTCCTGTATAACAGAAGTGGTGATTGACAACAAACCCACCAAACTTTTGCTTGACCCAGGAGCCTTCTGCTCTTGTGTTGGAAAATCTTTTCTTAAGACTTGTGTACCAAATTTTGAAGACCAATTGTTACCAATTGATGGTATAAAATTCAACAGTGCAAGTAACCCAATGAAAGCATTAGGAATCTTTGAGACCAATGTCATATTCCCACACATAAATGGGAATTTAAGGATCACAGTTGAATTTGTTGTTATGGAAAATTGCTCTAGTACCCATTTTATATTGGGAAATGACTATTTAATCATGTATGGGATAGATTTACATAATAACAAAGACAGATACTTTACAATTGGAGACAATAAGCGCCAGAAATTTGCCTTTTTACCCTTTAAAAGACAAATTACAGTAAACAAAGTATCACCAGTCAACTTAGAGTTAGAGAAATTCAAGTCTGAACAGTTAAATGAGGCTGAAATAAGCCTTCATCTGACTGATAAGCAAGAAAATGAACTTTCTTCCCTTTTGTATGACCACAGAGGAGCATTTGCTACAGACAAAGAACCCCTGGGAGCAATTATTGGTCATGAAGTTGACATCATTCTTAACATTGAGAGACCTTATCCACCACTCTTAAGAAGACCTGCTTATCCAGCAAGTCCAAAATCAAGAGAAGCTCTAGAAATTCATATCAAAGAACTTCTAGACCTTGGTGTAATAAGAAAAGTAGGCCACAATGAGGAAGTAGAAATAACTACACCAGTCATAGTGGCGTGGCATAATGGAAAATCCAGAATGGTTGGGGACTTTAGAGCTCTGAACACTTACACTGTTCCAGACAGATACCCAATACCAAAAATCCAAATTGCCCTTACTCAAATATCTCAAGCAGTGTATATAACCACTATGGATGCCCTTAAAGGATTCCATCAAAATGTAGTAACACGAAGAGCAAGAAAATACTTGAGAATTATTGTTCATTTTGGAGTGTATGAATACTTAAGGATGCCCTTTGGTATCAAAAATGCACCTTCACACTTCCAAAGAATGATGAATGAAATCTTCCCTGAAGAACTCTCAGAGGGATGGTTAATCATTTACATTGATGACATTATTATCTGTTCAAAGACTTGGGAGGAGCACATGTACAGATTATCAAGAGTTTTGACAAAAATCCAATCAGTAAACATGAAAATCTCCTTGAAGAAATGTCATTTTGGATTTAAAGAACTTAAGGCACTAGGACATGTTGTATCTGGTTTGTCCCTTGGAATTGATAAAAACAAAGTTGCAGCAGTATTGTTAAAACCCATGCCTCAGAATAAGAAGGAAATTCAGTCATTCTTAGGTTTTGCAGGATATTACAGGCAACACATTAAAGACTTTGCATCCATAGCAAGACCACTTTATAAGTTGTGTGACAAAGACACAGTATTTGAGATGACTGTTGACAGAGTCAAAGCTTTTGAGTCTCTAAGAGAAGCATTGACCACTGCTCCACTCTTACTGATGCCAGAGTTTAAATTGCCTTTCAAACTGTATATTGATGCATCAGGGGATGGACTAGGTGCTGCACTTCACCAAGTTCAGATCATAAATGACAAACCTGTAGAAGGACCAATATGTTTCATATCCAGGCAAATCAAACCAACTGAAGCCAGATATGGAGCAAGTCAAATGGAATGTCTATGCCTTGTCTGGGCCTTAGAGAAATTGAACTATTTCTTAGAGGGATGTGTTTTTGAAGTAATAACAGATTGTACAGCTGTGAAATCACTTTTGAACATGAAAACACCTAACAGACACATGCTCAGATGGCAAATAGCCATACAAGAATACAGAGGCAATATGACTATTGTTCATAAGGATGGGAATATTCATAAGAATGCAGATGGACTAAGCAGATGGCCATTACCAAATAACATTGATAATCCTGCTTATGTTCCAGAAGAAGCTTCACCACAAATTCCAATAGAAGGAATAAGTGTTACAGACTTGAACACCACCTTCTTTGAAGAAGTCAGAAATAGTTACACTCAAGATAAGAATTGTAGCATCTTATGCCAATTACTTAACAAAGACTGTAAAGACAACTCTCTAATACATGCCTTGGATGAAGTATGGAGAAAATCTTATAATGAAGGGAGATTTCACCTACTGGATGGTATAATTTACCACAGACCAAGCACACATGTGTCATGACAGTTGTAGACAGGTCATTAATCAATCTTGTACTGAAGGAATGCCATGATAGTCCCTTTTCAGGACATCTTTCTGAGGACAGAACAAGAGAGAAAGTAAAGACCTGCATATGGTGGCCAATGTGGCAAAAAGATGTTGCAGAATATTGCAAAACCTGTGACAGATGCCAAAAGGCAAATAAATCCACTGGCAGAAGACTTGGAAATATGATGAAAATCCAAGAACCAAACAGACCTTGGGAAATTGTCCATATGGATTGGGTAACTGGCCTACCACCAGGAGGCGACAGGAGCTATAATGCTTGCCTAGTAATTGTGGACAGATTCAGTAAAACTCCAATCTTTTTACCATGTCACAAAGATGATACAGCCATGGATACAGCTCTTCTGATATGGAATAGAGTAGTGTCATGGACTGGGATATTTACAAATATCATCAGTGATAGAGATCCCAAATTCACTTCAGCTCTATGGACAAATCTTCACCAATTATTTGGCACAAAACTGTCTTTCTCTACAGCCTACCACCCACAAACTGATGGTCTGGCTGAAAGAATGATCCAAACCTTAGAGGACATGGTGAGAAGATTTTGTGCATATGGCCTTGAATTCAAAGATTGTGATGGATTTACCCATGATTGGTGTACTCTGTTACCAGCACTGGAATTAGCATATAAAACATCAATCCATTCCAGTACCAATCAGACTCCTGCTATTCTAGAAAAAGGATGGAACCCCAAGTTACCCCAAGATTCCTTGAGGAAAGACTTAATTGAAATACATCCCACAGCTGCTAGCTTCAAAGGAATGCTAGACAAAGCTAGAAAGCATGCAGTGAGATGCATGGAGGACTCTTTTGCATATGCTAAAGACAAATGGGATAAATCTCATGCAACTCCAGATTTCAAAGTGGGGGACCTAGTTCTTGTATCCACCACTAACTTCAATAACATCAAAGGATGTAAAAAGTTAAAAGACTCCTTTGCAGGACCTTTTGTGATTAAGGCCCTCCATGGAGAAAATGCTGTTGAAGTAGAGTTATCTGAAGAACTTAGCAATAAGCACCCTAAATTTCCAGTAAGCTTGATAAAGCCATACAAATCTAGTGATGCTGAGAAATTTCCCTTGAGGAATAAGATTCCCCAAGTTATACCTCCTATTGAGACATCTGGTACTAAGAAAATAACCAAAGTTCTTAAAGAAAGGAAATTAAGAACCAAGAAAGTAAGGGAATACCTTGTTAGGTACAGTGACCCAACTTGTGAAGATGAATGGTTAGAAGAGAAAGATATACCAGAAGCCACCAAACTCCTGAGGAGATTCAGACACACTAGAAACACCAATATTACAAAGTAATATTCTTTTTTAGGGGGAGGGAATGTGAGCCTTAGAGGTAATTTCATATACCCAAAAGACCACAAATATAAAAAATAACATATTAATATAAATAAAATAAATTTATTTATATTATTAAAATAAAAATAAAAAATATAAATATAAAATTATATTAAAAATAAAAAATTAATTATAATTTAAAAATAAAATTACTTTAAATTTTGTAAATATAAAATTACATTTATACTTGAAAAATTTAAGTAAAAATGAAATTTTAACAAAATTGTGAAAAAATAAATAAATTTGGAAAAAAGTTAAGTAAAATTTATTATAACTTTTTATCCAATAAATAAACATATAAATTTTATTTCACCATTGGATTCCTCATAAAAAATCAGGTGGGGTCACCTCTGAGTGAAATTTTTGTAACTCAACTCTAAATAAGCTTAAATTAAGTTTTTAGTATTTTCAATACAAAAGTTGAAAATCCTCAAAACCTTAATTTAATTCACACCACATGTGGTGTTAACCATCAATTTTTGTGTTAAAATTGAGGTGTTGTGTTTAGTTTAGAAGTTATGAGGAATTAAAGTATTTTCAATTGAATTCAATTGAAATGTCAAAATGTGCGCGTGTATTACATAAGTGAACTTTGATTTACATATGAGGTGTCAATTATTACTGTATTGTACTGTACAATTGAATTGAATTACATGTGTAAATTATAAGTATAATACATGATGAGGAATTAAAGGAAAAATAAATTGGAAAGATTAAATTTGGGGGGGAAAAGGAACTCCAGCTCTAAGGGGGAGCTAGACCCCCAAAATCCTTGCTGACAGGCGTGGGATGTCAAAATTCACGCAAAAGTTCATCACTTTTGGCCTGGAATTGAGTTACAGGGTCTGTGGACTCAATTGATGATGAGGTTTTGATACCAACTGGGGTAGTTTTAGCTGTTGCCAAGAAGGTAAAACTACCCTTAAGATAAAACAATCATAATAAAAACAGTTTTAACTGGTTTCTACGCCTCTGACACACATTCTGACGTGTTTTGAAGGCTCTAGGCCTGGTATTGCTATAGTAATGGCTGATTTAAGGGTCTAAAATGGCTAAAAATGGCTAAAAATGGCTTAAACCAGCCCTTTTTGGTCTAAACCAGGGTTCAATGATGCCATAATTGGTTTTTCTGTTGTCAGACTGTTTTTCACGACTGACAAGAGTAAATTTTACTTTTGGAGTAAGAGAATTGATGGCTATAAAAGAATGTCTTCTTTGCCCCACTTTTCTCTTCATGTTAGAATCTTTTCCTTTTATTAATTAGTTTAAACACTGTTAAACCAATCAATCAAAGATTCCAACCACCAATTTTAATCATTTTAATCCTTTTAACCACGTGAAAAAATCATTATAATCATTGTTTGTAACTCTTATAATCATTTTTACCCCTGAAACACCCCAAAAGTGAATTAAAGCATCTTTCATCACTGTTAACTTTGTCACTTTGTTTCCAAATTCACTCTGGTCACTTTTGGGCGTGTTTTCTCTTTAATATTCTTTCTAAAGACTTTGTTCTTTAATTAATTGCTTGCAGTTCTTTGCTCAATTAATTCCAATTGAAATTGCTCTTGAAGAAATTTCTTTTGTAGCCTTAAAATATCTCTTGTAGAGTATTTTTTGGATAAATTTTTATTGTTGGTAAAACAATAAATTTTTATAATATTATTGTTTTATACTAATAAAGTTATAAACAATAAAATTGGCGTGTTTTCTCTTAAAAATAATATTTCATACTATTTTTAATTGATTTTTACCTTATACAAATCTTGAGGACAGGAAAAGTACTTGATTTTTAATCAAAGTTTCATATCCACACCTTACACTAGTTGATTACAATAATAGCCATACAATAAGTAAAGGTAAAGTAAAAGATTGCAAAAAGGTCAATGTTACTGCTGAGAGAGGTAGTGTAACACTGAAGCTAATCTATTTCCTTCCAACCTTTGGTTTACTCAGAAATGCATTTATTAAATGGAGCTCACTGTAATGAGAACCAAATTACACCTGTCACTACCAAAAGCCACAAGACAGCAATAAAAATAAATTAATTTTTGCAAGTAAATACATCAAAACCTTAAATTACACAGCATATCTGTGGAAATAAAAGCACAGCCCACTGATGATCCAGTACATATAAATTGAAAAAAGAATTTAAGCTAAATTAAGGAAGCATAAATCTCATACAGGACAAAAAGAATACCCACAATACAAAGAATCCTCAACCTGCAGCTCAAACAGTGCACAGACCTATGGTTCAATAACTGTAAAAAATTACCTCATCTCACCAAAAGAAGGTTGAAACAAACCAAACAAATGGTGTGATATCTAAAATAAATGACACCATCCAAGATTTCTCACTAGAAAAAAACTTCTCAGATTACATAATAATACATAAAAAAGGTTCATTTAACCACACAAATGGTATTTCACCACTATCCAAAAATATTCCAGCCAAAAGAAGTCAAAAAATCTAAGTCCCTTGTTTTTGAGTGCCTCTATGGAGAGCCAAAAGAGTATAAATATATGGCCTCTCTCCCTCATTTTCTCCTCTTTCCCCCATTACATTAATTATATAACAAGAAGGAGAATGATTATTCATCCCTTAATATTAGATTAATCTAGAAATGATTACTATTAATATTAGATTACACTAATAGTGACTTATAATTAGGTTTAGTTAACAGTAGGTCTGCCTATATTATAAACTCATCTATTTGTCAAAATATTCATATTCAACAAAATATCCATATTAAAGTCTTGTCACTCAAAGAAATGTTATATTACTATTATTAACATAAAAGTAAAACAGAAATACACACATTAGTAGCTTCACAGACATTATTTTTATTAAGTCTCATTATTTATTATCATCCCAGATATCATCCATTATTACTATTATAAGTAGTAATGTATTTATCAACCTTCACCAGTATTTCTCATAAAACCTTTAATGGAGCTAGCATCTAGAACCACTATTACTAATTAACTATCACTTCTATTATTATCAAAAGTTTAGTTAATATTATATCAATATTATTTATCAATTAAAATTATTTAACCATTAAAAAAATTATCATATATAATTAATATAGCTATATATTCTCATATCAAGCTATTAACCATTAAAGAAATATTCTTACCAAAAGAAAAAACTTAAATTGCCACTCAGTACTATTATATCTACTATTTATCTACTCAATTATGATTCTATTATCTTGTAAGCACCCAAAAATTTATTATTTGCAATTAGTATTCTTTTATCATTAGGCTGATTGTTGATTAGGTTGTATAGAGACTGCTGAAAAGTCTTCTCTAGCTTTAAAGCCACAATATTGAAGATTAATTTGTGAGCTCTGTAGGGTGATTTTTTAGTATATTCAAAGGGACATCTAAAACACCATTAGCACCCTTCTTTGCAGAATGATTTCAGCAATTCAAAACTGTTTACCCATGATTTACCCCTTCAGGCCTGCATTATCCAATCCCACACTAAAATTATTTCCACAAGACCTTTGGTTACCTTTCAAAAAGAATAAGTTCAAGATATAGTTATATCAATGGTGACTTCTTTTCAAGGCAGTATACACATGTGAGAATAAGCTTCCAAGATGATGGGGATTTTTTCTGAGTGAAAGGCGTCATTTCATTCAAAATCAGGATGGAAAAAATTGAATAACCTATTTCCACATAAATATGGTGAAACAAATCACTCAGGTGGTTGTATAGACGCTTAAAATGATTAGAAACATCTGTATCAGTGCACAGCTATGGGTTTGAAAGCTCATATCAGCTTTTTATGCCTAAATGAGGTAATAATATCCACTCATGAGAGGTTAAAGCATATTCTAAAATTCAGTAAGTGTCCAATTATATGAAGAGAGAAACTGGGGGACTCTGATTGGTCAATTTATTAGTAATAAAAGTATAATCACTATTCAAATAGGTTTTATGCCTCATAATTCAAGGATATGAGGGAGGATCCAACATTGCCACCCTGTACATGTGTGAGCCTTGAGGTATATTTTACATACCCAAATAGGCCACAATTATCTTAAAAAGAAATTTTGAATTATGCACAACTCATAAGTAATGCATATATCCAAAATTCATCATTTTCAATTTCAGAAAAGATGAATAACTTTTTATTGAGTAAGTAAATCCATGGATTTAAGACCGGATTTGGATTCTACACAAAAATTCACCTAGGGTAGCTCCATAGAGTGAATAAGCTCAATTTAAGTATTTGAGGTGGTAAAATGGAAAATACTTCAATACCACATCATTAATACCACATAAAAGATCCGTCAAAATTTTTGTTTTTCTTGATTTTTAGCCAAAATAATGGGAAAGTGAGAAATCCCATGTTACATATACACTAAGAATAGTGTTATGCATGTTTTGAGCACTTAATATCATGGTATTCTTACATGGACCTTTGGTACACCCATAGTGGATATCTCACTTTAAGCTTAAATTACTATTTTGACGTAAAAAATAGGCAAGGGGGACAAAAGACATCAAAGAGAGCCAGGGTACCCAACTTCTGAGGCCTCAGAGGCGTGGATAGCTCCAGAGCATGGATCCATGGCTCATCTTGGCCTAATTGGTCAACTAAAACTCTTTGGGAACTTGGTTACCAAGTTACAACTACTGTAAAACACCAGAAAATAGCAAATAACCTGCTATTTTGACGTGCCAAGGAGGTAATGAGCTACTTAAACTCCTGTAACCATGTCAATTACTAATGACTTTCCATGGATAAACCCCAAAAGAGTAATTAAAACCCTTTTGGGACCCATATTCATTGATTTACCTCATAGCAACCAACAAAACACTGCTATTTGCAATTCTACGTAGAAATAAGGTAAAAACTTCAAAAATTCATTAAAAATACAATTCTTAATGAATCCTTCTGAAACTTTCAGGACTAAAGGGGAACTGTATTATCTATGGTACAACCAAAAAGAATTACCGTTTTACTAGTAAAATTAAAAGTTTTACTTACAGTCCATTTTTGTTTATTCTACGTGAAACACTGAATCTTCAAAAATTCACAGTAATTACAACCTGTGATGAAATTGGCAATAACATTGATAACTTTGAGAAATCAATGATTATTTTAGAATAAAAGAAGATTTAAAAGTGTTACTCCTTTTATTCTTAACCAGATTGGGGTTGGTAGTCACGTAAAAGCATCAATTAAGTAATTATGATAATCTTACGTGACAACTGATGATGCAATCAATAATCCAAAAAGGTTTATTGTTTTCTCACTCACTGGTTTTTCAGTTTGCTCCATGGCACGCCTCTGTGAGCTGTTGTTGACTTAAAAGAGGCCTCCTCTTGCTGTTTTTTCCAAGAATCATCTTATCAATTTATTAAATCTTTATTACCAACAAGTAAGTATTAGTTCAACTATTCTTAAGTGTTTTAATCTTTCAGAATTAATCAGAAAGACGTGAAATCATAGAATCCAACTATATATTGTTGTAATATTGTTATAAATCCTTTTGATCCCTTAAATCCACAATTCCACGTCAAATTTCTCTGCTTTTATCTATCAATAAGTTTTTTGGAGTATTAGTGAGTCTTTAGTCTTTAATTCTTAAAGTTTTTCTCTAGTAATAGTTTTCTTCAAGAATTATCTTTATAATTATTCTTGTAAAAGATAATTATATATTAAAATAATTTTATTATTTTAATAAAAGAAGTTTTTATTATTAGATTCTTCTTGTAATTGATTCTTGTAGACAATGACTGCTCACTGTTATAATCACTAGTAGTGTATAACACGTGAAAGAAATAATTTTATAATTATTTAATTGTGGTTATAATAATTTTTATTATTATATTTCATAAGAACAGACATAGTACTGTTGATTAATAGTAATATTATCATCAGTTTCATAGTCACATCTTACATTTGGGGGCCTGGCCGTGATTGTAACCAGAGTTTTGGATATAATCATATTCTAGACTTCATTTTTGTGTTCTAAAAAACCACCATACCTACCACATCTTACATTTGGGGGCCTGGCCGTGTTTTTTGAACCTTGTACCCTTAATTAATATATTTTTAAGCTCAAAAATATATTAATTTAATTAATTTTTTTCTTTCAATTTGAAGTTAAAATATTTTTATTTTTGAAATTGTTTTAGAATCTTTTTCATTGAGGAATTTGGTTTAATTTTATACGGTTTTTACACGTGGCTTTTTCACACCCAAAAACTTATAAAATTATTCTTTGAGTTACTCTGAATTAATTTTATTCAAAATCTTAAATTTTAATTTTTTTCTTTAAAAAGAATAATTTTTTTAATATTAAAAAATATAAAACTTATAAAAAATCTTTAAAAATATTTTAAAAAGTATAAAAAATAATTTTTCTCTTTTATAATTTTTTCTAGTGTCTTTGATCAAATACTGTGCAGCTGGCAACAGACTCAGTAAAAGATATATCACTAGTCCAGAATCTTCAGAAGCAGAATCTGAAGACAGTATTGAGGTGCAGATTGCTAAAAGAGGCACCTTATTTAACTCAGAAAAAGCTAAATTACCACCAAAAGGTGTGTATTTTATCTTATATTTTCACCTTTTATCTTTAAATTGACGTGAAAATGGTGCATACCAGAAATGGAAGCAACTATTCAGTCCAGCCAGATGGATGTGGACAAGGAAGAGGCAAGACCAAATCCAGAAGTGTCAAGTCTTCCACAAGAAAGACACATTTGGAGGATGCCAGAGTTGCCCCCCATTCCCCAAGGTCTGTACCAACAGATTTTGACGTGAATTCTGAGCCTGAACTAATTTATGATAATATTTCCAGGGCTGAACCATTTTCAAGTGGCAGCAATAGAAATATATCAGAGCCAGTACAAAAATTGGTTCAGAGCAGCCAGAGAAGAGGAGTGGGAAATCTGCCCAAGCCTTTGGCAGGGGGCCATGAACTCCTACTTACACATCAAGAGCTTTCTGGGTCAGGAGAAGACCATAGAACTCTTAGGAGGTTGGAGCCCCCTGTCTTGCAAAGACAAGGTCAAAAAGATAAAGAATTGGTTGAAGAACCAGAGTCTTTTATCCATAGACCAGAAGAAAGAGTTGGAAATGACTCCAACTTTGGAGACAGAGGCACCAGTGGCATCTACCAGCTCCAAACCAGCTCCAGAAGCACCCAAGGACAAGCCCAAAGGACCTCAAAAGAAACAGAGAGGTCCCAAGAACCATCAAGGCAAGGGCAAAGGCAAAGCCAATTGGCACAGACCTTACCCACAAGGGTACAGGATCCCCAGATTGGAGCCTTCAGCCGTGGACAGTGTCTTCAATATGGCCAGAACTCTTATGGAATTCACAGCCAAGGAGCAGGCAAGGATGAACAGGACTTTTCCACGCAAATAAATGATGTACATAGAAGTATTAGTGTAGAAATTGGCAAACTTGAGTCAAAGTTAAAGCAAATTACATTAGACATCAATGATTTAAAGAAAGGTGACAAGCAACATTCTGATTGGCATCAATTGACAACTGTCACCCTTGAGTCAATTAGCAATGCTTGTGATAGAATTGAGAACCAATGTCAAAATAATGACACACAGGATCCTTCCATTTTTAAAGTAAATGATAGACTTAAGACTCTTGAAGATCATGTCTTACAAATAGTTAAGAACACCAATCAATTTGCTATACATTTAGCAAAAAGTGACAGTGAGAGGCAGAAATTGAAAAATGAATTAATTGCAAGTGTGGAGCAAATTCATAAGAATCATGAACCACATATGCCAAGACATTCTACATCTTTGACTGAAGAAAAACTTTCTGTTAAAGAGAGTTTGACTCCATTCTTAGGAGAAAATGTTATTTCTGCAAAGGATATTCCAAAATTAGAAGAATGGCCAACATTCTCTGGTGAAGGAGAATACAACCATATTGAATTCATCAGCACTATTGATATGTTGCAAGAAGACTTTAATATACCTGATGAAATCATAGTAGGGAAATTACATTGTTTGTTTACCAAGACTGCAAAGAAATGGTATTACAAGATGAGAATAGATCATGGAAGACATGACTGGTCTTGGTGGAAATCTGAAGTGATTACCAAATGGGCCAATAATTCTTGGAGGTTTAAAATGGAGAATGCTTTTGAAAGTGCCATTTTTAACTCAGAAAAAGACAAACCACTTACTTGGTTCTTCAAACAAAAAGACAGATTATCTGCTTTACACCCAGATATGTCTGACACTATGATTAATATGAAAATATTAAGAAAGTGTGGAGGAGAACTGGAACATGCTATCAAAAGCAGATGTGTGGAACCCTGTTCAACAGAGGACTACATTAATGCTATGGAAGATATCATTACCAGAACAAGAATTGGTAAGACTTGGATTAGAAACCCAATAGAGTCCAAAATAGTCTCAAAGATTCCTAGAGAGGAAAGAAGACCAGAGAGACCTGTCTTGAAGTGTCATAAATGTGGAAGTACTTCACATTTAGCCAACACTTGCCCTAAGAAGACAAAGATCAATGAAGTTCAAGTCATTGAGGAGATTCAGTGTACTGAAGAGAAAGAAGAGTCTGATCAAGATTCTGCAGTCTCTGAAGATACACCAGTGGAGGACTATCCCATTGAAAACATTTCAGCTTTCTTTGAGGTCACAGAAGTCCATACCCACTTGCCACAGTACAGTGAGGATTGCTGCAACCTGATCAATATCCAAGAAGCCAGAATGTGTAAAACAAAACCTGCTAAAGGAAAGGGTTATACTGCTGGAGCATCCTGTATCACATCAGTTCTGATGGGTGATATTGAAGCCAAAGTTAATTTGGATACAGGGGCATTTTGCACTTGTGTTGGCAAAGACTATCTCCAAATTATACTTCCTGAATGGAAAAACCATCTATTGCCAATAGAAGGTGTACAATTCAGTAGTGCCAGTAACAATATGTACCCCTTGGGTATATTGGACACTAATATTGTATTCCCACATCCAGCAGGAAGTGTAAGAATGAAAACTTAGATTGTAGTAATGGATAATTGCACATCTCAGCACATCATTCTTGGAAATGATTACTTGAATATTTATGGTATTGATATAAATAACCATCAAGACAGATATTTCACAATTGGAGATAACAAAAGGTAAAAATTTGCTTTCTCCAATATGCCAAAACAGATATCTGTAGTATCTTCTGTCAAAGATACTCACAAAGATGAATTTGTGTCTAAACAACTTGTTGAAGCACAAATTAATCCATCATTGTCACCAAAGATGAGGAATGAACTCATTGATGTATTATATACATACAATAATGCATTTGCATCTGATAATGAACCATTAGGTGCTATAAGAGGACATGAAATTGATATTACTCTTAATATTGATAGACCATATCCTCCAGTACTTAGAAGACCAGCTTATCCAGCCAGTCCCAGAGCTAGAGAAGCCTTGGAAAAACATATCCAAGAGTTGATCCAACTTGGTGTGCTAAGGAAAGTAGGCCATAATGAAGAGGTTGAAGTGACAACACCTGTTATCATTGCTTGGCATAATGACAAGTCAAGAATGGTTGGAGATTTTAGAGCTTTGAATACCTACACAGTTCCAGATAGGTATCCAATCCCTAGAATCCAAGAAACCTTGACTCAATTGTCTAAAGCCAAGTATATAACATCAATGGATGCATTAAAAGGCTTCCATCAAAATGTTTTGACGCCTAAAGCTAGGAAATTACTTAGAATTATCACTCACTATGGTATTTATGAGTATCTTAGAATGCCATTTGGCATTAAAAATGCTCCATCTCATTATCAAAGAATGATGAATACCATCTTCCCCACAGAACTGTCTGAAGGATGGCTTATCATTTATATTGATGATATTATTATATGTTCTGACTCATGGTCTTTGCACCTTGAAAGACTTGCAAGAGTACTTCATAAAGTTGCAGAAGTGAACATGAAAATTTCACTTAAGAAATGCAATTTTGGTTTTGAAGAACTCAAAGCATTAGGACATGTTGTTTCTGGTTTGAGCTTGGGTATTGACAAGAATAAAGTGGCAGCAGTGCTACTTAAGCCAATACCCCAGAATAAAAAAGAAATGATGTCTTTTCTTGGATTTGCTAGTTAACACTTGAAAGATTTTGCAATTCTAGCCAAGTCACTCTATAGAATCTGTGATCAACAGACTGTATTTGAGATGACACAGGAAAGAATTAAAGCTTATGAGAAGATAAAGAAAGCCCTTACAGAAGCACCTTTACTCCTCATGCCTGACTGGAATATTCCTTTTAAGTTGTACATTGATGCATGTGGAGATGGATTAGGGGCAGCCCTACATCAAGTCCAAATTATTGATGACAAACCTACAGAAGGACCAGTTTGTTATATCTCAAGGCAAATCAAACGAACAGAAGCCAGATATGGTGCAAGCCAAATGGAGTGCTTATGTTTGGTATGGGCACTTGAGAAATTACACTATTACCTTGATGGCAGTGTTTTTGAAGTGATAACTGACTGTAATGCTGTGAAATCACTCCTTAACATGAAAACTCCCAACAGACATATGTTGAGATGGCAAATAGCCATTCAAGAATATAGAGGAAACATGACTATAGTTCATAAAGCAGGAAAAATTCACAAGAGTGCTGATGGACTTAGTAGATGGGCTCTAGCCAACACTCCTGATAACCCAGCTTATGTACCTTTGGAAGCTGAACCACAGATTCCAATTGAAGGAATTAACATAACTGATATTGGGACTGAATTCTTTGAAGAGGTCAGAGAGTCTTATAAACAAGACAAAAATTGCCATATCTTGACTTCTTTATTGGATAAAGACTGCAAAGACACATCTTTGGTTAATGCACTAGATGAAGTTTGGAGAAATTCATATTCTGAAGGAAGATTTCACTTGTTTGATGGGATTATTTACCATAGAACAAAACATTCTTGTGTGATGACACTGTGTAGTAGATTGCTTATCAATACCATTCTTCATGAATGCCATGATAGCATTTACTCTGGGCACCTATCAGAAGACAGAACACTTGAACAAGTGAAGAACTGTGCATGGTGGCCATCTTGGAGAAAAGAAACCATTGAGTATTGCCATACCTGTGATAGATGCCAAAACGCAAACAGGAGTACAGGCAAGAAATTTGGATTGATGATCCATATTCAAGAACCAAAATCCCCTTGGGAAGTTGTTCACATGGATTGGGTCACAGCACTTCCTCCAAGTGGTGACAAAGGTTATAATGCTTGCTTAGTCATTGTAGACAGATATAGCAAAACTCCCATATTCTTGCCATGTCATAAAGATGACACTGCTATGGATACAGCTCTTCTTTTATGGAGTAGAGTCATTTCTAATACAGGATTATTTAAGAATATCACAAGTGACAGAGATCCCAAATTCACATCTGCACTTTGGACCAATCTTCATAGATTTTTTGGGACTAAGTTATCATTCTCTACAGCATATCACCCTCAAACAGATGGGCTAGCAGAGAGGATGATTCAAACTTTAGAAGACATGATCAGGAGATTCTGTGCTTATGGATTAGAATTCAAAGACTCAGATGGCTTTACCCATGACTGGTGCACTCTGATACCTGCATTAGAATTGGCATACAAGACATCAGTCCATTCTTCTACAGGACAAACTCCTGCTATGTTAGAGAAAGGATGGAATCCAAGACTCCCAGCAGACACACTGAGGAAAGACTTGATTGACATTCATCCTACAGCTTCCAGCTTCAAGATAATGCTTGATAAAGTAAAACATCATGCAAAACAAAGTATGGATGATGCTTTTGATTATGCAAAACAGAAGTGGGACAAGAGTCATAAAGTACCAGACTTCAAAGTAGGGGACTTAGTTTTAGTTTCAACCTTGAATTTTAATAATATCAAAGGCCCAAAGAAACTTAAAGATTCTTATGTAGGACCTTTTGTTATTGTTTCCTTACATGGAACCAATGCAGTGCAAGTTGAATTGAGTGGTGAATTGGAAAATAAACACCCCACATTTCCAGTTAGCTTGATAAAGCCTTATCAACCAGCTGATAAAGAATTGTTTCCTTTAAGGAACCCAACTCCTTTAACTGTACCACCTGTGGAACAGAATGAAGACAAAAAGATAAAGAAAGTCATTAAAGAAAGGAGACTTAGGGGTAAAAATCAAAGAGAATATCTTGTCAGATATAGAAATCCAGTACATGAAGATGAATGGATGGCAGAATCAGAAATACCTGACTCAGATAAACTCTTGAGAAGATTTAGACATGAAAGAAGGCCACAAGCCTGAATATGTCTATAAATGTGCTTTAAATTACTTGATCTGAGTAATGTGAAGAGGTTGGACAGTGGACATTAACCCCCTTTGGGGCCTTATTCTTTTATCACTAATAAAATTGTAGTACACTTTTTTTTTTTTGGTGGGAGGGAATGTGAGCCTTGAGGTATATTTTACATACCCAAATAGGCCACAATTATCTTAAAAAGAAATTTTGAATTATGCACAACTCATAAGTAATGCATATATCCAAAATTCATCATTTTCAATTTCAGAAAAGATGAATAACTTTTTATTGAGTAAGTAAATCCATGGATTTAAGACCAGATTTGGATTCTACACAAAAATTCACCTAGGGTAGCTCCATAGAGTGAATAAGCTCAATTTAAGTATTTGAGGTGGTAAAATGGAAAATACTTCAATACCACATCATTAATACCACATAAAAGATCCGTCAAAATTTTTGTTTTTCTTGATTTTTAGCCAAAATAATGGGAAAGTGAGAAATCCCATGTTACATATACACTAAGAATAGTGTTATGCATGTTTTGAGCACTTAATATCATGGTATTCTTACATGGACTTTTGGTACACCCATAGTGGATATCTCACTTTAAGCTTAAATTACTATTTTGACGTAAAAAATAGGCAAGGGGGACAAAAGACATCAAAGAGAGCCAGGGTACCCAACTTCTGAGGCCTCAGAGGCGTGGATAGCTCCAGAGCATGGATCCATGGCTCATCTTGGCCTAATTGGTCAACTAAAACTCTTTGGGAACTTGGTTACCAAGTTACAACTACTGTAAAACACCAGAAAATAGCAAATAACCTGCTATTTTGACGTGCCAAGGAGGTAATGAGCTACTTACACTCCTGTAACCATGTCAATTACTAATGACTTTCCATGGATAAACCCCAAAAGAGTAGTTAAAACCCTTTTGGGACCCATATTCATTGACTTACCTCATAGCAACCAACAAAACACTGCTATTTGCAATTCTACGTAGAAATAAGGTAAAAACTTCAAAAATTCATTAAAAATACAATTCTTAATGAATCCTTCTGAAACCTTCAGGACTAAAGGAGAACTGTATTATCTATGGTACAACCAAAAAGAATTACAGTTTTACTAGTAAAATTAAAAGTTTTACTTACAGTCCATTTTTGGTTATTCTACGTGAAACACTGAATCTTCAAAAATTCACAGTAATTACAACCTGTGATGAAATTGGCAATAACATTGATAACTTTGAGAAATCAATGATTATTTTAGAATAAAAGAAGATTTACAAGTGTTACTCCTTTTATTCTTAACCATATTGGGGTTGGTAGTCACGTAAAAGCATCAATTAAGTAATTATGATAATCTTACGTGACAACTGATGATGCAATCAATAATCCAAAAAGGTTTATTGTTTTCTCACTCACTGGTTTTTCAGTGTTCTCCATGGCACGCCTCTTTGAGCTGTTGTTCACTTAAAAGAGGCCTCCTCTTGCTGTTTTTTCCAAGAATCATCTTATCAATTTATTAAATCTTTATTACCAACAAGTAAGTATTAGTTCAACTATTCTTAAGTGTTTTAATCTTTCAGAATTAATCAGAAAGACGTGAAATCATAGAATCCAACTATATATTGTTGTAATATTGTTATAAATCCTTTTGATCCCTTAAATCCACAATTCCACGTCAAATTTCTCTGCTTTTATCTATCAATAAGTTCTTTGGAGTATTAGTGAGTCTTTAGTCTTTAATTCTTAAAGTTTTTCTCTAGTAATAGTTTTCTTCAAGAATTATCTTTATAATTATTCTTGTAAAAGATAATTATATATTAAAATAATTTTATTATTTTAATAAAAGAAGTTTTTATTATTAAATTCTTCTTGTAATTGATTCTTGTAGACAATTACTGCTCACTGTTATAATCACTAGTAGTGTATAACACATGAAAGAAATAATTTTATAATTATTTGATTGTGGTTATAATAATTTTTATTATTATATTTCATAAGAACAGACATAGTACTGTTGATTAATAGTAATATTATCATCAGTTTCATAGTCACATCTTACAACATGAATATGTGGGAATTTCTTATCCAATTTCAAAATAATAAGGGAATATAAGGCCCTTTGATGGCGCCTAAGCCTGGTAGTTGGACTATGTCAGGGTGAGTCTATGTAGTAGCTTAAAAATAGTAAATACAAGCTAGCACTATGACTGTGACACACAAAAAATAATTTTTTATAATAGTAAACAGGTTCTACTGTAATATGATAATAGTGGTGATGAATCTATTGAGAACCTGGGTTGCAATGATTTAATATCAATTGACTGTGAAAATCACTACAATAATTAATTATTTTAATTATATCAATATAATCCTAAGAGTACTACTGGTATAAGACAGTTTTACTATGTAAGGATGTTAATTCATGATAAGATGAGTCTTTTCCAGTGAGGAAAGACCTGATTTTATCTCCTCTGAGGACTGTGAAAGACTGGTAGGCTCTTCACACGTCTACAGAGTTAAAATTTTCACTCTGGAGGCTAGGTTGTGGTTCTGTACCATCAATTCTGACATCAGCATATTCAGAATTGTGGTTTTTGGACCACAAATGATCATTCTGGATCAATACAGGGTGAAACAACTCTTCACAGGCCACGTCAGCACCATTGTGACGTGTCCAGAGTGTCTGGATGACTAATATTAGTCATTCTGGGCGGGTTTAAGCTTTAAACAACCATTATTTTAAGTATCAAGCCAGTACTGGTTGGTACAGGTTTGGTACAGACCAGTATTGGTCAAAATACTTCCAACCAAGATATCTTAGTCAGTTTTTGAGATATCAAGAATCCAAGAGCACAGAATTGAAGGGCTTAATGAGCTCTTCAATTTGATATGCTTCATACTTACCCTTCTCTAAGATAGCAAAAGCTATAAGGACTTTAAGTTTTTGGATGTATTTTTGTACATCAGTATGAGGCTTCAAAACCTTCCAAGCCAGATATCTTCTCCAATTTAGAAGATATCTGTATTCTAATGATACAGTATTGCAGGGCTTGATTAGATCTACAGTTTGATATACAACACTTTACAGCTGTATGAATATATTCCAAAGATACAGGGGTTTCTTTATATGGTTAGTTTCAGAAATCCTGTATTTTGAGATGTAAACCTTTAAACCAAGATCCCTCTGTCAATTTGGATTATAGAGGGGTCTAAGGTATCTCAAATTAAAGCTCTCACTCAGACCTTTAATTTGGCTGTACTTTTGTACAGTTTTGTACAAGCCCTCTTACACCTTTGAGGGGTTGTTGGTGAAAAAAGGTGGTATAATGGTATCTCCTGATTTAGGATTGCTACAGATGAATAGATGATACCATTAGATAGCTCTACCTTGGAGCTTCAAGAAAAAAACATTCTGGTTGGGGTTTAATGAAATATTTATAAGTTAGATTAGAGGCTAGAATAAGAGTTTTTGCTTATTTGGTCTTATCTTTGATAGGGCATATCTTTGTCCTTTCTTATTATTTTTGAGGAGGTTTCCTCTTTATAATTTACTTGTATTGGCTATATCTGTCCAATACTCCTCATGCCATTACTTATGGTATGTTGGATGTCATGCTGGTGCTCTGTTTTGAGTCACAGGCTGACAGACTAGCTGGGACATTATCCCACAATACAAGTTGATGGGGGATTGTAAATTTAAATCCTTGACAGCTTTGTCAGCTTTCACAATACAGGGATGAAAGGTCATTCAAACTTCCGCCATAAGTAATTGTCAGCCTGTGACTCAAAGCCATAACACAAGCATGACAGCCAAATACCACAAATCAATGGTATAGCCAACATACCACCAAATCATGGGGCTGAGCCAAATCATCTCAGAAGGTATCAAAAGAATAAGAAAACTCACCCCTTTACAAATATACAAGTCCCATAATCATAGGACAAATAATAACAAAGTTATTCTTGCTCAAAGTTGTTCCTGAGCATAAACCTTAATTTTCACCTCTCATCTAAAATACAGAGGAAGGGGCTTAACCCCATTAAATGGGTATTCAAAACGGAGCTCTAAGTCAGGGCTATCCAATGTTACTAGCCAAACTGAGCTAGGACCAGAATTGAGAAGTTATGACCAAAATAAGGTCAAATAAGGGTGATTAAAATATTCACCTCTCATATAACTTCTACAGTTTTAGTGTGAGATACCTAAATTGAGGTCTTTTTGGAAATAGAACAATCAAGGCTATGTGATGGGCCATTCATTTTCCCATATTGCATCTTAAACAAAAGGTATGGGGCAAACAAGCTCTATACAGTTTTTAAGCAAAACATATATATGTAAATGGAATACCTTTGCCATAGTTAATGATAGCCATATCAAATTAGGTACCATTGTGTAGAAAACATCCAGGGCTACACAATGAACCAAGATTGAGTATTATATCTCAAAAACTGACAAAGATATGGCAGGTTTAAGCTCACGATCCCACAATGAGGCCAATACAGTCTCACTGTGGGATATCCTCCCATAAATATGCTTATGAGGTGTGAAATAGACAAAGAAGCATGTTTATACTTCAATCCCTCATAATTAATTCAATACAGGGGTCCCATACAGGTTCTGTACAGCATTCTATGCATCATACACGTCAGAAGAGGGCTACATGGTCCCCAGATGAAGCTTTTCACCCTGTATTGGTGAAAGCCCCCCAGATGTGGTTTCAAAGCCCCATCTGAGCCCAATACAGAGAACATGGGCACAATGAAAACCACAATCCAGTACTCTGAAGTGAAAAACTCTTCACTTCCTCTACATGGATGCTTTAGAGGGCCATTCCACCCCATTTTAGGATAAAAGGAGGCCTTTTCTCCACCAGAAAAGGTTTCCTCATCCTGCTCTTGAATGCCTATGTAGTACAGCTGTCAAAAGTGTTATACTATAAGCTTTAGTATTGTAGACTTTATTATTGTAACCCAACAGGTAAAGCTGCACCCAGGGCTTTCAACAGCACTCACCACCACTATTTCACAATAGTAAATCCCTTATTATTCAATCTTAGAACTGTTTTATCCATCAAAAACCTCTTTTAAATTAATTTTGGAATGTCACAGTCATAGTTAAAACTGTAAATAGCCTTATTAAACTTTCATCCTAGACTCAGCCTGACATCTTGGGGGCCTGGCCCTGTTCTTAAACCTTCTTGGACCTTAGAAGTGAGTTTTTTCTCTTGTTTTCTTCATTATAAAACTTTTCTTTCTCTTTTTTAGGCATGAATTTTATTCAAAAATAAATTCAACATATATTCTTTGTTTCTTTTTTGAGTGGTATATACTGTATACCACTGTATTTTCTTCTATTTTTTGACTTGTTGCATGGTTGATTATAATTTAATCACCACAAAACCCTTATTTTTGGTGTGTTTTACATATTTAAACACTTTAAGCCATTAATATAGTCCTTTTTATGATTAAATAAGGACACCTCTTACTGTAAAACCAACAGTTGAGGCGTGGTTGGGTACATTGTTAATTTCAATTACCCTCTTACATAACCACTTTTTCAGATTATACTTGCTAATTCCAAGTTAATCTGTGAGATACTGGTATACAAATAGTGTGCCTGATATCTGTAAGCTGTATTTCTGATGTGGAATTGTTAATTCAATTACACTGTCATAATACAAGGGAATAATATAAAAATATATTACCCTGAGGCCATTCTTAGCAGTGCAAACAGTATTTTAGGAAGTCTTACCTGACAATAAGCCCTCTTTTTCTTGTCTGATTCAGTGGAAGAAAGCTACATCCCACCAGAGACCCAGTCACAGGCCAACACATCAGTGAAACCCTCAGATCCAGAGGGCAGAAAGGGAAAAGGAAAGAGGCACATTGAAGTCCTTATAACAGCTCAAAGGTGGACACCAATTACCACTCAAAGGAATAGAAAGCCACAAAACTCTGCATCAATGCAAGGTAAACCAAACTTAACAACTTGTACAGGGAATATTACAGTCATTAAGCCAGTTGTAACCTCTAAAGGTAAATTTCCAAAAGCAGCAGACAAAAAACTTGTACAAGGCACAGTCAAAGGTAAATACTGTAAGAAAATAAAGTTTTTGACTTCTTGCAAACACTGATATGTTACCTGTAAACCTCAGAGACCTTGGTTTCCAAAGGCACCAGCCAGAGGAAAGAGAAGGCTTGTCCACAACCACAATACCTGGAGGAGGACACCTTGGACACAGTAATGGATGGAAAGACATTGAGGGAATCATACCCGCTCTGCCATTCACATTCCAATTCAACAGAAACATCAAAACAGAGTACAGGAAGGATATGGATTAAGTTCTTCAGCTCTAGAAACTCCTCAATTACCTTTTTCAATGGAGCATGTACAACAAGAGATTTAAGATAGCATTCCACTGGGCACAACCTGGAGCAAGTTGCCAGAAGATCTGTCTCAAAGAGATACACTTCAGAGACCTTATGGTAATCACCAAGGTTGGAATCCCACCAGGTAGATCAGACTCCTGGACGTGAGGGAAAACAGGATAAGGGAGAATCAAACCATTATCCAAGCTATAGAAGAACCACTAACCCAGACAGGGAATACTCAGATTCCTTCAGGCTCACAAGAAGTAGACCAAACCAGCTCTCCAGTGGCTTCACACCATTCAGGAACCAACAAATAAATGGTCAAGAGTCACCATTCTTCACAATCCCAGGAAGTTTCCAAGAGAAGACAAGGACACAGGGGCCAAAAAAAGACCATCTTTAACCAAAAGAAGAGAGAGTCAGAGCCAATAATCCAGAAGCTGTTGGATTTGGTGAAAGAAGTACACAACAACCAAAAGTAGTTGTACATAACTGTGGAGTCAGTAGTCCTATTAATAGAAATATTACCCCCACTAGAATTGAACACAATTTTGTCACACCTGAGGGTAACCAAAACAGTGATTCATTTTGCTTAAAAATGTCCCAATATGCTGAGAAAACTCACAAGAAGTTTTCAGAACTTGAAACAAGCCATGAGAGGATTGAAAATTGACAGCCTTCATGGACAAAATTTTTAAAACCCTTCAAGGGAGACATGCTCAATTGAGCAAACCCTCTGAAGAAACCAACAAAAGACTGAATCTAGTCTTTGAAGAACAACACCACAGCAAAAGGAGAAGCAATTTTCTGCATCAAGACATAAACAAACTGCTTAATGTCTACCATAACTTGAAGCCCCAACCACAAGGCCAGGTTATGGATAATCCAAATCACCAAGAGGACATCAGACCAGATGCCTTGTTGGTGAATAAGGCAAGATCTCCATCTTGATACCAGAATGGAGATAACATGTCTTATTCTGAGAAGGAAGCCTTATAACAGCTGCCAGAGGCCTCAAGCTGGCCCATATTCTCTGGTACAGGAGAATATGATCATATGGAGCTCATAGATCATATTCATGGACTCCTCATTGATGTACCAAGCATACCAGACTACTGGACTACTGCTAGACTTAATACAGAATTTAAAGGGCATGCTAGCTTTTAGTACACAGAAATGAAAGAAATTCATGGCAGGAGAAGCTGGCCCTGGTAGAAGAGTCAAATAATCCAAACATACAGCAATGGTACTTGGATATGGCAAATGACCATGTCATTTGAAAATGACAAGTATTAAGTGGACAAAGATATGTATGAATGGTGTCTTAGACAGTCTAAAAGACATAAAGCCATTTATCCTCAAATTAACATTCAGATGAGGAATCACAAACTCCTGACACAAATGCCAGGAGAACTACAACATGCAGTAAAATCTAGATGCAACCAAATTTGCACTCTAGATGAAACTGAAAATACCTTACAAGACATAAGGAAAAGAACAAATATAGGGAAATATTCCCCATATAAGAGCAGTGGTTTCAAATAGAAGCAAACTTTCAGGGTGGAGTTCAAAGACAAATCCAAAGAAAGAGTGGCAGAAGTGACTAAGAAGAAAACCTCTTGTCACAATTGTGGTTCAACATACTACTATGCCAACAACTGTCCAAAGGCAAAGAAAAAAGTCTATGCCATTGAGAAAGTCCCAGAGGAGGAATCCCCCACACAGGATTCTGAATCAGACTCTGAGAGATGCCATCAGAGAACAATCTGATGAGGAGAAAGACCCAAGAGCGGAATTTCTAGTGGAATACCAAGAGGAAACACCACTAGAAATCCAGGACATACAGTTGGAAGCAGGCATGCCACAAGACACTTCCAATAAAAACCTGTGCAAACATACACAGGATTCATAGACATTCCTGGTCGCACCAACCAAAGAAATGGCATATATACATGGGACAGCCACAAAAATGACTGTATGCATTGAAAATTCTCAATACCCATTGAACATTGACGGTGGGGCATTGTCAGGCTGAGTCTATGATAAATGTGTATAACAGTATTTACAAACTTTAACTATGACTGTGATATAGTGAAAATGATATAAAAGGTTTTTGATAATGATAATTGATGGTTCAAAATAAGATATCAAGAACTTTACTGGAATAATATAATGGTGTTTAGGGCTGCTGAAAGCCCAGGGTGCAGTCTTATGGGTTGGGTTACTATAACAAGAACTACAATACTTAAGCTTAAAGTATAACTTGTTTATTTTCCAATAGTATGGCTGTTTTTGACAGTTGTACTACCCAGGAATTCAAGAGCAGGATGAGGAAACCTTTTCTGGCTGTAAAAAGGCTGCTTTTTATTCTAAGATGGGGTGAAAAGGCTTCTAGACCTTTCCACATAGAGGAAGTGAAGATTTTTCACTCCCAAGTACTGGCTTGTGGTTTTCACAAAGCCTGTATAGCTTTTATTGGGATCAAATGTGGTTTTGAAACCACATCTGGGAGGTTTTTACCAATACAGGGTGGAAATTTTCATCTGGGGACCACATAGCCTGATTCTGACAAATATTACGCATAGAATGCTGTACAGAACCTGTATGGGACCCCAGTATTGAATAAACTATCATGTATTGAAGTATAAACATTCTTATTTGTCTTTTTGACACCTTGTAATCTTGGTTATGGGATATTATCCCACTATGAAGCTGTATTGGAAAAACTGTGGGATTTTGACCTTTAAACAGCCAAAAAATTGTTAGTTTTTGAAATCTCAACCTCAAAATTGGTTCAGTGTGTAGCCCTGGATATTTTCTACACAATGGCTCCCCTTTTGATATAATTATCATTAAATATGGCAAAGGTATGCCATGTACATGTTTTTTTGTAGTTATGTATGTTTTGGCCGAAAGCTGTATTGTGCTTGTTTGCTCCATAGCTTTTGTTTTACGTGAGGTATGGGCAAATGAATGGCACAATAAGATAGCCCTCATTGTGCTCTTTCCAAACAGACCCCACTTTAGGTATCTCACACTAAAACTGTAGAAGTTAGATGAGAGGTGAATATTTTGTTCACCCTTATTTGGCCTGATTTTAGCCATAACTCCTGTAATACTGGTGCTAGGTCTGTTTGGATAGTGCCATTGGGTAGCCCTGACCTAGAGCTTCATTTCAAATACCAATTTGTTTGGGTTAAGCCTCTTCCTCTGTATTTCAGATGAGAGGTGGAAATTCGGCTTTATGCTCAGCAACAACTTTGAGCAGGAATAACTGTGTTATTCTTTGTCCTATGATGATGGCAATTTTATATTTGGAAAGGTCTTAGTTTCCTCTTTCTTGTGATACTTCTTGGGCTGATTTGGCTCAAGTCCATGTTTTGGTGGTATCTTGCCTATACCATTGATTTGTGGTATTTGGCCGTCATGCTTGTGCTCTGGTTTTGAGTCACAGGCTGACATACCCTCCCTCTAAAAAAGGCTCAAAACTGATGATACTTTTCAGTCCTCCTAGAGGCCCTTAATCTGCTTAGATGAAGGTTCTCATCTGTTATGGAATCTTCTGCCATCCACCTGTCTTTGTCAGCTGTCTGGTTCTTGAATCTGAGTAAATAATGTCTTTGATCCTTACCATTAGGTCTGATTTTCCTGGCCTTGATGATTTTCTTCACAGGTCCAGGGGAATCCTCCACTTCCACTAATTCTGATGGGGTAGGTTTCTTCATCCTGCAGGGGAATTTGGCCTCCTCTCCCTGGAAGTATGGTCTAACTAAACCCACTGGAAAGACTGGGTGTTTTCTGATAAATTCCTCTGTGAGTTTGACTTCCACTGCATTTTTCTCTATCAATTTAATGATTGTTAAGGGCCCTACAAATGAGTCTCTCATCTTCTTAGGTCCTTTGAGATTATTAATGTTCAGTGTAGACACTAATACTTCTTCCCCTTCTCTAATGTCAGGTTCCATATGTGATTTGTCCCACCTCTGCTTATTATATTGTTTTTCCTCAGCTGTGTCACAAGCCCTCTTCCACATTTCATCAAAATCTTTGGCTGTGGGGTGGATGGTCAGAAGATTTTTTTTAAAGTGATCCACAGGGAATAGGGGATTCCACCCTTTCTCTACCAGTGCAGGTGTTTTTCCACTGGTAGAGTGTTGACTTGTATTATAAGCCAGCTGGACCAATGGTAGGAGGGTAACCTAGTCATGGGTGTAACCTTCATGGTGCTTATATTCCATGCCATAGGAACAGAATCTCCCAAAGATGTCCTCCATTGTTTGGATCATCATAGCCAATCATCCATGTGTTTGTGGATGGTAAGCTGTGGAAAATGCAAGCTTGGTGCCAAGCATGTCATACAAGTTTGTCCAAACTTCAGATGTCAATTTTGGGTCTCTATCACCAAAAATGATTTTTGGGACTCCACAGGTAGATATCATGTTATTTGAAAATACCATAGCAGTATCCATGGCTGTGCCCTCCTTATGACATGGTAGGCACCTCATACTCTTGTTGAGCCTATCAACTATGACCAAGGAGGCATTAAAGTTCTTTTTGCCTCCTGGGACAAGTCCTGTGACCCAGTCCATGTTGATGGTTTCCCATGGGTGTTTGGGTTCTTCTATGTGTTGAAGTAACCCATACATCTTTCCATGTTTCCTATTTGCCTTCTGCCATCTTTCACAAGTGTTTATGTTTACACTCAACTCTTGCTCCCATTTCTGCCACCAAGCTGTGCTTGCTTCCCTTTCCTTGGTCCTGTCTTCACTCATGTGTCCCATATAGGGGCTGCAAGGTGTGGATATGAAACTTTGATAAAATATCAAGTACTTTTCCTGTCCTCAAGATTTGTATAAGGTAGAATTCTTTAAAAATAGTAAGAAAATAGTATTTTTAAAGAGTAAACACGCCAATTTTATTGTTTTTAACTTTATAAGTATAAAACAACAATATAATAAAAATTTATTGTTTTACCAACAATAAAGATTTATCCAAAAATACTCTACAACAGATATTTAAGGCTACAAAAGTAATTTCTTCAAGAGCAATTTCAATTGGAAGTCATTGAGCAAAGAGCTGAAAGCAATTAATTAAAGAGCAAAGTCTTTTAAAAGATATTTAAAGATAAAACATGCCCAAAAGTGACCAGAGCAAATTTCGAAATAAAGTGACAAAGTTAACAGTGATGAAAGATGCTTTAATTCCCTTTTGGGATGATTCAGGGGTAAAAATGATTATAAGAGTTACAAACAATGATTATAATGATTTTTTCACGTGTTTAAAAGGTTGAAAATGATTTAAAAGGGTGGTTGGAATCTTTTATTCATTGGCTTAACAGTGTTTGAACTAATTATAAAAGGAAGGGATTCTAACATGAAGAAAAAAGTGGGGCAAAGAAGACATTCTACTATAGCCATCAATTTTCTTACTCCAAAGGTAAAATTTAATCTTGTCAGTTGTGCAAAGCAGTCTGACAACAGAAAAGCCAATTATGGCATCATTGAACCCTGGTTTAGACCAAAAAAGGGCTGGTTTGAGCCATTTGTTTGCTATTTTTAGCCATTTTAGACCCTTAAATCAGCCATTACTATAGCAATACCTAGTCTAGAGCCTTCAAAACACCTCAAATTGTGTGTAGGAGGTGTAGAAACCAGTTAGAACCATTTTTACTAACATTGTCTTAACTTAAGGGTAGTTTTACCCTCTTGGAAGCAGTTAAACCTACCCTGGTTGGTATCAAAACCTCATCATCAATTGAGTCACAGACCCTGTGACTCAGTTCCAGGCCTAAATTAATGAACTTTTGCGTGGATTTTTACATCCCAAACCAGTCATCAACGAATTTGGGGGTCTAGCTTCCCCTTAGAGCTAGAGGGTCTTTCCCCCCCCCCAGAATTAATCTTTCCAATTCATTTTTTCTTTAATTCCTCATCATGTAATACAATTATAATTTACACATGTAATTCAATTGAGTTTTTAATTACACATCTGTAATAATTGATACCTCATATGTAAATTAAAGGTCACTTATGTAATACACATGCACGATTTGACATTTCAATTGAATTCAATTGAAAATACTTCAATGCCTCATAGCTTCTAAATTAAACACAACACCTCAATTCTAACACAAAAATTGATGGTTAAAACCACATGTGGTGTGAAATAAATTAAGTTTTTGAGTATTTTCATACTTTTGTACAAAAAAATACTAAAAACTTAATTTAAGCTCATTTAGAGTTGAGTTACAGAAATTTCATCCAGAGGTGACCCCACTTTATTTTCTATAAGGAATCCAATGGTGTGATAATTTCTTTATTTTTATTTATTGGATAAGAAGTTCTAATATATTTTATATAACTTTTTACCAGAGATATTTTAATTTCACAATTTTTCTTAAAAATTCATTTTTACTTAATTTTTATAAGTAAAAATGTATTTTCAAAAATTTTAAATTTTATTGTAATTTTATTTTTAATTTATAATTGAATCTTTATTTTTACATATAAATTTGTATTTATATTTCAATTTTTATTTTTATAATAATTTTTTTTATATTTATATTTGTATCTTAATTTATCATTTGTGGTCTTTTGGGTATATGAAAATACCTCTAAGGCTCACAGGGGCAGTCATGGCATTCTTGTAGGATCAAGGATATATGGTCTCTGTCTATTATTGTGAGTGCACTAGTGTGCTTCTCCATATGGTAGAGCAGGCCATCTATAAGGAAAGATTTTTTTTCCTTATAGTCCCTCAACAAGGGTTCCTCTAACTGGGATTCCAGTCCTGCGATCCTGTACTTTTGCTGAAGGAGTTGCAACAATATTCCACACTGTTTGTGTTTGGCATATTTCTTCATCACTGCATTGAAGAATTCATTATGCAGTTCTGAGGAACTTATTCCCAATATGGGAGTTTCTGTTCCTCCTGAATCAGTGTTTCCACTGTCTGGGGTACCACGTTCTGGTGCCCATTCAAAAAATTGGATGTTTTTCCTCCTATCTATTTCCATGAATCTATTTCCATGAAATGGATAGGGATCTTGGAAGCTACTTCAGGGTCATAAGCCAGATTGCTTTTGACATTATACAGTAGCCATCTGCATTGGTCTGACTTTTACCATCTTTGTATATGATTTTCATGTTCCCTCTATACTCTTGGATGGCTATTTGCCACCTCAACATGTGTCTATTTGTAGTCTTCATGTTTAGTAAAGATTTCAAGGCTTTTCAATCTGTGTAGACTTCAATGACTGCACCCTCCAAATAATAATGGAATTCCTCCAGAGGCCTGACTAAGCATAGACATTCAATCTGGGTGGCCCCATACCTGGCTTCTGAATCTTTTGGTTTCCTAGAGATGTAACATATTACTCCCTCTCTTGGTTCACCATCTACAATTTTTTTCTTGTGAAGCACTGCTCCCAAGCCTTGGCTACATGCAACATCTATGTATAACTTGAATGGTAGTTCAAAGTCAGGAAAGATGATCACAGGTGCATTTGTGAGCTCATGTTTGATCCTCTCATATGCAACAATTCTATCCTTTGTCATTTCAAAAAGCTACATCTTTTGAACATGACTTGTATAAACTACTAATTATATGGGCAAAATATTTTATGTGGTTTCTATAGTAGCTAGCAACCCCAAGGAAAGATTGCATCTCTTTAATGTTTCTTGTTAATAGCTTTTTCAGTATTGCTGCTACTTTTTTCTGGTCAATTGCCAGACTAAGACCTGAGACTTTATGTCCTAGAGCTAGTAGCTCTTGTTGGCCAAAATTGCACTCTTTAAGTGAAATTTTCAGGTTGATGGGTATGCATTTAATTAGCACTTAGTCTATGTATTGCACATGGTCTTCCCATGTCTCTGAGTATATAATGAAGTCATCAATATATACCACCATCCACACTTCCAATATTTCTTCTTGAAGTATTGTGTCAATCATCCTTTGGAAATGGGCTGGTGTATTTTTCATGCCAAATGGCATCCTGGTATACTCATATATGCCCATATGGCAATGATTCTTAGTAATTTCATGCAGTTTGGTTTAACTCAATTCTGTTGGAAACCTTTCATACAATCTATCTTGGTTATGTATTTGGCTTTTACGAGTTTGTCTAAGGCATGAGGTATCCTGCGTATAGGGTACCTGTCAGATTTTGTGTATTTATTCAGAGCTCTGAAATCTACATACAGGCTAGACTTGCCATCATTCCAGGTCATCAGGACAGGAGTAGTAATCTCCACTATTTCATTATGTCCAACCTTTCTGATGACATTCATGTCCAGGTGTTCATTGATATGTTTTTAAATTTCCTTCCTGGTTTCCAGACTTTCTGAAAATGGACAGCTCCTGAGCATGGGTGGATAGGGTCTTTCCACATCCAGATATGGTTCTATATCATGGCCTCTAATTCTGCTTAGGGGTTCTTAACCAATGGCAGATTCTGGTCTGTTCTTTCTCAGCATCTTCAGTAAGCTTAGTTTCTGTGTACTGGTGAGGGTAGTGCTAAACTGGCCCTCTCTGAATTCCTTCAGTAGTTCTTCCAGTGCATCCTGGGCAGATACTTGGTATATTTCAAGTGAAAATTTCTTTTCCTTGTTGGTACCACTGGTAATGTTACTGTTTTTATTATTGTAAATATCAATACCATACATCCTCTGGTAATCTGTCCCCAGTAAGAACCCTTGGATGTGGGCATCATCAAGCACTACAAACTCTGGTTTGAGTCTTATATTACCCTACTAAGGGGTATAATTATCTCTTTTATAATTGTCCCAATGGAAGACATCTTCCTTGAATCACTTTTGAAGTCTTTTGACTTGGTTGGAAAGAGTTTTGTTTCCCAATTTTGGAAGTGGTTTGAGCAGTGTGCCCCACTGTCAATGATAAATGGGTGTTGAGCATTGTCAATGAAAATAGTCATTTTTTGTGGCTGTCCCATAGATGTATGCCATTCCTTTGGTTGGTTTTACCAGGAATATTTGTGCATCCTGAGTATGTTTGCACATGTTTTTATTGGAAGTGTCTTGTGGCATGCCTGCTTCCAACTGTATGTCCTTCATTTCTAGTGGGGGTTTCTTGTGGTATTCCACTAGAAACTCTTCTCTTGGGTCTTGCTCTTTGTCTGATTGTTCTCTGATGGCATCTCCCATAGAGTCTGATTCAGAATCCTCGATTGGGGATTCCTCCTCAGGGACTTTCTCAATGGCATAGACTTTTTTCTTTGCCTTTGGACAGTTTTTTTGCATAATAGTCTGTTGAAACACAATTGTGACAAGAGTTTATATTCTTCGTCACTTCTACCACCCTTTCCTTGGGTATGTCTTAAAACTCCACACTGAAAGGTTGTTTCTCTTTGAAACCACTGATTTCCCACGAGGTGTATTTGCCTAAATTAGTTCTTTTCCTTACATCTTGTAAGGTTTTTTCAATTTCATATAGTGTGCAATTTTGGTTTCATCTGCAGCTTACTGAATGCTGTAGTCTTTCTGGAATCTGTTTCAGTAGTTTGTGATTTCTCATCTGAATGTTCATTTGAGGATCAATGGCTTGAAGTCTTTTAGACTGCCTAAGACACCATTCATATGGATCTTTGTCCACTGAATACTTGTCATTTTCAAATGACATGGTATTTTACCATATCCAAGTACCATTGCTGTACTTTTGCATGATTTGACTGTTCCGCCATGGCCCGTTTCTTCTCCTATGGACTTCTTTCATTTCTGTGTACCATATACTAGCATGTCCCTTGAATGCTGTATTAAGTCTAGCAGTGATTCCGTAGTCTGGTATGCTTGGTACATCAATGAAGGGTCCATCAATATAATTTATGACTTCCATATGATCATATTCTCCTGTTCCATAGAATTTGGGCCCACTTGGGGCCTCAGGGAGCTGTTTTAAGGCTTCCTTCTTAGAATAAGAAATTTTATCTCCATCCTGGTATTGAGATGGAGATCTTCTCTTATTAACCAACATGGAATATGGTCTGATGTCTTCTTGGTGATTTGGATTATCCATAACCTGGCCTTGTGGTTGGGGCTTCAAGCTATGGTAGACATTAAACAGTTTGTTTATGTCTTGATCCAGACAATCCCTGTCCCTTTTGCTGTGGTGTGATTCTTTAAAGACTAGATTCAGTTTTTGTTGGTTTTTTACCAGGATTTGCTCAATTGAGAATGTCTTTCTTGAAGGGTTTTAACAATTTTGCCCATGAGGGCTGTCAATTTTTTCATCCTCTCATGGCTTGCTTCAAGTTCTGCAAACTGCTTTTGAGTTTTCTCAGTATATTGGGAAATTTGTAATCACAGTGCATCGCTGTTTAGGTTACTCTCAGGTGTGACAACATTATGTTCAATATGAGTGGGGTAATATTTCTAGGGTATTGGTAAAAACACGTAAGCAAATTGGTAAAAACACGTAAGGGGTGCCCTGGGCCCATTTTTAATTAAAAATGAAACACACCAATGCCTGTATTGGGCCAAAACATGCCCAAAAGAGGTTTTTTCCCCACAAAACCTCTCTAACTCCAAATTCTTTCAAATTTTTTTGCCCAGCCCCCCCCCCCCCAAAAAAAAAAAAGCCCAAACACCCCAACAATCCACATTATCCCCACCCCAAACCATTGTTTTTTTTTGGAAAAACAGCATTACCAAAGCCATTTTGCAAAGCTTTTCACATTTTTTTTTCTTTTTTACACCCAAAGACTGCATTTTCCACCACAACAACCTGCTTTCAAGCCTCCAAATTTCCAATTTTATACCTTCCCTCATCCATTAATCCCATATTTAAACCACTTTCTTTCACTCTTAACCCCTTCTGTTCATTTTTCACACCTTTTTTCACCTCTTTTTCACACTTCGAAAGGTTCTTACCCCATTCCAAATCCCCAAATCCCCCCTTTTTTTCACTTTTACACATATTTTTCATTCAAAAATGCTCCAACCCCCCACTGAAGGTGAATTTCAGACCCTTGAGCTTCTTTGGCAACATGTGCATAATGTTGCCAGGGCTCAGGGGTATGCTGTGTCCACCTTGAGGTCCAATATGACCCACAACCAAATTGAAATATGTTGTGATAGGTCTGGCACCCCAAATCCCAACAAAAGCCCCTCCAAAACAGTCACCTCAAGAAAGCTTGACTGTCCTTTTAGACTTTATGCCAGGAAATATGCCAAGAGCACCACTTGGACTCTTAAAGTCAAAAATCCTGAACATAGCCATGATGCCACTGAAAATATCATGGCACATCCTGCTTTCAGGAAATTCAATGAGCAAGAAACATCCCAAATTGCTCAAATGTCTGAATCACTCCTCATGCCAAGGCAAATTCAGGCCCAATTATGCAGCCAGAGGGAGTCTGACAGGCCTGTAATCCTTCAAGACATTTATAACCAAGTCAAGAAAATAAAGAAAGACAAACTGCAAGGCAGAAGGCCCATTGATGCTCTTATTGACACTCTCAAAGAAGAAAATTTTGTTTGGTCCTCTGCAAGGGATTCTGAGGGACACATTACCTCCTTGTTTTTCACTCACCCCCTGGCCATAAAACTTCTTCATGGCTTTCCTCATGTCATTCTTATGGATTGTACTTATAAAACCAATAAGTACAAAATGCCTCTTTTTCATATTGTTGGATTCAGCTCAACAAATAAGACCTTTTCTGGGGCATTTTGTTTGATGAAGAATGAAAATGAAACTTCATATACTTGGGCATTAAATCAATACATTGAAAAGGTCCTCAACAAAACCAATCTTGTTCCCCCCCAGTTATTGTTATTGACAGGGATCTGGCCTTGAAAAACTCTCTTAAGAAGCTCTTCCCAGACTCCAAAGTCATGCTATGCATTTGGCACATCAACAAGGATGTATCTGCTAATTGCATGAAGAAAATTGGTCATGGAACTGATTTTGAAAATTTTATGGGCCTTTGGAATCAAGTAATATACTTCTTTATTTTATGTCATTTTATTTCACTTTTTTTCTTATTATTGTCTTTATTAATGACTTTGGGATTCTTTTCTCAGCTTATGTATTCACCCACTGAAAAGTCTTTCAAAGACAACTGGAAGAAGCTTCAAAAGCAAGTTAAAAATGCTGAGGTCTTGCAGTATTTGGAAAATACTTGGCTTCCTCTAAAGGAGTATTATGTGCCAGCCTGGACAAACCACCATTGCCACCTGGGTGTGGGCTCCACCTCCAGAGTTGAAGGTGCCCATGCCATGGTTAAACTTTGGCTACAAAAGTCCACTGGTACTCTCCTGGAGGTGGTCAGGGCACTCCACATGGAATTCAGAAAACAATTTATTGAAATTATCAACAGAATCTCCAAAGAAATGATTGTCCATGTCAAGAATTTTCCTCCACACATCTGTGCCCTCAATGGCAAGGTGTCTCATTATGCTCTTCAGATTGCCTTTGAAAATTTCAAAACAAAATTTCCTCCAAATGAAAAATGCACCAACAAATACAACAATTATAAAGGCATTCCTTGCAAGCATAAGACCCAAAAGGCATTTGCCAAGCGCCAAAGGCTTGAATTATCAGACTTCCATCCTCAGTGGCATTTGAATTTGCCTGTGAGGGTTTTTAATTTCTTCTTATTATTATTTTCTTATTAACTGATTTTACTTGTCATATTCTTCTCAGACTGGTTTTCAAGGTGATGATCAAAGTGTTGAAAAAGAAAGAAAGAATGAAGCCAAGAAAATATTTGAAGACATTGGGGAAGACCTGTTTCAAAGACCAATGGCAGAAATCACCCCAATACTCCAACATTTTCAAGATGTTTTGACTGGAAAAGTCCCATTTGATCAAATTCCCAAGAGTCAAGAGGATGATCAATATTATGAAGATCCTCTAGAATGCAAGAATATCCGTGGAAGACCCCAAGGAGCCAAGAATAAAAACAAAAGAGAACCTTCAAGATTTGAAATCATTGAGAGTCAAACCAAGAGAAGAGGAAGACCCCCATCAAAAGTTACCAGCACAGCAACGTCAAGATCCCAGTCAAATGTCCCCTCTCCAATCATGGAAGTGGACTCATCTGAAGATTCTGAAGATTCTGAGGACTCATTATCTAAATCCATCAGTTCATCAGATTCACTACCCTCAGTAACTGAATTACATAAATCAGAAGTAACCCTTAGAAGGTCCAGAAGATTGGCAATTGGAAGCAAAACCTCACAAAGAAAATCACACAAGCCTGCCACCAGTTTGAATATCTATGATGCAATTGACTTGACCTGTGAGCATTGTCAAAGCAACTATCACACAAGTGATGAATGCTCCAAGCTGTTTGTGAGTTTCTGATTCCTTTTAATGTAATTTTATGTTGTTTATTTTGATATTTATTCAATTTTTGAACCTATGTTATCAGATAACTGGCTCAGAAGACTTGCCCAAGTTTATATTGAAATACACCTTCAAGGCCATCAATGTCCAGGGTGATGGAAACTGTGGCTACAGAACAGTATCCCACTTCATTTACAAGACTCAAGATCAATGGGCTGATGTCAGAGGTGACTTGGCTGAAGAAATTCACCAAAATCAAGACCTTTATGAAGCCATGAACACCTTAATTCCCTCAGTATCCTCTTATTTGGAAAGAATTGAATGGTATGAAGATGTTGGCCAGGCTCCAAAAAGCAAGTGGATGTCCATGCCTGACATGGAGGATCCAATTGCAAATAAGTATAAAAGACCAGTTTTCTTTTATTCCACAGCCCAATCTTTTTCCTTTTTCCCTTATTTCTGTCCTCCCAATGATAATCCCCCCATTTTCATCTGCTTCTTGAACAGTTGTGCTCATTTTGTTCCATTGGACATCATCATTTCTAAAGTTTATCCAGTCCCCCCCATTACTGTGAACTGGGAGATTCATGCCCAAAAACAAGCCCTGGGGTGGGCTGATAAATTTAAGAAACACAGAATGTTGTATTTGTCCAATCTTCCTCCCCCCTCTCAGAAAAAACCCACTATTTTGGAGGTTGATTCTGATTGAATGATTTTTGTATATACAATTTATGCCAATTATCCCCCTCCTCAGTCATTTTTATTGCTTAAATCCCACCTCAGTCTCCTTTTTTATCAAACATGTGGAAGTTTTGTACTTGAAAATAGTCATATTACACACAAGAAAAAAAACAGTTAAAAAAAAACACCCATTGCGCCTTCACTTGTGGTCCCACCCAAAAAATTTTCCCAATTCATGAGCTTCTGGTTCTTTATTGTCCAGATTGAACCCTTTAATTTAAAAAAAAAATGAAGGAAATTCATAAGTGGGAAGTTATTAAATTTACTTTTTAAAAATAGGCATATTACAATGACGGGAAAAAACATTTGAAAAAAAAAGTCTTTTTGCGCCTTCACTTGTCCCACCCAAAAAAATTCCCAAAATTATGGGATTCTGGTTCTTTATTCTTCACATTGAACCCTTTATTTTAAAACAAAAATGAAGGAAATTCATAAGTGGGAAGATTTTAAATGAATTTTTGAAAAAAATATGCCATTTTGGCATATTGGCCAAATTTGTGAAATTTGGCAAAAAAAAAAATTTTGAAAAAATTTGTGCTTATTGACATGCCAAGTCGGGAAAAATATGGCAAAAAAAAATTAAAAAAAACCTCAAAACTGAGCCTGAGGAATTTTTTTTGAAAATTAAGGTCACTTACGTGTTTTTACCAGAAACTTACGTGTTTTTACCATAAATTGGTAAAAACACGTAAGTTTTTAGTAAAAACACGTAAGAGCTTACGTGTTTTTACTAAAAGCTTACGTGTGTTTACCAACACCCTATTTCTATTAATGGAACTACTGATTCTAAAGTTATGTGCAGCTACGTCTGGTTCTTGTGCACTTCTTTAACCAAATCCAACAGCTTCCGGGTCATTGGATCTGACTCTCTCCTCCTTTGGCTGAAGGTGGTCTTGTTTTTTCCCTTGTATTGTTGTCTTCTCCTGGAAACCTCCTGGGATTGTGAAGAATTGTGACTCTTGGCCACTGATCTGTTGGTTTCTGAATGGTATGAATCCCCTGGAGAGCTGATTTGGCCTGCTCCTTGTCAGCCGGAATGAATCTGAGTATGCAATGTCTTGGTTGGCTGTTCTTCTATAGCTTGGATAGTGGCTTAATTCTCCCTTCTCCTGTTTGCCCTCACCTCCAGGAGTCTGAACTGCCTGTTAGGATTCCAACCTTTGGTGATTACCATAGTTTCTTTGAAGTCTATCTATTTGAGACATATCTTCTGGCAAATTGCTCAAAGTTCTTCCCAGTGGAATGCCAGGTTGAACCTCTTGCTGTCCATGCTCCATTGAAAGAAATCTTTGGGTAGTTGGTGGAGCTGAAGAACTTGATCTATATCTTTTCAGTGCTCTGGCTTTAGGTTCCTATTGAAATCAAAAGTGAATGGCACAGTGGGTATGATTTCCCTCAGTGTATTTCTATCTACCCATGTGTCAAAGTTGTCCTCTTCCAGGTCTTCTGGTTCTGTACAAGCCTTCTCTCTCCTCTGGCTGGCTCCTTTGGAAGCCAAGGTCTGTGAGGTGTACAGGTGACATATCAGTGTTTGCAAGCAGTCAAAAACTTTATGTTCTTATGGTATTTACCTTTGAATGTTCCTTGTACAAATCTTTTGTCTGCTGCTTTTGGCCATTTACCTGGTTTACCTTGTATTGAAGCAGAGTTTCATGGTTTTCTATTCCTCTGAGTGGAAATGGGTGTCCACGTTTTTGCCGTTATGAGGCCTTCATTGTGCCCCTTTCCTTTTCCCTTTCTTCCCTGTGGTTCAGAGGGTGTCACTGGTATGTTTGCCTGTTACTGGGTCTCTAGTGGGATGTAGTTTTCTTCCACTGAAATAAAACAGGAAACAAGGTCTTAATGTCAGTTAAGACTTCTTAATATGCTGTTTGCACGTCTAAGAATGGCCTCTGGGATTATATATTTCTATATTATGCCCTTGTATAATGACATTTTAATTCAAGTAGCAATTAGATATCAGAAGTACAGCTTACAGATATGTGGTACACTGTTTGTATACCAGTATCTCATAGATTAACTTGTAATTGGCAAGTATAATGTGATCAAATCTGGTATTTGGTTGGGTAATTGAATTAACAATACACCCAACCACACCTTGCCCGTTGTTTTTACAGTAAGAGATGTCCTTATTTAATTGAAAAAGGACTTTATTAGTGGCTTAAAGTGTTTTTATATGTGAAACACACCAAAAATAAGGGTTGTTGTGGTGATTCAACTATAATCAACCACGCAACAATGTCATTTAAAAAAAGATGAAAATTAATTCTATATGGCATGTACCACTTTAAAAATATGTATAAGATATGTATTTTATAAATTTTTTCAAGAAATTATGCCTAAAAATATAAAACAATATGTCAGAATATAAGAAAATAAGTGAAAAACTCCCTTGTAAGGCCCAAAAAAGTCAAAAAACAAGGCAAGGCCCCCAAAATTTCGGGCTGAGTCTATAATAAAGGTGTATAATGGTATTTACAAACTTTAACTATGACTGTGACACAGTAGGAATGATATAAAAGGTTTTTGATAATGATAATAGGTGGTTTAAAATAAGATCTTAGGGGATTCACTATAATAATATAGTGGTGGTGAGCAGTGCTGAAAGCCCAGGGTGCAGTCTTAGCAGCTGGGTTATTATAATAAGAACTAAAATACTTATGTTTAAAGTATAATCTTTTTATTTACCAACAGTATAACTGTTTTTTACAGTTGTACTACATAGGAATTTAAGAGCAGGATGAGGAAACCTTTTCTGCCTGTGAAAAGGCCCCTTTTTATCCTGAAATGGGGTGAAAAGGCTTCTGGACCTTTCCACGTAGAGTGAGTGAAGATTTTTCACTCCCAAGTACTGGCTTGTGGCTTTCAGAAAGCCTGTATAGCCTGTATTGGGCTCAGATGTGGCTTTGAAACCACATCTGGGAAGTTTTCACCAATACAGGGTGAAATATTTCATCTGGGGAACACATAGCCTGATTCTGATGTGTATTGCATGTAGAGTTCTGTACAGAACCTCTATGGGACCCCAGTGTTGAAGTATAAACATCCTTCTTTGTCTGTTTGACACCTCATAATCATGGTTATGGGATATTAAACCACTATAAGGCTGTATTGGCCAAACTGTTGGGTTTGACCTTTAAACAGCCATATCTTTGTCAGTGTTTGAAATATCAACCTTAAGATTGGTTCAGTGTGTAGCCCTGGCTGTGTTCTACACAATGGTACCTCTTTGGATATTACTATCATTAAATATGGCAAAGGTATGCCATGTACAAGTTATTTTTGTACATATGTATGTTTTGGCCAAAAGCTGTATGGAGCCTGTTTGTTCCTAGCGTTTTCTCTAGGTGAGGTATGGGGAAATGAATGCCACCATCAAACAGCCCTTTTTGGGCTCTTTTCAAAGAGACCCACTTTAGGTATCTCACACTAAGACAGTAGAAGCTAGATCAGAGGTGAATATTTTGTTCACCCTTATTTGGCCTGATTATGGCCATAACGTCTGTGATACTGGTGCTAGCTCAGTTTGGATAGTACCATTGACCCATTTGATGGTGTTAAGCCTCTTGCTCTGTATTTCATATTAGAGGTGAAAATTAATGTTTATGCTCAGAAACAACTTTGAGCAGGAATAACTTTGTTATTCTTTGTCCTATGATGATGGGCTTGTATATTGGTAAATTGTTGAATTTCCTCTTTCTTGTGATACCTTTTGAGCTGATTTGGCTCAGCTCCATGTTTTGGTGGTATCTTGGCTATACCATTGATTTATGGTATTTGGCTGTCATGCTTGTTCTCTGGTTTTGAGTCACAGGCTGACAGGCCTATTGCTTCATAGTGGCCAAAAATTATCTGGAAAACCACTTCCCAACAACTCTTTCCAACCAAGGCAAAGAACTTCAAAAGTTCTTCAGGAAAGATTACTTCCATTGGGCCAATTATCAAAGAGATAAGTATACCCCATAGGAATGGTAATATCAGACTAAACCCAGAGTTTGTAGTGCTTGATGATGCCCACATCCAAAGGTTTTTACTGGGAACAGATTACCATAGGATGTATGGTATTGATATTTACAGTAATAAAAAAAGGCACATTACCATTGGTACCAACAAGGAAAAGAAATTTTTACTTGATATATACCAAATATCTTCCCAGGATGCACTGGAAGAACTACTTAATGAATTAAGAGAGGGCCAGTTCAGCACTACTCTCACCAGTAAACAGAAACCAAGTTTTCTGAAGATGCTGAGGAAGAATAGACCAGCATTTTCCATTGGTGAAGAACCCCTAAGCAGAATTAGAGGCCATGATATAGAACCATATCTGGATGTGGAAATACCTTATCCACCCATGCTCAAACAACCTTTATACCCATCAAGTCTGGAGAATAGGGAGAAGATTGAAAAACGTATCAATGAACTCCTAGACATGGATGTCATCAGAAAGATGGGATACAATGAAATAGTGGAGATCACCACTCTTGTCCTGACCACATGGAATGATGGCAAATCTTCACTATGTGGAGATTTCAGAGCTCTGAGCAACTACACAAAAGCTGACAGGTACCCTATACCTAGGATACCTCATGCCTTAGACAAACTGGCAAAACCCAAAGCCATAACCAAAATGGATTGTATGAAAGGTTTTAACCAAAATGGAGCTAAACCAAACTCCATGAAATTACTCAGAATCATATGCTAAATGGCAATATATGAGTACACCAGGATGACATTTGTCATCAAAGATGCACCAGCCCACTTCCAAAGGATGATGGACACCATATTTCAAGAAAAAATATTGGAAGGCTGGATGGTAGTAGATATTGATGACATCATTATATACTCAGAAACATGGGAAGATTATGTGCAGTACATAGACAGATTGCTAAGTAAATGCACACTCATTAATCTGAAAATTTCACTTAAGAAGTGAAATTTTGGCCAGCAACAGTTACTAGCTCTAGGACATGAAGTATCAGGTCTTAGTCTGGCCATAGACCAGAACAAAGTAGCAGAAGTACTGATAAAACCAGTACCAAAGAGCATCAAAGAGATGCAATATTTCTGTGAGCCTGTGAGGTATGTATAACATACCCATAAGGCCACAAATAACTTATACACAGTTAAATTTGTCTTCAACAGACTTTTTAATTGAATTTAAAATCAAAAGATAACAAAAAATAAGTATAATTTCTTTTTGTATAAACAATGCTATAAATATTATGTCATTTTTGGATTCTACACCAAAAATAACCTAGGGTACATCCATAAGGTGTTATACCCAAAAACACTTATTTCTTATGTTATTGGAAGATTTAAGGATCTCACAGTACTAATGTAACTTTTTTAAAAAAAAATTAAAAATTGTTAAATTTGAGCTTAAATAAGCTTAAATTTAAAGTTGCATAAATTTTATGCAAACTTACCAAAATTTTAGTTAAAATTGAGGTGTTGTGTATATTTACTGAATTTGCTAGGGATTTGCCATACAGAATTTAAATCCTGTGTGAGCTCATTTCAAAGGGCTTAAGGCCATAGTATGGCTTTAAATAAATAAAAGGGCAAAATCCACGCAGAAAGTTGGGACAATAGAAAAAGACCAAATAGAGCTGGGGTACCCAACTTTTTGGATCTGCAAGGATTCAATTAAGGTTGTCCACCTGTATTGGAGGATTTTCAACCTTATTTAAACTTTAAGATTAGACTTTTATCCAACATTAAATTTTAAACTGGTTTTATCCCAATTCGGACAGGCATTTTAAGCTGCCAAAGGGTAAATCCCAATATACAGGCTTGAATTTAAGGTTTTAAGAACTGTCAAAACTTAATCAAGCTTGAAAAGCTTGAATAAGCTTAAAATCTTAAGGTTACAAGCATTAAAACCTTATCAAAAGTTAAGGTTTGGTGTGTATTGCTATTTTGCGTGGAAAAATAGCAATAACTTCAAAAATTAATTAAAAATCCCATTCTTAATGCATTTACTTGAAGACTTCACACAGATTACAATTTGTAATTATCTATATATAAATTATATTTTAAGTATCTTTTATAAATACGTTTCCTTGGTATTTAGCCTGGAAATTTACTCTTTTGATTAAAGCTCAAAGAAAATTATAATTCCTTTAAAAATTAATTAAAAATTTAGTTTAAGAGATTTCTGCTTGAAACTCTATTTTTAAGCTGTTCATGTGATGAAATTAAATATAAATAAGTTTATTTATATTAAAAACTTAAAGTAATTAGTTTAAATGAGGATTAAAGCTACATGGAGTTAAGAATAACACTGATAACTTTAAATTGGAATCAAAAATAAGTTACCTTAAGTTAAGAACTTTATTTGTAAGCATGGGCTTTCAGTTTTGAACTGAGAATTCCCTCTATATTCATTATGAATCATGAGAGCTGCTCTGAACACATAAAAAGAGTCTTTTAATCACTGTTTTTGTCCATCAATCATTCTTAATCCAATCATATTAGAAATTTAAACAGGTCAAGTTTTATTAAATATAAAATATTATTATTAAAGTAATTCTTAAGTTATTTTATTCTTCATGAATTAAAATTAAAGAATTGAAATCAAAGAATTCAGATTATTGTTGTAATCACCAATCATATATTTTATCATATAAAATTATCATCTTAAATATCTTCTAAAAATCCACAAATTATTCGTAAAAACTCTTTAATCATGATTTTTATTATACAGAGTTGTTTTATCTTGGAAAATATTGATTTTTGGCGTGTTTTCAACTTATAATGATTATTTAATATAATAACTGTTGTTGTGTAACTTGTTGTATTAAATAAATATTATAAGTAAGTTTTCTCTAAGGTTCTATATTTTTTTATCTAGTATTAGTTTTCTTTTATATAGAATTATTTCTTCAAAATGTGTGTTTTAATTCTTTTATAAATAATATTTATATTATTTATAAGTGGTTAGTATTCATATTTTCCACATGTAATTGTCTCATTACAAGCTTTACACTTCTTATTGTTATAATTGTCAGTGACTATAACAATAATAGAATAATTATAATTTATTATAATTATTATATTTATATAATAATAGTTAAATTTATTTCTTTTATATCATTTTTTTAATAATTATATTTAAATTTGTGGTTATAGTACTTCATTATATTATATATTTCTACTGAGGAGAGTCATAGTACTCTTGATATTGCTACTATTATGAGGAGTTTCTGTAAGATTGGTCAATGAAACTGATGATAATATTACTATTAATCAGAAGTACTATGACTTTTCTTATGAAATATAATAACAAAATGTTATTATAACCACAATTAAATCATTAAGGAATTATTTCTTTCACGTGTTAAGCACTACTGCTGATTTTAACAGTGAGCAAGTAATTGTCTACAAGAATCAATTACAAGAAGATTTTAATAATAAAACTTCTTTTATTAAAATAATAAAATTATTTTAATATACAATTATCTTTTGCAAGAATAATTATAAATATAATTCTTGAAGAAAACTAATTATTTAGAGAAAAACCTTAAGAATTAAATTAAATCACTCACTAATATTCCAAAGAGCTTTTTGAAAGATAAGATAGAGAGATTTGACGTAGAATTGTGGATTTAAGGCATCAAAATGTATTTATAACAGTATTACAATAATATATAGTTGGATTCTATGATTTCACGTCTTTCTGATTGATTCTGAAAGATTTAAAACACTTAAGAATAGCTTTACTAATACTTACTTGTTGGTAATAATGGTTTGAAATGAATAATAAGAGGATAATGTGGAAAAAACAGCAAGAGGAGGCCTCTTTTAAGTCAACAACAGCTCACAGAGGCGTGCCATGGAGCAAACTGAAAAACCAGTGAGTGAGAAAACAATAAACCTTTTTGGATTATTGATTGCATCATCTGTTGTCATGTAAGATTATCATAATCACTCAATTGATGCTTTTACGTGACTACCAACCCCAATATGGTCAAGAATAAAAGGAGTAACATCTTTAAATCTTATTTCATTCCAAAATGATCATTGATTTCTCAAAGTTATCAATGTTATTGCCAATTTCATCACAGGTTGTAATTACTGTGAATTTTTGAAGATTCAGTGTTTCAAGTAGAATAGTCAACAATGGACTGTAGGTAAAACTTTTAATTTTACTAGTAAAACAGTAATTCTTTTTGGTTGGACCATAGATAATACAGTTCTCCATTAGTCCTGGAATTTTCAGAAAGATTCATTAATAATTGTATTTTTAATGAATTTTTGAAGGTTTTACCTCATATCTATGTAGAATTGCAAATATCAGTGTTTCACTGGTTGCTATGAGGTAAATCAATGGATACAAGTCCAAAAAGGGTTTTAATTACTCTTTTGGGGTTGATCCATGGAAAATCATTAAGAATTGACATGGTTACAGGAGTCTAAGTAGCTTTTTACCTCCTTGGCACATCAGTATAGCAGGTTATTTGCTATTTTCTTAAGATTGAAAGTAGTTGTAACATGGTAACCAAGTTCCCAAAAGGTTTTAGTTTACCAATTAGGCCAAGATCAACCATGGATCCAAGCTTTAGAGCTTTCCATGCCTCTGAGGCCTCAGAAGTTGGGTACCCTGGCTCTCTTTGATGTCTTTTGTCCCCCTTGCTTATTTTTCATGTCAAAATAGAAATTTAAGCCTAAAGTGAGATATCCACTATGGGTGTACCAAAAGTCCATATAGAAATACCATGATATTAAGTGCTCAAAACATGCATAACACTATTCTTAGTGTATATGTAACATGGGATTTCTCACATTCCCATTCTTTTGGCGTGAAATTAAGAAAAACAAAACTTTTCACAGATCTTTTATGTGTTATTGATCATGTGGTATTGAAGTATTTTCCATTTTACCACCTCAAAGAGTTAATTTGAGCTTATTCACTCTATGGAGCTAACCTAGGTGAATTTTTGTGTAGAATCCAAATCTGGCCTTAAATCCATGGATTTACTTACTCAATAAAAAGTTCTTCATCTTTTCTTAAAATCAAAAATGATGAATTTTGGATATATGCATGACTTATGAGTTATGCATAATTCAAAATTTATTTTTAAGATAATTGTGGCCTATTTGGGTATGTAGAATATACCTCAAGGCTCACAGTTTCATAGACAAACCTTACAATTTCCTTGGGTTTGCTAGCTACTACAGAAACCACATCAGAAAGTTTTCCCACATAACTAGTGGTCTGTACAAGTTATGTTAAAAAAATAGTTTTTGAAATTACCAAGGAAAGGAGGGATGCATATGAGAGGATCAAACAAGAACTCACAAAAGCACCTGTGCTCATATTACCTGACTTTGAACTACCATTCAAGTTATACATAGATGCAGAATGTAGCCAGGGCTTAGGGGCAGCCCTTCACCAGAGACAAATGGTGGATTGTGAACCAAGAAAGGGAGTAATATGCTACATCTCTAGGCAACTGAAAGGCTCAGCAGCCAGGTATGGGGCAATCCAGACTGAATGTCTATTCTTAATCTGGGCTCTGGAGAAACTCCACTATTATCTAAAGGGTGAAGTCTTTGAATTCTACACAAACTGCACAGCCTTGAAGTCTTTACTGAACATGAAGACTACCAAAAGACACATGCTGAGGTAGAAAATAGCCATCCAAGAGTATGAGGGCAATATGACCATCATATACAAAGAGGTTAAAAGTCATACCAATGCAGATGGCGTCAGCAGATGGCCACTAGATAATGTCAAATGAAAACCAGCTTATGCACCTGAAGAAGCAGACAAGATCCCTAATCATTTCATGGAAATAGATAGGAGGAAAAACTTCAGCTTTTCTGAATTGGCACAGCAGGTGGTACCCCAAACAGTGGAGACACTGATTCAGAAGGAACAGAAACTCCCATACTGGGAACAAGTTCCTCAGAACGGCATAATGACTTCTTCAATGCAGTTATGAATACATATGTCAAACACAAACAATGTGGCATATTGTTGCAACTCCTTTAACCAAAATACAGAAGCCCAGAACTTGAATCCCAGTTAGAGGAACCCTGGTTGAAAGACTATAAGGACAACATTTTTTCCCTTATAGATGGCCTTCTCTGCCATAGAGAAAAGCACGCTAGTGCACTTGCCATAGTACAAGTCCCATCATCATAGGACAAACAATAGCAAAGTTCTTCCTGCCCAAATTTGTGACTGAGAATAAACCTTAATTTTCACCCCCCATCTAAAATACAGAGGAAGAGGTTTAACCCCATCAGATGGGTATTCACAATGGATTTCTAAGTCAGGGCTATCTAATGGTACTATCCAAACTGAGCTAGCACCATAATTACAAGAGTTATGACCAAAATAAGGTCAAATAAGGGTAGTTAAAATATTCACCTCCCATCTAGCTTCTACAGTATTAGTGCGCAATACCTGAGGTGCGGTCTTTTTGGAAAGATTCCCATCAGACCGGTCTTATGCCGCCATCAATGTACCCACATATCATCTAGAACAAAGGTTATGGGGCCAACACGCTCTATACAGTTTTTAAGCAAAACATATATATGTACAAAAAAACCTGTACAAGAAATAACTTTGCCATACTTAATGATAACCATATCAAATGAGGTACCATTGTGTAGAACACATCCAGGTCTACACAAAGAGCTATTTTTGAGCTTGATACCTCAAAAACTGGCAAAGTTATGGCAGTTTTAAGCTCAAAATCTCACAATTAGACCAATACAGTCTCACTGTGGGATAATCTCCCATAAGTATGATTATGAGGTGTCAAATAGACAAAGAAGCATGTTTATATTTCAATACCTCATAATTCATTCAATACTTGGGTCCCATACAGGTTCTGTACAGCATTCTACACATCATACACGTCAGAAGAGGGTGATGTGGTCCCCAGATGAAGATTTTCACCCTGTATTGGTGAAAACTGCCCAGATGTGGTTTCAAAACCACATCTGAGCCCAATACAGAGAATACAGGCACTATTAAAGCTACAAGCCAGTACTCTGAAGTGAAAAACTCTTCCCTTCCTCTATGTGGATGGTCTAGAGGGCCATTCCACCCCATTTTATGATAAAAGGGTGGCCTTTTCTCCACCAGAAAAGGATTCCTCATGTTTCTCTTGAATTTGTTTGTAGTAAAACTGTTGAAAAACAGTTATAATCTTGGAAAATAGCCAGGTTATACTATAAAATGTAGTATTGTAACCCAACAGGTAAAGCTGCACCCAGGGCTTTCAACAGCACTCACCACCACTATTTCACAATAGTAAATCCCTTATTATTCAATATTAAAGCTTTCATTATCCATGACAAACCTATTTTAGATTAATTTTAGCATGTCACAGTGATAGTTAAAGTTGTAAATAGCCTTATTAAACCTTCATCATAGACTCAGCCTGAAAGTAATCCTCAAAATAGGTCTGCACTGTTGAGTCAAAGTATCATTTACTTTTCAAAATAGTATTTACTCTGGTTTTAAGAGAGAAATTCTAATAATAATTGATGTGTGTAAGGGTAACAGCCACTATCAAAGGTAAGGTTATTCAACCTTAAACCCATCCAAATTCACCAGACCAGCAAAGCCTTGTGTGTATGAGAATTCAGTTTCTCCAAATATTCTTTTGAAACACTCATACAGTTTCATTCATAAATACAGCTTGAAAACACTTTTACAGGATTAATTCACCCAATAAGGCTTTGCATACACTCTTATGAAATTGTGTGACAAACCAACTTCACCACACCTCTTGTAGACACCCTTACATACATGATGCAAAATCAATTGAATAATGAATTTTTCTGTTAACCTTGAGGTATATTTTACATACCCAAATAGTCCACAGTTGTCTTTAAAATGAATTCTGAGATATTCATAACCTTTAAGTCATGCATATATTACAGATTGATTTTTTTAAATTGAGAAAGGATGAAGAACCTTTTTGTGAGTGAGTAAATCCATGGATTCAAGGGAAGATTTGGAATCTACACAGCAATTCACCTGGGATAGCTTTATAGAGTTAATATGCTCAAATTAACTCTATGAGGTGGTAATGTGGAAAATACTTCAATACCACATAAAAGAATTGTGAAGATTCCTGTTTCTCTCAATTTCACGCCACAATCATGGGAACAAAAGAAATACCATGTTACATATACACTAAGAATAGTGTTATTCATGTTTGTGGCACTTAATAGTATGGTATTCTTACATACACGTTTGATGCACCCATAGTAGATATCAGTCTTGAAGCCTGAATTTCTATTTTGATGTGAAGATAGCTACAGGGGACAAAAGACATCAAAGAGAGCCAAGGTATCCAACTTCTGAGGCCTCTTAGGTGTGGATAGCTCTAAACCTTTGATCCAGGGCTGATCATGGCCCAATTAGTATAGTAAAAACCTTTGGTAACCTAGTTGCCAAGTTAAAATCTCATCAAATAATAAGAAAATTGCAAATAAGCTACTATTTTGACATGACAGAGAGGCAAAGAGCAACTTAGACTCCTGTAACCATATCAATTATGAATGAATCTTCATTTATAAAACTTAAAAAAGTATTTAGAATGCTTTTTGGACTAGTATCCATTGATTTACCTCATAGCAACCTGCCATACTGTGATATTTGCAATTCTATGTAGAAATGGGGTAAAAACTTTAAAAATTAATTTAAATTACAACTGTTGATGAATCTTTCTGAAACTTTCAGGAACAGTGAAGAATGGTATGGCCCATAAAGGAAACCAAAAATAATTAGGGTTTCATAATTATAATTCAAAGTTTTACTTACAGTCCATTCTTGATTATTCCAAATGAAATACTGAATATTCAAAGATTCACAGAAAATACAACCTGCAATGAAATTTCCAATAACATTGATAGCTTTGGGAAATTTATGTCTATTTTGATATAAAAGAATATCTTCAGTTTTTACTCCTTTTATTCTTAACCATAAATGGGTTGGTAGTCACGTAAAAGCATTAATTAAGTAATTATGATAATACAGATCAACAAATAATTCAATCAATAATCCAAAAAGGAATATTTTTTTCTCACTCACTTGTTTCCCAGTTTTTTTTATGGCATGCCACTGTGAGCTGTGTTTGACTTAAGAGAGGCCTCCTCTTGCTATTTCTTCAAAATCATCTTATCATCCAATTATACCATTGTTACCAAAAAGTATCAGTTAAACCTTTGTTAAGTGTTTTATTATTTCAGAATCAATCTAGAAATACATGAAATAATATAAATAAACTATATATTGCTTTAATACTGTTATAAATCAATTTTGATCCCTTAAATCCACAATTTAGCTGCCAAATCTCTCTACCATATTCTTTCCAAGGTTTACTGAATATTAATGAGTTATTTATTATTAATTCCTGAAGTTCTTCTCTATTATTTGTTTTTTTTTCAATAATTATAGTTATAATTATTCCTTTAAAAGATAACTATATATTAAAATAATTTCATTATTTTATCAAAAGAACATTTATTATTAAGTACTTCTTGTAATGGATTCTTGTAGAAAATTACTGCTTGCTGTTATATTTACTAGTAGTGTATAACAAGTAAAAGGAATAATTAATTAATTAAATTTTGGTTATAAGAATTTTATTATTATATATCATAAGAAAATTCATAGTATTGTTGATTTATATTAATATTATCATCAATTTCATATACAAATCTTACATTTGGGGGCTTGTCCATGATTTTTGATCCCTGAACCCTTAATTAATACATTTTTAAGTTCTAAACTAGGTTAATTATTATTTTTTTCAATTTAAAGCTAAAATTGTTTTTTATTTTTGAGATTGTCATTGAAATGGTTTTCATTGAGGAATTTGGTTTAATTTTATACTTTTTTTACACATGGCTTTTTCACATCCCAGAACTTATAAAATTATTCTTTGAGCTACTGTGAATTAATTTTTATCTAAATCTTAATTTTTTTTCTTTCAAAAGAATCATTTTTTTTCATATTAAAAAATAAAAATTATAAAAAATCTCAAAGATATTTTAAAAGTATAAAAAATAATAAGTTTCTTTTATTAATTTCACACTCTAGTTTCTTTAGGCAAGTATAGTGCAGCTTGTAATAAGCTCAGTAAGAGTTATATTACCAGTCCAGAATATTCAGAAGCAGAATATGAAGAGATAATTGAAGTGAAAATTTCCAAAAGAGGCACTTAATTTAGAGAAGAATAAACCAAACAGCCACCAAAAGGTGTGTGTTTTATGTCTTTATCTTTTATTTTCTCTTAAATTGACGTGAAAATGGTGCATACCAGAAATGGAAGAAACTATTAAGTTGAACCAGATTGATCTGGAAAAGGAAGAGGCAAGACCAAGGCCAGATTTGGCAAGTCTTCCTCCAGGCATGTCTGGAGGATGCAAGAGTTGCCTTCCATTCCCCAAGGTCTGTGCCTACCAGCTTTGATTTAAACTCTGAGCCTGAAATGATTCAAGGGAATATTTTAAGGGCTGAACCATTTCCAAGTGGAAGCCATAGAAATATATTGATCCCAGTACAAAACCTGCTACAGCCAATCCAAGGAAGAGGAGTGGGAAATATGCCCAAGCCTTTGGCAGGGGGCCAAGAACTCCTACTTACACATCAAGAGCTTTCTGGGTCAGGAGAGGACCATATAACTCTCAGGAGGGTGGATCTCATTTTCTTGCAAAGACAAGGTCAAAAAGATAAAGAATTGGTTGGAGAACCAAAGTCTTTTATCCATAGACCAGAAGAAGGGGTTGGAAATGGCCCCAGCTTTGGAGAAAGAAGGCCCAATGGCATCTACCAGCTCCAGAAATGTCCATATACAAGATCAAAGGACCCCAGAAGAAGCAGAAAGGTCCCAAGAACCATCAAGGTAAGGGAAAAAGCAAAACCAATTGGAACAGACCTTACACACAAGGATATAGGATCCCCAAACTGATACCATCAGCAGTGGACAGTGTTTTCAATATTGCCAGAACTCTTATGGAATTCACAGCCAAAGATTAGGAAAGGATGAACAGAACTTTTCCATGAAAATAATAGATTGAATATAATTTTTCAAATCTAGTATTGAAGTAGAACTTGGTAAATTTGATGCAAAATTAAATGAAATAACATGAGATATCAATGAGTTGAAAAAGAGTAACAGAATTTTTGCTGATTGGAATAAATTAACAACAACCAAACCTGACTTAATCTCTAATGCATGTGACAGAATTGAAAGGAGATACCATATTCAAATTGATGAAATATAAGATCTTTCCATTTCAAATATTAATTAGCAGCTTAAAGTTACAAAAAATCATGTATTAGAGATATCTTATATGCCAATCATTTTGCCACACACTTAGCAAGAAGTGACAGTGAGAGGGAGAAATCAAAAGATGAGATAATTGCACATGTGGAACAAACTCATAAGATTTATTATCCAAATTCCCATATTCCCAGACATTGCACACCTTTAACTGAAGAGGAACATTCTCTGAAAGACAGTTTGAACCCCTTTCTAGGAGAAAATGAAATATCTGAAAAAGATGTTCCAAAATTAGAAGAATGGCCAACATTCTCTGGTTAAGGTGAATATAATAATATTGAGTTCATCAGGACAATTGATATGTTGCAGGAAGATTTTCATATACCTGATGAAGTTATACTGGGTAAATCGCACTCTTTGTTTACCAGAACTGCAAAGAGATGGTATTACAGAATGAGACAAGAACATGGAAGACATGATTGGTCTTGGTAGAAATCTGAAATAATCACCAAGTGGGCCAAAAATTCTTTGAAGTTCAAAATGGAAAATGCTTTTGAAAGTGCCATATTTAACTCAGACAAAGATGAACCGCTTACTTGGTTCCTCAAACAAAAAGACAGATTATCTGTTTTACACCCAGATACGTCTGACTAAATGATTAATATGAAAATATTAAGAAAATGTGGAGGAGAAATAGAAAATGCTATCAAGTGTGGATGTGTAGAACTCTGTTCAACAGAGGAATACATTAATGCTATGAAGGATATGATTACTAGGAAAAAAGTTGGTAAAACCTGGATTAAAAACCTTATGGAATCCAACATGATCCCAAAGATTTCCAAAGAAGATAGGAAACCTGTCTTGAAGTCCCATATCTGTGTAAGCACCTCAAATTTAGCAAATAATTGCATCAAAAAGACTAAAATCAATGAGGTTCAAGTCATTGAAAATGTTCAGTGTGTTGAAGAGAAAGAAGAATCTGATAAAGATTCTACAGTCTCTGAAGACACACCAGTAGAGCACTATTCTATTGAGAACATTACAGTTTCTTTGAAGTGACTGAAGTCCATAATCACTTGCCACACTATAGTGAAGATTGCAATAACGTGCTCAATATAAAGGATGCTAGAATGTGTAAGACTAAACCTGCTAGAGGCAAGGGATACACTGCTGGAGCAGCTTGTATCACATTAGCTCTAATGAATGATGTTGAAGCCAAAGTCAATTTAAACACAAGGGATTTCTGCACTTATATAGGCAAAGAATATCTTCAAATTATACTCCCTGAATGGAAAAAGCATCTATTACCCATAGAAGGTGTGCAATTTAGTAGTGCCAGTAATAATATGTACCCTTTGGGCATACTAGACACTGATCTTGTATTTCAACACCCTACAGGAAGTGTAAGAATGAAGACAGAGATAGTATTAATCAAAAATTGTACATCTCAACTTATCCTTCTTGGGAATTATTATTTGAATATTTATGGTGTTGATAGCAATAACCATGTCAGATATTCTACAATTGGAGAAAATAAAAGACAAAAATTTTCTTTTTCCAATTTTCCCAAACTAAATATCAATAGTATCTTCAAATAAGGATACTCATAAGGAGGAATTTGTGAATAATTGACTTATTGAAGCAAAGAATAATCCATTATTATCACCAAAAATGAGGAATGAGATTTGTGATGTGTTGTCCACATATAAGAATGCATTTACCTCAGATAAAGATCCATTAGTAACTATTAAGGGACATGAAGTTGATATTACTCTTAATAATGACAGGCCATATCCTCCAGTACTTAGAAGACCAGCTTATCCAGCAAGTCCTAGAGCTAGAGAAGCCTTCAAAAAACATATCCAAGAGTTGATACAAGTTGGTGTACTAAGAAAAGTAGGCCATAATGAGGAAGTTTAAGTGAAAACTCCTGTTATTGTTGCTTGTAATAATGACAAATAAAGGATGGTTGGAGATTTTAGATCATTTAATACCTATACAATTCCAGATAGGTATAAAATTCCTAGAATCTAAGAAATTTTAACCCAGTTGTATAAATATAAGTATATAAAATCAATGGATGCATTGAAGGGCTTCCATCAGAATTTTCTGACACCCAAAGCCAAGAAATTACTTGGAATTATCACCCACTGTGGTATTTATGAGTATCTTAGAATGCCATTTGGTATTAAAAATGATCCATATCATTATCAAAGAATGATGAATACCATCTCCCCCACAGCATTATCTGAAGGATGGCTCATTATTTATATTGATGATATAATCATATGTTCAGACTCATGTTCTTTGCAACTTGAAAGACTTGCAACAGTACTTGTAAAAGTATCTAAAGTAAATTTGAAGATTTAACTCAGGAAGTGCAATTTTGGCTTTGAAGAACTTAAAGCTCTAAGACATATTGTTTCTGGTTTAAGCTTGGGTATTGACAAGAAGAAAATAGAAGCAGTATTAATTAAACCAATACCCCAGAATAAAAAAGAAACAAGGTCTTTTCTTGGATTTGCAAGTTATTAAAAGCAACATCTGAAAGAATTTGCAATTCTAGCCAAGTCACTTTATAGAATTGGTGATCAAAAGATAGTATTTGAGAAGACACAAGAAAGAATTAAAGCTTATGAGAAGATAAGGAAAGCTCTTACAGAGGAACCTTTACTCCTCATGCCAGACTGGAATTTACCTTTCAAATTGTAAATTGATGCATGTGGAGATGTATTTGGAGAATCCCTACATCAAGTCCAAATCATTGATGAAAAACCTACAGAAGGACCATGTCACAGGGGCTCTTCGAAGTGAAGAGGGCCTGGCACTCAGTAAACTGGGACTCACTTATGGAGGGCTCAAGGATAGGATAAGATGAGATACACTTAAGAGTGTTAAAGATGCATTACTAAAAGGATGAATATAAGAAAAGCAGCAACAAAAGAAATAAGAAGAAGAAAATAGAAGAGCCAACCACAAACAAGTCCAAGTCCACTGTTTCAACCTGTCAGAATGGAAAGAGAAGGGTTAATAAGGATATGGCCACCCAACTCATACTGTACAGGCGAAGAAAGAAAAGAGGCAAAGACTAACTTAAGATTAAATAAATATAATACCCAAAATATAAGGATAAGAATATTCAGTTAATAATAAATCAACTAAATTAATTAACTGGGGAAAAGTCCCCAGGGGGGAGAAAGAGGGGCTGGTATATGTGAGAATCACCATCCCTCATCCAGAGAAGAATTTTCATGAGAATAATTGATTGTTGAATTGAGTCTGGCCAATACAGGTCCTGTACAGCTGTACAGGACCTGTACAAGAGGTGTGGTGTATTTGAGTGATCATACAGTTTCATACTGGTGTATTGAAACTGTATTGGGTGAATCCATCCTGTACAAGTATTGACAGGCTGTATTGATGTACCAAACTGTATGCATGTTTCAGAATGAAGATTGCTGAAACTGACTGCTGATGCAGATACTGGATTTGCTGATTTGAGGTGTTTGAGTGGGTGTATGAATGAATACCCTTACCCCTGATGGATGGTTGTTACAGTATCCCCCTCTTGAAACTGGTGGGCTCCTGAACACCATAATACCCTGCCACTGTTGAGTGGCATCTCAATATCCCCACATTTTTTCAAAAAATTTTCTTTTTTTTTAAATTTCTTTCCTCTTGACCATTATCCTGAAAATCCTTTATTACTTCTTCCCTGCCAAATTCAATTGATTCCCCCCTTTCTTTTCAAATTTGAGTGAGTATCCCTTCCAGAGTATGCAATTTTTTCTTTTAATTCAATCAGTCCTGTCTTGGGATGTGGCCTTGGGATATATCCCAGAATAAAGGCCATTGAGCACTTGTGCTCAAAAATTGGTGCCCAATGAGTATATGACTTGTACTCATTGGCCCAGACTTAATCCATTCAATGAACCTCCAAGGGGTCTTGTCCCCATGATCCAAGGAATTGGCCTCAGGCAGCCCTCCCAGTGGGTTTGGACTGTGGCCCCCATCTTGAGTGATCTTGATGTATCTTGCCTTTTATGGCCTTTTTGGCCTTGCTGGGTGTTTTGGTGATTAGGGCAATTTTTTTGATTTTTTGGGTTTTTTGGCCATAATTGGCCTTTTGATGTTTTTGGGATCCTACGGTCCGCGGTCCGTACGCCACGGTCCGTGGTCCGTGGTCCGTGGGCCGTGGACCGTGCGCCGCGGTCCGTGGGCCGTGGGCCGTGGTTCGCGGTCCGTGGACCGTACGCCGCGGTCCGCGGTCCGTGGGCCGTGGTCTGCGGTCCGCGGTCCGTGGGGGCTATTGGAGGCCCCCAGGACCAAAATGAAGCCCCTGGGCCCAAATTTGCTGGGGACCCAGGGTGACCAAGGGGCCCAAAATTGGCCCAATTCCAAAATTCACCATATATGGCCTGGATCCATTGAAGGGGTCCAGGACCATCAAGATCTTGGCCTCCCCAAAGTTGCAGGGGAGGCCCTGGGTGGTGAGTTCAGCCCCAAAGGGGTATGAACCTTCACCTTAGAGGCTTTGAGGTGGGGCATAATTGAGTTATGGCCCCAGTTCCTTGAGTCAAATTTCTTTTTCTTGATGTGGAGTGGATTGATTCTGACGTCTTGAATCTTCTGCTTGCACTTTCTTCAGCATGAGTTCCAAACTGACTGAACTCACTGAATCTTCCCCTTCTGCACCGCCACCGTCTGTTCTTCATGGTTCTGGCGTCTTCAGTCGATTGTCTTCTCCCTCCATGGCGTCTTCTGGCCACTTTGACCCCTCCCAAACATATGATGGGTTCAGAGCAGTTGAAGTTCTTGATCCTGCCTGTACTGAGTGTTTGGCCAGGGGGAAGGATTGCTTTCAACATTACAATCCTCGATCGTCCAAGTGCCATTTCTGCTTCATTGGGAAGAAGCCATGCCGCCGTACCGGATCAACTTTGTCCCGGGTCAAGAGACACTTGTGGAGTAGGAAGGATGGGCCTTATGGGCAGGAATTCCCCATTCTTGAGGAACCTACCCCTGATGCCACTTCTGGATTTTCTCAATGTGAGTGGTTTGCATTTCTTGGTTGAATTGATGCTGATATTTTGATATAGTGACTGGTTCCAGGCAGAGGGATGTGGCCAGGTGGACTAATGTTGGAGGGCCCATTCCGATTGGTGGTAGGCCCATCCACTACAGCTCAGAAATTCCCATTTCAAGGACCAATGCTGATGGAGTGGTGAAAGTAGTGAAGAAGCTAAGAAGAATTGTTGATTCCCCATCAGATCCAGATGCTGAAGGAAGTGATGAGTTGGATGGTGAAGAAGTTCAAGTTATTCCTCATTCAAGTGGCCATCCATCCAGCAATTCCTCTTCTCAACCTCTTGCCAACCCCAGATTCCAAAGCCAAGTGGTTCCCAGCACTCCAAGGACCTTCCAACCAATGCTTGCTTCAATTCCTACTACCCTTCCTCCTCCATCACCAACTACTTCCCACACCACCAGGCCTGCCTTGAATCCAGAAGTAAGACCATCTCCAGTTCAACAGCCCAGAAACTCACCCATAAACACCTCCCGTCAACTCCAACCTGTGGCCAGCTCCAGCAGAAGAAGAGATGGAATGTCCCCTTTGCCGTTTCCTGCCGCTCAAGTATTCCAAAGAAGAGAACGTTGGCCTATCCGGGTTACCAGAGAAGATCCCAACGCGGCTAGTGAAAATCAAGATGCTGTGGCCAGATTGTTCAGGAGAGTTGACAGAAATAGCAGAGAGGTGATTATGTATGCCAATGACAGGACGATTCCAGGTACTGCTTCTGAAGAAATGGCTGCAAAATTTGCCTGGTATGAAGATGAGTTTTGAGGAGGCCTAGATTGATTGGATCCAATGACTGGAGGCTTCTTTTCTTGATTGCCACCCTTTTCCTTCTGCCTCTCATGATATCTTGTGTCTAATTCTAGAGTGACATCCATAAGTTCTTGAAGAGTGTCAAAAGTTCCAGGGTGAGAAGCCAACTGATCCAATAATCTTGATGCCAATCCTCTTCTGTAAACATGGATATAAGCTCTTTCCCCCCAATCTCCAATTCTTGACATTAAGCTTCTGAAATCCGCTATGTACAAGGAAACATGACCACTTTCTTTCATCCTCAAATTGTCCAACTCTTGTTCAGCTTTCCTGACTTCATTGGGGTCACCAAACAGAGTGAATAATTGAGATTCAAACAATGGCCAATTATTGAGGAGGTAGGAAGGGTCTTCATTGGAAATATTTGAGAGGTAAGGTTCAATCCATTTGCCAGCTCTACCAGTAAGAAAAGAAGTTGAGTACAAAACCTTCTTCCTGTCAGAGAAGAAGTTTGCTGGATCATTATGGAAAATTAGTTGACAGGATTGGATAAATCCTCTCAACTTATGAGCTTGAGTACCATCAAAGGAATCAGGTGCCTTCATGGATGGAGTCTTGAAAGCAGGGGCTTTGGAATTGTCCCTGGGGGCAACTGCTTGGGTGAGTTGTCCCATGAATTGAGTCATCTGCTCCATCATCTTGAGGAGACTTGGATCAGTTTGAGAGACAAGAGGTTGACTAGAAAGGGCTAGATTAGAACCCTGAGGCACCTCTGGAGCATTTGCCAAGGCATCTGCCACTTCAGTTTCCCCAGAATCATCCTCTTCCACAGACTCTTCCCCCTCTTCATCTTCAACTTCCCCTGATCTTGCTCTTGCACCTTCAGACATGCCAGGGTAGCCACCCAAAAGTCCAGAAAAGGATCTTGATCTTCTAGATTTCATTCCACCTCTTCTTGAGGGTGCTGCTCCTTCCATTGGTGGTCCTCTGTCCAAGTTTGCACTCAGTTGATGAACTGATGGGGTGCGGTCAAGAGGAGCCCTTGCTGTAGGAGTGAGAACAGCTGGAATTTTCTGGGATCTAGTATTCTTGGCTGGGGGACTATGCTGAACTGGCATTATGAAAAGAATTAAAAATAACTTGATGGTATTAAGAAGAATAATCAGATTTGGCCAAATCAATCACAATAAAATCTTGATGAATCTTGAGGAATCAATTCAAATCTTGAGGAATCAAATTCAATCAACAATCAAATCAATTCAAATATCAATAATCTTGAGGAAATCAATAATCAATCAATATTCAATCAATATTCAATCAATAATCAATCAATAAGTGTCTTCAATATGGAATCAAGTCTTGAGGAATCAATCAATCAGTTCAAAATCTTCAGAAATCAATTCAATATCTTGATGAGTCAAATCAAATCAATAATCAAAATCAATTCTTGAGGATCAATCAATAAATCAAATAAATTCTTGAGGGTTCAAAAGTCAATCAACAATCCAAATGAAATCCTGAATCAATAATCCAATCAACCAATGAATCCCAATGAATAATCCAATCAAATAACCAATCAATTACTCCTGAATAAGACCTGAATAAAAACACAGAGAAAATTTGATTTGATAAAAATAAAATGAAGTGATGAAATGGTCAGCAATGATTAAGAAAGGAAAAGAATCAATTTTCATGAGAATGAAAAGAATGAGATGAAAATTGATAAGAGAATGGAAATTCATAAAAAATCATAAAAATCATAAAATCATGAAAAGGTCATAATTGATGAATGAGAGGAAATGAATGTAAATGAATGAAAAGAAAGAGTCAAATATGAGTTAATTAATTTAATGTCACAGGGGCTCTTCGAAGTGAAGAGGGCCTGGCACTCAGTAAACTGGGACTCACTTATGGAGGGCTCAAGGATAGGATAAGATGAGATACACTTAAGAGTGTTAAAGATGCATTACTAAAAGGATGAATATAAGAAAAGCAGCAACAAAAGAAATAAGAAGAAGAAAATAGAAGAGCCAACCACAAACAAGTCCAAGTCCACTGTTTCAACCTGTCAGAATGGAAAGAGAAGGGTTAATAAGGATATGGCCACCCAACTCATACTGTACAGGCGAAGAAAGAAAAGAGGCAAAGACTAACTTAAGATTAAATAAATATAATACCCAAAATATAAGGATAAGAATATTCAGTTAATAATAAATCAACTAAATTAATTAACTGGGGAAAAGTCCCCAGGGGGGAGAAAGAGGGGCTGGTATATGTGAGAATCACCATCCCTCATCCAGAGAAGAATTTTCATGAGAATAATTGATTGTTGAATTGAGTCTGGCCAATACAGGTCCTGTACAGCTGTACAGGACCTGTAAAAGAGGTGTGGTGTATTTGAGTGATCATACAGTTTCATACTGGTGTATTGAAACTGTATTGGGTGAATCCATCCTGTACAAGTATTGACAGGCTGTATTGATGTACCAAACTGTATGCATGTTTCAGAATGAAGATTGCTGAAACTGACTGCTGATGCAGATACTGGATTTGCTGATTTGAGGTGTTTGAGTGGGTGTATGAATGAATACCCTTACCCCTGATGGATGGTTGTTACAGACCAATCTGTAATATCTCAAGGCAAAGTAAACCACAAGGAGCCATATATGGTTCAAGCCAAATGGAGTGCCTATGATTGGTATGGGCACTTGAGAAATTACATTATTATCTTGATGTCAGTGTTTCTTAAGTGATAGCTGACTGTAATGCAGTGAAATCACTTTTCAATATGGGGACACCTAAAAGGTATATGTTAAGATGGCATATAGCCATCCAATAATATAGAGTAAACATGACTATAGTCCATAAAACAGGAAATATTCATAAGAATGCTGATGGACCTAGTATGTGGGCTCTAGCCAATACTTCTGATAACCCAGCTTATGTGCCTTTGGAGACAGAACCACAAATTCCAATGGAAGGCATTAACATAACTGATATTAAGACTGAATTCTTTGAGGAATTCAGACAATTGTATAAACATGACAAGAATTGGCATATCTTGACATCCTTACAAGATGAAGACTGAAAAGGTACATATTTGGCTAATTCATTATGTGAAATATGAAAAACCTCTTATTCTGGGGGAATATTCCACTTTTTTGAAAGCATAATCTACCACAGGACCAAATATTCCTGTATAATGACATTTTGAAGTAGGTTACTTATCAATACAATTCTCCATTAATGTCATGATAGCATCTACTATGGACATATTTCAGAATACAGAACACTTGTAAAAGTGAAAACCTATGCATGGTGGCCATCTTGTAGAAAAAAGATCATTGAGTATTGTCATACCTGTGACAGATGCTAAAAGGAAAACAAGAGTATAGGAAAGAAATTTGGGCTTATGATTAATATTGAAGAAGAAAAATCCCCTTGGTAAGTTGTTCACATGGATTGGGTCACAGCACTCCCTTCAAGTAGTGACAGGAGTTATAATTCTTGTTTAGTAATTGTAGACAGATATAGCAAAACACCCATATTCCTGACATGTTATAATGATGACCCTGCTATGAATACAGCTATCCTTCTATGAGATAGATTTATTTCTCATAAAGGGTTATATAGGAATATCATAAGTGACAGAGATCCCAAATTCACATCTGCACTTTGGACCAATCTTCATAGATTGTTTGAGAAAAAATTGTCATTTTCTACAGCATATCACCCTCAAACTGATGGGCTAGCAGAAAGAATGATTCAAACTTTGGAGGAAATGATCAGGAGATTCTGTGCTTATGAATTAGAATTCAAATACTCAGATGACTTTACCCATCACTGGTGCACTCTAATACCTAAATTAGAATTGGCATATAAGACATCAGTCCATTCTTCCACAGGTCAGACTCCTGCTATGTTGGAAAAAGGATGGAATACAAGACTACCAGCAGACACACTGAGGAAAGACTCAATGGACATCCATCCTACAGCTCCCAGCTTCAAAATCATACATGATAAAGTGAAACACCATTAAAAAAAAGTCATGAATGATGCTTTTGAATATGCAAAACAGAAGTGGGACAAGAGTCATAGAGTACCATATTTCAAAGTAGGGGACTTAGTTTTTGTTTCAACCTTAAATTTTAATAATATTCAAGGCCCAAAGAAACTCAAAAATTCTTATGGAGGACCTTTTGTTATTGTTTCCTTACATGGAAACAATGCAGTTCAAGTGGAATTGAGTGGTGAATTAGAAAATAAACACCCCACTTTTCCAGTCAGCTTGATAAATCCTGAAAAGCCAGCTGCAAAAAATTGTTTCCTTTAAGGAACCTAGCTTCTTTAACAGTACCAAAAGTTGAACAAATTGAAGACAAAAAGATAAAGAAAGTCATTAAGTAAAGGAGACTTAGGGGTAAAAGTCAAAGAGAATATCTTATCAGATATAAAAATCAGGTACATGAAGATGAATGGCTGGCAGAATCAGAAATACCTGAATCAGATAAACTCTTACAAAGCTTTGGACATGAAAGAAGGCCACAACCCTAAATATGTCTATAAATTTGTTTTAAATTCCTTCATCTGAGTAATTTGAAGAGGTTGGAAAATGGGCATTAACCCCCTTTGGGGCCTATTACATTTGCAAACTATTAATAAAATTGTAGTACAATTTTATTTTTTGGTGGGAGGGAATGTGAGCCTTGAGGTATATTTTACATACCCAAATAGGCCAGAACTATCTTTAAAAATAAATTTTGAACTATGCATAACCCATAAGTCATGTATATATTCAAAATTCATCATTTTTGATTTCAGAAAAGATGAATAACGTTTTTGTCAGTAAGTAAATCCATGGATTTAAGGCCAGATTTGGATTCTACACAAGATTTTACCTAGGGTAGCTCCATAGAGTGAATATTCTCAAATCAACTCTTTGAGGTGGTAATGTGGAAAATACTTTAATACCACATCATCAATACCACATATAAAATCCGTGAAAATTTTTGATTTTCTCTATTTCACACCAAAATAATGGGAATGTGAGAAATCCCATGTTACATATACACTAAGAATAGTGTTATGCATGTTTTAGGCACTTAATATTATGTTATTCTAACATTTACGTTTGGTACACCCATAGTGGATATCTCACTTTGAGCTTAAAATTCTATTTTGACGTAAGAAATAGGCAAGGGGGACAAAAGACATCAAAGAGAGCCAGGGTACCCAACTTCTGAGGCCTCTGAGGCATAGACAGCTCCAAAGCTTGGATCCATGGCTAATTTTTGTCCAATTAGTAAACCAAAACCTTTTGAGAACTTGGTTACCATGTTACAACTTCAGTAAATCACAAGAAAATAGCAAATAACCTGCTATTTTGACATGCCAAGGAGGTAAAGAACAACTTAGACTCCTGTAACCATGTCAATTCTTAATGACTTACCATGGAAAACCCCAAAAGAGTAATTAAAACCCCTTTTGGACTAGTATCCATAGATTTACCTCATAGCAACCAGCCATATACTGCTATTTGCAATTCTACGTAGAATTGAGGTAAAAACTTCAAAATTTCATTTAAAATACAATTCTTAATGAATCTTTCTAAAAATTTCAGGACAAAAGAAAAGCTTGATCATTCATACAAAAACCAAAAATAATTCTACTTTTATCTCTAAAATTGAAAGCTTTACTTACAGTCCATTGTTGATGATTCCACTTGAAGCACAGACTCTTTACAAATTTACAGAAAATACATTCTATGATGGAATTTCCAATAAAATTGATAGCTTTGAGAAATTAATGATTTTTCTAGAATAAAAGAAGATTTACAACTGTTACTCCTTTTATTCTTAACCATAAATGGGTTGGTAGTCACATAAAAGCCTCAATTAAGTAATTATGATAATCTTACGTGACAACAAATAATGCAATCAATAATCCAAAATGGTTTATTGTTTCCTCACTCACTGGTTTTTCAGTTTTCTCCATGGCACGCCTCTGTGAGCTGTCTTAGACTTAAAAGAGGCCTCTTCTTGCTGTTTTTTCCAGATCATCACATTATTATATTATACCTTTATTACCAAACAACTAAGTATTAGTTAGAGCTATTTCTTAAGTGGTTTATTCTTTCAGAAATCAATCAGAAAGACGTAAAATCATAGAAATAAACTATATTTTTTTGTAATACTGTTGTAAATCAATTTTAATCCATTAAATCCACAATTCCATGTCAAATTTCTCTACTATTATCTTCTAAAAGGCTCATTGGATTAATAGTGAGTAATTTATCTCAATTCTGAAAGTTTTTCTCAAGTAATAGCTTTTGTCAAGAATTATCTTGATAATTATTCTTGTAAAAGATTATTATATATTAAAATAATTTTATTATTTTAATAAAAGAAGTTTTTATTATTAAATTCTCCTTGTAGTTGATTCTTGTAGACAATTACTACCTACTGTTATAATCACTAGTAATGTATAAAATTTAAAAGAAATCATTATTTAATTATTTAATTGTGGTTATAATAATTTTTAATTGTTATATTTCATAAGAACATTCATAGTACTGTTGATTAATAATAATATTATCAACAGTTTCATAGACACATCTTACAGTGACAGAGAGGTAAAGAGAAATTTAGACTCATGTAACCATGTCAATTATCACTGATTTTTCATGGATAAACCTCAAAAGAGTAATGAAAACCCTTTTTGGACTATTATCCATTGATTTACCTCATAGCAACCTGCCATACTGTGATATTAGTAATTCTACTTAGAAATGACATAAAAACTTCAAAAATTCATTAAAAATACAATTATTGATTACTATTTATGAAACTTTAAGGAGCAATTGAGAATGGTATTACTCATAAAGGAACCAAAAATAATTTATTTTTCATAAGTAAAATCAAAAGCTTTACCTACAGTCCATTTTTGATGATTCCACATGAAATATTGAATCTGCAAGAATTCACAGAAAATACAACCTAGGATGAAATTTCCAATAACATTGATAACTTTGAGATTTTAGTGTCTATTGTGATATAGAAGAATATATACAGTTGTTACTCCTTTTATTCTTAACCATAAATGGGTTGGCAGTCACATAAAAGCATTAATTAAGTGATTATGATAATCTTACATGACAACAAATGATGCAATCAATAATCTAAAAGAGACTATTGTTTTTTCACTCACTTTTTTGCATTTTTCTCAATGGAATGCCTCTGTGAGCTGTCTTTGACTTAAAAGAGGCCTAAATGCTGTTTTTTCAAAATCATCTTATCATCCAATTATCATTGTTACCAACAAGTAAGTATTATTCAGACTTCTCTTAAGTGTTGTATTCTTTCAAAATTAATCTAGAAAGACTTAAAATCATAGAGATCAGCTATACATTTCTTTAATACTGTTATAAATAAATTTTGATCCCTTAAATCAACAATTTAATCACCAAATCTCTCTACCATATTCTTCCCAAGGCTCACTGAATATTAGTGAGTGATTTATTATTAATTCTTAAAGTTTCTCTCTAGTATTTGTTTTCTTCAAGAATTATAATTATGATCATTTTTGTAAAACATAATTATATATTAAAATGATTTTATAGTTTTAATAAAGAAGTTTCATCATTTAAATACTTCTTGTAACCAATTCTTGTAGACAATTACTGCTTACTGTTATATTCACCAGTAGTGTAGAACAAGTCAAAGAAATATATAATTAATTAATTAATTATTTCAACTGGGGCTATAAGAATTTTATTCTTATATTTCTTAATAAAAGTCATAGTATTGTTGATTAATAGTAATATTATCAACAATTTCATACATAAATCTTACATCCTCTCAAGAAAATTCACACTTTGCATCAGGGCTTATGGAGTCTCACATATACCCCCCCTCTTTCTCTCCCTGGGGATTTTTCCCCAGTTAATCAATATATTTGATTTATTATGTAATAAATATTCTTATTACTTATATTTGAAGTAGTTTACTTATTGGTATTGAGTTGTTCTTTTAATTTCCTCACCTGTTCAGAAGAGCTGTGGTGAGCATATCCTCATTAACCCCTCTCTTTTCCTTTTGAAAGCTTTAAGCAGTGGAATTGTATTTGTTTGTGGCTGTCTCATTTATTATTACTCTTATTTATTCATTTTTTCTTATTTTCTTATATTTAATTTATTAGAAATCACATTCCTATTACACCCTTTGTGTGTATTCTTTCTAATCCCTTCTCTGAGCCCTCAACAAGTGAGTCCCAGGCCCCCTTCACTTAGAAGAGCCCCTGTGAAAGTAAGATAATTTAATGAGAGTTTTATTTTGATTTAGCCCCAATGTAGCCCTTACTGAAACTTCAAAACTTCATGTGCTCCTAATGCAAGCTGCAAAATTTGGATGAGAGGTGAAAAATTGTGCATTTCACTCTATCTAGTTGTTTAAATAGTAATTTGATGGTAAATTTCCATCCAATTTCTCTACATTATTGAAGTTGGTAGAGCTAGATATTATGGAGAGTTTTAATAAAAGACACCACTAAATGAGTAGGTGAGCCAAAAATAAATCTTCAGATCAGATGTCAAGATTGTGGTTCATTCTTGGAAAGAGTTTAAAACCTTAATAGCTTGGTCAATTGTATTTGGCTGGCAAAAATCATGATATTTTTCAAAAGTGGAATATTACCTCTTCACACTTTTGAAACCTACAGGCTAATCTTTGTGAGTCATAGCTTTTCTTTTTATGTCCCTGTTGCACCTTTGCTTGGTTGAATGAGGTTCAAGGGCGTGTACACTATGACTTTCTTATTTGAAATTTTTACGGTAATTTTGGGGGTAATTTTGGTTCTCTTGTTCCGAATCACGGGCTGACATCCTTTGTTTTTGAGCTCAAATAAAGAAGATTGGAGCTTCTTTGGCTGGTTTTTAACATTTGAGACCGTTCTTGAACAGTTAATCCACAGAATTCAGCCAGATATCGCGAAGGCACATCTGAAAAGCGCCCCTTCATATTCTCTTATACTCCTGAGTATAATTAATCTAATAGAAATGATAGTAAATGGCCAAGTTGAATTTTTCATCGATTTATTAGCTAAAATCACCAGCTTACTTCTTCAGATTTCCTGTAGCACTTTTGAAAAAGAATTATTCAGGCTTAACTAACATCATGAAATACCAAAAAAATGGCTCAATGGCTTTGAAATTTCCACAAAGGCATCTAAAGCCACAGATTTCCATTTTAATGGTGATTTAGGATGTAAGACTAGGGCTTTATCAAACAAAATGGGAAAATGAGTAGGTCAGTTCTATGTAAATTATTCAAAAAGTATTTAAGATAAAACAGAACCCTAGATTAAATCTTTGGTGGGGGTATTTTAAAAAAGCCAAGACTTTGAAATACACAAGTAAAATCTACTGTATGGTCATTATAGAAAAAGAAAGATTATTCCTTAAAGTTTGTTTTTCTGAATAATCTACTCGAAGTATATCTTGCATCCCAGAAACAGCAATAAATATGAGAGTATCCAAATATGATCATGAAGTCCATCACTTTTTGAAAGAGAGTAAACAGTAAATGTAAAGTACAACAGTTTTTATAGCTACAAGAGAAGTTCTTTTTTCAGCTGTCATACATTCCTAATGGGGAAAAAAGGAAGGAATAATGCAATTGATATTCAATTTATGTTGAAAGACTATTCAAAAAATGTAAAATTATAATGATAGTATTCACCCAGGGTAGAATCATAGGGATATGAGAAACTTTGGGGAGTATTTTTGACTCTTCAATGGAGTGGGACTATGGTTTTTCTCATTGGAAATCCATTTCAATAAAAATTTACTTTGTGAAAGGTGCTCCTGAGAGATGACTTCAGGAATCATCTGGGAAACGAAAGGCAAAGGAAGTTTACCCGAGCTAAAATTCATATTTATACCAAAAAAGACCACATCATTCACCAAGTAAGATTCCAAATGAATAGAGAAAAAAGTATAAATCTAGTTTATTGGGATCCTTTCCAGATGGATCCTCCTTTTTCTCACCACTAAAAAAATATGGACCCCATCAACAAAATTTGATTAATATTCTAAAATACTGAATATACCTCATGATTAGCATGAATTATCGAATGAAGGTACAAAGAATGTTATGATTACGTAATGGATAGCCCATATACACCAAAATATGTGGGACCTCAAACGCCCCTGATTAGATTTAGTCCACATAGTATTAGTACTCATGTTAAATTGGGATCACGAAAGGATTAAGAAATGACTCCAAATTGATACTTATTTGGAAAATTTCAAACTTTATCTCTGTAGTTGATGTTTCAATTTCTCACTCCACCCTATAGACTCACATATCTTTATTCAAACAATTTAGTATACGCCATAACTGGGGCTTATTAAAGAATTGAGATGCAAGCATAAAGTCAACCTCACTGCTCAAATTTTTCAACATTATTCAGGATTCATTTGAAACTATCTATAGACCTCTATTTCTTATTATGAAAAGGAGAAATAATAAGTAAGTAATTGAATGTGGGAAATGAGAATTTAACACAATTGAGATAACAGATAAAATTAAGATAAATGATATAATTAAATTGAAATCATTATTCATATTTTTTAATCTTAAAAGAAAATATTGGCCTGTACTTTGAAAAATTCTTCAAAGAACTAGCATAAGAGAGATTTTGGAAGAATTAGTAGAAATGTATTCCAATATAAAGCTTCTTCAATTAACCATCATATTTACCATATTTGAATCTACTGATCTCTTGTGAAAATTTAAAATTACCAGAATACCCAGATTCAATTCAATTCAAAAAACTAAATAAAATAATATCAAAGCACCAAGTAGCTTGAGAATACTCATCAGAAAATCAGAAACCACAAATAATTTTCCTGGACTCAAATAATGTGAATGGTCCTTGTGAAACATTATGAAGCTCTGGGAAAATACAATTTTCCCTCAATAAAGACACCTTCAAAGAGCTCACCTTACGTTAATTAGGAATGTAATGGATTATAATTAAATTTCAAACTGTTGAAAAAAATAGTAAGGGAGGAAGGGTTAGAGAAATATTTCTTATTTTTAATAACACTAACCAAAATCCTGGAGTCTGAGAGACAATGAAATTCTTTTAAAAACCCAAGCTATTTGAGCTAGAATTATTCTTTCGAAGCTCTAAAAGCTTTCATGCAACAAATAAAGACAAAATTAAGAGAAATTTTAAGGGATATATAATATCAACACACCTTCATGCTTTTTATAATTGATTATTTTTTGCCGTTGCAATAAATCAAGCTTTAAGAATGAAATAAGTAGCTTTATTAAGCTATATTGCTCACCAATAGTTCTTATTTGTTGAGAAATAGGAAGATATTCCTTTTTTAAATTCTGCATAATTTGATTCCAAAAATACCAGAAAGCCTAACATCTCAAAATTAATGTTGATGAATAAAAAAAATTATTTTTCAATTAAAGTTCATGTTTCCATTAGTCATGAGAAAAACTGTTTGAAAATTGATACCTTGTAAAAAAATACAAAAGCGTCTTTCTTTAATGATATATCATCAACTAATGCTGTTATTGAAGCACAAATTATGATCATTCTGCAGATGAAAAAAAATATCATTTAAGATTTGGTTAAATATTAATAATCTGTAAATCCAAAACATGAAAGTTTCTTAAGCTAAAAAATTGGAGAATTGAGAGGTCTCATATCTTCTCAGTATAAATGAACTAACCTCCCAGAAATTATTCATCATATGATAATTTGAGGTTGAGCCTAAATGTCCATCCTTCTTTCCATACTAAAACGTATGGGCGATTAATTGGAAGTTCCATGTAAGAATTATGAAAATATAGATAAGTTGAATAGAAAGATTCTTTTGAAAAATACATTGAGATCAAAAAAAAATTAGTTTTTATTCAATTCATATGAATTATAAAAGAACTCTTATGTTGAAAAATTAAGAAATATTTCTTAATTTTTGTCAAAGGCTACTGGACTTTTCAAAATGAAAATGAGTATTCTAAGAAAGCTGAAAATTGAAATATTTTCTTAAATTGGGGATTATATTTTTGATTTCTTACATTAGAAATTCCAATGTCCTCCATGTTCTTACTAAGTATAAATCTCAATGATAACCACATAGGCAAAATAAAATGATTTTGTGAAAATTATCAATAAACAAGGAAGTTGTGTGAATTTCAGGGTTTTATTTTTTAAAAATATTTTTCTAGGATCTTCCTATGAAAAACTTGATGATATTTCTATTTATAAGAAGTACTCTTAGTGTCCTTATGAGATATAATGAAAGAGGCTTATTGTAAAAACAAATCAAGAGATAACTGCTTAATTCTTTCTTTTAACTTCTATAAGCTACTAGTTGCTAAATAAGAAGGAATTAATTGTCTACTATAATCAATTAAAAGGAGTTTTAATCCTAAGGCTTCTTATTGAAGTAGTATGGAATTCTTTTTGACTTAAAAATTATATTTTATGAGAGTATTGAAATTAAAGTTTTGAAAAGACTACAGATTTGGGATAAAACACTTTGAGATAATCGTGAATCACTCACTGATATTTCAAATATCCCTTGAAAAGAGTTTGGAAACTTGCTCAATGAATATTTTATGGATTTGAAGAATCAAAAGTTGATGGAAACACGCTGATGAAAAAATTGTAGCTAGAATACAACTGAAATGTTTTTATACTTTGATTGGAGGCAATTTTGATTCATTTGGAAATATAAAAGTGTATAAGAATGATTTATAACTAATATTCACTTCTTGTCTCAAATATTTCTTAATTTAACCAAGGGATAATAATTAATAATTGAAAAAACAGAAACAGTAGGCTTCTTTCAAGAACAAATCAGCTCATAGAGGCAGTAAATTCTTTTGAATGAAGGAATTCGTTTTTCAAAATCCGATTACACTTTTTGGATTAATGGTGAAATCACTTTTTCTCCAACAAAACTGTGATGATTACCTAATTAAGTGATTTGATGTGGCTACCAACTCATTTGTAGTTGAGATATAATAAGTTTACCGCTGGGAATATTTTTTTCTTTCAAAGGAGAAATTTATTCCCCTAATGTATAAATTTGATTATTTGTTTTTATCACAGGCTGTATTTTGTGTTAAATTTTGAAACTCCATTGTTTCTTATGGAATCAAAATAAATGGACTGTAATTGAAATTTTTAGTTGAAGTTTTGAATTCAGGATTCTTTTTTTGGTTTGCATTAAAGAATCTTAAATTGGTCCTTCATTCCCCATAGATATTCATTGAGAGTTGTACTTTTGATGAGATTTTGATTGTTTAGCTCATTTTCTACATGGTGCAAGTAAATAGCAAAGTAAAGGCTGGTTGACCTTGGATAATTTCATGGATACTAGTGCAACAAGGGACTATATAAATTCTCTTGGGCTTATATATTGGAAATAATCGATAGTAGGAATGGCTACAGAAGGAAGTGGTTCCCATTACCTCCTTCTCAAGCTAAAGGAGGATCTCATTTTCTATCGTTGCAGTATTTACAGGGACTTAGCCTTAGTAAAAAAGGTTAAAAAAGCTCATTATTGACAAATAAACTTGTTATTGGCAATTTACCCAAGGTCTAGAGCTTGTCACACCCCAGAGGAAGCAGAAATTGAGGTACACTGGTTTTCTTGGACGTCTTTTGTCAACCTTACCTACTTTTACATCAAAATAGTACTTCAGGCTTCAGTACTAATATTCACAATAGTGGAGCAAAACGTTTTGTGAAAATATGGTTACTTCAAGTCCTACCATCATTGATAAGACTAAATTTATGGTTCATGTAGCCTGGGGATTCTCAGCATCATATTTGTTTATGTAAAAATGGAAAAAGAAAGTCTCTTATAGACCCCATTTAGTATTGATCATGAGGTGGTGAAGTATTTTCTATCTTAAAACCCCACAGATTTAGTATGGGCTTATAGACCATATGGGTTTACCCTTGGTGAAATCTTTTGTAGAATCCAAATCTTGTCTTAGATCCATGGATTTACTTGATAAAAAATGTTATTAATCTTTTTATTCAATAAAATGAGAAATATCACATATGAATATGACTTATGGTTTTTGCATTATTAAAAGTTCATTTGAAGTTTTTGTGGCCTATCTGGATATGTAAAATATATGATATTTTTATGAATACATAAAATGGGACTTTTAATGAGGTGATATTTCAAAATTTGTAATATCAAGAGGGGGATTTTATTTCATTTAAACTCCTTACTTCCATTCATTCGACAGGGCTTTTTGATAAAAAGGGGACTACTTAACATTTTATTCATGTAGATAAGGCTGTAGCTGTTTGTTAACTTTAACTTTAATTTCATTTTTTGACAAAATTGGAGGAAGTCTCTGGTATTATAATGTATTTTTAATTACATCTTTCAGAAGATCTAACAGTGAAACTAATGAAGTCAAAAAATTTCATCATTCCTCACTAGAATATGTTTTGAAAGTTTTTTATTTTTATTTGAAATCTTAGAAAGCACCAATGCTTGATTATTGGTTATTCCTGACAGTATTTACTAAATGAAATTTTACTATAGCTACCTTAGAGCAGATATGCCACATGCTGGCAAATATTGTGTCAGATAAGCACGTGAAACAAATACGACTGTACTAAGTATTAACAAAATACGTCTTGAGATACTAATTTTCATTTTTATATTCCCTCTGCATCTCCAGATCTGTATTCCAATATCTACTCCAGATGACCTCCCCATCCACAACTTTTACTTACGTTTATGTCCAAAATTTACCAAGTCTTTCTTTTTTAACCCCAATCTTTATTGTTATATTTCACTAAATCAAAGAATACCTCTTTTTCCGATACTATTTCCATTCCGGTTTGTTGGAGTATTCCACCATTAAACGGTACTTTTCCTCTTTTTTAACATTTCATTTGATATGTGTTGTACTATTTAAATGTACTGTTTTACTTTTATACCGAATAAAATTAAAACATTATTTTGTTAACTTTATTCTTCTGTATTCACTGTACAGTGCCCTGCCATAAGTATGCAAACGCTTTTAAAAAAAAGAAAGCTGTATTTTTTTGGCTGCGCAGCCAAAAATCTCACGCGCACATTCTGACACGCACAAGTCAAAGTCACAATTTTAAATTGCCAAAAAAAGCCAAAACACTAATTAAAAAAAAAAGACACCTTTGTTTTTGGGTTTCTAAACAATACATGAGTTGACACAAAAACTTAAAAATGAAACAAAGCTAAGCAAAACAAAAAAACTTATTAGCTTAAGTCAAGTCAAATAAGCTATGAGAGAAAGAGAAAACTGACCATATAAGAATGATGGTCCTAGTAAGATGTTGGACCACCACTCTGTGCAATAACCATTTCCATTTGCCGTTGCATCGAGAGTAGCAAGTTGTCCAAAGTATTGCAAGGAACATCATCCCAAGCTGATTGGATGGTGACCATTAATTCATCGATTGTTTGTGGTTGATAGAGTTTGCTGATGGCACTCTTCATGATCTTCCACACATTCTTGATTGGGTTCAGATCAGGTGAGTGAGCAGGCCATTGCATTTTTCGGATCCCATGTTGTCGGCGCCATTGATTGCTGAGAGTTTCTGTGTAGATCAGGGCATTGTCATCCATGACAATAAGCCGGTGTCTTCCCATTATCCAGGGTGCTTGCTCCATTTGGCTGATGAAAGGAAAGAGAACTGGTTGGTAAACTTGGCAAATCAGTTGAGCCGACGTCATTTGTCCCTCAAGAAATGCTATTCTCAATCGATCGGCCGTACAAATTCCCCCCCAGACCATGATCATTTGATGTCCAGAGCGGTGATTGATGGCTAAGTTCTTCAATAGCCACTTCTCTTGAGGATTGCGCCATACACGGACTCGGTTGGCTTTCTTGCCTAGCTCAAAAAGCTGATTTGTTGGTCCACAAAACCTTTGCCCAATCTTCAATTCCCCAGTGCACATGAGCTTGAGCAAATAGCAGTTGGGCTTGAAAATCTTGTGGTTGAAGGTAAGGATTTCTTGGTGCAATTCTTGATGCCTTACCTAGCTTGTGGATCTCTCACTGAATAGTTCTGGTTGAAATGTTCTCAGTCAACAAGTTTGTAACTTGAGCAACAGTAAGACGATGGCAACAAGTGTTGATTTGGCTAAGCTGACGTCAGTCACAATGCTTTAAGATTGTAGGCAATCCGGTTTTTTGTTGGGTTTGCACTGTGCTGATTTGTTGATATTTTGAGACGGTATTGTAGATTGTTGTAAGAGGGACCCCAGCTAATTGGCCAATGGCTCGGAAGGATAACCCTGCTTGATGCATTCCTACAATTTGTCCACAAGTTTCAATGTCCAGATAAGGAATGATCTAAAATGAATAAAAACGATTAGAATGATTTCCAAAGAAAAGAAAAGAAAAGTGAAGTGGAAAAAGAACAAATGGGTAGACAGTTATCAGTTGGGTGTTTGCAAGGCATCAGGTGATGCTCTTGAAATAGCCCAATCTGCATGATTGGACTGTTTGATAAAGCAAAATGATCTGAGATGAAAGAGAAAGAAACAAACAAAAAAGAAAAAAAAGGAAAGATTGATTAAAAAAGGGGGAGAGACTTGAGAAAGAAGAGACGCGCGAGCCAAGATAAGATGCAACGAATAGGATGGCAGGAACGCGCGCATGCTGTGTGCAGCCTGTATGCACAGAGGCCCTGACCCGTGTTTGCATACTTATGGCAGGGCACTGTACTCTTCAATATATAAAGAGTCAGTCTCTCACTGTAAATAAAAAAGAAGAAGAAAATATATTATCAGAAGCAAAAACTATTAAATAATATTGTCATTGTCATTGTTGCTGCATTATTGGGACCACTACCTCAACACGGTTGACCCAAAATAGTCCCTTCTGATTTTGAAACACATTTCATATTTTATTTGTTACTAGAGTTCAGGATTGGCTTTGCCAACTTTCAAAAAGAGAAAAAAGTTTGCAATAAAACCAAAGCAATAGCCTAATTTTAATGTGCAAATGACTTTACAACAACGTTTGTTACAGATTGCGCATTTGCTTTCCCATGCCCACACACCAAAACATTTTCTTTGTTATTTGCTTGTGAGAGCGCCACATACATTTGCCCAAGAGAAAATACATCTGTACTCAAGTATACCCCTACATGCTCAAATGACTGACCTTGTGCCTTATTAATAGTAATTGCATATGCCAATTCAATCGGAAATTGATATCTACTGAAGCAAATACCATATCTTTTGTTTTCTTTGTGCTGTAGCTTGATCTTTGGCAAAAAAACTGTATTTCCCTTGTGCCAACCGGTCAATTTTGTGCACAAAAGCACATGGGGTCTCATTTTTCAAACTAATAGCCTTGTGCCATTGCACAAACCTTTGGAAATGTTAAGATTTTGTAAAAGTATAACTGGTGTCAGTTGCTTAAAGTCAATTTTATGTCTTGGAAACCCAGGCACTTGAGCACTGTTCAAGATTTCCACAGGCACATCATTGAAGTAATTGTCGTGACAAATGTCAACAGAGAATGAAATGTATTTCTGTGATTTCAATCGTCCCAACATTAATGAATTTATGTCATGAACACTTGAATTCAAGGGTGTTACTATTTCACAGCATTGAAAATAGTCCATTACCATTTGTCTTGTTCCCCTAGATAAAATTGTAAGAAAAAAAACTTAAGGAGGCAGGACTACAATTAGTCTTTATCCAACAACAAGAACAGGGAGAGACACAATCAAACCTATAAGCAATAGCAATGAGAAAAAAGGATGATTATTTCAAAAAAAGGAAACAAAAACGGAAGAATCAACAAGTAAGAACCTTAAGGAGGCAGGACTAGAATTAGTCTTTAGCCAACAACAGGAACAGGGAGAGACACAATCAAACCTATAAGCAATAGCAATGATAAAAAAGGATGAGGATAGACTAATTACAATTTAAGGAGTCTTTATATAGACTAGCCAAGCTATCTCATTACAAGATCTATTGCATATGCTAAGAGGAGACATACATGAAAGGTAATCTTAGAGCAGGGAATATAAGGTGAATAATAACTGTGTGAAATCTACTAGATGATTATGGATAAGCATAAAACCACTATGAGAGGTGTAAGTGAATATTTTTCTAAGAGTACGTATTGATATGAGGTGAGCCCTTTTTATTCTTTCACTCCCCCATACTTGTTAATTCAGGATTGGATAAAATGGAATTGAGGTGAGGTATGTATTGGCCAGAGGCACATTCCTAGTGAGCAAGTCAGCTGGCATTTTTGCTGTAGGAAGGTATCTGAGTTGAAGGTATTTTTGTTCTAATAGAGTTCTAATGAAATGAAGTCAAAAGTCAATATGTCTTGTTCCGTGATGATAAATAGGGTGGAACGCAATGGCTATGGAGCTCCGATTGTTGGAATGAAGTACACATGACAGCTCTTTATTAGTTGATTCATAAACTAGTTGTTTAATCCAGGATAAGTCTTGAGCTTATTTGGTTCATGCATTATACTCAGCTTTGGCTGAGGACAGTGCTACAACTTTTTGCTTATGTGCTCTCCATCCCAGAGCACCATGGAAATAAACAAGGAAACTGGAGAAGGATTTCTTTTCAGTTCCTCCTCCCCAGTTGGAATTGGTGAAACCATATATATGAGAGTGAGGGTGCATTATTTGGTTCCTTCCTAGATTGAAGGGGAATTGAAGAGTTCCTGAATGATATTTTAACATATGGACTACTGCTTTATAATGTTCATCTTTCTGATCTTCTAAGAATTGAGACAAGAAGGAGGTGGCAAATGACAAGTCTGGTAGGGTGCATTGTACTAGGTACTGGAGTAAACCTACTGCTCTTATGAAGTTAAAAGGAGGAGGTTCTACAGGTTTTTCCTCCAAGTTCTTCAAATCTTTGTAGTTACTTGGTGAAGGAGCTGATGGTGGTCAAACTTGATTTACGTTTAATTCATTGAGGATTTGATGGGCAAATTTATCTTGGATCAGACATATGTATTCTTTTTTCTGTCTGATTCTAATCCCTAAGGCATGCTTGACATTTCCTAAATCTTCCATTTCAAAAAATATTTTGATTTGTTTCTTCAATTTTTCATTCCAAGTCCCTCTGAAGATAAGATTGTCTACATGGACAAAAAGCAGGAATGGATTTTTTTGGCCTGTGAGTAAAATAGACACAGATCAGTGAAGCAGGGAATCAATCCTATGGAGATAGAGTGTTTTTGAGGACTTTGTTCCAACAGCAAGGGCTTTGTTTTGAACCATAAAGAGACTTGTTGAGCAAAAATACATCAGTTTCTGAATATTCAAAATAGCCTGGTGGTCGGAAAATGTGTAGGGTTTCTTCTGGTTTTCCATTCAAGAAAGCCCATCAAACATCCATTTGTTCAATCAGATATTGGTTAATGTGGCAAAGTGTAAGTAGTAGTCAAAGAGAACAAAGTCTTCCTTTTGGTGAGAATACCTCTAAATAGTCAATTCCTTCTTTTTGATTGAATCCCCTGACGCACAACCTAGCCTTGTATTTGGATAGATTTCCATCTTCATTGGTCTTTTGCTTGAACACCCATGTAGTACTCAACAGTTTTATGTTCTGATCTGGCCTGACTGGTGACCAAAAATTATGAGTGGTCATGTTGATTAATTCAGCTTTGATTGCATTTTTCAATTCTTGGCTATCTAATCCATTTATGGCTTCTAGGTAAGTCTTTGGGTCAAGAGAGAGGTGGTCTGCTAGATTTGCATGGTGTCTTTGCTGTCTTTGGTGAGTAAGAACATTTCTAGGATCACCAACATCTCCCAGAATTTCATTTTGTGCAATTGATTCATTTTCAGGTACCCACGAATATCCCTTGACAGTGGGTTGTTGAGCTTGGATTACAGGTGGATCTTCTATTGAGGGGTTCTTTAAGTTTTTGCGACTCATTTTGTCTTCTGATTGAACATTTGGATCATTAGAAATAGAATTTTCCTCAATTGGGAAAGTTTCCGTTTCATTTGGGACTAAAATAAAGGAATGATGATAAGCTGAGGTATCTCCTATTTTTAGAAGAGGAAATTTGGTTGGAAGAAATTTAACATGATGACTAATTTTAACGTTACCTGCCCCTGAGTCCATAACTTGATAAGATCGATGTGTCTCTCCATATCCTAAGAAGATTCCTTGACTGCCAGACTCATCAAATTTTCCACCTAATTTTTGTTTGCGAATGATCACTAAACATCCAAATGGTTGGAGATGTTTGAGGGAGGGTTCTTTATTATACCATCTTTTGAAGAGGATTTCAAAATTTATATTCTTTGAAGGAGTGAGATTTTCTAAATAAACTGCTGTATTGGAAGCTTTGGCCAAAAAAGAAGAGTCTAATCCAGCGTCTTTGAGTAGACATCTGATTTTGTTGATAGTGGTTTGATTACCTCTTTCAGTGAAAGGATTTTGTTCAGGAGTATATGGTGCCGTAGTTAAATGAGAAATTCCATTTTCTTCAAAGAATTCTCTAAGCTTGGTATTGAAAAACTCAGTGCCATTGTCTGAGACAATATTGGCAACTTTGAGGTTTGATTGTTGTTGAATTTTGAGTATTTCTTTGGCTTCTGCTTTTGAGTTTAGGAAGAGAATCCATCAAGGATTTTGAAAATATAAGATGCACCTGAGACTGATGGAGGAGAAATAGGACCACATAGATCCATGTGGAGTAATTCTAGTTTCCAATTAGCTTGTGGAAAACTTCCAGAGAATGGTACCTTAGTCATTTTGCAGGTGGAGCACGTAAAACAGTGTAATTGAGGGATGTTTTGGTTTGGGAACATTTTACGAAAGTATTCAAGAGAGGGGTGACCAGCCGCTTGGTGAAGGATGATAAGATTCCTTGGAGCTATTGAGACAGATAGTTCTTTGGGAGAATAATACAGATTGAGATTTCCTGAGGCTATTGATCCTGTTACAATCTGCTTCATTTCTTGGTCAATAATTTCAAATTTCTCTATGATGAGTAGTTTAATACTATGGTGAGTTTTAAGGAATATTGCCATACTGATGAGGTTTGTTGCAAGAGAGGGAATATAGAGAGTGTTGGAGAAGGTAAGGATAATATTTTTAAATTCGAGTTGGATTGTACCATGTCCTAATGACCAATAACTGACCCATCTGCAAGTTTGATCTCTTGCTTCTTCATTTCAATAGATTGAAAGTATTCAAGGTTGTTCACCATTGAAGTAGTGGCACCTGAGTCCAGAACAAAAGAGGAATTACTGGGAGAGTTATTGCTTTCTAGGAGAGCTTTGACTGGTTTGTCAATCTTTGGCCGTTTTTCAGGGTGTAGTTTCCAACAGTCTTCTTCCAAGTGCTGAGCTAAAGGATTATAATGATTGTTGGTACATCTATTGATTGCTTTATTTTGATTTTGATTTTTGTTTCTTTGTGCTGTCAAAGCCTTTTCTAGTTTCATTGTCATCTTCAGTTTGTACAATGTAGGCATGTAGTTCTTCAATTGTATCTTTCAAAGATGGGGTAACTTTTTCTATTTCACATTTTTTGAGCCATAGTCCACCAATGGTCTTATAGTCTTCAGGGAGATTTGCAATTGTCCACATAGCAACTACAGAGTCTAGAAGAGTCGATGGCTTTACTTTTTTGTTGTCTATTAGGCTGCAGAGTTGTTTTGTGTTTTCATGTAGCTTGTTTAAGACTTCTTCTAATCTGTTTTTCTGTAGGTGAGTTGAGAATATTCTCTTTAGGTATGTGGTTTGATTTTGTATTGTTTTGGGTTAATAATACTTGTCAATACTTGTCCAAAGGATTATTGGATTGTTATTTGCTTCAGAGGAAAATTGAGCAGCAATTTTGACATCGCAGTTTATACAGATAATTTCAAATGCTAAGTCTCTTCTTTCAGGATCCAATTTATCTCTATCAGCGGCTATTTTGATGCTTTCTGTTCCTGTAGCAAGAGCGTAGAGTCTTTTGAATGTGAGGATGGATTTCATTCTGACCTTCCAATTGAGAAAGTTGCTACCAGACAGTTTATACTTCTCTTCTAGTTCTATACTGTATTCAACCATCTTGAAGAGATACGATGATGTCTTAATATCTGTGTTATTTCTTCAGAGAACCGGTCTCATAATCTGTAAAAAAAAAACTTAAGGAGGCAGGACTAGATTTAGTCTTTAGCCGACGACAGGAACAGGGAGAGACACAATCAAACCTATAAGCAATAGCAATGAGAAAAAAGGATGAGGATAGACTAATTACAATTTAAGGAGTCTTTATATAGACTAGCCAAGCTATCTCATTACAAGATCTGTCGCATATGCTAAGAGGAGACATACATGAAAGGTAATATAAGATGAATAATAACTGTGTGAAATCTACTAGATGATTAGGGATAAGCATAAAACCACTATGAGAGGTGTAAGTGAATATTTCTCTAAGAGTACAGTACGTATTGATATGAGATGAGCCCTTTTTATTCTTTCAAAAATGTTTTCAAGGTCTCCATAAACAAATGCTGTCAAAGCTTGTTTCAAGGAATCCAAACTTTCTCAGAATCGCGATTTGAGGTGAGAAAGTTTTACTTTTTCTACATCAGATTGTTGCAAGGCCCCATCGCCAAGCTGTTGCAGCCATATTGCAAAATCATGGGAACCTTTAGTAACAACGCCGCTTTTGATTCCCAACCGCAAATTTTGTCTCAACAAATGTTGTGTTAAGTGCTTCCAAATGTATGACTTTTTCAAATAGGCCACAGCCTGGTCATAGATAGTCACATTCTTTACGATAGGCAAAATTTGCCTAAAATCACCTGAAAACAACACAGAAATTCCCCGAAAAGGCCTCTCAGATTTCCTCAAGTCTTTCAGCGAGCGATCAACTGCTTCACCAGCATATCGGTGTTGCCTCGATATCTCACCCCAGATAATCACATCAAGATTTTTCAACGATTGAGCTTTTTTGATCACTTGGCAACCAACTGCAAGTTGAGTCTTCTTGAACATTCAAAGGTATCCCAAACGCTGAGTGTGCTGTTGTTCCATTGAGTAAAAGTAGTGCAGCAATTCCTGAAGCGCAAACGGCAGCCACATTCAGCTTGAGCTTTTCACATTCCAACAGGATGCAATTGAGGAGAAAAGTCTTTCCAGAGCCTCCAGGACCATCCAAAAATCCCAGGTATTGTGTTGAAGATCCAATGACATTCTTTAATTTTTCAAAAATTCTCTTTTGCTCATCAGTTAATGTGTCTGCATTACAAACTTCAATAATTTTACATTTTGGAGCCTGTATACCTTGTTCGGATGATTCAAAAGCATTGAGATTTGATAAAACAATGTTCAACCCAACCTGTTGAAAGGTTCTATTGTGTAAATCGAGCTCCTTTTTAAGCAAAAATAAACAGTAGCTGTGAACATCTTTTGCTGACGGCTCCTTAATTACTCCCTTTGTCTTCAAATTTTATTTGCAATCGTCTGACAAAAGCTCCGTATGCCCTTGAAGCAACAGTGTTGGATTTGAGGGTGGACTGTGAACCAGAATCATTATAAACATCTCCCGTAATCTTGCTCCACTCATAAACTCCCCAGCTTTCATAATGCATAACCTGTAGTCGTTATCTGATAGCAGAAGGCCACTTGCATTGGCTACTTGCCTATAGGTTGAATAAGTAGTGCCTCGAATTCTTTGCAAATCCTCAAATTACTGAACATTGCGCCGATGCAATAATAGCAGGCGCAAATAATACCGCTCACCCTCTGATATTTTAGCAAAAAAATAACGCCCAATCGAGCCTTGAGACTTGACTCTTCCCATCCATTCTTTTCTTTTCTTACACCAGTAAAAATACTGTGGCACTTCGTGATAAAATAGTTTCCTCGCATGAATTCCTTTCCCCACTGCATTACAGCGGTTGAGTTTGAAGAATTCAGTCAGTGTCGTCTTTTTGGCAGAACCTGTAACTATTTTTTCAATTGCACCTGCTGCGTCTCAAAAGTATACAAGTTGCTTATCCTCCAAGTGTAGCGATAACCTCTGGATAGAAGGTTCTCTCCCTGACATGTGAAACTGGAACAAACTCCATGTTGCTATACATAATATAAGTATTAAGTCAAAAGAAGATTGTTACTTCTAAGATGGTAATTACCTTCTGACGGTCCAATATAATGGCCATTGACAAATGAGGTTGTTTCATCATCAACCTCCAAATTTAATGCTGACTTGTCCTCCCCTTTACAAATGTATTTATAAAGATATTTCAATGCTTTTATACCATAAGGTATCTCAACATTGATGTGGCATTGATATCTCAATGAGAGGTATTTGTTATAATGTATGACGTCCTCATTTGTATAGATATGAGATCCACTTGTGAAGGAAGACCCTTGGTGGCGGCGGTATACAGGGTATGCATCATTGGAGATTGATGTTTCTGCTGCATATGGCTTTGGATACCCCCATTTGAATCCATGATTGGTCCAACAACATGAGCCTTCTTGGCAAGGGGCATGTAACATACTTTTTGTTACAATCGAGAAAAGGTCATTTTCTTGCTCTTGATCAGGAATCTCTGCACAAACTAATGCATCATTGTCCCTAACTGTCTTTGGAATTCTGCTTTCAGCTAAGATCATTATGATATGGGCATGAGGAAGCCCCCGTTTCTGAAACTCAATGGTGTAAACATATGAGACCACACTTCCAAGCCGTTTATTTACTGTCAAATCTCGCAACAATACGTTTAGTCTTAACTGGAAGATGCGTGAAACCAAATCAGGACGGTCCGATGGAATTTCATTGTTCTTCAGTGTGGCTTGAATTTCTGGCCACTTTGGGTTTGCTGTAATTGTAATCAAGAGTGATGGTCTGCCAAAATGCTTTACCAAGGCCATCGTATCCTGGTGCAACTGAATCATAGCCCGTGGCCTACCTATGAAAGTGGATGGTAATACTATTTTCTTACCATTGACATCTCCTTCACCCTTGAGTATTTCTGTTAAGCCCTGATACATATTGACTCTTAATTTCTTTTGATTGGATCTAATATATTGCAACCTTGACCTCTCAACACAAAGATATAGACAAACAGCAAACTCCTGGAAAATCCTTTAACTGCGGAGTGGTAATGAAACAACATCCTTGCGGTCAAAAAGGGGGTATGCAGACCACTTTCTTTGGCTAACCTTCAAAGATTTAACTATTAACGCAAATTCAGTTAGCTTTTCAATGATATTCAAGAAGTTGTTTCAATTCTCACAGCTATCACTTTGAAAGGCATTTGGGTGCCAATGCTGCTCTCCGTGAGGAAAAAGAATTGGGTAGCGTAATGCAAGATAGGCAGAATCGTAATTGTGAATGTGTTGAAGAGAACCACTGATACAATGTAGTAAAATATCATGAGGTGCATGGGTCTTGTCTCCATCTTTGAAAACCATAGCTACCTGGATTACTGTTGGAAAATTATAAGTGTATTGACTAAGTTTCCTTCCCTCCAATGTCTTAAGAGAAAACATTTGCTCTATATTTTAACCCATAATGTCTCTTGCTACGCAGTACGTTTTGACATCTGGGTTAATTTTTGACAGGTAATTTTGCCAGTCATGCAAAATATTGTGGTCAAGATCGTGCCCAATGTTTTTGATTTTTTTTTTCACCCCATCCTCCTTTCCATCACCAACAACAAAGATTTTAGCAAATCTGGCATCATCTTCATTCATGGGGAATATCAAACCAATAGTGATGCAACCCGCCCCCGACTCTGAAACAGTAAGGACCATGGCCTTGAACTGATTCATCAAAATGTACACCTAGTGATTTAAATGACAGGCTATTATTATAGACCCGCAAGTTTTCACAGAATGCTTTTCCACATGTAGGTATAAGGTCAGAAATCTCATTCAAGAGCAGGGAATGATTCACATTAGCACACTTACTTTTAGAACCATTGAAGAACATTTCAAGTAAAAAAGGGTGAAAGTGCATTTTTAATACTCTATCATGAGGAAAATGAATTTCACCTGTTGACAACATATTGTATGTTTTGAGGTTTTCTTTGTTCAATCAGTTCTATTTTTTTTTCCCGTCCAATGCAAAGCACCACATGATTTGCAAATATCACTACAATCCCCAAGCTTCAATGGAAATTCCCACTGGAATCGGTCATAAATATATTTTTGAGTGTTCTTTTCAGGAACTACCACTTCCAGGCCCTGATGTACCATGCTATTTGAATGGAAGGTCTCAAAAAATTGTGATAACCATTGTGCATTAATAACCCCAACTTGCTTACTTTTCGAGATTGCACTCATTTTTCCATTGGAGAGGATTCAAAGCCATCAAGAATACTGGTGTTATTGCAATTTGAAGTGGGTTTATTATGAAATTTACAACACTGTTTATGATGTTGATGAGCTTGTATAAATATTTTCAATTTAAGTGAGTAGAATTTTGTTGTAAGTTAAATTTTGTCTATAAGTTTCTACAAACAAAACAACAGGGGCACAGAAGAAAATAGAATCAAACTAATATATGTATTTTTTTGGATATATAGTTTCCGCAAATAAGCAGCTCCTTATTCCCCTGAATTCCCACCAATGTGTCATGTCCTAAGAGTAGTTCTTAATTGCTTTCGAACATCTGAAACAATTGACTTGTAAGTCCAGTTTTTTCCATAAGTGTTTTTAAAATTGACATCTTGATAAAAACCTACTTCACTAATTTCTCCATCTTCACTGTTTTCTCTTTTGCATTTAGAGTTGAAATCTTTTTCTAGCTTAATAACAGGTTCATAATCAAGGTTTGAATGATCTCCCTGGCCTTCTGATTGCCTCCTGTTTTCAGATTTATCTTCAAAAATTCTGCTACCAGATTGGATTGTATACTCCTGCATTTGACTGAAATCCTTTCTTGATTTCTTTGTGGGACTAAAAACTTTCATGATCAGTTAGCAAGCTTGGCTTCAAACTGCGGCGAAAAGTTAACTCAGGGCTACAGACTTGCACTCTCCATATGATGTTTCTCTTTTTGTCTTCACCCTGGAAATTAAAAGTGGATGTTGTCCCAATGAGAGGCTCACACCAGTGACCTATATCATTAGTTGGAATTCAGTAATAGTAGACAACTTCAAAATTTTCTGCTGCATACCAGCACAACCCATGATTAATTGTCTTCATCCCAGTCAATTAGTTGACCTGAAACTCCTATCTCGCGACCAATTTGGAAAAGTCTGAAGAAGTTACTCGATTACCCCTTTTTCCTAATTATGTAGGAAACATTAAAAGTCACTTGTAATTGTTCCTGCACAGATTTTGTAAAAGATGCCTTTAGTGTTCATACATTCAGACATTGTTGCTCCAAGACTAACCTGCGGGTTCCACTCATTGTGTCACACTGTACAGAAAAGGATAGTTTCATTATTATTACCTATCTGGTGAGATTTCTCTTTTTGGTCAATCACAACACCAAATCCACATGTGTGTAATTTGTTTGCATATTCAACGCAAGTTTAATTCACTAATACTAACAATGCTGTACACTGAGGATTATAAACACCAATGTATGTATGTTCATATGCACTTTGACATATTCTAACTGGAGTGTAATATTTGCTTCCTGCTTGTAAGTCATTAGAGCAATTGGTATTTTCCAAGAGTTGCAGTTTGACCTCCTTAGTGTCATTGTTATCATTGTCATCAACATCATCAGTCAATAAGCCATCTGTGTTGTAAATCAATTTTTGCTTTTTCCTAACCTCTTCAAGGATGAATGAAATTAAAACAATTTCAAATCCATGGGTAAGCTTGCAACCATTTGACATTATCTGAGTTTCCTAGTTATAAAAGATTTCTGGACTATTATAATTTTGTTGGTTCAATTTGGTTTGGATAGGCACAGCATTAGAATGTAAGTAACATTTATATACATATGTGCTTTTCATCTGTTTGATTGTCTTTGATACACAAATGAAGTGCTTGGAAAGGGAACTATTCATTGTTGAGCTAAAGCAAAATAATGAAATTTTGCTTGATAAGGTAATGGTCTGTTGGAGAATTGATTGCAGTCACTTAATTCTTGGTCTTGGAAATGGGCTTTTGCTGCAGTAATCATTGTTATGTGTAGTCCCTGTTTTGGCATTTTCCAGAGCTTCTGGATGAGGATGTAACGTCTTGCAAAAAAGTGGATTGTCTGGTTAAAGCAATAGGTCATATTTCACTTAATAAATGAATGGCTATGTTGTAAGCTTAATTTAAATTAATTAATTGTTGGTATTGAAAATAACTTTCACACCAGTTGTCTGTATCATCCATATGTGTGGTTTCCTAAATTTGGCATTCAACCAAAATTTCCTAACAAGCAAATGACGTCTTGGGTCATTTTCCATCGTTAGTGTTTCAATTCTGGATGCTCTTTTCCATTTCAGAGTTCTAGCTTTTCATTAGCACTCAGAAACCTATTCCAGAGAATATGCTGTCCTATTCTGAGTTTGTATGTTGCTAAGTTAAGGTGGCAATCCAGATTCTTTTTTCTAGTCACAGTTTATTGAATCAGCAAAACACATGTCTCTCCAATCAAAATTTAGAAGATATAAGAAGGTCATAAGAAGTGCCACCCACCTCAACAAAGCAATAGTTTAAGGGTAAATGTATTGTCAAATTGATTGACACCTTATGTTTTTTAATATATTTAGATGATTTTGGACGTGACTATTGAAAAAACAAGTAATGTATTTCAAGCTTACATATGGATTTGGTCCCTCAATATATAGACCCATCCTTATCAATTGTCAAAGAGGATTCAATTAATGTCTATAATCCTATTCATTGTTTACCATTGGAACCCAATACTGGTTCCTACCATCTCGAAGTAATGGTTTTGGTTTTCAAAATATCATATGGATATGATTACAGTAAGGGAAGGTATAGCTTAAGAAATAAAAGGTGTGGGTCTGCCGATTATATCTCAGAGCAACAGCCTACAAAATAAAATGCAAAATTTAGGAGAATTAAATAATCTATCTATGGAAAGTTTGAAGTGTTTTTGACAGTAAATAAATAACATAAAAGGTATCTACGGATTCAATTTCAAGTGCAAGAATTCCAAGTCCAATTCATTAATCCTAAAATAAACCATGTGGTGGTTAAAGCTAACCAAGTTTGTTTCCCAATGGGGATTAATCTGGCTATTTTGGGAAGGGGATCATCCAATTGAAACAAGAATCTATACAGAGGTTTGGGTAATTTTAAATCTTGGTGCATGAAAGAAGAGGGATTAGTGGATTTGAAACTTGGAGGCCAAAACAAACTCTAAAAATACTGAGTTAAGGCCTTCATTTCAATGAAACTGACATTTCCATTTTATGAATCACATTATATGTGCAATGTTTTATTCTGAACAGCTCTAACTTTGAAATGCACTCATAAAGGGAATTTTGTCTCAATAGACTGCCAGATATACTTTGAAGCTAACCAAACCTCAGCCAAGAAATTTCCAGTATACCAGATTCTGAAAGACCCATGGGGTCAATTGAACTTTTGACAACAAAGAGCCAAAGTAAAACTTAGGTGGCAATTATCACTCAATTACTTGATCCAAACTCCTATTAATTCCCAAAAAAATGTTTGTATTTGGGGCAGACGTTTTCTTAATTGATATTGATTGATATATTTTGTATTGCTAAAATATAGAATTTGGAAGATCAATGGCATTAGCCTTCAAAATTTGGGCACCTTTTTCCAAGAATGGGTTTATCAAGGGATTAGATAGTATAAATGGAGAGAATAAAGTAAGAAAAAGTTGTATTATGATCATGCTAGAAAATAATCTCAGATTTTTGGCGATCAAATGGGAGAAATTTGATTGATATTATTGACTTTCTTGTCACATAATATGCTTAGTGGTCAAAGACTTATTAGAATACATATGTAAATTTATTGTTTAAGACTATCCATTCCTTGATTATTATCCTGAAATATCTCAGTCTCCAATTGAAGATAGTGTTGAAGCATGTTATAGCTGCTCTTAAGCATTCTTTCACACCTGCTGCACCATGATTAGGAAGGGCTAATACATAGTCAAAGAAGGCATGGCTTCTCCACTCACCGCCCATCTGCAATGAGAACTTAGCTCAATTGGTAAAGAGCATTGCTCATGAATGTCAACGGTGAGGGTCCGAGTCCCTCAGTGCTTGGTATTCATGGATTAAGGTTGAGAGACTGAAACTAACTCTTTCAGATAGTTCTGAGGAAAGTTCTGCCACTCCAAACGATATTCCAGATGAGTGATCTCGATTAATTATTCTTGCACTTGAATTTCATATCAAAATTAAATTTTGAAGTTATAAGAAATTTAAATGAAAACTCTGGTAAAAATCAGACCAAAAATAATAAATGGGATTTAAATAAGTCTACATTAGAGATTAATAATGGATAAGTCAATATAGCTATTTTAAATGAGAAGGAATTTGAACAGAGATATCCTGAAGATCTACCAGAACAAAAAAAACTATAAATCCCCAGTTAATCATTCAATTAAATATATTCCTTTTGAGCTAAATAAGTGATATGAAAAGATTTTGCAATAAGGTGCTTGAAAATGTTTTTAGAAATTGAGGAATTTTTCCTCAGGCTTTGGAAAGTCAGATAAAAAATGTATTAAAGATTAGTTGCTAAACAGTCGTAAATACTTTACTATACCAGTTGTATTCTTATTCTCTTGTCTAGGCTAAATCAGTCTTAACCAAAGCAGTTAACTTACTTCTTTCCTAAACCAGGAAATTATTACCTGTTGTTTGCTTATTGTAAATATTCTTATTCGTTGTACTTTATTTCTTAGCTATAGAAATCTTGTATCTTAGCAGAGAAGCTTTTCTCTCATCTAACTTCTCTGTTCTCTTATTCCCTTTTCTCTGATTGTATTTTTTTCCTTGAGCATCTTCAGGTTATGGGCCCAGCACTGTCAGAATTCTAAAGAAATAAGTAAAACTTTGGATTGAAAAATCTATCAGAAACCAACTTATCATGAATGAATAATCAAATAAACCTATCTCCTCTCTCTCAGATATACAAGGACTGGAAAAATTAAACTTCTCTGATTTCGTTACATGGCAAAGAGGAATTATTTTGTCTCTTGGAATGAGGAATCTAAGGGACATGTTGATTGAACCTCCTAGTGCTATAACAGTTGATCCTATCTATCTTAAAATGAAGGAAATGGTTTATTATTTTATAGTAGGACATCTGGATGATGAAAGTTACAACAAATTTGTCTCTGACAAAGATGAAGGACCATATAATCTCTGGAATAACATCAAGGAGCATTATGCCTCCTCTTCTGGTGAAAATATTGCTTCTCATTTTGGAAAACTCTTGAGTATTAAATTTCCATCCTCCTCCTCCGGCCTATCAGAAGCCATCTCCTCCTTTTGTTAAACTCTTAAGCTTCTGCAAGGACTTTCTCCCAGGCTTTTTCCTGCTGATATCATGGTACAGGTTCTCGCATTTTATGTACTTTGGATTCCTCCAGAAACTTGCAGACATGTTTCTACTGCATTTTTTCACTCAATTAAGGTCTCTTCCAAAATTCCCATTGTGGAAGAACTATTTAAAGAAGTTGAACTTGATATACTTAGACGATCTGGAATCAAAGATCATGCTTCTTTAGCCCTTCAACTCTGTTCAAAACCAAAGAAGGAACTTTGAAAGAAGAAATGACAAGAATCAGCAAGTAATGGGCTCTGCCCTGGCTGTTTGCAATAATATCAATAATACTTCAAACAGCCCAATTCTGGATACCGGCTGCTCCAACACTATAGCTCCCACCTCCAATCTCTTTTCTAATATCTCACCTTCAAGCCAGATTCTCCTGGCTGCAAATGGGAGTGACATGAATGTCACTTCAGAAGGCACCCTCCATCTAAATACAACCACTGGGAAAATTTCAATTTCCAATTCCTTGATAGTTCCTTCAGCCTCCTCTGTTTTGGTCTTGTTAGGCCCATTTCTCAACAATGGTGCCACCCTTAAAGGTTTTAAGGGTGGTGCCAATCTCTTTGATCAAAATGGCAATCTTATCTTAACCACAAAGATTGTAAACAATGTTTTGCTCATTGATACTTTTATTTCCAATGTTGCTCTGTCAACCTTGGCAAATCTTCCTCTCATCCTTCACAAATCCTTAGGACATCCTAGTAACCTGATAGCTTCCAAAATGTGGCCAAATGTTAATTTCTCCAACTTAAGCTGTGAATCTTGTTCAATGGCTAAATCTCATCAACTACCATTCTCCGGCACTCTTCCAACCCCTCTCAATGTCTTACATGTTGTCCATATGGGTCTATGTGGTCCTATCTCACCTGTTTCTTGAAGGGGTAATCAATATATTTATCAATTAATTGATGGGCATAGCCATATGCGATTCGTCTACCTTCTCAGCACAAAATCGGATTGTTTCAAAACCTTTGTTAAATTTCAAAATCTTGTAGAGAATTTGAAAGGTAGGACAATTAAAACTGTTGTATCAGATAATGGTGGTGAATTCGTTAATTCAAAATTCAAAAACCTCTTTGACGTCAAAGGCATCCGGCATCTTCAAACAGTACCCTACACCCCACAGCAAAACCCAGTTGCTGAGAGGGGTAATCGAATGTTACTTGAACGTGTACTGGTTATGATGCACAAAAATAAAGTTCCGTCTGAATGGTGGGGTGAAGCATCTGCTATGGAATCATTTATATTGAATAGAACTCCAATGTCAACTCTTAATTTCATTGCTCCACTAAGTAAGTGGGACTCATCTGTGTCTCTCCATCTTGCTGATCTGCATCCTTTTGGTTGCACAGCTATTATGAGCTCTCCAAAGGCTCGATGGAAATCAAAGATCAATCCTACCGTTATCCTATGTATGCTTGTTGGCATTCAAGAGGGACATTATAACTATCGTCTCTTTGATTCTATAACCGGTTCTATTTACATATCTCACAACTGTGTCTTCAAGAACAAAGAAGCTTTCTGGCCCTCTCATTCTTCTCCTACGCCTGTCTTGGTTCAAGAACCTCTTCTTCTTCCCTCACTCCCTTTGTTTAATGTCTCCCTTCACAAGAATAGTCAGGACCTGGCTGACAAATCTGAAAAAATCCTCTCTGTGCCAGAAGGGAGCTACCCTGAAGGTACTGTAGCTAATTCTCAAGCTACTCCCTTTTGTACCACTACTTCACCAATAACTTCAAAAGAAGAAGTGTCTTTGACAAGTCCCCCTTTGGTTGAACAACCAGAATCTACTTCCTCCTTAGAGAATAGCCACCCTTTGCCTAAGGGGTGGACCTATGACGTTGTACCTATAGAAGCACCTCATAATGTTGACTACAACATCTCTGACAAAAATATTTTGAGCGGTGGTTGTTCACGCAAACCTCCCAATCACTTTGCAGGTGCAGTTGTTAATAAACCCCCTGGCTCCTTCAGAGAAGCCATGTCCTCCTCCAAATCCAATGCCTGGCTGCTTGACGTGCAGAACAAATTTGCTAATCTTGAAAGACATGGGGTTCTGGAGGAAGTCAAACTCCAAAAGCACCTTTGTCTTCTGGACACTACTTGGGTATTCAGGGAGAAAACCAATTCTCTCGGAAATGTTGTGGAAAGAAAAGCTTGTCTCTGTGTTCAAGGCTTCCTCCAGGTTGAATACCTCGACTTTCACAAGACTTTTGCGCCAACTGGAAGGCTTTCCACCTTCCGCTTTCTCTTGGGGTATTGTGCAGACCATGATTTTGATCTTCATCAAATGGATGTAAAAACCGCCTTTCTTCATGGTGGCCTCAATGAGGATCTTTTTATTCGGCTTCCTGAGGGTTATAAAAGCCTGCGTTCTGGCCCTGTGTGCCTGAAGTTGAAGAAATCCCTCTATGGGCTCAAAAAAAGTCCCAGGAACTGGAATCTCAAAATCAAGGAATTATTTGTCAAAGCAGGGTTTTGTCCTTCTGCTGCTGATCCATGTCTGTTTCTTGGAAATACGCCATCTCCTTGCTTTGTCTTCTTACATGTTGACAATTTGGTCATTGGTGGCACAAATCTTGATAGCTTTTGGGCTCAAGTTTCTGCGGTGTTTGACATGAAAGATCTTGGCGAACTGGTGTCAGCCTGTGACTCAAAACCAGAGCACAAGCATGACAACCAAAGTACCATAAACCAATGGTATAGCCAAAATACCACCAAAACATGGAGCTGAGCCAAATTAGCTCAAAAGGTATCAAAAGAAAGAGGAAACTCACCTCTTCCTGAAAATATAAGTCCCATCACCATAGGACAAGAAATAACAAAGTTATTCCTACTCAAAGTTATTGCTGAGCATAAACCTTAATTTTCACCTCTCATCTAAAATCTAGAAGGAGAGGCTTAACCCCATCAAATGGGTATTCAAAATGAAGCTCTAAGCCAGGGCTATCCAATGGTACTAGCCAAACTGAGCTAGCACCAGTATTACTTGAGTTATGGTCAAATTCAGACCAAATAAGGGTGAACAAAACATTCACCTCTCATCTAACTTTTACAGTTTTAGTGTGAGATACTTAAAGTGGGGTCTTTTTGGAAAGAGCACAATCAGGGCTATCTGATGGTGTCATCCATTTCCTCATATCTCAACTAGAACAGAAGTTATTGGCCAAACAAGCTTAATACAGCTTTTGCCCAAAACACGCCAATGTATAAAAACACTTGTACATGGGATAACTTTGCCATATTTAAGGATAACCTTGTCAAGTTGGGTACCATTGTATAGAGCTCATACAGCGCTCTTCAATGAACCAACTTTGAGCTTGATATCTCAAAAACTGACAGAGGTATGACAATTTTAAGGTAAAAATCCCACCTGCTGTCATATACAGCCTTACCATGGGATAATACCCTATAACCATGAATATGAGTTGTCAAATAGACGAAGAAGCATGTTTTTACTTCAATACCTCATATGTCAGTCAATACTGGGGTCCCATACAGTTTCTGTACAGCATTCTACGCGTCATACACGTCAGAATCAGGCTGTGAGGTCCCCAGATGAAAATTTTCACCCTGTATTGGTGAAAACTGCCCAGATGTGGTTTCAAAACCACATCTGAGCCCAATACAGGGTATACAGGCTGTTTGCAAACCACAAGCCTGTCATGAGGAGTGAAAAATCTTCACTTCCTCTACGTGAAAAGGTCTAACAACCTTTTCACCTCAATTTCAGGATAAAAGGAGGGCTTTTCACTTCCAAAACCCTTTCCTCATCCTGCTCTTGAATACCCTACATAGTAAACTGTCAAAAACAGTTTTACTCTTGGGTAATAAACAGGTATAATTATATATTTAATTATTGTAACTCTTATTATAGTAACCCAACTGGTAAGATTGCACCCTGGGTTCTCAATAGCGCTCACCACCACTATTTTCCAATAGTAGAACCCCTTAATTACATTATAAATCATCTTTTAAATCAAAAACTCTTATTATAAATCAATTTTCTACGTGTCACAGTCATAATTCTAGTTGTAAATACTCTTATTACTACTTCAATATAGACTCAGCCTGACATTTTGGGGGCCTGGCCGTGTTTTTAACTTATTTTGGACCTTTACAAGTAAGTTTTTTCTCTTTTTATGATTTATTGACACCTGTTTTATCTTTTTAGGCGTCATTTTCTTTTATAAAATATATTTTATATATATTTCTTTTTGAAAATCTAATAATACTCATATATTTAAGAGTATTTGTCTAGTGGCTAATAACCATAAGACCAGTATTTTTGGCGTGTTTTTGCATATTAAAACACATTGAGCCACTAATACAGTCCTGATTCTTAATTGAATTGAGACAACTCATACTGATAAACCAACAGTTGAGGCGTGTTTGGGCACATTGTTAACTCAATTACCCTGTAATACACCATCTTTTGACAGATTATACTTGCTGATAACAAGTATTCTGTAAGATATTGGTATACAAAACAGTATACCACTTATCAATAAGCTGTATTTTTGACGTGGAATTGTTAATTCAATTACACTGTCACTATACAAGGGCATATTGTAGTAAAATACAAGCCCAGAGGCCATTCTTAGACGTGCAAAATCAGCCTTTTAAGAAGTCTTAACTGACATAAGCCCTCTTTTTCCTGTTTGATTCAGTGGAAGAAAACTTCATACCACTTGAGACCCAGTCACAGGCCAACATACCAGTGACACCCTCTGAACCAGAGGGCAGCAAGGGCAAAGGAAAAAGGCTTAGTGAAGGCCTGATTATAGCCAAGAAGTGGACACCAATAGCCACTCAGAGAAGTAGAAAACCACAAAACTCTGCATCAATACAAGGTAAACCAACCTTAACCACTTGTACAGGGAAGATTACAATTATTAACCCAGTTGTAACTTCCAAAGGCAAACTGCCCAAATCAGCAGATAACAAATTTGTACAAGGCACAGTCAAAGGTAAATACCCTAAGAACATAAAGTTTTTGACTGCTTGCAAACACTGATATGTCCCCTGCATACCTCAGAAACCTTGGCTTCCAAAGGAACCAGCCAGAGGACAGAGCAGGAATGTCTAGAACCAGAAGACCTGAAAGAAGACACATTGGACACAGTGGTGGATGGCAAAACAATGAGGGAGATAATATCAACCTTGCCATTCACACTCCAATTCAACAGAAACCTCAAACCAGAGGACTGGAAGGATATGGATCAAGTTCTTCAAATCCACCAACTCCTCAAAGATTTGTTTCAATGGAGCATGGACAACAAGAGGTTCAACCTAGCAACTCACTGGGCAGAACTGGGATCAAGTTGCCAGAAGATCTGTCTCAAAGAGATAGACTTCAAAGACCTTATGGTAATCACCAAGGGTTGGAATCCTACCAGGCAGCACAGACTGCTGGAGTCAAGGGCACAGAGGATAAGGGAGAATCAAGCCACTATCCAAGCTATAGAAGAAAAGTTAACCCAGACAGGGCCTACTCAGATTCCTTCAGGTTCACAAGGAGCAAGCCAAATCAGCTCTCCAGTGACTTCACACCATTCAGAAACCAGCAGATCAGTGGCCAAGAGTCACCATTCTTCACAATTCCAGGAAGTTTCCAGGAGAAGACAAGGCAACAAGGGCAAGAACAAAGCCTCCTTCAACCAGAGGAGGAAAGAGTCAGACCCCATGATCCAGAAGCTGTTAGATTTGGTAAAAGAAGTACACAAGAACCAGAAGTAGTTGTAAACCACTCTAGAATCAGTAGTCCTAGTAATAGAAACATTACCCCCACTCAGACTGAAAATAACATTATCACATCTGAGAGTAACATCAACAGTGACACAATGTGGTTACAAATGTCCCAATATGCTGAGCAATCTGCAAAGCAGGCTACAGAATTTGCAGCTGCCCAAGAGAGGATGAGAAAAACTCAAGCCTCATTGGAGCAGATAGTTAAAAACCTTCAGGAAGGATATGCTCAACTGAGCAAAGCCTCTGAAGAAACCAACAAGAGACTGAATCAAGTCTCTGAAGAACAACACCATAGTAGCAGGGACAGGGAGTGTCTGAACCAAGACATCAACAAATTGTTTGATGCCTACCATAGCTTGAAGCCCCAACCACAAGGCCAAGCTATAGAGAATCCATATCAACCAGATGACATCAAACCAGATGCCATGTTGTTGAATAAGGCAAGATCTCCATCACAATACCAGGATGGAGATGGCATGTCTTATTCAGAGAAGGAAGCCTTGAAACAGCTTCCTGAGGCCTCAAGCTGGCCCAAATTCTCAGGATCAGGAGAATATGATCATATGGAGCTCATAGATTATATTGATGGACTCTTCATTGATGTACCAAGCATACCAGATTACTGGATTACTGCTAGACTAAATACTGCATTTAAAGGTCATGCAAGTATATCGTACACTGAAATGAAAGAAATCCATGGCAGAAGGAACTGGCCATGGTGGAAGAGTCAAATAATCCAAAAGTACAGTAATGGAACTTGGATATGGCAAAAGACCATGTCATTTGAAAATGACAAATACTCTGTGGACAAAGATCCATATGAGTGGTGTCTTAGACAGCCTAAAAGACTTAAAGCCATTGATCCTCAAATGAACATTCAAATGAGGAATCATAAACTTCTGACACAACTGCCAGGAGAACTAGAGCATGCAGTAAAGTGCAGATGCAACCAAAATTGCACTCTAGATGATATAGCCAATACCTTATAAGACATAAGGAAAAGGACTAATATAGGGAAATTCACCCCATGTAGGAGCAATAATTTCAAAGAGAAAAAACCTTTCAGGGTAGAGTTTAAAGACAAACCCAGAGAAAGAGTGGCAGAAGTGGCAAAGAAGAAGAATTCTTGTCACAATTGTGGTTCAACAGACCACTATGCCAACAACTGTCCAAAAGCAAAGAAAAAAGTCTATGCTATAGAGAAAGTCCCTGAAGAAGAACCCCCAACAGAGGATTCTGAATCAGACTCTATGGGTGATGCCATCAGAGACCCATCTGATGAGGATCAAGACCCAAGAGAAGAATTTCTAGTGGAATACCAAGAGGAAACCCCACTAGAAATCCAGGATATACAGTTGGAAGCAGGCATGCCACAAGACACTGCCAACAAGAACTTGTGTAAACACACACAAGATGCACAAACATTCCTGGTTACACCAACCAAAGGAATGGCATATATACATGGAACAGCCACAAAAATGACTGTATGTATTGACAATGCTCAGCACCCACTGATCATTGACAGTGGAGCACACTGCTCCATAGTGGCCAGAAATTATCTGGATAACCACTTCCCAAATCGGGAAAAAGAACTCTTGCCCACCAGGGCAAAAAACTTTAAGAGTGCATCTGGAAAGATGACCTCTATTGGGACAATTATCAAAGAGATAATTATACCCCACAGAAAAGGTAATATCAGACTCAACCCAGAGTCTGTAGTGCTTGAAGATGCCCATATCCAAGGGTTTTTACTGGGAACAGATTACCAGAGGATGTATGGCATAGATATTTACAATAGTAAAAATAGGCATATTACCATTGGTACTAACAAGGAAAAGAAATTTTCTCTTGATATATACCAGATATCTTCTCAGGACCCACTGGAAGAACTTCTGAAAGAATTCAGAGAGGGACAGTTTAGCACTACCCTCACCAGTAAACAAAAGCTAAGTTTACTGAAGATGCTGAGGAAGAATAGACCAGCATTTGCCATTGGTGAAGAACCATTAGGCAAGATCAAAGGCCATGATATATAACTATATCTGGATGTAGAAAGGCCTTATCCACCCATGTTAAGGAGACCTCCTTACCCAGCAAGTCTGGAGACCAGGAAAGAGATTGAGAAACATATCCATGAACTCCTGGACATGGATGTCATTAGGAAGATTGGACATAATGAAATAGTGGAAATCACCACTCCTGTCCTAATCACCTGGCATGATGGCAAGTCTAGACTGTGTGGAGACTTCAGAGCCCTGAACAACTACACAAAAGCAGACAGGTATCCTATACCAAGGATACCTCATGCCTTGGATAAATTGGCCAAAGCCAAATACATCACTAAGATGGATTGTATGAAGGGCTTCCACCAAAATGGAGTTAAACCAAACTCCATGAAATTACTCAGAATAATATGCCATATGTGCATATATGAGTACACCAGGATGCCATTTGGCATCAAGAATGCACCAGCCCACTTCCAAAGGATGATGGACACCATATTTCAAGAAGAAATAATGGAAGGCTGGATGGTAGTATACATTGATGATATCATCATATACTCAGAGAGATGGGAAGACCATGTACAATACATAGACAGAGTGCTAAGTAAATGTACACCCATCAATCTGAAAATTTCACTTAAAAAGTGTAATTTTGGCCAACAAGAGCTGCTAGCTCTAGGACACAAAGTCTCAGGCCTTAGTCTGGCAATTGACCAGAACAAAGTAGCAGCAGTACTGCAAAAGCCAGTACCAAAGAACATCAAAGAGATGCAATCTTTCCTTGGGTTTGCTAGCTACTATAGAAACCACATTAAGAACTTTGCACACATAACCAGTAGTTTATACAAGCTATGCTCAAAGGATGTAGTTTTTGAAATAACCAAGGAAAGGAGGGATGCATATGAGAGGATCAAATATGAACTCACTAATGCACCTGTGCTCATCTTGCCTGACTTTGAACTACCATTCAAGTTATATATAGATGCAGCATGCAGCCAAGGCTTGGGAGCAGCCCTTCACCAAAGACAAATTGTGGATGGTGAACCAAGAGAAGGTGTAATATGTTACATCTCCAGGCAGCTGAAAGATTCAGAAGCCAGGTATGGGGCCACCCAGACAGAATGTTTATGTCTAGTCTGGGCTCTAGAAAAACTCCATTACTATTTGGAGGGTGCAGTCTTTGAAGTCTACACAGACTGCACAGCCTTGAAGTCTTTACTAAACATTAAGACTACTAATAGACACATGCTGAGATGGCAAATAGCCATCCAGGAGTATAGAGGGAACATGACCATCATATACAAGGAAGGTAAAAGCCATACCAATGCAGATGGCCTTAGCAGATGGCCACTGGACAATTTCAAAAGCAATCCAGCTTATGACCCTGAAGTTGCTGCAAAAATTCCTATCCATTTTATGGAAATAGATAGGAAGAAGAACTTCAGATTCTCTGAATGGGCACCAGGGAGTGGTACCCTTGACAGTGGAAACACTGATTCAGAAGGGACAGAAACCCCCATACTGTGGATAAGTTCCTCAGAACTGCACAATGAATTCTTCAATGCAGTACTGAAATCTTATGCTAAACACAAACAGTGTAGCATACTAATGCAACTCCTTCAGCAAAAATACAGGAGCCCAGAACTGGAAACCCAGCTGGAGGAACCCTGGTTGAGGGCCTATAAGGACAATAAATCCTTTTTTATAGATGGCCTGATTTATCACAGAGACAAGCACACCAGTGCACTCACAGTGATAGACAGAGACCACATCTCTTTAATCCTGCAGGAATGCCATGACTGCCCCTACATGGGACACATGAGTGAGGACAGGACTAAGGAGAGGGTAGCAAGCACAGCTTGGTGGCCCAAGTGGGAGCAAGAGTTGAGTGAATATATCAACACTTGTGAAAGATGCCAAAAGGCAAATAGAAAACATGGGAAGAAATATGGGTTGCTTCAACACATAGAAGAACCCAAACACCCATGGGAAACCATCAACATGGACTGGGTCACAGGACTTGTCCCAGGAGGCAAAGAAAACTACAATGCCTGCTTAATCATAGTTGATAGGTTCAGCAAGAGCATGAGATGTCTACCATGCCATAAAGAGGACACAGCCATGGACACTTCTCTGTTATTTTGGAATAACATCATATCCACCTGTGGAGTCCCTAAGATCATAATTAGTGACAGGGACCCAAAATTTACATCTGAATTTTGGACCAATTTATATGACATGCTTGGCACCAAGCTTGCTTTTTCCACAGCTTACCATCCACAAACAGATGGCCTAGCTGAGAGGATGATCCAAACAATGGAGGACATCCTCAGGAGGTTCTGTGCCTATGGCATGGAATACAAGGACCATGAGGGATATACCCATGATTGGGTCACCCTCTTACCAGCAGTCCAACTGGCTTATAATACAAGCCAGCACTCTACCACAGGAAAAACACCTGCACTGGTAGAGAAAGGGTGGAATCCCCTGTTACCTGTGGATCACTTGAAGAAAAACCTTCTGACCATCCACCCCACAGCCAAAGACTTCCATGATATGTGGAAGAAAGCCTGTGATACTGCTGCCAAATGCATAGCTGAGGCCAAAGAGTACAACAAGCAAAGGTGGGACAAGTCACATATGGAACCTGACTTCAAGGAAGGGGACCAGGTGTTAGTGTCTACACTGAACTTTAACAACCTCAAAGGACCTCAAAAAATGAGAGACTCATTTGTAGGGCCCTTCACTATCATTAAGTTGATAGGGAGGAATGCAGTAGAGGTCAAGCTCACTGAGGAGTTTTCTAGGAAACACCCAGTCTTTCCAGTGAGCCTGGTCAAACCATACTTCCAAACAGAGGAGGATAAATTCCCCTCCAGGAATAAAAACATTACTCCACCAGAAATAGTGGAAGTAGAAGACTCTCCTGGACCTGTGAGTAAAATCATCAGGGCCAGAAAAATCAGACTTAATGGGAAGGATCAGAGACAATATCTAGTCAGATTCAAGAACCAGACAGCTGACAAAGACAAATGGTTGGCAGAGGATGCCATACCAGATGGGAACCTTCATTTAAGGAGATTCAGAGCCTCTAGGAGGACTGAACAGTCTCATCAATGATGAGCCTTTTTTAGAGGGAGGGTATGTCAGCCTGTGACTCAAAACCAGAGCACAAGCATGACAACCAAAATACCATAAACCAATGGTATAGCCAAAATACCACCAAAACATGGAGCTGAGCCAAATTAGCTCAAAAGGTATCAAAAGAAAGAGGAAACTCACCTCTTCCTGAAAATATAAGTCCCATCACCATAGGACAAGAAATAACAAAGTTATTCCTACTCAAAGTTATTGCTGAGCATAAACCTTAATTTTCACCTCTCATCTAAAATCTAGAAGGAGAGGCTTAACCCCATCAAATGGGTATTCAAAATGAAGCTCTAAGCCAGGGCTATCCAATGGTACTAGCCAAACTGAGCTAGCACCAGTATTACTTGAGTTATGGTCGAATTCAGACCAAATAAGGGTGAACAAAACATTCACCTCTCATCTAACTTTTACAGTTTTAGTGTGAGATACTTAAAGTGGGGTCTTTTTGGAAAGAGCACAATCAGGGCTATCTGATGGTGTCATCCATTTCCTCATATCTCAACTAGAACAGAAGTTATTGGCCAAACAAGCTTAATACAGCTTTTGCCCAAAACACGCCAATGTATAAAAACACTTGTACATGGGATAACTTTGCCATATTTAAGGATAACCTTGTCAAGTTGGGTACCATTGTATAGAGCTCATACAGCGCTATTCAATGAACCAACTTTGAGCTTGATATCTCAAAAACTGACAGAGTTATGACAATTTTAAGGTAAAAATCCCACCTGCTGTCATATACAGCCTTACCATGGGATAATACCCTATAACCATGAATATGAGGTGTCAAATAGACGAAGAAGCATGTTTTTACTTCAATACCTCATATGTCAGTCAATACTGGGGTCCCATACAGTTTCTGTACAGCATTCTACGCGTCATACACGTCAGAATCAGGCTGTGAGGTCCCCAGATGAAAATTTTCACCCTGTATTGGTGAAAACTGCCCAGATGTGGTTTCAAAACCACATCTGAGCCCAATACAGGGTATACAGGCTGTTTGCAAACCACAAGCCTGTCATGAGGAGTGAAAAATCTTCACTTCCTCTACGTGAAAAGGTCTAACAACCTTTTCACCTCAATTTCAGGATAAAAGGAGGGCTTCTCACTGCCAAAACCCTTTCCTCATCCTGCTCTTGAATACCCTACGTAGTAAACTGTCAAAAACAGTTTTACTCTTGGGTAATAAACAGGTATAATTATATATTGAATTATTGTAACTCTTATTATAGTAACCCAACTGGTAAGATTGCACCCTGGGTTCTCAATAGCACTCACCACCACTATTTTCCAATAGTAGAACCCCTTAATTACATTATAAATCATCTTTTAAATCAAAAACTCTTATTATAAATCAATTTTCTATGTGTCACAGTCATAATTCTAGTTGTAAATACTCTTATTACTACTTCAATATAGACTCAGCCTGACAACTGGGCTATGTACTCGGAATGAAAGTTACCAGAAATTGGATTGATTGTGTTCTTTTTCTCAGCCAGGAACTCTATGTGAATACTTTACTAGATTCTTTTGGCATGATGTCTTGCAAAACCGTCTCCACTCCTCAAGTGCCCTCTTCAAGACTTCTTCCGCTTACAAGCACTGGGTCTGAGCCTGCTAAAATTCATTTTCGAAGAGCTGTTGGCCTCCTCAATTACTTGGTTGCCTGTACTAGGCCTGATCTAGCATACTCAGCCTCGTGTCTTTCTCAGTTCCTATCTCTACCTTCTTACAAACATGAATTAGCCTTCAAGCACGTTCTTTGCTATTTAAAAGGAACCAGTACTTGGGGGGTGTGGCTGGGGAGAAGAGGTGATAGTTCCTCCATCATCGCCTACTGCAACTCTGATTGGGGATCAAACTACGACTCAAGGTCCTTTTCTGGAAGTTGTGTCTTTCTGTATGGACTGGTAGGCTGGAAAACTGATAAAATAAGAGTGTACTTTTGGAATAAATTACAAAGGATGATAGTTTAAGAATATAAGTATAAAGTATATTTTTAAAGTTTTACAAAAAGATGACTATCTGGTAGTCGATATCCTATATTACTATTGTGAGGTATGGTATTTATAGTAAGAGCACATGTGTTTGATTAAGATCACTACGTGATCCTGTTGTCACTGTTCGACGACAGTTATAGACAGTAGTTTCTGCTACGTCGGTGAATTAAGTCTGTAGGCATGGATCAGAGTTAGTTTCTGATCTATGCCTTGCTACCTATGGCAGTTTTGTATGTTTTGGGCTAGGATAGAACTCACCTTGCCTCTTCGTGGCATTGTTTTTCAACACCCCCCCTCAATCCTAGTCTCAAAACTCTTAAAGCCTGTAGAGCCCTTTGTAAGACCAATCTCGGTACTGCTTTAGTCAAGAAATCTGCCAGCATGTCCAATGTTGGAGCATAGCAAAGCTCAATGAGCTGGTTTTGTATTGCCTCTTTCACGAAGTGAAGTTGAATGTCCACATGCTTCATTCTCTTTGTGTTGAGGTTGCAATTACCATTGGCAGTTTTGATGCAGCTCTGGTAATCTTCCCACACTGTGATGGCATCGTCAAAGTGAAAGATGCCTGCCTCTTGGCACCATTGCCGGGACCAGAGTAGTTCTGAGGTCAAGTCACAGAGCGATTTGTATTCTGCCTCGGCAGTTGAGATTGATACCAATGGCTGTTTTCTTGTTTTCCAGAAAATTAAGCAGCCGTGTAGTTGTGCCAGGTACCCAGCGGTGGAGCAACGCATTAGGTGGCAATTGCCCCAGTCAGTGTCAGTGAAAGCAATCAACCCTGGATTGCCTTTTTGATTGTAGTGTAGTCCTAATTCTTGCGTCCCACGCAAGTACTTGAGGACGTGGAGAAAGGCCTTCCAGTGAAGTGTTCCTGGTTTTTCCAGGTACTGCGATAGACTACTCACAGCATGAGACAAGTCTGGACAAGCTGCAGTACTAAGGTAGTTGATGCTACCAACCGCACTTCTAAAGTTAATTCCCATGTTTTCAAATGCCTTTCTCTCATTGTCAGTGGCTGGTGTGAGATGAACATTAGGTACCAGTGGGGTGTCAACGGTTTTGCAGTTTTGCATACCGTAGATATCTAGTAAATAATCAATGAAATGTTGCTGATCAAGGGTGATAGAATCATCCAATTGATGGATTTTTACCCCCAAGAGTAGATCAGCTGGACCAACGTCCTTAATATCGAATTCTTTAGTGATTTCTGTTTTAAATAGTTGAACGTTTTCTCCAAAGATTGCCATATCGTCAACATGAACATAGATTCATAAGATGTCAGGCTTCTTTCAATAAAAGACACAGGGATCCAGCTTGCACGTGTTAAAGCCAACACTATACAGCCAGTCCTTGAGTCAATGATACCAGGCCAAGGGGGCTTGTTTGAGGCCGTATATGGCCTTTTTTAATCTTAGGCAATATCTACAACGATCAATCTCCAACCCCTGAGGAATAGACAAGTAAACCGTCTCCGTCAAGGGAGCATTCAAGAATGCACTTTTCACATCTATTTGATGAAACTGCAAGCCATTAGCGCAGGAGTGAGCAATCAGTGCTCTCAGGGAGTTTAATCACCCTGTTGGGGCATATGTTTTATCAAAATCCACTCCACGTGTCTGAGTAAATCCCTGAGCACAGAGACGTGCTTTGTACTCCACAGTTTGGTGAAGATGGTCCTTTTTTAGTTTAAACACCCATGTTGTACCTACCAACTTGTAGTCGCTTCTAAGATCCACGATGTCCCAAACCTTTAGTTTGTTCATGGACAAGAGCTCCCTTCTTATGGCATTTGCCCAATCGTTTTTCTCTTCACAATGTAGGGCAAGCTGATATGTTCTTGGAACATTGGATGTTGTAATAAAGGTTTTTACCCTTCTCGAATAAGGCAGAATGTGAAGTGAGTCGAAATTGGAGGTGATTAGAGTAGGATGAAGTGGACCAATAATTTTAAGGCGATGGGTCTGGATGTTGCTCTCCTCCTGCTGCTTATTGGATGGATCTTCATGATTCATTGAATGATTGTTGATAACAGGAAGAGCAGAGATTTTGAGAGTAGAAACATCTTCCCTGGACAATTCTTAAACAGGCACCTCAGCATAGTCGGAGAACTGATTTTCCACTGTTTCAGTGCTAGTTGAAGTTGCCTTGTCGACTGGTTCTGTGATGAGGCTGACATTTTGGACAGTGTCTTCATTTTTGACGTTCCAGGTTGGTAAATTTTTCCTTCCCTCCACAGCTGGAAAAATCTTTTTGTTAAAGGTGGCATTTCTGATAACAGCAACTTTTAAGTCGGAAAGCCTTAAAATTCGGTACGCCGTGTTACCATTCTCAAAACCAAGAAGAACCCCTTCTTGTCCAGGAGGGGCCAACTTCCAGCCTCGTTGTCTTTTAAGACTGTGGATGACAGCCTGACATCCAAAGGTTCTAAGTTTGGTCAACTTGACAGAAGAATTAGTCCAAAGAAAATAGGGAGATTTATTTCCCCTTGACGCGGTTGGTGACAAATTATAGAGAAAGATGGCAGTGTTTACCGCTTCTGCCCAATATTGGTTGGGAAAGTTGGAGTGGTTCAAAAGGCAACGAGTGTGAGCCTTAGAGGTAATTTCATATACCCAAAAGACCACAAATACAAAAATAACACATTAATATAAATAAAATAAATTTATTTATATTATTAAAATAAAAATCAAAATATAAATATAAAATTATATTAAAAATAAAAAAATTAATTACAATTTAAAAATAAAAATACATTCAATTTTGCAAGTATAAAATTACATTTATACTTGAAAAAATTAAGTAAAAATGAAATTTTAACAAAATTGTGAAAAAATAAATAAATTTGGAAAAAAGTTAAATAAAGATTATTATAACTTTTTATCCAATAAATAAACACATAAAAATTATTTCTCCATTGGATTCCTCATAAAAAATCAGGTGGGGTCACCTCTGAGTGAAATTCTTGTAACTCAACTCTAAATAAGCTTAAATTAAGTTTTTAGTATTTTCAATACAAAAGTTGAAGATCCTCAAAACTTTAATATAATTTACACCACATGTGGTGTTAACCATCAAATTTTGTGTTAAAATTGAGGTGTTGTGTTTAGTTTAGAAGTTATGAGGAATTGAAGTATTTTCGATTGAATTCAATTGAAATGTCAAAATGTGCGCGTGTATTACATAAGTGAACTTTGATTTACATATGAGGTGTCAATTATTACTGTATTGTACTTCACAATTGAATTGAATTACATATGTAAATTATAAGTATAATACATGATGAGGAATTAAAGGAAAAATAAATTGGAAAGATTAAATTTGGGGGGGAAAAGGAACTCCAGCTCTAAGGGGGAGCTAGACCCCCAAAATCCTTGCTGACAGGCGTGGGATGTCAAAATTCACGCAAAAGTTCATCACTTTTGGCCTAGAATTGAGTTACAGGGTCTGTGAACTCAATTGATGATGAGGTTTTGATACCAACTGGGGTAGTTTTAGCTGTTGCCAAGAGGGTAAAACTACCCTTAAGATAAAACAATCATAGTAAAAACAGTTTTAACTGGTTTCTACGCCTCTGACACACATTCTGACGTGTTTTGAAGGCTCTAGGCCTGGTATTGCTATAGTAATGGCTGTTTTAAGGGTCTAAAATGGCTAAAAATGGCTAAAAATGGCTTAAACCAGCCCTTTTTGGTCTGAACCAGGGTTCAATGATGCCATAATTGGCTTTTCTGTTGTCAGACTGTTTTTCACGACTGACAAGAGTAAATTTTACTTTTGGAGTAAGAGAATTGGTGGCTATAAAAGAATGTCTTCTTTGACCCACTTTTCTCTTCATGTTAGAATCTTTTCCTTTTATTAATTAGTTTAAACACTGTTAAACCAATCAATAAAAGATTCCAACCACCATTGTTAAATCATTTTAATCCTTTTAACCACGTGAAAAAAGTATTATAATCATTGTTTGTAACTCTTATAATCATTTTTACCCCTAAACCACCCCAAAAGTTAATTAAAGCATCTTTCATCACTGTAAACTTTGTCACTTCGTTTCCAAATTCACTCTGGTCACTTTTGGGCGTGTTTTTTTTAATATTCTTTTTAAAGACTCTGTTCTTTAATTAATTGCTTGCAGTTCATTTCTCAATTAATTCCAATTGAAATTGCTCTTGAAGAAATTTCTTTTGTAGCCTTAAAATATCTCTTGTAGAGTATTTTTTGGATAAATTTTTATTTTTGGTAAAACAATAAGTTTTTATAATATTATTGTTTTATACTAATAAAATTATAAACAATAAAATTGGCTTGTTTTCTCTTAAAAATAATATTTCTTACTATTTTTAATTGATTTTTACCTTATACAAATTTTGAGGACAGGAAAAGTACTTGATTTTTAATCAAAGTTTCATATCCACACCTTACAACGAGCCTCCTCCAGGACCGTACAGTTTGCTCTTTTGGCAAAGCCGTTGTGCTCTGGTGTCTCTGGAGGTGAGAAGATGTGCACAAACCCACATTCAGTGGAGAGGTTTCCAAATTTCTGATTAAGGAATTCACCTCCTCTGTTGGATACTAATTTCTTCATTTATCTGTCATGGTGATTCTCCATGTAGTTTTTAGCAACTACAAACTGATCAAAGCTGTTGGATTTTTTTGAAAGAAACCTAATTATTTTGTACGAGGTGGCTTGGTCTACAATAGTGAGCAGAAAACAAGAGCCAGAGATAGATTCAGGAGTAATTGTCCCAACTACATCAATATGTATGGTATCCAAAGGGTACTTAACTGGTTCAAAATGGTCAAGAAATGGAAGTCAACAAGATTTGTTAGTCTCACAGGTTAGACATGAGTGATTTGGGTTAGGTAGACCAAGGTTTTTCAGCACAGAAGGACTGGGATGTCCTAGACGGCAATGCCAAAGGTTTGGATCGACCAAGGTGAGTAGTGTTCTGGGAGAGTCGTAGGTGATGTACATCAGTCTGTTACAAATCTCTCTTTCAAGAAGTATTCTTCCTTTGGAGCTTAGACTAAAGACGCTATCTGTTTTTTTAATGGTTAGCTGGTCTTTGAACAGTTCTAACATACTGATCAGGTTGCACTTAAGTTTAGGAACAAACAGACAGTTCTCAAGTTTAAGTACTTTGCCTTTACACTTCAGTTCTGCATTACCTATTCCCAGGGCTAGGAGATCACTCTGTGAGTCTCCTGTGGCAACTTCAGATCTGATATTTTTAAAGGAGTTAGGAAAGAAATTAGGTGAATTGAACATATGGTGCGTAGCACCACAGTCAACGATGACTTGATTTCGCATAGGAGACATAGGACCTCCTATTGTTGTTAAGGCTTGGGCATCAGAAAGATGAGACCTAGCATTGTTTTTGCGTTTCTTTTCTTGTTGAGATGGTCTTAAGTGTGGGTTCTAAGCCCAAAAGTCTTCTTTTTTGTGAGTGGTACATCTATTGTTGTGTTTGCCATTGCTGCAGTAGAAGATAATCTTGTGTGGTTCTTCAAAGGAGGTAATCAAAGCAGAGGAGTCGTGCTCCTTTTTTGTATTGGAGCTGTTACTATGATTGATATGGCTAGCGAAGTCTTGAAGCCATGACAGTATTATCATGGGTTTTTTGATTATATCTTTGTTGAAGGTAAGAGTTTCAACAAACTGGCTTAATTGAGGATTACCTCCTAGCTTTCCCAGCAAGGAGTATGAGAGTAGTTTGTTCAGAACCACAATGCTAACTGCATCTAACTCCATCATGAGTTTTTGACAGTTATCAATGTAATTTTGCAAATTCCCATCATAGAAACAGCATTGCCAATCCATCCAAACTCGTCCCCTATTTATGGCGCGTTTGGAGGCATAATGTTCTGAATTCTTTGTCCAAAGTAAATGTGAATTTTCAATAGTTTCAGAGTTCACTACTTCTCTGAATACTCTTTTGGTGATTCTAATGGTGATCAGGCTGATGGCTTCAAAGCTCGCCTTTTTCCATTTGTTAATGGAGCTGGTTGAGGTGTTGTTAGATCTGGTGTTTTCGCAGACGTCAAGTAGGTCTCTGGACCTTAAGTGAATTTTCATCCTCATCTGCCAATGTCCATAGTTTGTTCCATCTAGGACGGGTATGGTGGAGATATCTTTGATGTGTAAAGATTTGTCATTCATTTTAGTAATCCACCCCTTTTTTGCAATTTATAAGTGCTGAGAGACGCCGAGACTGTAAATCTGATAAAATAAGAGTGTACTTTTGGAATAAATTACAAAGGATGATAGTTTAAGAATATAAGTATAAAGTATATTTTTAAAGTTTTACAAAAAGATGACTATCCGGTAGTCAATATCCTATATTACTATCGTGAGGTATGGTATTTATAGTAAGAGCACATGTGTTTGATTAAGATCACTACGTGATCCTGTTGTCACTGTTCGACGACAGTTATAGACAGTAGTTTCTGCTACGTCGGTGAATTAAGTCTGTAGGCATGGATCAGAGTTAGTTTCTGATCTATGCCTTGCTACCTACGGCAGTTTTGTATGTTTTGGGCTAGGATAGAACTAACCTTGCCTCTTCGTGGCATTGTTTTTCAACAAAAACCACCAAAAAGGACGTGGTTGCGCTCTCCTCTACAGAAGCAGAGTACCGCTCCATCTCCACTTGTTGCCAGGACGTCTGCTGGCTTCTGGAATTAGTTTCCGATCTTGGACTCTCTATTAAAGCTAATTTGTTCTGTGACAATCAGGGAGCTCTTGCTATTCTCAAAAATCCTCTCTATCAGCATCGGACTCGACACATCAAGCTGCATCTCCACTGGTGTCGACAATTATTGGAAGAAGGCATTATTGACGTTAAATACATCACCACGTCTCTTATGCCTTCTGACATACTCACTAAATCCCTTTGCAGGAAGCAGCATCACAATCACTGCTCTCCTCTGGGATTGTCAAGCTTTGAGCCCGGGAGGGTATTGAAGATTAGTTGCTAACCAGTCGTATTCTTATTCTCTTGTCTTGGCTAAATCAGTCTTAACCAAAGCAGTTCACTTACTTCTTTCCTAAACCAGGAAATTATTACCTGTTGTTTAATTATTGTAAATATTCTTATTCGTTGTACTTTATTTCATAGCTATATAAATCTTGTATCTTAGCAGAGAAGTTGTTCTTGCTGTGAATAGATCTCCCTTTTGAGAAAATGAGTAGCAAGATTGGGAAGTGAGGTTTAAGCGTCAAGGATTTCCGGTTATCTAACCTTTTTCGTGCATTTCTTTCCATCACTTAAAAACATGTTTATCGTGTATAAAAGTGCAGCCTTTTTATTCCAATAGATGATCATCAAAAGTTCTCTTTATCTATTTTATTTATTATATGATTAATAAACTGATTTTTTATTGTTACAATTATATTCACTCTAAATACTCACGAGGCTTGGGGATTGTTTAGGTATACAAGTAATATTTCTAATTCTTTCAATAACAGTGAAACTAATGTTATTCTTAATTCTCGTCGTAGAGTGTTTCTTATTGTATCTATAAAATATCTTATCCATAGTGTTTTTGTTCTGTTACTGTTGAAACCTCAGGTATATTCGTCATTCCAATTTTCTTCTTTATTATAATACGTGTTAATTGTTTTTGTTTTGTTTAAGTGTTACTATTACTGGTTTTTTACAATTGTGATAACATAGCAATTTAAAGATATATAACTATAACTCATTGCAGTTCTCTCATCTAACTTCTCTGTTCTCTTATTCCCTTTTCTCTGATCGTATTTTCTTCCTTGAGCATCTTCACAATGGAGCGCCTTAATCCGATCATGAAGAAAGACTTGCGACATAAAATTTCTACCCATTACTATCCCCATGAAATTATGGCGTTGTTTTTCAAAGAAGATCTAATTCGCTCATTGTCTCAAATTATCTATTCATTAATACACCAACAACAATGAGAATGGGAGATATTGATTAAACAAGGAATGGTAGAGAAAAATGGAGTTTATGGAGCTAATAGTAAACATTGTTGAACAAGTGTGTAGGTTTTTTCAGACAAAGAGTACCGACGACCAATTTTCTTTTCCTATTATCAAGTACCTCTGAATTTATACAATTACTACGAAGTTGTAGCTCCACATGCCTGACAAAGAACATATGCAGCAGAAAATCAAAATTTGAAAAAATATTACAAAATTGAAATCAAAAGAGATGATTGAACTTAGGAATTATTTAATAATAGGTTTTAAGAGGGGATATTGAAGAAACTCAAAGTCTTCTCTCATTTTAACGAGGATTTGATTTAATTAATCCCAAAGGAATGCATATTTATTATCTCAAGAAAACCAGCATTCTTTCAACGAACTGAATGAGACCATTCAATTGAATTTTAAAATAATTTGAAGACAGATTAGTTACTTGGGAATCTGTAAAATCAAGCCACTGAGTTCGATTATGTAATCTCCAATGCTGAAGAAGATGAGGTAGATTGATATTCACGAAAATTAAACCCCATGGCCAAGGGTGATATTATGGATTATTGGAAGGTGATCTCACTTCTACTATTCTGAAAGCTTAAAATCATGTAAGTGCTGACATACCTTTTCAGAGGAAAAGTGTTACAGGTATCTTTCCAATCATTGGAAAAATAGCTCTTTGCTATTTATCAATTTCCGCCTCTCATGCATATTTTGTAGAAATATTGACCCAAAGAGGGTTAGGTAAGCCTATTCTCAAACCCAGTGCAAAAGCACAACCAATAGAGTAAAACTGAGTACTAATTGAGTCACGCTTACTCCGACCAGTAAGCCATGGACACTGTCCAGAACATTCCCTTGAATAAAAACCGCGGTACACAAATAGCACGAGTGATGCCCTTGAAAAGGGGGCCAACACCTACCTCACGAAAGAGCTCATGAGACCTGTCTTCACTACTTTCTTTTGTCAAACATTCTTACTTAAATTTCCTCACAACGTTGTTAGAATCATCGCATCTTCATATTCCTTTCATTAATTCTTATTAAGCTGTAAACCACAAATAGGTACGAGGCTTATTTTACTCACTAACAAGTGAAGAAATGCTGACCCAGAAATGCTCTAAATAGATCATTGCTACTACTATACTACGATACTTGATTTGCTTAGATAACTATTGTATCTCCTTATTCCACCTTTAAGGTACTCTCACTCTTGTTTGTTATAAACATAACTTGCATGTTAATATATTCCATCTTCTTTAAGCTCATAAATATTAACAGATTTACAGTCTCAAACGCTCTAAATAGGAACAAGGTGGTCTACGAGTAATTATGCCCAACAGATTAACTGACACAAAGGATATCATCAACATTCCATTGCTTGATGGCACCAACTATGGCCATTGGCACATGCGCATGAAGATTCATCTCTGATCCAGAAATCTCATAGACGTATGCAAAAAATCCCCTCCTGCAGACATCTCAGCAACTGCAACCACCAAGTGGTCCAAAGCAAGATATGAAGCAATAAACCTGATTAAAACCAGGCTCACAGAAAGAGTGTTTTGAGAAGTAGTGAATACTACAACTATTGAAAAAGCAAACCTACTATGGGCCAAGATTGAAGCCCAATACGCCTTGAAAAGAGTAGTGAATAGAGGCTGCATATGGATGGACTGGCAATTAAGTTTCTACAATGGAAATTGGCATAATTATATTGATACATGTAGGAAATTGATGATGGAGTTAAGCGCAGTAAGTATCACAGTACCTGCGGAACTACTCTCATTCTCTTTACTCGGAAAGCTAGGAGGAGATCAAAGCCTTCATCAATTTGTTGAAAATCTAACCTTAAACAAAGACATAATTGAAAAACCCAAACAAGTACTTACACGCCTCCAAGATCTAGCCCATCTGCACATTAGTGAAAAGAAGGGTCAAACTGTTTCCTGAACAGCTTTATTATCTAACATTGAAGAACCCCACAAAAATAGTATATTACTGCAACAAAGGCAAACACAACATCAAATGTACCACACATAGAAAGGAGGACTGTTGGTCAGAAAAGCCACATCTAATACCTCCAAGGCAAGAAAAGAAATGACGAAACTTTGACACCAACACCCATCTCACCATTGCTCAAGCCCTTATTACAACCTCAGAACCTCCAGAGCCAAAGGAAGATCAACTTATATTATACTGTGCGGCCACCCACCACATGTTCAACTCTCTTAAACCATTTGTAACCACATCCAAGCCCATCAGGATACAAGTAGCAACAGGAGATGCAAATAGCAATCTGACTTCCCTAGGTATAGGTATGGTGAAAATCCTAAATCACAACACACTACTACTTCAAGAATGCTTATACGTACCTAAACTGAAGTGCAATCTCATCAGCCTCCTGGAATTATTAAAGAAACAGTTAACAGTAAGTCACACCAACAATGTTTTCAGCCTCAGTGCAAACGGTAAGGAATTCATGTATGGAAACATCATAGGCAAGTTGATGGTAATTGACTACACGATCCCAAAGGCACTACTCACCAACAAAATGAATGACCCTTGGCATGAGAGACTGGGACATCCCAGAGCTTCCACACTCAAACACCTCGGGCTGCCTCGTTTGCAAAACAAACAAGTCACACAAGCTGCCCTCCAAAGTCATTTCGAACCAGCTCTACTTACCTTAGACTGTGTACACATGGACGTGGTGGGACCCATCAATCCACAATCAATGTCCGGAAAACAATACTTCCTCACCATAGTTGATCAAGCATCGTCTTTTAAAATTGTCAGATTCCTACAGAAGAAATCCAACATCCTCAAACAATTTTGATTAACTAAGATCGCAATGGAGAATAGTCAAGAAAGAAAACTGAAGAAACTTGTCTCAGATAGAGGAGGGGAGTTTATTAATAACAACTTCAAAAAACTCTCAGAGGAGGGTGGATTCGTGCACATTATGTCACCTCCTGAAACACCACAGCACAATGCGTTTGCAGAACAAGCAAATTGCACCATACTTGAGAAAGCCCGTTGCCTACTAGCAATGTCCAATCTTCCTGCTTTGTTTGGGCTGATTCTGTAAACACTGCAGTCTTCCTTTCAACTCTTTTGCCAACAGCTTTGAGGGATTGGAAATGTCCAAATGCTATGTGGAGCAGAGCTCCGCCAAGGCTTTCAAGGCTTAGAACCTTTGGCTGCAGGGCAATCATCCACAAACTCAGCCAATGCATCAAGTGGAAACTGGACCCACCTGGACAACCAGGCATCTTTATTGGCTACGAAAACAACAATACTGCGTATTGTATCCTTTGACTACAGGACCTAAAAGTAGTAGTAACCCGGCATCCCATTTTTAATGAGAGAGTCTTCCCTTCTGTACCACAGATAAGCTCACAAAATTCTACCTTTGAAACCGAATTAGACAACCAGCCATTACTCAATGACAATTCTCTGGTTGAACTCAATGAACTCGACGATATACCTTTACCCAACAAGAGCATTCAAGGAAGTTGCACAGCTCCAATGCCTGAAACTCAAATTCTTGTACCGACAGCGCAAGAGGATAACAATATGGCATCCCATGCAACTCAAGCCCCACGTCTTAGAATTATTGGTCCACAACACCCAACACTTGTAACGTCAGACCTAGACAGCCTCAACATCTTACCCTACAAAAGAAGACCAGTGGCCCTATTAACTGCAGTTGATGATGCACCTCAAACTTACCAAGGTGCATTAAAAGCCAAGGAAAGCTCTCTCTGAGAGTAAACAATCAACCAAGAACTCACAAATATGAATCACCTCAAGGTATGGGACATGGTCAAGAAACAAGACAATTACAAAGTGGTAGGAACAACTTGGGTGTTCAAGATTAAAAAGAACAACCAGAATGAACCCATTGAATATAAATCCTGGCTGTGTGCCCCGGGCTTTACACAAGCCATGGGAATTGATTTCAATAAAACCTGCGCACCAACTGGACGGCTGAACTCATTAAGGACACTAATTGCTTTCACCAGTGTCAACAAATTACAATTCCACCAGAGCAACATCAAAAGCACTTTCCTCAACGCACAACTAAAAGAAACAGTTTACCTTGCAGTACCTCAAGGCTTAGAATTGGATAAACAAAGATTCTGTCTCAGGTTGAACAAAGCAATCTACGGCTTGAGACAAGCACCATTGGCTTGGTACAAACAACTGAAAAATTGGTTGAGGTTAGTTAAATTCTCTGTCTGCACACTAGACCTGTGTGTATTCTACAGGGACAGAAAAATCCCAGTATGGTTGTACCTGCATGTGGACAACATCAGTATTTTTAGTCAAGACACAAGCATATTCAAGGCGGAAATAAGTGGAGAATTTGACATCAAAGACATCGCAGAGGCAGATCTGATGCTAGGGGTAAAAATACAATGGACAAAGGAAGGCATCAGCCTGAACCAACAACACTTTACCGAAGCTCTTCTAGAACAGTATGGGATGGGTTTTTGCAAGGCGATGGTGAAACCACTAGCGCCAAATGAACACCTCATGCTGGCCACATAAGACAGAATAGTGGCTTTTGGTAAGATTAAGGCAAACTACAGGAGTGCTATAGGCAGCATTAACTACCTCAGCACAGCAACAAGACCCAACTTGTCCTTTGCGGTCAGTGCTCTATCACAATACCTGGATTGCCCAGGAATCAGGCATTGGCAAGCATTCTTTCATGTGCTGAAATACTTGAAGGGTTCCGGCGACAGAGGACTCTATTACTCTTCAGAAGAAGGAAATGGTATCACTGCCTTCCGTGACACTGATTGGGGAAATTGCAAGGAGACACAGTGTTCAACAACAGGCTACCTGGCCTGTTTCCATAAGTGTTTGATCCTGTGGAAAACACGGAAACAACCGACAATCTTGATCTCAACGGCAGAAGCAGAGTACAAGGCCATGTGTGACCTGACCTCTGAACTCTTATGGTTCAGACAATGGTGCAAAGAAGCAAGTTTGTTTGTGTTTACCAATCCCATCCTAATATTTGAAGATAATCAAAGCTGTATCAAGACAGCCAATGGCAACTGTAACACAAACAATAAATGCATGAAACATATAGATATTCAACTGCACTTAATCAAGGAGGCCATACAGAGTATCCGGATACAACTACAATACGTTCCCAGCGACCAGATGCTGGCAGATTTCTTAACAAAATCAGTACCCAAGATCACCCTGGAAAATTTGCTAAGAGCATTGAGCCTTTTGCGACTGGGTGTGAGGGGGGATGTAGAAATATTGACCCAAAGAGGGTTAGGTAAGCCTATTCTCAAACCCAGTGCAAAAGCACAACCAATAGAGTAAAACTGAGTACTAATTGAGTCACGCTTACTAAGACCAGTAAGCCACGGACACTGTTGAGAACATGCCCTTGAATAAAATCAGCGGTACACAAATAGCACAAGTGATGCCCTTAAAAAGGGGGCCAACACCTACCTCACGAAAGAGCTCATGAGACCTGTCTTCACTACTTTCTTTTGTCAAACATTCTTACTTAAATTTACTCACAACGTTGTTAGAATCATCGCATCTTCATATTCCTTTCATTAATTCTTATTAAGCTGTAAACCACAAATAGGTACAAGGCTTATTTTACTCACTAACAAGTGAAGAAATGCTGACCCAGAAATGCTCTAAATATATCATTGCTACTACTATACTAAGATACTTGATTTGCTTAGATAACTATTTTATCTCCTTATTCCACCTTTAAGGTACTCTCACTCTTGTTTGTTATAAACATAACCTGCATGTTAATATATTCCATCTTCTTTAAGTTCATAAATATTAACATATTTCAAGTGGGTATTTTCACACATTGGTAAGATCAGAACCTCAATGTGGGCTTTCTCAGGTTCTTGCACAGCTTTAAGCCCCACCTTTTTGGAGGAGTGGATCAATAAAAAGGGACCTCATTATTCAATTTTACTTTCAAATTGGATATCATGGCTTGCTTATTAGATTTTAAGATTCTTCAGTTAATGTCTTGAAGTTTTTTGCATGTTTTTTTTGAAATTAAGTCCAAGGTCTTGAAAATTCAATTTCAATGGGTGCCTGTACAAATGTGTATTCTTGGAATAGGATTACACCTCTTATGAGGGAATCGGCCATATTAAAATTTATTCATACTATTATTTGTAAACAAAACCAGTTGTTTCCGCAAAAAATGACCATGAACCATAATTCAAAGTGACCAGATTGGTAAATTAATGAGTGTAATGGTACACTCCTCATCTCCTCATTTGCCAACGTTGTTCCACATGATTTTAAATTCCCTTCTTCAAAATGACTACGTGAGAAATCAATTAAGCTTTGTTAATCTGAAAACCTACTTCACTTCAGATGCTTTGTATGTCCATTAAACTCTTACTAAGATGTTCGAGAAATAAAAAATTGCATATATTCTAGCGGACTGGAATCTACCTTAATATATTCTAATCAAATAATTTCCAATATCTCCATATATAAGGTATTTCTCACTTCTCTCCATTTAAGAATAAATTTGAAACATTATACCTGAAAAGCAACACAAAAATAGATCAATAAAAAACTCCAGAGCCTTGAGGTATGTTTTACATGCCAAAATAGGCCACAAACTCTTTTGAGGTAACCTTTTCAGCAGTAAGAATCCCAAAGTCATATTTATACTGATAATTCATCATATTTTTCAAAAAAAAAGATTTTAGAAAGTAAATCCATGGGTAAAAATTAATATTTGGCTTCTACTCAAAAATCCATGTATTATTTCTTCATAACCTTCAGAAGCTAAAAATAACTCTACAAGCTGTTCAAATGCAAAATAATTCAACACCACATAATAAAAAACAAAATAAGAGAATGGGGAAATATTTTCTTTATACCTTTGCATGGAGGAATAATAGCAACGTAAAACACCCATAATACACACCAATTGGTAGTATTTCCAAAAGAATTAATCTTTCAAAATTGCAGTAGAGGTACATCATGGCTTTGTTTAATGATACTGAAATCTACATTGAAGAAAGAATTAACCATTTCACATGGAAAAGGATGAAAGGTAAAAAAATAAGTAAAGAGAGCCATGCTTGCTTACCTTCTAAGGCCTGTGAGGCATGAAAATCCTGAAAAGCAAAATATTTGGTATTTATTATCTTGATTAACGGAAAAAGAGCATTTGGGAGCTTATATTTCGCAAAACTATTTACTGAGGACCAGTCCGGTTAAAATATTAAAATTTGAAAACAAGCTACCATTTGAAAATGCTAACTAGTTAGTGAGAGCCTCAGACACTTTTAGCTATTTAAAATATTCATTATGAGTGATAGATATACAAAAAGGAGTTAATAACAGCCCTTTTTGGAATATAAGCCGTGAAAATAACACTTTGAAAGAGTCAAGCATCAATAATGAAGAAAAATATTTGAGACTCAACAAGTCATTTAAAATAAGACTATTAAAACTTCTTTTTTTTTCAATTTTTATGAGACAATTGAGACTGAAATAACCTTCAACTGAAAAAGTGTTTTTCGATTTCACAGGCTCACCAAAAGAATGTGGTTATAGTAAATTTATGGAGACTCTGAATCAAACTAAATATATTCAAAAACTCAAATATGAAAGTATTGATACCTTGGGGAAATTTCTGATTCTTTTGTGAGAAGAGATGGGAGTTAAAGAAGTAAATTCATTCTTTTTAAGCCATAACTGGGTTGGCATCCATGTAGAATAACATAAGAGGTAATTAGGACAATTCTGCATGGCGAAAATGCATTGAATCACAAATACAAATCAGGGGAGGGATTTGAAATCAGTTTAGTATTTATTTTTATGCCTTTTCTTCTTCTATCAGGGTTTTGGAAGGCTTGAAAGGGGCTTTTTGTAGTTGACTTTTCTAAATACTCACTTCAGAATAAAAGAGTTGAATAATTATCTATCAATATACTAAATGAAATTATACAAAACGAAATTTATGCCTCTTCATTATATCAAGAATGTGCTATCAAAGTGTATTACCATTCAAGGACTTTTGTAGCTATAATGTGCCCGATTTCTGATATCATCATAAATTAAGATCCCTTAAGCTTGCAGATTATCCATAAAATCCCCTTCACGATTCCTCTCCAGTTCAGCTCGAAGCGTCTATTAGATTATAGGTCTGTTCTTTACTTTGATTGATAAAAAATCTCTCTAATTCATTACCCTTGCAAAAGAGAGTCATAACTTAAAATATTTTCATACAGTTTTGATAATCATTTAAATTGTTATTTAATTTCTGTGAGTGATTATTCTAAAGGAATATGTATTAATCTTGTATTAGATGTATTCTATATAAGTCGAAATAAATTACTCAGAGGTTAACCATCAGAACTTTGGTTACAAGAACTTCCTATTATATTCTTCAAATGAGAATTTTCGTTCTATTCATTTATGGTGATATTATCAAGACTTTAATAGACAAATTAGAAATATATCATCAAGACTATATTAAACTTGATCAATAATAGCTCTGTTATAAAAAGAAAATTCACTACCTTCAAAGGTCTGTAGGGTTCATAAGAGCAAAGTAAAACTCTTTATATAAGAAACATATATAAAATTACATATGGAACACACAGCTCGTACAATTAATATCATAGGATCATTTGAATTATTTCAAAATCGAATTCTTAAGATAACGTTTCTCTGTATTCCAATATTCATCATTAAAATAAATGCAGTAGTAATAGGTGAACCATTATATATGGATTATAGTTAAATCTTACCATCTTCCAGCCTGAGAAGAGAGATTGAATTTAATAAACTAATATTTTTCACTTTTCCCATTCAGAATTGATTCAAAACTTTTTTCTATTTCCTTCCGTAGTATGATTGAGAAAAGGAAGTTGTGGAACATTTTGACCAGAGATATACAGCCTTTATGTTTTCTTTCTGTTTCTACCTATAGGTGAGATATTTATAGATCAAATTGAAAATATCCTTTGTGAATTAGAATTTAAAGAAATATTTGCTTAAAAAACATCTAAATAATGACATTTCATTCCAAAACCTCTGACAAAAATTACATAACTTTCTATTGTTGAACATAACCTCAAGAAATAAATTTTGTTTTTTCTGAGTATTTATTATTGCGATTTTGAAGGGGTAATGTTTTGAATAATCTGAATTAAGGAGAAAGAGATATGTTCGTAAAACATAAGGGAGAATAGATGATATATAGAAATAGAGCCCTGATTTATGTATAAGGTCGTTGGCAATATTTTCATTTTGACCAAGATATCTATCATGTTCAAAGACACATATCATATTTCAGGAAGCCAAGTTTGAATGGTTCGATAATATATATCCACCAATATATACTTTTATTAGACAGTTTCCTTGATTATTATTAGAAAGCTTAATGCATATCATTCATTTTTCAATGCTGTTCAAATTTCTTTCATCTTCATTTTGAAATATCTAATAAGAATAGAATATCAAAAGAAGAAAAAAAATTTAGGAATACCTATCATATCACTGAGAGATTAGATATTTTCTTGGGATATTTCAAAAATTGCAATTTTATCTATGAAAATGTTAGGTTGTATCTTTTTCCATGCATTACTCTTAGGAGGGTTTGTTTTTGAATTAACCATGCTTATTTCTATAATTTAATCTCATAGTATCATGAGCATCTTTTTATTTCTTCGTTATCAGTTGAAATATTATTAATGCCCAGAAGAAAAAATAGAAGATCTTGAAGAATGAGCGCATTCCCCTATTGGTGGGATCGTTATATATCTATTAAATCAATAGCTAAGGATAATATATGGAGGTGCTTGGCTTTGTCAATAGATATCTAATCAATAGGGCTGGTTTTAAGAAACTCATTGTTTTTTTGAAGAAGGAATTATTTTCAAAACAAATAGCTCAAAAGTTGAGTCATGTACTATCTGATTAATGATGCACTAGTATCTACTGAGCGCAACGAAATCCAAGAGAGGTTTTCAAATGAAGTGGTTCAGTGATTCACAGCGCTTGAAGACATTAATACAAGTATTTAAAAAAAGAAATATTGACTTATATATCTACATTTTGGGGGAAGTAAATAAGACCGGGTTAGTTTAACGCACTGGGGGAAAAAGGTTGACCCCCCAGATGTCGGGTCGCGCAGTCTCTTCAAGTGACCCCATGACCCCCTATTGAGGGGTCAGCCGTGTGACTCTTGCCAACTTAACTTTTGGTAGCTCAACAAAAGACAAAATCTTTTTCTGTTTTTAAAAAACTCAGCTTCCAAAATTACATTAATCAGCCTCATATAATCAATAACCATCCCACACACAAGTGTGCAGCTTAGGTAAGCACCGCTCTCTATTGGTACAATTCAGACTTATTTTTACGTTTTTTTTAAATGAAAATGTTCTGAATTATTTGTCTTTCATTTTCTATCATAATTTATATTTTATATGAACAAACATTTTTAGATGGAGGTATGCACATGCCCAAAATGTATCAATTATCAATTCACCTACGAAAATGGTAAACAGAATCAAGGACCATTTGTTTCAAAAAGCACTCGTAATCGACAATGGGCTGCAGCTTCTTTGCAAGACCAAGATAATTCCTCCCGCCTTTCTGAAATTGTGTTAGAAGTGATATCAGACAACAACTCCATTGTAAGATGTGACTATGAAACTGATGATAATATTACTATTAATCAACAGTACTATGTCTGTTCTTATGAAATATAATAATAAAATATTATTATAACCACAATTAAATAATTAAAAAATTATTTCTTTCACGTGTTAAGCACTACTAGTGATTTTAACAGTGAGCAAGTAATTGTCTACAAGAATCAATTACAAGAAGAATTTAATAATAAAAACTTCTTTATTAAAATAATAAAATTATTTTAATATATAATTATCTTTTGCAAGAATAATTATAAAGATAATTCTTGAAGAAAACTATTACTAGAGAAAAACTTTAAGAATTAAAGATAAATGACTCACTAATACTCCAAAGAACTTATTGATAATAAAAGTAGAGAAATTTGACGTGGAATTGTGGATTTAAGGGATCAAAAGGATTTATAACAGTATTACAACAATATATAGTTGGATTCTATGATTTCACGTCTTTCTGATTGATTCTGAAAGAATTAAAACACTTAAGAATAGTTGAACTAATACTTACTTGTTGGTAATAAAGATTAATAAATTGATAAGATGATGATAAGGAAAAAACAGCAAGAAGAGGCTTCTTTTAAGTCAATAACAGCTCACAGAGGCGTGCCATGGAGCAAACTGAAAAACCAGTGAGTGAGAAAACAATAAACCTTTTTGGATTATTGATTGCATCATCTGTTGTCATGTAAGATTATCATAATTACTTAATTGATGCTTTTACGTGACTACCAACCCCAATATGGTTAAGAATAAAAGGAGTAACACTTGTAAATCTTCTTTTATTCTAAAATAATCATTGATTTCTCAAAGTTATCAATGTTATTGCCAATTTCATCACAGGTTGTAATTACTGTGAATTTTTGAAGATTCAGTGTTTCACGTAGAATATCCAAAATTGGACTGTAAGTAAAACTTTTAATTTTACTAGTAAAACTGTAATTCTTTTTGGTTGTACCATAGATAATACAGTTCTCCTTTAGTCCTGAAAGTTTCAGAAAGATTCATTAAGAATTGTATTTTTAATGAATTTTTGAAGGTTTTACCTCATTTCTACGTAGAATTGCAAATAGCAGTGTTTTGCTGGTTGCTATGAGGTAAATCAATGAATATGGGTCCCAAAAGGGTTTTAATTACTCTTTTGGGGTTTATCCATGGAAAGTCATTAGTAATTGACATGGTTACAGGAGTGTAAGTAGCTCATTACCTCCTTGGCACGTCAAAATAGCAGGTTATTTGCTATTTTCTGATGTTTTACAGTAGTTGTAACTTGGTAACCAAGTTCCCAAAGAGTTTTAGTTTACCAATTGGGCCAAGATGAGCCATGGATCCATGCTCTGGAGCTATCCACGCCTCTGAGGCCTCAGAAGTTGGGTACCCTGGCTCTCTTTGATGTCTTTTGTCCCCCTTGCCTATTTTTTACGTCAAAATAGTAATTTAAGCTTAAAGTGAGATATCCACTATGGGTGTACCAAAAGTCCATGTAAGAATACCATGATATTAAGTGCTCAAAACATGCATAACACTATTCTTAGTGTATATGTAACATGGGATTTCTCACTTTCCCATTATTTTGGCTAAAAATCAAGAAAAACAAAAATTTTCACGGATCTTTTATGTGGTATTAATGATGTGGTATTGAAGTATTTTCCATTTTACCACCTCAAATACTTAAATTGAGCTTATTCACTCTATGGAGCTACCCTAGGTGAATTTTTGTGTAGAATCCAAATCTGGTCTTAAATCCATGGATTTACTTACTCAATAAAAAGTTATTCATCTTTTCTGAAATTGAAAATGATGAATTTTGGATATATGCATGACTTATGAGTTTTGCATAATTCAAAATTTCTTTTTAAGATAATTGTGGCCTATTTGGGTATGTAAAATATACCTCAAGGCTCACATTCCCTCCCACCAAAAAATAAAATTGTACTACAATTTTATTAGTGGTAAAAAGAATAAGGCCCCAAAAGGGGGTTAATGTCCACTGTCCAACCTCTTCACATTACTCAGATCAAGTAATTTAAAGCACATTTATAGACATATTCAGGCTTTTGGCCTTCTTTCATGTCTAAATCTTCTTAAGAGTTTATCTGAGTCAGGTATTTCTGATTCTGCCATCCATTCATCTTCATGTACTGGATTTCTATATCTGACAAGATATTCTCTTTGATTTTCACCCCTAAGTCTCCTTTCTTTAATGACTTTCTTTATCTTTCTGTCTTCATTCTGTTCCACAGGGGGCACAGTTAAAGGAGTTGGGTTCCTTAAAGGAAACAATTCTTTGTCAGCTGGTTGATAAGGTTTTATCAGGCTGACTGGAAATGTGGGGTGTTTATTTTCCAATTCACCACTCAATTCCACTTGAACTGCATTGGTTCCATGTAAGGCAACAATAACAAAAGGTCCTACATAAGAATCTTTAAGTTTCTTTGGGCCTTTGATATTATTAAAATTCAAGGTTGAAACTAGAACTAAGTCCCCTACTTTGAAGTCTGGTACTTTATGACTCTTGTCCCACTTCTGTTTTGCATAATCAAAAGCATCATCCATACTTTGTTTTGCATGGTGTTTTACTTTATCAAGCATTAATTTGAAGCTGGAAGCTGTAGGATGAATGTCAATCAAGTCTTTCCTCAGTGTGTCTGCTGGGAGTCTTGGATTCCATCCTTTTTCTAACATAGCAGGAGTTTGTCCTGTGGAAGAATGGACTGATGTCTTGTATGCCAATTCTAATGCAGGTATCAGAGTGCACCAGTCATGGGTAAAGCCATCTGAGTCTTTAAATTCTAATCCATAAGCACAAAATCTCCTGATCATGTCTTCTAAAGTTTGAATCATCCTCTCTGCTAGTCCATCTGTTTGAGGGTGATATGCTGTAGAGAATGATAACTTAGTCCCAAACAATCTATGAAGATTGGTCCAAAGTGCAGATGTGAACTTGGGGTCTCTGTCACTTATGATATTCTTAAATAACCCTGTATGAGAAATAACTCTACTCCATAAAAGAAGAGCTGTATCCATAGCAGTGTCATCTTTATGACATGGTAAGAATATGGGAGTTTTGCTATATCTGTCTACAATGACTAAACAAGCATTATAACTTTTGTCACCACTTGGAGGAAGTGCTGTGACCCAATCCATGTGAACAACTTCCCAAGGGGATTTTGGTTCTTGAATATGGATCATTAATCCAAATTTCTTGCCTGTACTCCTGTTTGCTTTTTGGCATCTATCACAGGTATGGCAATATTCAATGGTTTCTTTTCTCCAAGATGGCCACCATGCACAGTTCTTCACCTTTTCAAGTGTTCTGTCTTCTGATAGGTGTCCAGAGTAAATGCTATCATGGCATTCATGAAGAATGGTATTGATGAGTAATCTACTACACAATGTCATCACACAAGAATGTTTTGTTCTATGGTAAATAATCCCATCAAACAAGTGAAATCTTCCTTCAGAATAGGAATTTTTCCAAACTTCATCTAGTGTATTGACCAAAGATGTGTCTTTGCAGTCTTTATCCAATAAAGAAGTCAAGATATGGCAATTCTTGTCTTGTTTATAAGACTCTCTGACCTCTTCAAAGAATTCAGTCCCAATATCAGTTATGTTAATCCCTTCAATTGGAATCTGTGGTTCAGCTTCCAAAGGTACATAAGCTGGGTTATCAGGAGTGTTGGCTAAAGCCCATCTACTAAGTCCATCAGCATTTTTGTGAATGTTTCCTGCTTTATGAACTATAGTCATGTTTCCTCTATATTCTTGAATGGCTATTTGCCATCTCAACATATGTCTGTTGGGAGTTTTCATGTTAAGAAGTGATTTCACGGCATTACAGTCAGTTATCACTTCAAAAACACTGCCATCAAGGTAATAGTGTAATTTCTCAAGTGCCCATACCAAACATAAGCACTCCATTTGGCTTGCACCATATCTGGCTTCTGTTGGTTTGATTTGTCTTGAGATATAACAAACTGGTCCTTCTGTAGGTTTGTCATCAATAATTTGGACTTGGTGTAGGGCTGCCCCTAATCCATCCCCACATGCATCAATGTACAATTTAAAAGGAATATTCCAGTCAGGCATGAGGAGTAAAGGTGCTTCTGTAAGGGCTTTCTTTATCTTCTCATAAGCTTTAATTCTTTCCTGTGTCATTTCAAATACAGTCTGTTGATCACAGATTCTATAAAGTGACTTGGCTAGAATTGCAAAATCTTTCAAGTGTTGCCTATAGTAACTAGCAAATCCAAGAAAAGACATCATTTCTTTTTTATTCTGGGGTATTGGCTTAAGCAACACTGCTGCTACTTTATTCTTGTCAATACCCAAGCTCAAACCAGAGACAACATGTCCTAATGCTTTGAGTTCTTCAAAACCAAAATTGCATTTCTTAAGTGAAATTTTCATGTTCACTTCTGCAACTTTATGAAGTACTCTTGCAAGTCTTTCAAGGTGCAAAGACCATGAGTCAGAACATATAATAATATCATCAATATAAATGATAAGCCATCCTTCAGACAATTCTGTGGGGAAGATGGTATTCATCATTCTTTGATAATGAGATGGAGCATTTTTAATGCCAAATGGCATTCTAAGATACTCATAAATACCACAGTGAGTGATAATTCTAAGTAATTTCCTAGCTTTAGGCGTCAAAACATTTTGATGGAAGCCTTTTAATGCATCCATTGATGTTATATACTTGGCTTTAGACAATTGAGTCAAGGTTTCTTGGATCCTAGGGATTGGATACCTATCTGGAACTGTGTAGGTATTCAAAGCTCTAAAATCTCCAACCATTCTTGACTTATCATTATGCCATGCAATAATAACAGGTGTTGTCACTTCAACTTCCTCATTATGGCCTACTTTCCTTAGCACACCAAGTTGGATCAACTCTTGGATATGTTTTTCCAAGGCCTCCCTAGCTCTGGGACTGGCTGGATAAGCTGGTCTTCTAAGTACTGGAGGATATGGTCTATCAATATTAAGAGTAATATCAATTTCATGTCCCCTTATAGCGCCTAATGGTTCATTATCAGATGCAAATGCATTATTGTATGTATATAATACATCAATAAGTTCATTCCTCATCTTTGGTGACAATGATGGATTAATTTGTGCTTCAACAAGTTGTTTAGACACAAATTCATCTTTGTAAGTATCTTTGACAGAAGATACTACAGATATCTGTTTTGGCATATTGGAGAAAGCAAATTTTTGCCTTTTGTTATCTCCAATTGTGAAATATCTGTCTTTATGGTTATTTATATCAATACCATAAATATTCAAGTAATCATTTCCAAGAATGATATGCTGAGATGTACAATTATCCATTACTACAATCTCAGTTTTCATTCTTACACTTCCTGCTGGATGTGGGAATACAATACTAGTATCGAATATGCCCAAGGGGTACATATTGTTACTGGCACTACTGAACTGTACACCTTCTATTGGTAATAGATGGTTTTTCCATTCAGGAAGTATAATTTGGAGATAATCCTTGCCAATACAAGTGCAAAATGCTCCTGTATCCAGATTTACTTTGGCTTCAATATCACCCATTAGAACTGATGTGATACAGGATGCTCCAGCAGTATAACCCTTTCCTCTAGCAGGTTTTGTTTTACACATTCTGGCATCTTGGATATTGATCAGGTTGTAGCAATCCTCACTGTACTGTGGCAAGTGGGTATGGACTTCTGTGACCTCAAAGAAAGCTGAAATGTTTTCAATGGGATAGTCCTCTACTGGTGTATCTTCAGAGACTGCAGAATCTTGATCAGACTCTTCTTTCTCTTCAGTACACTGAATGTCTTCAATGATTTGAACTTCATTGATCTTTGTCTTCTTAGGGCAAGTGTTGGCTAAATGTGAAGTACTTCCACATTTATGACACTTCAAGACAGGTCTTTCTGGTCTTCTTTCCTCTCTAGGAATCTTTGAGACTATTTTGGACTCTATTGGGTTTCTAACCCAAGTTTTACCAATTCTTGTTCTGGTAATGATATCTTCCATAGCATTAATGTAGTCCTCTGTTGAACAGGGTTCCACACATCTGCTTTTGATAGCATGTTCCAGTTCTCCTCCACATTTTCTTAATATTTTCATATTAATCATAGTGTCAGACATATCTGGGTGTAAAGCAGATAATCTGTCTTTTTGTTTGAAGAACCAAGTAAGTGGTTTGTCTTTTTCTGAGTTAAAAATGGCACTTTCAAAAGCATTCTCCATTTTAAACCTCGAAGAATTATTGGCCCATTTGGTAATCACTTCAGATTTCCACCAAGACCAGTCATGTCTTCCATGATCCATTCTCATCTTGTAATACCATTTCTTTGCAGTCTTGGTAAACAAACAATGTAATTTTCCTACTATGATTTCATCAGGTATATTAAAGTCTTCTTGCAACATATCAATAGTCCTGATGAATTCAATATGGTTGTATTCTCCTTCACCAGAGAATGTTGGCCATTCTTCTAATTTGGGAATATCCTTTGCAGAAATAACATTCTCTCCTAAGAATGGAGTCAAACTTTCTTTGACAGAAAGTTTTTCTTCAGTCAAAGGTGTAGAATGTCTTGGCATATGTGGTTCATGATTCTTATGAATTTGCTCCACACTTGCAATTATTTCATTCTTCAATTTCTGCCTTTCACTGTCACTTTTTGCTAAATGTATAGCAAATTGATTAGTGTTCTTAACTATTTGTAAGACATGGTCTTCAAGAGTTTTAAGTCTATCATTTACTTTAAAGATGGAAAGATCCTCTGTGTCATTATTTTGACATTGGTTCTCAATTCTTTCACAAGTATTGCTAATTGACTCAAGGGTGACAGTTGTCAATTTATGCCAATCAGAATGTTGCTTGTCATTTTTCTTTAAATCATTGATGTCTAATGTAATTTGCTTTAACTTTGACTCAAGTTTGCCAATTTCTACACTAATACTTCTATGTACATCATTTATTTGCGTGGAAAAGTCCTGTTCATCCTTTCCTGCTCTTTGGCTGTGAATTCCATAAGAGTTCTGGCCATATTGAAGACACTGTCCACGGCTGAAGGCTCCAATCTGGGGATCCTGTACCCTTGTGGGTAAGGTCTGTGCCAATTGGCTTTGCCTTTGCCCTTGCCTTGATGGTTCTTGGGACCTCTCTGTTTCTTTTGAGGTCCTTTGGGCTTGTCCTTGGATGCTTCTGGAGCTGGTTTGGAGCTGGTAGATGCCACTGGTGCCTCTGTCTCCAAAGTTGGAGTCATTTCCAATTCTTTCTTCTGGTCTATGGATAAAAGACTCTGGTTCTTCAACCAATTCTTTATCTTTTTGACCTTGTCTTTGCAAGACAGGGGGCTCCAACCTCCTAAGAGTTCTATGTTCTTCTCCTGACCCAGAAAGCTCTTGATGTGTAAGTAGGAGTTCATGGCCCCCTGCCAAAGGCTTGGGCAGATTTCCCACTCCTCTTCTTTGGCTGCTCTGAACCAATTTTTGTACTGGCTCTGATATATTTCTATTGCTGCCACTTGAAAATGGTTCAGCCCTGGAAATATTATCATAAATTAGTTCAGGCTCAGAATTCACGTCAAAATCTGTTGGTACAGACCTTGGGGAATGGGGGGCAACTCTGGCATCCTCCAGATGTGCCTTTCTTGTGGAAGATTTGGCACTTCTGGATTTGGTCTTGCCTCTTCCTTGTCCACATCCATCTGGTTGGACTGAATAGTTGCTTCCATTTCTGGTATGCACCATTTTCACGTCAATTTAAAGATAAAAGGTGAAAATATAAGATAAAATACACACCTTTTGGTGGTAATTTAGCTTTTTCTGAGTTGAATAAGGTGCCTCTTTTAGCAATCTGCACCTCAATACTGTCTTCAGATTCTGCTTCTGAAGATTCTGGACTAGTGATATATCTTTTACTGAGTCTGTTGCCAGCTGCACAGTATTTGATTAAAGACACTAAAAGAAATTATAAAAGAGAAAAAATTATTTTTTATACTTTTTAAAATATTTTTTAAAGATTTTTTATAAGTTTTATATTTTTTAATATTAAAAAAATTATTCTTTTTAAAGAAAAAAATTAAAATTTAAGATTTTGAATGAAAATTAATTCAGAGTAACTCAAAGAATAATTTTATAAGTTTCTGGATGTGAAAAAGCCACGTGTAAAAACAATATAAAATTAAACCAAATTCCTCAATGAAAAAGATTTTAAAACAATTTCAAAAATAAAAATATTTTAACTCCAAATTGAAAGAAAAAAATTAATTAAATTAATATATTTTAGAGCTTAAAAATATATTAAGGGTACAAGGTTCAAAAAACACGGCCAGGCCCCCAAATGTAAGATGTGGTAGGTATGGTGGTTTTTTAGAACACAAAAATGAAGTCTAGAATATGATTAAAGCCAAGTCTATGGATAAAATCACGGCCAGGCCCCCAAATGTAAGATGTGACTATGAAACTGATGATAATATTACTATTAATCAACAGTACTATGTCTGTTCTTATGAAATATAATAATAAAATATTATTATAACCACAATTAAATAATTAAAAAATTATTTCTTTCACGTGTTAAGCACTACTAGTGATTTTAACAGTGAGCAAGTAATTGTCTACAAGAATCAATTACAAGAAGAATTTAATAATAAAAACTTCTTTATTAAAATAATAAAATTATTTTAATATATAATTATCTTTTGCAAGAATAATTATAAAGATAATTCTTGAAGAAAACTATTACTAGAGAAAAACTTTAAGAATTAAAGATAAATGACTCACTAATACTCCAAAGAACTTATTGATAATAAAAGTAGAGAAATTTGACGTGGAATTGTGGATTTAAGGGATCAAAAGGATTTATAACAGTATTACAACAATATATAGTTGGATTCTATGATTTCACGTCTTTCTGATTGATTCTGAAAGAATTAAAACACTTAAGAATAGTTGAACTAATACTTACTTGTTGGTAATAAAGATTAATAAATTGATAAGATGATGATAAGGAAAAAACAGCAAGAAGAGGCTTCTTTTAAGTCAATAACAGCTCACAGAGGCGTGCCATGGAGCAAACTGAAAAACCAGTGAGTGAGAAAACAATAAACCTTTTTGGATTATTGATTGCATCATCTGTTGTCATGTAAGATTATCATAATTACTTAATTGATGCTTTTACGTGACTACCAACCCCAATATGGTTAAGAATAAAAGGAGTAACACTTGTAAATCTTCTTTTATTCTAAAATAATCATTGATTTCTCAAAGTTATCAATGTTATTGCCAATTTCATCACAGGTTGTAATTACTGTGAATTTTTGAAGATTCAGTGTTTCACGTAGAATATCCAAAATTGGACTGTAAGTAAAACTTTTAATTTTACTAGTAAAACTGTAATTCTTTTTGGTTGTACCATAGATAATACAGTTCTCCTTTAGTCCTGAAAGTTTCAGAAAGATTCATTAAGAATTGTATTTTTAATGAATTTTTGAAGGTTTTACCTCATTTCTACGTAGAATTGCAAATAGCAGTGTTTTGCTGGTTGCTATGAGGTAAATCAATGAATATGGGTCCCAAAAGGGTTTTAATTACTCTTTTGGGGTTTATCCATGGAAAGTCATTAGTAATTGACATGGTTACAGGAGTGTAAGTAGCTCATTACCTCCTTGGCACGTCAAAATAGCAGGTTATTTGCTATTTTCTGATGTTTTACAGTAGTTGTAACTTGGTAACCAAGTTCCCAAAGAGTTTTAGTTTACCAATTGGGCCAAGATGAGCCATGGATCCATGCTCTGGAGCTATCCACGCCTCTGAGGCCTCAGAAGTTGGGTACCCTGGCTCTCTTTGATGTCTTTTGTCCCCCTTGCCTATTTTTTACGTCAAAATAGTAATTTAAGCTTAAAGTGAGATATCCACTATGGGTGTACCAAAAGTCCATGTAAGAATACCATGATATTAAGTGCTCAAAACATGCATAACACTATTCTTAGTGTATATGTAACATGGGATTTCTCACTTTCCCATTATTTTGGCTAAAAATCAAGAAAAACAAAAATTTTCACGGATCTTTTATGTGGTATTAATGATGTGGTATTGAAGTATTTTCCATTTTACCACCTCAAATACTTAAATTGAGCTTATTCACTCTATGGAGCTACCCTAGGTGAATTTTTGTGTAGAATCCAAATCTGGTCTTAAATCCATGGATTTACTTACTCAATAAAAAGTTATTCATCTTTTCTGAAATTGAAAATGATGAATTTTGGATATATGCATGACTTATGAGTTTTGCATAATTCAAAATTTCTTTTTAAGATAATTGTGGCCTATTTGGGTATGTAAAATATACCTCAAGGCTCACATCCATAGTTTCACCTGAAACTTCAGAAACTCATGAATCACCTTCTCATTCTAAGCGACCCACCTCTGAATTTATAAGTAAGGTTCTTTTATTATCCTACCACATTTCAATACTTACCCTTTGCTTTAAGCCCTCGTTTTACAATTCATAGCATAGTTACACCTTAGCATTGGAGTCAGCCATGAAAAATGCCGAGTTAAAAGAGAATACCTAGTCCAAATTGTCCCATTCTTTCAAGCTGACAATTACTCGTCAATATTTGAAAATGAAATTCCAAATGATGTACAAATGATTCTCAGAGAGCTTGATGTTACTCCTCGCATACCCCACAAGAGTCTGATGTGGGAATAAATTGCCTCCTGCATGGTAAATATTGCAATAAGTAAGTCATTTAGTACTTCATAGCTTAAATAACACTTATTTTGTATGAATAAAGTCTTCTGGTACCTCACACATTACCATTTGAACTGGACTACGCTTAATTGGTGGAGTGGATGCTGATGGTCTTTTGCGATGGTGATTTGTTGGAGAGGGATTTTTTTTCTTTGGTTTTTATGGTGGATTTCTTGGATGGAGTAATTTTTGACTTTTTCGTTGGTTTTTTCTTCAATGTTTTGGGAATTCTTCCTATGAATATTAGCACTTGACTTGACCTCAAGAGCTTCTACTTTTTGCAAGAGCGAATTGATGACTTCATCGCTGGAAGAAATTAAATTTTGGAGGTTTTTTATTTTGACGTTGCGAGAGTTTCCAGTTGAAAAAGGGCTATAACCATAACCTGCCATATTCAATATTTAAACAAACTATGAGATGAAATTGGAAGAATGTTAGAAAGAAGGGTGAATTAAGTTTATGGTTTCTGAGATAGTGTGATGATTAAAGATCTGAAATGAATAACTTCACCAAGTACTTAATAAAAGAAAAGGTTTATTTCCAAATGAAAAATCTCTTCAAAAAAACCATTCATTTTTAAGAAAGGAAATGAGGGATTCGGCTGATTTCTGATCTTGATGAAAGGAGTTTGTTGACGTTGAATGAGAAAGTATAAAGGAAAAAATAAATTGGACTGAACGTCTTTGTTCAGCTACCAAAAATCAATTTGGGAATCCATAAGGGGTCACTGAAAGAGACCGCGCGACCCGACATCGGGGGGGTCAACCTTTTTCCCCCAGTGACGGTAGAACAACCGCCTTTGAGGTTTGATAAAAGTGTTCAGCCTGAGAGCAGATGATGGGGGTTCGACTCCTTCACCCGGTTATTTTTGAACTCTCATTTTTTCCCGTCTGAAATTTCTGAATTATTGAGAAACGCCGCGAGATGTTCTTTATTTGGCCATTCTGACGCATGCCAGTCAGCTGCGTAAATTGACCCTCAAAAGAGAACTGTAATTTGTCAATGCGATACAGCTGTTATATATGAAATTTAAATTCCTTCAATAAAATAGTTGTTTTTCCATATCAGTCACTTCAAAATATTTGAGTGATACAAATGAAATTCCTATCTCTGAAATCATTATCTACAACATCTCATCTCAGCCTGAGAATAAGATGAGGTAATTTTCTGAATTCATTCATACTTGACCCATCCCTCTGTTTGAGAAATGGAAGCCCAAATCATTATTTATGCTATGAGCTCTTACATTTATTCATTATACATAAAATGAAGAAATATCTGATAAAAAACCATGCAAGATAAGTAATATTTGTAATTGAAGGAATAAATTTCCATTGCAGAATTCCGAAAATTGTTCAAAAAACTGGTAAAAGCTTCATTCACATGAATAATTTTTTTTTTCTTAACCCTTTTTTTCCCAACAAGACTTACCATCACCAATTGAAAACTATCACAGTTACACTCAACCGCTTACCTCCAAAGAACTGACTAAATTGCCTTTCCGCGGTAACATTCACTAATGAACACTTAATACTGATGCGAATATTCTTCAGGTATAATTGTTTGTGCTTTAATATTTCAAGACTAACCTTCCGGTCATGTGTCTAAAGAAATTCTCAAGCAATAAGAGAAAAATCCATTAAATATATCTTTTTTGTTTTATTCAATTGGAATTTTTGCCAAAATTATTCTTCAAAATATTGAATCCATAAAAGTAAAATAATCTTTGTTGTAGAATTAATTGTTGAAAGTAGAAGAGAATCATCTCGGCTAATCAAGAGCTGCATACCAATCTGTGAGGCTACTCTTTGAGTGGTACTTATAGACAAAGTATAAAATTACAATCTTAGAACTATTTATAATTCATGAAGTATTTAATGAGAACGACTAATCATTGGGTCTGTCGATGATATAAATAGAGTCCAAGTATTAACTCCTCAAGCTAAACTAGGACGTTCAAGTTGTTGTACGCTCTTATAGCTATTTTCTCATTTCTATTACACTAATACTCGTTCATCTTATCCTGGAGGAGTATAGGTACAGTCTCATTGATTTGATCATTAGCTGGCTCAGCAAACTAACATTGAACCATTGATTCAGAGTAATAGTCGTAATAGTTTTATTTTAGTTGATTATTAGAATTATATATATATAGACTGACTCCACAGGTACTGTCCTTCATGCTGTTAATTCCAATAATTGGAATACTTTACTTACTTTATGTCTTAGTATTATTAACTACTGGTTTTTCAATTATCATAGCAATTATAAGATTGATTAACAACTACTCATTGCATGGTAGCGAGAGTTAGTTGTGTAATTGCTTATAATAATTTCAAAACCAGAGTTAGAATACTTTCACGTTTAGGAAAATGCCAGAAATCCTGATAGACATCAAGGATTCCTCCTCAGATGAGGAAGTGATCAAGGCAAAAATGACAAAACTCACACGTACCAACTGGGTACAATGGAGTTGTCAATTTGAAAACTACCTTATCAGCAAAGGCATGGATGATCTATTAGATCCACCAACCAAAGACATGAAAAAAACCAGCAAGTTTAAAAAAAGGAATGGTGGAGCACTTACCCTGTTGTGGTCCAGTGTTAGCACTGAGTTTGAAGGCGTGCTCTTAAACAACAAATCATCATTTTACAACTGCTGGGTCGGGCTAGGAAACTGCTGCGGAAAAAATTCAGTGGTTGTCATTTGTTGAATGCTTCACAAGCTTGTGAACTTGAGGTATGAACCTGGCACATCTCTAGAAAAGCACATTGATGAATTCCATAAGATCCACACTAGTTATTTATCTATCTCAGTCGGCTCTTCTATTAGCATGAATCTTTCACCTAGTATGGCTGCAGCCTTCTTCCTTCAAAGCCTGGATAATGATAAGGAATTGAGTAGTTTGTGTCAAACATTGTACGACTTAAAACCCTTTGAGTTGAGCACCATCACTGATAGAGTATCAATTGAACACACCCGTCGTGAATCTTCTCATGACCAGGTACTACTTGTTGACAATAACAAACAGACTGAGTCGTCGAAAAACAAAGAAAAAAATAGATCCAAGGGAGGACGCAAGAAGACCTGGTTCAAAGACAAAAAGAAAGGAAAGAATAACAATCAAGGAACAGCAAAGAAACCCACTCAAGAACAAGATACAAATAAAAGAATTGAGAGAATAGAGCAGCTTCTAGAAAAACTTCAGCACTCTGCACACTCAACATCAGTCAATGCAGCATCAGAATTGAAAGAACTCATCCATCATCGGGGTCAGACTCTGATGCATTCATATTTGAAGACGTCAATGCAATGATCGGTAAAAAACACCAAAAACTGATATACCTTGACTCTGGAGCTGGAAGAACTGTCGTAAATGACTTATTGCTGTTAGAAAACCCTACCCCGATCAACAAATATATCAACACTTTCTCAAATCCTGTCAGGGTTACTCATCAGGGAACTCTACTTTTCAAGGGAATTAAGCTTTACCCAGTCTACTATGTTCCTAACGGACAGGTCAACCTCCTGTCGGTATCACAACTGTGTGATCATGGAATGAAGCTGATCTCCAAAAATAACCTATTTTTAATCAAATACAATGATCGAATTGTTGATACCTTTCATCGACAAGGAAATCTGTTTGCCTCCAGACTGTCCTCAAGCTCAAACTCAATATACGGTTTTCCAACTGGCCGCCTGGATTGGCACTTGATTCTTGGACATCCCTCTGACTTGTATGTTGAAGCACTGTTGAAGGAGAAAAAGATAAATGGACGCTTTACTCACTCCTCAGACTGTCCAGTATGTCATCAAGCCAAAATCAGAAATCGTCCTCACTCACAAGGGTTACCTCGTGCTTATGCACCTTTTTTCAAAATTCATATGGATACATTGCAGATTAACCCACCAACTCGAAGGGCCACAAATACGTTCTTGTCCTTATTGATGATTTTAGTCATATCTGATGGAGATAAAGAACAAACTCAATATCACTCCAGCATTTCTCCACACTGACCGAGGAGGAGAGTTTAGCTCTCAATTGTTTATTACTTTTCTTATCAGTCAGGGAATCTCCCTTGAAAGGGGAACCTCCTGAGTCACCCCAGACAAATGGTGTCGCAGAAAGGTTTAATCAAACACTTCTATCGAAAATACAATGCTTGCTTGGACAGTCAAATATCCCTGTCGGCTATTGGGATGAAGCTGCAGCACATGCATCTCTCCTTCTGAATTTGCTTCCACATAAGTATCTGAAGATGACCCCACCAGTCAGTGTGTTGAAAGAGAAAGACTGTCAAATTGAGCCTGAGATTGATCTTAGAAAACTCATTCCTTTTGGAATGAAAGTCACAGTCCGTATTATCAATAATTCATCAAAAATTGAACCCCAAGGAGAGATACTCCGAGCTCTGACATTTGAAAAGCACTCTGACGGATTACGACTCCTCAATCTCGAAAAAGGGAAGATAAGGGTGTCACGCGACTACTCACTGTCAGGGCATAACCCAACTCTAACCATGAACTAGCCACCATTGGTGCTACCCAGGGCTTCAACTGTGAGAATCAAGTTGCGAATCCCTAGTGTAACACCAAGTGAACCGCCAGCTCAATCAGTAGACCTGCAGTCATCAATCCAACCATCTGTCACACAAAACACCTCAAGACAATCTCGTACCTCAGCCATACTTGAACCCTCAAAGAATTATGACTATGTCCCATACTATAAGGAAGCACCAAGAAATATCTCTAACCTGATTGATAAAGATAATATTATCACAGGAAAAAGAAATTCGCAATACAGAGACAATGTACTGCTTGCAGACACAGTTCCCTATTCAAAAGCTTTGATTGATCCAATTGAAGCACCAGAATGGAAGAAAGCAATGGATTCGGAATACCAGTCACTAACTTCACATAACACAGGTGAACTCGTACCATATCCAACTAAACCAGCAAAAGTCATTGGAGGAATGTGGCGATTTTCCCGTAAAAGAAATGAACACGGTGAAGTCTATTGATACAAAGCTTGGTGGGTTGTGCTAGGAAACCATCAAGAACACATGTTACACTACTATGATACTTGGGCTTCCATTGGTAGAAACGCGACACTTAAGGTTATGTTATCATTGGTTGTGAATTTTAACTATATCCCCTATCAATTCAATATAGAAACTGCCTTTCTTCACGGGGAAATGGATGCATTCCTGTATGTTAAGCAAGTGAAAGGTTACGAAGTAAAGGGGAAAGAAAATTGGGTCTGGCGCCTCTGTAAGTCATTTTATGGCACTAAGCAGGCCCCACGCATGTGCAAGGAAAAACTCACAGCAACCCTGAATAAACTTGGATTGGCAAGTGCACAGTCAGACGAATCTCTGTTTGTTAATCGCGATAAAACACTTCTCCTCCATGTCCACGTGGATGATGGATTCGTTATTAGCAAGTCAGAGAATGACATTATTGTTTTCCTCAATGAATTAAACAATACTCTTAAGTTGAAGTATAAAAAGAGGCCTACGCAACACTTAGGTTATAATTTAGTTTGGTGTAAGAATGGGCTTAAAATTAATCAAACGGATTTAATAGTTAAACTTCTTAGACAGTTTGAAATGGAGGATTGCAAGTCAGTCAAAACCCCTCGTAATGGCAACTTCCTCAACAAAATAGGACGTGGTTTAACAGACGATGTTATTGAAGTAACTCATTTCCAACAGGCAATTGGAAGCCTCAACTATCTAGCTCATCATACTCGACCAGATGTGCTGTTCACGGTAAATCCGCTCTCGAAATACTCAACTAAGCCAAATCAATCTCATTGGAATGCTCTGAAGCACCTACTTTGTTATGTGAAAGGCACAAAGGATAAGTGCTTAGTCTACCAACAACAATCAAACAAGGAAGCATTGACCGGGTGGGCCGATGCAGACTACGCAAATGATTATGAAGACAGAAAGTCGATCACAGGCTATGTTATTCTGGCATTCAGTAATCCAATATGCTGGCTTAGTAAGAAACAATCGATAGTAGCTCAGTCTACCACTGAAGCTGAATATGTTGCTATGAATATCTGCTCAAAGCAGCTACGGTGGCTCACCTTTGTGTTTAACGACTTAGGTCATGTTCCATCTCAACCCATTTTGTTCAACAAAAACTCAAGAGCAGTGACTATATCAAAACAAGCGTCTCTCAACGCCAATACCAAGCATATAGAGGTAAGATACCAATACTTTTGTGATTGCGTAATAAAGAAATTGATTAAGGTGGTTCAAGTCTCAACCAATGATATGATAGCTGATGTGTTGACAAAGCCACTTGGAGTTGTGAAGTTACAAGAAGTGTACACACAATTACACCTCGAAGATCCTGGAGGAGTGTTGAAAGTAGAAGAGAATCATCTTGGCTAATCAAGAGCTGCATACCAATCTGTGAGGCTACTCTTTGAGTGGTACTTATAGACGAAGTATAAAATTACAATCTTAGAACTATTTATAGTTGATGAAGTATTTAATGAGAACGACTAATCATTGGTTCTGTCGATGATATAAATAGAGTCCAAGTATTAACTCCTCAAGTTAAACTAGGACGATCAAGTTGTTGTAGCTCTTATAGCTATTTTCTCATTTCTATTACACTAATACTCGTTCATCTTATCCTGGAGGAGTATAGGTACAGTCTCATTGATTTGATCATTAGCTGGCTCAGCAAACTAACATTGAACCATTGATTCAGAGTAATAGCCGTAATAGTTTTATTTTAGTTGATTATTAGAATTATATATATATAGACTGACTCCACAGGTACTGTCCTTCATGCTGTTAATTCCAATAATTGGAATACTTTACTTACTTTATGTCTTAGTATTATTAACTACTGGTTTTTCAATTATCATAGCAATTATAAGATTGATTAACAACTACTCATTGCATTAATTTGACATAATATTGAAGAGAATTCCTTCCATAAGCATAAAAGAGGTCTAGAACTTCAGTTTTCAATATATTTCATTAAGAAGAAATAGAAAATCTCTCAGTAAAGTGAATGTTTTTTCTATCATGATTTGTTTTCTCCATTAAAGTATTGAATTACTAAAAATTCAAAAACATTTTAAGAAAATTATGATATTTCCCCTCTTATCCTTTGAACCCCCCACATACATCAATTTAATTGGGCTAAAAGACACTATTCACTTAAAAGTAACCCTATTCCAAAGGACTAAAAGTGGTAAAAGCTAAGTCAAATTGAAATACTTAAATTTCCAAAATGAAGTCTTTACGGAAGAAAAACCATTAAGGACGAATTTTCAAATGTTTAATGAGATCATAATGATTCAAAATTGAACAAAGAGTAGATTATATTAATTCTCCCTACTAAAAGTGATTTTTTAGATAATACAGTCATTACGCGAGATCATAAATACAGTAAAAATAAGCTAATAAAGAGCAATCTTAAGGGTAACAGTTTTTCAGGTATCTGAAATTTATGCTCAAAAATAACTTCTATAGGTAGATGACGAATAGTATGATTAGAAAGATATTTGATAAGGTATCTCACTTTATTGCCAGAAAATTCCTAACTTATATTCATAAATTTGATCGGATAATTCAATAATGAGAGAGAATGACATAAAAAGTAGCTAATACAGCTAGAATCTTGAACATTTTCTGGATTCTGGTAGCATAATTTATTTAAAATCTTTTTTGGTTTCTTAATGATAAGAAACTTTCTTTACTCATATTTTCTATAAGAAAGTAATACTTGAAAGTAAATTCCCTGAATAGGAGTATTAATATTAATAATTAAAATTTATTTGGAATGATATTTAATACTTCAGTAAAGTATTTTTACATATGGGTTTTTTGGCACATTGTAATCAAACTAAATTGAATATTTATTCCTATCAAATTCAACCATTAATAATTTATATATTTAGTCTTTTAAAAAGATAAATTTTCTCTATCAATATATTATGAGGTGAAGAGTTTGGATTAATCAATTAATATCATGGAATAAAATTTTCTGAGTAATTTATATAAGCCAATTCTTTATTTGATTGTAGAATCTTAGTCTTATTATATGTTTTATATTTAATCGATATATTGACTTGAGTGTTTTAATGGAGTTCTTCATTCGAATTTAAGAAGATATTCGTGTGAAGATATATTCAGTAATATACAAACAACTTTACATTAATATACATATGATATATGCAATTCAAATTATTTTATACCAAATTTATGTTTATTTATCATAATTCATTTTCTTTTATGCGATAAAAGAAGATTAAGATGGTACTGTAATATAGCCTTTATCATAGTTTCTATCTCAAAGTACATTATATTGTTATTATCCCTTATATATAACTGAAAAGGGTGTTTCTGAAAAGTCTTTGAAAAACTTAGATTTGCACTATGGTCAGGGTATGTAGCTATCTGGTGATTATCTTCTTTTCTGTGAAGTTATGAATGCTTATCTTTGTAATGTTCCGCACATTAAAGTCCATAGTTATTTTAAATGTATGGCTCTTATGCCAATATGAGCACAAGATAGGTATTGCTGTCAGCCTATATATTGATTTTAAATTGTTCTTTGGATTTCTCCCAAGCTTTATAAATACCAAATTTTTGGTATGAAAATTATAAGAATATTATTGTGGTTAGTTTATTAAATATCCTTTTGAGGATAACTTTGCTCTTATCAAATACATTATATTTTTCTCAATTTTGGTCCTTTGCCTTTAAGCCAGTTTATAGCCCTAGTCCAAATTTTATGCGGAGTTCAATGATAAAATAATTTCAGAATGTTAAACCTAGGTATAATCTCTAAAAATCAGTATTTTTGGTTTTATTTTTTATTTTTTTATTTTTCCTTTAATATATCATTTTAAACAAATTATTACTATCCATTGCTATTATCATTTTACCAAATTGAACTTGAATATTACAGAAAAGGTATGGAATACCAAAAGGTCTTTGGTTTTCTTAGGCAATCAGATTGAGAGGTTCCTTCAGGATTTCATCGAAATAAATTCAATATGTCACATATTGGTCTTCAACTGTCCTCTTAAAAAGGTTAATGATCTAATTACATGTAATCAATTTAAAAGAATAATGATACATCAACCCTTTTCAAGGAATTAATCTCTCTTTTGAGACTGGGAGGAATCTTATTCTTAAGTTATTTCAAATACTTCTTGAATATTTCTTTAACAAACATCCATTAGCTGGGTCATACTATGAGTTGAAGTTTCATGAAAAAGTTAAACGTTATTAAGGATTGAAGTTAAGGATTAAAAATGATTCTTTTTGCTTTTTAACTCTAAGACTATTTCAATTATAACAGCTTAATAAGAGATGAAACTCAAAACTTCTTTTATCCACAAAAAATGTTATCTTATAAGATTATAATGTGAAAAATTAGAGCTATAGTGATAACTGTAAAAAATGGAATAACAATGAGATAAAAAGGCTCAATAATGATGTAATCATAACAAAAACCTAGACTATTGATCAGCTGTAGTTGATGAACACAGGACATGGCTACTAGAAAGAAATATATTTACTATGAAAGGACCTCTTTTTCCTCTGTTTCCCCCTCAGAAATATTAAATAAAAGAGTAATATTTGTTATTCTTGTATATGAAACTCTTATATTATTAAAGACCAAAGTAATATCTTATTGTAATCATCAGTTTTCATGTGATTACCACAATATTTTCTTCTTTCTTGTTAAATTATCTTCAAGATCTCAAAATTCAAGTAAAACTGGTAAAGATTTTATTTATCACTATTTGTTATTGTAAATATAGCTTAAATAAGTTTTATTTAAATTGTTAGGCATAAAAACACTCAAAATTGCTATATGAAGTGTTGAAAGTAGGTTATTTTTCCCTTATTACAATATGTTCTCTTCATTAATATTCTTAGTACTCATATTAATATATAACTCTAATATTAGTAATATTATTTTTATAAATTGTTTTTTATTAGGAAATGATTTTTTTTGATGAATTTATTGATTTTTTGTAACATTAATATAATTCCATATCATTTTATTCTCTTTGAATTATATAAATATTTTTTGTCCATAATTATAATATCAATTTTGTATTATAATTTTTTTGACACTTATTATTAATTTGAATCAGGACGTTAAGAGTACAATTAGTTAATATTAGTTATTTTTGCTTCTTTTTTCATACCAAAAACCTATATTTGGGGGCCTGGACATGATATTTACTTGAAGGACCTTATAAGATATTAAAATAGGGCTTATGCAGTAATATATTATATAATAATTTTATATTTATTGAATTTGGAAGCTATTGAGGAATTTTAAACATAATTGTATTGTCTTACATGTTGTGGTATTCCATACCATTAGTATCAGTTTCAAGATTAAAAATAAAAAGAATAAATAAAACATAGTAGTAAAAGAAGACAATATCAAACATTCATATGGTAAAGATTGTGATTTTTAAAAGTCTCAATTTTCTTTTACAAATTTTTTCTAAACAAAACGTCAAAATTATCTATATTTTGAAAAAACTCAATAGGAACAATGGTTTTGAGGACAAATAGAAAACTGAAAAGAAGGTAGTGCTACAGATACAACTAAAATTCCTGACTAAAAAGAAAAAACCATTTGTCTAAGTTGACAAGAAAGATCTTTTCACCTCTGGATTGGTCATTTAGCTGGTTCATTCCACAGTTCAGACAAACTCCAAGTGGGTTTTATAAAAGGTATTTTGATAGAATATACAGGAAGATCTAGGAATATTTTTGAATTTTCATGAAAAATTGAGTCAATTTTGCACAAGTTTCAGGAATAGGGTAGAAAGATTTGCAAAAATTTAGAATAATTATAAACTTTTGGGAAGAAGAGAACAAAACTTACTCAAAAAAATCAAATTTGAATACAATATAAAATGCAAAAAATCACACAGTTTTTCCACACTATGAAAGCTTTAGAGCAACAAATATATGAAAACACTCAAGCACATAGTCTCATGCAGAAGTATTCTAATTTAAATAGTACAGTATCACACCATTTCCCAACCTTCTAACATCATCAATAAAATAATATGAAACTCAAAGGATTTAATCTCAATGAAGCTATATGAAGATGGAGCAAAGCATCAGAAATTTACTTTTTAAGCTTTTATTTAACTAAAAAAATACCTCAAGGCTATGAAAGAAAACTACAACATATTTTTCAAGAGAAAATTTTTGCTTACTCAGGAAACATCTCAAGTTTCATAAGATAATGAAATAACCTCATGAAATGATTACATCCTGAAATAAACTCAGGAGGAAACTTATCTCAAGGCTGTGTATCAGAATAAGGATTAGCAATGAAATAATCAGAAAAGCTAAAACTAATATGTTCACCAGCTTCCTTTAAGACTCAATGGCAGTAATATAAGCATAAAATTCTGTAGTTTTTCCACCTTTGCCACTGCCAAGAAATAAAATCACCAGTAAAATTATCTCAAATTATTCAATCACTAGAGTTAGTTTAAGCTCCCAGGCACTGTACTTTCTCCACTTTTATGAAAAAAGAAAAAAAATTCACTAGCTATATTCTGTCAAAGTATCTTATGAGTAGAAGAAATTTCAATTTTCAGAAGCAGTATTTTCTCTACTTTCTTGACCAAAAGAAGCTCTCACCAAAAAAATTATCTCACTGAATTAATATAATATTGAATTGAAATTAATCACTGGTCAAAGAATATCAGAAAAAACATAAAAAATAGAGAAGAAACAAAATCCCCAGTACACACTGGATAATGTCATACTTGACGTGATGTCTTAATCTGATTAGCCATGAATTGGAGCCCCTAGCAAAGTGCTACAACTCAGCCAAACCTCTAACTAGCCAAAGCCTCTCAACTATGATACTTATATTTCCCCTGCTTTGAGAAGCTCTATGAAGGCCCAAAAGGTATAAATAGAGGCCCTCTCACCCTCATTTTTCAAATAAAAATGAAACAAGTTCTCACTATCAAGGATCACAACCATCCCTGAGCTAGCAAGATATCTAGAGTAGTATTAAAGTTTGTATTTTTGGAAAGCTCATTAACCTTTCTCAGTAGCTTAGTTTTATTAAAACAAGCGTAGTATAGCCATATTTAAAATCTTGGTATTACTAAAAAATTAGTAGTATAATGTTAGTTAAAGCTTAGTATCCTTTCTCAGAAGCTTGGTATTATTGAAAAAGTAATGGTGATATCAAGTCAGTATTAAAAAAGATTATTGGAGAAGTATCATTAGTATAAAATCCAGTAGGTTTATTATTAGTATTAAAATTGGAAAGCATTATTATAATAAAAATAATACAAGAAAATATATTCTTATTATTCTTATAAACATGGCAGAACATCATAGTCTTTATCTTATCAAGAAATATAGTTTTAAATCAGAGTTTTGACTATATTGATTTGAACAGGTCTGATTTAGATACTAATTATAAGTCCTCTTTATTTGTTAAAGCACAAAATATTATTTTATTTTTGATTTTCTGTTGGCTGATTATTCAGTATCATTTTGAGGGGCAGCTGATACACCTTAGCACTCATGGTTCTTGGCTAATTTTGAGATTCAAAACAGACTCGCCAAGGATTTCCCCCTAAAGGGACTGCCTTATTTCATACCACCCCAGAAGGAATTCCCACAACGGGGGTTTTTGCATCTTTAGACTTGAAAGACTTTTCTTCAAGTGACTCTAATGATCAAAACAGATATTTATAAATTCAAAATATAGATTTATATTATCATTTAATTTAAGGATCATATTTTTTTTGTTCAAAAGAGAATAATAACAATAATAATTATATTGAATGAATCAAAACTGAAATAAAAAATACTTTTATTCCTTTTTTTGGTTATTACTTTCATATAAAAAGATAAAAAGTAAATTTTTTCAGCATAAATTGCTGTATCATTATATAAATACATTTTTAATAAGAAAATTATATTTATTTGTCTTTTTTGGTGTTTGAAGATAACACAACAGGGAGTAACCAAGCCAATGTTGAAGTATTGGTGGAAGAATCTTACCAAAGCTCTGAAACAAGAATAATAAAGAGAATAAAACCCAAGAAATTGGTTTTTCCAGGACCCACCATTCAGGACACTCAAGGTGAGAATACATATTAAAACTTACATCAAAAGAAATCTTTTTTGTAATTCCTTCTTTTCACATTATGACTACTAGAAGAGGCTTTAAATACTTCATAAAATAAGATGGAGGTGGAATCACAAGCCAAAATGATCTCTCAAAAGGGAAAAGAAAGAGCAAAATCCACACAAGGAAGTGCCAAATCCCAAACCAGACCCCAAAATGCCCATTATCTCTAAGCCAGACTTAGAACTAAGTATGAGTGATTCAAAAAGAGATAAGTCATATTCAGAGGGCTTAAATAGACATATACATGAGCCATTAAAAGCAGTATTACACAGTCTACATAAACAAAGACTGGGAAATGCTTTCATAAATCCACCAAAGAGTGATGAACTCCTGACACATCCTCAAGAAGTTCCTGAAAGAGGAGGAACTTGTGAAATACTCCAATTTATGGAATCCACTATCATCTAAACCTCAAACCAAAAAGATAAAGTAGCAGCACAACAAAAAGGGGGAGGCAAGCTAAGAAAAAGCCACAATGGATTCTTCCATCAAGCCTCAACTCAAGTAACCTCCAAAGGAATAAAAAAGAAAAATAAAAAGAGCTGGAGGAGACCATATTCCCCCAGTTATAGGATCCCAAGAATCCAAAAAAATGGCATAGAAAATGTTTTTAAAATGGCCAGAAACTTGATGAAATTCAAGGGCAAAGAGGAAAAAAATGAGAGAGCCATCATTGACAAAGAAATACCTTTGTACCCAGTGTTGTACATGCTTTATCAGAAACTGAAATTAGTATCTTATCTTTCAAAGACATTGAAAAAAGCTTATTATCATTAAAAGAAATAAGCAGAAATATATTATCTTTATACCAAATTGTACAAAATGAGAACAATATTTGAAAATTTATACAAGGAAAACAAGAGTTGCATAAGTACATAAAAAATATCAAAGAAAAGCTTTAAAAATAAATTATTACCAAAAAAAGGTGACATTTTAACAGAAGAATTAAGAAAATTTTCAATTTCTGTTGAGATATTTGAAGAAAAGACTTAATTCCACCAAGACCTACTTCTGGAATGTGTAGAAAACAGTGATGAAGAAAGGATGAATCTTGAAAATGAGATTCAAAGTGAAATTGGCCTTATTACTGGGAGAATGGATAAAAGGAATGAGGATAACTTAAATATTCCAAAGTTATCAACCATATTTCTCCATATAAGAACTCCTGTTAAACCAAAAGAGGAAATACCAAATCCCATTATTGCATATTTAAGAAAACAAGACAGAAATATGCTAATGAAGGAGGAACTTCCACTCAAAAAATTGCCAGCATTCAAAGGTGAATATAAACATGGTCATATGTCATCTATTAGTACAACGGGAATTTTTCAGGAGCATTATACCATATCAGATGAATGAATAACTGTAATATTCCAACCATTCTTTGACAACTCTTCCAAAAGATGGATTATGGGATGAGACTGGAAAAGGAAATAACTGGCCCTGGTGGAAAGTAAATATAATCACCAATCATGAAAATGATTCCTGGAAGTTAAAGATTGAGAATTAATATGAAAATTCCCTCTTTGATCAAGAAAACCACAGAAATTTGATTTAGTTTGTAAAAGAAGTTGATATGTGAAATTCCTTATATCCAGAAATGTCACAAATAAATTGTGAGCATGACAATAATTAAAATCTGTTGAAAAGAATTTGGAAATTCCCCAAGAAGGATCTTCATAGAGCTATGCTCCACAGAAGAGTACATTGAAACACTAGAAGACAAAGTGAGAAGACCCAACATTGGCAGAAAATGGAAAAGGTTGGACATAAAAATAATAAAAGAATTTGTTGTAGAAGATTAACCAAAAGAACCTTTGAAATTAAAAAACAATAATGTGAAACAAAAATGGCACAAATGTGGTGGTATTGGCCACTTAGAAAATGTGAGCCTCTGGCTCAAAACAAGAGCAAACGCATGACAGCCAAATACCATAAACCATTGGTAGATCAAAATACCACCAAAAAATCAAACTGAGCCAAACCAGCTCAAACAGTATCAAAAGAAGGAGAAAACTCACCTTTTTACAAAAATACAAGTCCCAAAATCATAGGACAGAGAATAACAAAGTTATTCCTTCTCAAAGACATTTATGAGCATAAACCTTAGTTTTCACCTCTCATCTGAAATAAAGAGAAAGAGGCTTAACCTCACCAAATGAGTATTAAATTTAAATCTCTAAGTAAGGGCTATCCAATGGTACTAACCAAATTGAGCTAGCACAAAAACTACAGAAGTTATAGCCAAAATAAGGGTGAATAATATATTCACCTCCCATCTAACTTCTACAGTTTGAGTGAGATACCTAAAATGGGGTTGTTTTGAAAAGAGAATAATCAATGCTATCTGATGTAGCCAATAATCCCCCCATATCTCAGCTAGAACAAAAGCCATGGTGCAAACAAGTTCCATACAGATTTTTAGAAAATCATTCCTCTGGATAATGAAAATTTAACATGGAATATATTTTGCATATTTAATGTTTACCATACCATATGAGGTACCATTGTGTAAATACCATCTAGAGCTACTTAATGAACCAACCTTCAGCTCAATATCTTAAAAACTGACAATTGTATGATAGCTTTAAGGTTAAATTTCCACAGATTGGCCAATACACCTTTACTGTGGGATAATATCCCATAACTATGATTAGGAGGTGTCAAATAGATGAAGAAGCTTGTTTATACTTCAATACCTCATAGTTCCTTCAATACTGGGGTCGCATAAAGGTTTTTTACAGCCTTCTATGCGTCATACACATCAGAAGAGGGCTGTGTGGCCCCCAGATAAAACTTTTCATCCTATATTTGGGAAACCTTCCCAGATGTGGTTTCAAAACCACATATCAGCCCAATACAGAGTATAAAGGCTTTGCACAACCCACAAGGCAGCACTAAGAAGTGAAAAATCTCCACTTCCTCTACATGGATGGTCTAGAGGACCTTTCCACCCCATTTCAGGATAAAAGGAGGCCTTTTCTCTTCCAGAAAAGGAATTTCCATCCTGCTCTTGAATTCCTATGTAGTACAACTGTCAAAAAAATTTATACTCCTGGATAATAATAAGGTATATCTTGATCCTAGTGTATTGTTGCTCTTATTGTAATAAGCCAACTGGTAAGACTGTACACAGGGCTTTAAAAAGCGCTCACCACCGCTATTCCACAAATATTCAAGACCTTATATTATTATTTAAAACCTTTTTTAATCATAATTATCCATGTCACAGTCTTATATAAGGCTGTAAATACTATTATTACTACTTCATCATAGACTCAGCCTGACAGAGAATGATTGTCTCAAGAAGGAAAAAATAAATGAAATTGTGGAAACAGAAGAGGACAATGGAAAACATGAAGAATATGATTTTGAAAGGGACAATGAAGAATAAGGGACCTCTGAAATTGATGAAATAAATATTATGAATTCCCAAATTAAAAATATTGATTTAATATATGGATCAATTTATGTAAACTCCAATTTAACACAAGTTGGAACATATGATACATGCCTTACAAATATACAAGATTACAAATGTCATAGAACCAAGCCTGCAAAAGGAATGGGCTATGCATCTGGAAAATAAAGTCTAATAATTGTTATGTTAAACAATGAAGAGAAAAACATAAATCTGTATACAGGAGAATACTGCACCTATGTTGGAAAAAATATTTTGCAAATTCTTATACCCAATTGGGAAGAAAAACTCATACCTATACAAGGGGTTCAATCTGGTAGTTCAAGTGAAAGAATGAATCCCCTTGAAATAATTGAATTAACATTTATTTTCCCAAATCCCTCTCAATATATAAGAAATCTAGTGAAATTTGTAGTGATGGATAACTGTACCAGTAACCATTTCATGCTTGGAAATGATTACTTATCAATTCATGGAATCAATATCTCTAGCCAAAAAGATAGATATTGTGACACAAGGGACAATAAAAGACAGGAATTTGGTTTCTTTAATATCAAAATACAAATTACTATTAGAAAAATGAAGAAAAAATCCCAGAAAGATACGTATTCAAAAGTGAAAAGCTTATAGAGGCAGAATTCAATTACAAATTGACAGAGAAAAGAAAGAAAAACTGATTTATCTCTTATATAAGTACAAAAGTTCCTTTGAAACTGATAAGGAACCACTTGGTGCTATTATTGAACATGAGGTAGACATTATTCTAAAATTAGAAAAAACTAATACACCCCTGTTGAGATGACCATCCTATCCAGCTGGATCAAGAGCTAGAGAAGCCTTAGAAGTACAAATTCAAAAATGAATGGACCAAGGATCTTTAAGGAAAGTAGGACATAATCAACAGTTAGAGGTTACCACACCTGTGAAGTGTGGATATGAAACTTTTGTTAAAATTCAAGTACTTTTCCTGTCCTCAAAACTTGTATAAGGTAAGCTTTAATGAGGAATAGTAAATTTAAAGAGTTTTTCAAAGAATAAATGCAAAATTTGTTGTTTTGAGCTTTGTTGATATAAAAAATGATATTATAAAGATTTATTGTTTTACCAACAACAAAAATGTATCCAAAAAAACTCTACAAGAGATATTTAAGGCTACAGAAGAAATTTCTTCAAGAGCAATTTCAAATGGAATTAATTGAGAAAATAACTGTAGGAAATTAATATATGAGCAAAGTTTTGAAAAAGAATATTAAAGAGAAAACACACCTGAAAGTGACCAGAGTGAATTTGGAAAAAAATTGATAAAGTTAACAGTGATAAAAGATTCTTTAATTGACTTTTGGGATGGTTCAAGGGTAAAAATTATTATAGAAGTTAAAAACAATGACTATAATGATTTCTTAATGTGGTATGAAACTTTTAAAATTATTGAAAAAGGTATTTGGACTCTTTCATTGATTTCCTTAGCAGTGTCTAAGCTAATTATAAAAGCAAAGAATATTCTAACATGAATAGAAAAGTGGGGCAAAGAAGACATTCTTTTATAGCCACCAGTTTTCTTACTTCAAGGGTAAAGCTTACTCTGATAAGTCTTGAGAAACACTCTGGCAACAGAAAACCTAATTATGGCATTATTGAACCCTGATTTGGGCAAAAAGAGCTGGTTTGGCCATTTTTGCTATTTTCAGCCATCAGAGTCCCTTAAATTGGCCATGGATATAGTTTAACCCAGTTTCAAGCCTTAAAAACATTACAGAATGTGTTTTAGAGAATTCAAAACCAGTTAAAACTTTTTTTACTAAAATATTTAACTTGGTGGTAGTTTTACCTTCTTGGCAACAATTAAAACTGCCCTGATTGGTATGAAAACCTCATCATCAATAGAGTCACAGACTCTGTGACTCAATTACAGGTCAAAATTGATGAGATTTTGAGCAAAGTTTGACATACCATGCCTTTCAGAAAGGAATTTAGAGGATTCTGGAATCCTTGGAGCCAACATTCCTTTCCCCCTAAAAAATTAATCTTTCCAATTAATTTTTTCTTTAATTCCTCATCATTTATTATACTAAACATTGAAAAATAAAATTTAATTGAAAAATAACACTACAAAACTTTAATAATTGATACCTCATATTAAAATTGAAGTTCACTCAGGTAATACATTTGCACTTCTTGACATTTCAATCCAACATACTTCAACTTCTCATAACTTCTAAACCACACACCACCCCTTTGTTTTAACAAAAGAATTGATGGTTATCATCACATGTGGTTCTAATTAGATCAAGGTTTTGAGGATTTTCAGATTTTCATAAATAAAATACTAAAAGTGTAACTTAAGCTTATTTAGAGTTGAGCTGAAAACTCATTTTTACTTAATTTTTTCAAGTAAAGGCATATTTTCACATTGTTCCATTTGAATGTAATTTTAATTTTATATTATAATTCAATTTTAACTTTTTATGAAAGCTTTATATTTATATTTTGAGTTTTGTTTGTATAATAAAAATTCATTTATTTATTTATAATTATAAATTAATTTTGTTATTTGTGGTCTTTTTGGTAGATAAAAATCCCTGTAGGGCTCACAAAACCTGTAATTGTAACCCAGCATGATGTTAAATAAGTAATGGTAAGGGATGTTGGAGATTTAAACACCTTTACAATCTCTGACAGATATCCAATACCTAGCATCCATGAGACATTAAAACAATTGTCACAGAATAAGCTCATTATAGCCCTGGATTATTTAAAGGGTTTTGACCAGAATTTCTTAACAGAAAATTCTAGAAAATTACTTAGGTTAATATTCCACTTTGGCATAAATGAATAATTCATAATGCCTTGTGGTATGAGAAATGCCCATTCCATTATCAAAGAATTCTTAATACCATATTCCCTGAAGAAATATCAGCAGAATGGCTAATCATCTACATTGATTATATCATATTTTGATCAGAAAATTGGGAGAACCTCCTGAAATTACTTGAATGAGTCTTACTTAAAATCGTCTAAGTAAATATTGGAATGTGCTAGAAAGAATTTCATTTTCCTTATAGTAAGCTGAAAGAAGTGGGACATGTTGTATCTGAACTAAGTTGGTTCATAGATTAAAGCAAATTGGCAGTAGTACTATCAAAGCCAATTCCCCAAAATAAGAAAGAAATGAAACCCTTTCTAGGATTTTCTTAATATTACAGGAAACATATAAAGGACTTTGCAAAAATTGCAAAATGCCTATGTAAACTATGTGATAAAGAAATAGTCTATGAAACAACTGAAGAAAGGGTCAAAGAATATTAGGAAATTACAAAAAGCCATCAAAAATTCCTATTTAATTTTAATGCCATATTTTAAATTTTCTTTCAAACTCTACAATAATGCTTGTGGAGAAGGATTAGGTTTGGCACTACACAAAAAAAATATCAATGATAAACCTTTTGAAGGACCAATTTTCTTCATCTCCAGAAAGATTAAGCCATCAGAAGCAAGGTATGGATCATTCCAAATGGGATGTTTCTGATTAGTGTGGGATTTAGAAAAAATACAATATTACTGAGATGGAACAGTCTCTGATTCCATTACAGACTGTAATTCTGTAAAATAATTAACAAACATGAATACAACAAATAGACATATTCTGAGAGGGAAAACTGCTATCCAGGAGTAAATATAAGAAGTGCCTATAGTCCACAAATATGGAAATATTTATAAGAAGGAAGATGGTCTTGAGAGATGGATCTAGAAAGCACAGCTGAAAACTAGTATGGGTACCATAGGAAGAAAATAATAGAGAAGGAATGTGTCACAGACATTGGCACAGACTTTTTTAAAAGAGCTAAAGACCACTTGAAGATGGAAATGACTTGCCATATTTAATTCCAACTTGTGATGGAAGGCTGCAAAGAACCATAATTATATTCTAAAATTGATGCATTATGGAATATATCTTATTATGAAGGAAGCTGCCACCTCTTTGATGAAATCCCTTATTATAGAACCAAACACACACATGTCATGTCACTAAGAGATAGAGCTTTAATAAGCACTTTAATAACTGAATGCCATGATAGTATTTATCTGGAAATATCTCAGAAGATCATTTGAAAGGGTAAAAGCTTGCTCTTGGTGGCCAAGTTGAAGGAACAATGTTTCAGAATATTAACAAACTTGTGACAGATTCAAAAAGGGAAACAGATCCACACCTAAGAAATTTGGAATGATGATCCAAATTCAAGAACCAAAATCCCCATTTGAATTAGGTAATATGGATGGGGTAACAGCTCTAACCACAGGAGGATATAGAAGTTTCAATGCATTCCTATTGTTCTTTCATAGGTAGAGAAAAACCCCAATTTTCTTGAAATGTCGTAAGGATGACACATCTATGGACATAACCACAAATGATATTGAATTTGAGGTATCAGCCATGGAGTTTTATCCCAGAATATCAGAATTAATAGATATGTCACATTAACTTCAACTTTATGGACAACCATCCATACCTTCTATGGTGCAAAAGTATCATTATCAACAGCCTATCACCCTTGGACTGGTGGACTGGAAGAAAGAATGATAAAAAATCTAAAAGTCAAACAGATTCTGAGAAATATCTTGCTCTGTTAAGCCCTCTTCCTTCTTGAATGGATGGTGCTTCTCCTTCTATAATTGGTCTCCTGTCCAAATGGGCCCTCAATTGACAAACCTCTTGGGTCCCTTCAAGAGGCTCTCTTGTTGTTCAAGTGCCAACATCTTGAGCTCTGGACTGAGTTCTTCTCTGGCTAACAAAAGAAGGGTTGAACAGGCATAATTTTGAGAATAAAGTTAAATTGAAATGATTATGTGATCAAAGGTTGAAATATGAAGATCTTAGGAAAATTGAATAAGGAAAGATGGAATTCAAAGCAAATTAATATCTTGGGTAAAATAAAAAAAACAATTCCTTGGGGACAATCAGTAAATAAATTGATTTTGTAGAATTAAATCAATAAGACTTTACAAAAATCAATGAAATGAAGGAATACTGGAGCTATATAAATTAATAAATCAACAAAAAATCCAAAAAGTATGCCATTCACTCAATTTGATGCGATCCAAGTCAATTTTATGTCAAATTGAATGAATTCTTGGTGTAAAGAAAAATTATTGGAGAAAAAACCAAATGTGAATCTTTATTAATGAATCTTGTGTACCAAATGAATTTTGTTATTAATTTGGGAAACAAATATTAAGCTGTGACTTGAAATGAAAATATACTGGAGTTAAATTTAACAGGTAGGGTGAGCCAAACAATTTTAAGAGAAAGGAAAATTACATAAATGTTGTAAGAAATTTAGAAACAAAAGATCAATTTCTCGTAGTGAAACAATGGGTGAAAATTGAGATGATTGTAGAAAATTGATCAAAAATTATAAGAGTGTCATAATTGATCAATGTATGATTTCAAACACAACAGTAAAAGTTTAAGATTGAAACGATCAACTATGAGCTAATTAATTCAGTTCCTCAATGGCTCTCAAGAAGAACAAGAGTGGCCTGGTACTTGGTAATCATGGAGCTCACTTGCAAAACTTCAATTAATTAAAGAAATAAGAAATAATATATTTGTTCAATACAAATCAGGAAGGTAAAAGATGGGTTGCAATTAGAAGTAAATAAAAGGGAGAGAAGCTAAGAAAAGAAGTCCTTTATCATTTATTCCACCTTTCAGAAATAACAATAGAATTAGAAAAGCATATGAGCACATACATCTAGCAACAGGTGAGAAAATAGTTGCAAACTTACTGCCATAAAAATATCAGTATTTACCATAAAGATGAAGAGAAAAATAGAGACAAAAGGTCATCCAGTAGGACCACTAATTGGGGGAAAGTCTCAGGGGGAGGAAAGAGTGTCAAGCATATCAGAGTAATTGACATACTCATCCCTTCTGGGTGAAATACCAGCTGTATTGACTGTCCTTGCGAAACTAGACTTTAGACAGATTGAGGAATAAACACTGTTTTTTTGAAGCTGAAATTAATGAATCCAGTTGAACAGAAGGAACCCATGCCATACATATTTGCTGAAGGCAGGAATGAGAGATGAGTTGAGTTTTCCAGAGAGGTCATGGATATTTGACACCTTGGTAACTGAATTTAATAACAACCTCTTAAGTATTCCTTGAAAATCCCTTTTGAGTATTCCTTTGGGGAAACATTGCTCAATTTAAAATAACAATATAAGCATGGGCCAGCTGATTGATTCCCTCAAATGGAATCTTTGAGATTATGCTGATTATTTGAATGCAATAGAGCTTGTTTTCCTTGAATCTTTCATTTGATGATGCCATTAGACTCACTTAATCCTTCTTCCAGTTGACAGAATTTAGGCTTGAAAATATTTAAATTGGATTTCTGCATAAAAATGGCGCATAATGGTGTATAGCACTGTGAGCCTTTAGGTATATTTTACCTCCCCAAACAGGCCACAATTAATATTGAAATAAAAATTCTGAGCTATGCATAACCCATAAGTCATGTATATATCCAAAATTGATCATTTTTGTTTTAAGAAGAGATGAATAACCTTTTTGTGAGTAGGTAACTCTATGGCTTTAATGCAATATTTGGATTCTACACAAAAAATAAACCTAGGGTAGCTCCATAGAGTGAACAAGCTTAAATTACCTCTACAAGGTGGTAATATGGAAAAATACTTCAATACCACATAAACAAATTGTGAAAATGTTTGTTTTTATCAATTTCATGCCAAAATAGTGGTAATGTGAGAAATCAAATGTTGAATATACACTAAGAATAGTGTTATGCATGTTTTTGGAGCTTAATATCATGGTAGTTTCACATAAAGGTTTGATACACCTGTAGTGGATGTCAGTCTTTAAGCCTGAATTTCTATTTTGGACATGAAAATGGCTAAGGGGGAGAAAAGACATTAGAGGGAGCCAGGGTACCCAACATCTGAGGCCTCTGTGGCCTTGAGAGCTCTAAATATTGAATCCATGGCTGAGCATGGCCAAATTAATATACTCAAACCTTTTGGGACCTTGGGTACCAAGTTAAAGTCCCATTGAATAATACAAAATAGCAACTAAGCTGCTATTTTGATGTGACAATGAGGTAAAGTGTTGCTTTGACACATGTAACCAGGTCAATTCTTAATTATTTTCAATTTAAAAAGCCTTAAAAGAGTAAATCAAACCTTTTTTGGACTAGTATTAGTTGAGTTACCTCATAGCAACCAGCTATACTCTGCTATTTGCAATTCTACATAGAAATAAGGCAAAAACTTAAAACCTTTATGAAAAATACAATTATAAATTTATCTCTCTGAGAAAATAAGGACGAATGTAGAATGTTTTGATCCATAACAAAACTCAAAGAAATTATAATCTCATAAGTAAAATTAAAAGTCTTACTTGAAGTCCATTTTTGATGAATCTATGTGAAACACTGAATATTCAAGAATTCACAGAAAATACAACCTGTGATGGAACGTCCAACAAGATTGATAGATTTGCAAAATTAATGTTTATTCTGAAATAAAAGAATATTTACAGTTTCTACTCCCTTCATTATTAACCATAAATGGGTTGTTAGTCACATAAAAGCCTTAATTAAGTAATTATGATAATCTTACATGACAAAAGATGATGAAATCAATAATCCAAAACGGATAATTGCTTTTTAGCTCACCTGTCTTTCAGTTTGCTCCATGGGATGCCTCTGTGAGCTTTTGTTGACTTAAAAGAGGCCTCCTCTTGCTTTTTTTTCCAAATCAGCTTATTATCCAATTACAGCTTCATGAAAAAGAGTAACTATTAGCTAAAATCTTTTCTTCAGTGATTTAATATTTCAGAATCAATCAGAAAGATGTGGAATCATAGAAATCAACTAAAATTCATTTTAATATTGTTATAGATAAAATTTTGACCCTTTAAATCCACAATTTATCTGTCGAATCACTCTACCAATTCTATCCAAGGATTCATTTCAGTATTAGTGAGTGGTTTTAATTAATCTTTGAAGGTCTTCTCTAGTATGAGTTTTTACAAGAATTGTGATAATAATTATTCCTGCAAAAGATAACTATATATTAAAATTATTTTTCTAATATTTTCATAAAGAAGTTTTATTATTAAATAGTTCTTTTACTTTATTCTTGTAGAAAATTACTGCACACTTTTATTATTGCTAGTGGTGTATAACAAGAAAATGAAATAATTGCATAAAGAATCATTTAATTGCAGTTATAATAGGTTATTTTATCATGTTTAATCAGAACAATCATAGTATTGTTGCTGAATAGTAATATTATTAACACTTTAATCAAAACATCTTACATTTGGGGAAGGAAATGTTTTTTGAACCTTGTAACCTTAATTAATATAATTTAAGCTCTAAAATATATTAATTTAATAACTTGTTTCTTTCAACTTGAAGTTTAAATTATCTTTATTTCTGAAATTGTCTTTAAAACCTTTTCATTGAGGAATTTGGTTTAATTTTGTACTGTTTTACACATGGCTTTTGCACATCCAAAAACCTATGGACTTATTCTTTGAGTTACTCCAAATCAATTTTGATTCAAAATCTTAAACTTTAATTTTTTTCTTGAAAAAGAATTGTTTTTTCAATATAAAAAAATAATAATCATGTATAAAATCTTCAAAATCTTCAAAATTATAAAAAAAATTCTGTTTTATCATTTTTTCTCTATAGTTCCTTTAATAAAATTCATTGCAGCTGGTAATAAGCTCAGTAAGAGATATACTACCAGTCCAGAATCTGAAGACAGTATCTGTCAGGCTGATCCTATGATAAAGTGATAATAATGGTATATAGAAATTTAACTATGATTGTGACACAGATAAAATAGTGATGAAAATATTTTTAATTGATAATTAAGGGCTTTACTAAAGCAATCTAGTGGTGGTAAGTGCTATTGAAAGCCCTGGGTGAAGCTGTACCAATTAGACTATTATAATAAAGTCTACATTAATCAAGAATATAATTATAACTGATTATTTTCCAAGAGTATACTTGTTTTTGACAGCTGTACTATGTAGGAATTCAAGAGCAGGATGAGGAAACCTTTTCAGGTTAAGAAAAGGCCTCCTTTTATCCTAAAATGGGGTGGAATGGCCCTCTAGGCCATCCATGTAGAGGAAGTGAAGAGGTTTTCACTTCTGGGTACTGGCTTGTGGTTCTCACATTGCCTTTGTACACTGTATTGGGCCCAGATGTTGTTTTTAAACCACATCTGGGCAGTTCACACCAATACAGGGTGAAACATTTCATTTGGGGACCACACAGCCCTCTTCTGGTGTGTATGACATGTAGAATGCTGTACAGAACCCGTATGGGAACCCAGTATTGAATGAAATGTGAGGTATTGAATTATAATCATGCTTCTTTCTCTGTTTAACAACTCATAATAATGCTTATGGGATATTATCCAACAGTAAAGTTGTATTGGCCCGATTGTGGTAATTTAACCTTAAAACTGCTATAGCTTTGGATTTTTTTGAGATATTGAGCTCAAAGTTGGTTAATTTTGCAAAACTGGATGATATATACTAAATGAGACCTCATTTGGTATGAGTGAACAATAAATATACAATTGTTATTCCATGTACAAGTTTTGTTATTCATACCTATGATTTTCTCAATATCTGTATGGAGCTTATTTGCTCCATACCTTTTGTTCTACATGAGATATGGAGAAATGAAAGGCACCATAAAGTACCCCTTATTGTGCCCTTTTTGAAAATACCCCACTTCAAGCATCTCACACTAAAGCTTTGAAATATAGATGAGAGGTGAATATTTTGTTCACCCTTATTTTGGCCATAACTTCTGTAATTTTGGTGTTAGCTCAATTTGGCTAGTACCATTGGATAGCCCTGACTTGAGGGTTCAATTTAAATACCAATTTGCCGAGGTTAAGCCTATCTCTCTGGATTTCAGATTAGAGGTAAAAATTAAGGTTTATGCTCAGCAACAACTTTGAGCAGGAATAACTATGTTACTCTTTGTCCCATGATAATGGGACTTGTATATTTGGAAATGGGTTAGTTTCCCCTTTATTTTGATACTTTTTGAGCTGATTCAGCTCAGCTCCATGTTCTGGTGTCATCTTGGCTTTACCAGGGGTTTATGGTATTTGGCTGTCATTCTTGTGCTCTGGCTTTGAGTCACAGGCTGACAGTATGGAAGTACAAATTTCTAAAAGCAGCATTTTAATCAAGACCAAGTTAGCCAAACAGCCTCAAAAATGTGTGTACTCTTTGTCTTTATACTCAATTTTCTCTTAAATTGATGTGAAAATGGTGTATGACACAAATAGAAGCAACTATTAAGTCCAACCAGATGGACTTGCGCAAGGAAGAGGCAAGACCCGGAACAGATCTGGAAAGTCTTCCTCAATAAAGAAATGTCTGGAGGATTCCATAGTCTCCCCTCATTCCTGAAGGTCTGTCCCAACATCATTTGACATTAAATCTGAGCCTGAACTGATTCAAGGTAATGTTTTAAGGGCAGAACAATTTCCAAGTGGAAGCCATAGAAATATATCTGTCCCAGTGCAAAGACTGGTAGAGAGAATCCAAGGAAGAGGAGTGGGAAATATTCCCAAGCCTTTGGCAGGGGGCCATGAACTCCTGCTGACACATCAAGAGCTTTCTTGGTCAGGAGGAGACAATTGAACTGTGAGAAGGATGAAGTAAAACATCTTTCAAAACAAGTTCAAAAAGATAAATAATTGGTTGAAGAACCAAAGTTTCTAATCCGTAGAGCAGAAGTCAGAGTTGAAAATGATCCCAGCTTTGGGGAAGGAAGGCCCAGTGGCATCAAAGAGCTCCAGAAGTGTTGAAGACAACCGCTAAGGACCTCAAAAAAACAGAGAGGTCCCAAGAACAATCAAGGAAAGCTTAAAGGCAAAGCCAATTGGCACAGACCTTACCCACAAGGGGACAGGATACCCAAATTGCAACCATTAGCCATGGACATTGTATTCAATATGACCAGAGCTCTTATGGAATTAACAGTCAAGGAGTAGGAAAGGATTAACAGAACTATTCTACGCAAATGATGGAATAAATCAAACATATTAGAAATTCACATAGATGAACAACTCACAATTTTGTGAACTCATGTGTTAGAAATGGTTGATAATACCAATATTCTTTGCCACACATTTGGCTAGAAGTGAAAGTCAAAGGTAGAAATTAAAGAAACAGATAATTGCACCTGCAGAACTAATTAATAAGACTTACCCACCAAATTCACATATTCATTGAACTTCTACACCTTTTGCCAAAGAAAAGCTTTCTGTGAAAGAAAGTTCAACTCATTTTCTAACAGAGAATGTAATCTTTTCAAGAGATATTCCCAAACTGGAAGAATGGCCAACATTCTCTGTTGATTATCAATATAATCATATTGAGTTTGTTAGAGAAACTGAGATGTTTCAGGAAGATTTTCATATACATGATAAAATGATAGTGGGTAAAGTACACTCCTTCCATACCAGAACTGCAATGAAATGGTATTACAATATGAGACAAGAGCATGGGAAACATGATTGGGCTTGGTGGAAAGCTGAAATACTCACCAAATGTGCTCATAATCATTGGAGATTTAAAATTGAAAATGCTTTTGAAAGTTCCATTTTTACCTCAGAAAAGGATAAACCACTTACTTGGTTTCTCAAATAGACAGATTGATTATCTGCTTTACACCCAGATTTGTCTGACCCAATGATTAATATGAAAATATTAAGAAGATGTAAAAAGGATGGGGATATGCTATAAAGTGCATATGTGTAGAGCCCTGCTAAACAGAGGACTATATTAATGCAATGGAAGATATCATTACTAGACCCAGATTTGGTCAAAACTGGACTTGAACTGCTATTGAGTCCAGAATTATGCCAAAGATCCCAAAGGAGGAAAATAAATGTGATAGACCTGTCTTCAAGTGTCATAAATGTGGGAGTACCTCACATCTAGCCCACAATTTTACTAAAAATACTAAAATCAATGAATTACAAGTCATTGAAGAGTTCAGTGTGCTAAAGAGAAAGAATAATATTACTAAAATTCTAAAATCTCTGAGGACACACCAGCAGAGGACTATCCTATTGAAAAAATTACATTTTTGCTTGAAGTCACTGAGCTCCATACTCACTTGCCACAATATAGTGAATATTTCTATAATCTGATCAATATCCAAGATTCTAGAATTTGCAAGACTAAATCTGCTAGAGGAAACGTTTATGCTTCTGGAGCATCATGTATTACATTCATCCTGATGAATGATGTTGAAGCCAAAGTCAGTTTGGAAACAGGATCATTTTGCAATTGTGTAGGTAAATAGTATCTTCAACTCATACCCACTGAATGGAAAAACTATCTATCACCAATAGAAGGTGTCAAATTTAATAGCTTCAGTAATAATATGTATTATTTGGGTATATTTGACAATAATCTTGTTATTCCACACCCTGAAGGAAGTTTGAGGATGAAAACAGAGATATTAATAATGGAAAATTGTGCATCTCAACATATCATTCTTGGAAATGATTACCTCAATATTTATGGTATTGACATCAATAACCATAAAGACATATATTTTACAATTTTAGAAAAAAACAAATAAAATGCTTTTTTAAATATGCCCAAACAAATATCAGAAGTATCTTCAAATAAAAATACATATAAGGAAGAATTGGTGACAAGTAAACTTGGTGAAGGACAAATTAATCCACCATTATCATTGGAAATGAGGCAAGGCCTTATTGATGTGTCATAGACATATGAGAATACATTTGCTTCAGATAATTAACCATTAGACTCTATTAGAGGACATGAAGATGATATCCCTCTTAATATTGTAATACCATACCCTCCAGTCCTTTGAATACCATATTACACAGAAAGCCCCAGAGCTAGAGACGCCTTGGAAATCCATATGCAAGAGTTGATACAGCTTCTTGTACTAAGAAAAGTAGGCCATAATGAGGAAGCTGGGGTGAAAACGACTGTTATTATTGCTTATCATAATGATAAATAAAAGATGGTTGGATATTTTAGAGAGCTGAATAGCTACATGGCTTAAATAGGGGTATCCAATTTCTAGAATCCAGGAAAGTTTTACCCAATTATCCAAAGCAAAAGACATAACCTCCATGGATGTATTGGTAGGCTTCCATCAGAATGTTTTTGATCCCAAAGACAAGAAATCACTTATAATTGTAACTCACTGTGGTAATTCTTAGTATCTTACAGTTCCATTTTGTATTAAAAATGCTTTATCTCATTATCAAAGAATGATGAATAAAATCTTCCCCACATAATTATCTGAAATATGGCTGATTATTTATATTGATGATATAATCATATTTCAAGATTCATGGTCTTTGCACCTTGAAATACTTGCAAGATTACTTGACAAATCTGCAGGGGTAAATATGAAGATTTCACTCAAGAAGTGCAGCTTTGGCCTTTAAAGGCTTAAAGCATTGGGAAATATTGTTTCTGGTTTATGCTTGGGTATTGAAAAAAATGAAGTATCATCAGTGTTACTTAATCCAATACCGCAGTATAAAATGGAATGATGTCTTCTCTTGAATTATGAAGTTATCACAGGCAAAACCTGAAAGACTTTAAAGTTCTAGCCAAACCACTCTATAGAATTTGTGACCAACAGATACTGTTTGGGATGACACAGGAAAGAATCAAAGCTTATGAGAAGGTAAGGAGATCTCTTACAGAAGCACCCTTACTCATTATTCCAGACTATAATATACCTTTGAAATTTTACATTTATGCATGTGGAGATGGATCAGGGGCAGCTCTACATCAACTCCAAATTATTGATAAAATACTGACAGAACACTGAGTCTTTTATATCTCCTGAAAAAACAAACCAACAACAGCCAGATATGATGCAAGCCAAATGTAGTGCTTATGTTTGGTATGAAAATTGACAAACTACACTATTATCATGATGGAAGTGTTTTTGAGGTGAAAAATGAATTCAATGCTGTGAGATAACCTCTGAACATGAAAAAACCCAAAATACATATCTTGATATGGCAGATAGCCATGAAAGAATATAGAGGTAACATGACTATAGCTTATAAGGAAGTAAATATTCATAAGAAGGCTGATGTACTTAATAGGTGGGAATTAGCAAATACTCTTGACAACCCAGCTTATGTGCCATTAGAGGCAGAACCACAGATTTGAATTGAAGACATTAAAAAACCTGATATGTGGACTTAATTCTTTGGATAAGTCAGGGAGTCATAAACAAGAAAAGAATTTACATATCTTGAGATCCTTTCTGGATAAGGACTGTAAAGGCACATCTCTGGTTAATTTCCTGGATGAAATATGTAAAGGTTCCTATTCTGAGTTTTTTTTAGTTGTTTGAAAACATAATCTACCACAGAACCAAACATTTTTGTGTAAGGAAATTATGCAATAGATTTCTTATTAATACCATTATTCATGAATGTCATGATAGAATCTATTTTTGAGACCTGTCAGAGGACAGAACACTTGAAAAAGTCAAAAAAAAGTCCATGGTGTCCATCTTGCAGTAAAGATACCATTGAATAATGCCATACCTGTGACAGATTCCAAAAAGAAAACAGGAGTAAAGGCAAGAAATTTGGACTTATGATTCATATTCAAGAACCAAAATCCCCTTGGATGATCTTTCGCATGGATGGGGTCACAGAACTCCCTTCAAGTCATGACAGGAGTTATAATTCTTGTTTAGTAATTGTAGATAGATATAGAAAAACACCCATATTCTTACCATGTCATAAAAAGGACACTGCTATGTATACAGCTCTTCTTCTATGGAATAGAGTTGTTTCTCATAGTGGGTTATTTAAGAATATCATAAGTGACAGAGACCCCAAGTTCACCACTGCACTTTGGACCAATGTTCATAGATTGTTTGAGACAAATTTATCATTTTCTACAGCATATCACCCTCAAACCAATGGACTAGCAGAGAATAATTGAAACTTTAGAGGACATCATAAGGAGATTCTGTTGCTATTAATTAGAATGCAAAGAATCAGATGGATTTACCCATTACTGGTGCACTCTAATACCTGCATTAGAACCGGCATATAAGAACTCAGTTCATTATTCCATAGGTCAAACTGCTGCTATGTTAGAAAAAAGATGGATTCCAAGACTCCCAGAAGACAAACTGAGGAAAGACTTAATTGAAATCCATCCTGAAGCTTCCATCTTGAAGATTATGCTCGATGAAGTGAAGCACCATGAAAAACAAAGCCTGAATGACACTTTTGACTATGCAAAACAGAAGTGGGAGAAGAGTCATAAAGTACCAGCCATCAAATTAGAAGAGTCATAAAGTACCAGCCACCAAAGTAGGGGACTTAGCTCTAGTTTCAACCTTGAATTTTAATAATATCAAATGCCCAAAGAAACTTAAAGATTATTATGTAGGACCCTTCTTTCTTGTTGCCTCACATGGAATAAATGCAGCTCAAGTGCAATTGAGTGGTAAATTGGAATACAAACATCCCACCTTCCCAGTCAGCTTGATAAACCTTATCAACCAGCTGATCAAGAATTGTTTCCTATAAGGAACACAACTCCTTTAACTGTGCCACCAGTGGAACATAATGAAGACAAAAATAGAAAGCAATTCATTCAAGAAAAGAGAGTTAGGCATAAAAATAAAAGAGAATATCTTGTCAAATATAGAAATCCAGTACATGAAGATGAATGGCAGGAAGAATCAGATAGACTTTACTTGGATAAACCTTTGAGAAAATTTATAAATGAAAGAAGGCCTCAAGCCTGAATATGTCTCTAAATGTGCTTTAAATTACTTTATCTAATTAATATAAAGAGGTTTGAAAGTGGAAATTAACCCCATTTGCGCCCTTGTTCTTCTTAATATCATTAATAAAATTAGAACAATTATATTTTTTGGTGGGAGGGAATGTGATCCTTGAAGCTTTTTTTGCATGCCCAAATAGGCCACAATTAAAATCAAAACAAAAAATTATGAACTATTCATAACCCCCTACTCATTTATATATCTAAAATTTGTAATTTTTAATTTAAGAAAAGATGAATAACTTCTTTGCAAGTAGGAAAATCCATGGATTCAAGACTAGCTTTGGATTCTAAACAAAACATTGACCTAGGGTAGCCCCATATAGTTCATAATCTTGAATTCACTCTATGAGGTGGTAATATGCAGAATAGTTCAATACCACCTAAACAAATTGTGATAACTTTTGTTTTTCCCAATTTCATGCCAAAATAGTCAGAATGTAAGAAATCCCATGTTACATATACACTAAGATTAGTCTTATGCATGTTTGTAGCACTTAAAATTACAGTATCATTCCATACAGTTTTGGTACACCTCTAGTGGATATCAGTCTTTAAGCCTGAATTACTATTCTTGATGTGAAAATAGCTAATGGGTACAAAAGACATCAAAGACAGCCAGAGCACCCAGCTCTGAGGCCTCTGAGAATTGGGAAGCTCTACAGCTTGGATATATGGGTGACAATGGCCCAATTAGTATACCAAAACCTTTTGGAGACTTTGTTCCAAAGTTAAAGTCCCATTAACTGACAAGAAGATTGAAAATAAGCTGCTATTTTGATATGACAAGGAGGTAAAGAGAAAGTTATACTCCTGTAACCATGTCCATTATTAATTATTTACCAAGGATAAGCCTTAAAAGAGTAATTTAAACCTTTTTTGGACTAGTGTCTATTTATTTACCTCATATCAACCAGCTATACTGTGCCATTTGCAATTCTATCTAAAAATAAGGTAAAAACTTCCAAAATTTGTTAAAGATATAACTATTAATCTTTTTTTCTGAACCTTTCAGGAAAAATCAATAACTTTGTGATCCATAAAGAAACAAAAAATAAATATTATTTCTTAGGTAAAATTAAAATTTGTACATACAGTCCATTTACAATGACTCCATGTGAAACATAGAATATTCAAAAATTCACAGAAAAAAAAACCTGTGATGAAATTTTTAACGACATTTATAGCATTTATAGATTAATGTTCATCTTGAAGTTAAGGAGGATTTACAATTTTTACTCCTCTTATTCTTTACCATAAATGGGTTTGTATTCATGTAAAGGCCTTAATTAAGTAGTTATGATAATGTTACATGATGACAGATGCTGCAATAAATAATCCAGAACATATAATTGATTTATCACCCACTGGCTTTTCAGTTTTCTCCATGGAGTGCCTCTGTGAGCTGTTCTTGACTCAAAAGAGGCCTCCTCTTGCTTTTATTCCCAAATCATCTTATTATACCATTATATCTTTATCATAAACAAGTAAGTATGAGTTAAAATCCTTTCTTAAGTTTTTTCATATTTCAGAATCAATCAGAAAGACATTGAATTGTATAAATAAACTATAATTTGTTGCCATAATATTAGAAATTCATCTTGTTTCTTTGAATTCACAATTTATCTTCTAAATATCTCTACTAATTCTTTACAAGATTTTTTTGGACTTTTAATGATTGGTTTTAATTAATTCTTAAAGTTTTTCTCTAGTATCATTTTTCTTCACAAATTATATTAATAATCATTTTTGAAAAAAGATAATTATACATGAAAATAATCTTTTATCATTTTAATAAAGAAGTTTTACTGTTAAATACTTATTTTAATTCTTTTAGACAATTACTGCTAACTGTTATAGTCACTAGTAGTGTATAACAAGTAAAAGAAATAATTAATTAATTAATCAATGAATTGATTACTTGTGGTTCTAATAAATGTTTCTATCATATTTCATTAGAAGCGTCATACTACTGTTAATGAATCATAATATTATGAACAGTTTCCTAGACACATCTTAAAAATACCACATATTGCACTTTTGAGGTCCAGAAGTAATGCAGTCCAAAAGGGTTGAAAGGCCATTTGGCCATTGACAGAAATAAGCCAAATTATTTTGTTGTTACCCACTGATGTCTTTTGGGGCCACATAGGACTATTGAGGTTTCCATGGTGTTTTATGGAATTTTGACCACCAGGGATTTAGTGGGCCACAGTGAATGACCCATTTTGGCCTGATGGGATTGAGGTCAAAAGGGGACTAAAGGATCCCATGATTAATGGCTGTATTGGAACAAATGGCTAAGCCCCATATCAAATAGGGGTTGGAAAAGAGGCCATCAGACCCTGGAATCACGGGAAGGTCCCCTATGGGCCAAAGCAAGAGTCATGGCCTTGGGGCCTATGGGAAAGACTCAAGGGTTGGGCCATACTGGCCAGGTGAAATGTGTTTTTTGCAGGGGGCCACAGAGCACAATACTGGCCAATTCTACATAAAAGGATAAATATGGATATTTAGCCATTTGATGGCCATGATGGGGAATTTCCATAGATCCATCCTTTGGTGGTATTCTCAATGGTTGCAGCAAATGTATTGACATATTTCACAGAAAAATACTCTATCATATTAACAAGAATTTCAAAAATAGTACAACATATTTCTTTCTAAGTTTTTTTTAGGTCTGTTAATAGGTTTATAAGTTCCCAATCAAGAGTTACCACAGTTTTTAACTCCATATTTTTTGATAAACAGGTACCCACTACACTGAAATGTGTGTCTGTAAAAATTGAATGCTTTGATTTTTTTCCAATTTCACTTTAAATAATTTTTGCAAAAACAGAAACCATGAAATAAGAAAAAAACTAACGTTTCTCCAACCCAATGGAATTATTAGAAGAATTATTGTCATCCTGTGACTCAAAACAGAGCACTAGCATGACATCCAACATACCATAAATAATGTTATGACAAGTATTGAACAAAAATAGTCAATACAGGTAATAAATAAGAGGAAAAAAACTCCTCTTAAATTAAACACCAACCTTATCCAAACAGAATAAGGAAACCTAGAGGAGAATAAACAAGTCAAAACCCTTATTTTCACCTCTCATCTAACTTATGCATATTTAAGTTATTCTATACCAAAATGGTATTTTTCTTAAAGCTCACATAGAGAGCTACACAATGGTATCATCCATGTTGCCGTAACACCACCAGAACTGGAGATACCATATGACCTTTATTTTAAAACCAAGACCCCCCTGAAATTCAAAGAGGGCTTGTACAAAACTGTACAAAAGTATAACCAAATTAAAGATCTAAACAAGAGCTTTAATTTGAGACACCTTAGACCTCTGTATCTCTTAAATTGACTGAGGGATCTTGGTTCAAAGGTTTAACAACCAAAATACAGATATTCTGAAAACAACAATGTAAACAAACCCCTGTATCTTTGGCATACACTCATACAACTGTACAGTGTAATATACCAAACTGTAGAGCTAATCAAGCCCTACAAGACTGTATCATCAGAATACAGATATCTTCCAAATTGAAGAAGATATCTGGTATGGAAGTTTTTGAAGCCTCATACTGATGTACAAAAATACATCCAAAATCTTAAAACCCTTATAGCTTTTGCTATTTTGAAGAAGGGTAAACTTGAAGCATACCAAATGGAAGAGCTCATTAAGCCCTTCAATTCTGTGCTCTTGGTTTTTTGATATCTTAAGAACTGACTGAGATATCTTGATTGGAAGGTTTTTCTAGCAATACATGACTGTATCAAACTTGTATCAAACAGTATTGCTCTCATACTTAAAATAATATACTTATGAAGATATAAGATCTCTAAAATCATCATTATTGATCATAAAGACACCAGAACAACGTCATCCAAGTGCTGACGTGGCAGGTGAAATGTTTTTTCACCCTGTATTGATCCAGAATGATCATTTGAGGTTCCAAAACCACAATTCTGCCTCTATTGATGTCAGAATTGACGATCCAGAACCACAGACTGATCATTGGAGTGAAATGTTTCACTTCTCCGACGCGTGAAGAGTTGATAACTCTTGACAGTCTTGAAAGATATAAAAAGAAGGGTTTTTTCCTTGAAAACCCATCATCTTTATCTTATTATCCATATTCTTACGTGACAAAACTGTTATCAATCAGTAATTTCCTTAGAATTATCATTAAAGATATAATTAGAATATAATTATTGTAGTACTTCTTTACAGTCAAAGATATTAGAGTATTGCAACCCAGGTCCTCAACAGACTCATCACCACTGTTACCACGTAGCAGTAGGACCTGAAGATTTAAATTTATTTGTTTTTTGACGTGTCACAGTCATAATACTAGCTTGTAACTACATTTTATAGCTACTATATAGACTCACCCTGACAATTATGGAAAAATCTTTTAAATACCAAATATCTGTATTTCAACAGTCTCAAGACTTCATAACCAGAGAAATCTCAATTAACAAAGACATTCAATAGCAAAAAGCTCCATTATAGAGATACATGTGGATCATATTTAACAGTTTCTGCGTGAAATGAAAAATCTCCTCTCTAAAAAACATATTTCATAGTAAAAATGAATATATAAATATTTTATCAAAAAGTACTAATATGGGTCTGTTGAAGTTTAAATCTTAGCCCTAACAAAAAAACACTTGAGTAAAAGATATTTCACAGATATATTTGTGAGAAAAGTGAGGAAATACAGAGATTATATACAGATCAACAATGTATTTTTCCTCTTGATATAGATCTTGAAATCTGTGTAAAGTATTTTGAAGGGTAGAAAAATGGACTGTGGCGTAGATGAATCATATAACAGACATTTCATTATTTCAAATCCTTTGCGAGAGGTGGGATTACTTTAAAAATCTCAATTAATTCAAGAAGAAAGTAAAATTGGATCCATGTGAAGCTTTTTCCAAAAATTTATTTCCATTATTTTCTTTTCCAGTTAGGAATTGTCTACATTAAAAGCTTAAGTATAATAGTTGATAATTGATATTTTTTTGTATTTCAAATGTGGAAGAAGTCTGAATTACCAAAAATGTGGCTAACATCATATGCATAAATACATCAGGTTTGGAACTAATGTTAACACTCAGGTTGGAAGGAGGTTTGAGCTGGGTCAGAGCCACTACCAGCCTAGCAGGGATAGGAAACTCTTCATGATGATTAGCTCCCTACAGAATTCAAGCAAAATTTTCAAGCTACAGAAGCTCATTAGAAATTTCTTAGCCTTTTTACTAATTCCATCATTCTGTTGGAATAGAGAAAGCTTTAAGTATGGAGATGTTAGCTGGATTGGAAGATATTAATTACTAATAGGTATTTTGCTTTTAAAAATGGGAAATATCCCTCGCAAAGCTTTGTATATATGTATTTCCCATCTTTCAAAAATATAAGACTTTGAAACTCATTTGGATGATTATGTCACACTCATTTTTTAAATCAAATGTATGTCCTGATAATTATTCCTAAGCCTATATTAAAATTAATGAAATTTGAATATGAAATTAGAAAGTGTTGTTAATGAAGGATATTTCACCAGAGATATAATTATCCTTGTTTAAATGATGAATATTTGCTCTCTTCCAGCTGAGGATCGGTTAAAAATATCACATATTAATACTGAACAAACATGTTTATTCACTGAGGAAAATTAGCTGAAATTCATTAATTAAGTAAATTAGAATAGTACTTTATAGAAAAAATAATGATCATATTTTGAATAGATTTTAGGAAAATCTCTGGAATATTTCTAATTTGACTTTTACTATCATTAATTTAAATGATTAATTCATTAAGAAGAGAGAATTACAATTATTTTTAAATGCATTTTATGTGTTTTTTTGTTCTAATTAAGAATAATAATTGTAATATATAGGGTGCTGATAAATTCACATAAGCCTTTAGTAAAAACACCTATTTCCTCACAAAACTTCACCAATTTGTGGCCAAAACATATAAATCTTTGGTAAAAACACTTGAATGACCCCTCTTTTGAAAAAAATACCTCAAGAGAATTTTTGAGGAATCTTTTATTGGTGGGATGTTAATATTCCTGAATTTGTACATAATTTCGTTTTCCAAATTTCTCCTAATTAGCCAGTTTGGAAAAATGGTCAGATCGCGGTCGAAAACTGCTCACAAAACTTCCCGCTTACAAGTTTCCCTCATTTGTTTTAAACATAACGGATCAAGCTTATGAATCAAAAACCACAAGCCAATTTTTTTGGGAAATTGTTTTGGTGGGACATGTGTGAGCCCAAAAAGGTGTTTGTGTATATTTCTTTCATGTTTGGGAGAAACATGTCTGTATGTAGAAAAGTGTCATATTTTTGCTCAAAATACTTTCTGAATGGGCATTGAATGAATGAATAACACTGAGAAGAAGGATATATTGGAAAAATTTTATCTCCAAAGAAAAATAAATCTTAATCAACCTCTATAAGAGTGGATTTTTTGGAATGTTGCTAAGAATTTCATAAATTCATTCTAGAAGAAAACAAGGTCATTATAAATTTCATAAATTTAATTGAAATGACATCAATTCCATGAATGTTATTAACAATTCCACAATTCAATTCCATAAATCTAATTGAAAATTCCTTAAATTTCACCAAAAGTTCCACAATAGCGTAAATTGCCTTGAAAATTCAAGAAATTGTATTGTGAGTATCATGAATATATGCCATCTCTTATATTTTGGATTATAGACTGCTTCGAAAATATCTATAAAAAATATAAATACTGTAAATATAACTTATGAATGTCTCTTTCTTGGGTGGTTTCATAAGAGGTCTGAATTGATTTGATAGCTCCATTCCATAGAGGCAAAGGCAAACCAGAATTTGTTATTATTTATATCAGCTCTGAGCCTAGTTGATTTTCGCGACCAACTTCACCAAGTTACTCCAAGGTTTGACGCATTTTGGAACCAAATTGAATTCAGAATGATCTTCATTTTCAGAGTGCTGTGGTTCATGAAGAACCTGCCCCAGATTTAGCTTTTCTTTTCATATTATGTTGTGTAATTAACCAAGAAATGGCTCCAATTACTGTTTCTAAAAATTTTATGATCACTTCAAATTATGTCATGTGGAAAAGAGCAATAGATTCTGAGAGGGTGTTGAGGTAATTCTGTGCCCAAAATTAAAGAAAAAAATTTGACACAAGCTCCTATGAAATGTCTCAAAAGAACATGTTTTCCCAAAAATGCTATTTATTTGGATTGGAAAAAAGGTTCAGTGTGAGCCTTGAGGTATATTTTACATACCCAAATAGGCCACAATTATCTTAAAAATAGATTTTGAATTATGCATAACTCATAAGTCATGCATATATTCAAAATTAATCATTTTTGATTTCAGAAAAGATGAATAACTTTTTATTAAGTAAGTAAATCCATGAATTTAATGCGAAATTTGGATTCTACACAAAAATTAACCTAGGGTAGCTCCATAGAGTGAATAAGCTCAAATTAACTCTTTGAGGTGGTAGAATGGAAAATACTTCAATACCACATGATCAATACCACATAAAAGATCCATGAAAATTTTTGTTTTTCTTAAATTCACGCCAAAATAATGGGAATGTGAGAAATCCCATGTTACATATACACTAAGAATAGTGTTATGCATGTTTTGAGCACTTAATATCATGGTATTCTTTTATGGACTTTTGGTACACCCATAGGGGATATCTCACTTGAAGCTTAAATTTCTATTTTGACGTGAAAAATAAGCAAGGGGGACAAAAGACATCAAAGAGAGCCAGAGTACCCAACTTCTGAGGCCTCAGAGGTGTGGAAAGCTCCAAAGCTTGGATCCATGGCTGATCTTGGCCTAATTGGTAAACTAAAACCTTTTGGGAACTTGGTTACCATGTTACAACTACTGTAAATCTTAAGAAAATAGCAAATAACCTGCTATTTTGACGTGCCAAGGAGGTAAAAAGCTACTTAGACTCCTGTAACCATGTCAATTCTTAATGATTTTCCATAGATAAACCCCAAAAGAGTAATTAAAACCCTTTTTGGACTTGTATCCCTTGATTTACCTCATAGCAACCAGTGAAACACTGATATTTGCAATTCTATGTAGAAATGAGGTAAAGACTTCAAAAATTCATTAAAAATACAATTCTTGATTAATCTTTCTTAAACTTCCAGGACTAATGAAAAACTTTATTCTACATTGTACAACAAAAAAGAATTACAGTTTTACTAGTAAAATTAAAAGTCTTACTTACAGTCCATTTTTGGCTATTCTACATGAAACACTGAATCTTCAAAAATTCACGGTAATTACAACCTGTGATGAAATTGGCAATAACATTGATATCTTTGAGAAATCAATGATTATTTTGGAATAAAAAAAAAATACAGATGTTACTCCTTTCATTCTTAACCATATTGGGGTTGGTAGTCACGTAAAAGCATTAATTAAGTGATTATGATAATCTTATGTGACAACAGATGATGCAATCAATAATCCAAAAAGGATTATTGTTTTCTCACTCACTGGTTTTTCAGTTTGCTCCATGGCATGCCTCTGTGAGCTGTTGTTGACTTAAAAGAGGCCTCCTCTTGCTGTTTTTTCCACATCATCATCTTATTACCAATTTAAACCATTATTACCAACAAGTAGGTATTAGTTAAAGCTATTCTCAAGTGTTTTAAATCTTTCAGAATCAATCAGAAAGACGTAAAATCATACAATCCAACTACATATTGTTGTAATACTGTTATAAATTCATTTTTGATCCTTAAAATCCACAATTCTACATCAAATCTCTCTATCTCATCTTTCAATAAGTTCTTTGGAATATTAGTGAGTGATTTATATTTAATTATTAAATTTTTTCTCTAAAATTAGTTTTCTTCAAGAATTACCATTATAATTATTCTTGCAAAAGATGATTATATATTAAAGTAGTTTTATTATTTTAATAAAAGAAGTTTTATTATTAAAATCTTCTTGTAATTGATTCTTGTAGACAATTACTTGCTCACTGTTAAAATCACTAGTAGTGTTTAACAAGTGAAAGAAATAATTCTTTAATTATTTAATTGTGGTTATAATAACATTTTGTTATTATATTTCATAAGAACAGACATAGTACTGTTGATTAATAGTAATATTATCATCACTTTCATAGTCACATCTTACATTCAGTCTATTTGAAATGATGAAAAGCCTCTCTGAGATTTCACCTATTTTTTTCTTTCCCAAAAATTCAGGAAAGAAATTCCTTAATGTCCTAGCTGACCGCCCTGATTCTTCTGCTTATACCAAAGAGTTTGTAAATTGCATAAAGTGCTGGAGGATGGGTTTTTAGCAAGTGATCTCATTTTTACATACTTTTTAAGAAGGTATTTTAAGTGTTGTACCCAAATATTCACTAACGAATCCTATAAAGCGCCTATGAGCCTTTGTCAGTGTCATCCTTTTACTCCAAACAGAGGACAGGCATGACATCCACAAACCATAAATAATGGTATAGAGAGTCTTTAGCAATTACAATCAATACACGTAAAATTAAAAGGGAAAATTCCCCAGTGAATAACTTAGTATCCTTTTGAAAAATTGATAAAAACAAGCAAAAACATAGCAATTTTCAGGTTATATGAAGCCAAAATAAGAAAAAGACATGATTTCCGCCTCACATCTCGCCTTTGCATATATATTTCAAGCACTATGAAAATGCTAATTCTGTTGAAGCTCCAATTGAAATGTATCTAATGGCTTCATCCATTTTCCATTTGCACCTCTACTTTCAAAGATACCATATTCACACCATTAAGACTAAAGAAATCCCCTCCAGGTCTGAGAGGGCTTACAGAAATATGTACAGATTTATGCCCATGTTTTAGATATAAATTAGAGAATTTTTTTGAAAGAAGGCTCAACTCTATATCCTCAAAATTAGCCAAATAATCCACATCCAAACCTTTTTTGTCAAAATACAGGCCTTCTGAAAAGAGTAATATGAAAGAAACCCCTATGTATTCTTAATATTTGACTTAAGATTTAATGAAATGTATATCAAGGGGTAAAGCCAATCCAGGCCCAAAATTCTGTATCATCAAAACTTTAATATCCGGCTTGCACATTTTTGAAGCTAAATCCAGGAGTGCAAAAAGACATCAAAAAACTTAAAGCAATTACAGCTTTAGCTATTTTTGAGAATGGTAAAAATAGAGAATGCCCTTTTCAAAATATCATCAAGCCATTCAATTCTGTGCCCTTGGCTTGATATTTAAATTATTTAATGAGATCTTGTAAAGAGGCATTTTTGCAAATACTGGCCAGTACCAACCAGGTTTGGCTGAATACTTACAATAATGGTTGTTTGAAGCTTTAAAACACCCAAAAGGACTAAAATTAGTCATAAAATCACTTTGAACATGTTAATACAGTGAATATGTAGCCTGTGAGGAGTCTGAAAATCCCATATTGATCTAGAATGACCATTTGCGGTTCAAAAAGCCACAATACAGCTCCAGAGTCAAGCTGTTTCACTGTGCAGATTGGTGAAGGAGGTAACAGCTCGTCAGAGTCCTCAAGAGGGATAGGAGAAGGCATTTTTTCACTAAAAAGGACCCCATAATCGACTATTTAGTCATTTTACATAGAAAAACTTTCTCATAAGCTTAGTAACCTTAGAAAAACATTGATATGATTTCACTTATGAAGTATTATGGTAATATCTCTAGTCAAATAATATTGAATTAATGCCACCAAGTTTCTCAGTAGATTCATCACCACTTCTGCCACATGAAAGGAGATCCTCATTATCTATTTGAAGCTATATTTTACTGTTTCAACGGCATAGTAATTTCATGGATCTACCATTTTCAAGCTACTACATAGATTCACCCTCACAGTCAGGTTTAGTCCAATAATTATCTATAAGATATCAATGCCAAGCTATAACTGCTACTGCAGCCTATAAAGATAGGATAATATTAGATTGAAAGTGCTTTAAAATTTGAAAATAGTGGGGATGACAATAATGAGAACTTTTCGTTCCCCAGTTATGTGTTGGGTTACAAAGATAATTCAAAGGCTAGTTAAAGTTATAATTATATCTATGGTATTCTAAAGGTGACTTCTGTCTAAGAAAGTATATTCATTTAAGAATACGTTTGTAAGATGATGGGGTTTTTCTCAAGTGAAAAGCATCGTTTTATCTCAAATCAGGATTGAAAGACTTGAATAAATGATTTCGGACTCAACATAGTGAAAATGTTCACTCAGGCGGTGAGATTGTGGTTTAAAACAACCAGAAACACATGTATTGGTGTCCAGAAGTGGTTTTGAAAGAACATCCCAGCCGTGAATTCCTAAATGAGGTAATAACGGTCACCAATGAAAGCTTAAAACATATTCTAAAAGCCAGTAAACTGGCAGGTATATAAAAAAATCATCTGGGGGACTTATATTGGTAAAGTTATGAGTAATAAAATTAAAATCACTGTTTCCATGTGTCTTATTCATCATAATTAAATCATATGAGATATTATCCCACAGTACCTGCCAGGACATGAATCTGTGGCAATTTGATATCTAATTTTGGAAAATTAAGTCGATAAAGCATGCTGTGATTGATTTTAAGCCTCAAGATTGAATCATCTGTCTGATTCCCCCACAATAGCAGTTGATGTGTGATTATAAATTTAAATCCTTTACAGCTTTGCAAAATTTTCAAAAAAAGGGCTTGAAAGTAACTGAAGTTTTAGTCACAAGTAATCCTCAAAATATTTTCATAATTTTGATCCAAAGTATCATTTAGTTTTGGAAAATGGAATTCCTTCTTCTTTTCAGAAAAGAACTCGACTAATTTTTGGTGTGCGTAAGATACTGGAATAAGGGCTATATATTTATTTATCCCCACAGTAGCCCTTACAGAAAATTTACTACTTTATGGGCTTTTAATCAATTCTGTTAAATCTGGATGAGGGGTGAAAAAAGTGCATTTTACTCTAATCCAAATAGTAATTTCTGGGTAACTGTTGATCCCTTAGATCTACATTCTTGAAGTGGGTACACTTTGATATTGCTCCTTCAGGTATTTAATGAAAGGCACTCCAAAATCGGTCTGTGAGCACAAAACCAAAATTCAGATCAGCTGTCAAGATTGCAGCTTATGCTCAGAAATAATTTGCAACATTAATAGCTTGGTCAATTGGTTTTGGCTTGTAATAAGAGTGATATTTTATAAAAGGGAAAGGTTTCCTCTTCAAGATTGTCAAATCTACAAGCTAACTTTGTTGAGTCATAGCTTTGCTTTTTATGGTGTTGTTGCACCTTTTATGGCTTAATGAGGGTTAAAGGGGATTATTTCACTTTCTTCTTATTTACCATGTGTATGGCAATTTTGGGTGTTTTTTTGGTTCTCTGTGTCAGGATGAAACTATGAAAGAGTGGTAATGTAGGCTATTTACAACTCAAACTATGTTTGTGACACGGTAAAAAATGCTTTAAGAAGGTTTTCAGATGATTAAGAATAAATTTAAGGGCTTTACTATAGTGGTTATAGTGGTGGTGAGCGCTGTTGAAAGCCCTGGGTGCAGCTTTATCTGTTGGGTTACAATAATAAAAGACTACAATAATTAAACTTATAATTATACCTGATTATTAACCAAGAGTAAAACTGTTTTTGACAGTTTACTACGTAGGTTATTCAAGAGCAGGATGAGGGAAGGCTTTTGGCTGTGAAAAACCCTCCTTTTATCCTGAAATTGAGGTGGAAAGGCTGCCTGACCTTTCCACATAGAGGAAGTGAAGATTTTTCACTCTCTATGACAGGCGTGTGGTTTGCAAACAGCCTGTATACTCTGTATTGGGCTCAGATGTGGTTTTGAAACCACATCTTGGTGGTTTTCACCAATACAGGGTGAAAGTTTTCATCTGGGGACCTCACAGCCTGATTCTGACGTGAATGACGCGTATAATGCTGTACAGAAACTGTATGGGACCCCAGTATTGACTGACATATGAGGTATTGAAGTAAAAACATGCTTCTTTGTCTATTTGACAACTCATATTCATGGTTATGGGATATTATCCCATGGTAAGGCTGTATATGACAGCAGGTGGGATTTTGACCTTAAAATGGTCATATCTCTGTCAGTTTTTGAGATATCAAGCTCCAAATTAGTTCTTTGGATAGCTCTATATGCGCTCTACACAATGGTACCCAACTTGACATGGTTATCATTAAATATGACAAAGTTATCCCATGTACAAGTATTTTTGTACATTGGCGTGGTTTGGGCAAAAGCTGTATTAAGCTTGTTTGGCCAGTAACCTCTGTTGTCGTTGGGCTATGAGGAAATGGATGGCACCATCAGATAGCCCTGATTGTGCTATTTCCAAAAAGACCCCACTTTAAGTATCTCACACTAAAACTGTAAAAGTTAGATGAGAGGTGAATGTTTTGTTCACCCTTATTTGGTCTGAATTTGACCATAACTCAAGTAATACTGGTGCTAGCTCAGTTTGGCTAGCACCATTAGATAGCCCTGGCTTAGAGCTTCAGTTTGAATACCCATTTGATGGGGTTAAGCCTCTCCTTCTAGATTTTAGATGAGAGGTGAAAATTAAGGTTTATGCTCAGCAATAACTTTGAGCAGGAATAACTTTGTTATTTCTTGTCCTATGGTTATGGGACTTATATTTTCAGAAAGAGGTGAGTTTCCTCTTTATTTTGATACCTTTTGAACTAATTTGGCTCAGCTCCATGTTTTGGTGGTATTTTGGCTATACCATTGGTTTATGGTATTTTGGCTGTCATGCTTGTGCTCTGGTTTTGAGTCACAGGCTGACATACCCTCCCTCTAAAAAAGGCTCATCATAGATGAGACTGTTCAGTCCTCCTAGAGGCTCTGAATCTCCTTAAATGAAGGTTTCCATCTGGTATGGCATCCTCTGCCAACCATTTGTCTTTATCAGCTGTCTGGTTCTTGAATCTGACTAGATATTGTCTCTGATCCTTCCCATTAAGTCTGATTTTTCTGGCCCTGATGATTTTACTCACAGGTCCAGGAGAGTCTTCTACTTCCACTATTTCTGGTGGAGTGATGTTTTTCTTCCTGGAGGGGAATTTATCTTCCTCTGTTTGGAAGTATGGTTTGACCAGGCTCACTGGAACGACTGGGTGTTTCCTAGAAAATCCTCAGTGAGCTTGATCTCTACTGCATTCTTCCCTATCAACTTAATGATAGTGAAGGGCCCTACGAATGAGTCTCTCATTTTCTTAGGTCCTTTGAGATTGTTAAAGTTCAGTGTAGACACTAACACCTGGTCCCCTTCCTTGAAGTCAGGTTCCATATGTGATTTGTCCCACCTTTGCTTGTTATACTCTTTGGCGTCAGCTATACATTTGGCGGCAGTATCACAGGCTTTCTTCCACATATCATGGAAGTCTTTGGCTGTGGGGTGCATGGTCAGAAGATTTTCTTTCAAGTGATCCACAGGTAACAGGGGATTCCACCCTTTCTCTACCAGTGCAGGTGTTTTTCCTGTGGTAGAGTGCTGGCTTGTATTATAAGCCAGTTGGACTGCTGGTAAGAGGGTGACCCAATCATGGGTGTATCCCTCATGGTCCTTGTATTCCATGCCATAGGCACAGAACCTCTTGAGGATGTCCTCCATTGTTTGGATCATCCTCTCAGCTAGGCCATCTGTTTGTGGATGGTAAGCTGTGGAAAAAGAAAGCTTGGTGCCAAGCATGTCATATAAATTGGTCCAAAATTCAGATGTAAATTTTGGGTCCCTGTCACTAATTATGATCTTAGGGACTCCACAGGTGGATATGATGTTATTCCAAAATAACAGAGAAGTGTCCATGGCTGTGTACTCTTTATGGCATGGTAGACATCTCATGCTCTTTCTGAACCTATCAACTATGATCAAGCAGGCATTGTAGTTTTCTTTGCCTCCTGGGACAAGTCCTGTGACCCAGTCCATGTTGATGGTTTCCCATGGGTGTTTGGGTTCTTCTATGTGTTGAAGAAACCCATATTTCTTCCCATGTTTTCTATTTGCCTTTTGGCATCTTTCACAAGTGTTGATGTATTCACTCAACTCTTGCTCCCACTTGGGCCACCAAGCTGTGCTTGCTACCCTCTCTTTAGTCCTGTCCTCACTCATGTGTCCCATATAGGGGCAGTCATGGCATTCCTGCAGGATTAAAGAGATGTGGTCTCTGTCTATCACTGTGAGTGCACTGGTGTGCTTTCCTCTGTGATAAATCAGGCCATCTATAAGGAAGAATTTATTGTCCTTATAGGCCCTCAACCAGGGTTCCTCCAGCTGGGTTTCCAGTTCTGGGCTCCTGTATTTTTGTTGAAGGAGTTGGAGTAGTATGCTACACTGTTTGTGTTTAGCATAAGATTTCAGTACTGCATTGAAAAATTCATTGTGCAGTTCTGAGGAACTTATTCCCAGTATGGGGGTTTCTGTCCCTTCTGAATCAGTGTTTCCACTGTCAAGGGTACCACTACCTGGTGCCCATTCAGAGAATCTGAAGTTCTTCCTCCTATCTATTTCCATGAAATGGATAGGGATTTTGGCTGCAACTTCTGGGTCATAAGCTGGATTGCTCTTGACATTGTCCAGTGGCCATCTGCTGAGGCCATCTGCATTGGTATGGCTTTTACCTTCCTTGTATATGATGGTCATGTTCCCTCTATACTCCTGGATGGCTATTTGCCATCTCAGCATGTGTCTATTAGTAGTCTTCATGTTTAGTAAAGACTTCAACGCTGTGCAGTCTGTGTAGACTTCAAAGACTGCACCCTCCAAATAATAATGGAGTTTTTCTAGAGCCCAGACTAGACATAGACATTCTGTCTGGGTGGCCCCATACCTGGCTTCTGAATCTTTCAGCTGCCTGGAGATGTAACATATTACACCTTCTCTTGGTTCACCATCCACAATTTGTCTTTGGTGAAGGGCTGCTCCCAAGCCTTGGCTGCATGCTGCGTCTATATATAACTTGAATGGTAGTTCAAAGTCAGGCAAGATGAGCACAGGTGCATTTGTGAGTTCATATTTGATCCTCTCATATGCATCCCTCCTTTCCTTGGTTATTTCAAAAACTACATCCTTTGAGCATAACTTGTATAAACTACTAGTTATGTGGGCAAAGGTTTTGATGTGGTTTCTATAGTAGCTAGCAAATCCAAGGAAAGATTGCATCTCTTTGATGTTCTTTGGTACTGGCTTTTGCAGTACTGCTGCTACTTTTTTCTGGTCAATTGCCAGACTAAGGCCTGAGACTTTGTGTCCTAGAGCTAGTAGTTCTTGTTGGCCAAAATTACACTTTTTAAGTGAAATTTTCAGATTGATGGGTGTACATTTACTTAGCACTCTGTCTATTTATTGTACATGGTCTTCCCATCTCTCTGAGTATATGATGATATCATCAATGTATACTACCATCCAGCCTTCCATTATTTCTTCTTGAAATATGGTGTCCATCATCCTTTGGAAGTGGGCTGGTGCATTCTTGATGCCAAATGGCATCCTGGTGTACTCATATATGCACATATGGCATATTATTCTGAGTAATTTCATGGAGTTTGGTTTAACTCCATTTTGGTGGAAGCCTTTCATACAATCCATCTTGGTTATGTATTTGGCTTTGGCCAGCTTATCTAAGGCATGAGGTATCCTTGGTATAGGGTACCTGTCTGCTTTTGTGTAGTTGTTCAGGGCTCTGAAGTCTCCACACAATCTAGACTTGCCATCATGCCTGGTGATAAGGACAGGAGTGGTGATTTCCACTATTTCATTGTGTCCAATCTTTCTGATAACATCCATATCCAGGAGTTCATTGATATGTTTCTCAATTTCTTTCCTGGTTTCCAGGCTTGCTGGATAAGGAGGTCTCCTCAGCATGGGTGGATAAGGCCTTTCCACATCCAGATATAGTTCTATATCATGCCCTTTGATCTTGCCTAATGGTTCTTCACCAATGGCAAATGCTGGTCTGTTCTTTCTCAGCATCTTCAGTAAACTTAGTTTTTGTTTACTGGTGAGGGTAGTGCTAAATTGTCCCTCTCTGAATTCCTTCAGAAGTTCTTCTAGTGGATCATGAGAAGATATCTGGTATATGTCAAGTGAAAATTTCTTTTCCTTGCTAGTACCAATGGTGATGTGCCTATTTTTACTGTTGTAAATGTCTATGCCATACATCCTCTGGTAATCTGTTCCCAGTAAAAACCCTTGGATGTGGGCATCATTAAGCACTACAAACTCTGGGTTGAGTCTGATATTACCCTTCCTGTGGGGTATAATTATTTCTTTGATAATTGTCCCAATGGAAGTCATCTTCCCTGATGCACTTTCAAAGTTCTTTGCCTTAGTGGGCAAGAGCTGTTTTTCCCAGTTTGGGAAGCGGGTATCCAGATAGTTTCTGGCCACTATGGAGCAGTGTGCTCCACTATCAATGATCAGTGGATGCTGAGCATTGTCAATACAAACAGTCATTTTTGTGGCTGTTCCATGTATATATGCCATTCCTTTGGTTGGTGTAACCAGGAATGTTTGTGCATCTTGTGTATGTTTGCACAAGTCTTTATTAGCAGTGTCCTGTGGCATGTCTGCTTCCAACTGTATGTCCTGGATTTCTAGTGGGGTTTCCTCTTGGTATTCCACTAAAAATTCCTCTCTTGGGTCTTGGTCATCATCAGATGGTTCTCTGATGGCATCACCCATGGAGTCTGATTCAGAATCCTCTGTTGGAGATTCTTCCTCAGGGACTTTCTCTATGGCATAGACTTTTTTCTTTGCCTTTGGACAGTTGTTAGCATAGTGGTCTGTTGAACCACAATTGTGGCAAGAATTTTTCTTCTTTGCCACTTCTGCCACTCTTTCTCTGGGTTTGTCTTTAAACTCTACCCTGAGTGGTTGTTTCTCTTTGAAACTGCTGCTTCTATATGGGGTGAATTTCCCTATATTAGTCCTCTTCCTTATGTCTTGTAAGGTGTTGGCTATGTCATCTAGAGTGCAATTTTGGTTGCATCTGCATTTTACTGCATGCTCTAGTTCTCCTGGCAGTTGTGTCAGAAGCTTGTGATTCCTCATTTGGATGTTCATCTGAGGATCAATGGCTTTAAGTCTTTTAGACTGTCTGAGACACCACTCATATTGATCTTTGTCCACAGAGTACTTGTCATTTTCAAATGACATGGTCTTTTGCCATATCCAAGTTCCATTACTGTACTTTTGGATGATTTGACTCTTCCACCATGGCCAGTTTCTCCTGCCATGGATTTCTTTCATTTCTGTGTACCATATACTAGCATGACCTTTAAATGCAGTATTCAATCTAGCAGTGATCCAGTAGTCTGGTATGCTTGGTACATCAATGAAGAGTCCATCAATATAATCTATGAGTTCCATATGATCATATTCTCCTGATCCAGAGAATTTGGGCCAGTTTGAGGCCTCAGGAAGCTGTTCCAAGGCTTCCTTCTCTGAATAAGACATGCCATCTCCATCCTGGTATTGTGATGGAGATCTTGTCTTATTCAACAACATGGCATCTGGTTTGATGTCATCTGGTTGATATGGATTCTCCATAGCTTGGCCTTGTGGTTGGGGCTTCAAGCTTTGATAGGCATTAAACAATTTGTTAATGTCTTGATCCAGACACTCCCTGTCCCTTGTGCTGTGGTTTTGTTCTTCAAAGACTTGGTTCAGTCTTTTGTTGGATTCTTCAGAGGCTTTGCTCAGTTGAGCATATCCTTCTTGAAGATTCTTAACTATTTGTTCCAAGGAGGCTTGAGTTTGTCTCATCCTCTCTTGGCTAGCTTTAATTTCTGCAAATTGCTTTGCAGATTGTTCAGCATATTGGGACACTTGTAACCACAGTGTATCACTGTTGATGTTACTCTCAGATGTGACAATGTTATTTTCAGTCTGAGTGGGGGTAATGTTTCCATTACTAGGACTACTGATTCTAGAGTGGTTTACAACTACTTCTGGTTCTTGTGTACTTCCTTTACTAAATCTAACAGCTTCTGGATCATGGGGTCTGACTCTTTCCTCCTCTGGTTGAAGGAGGTTTTGTTCTTGCCCTTGTTTCCTTGTCTTCTCCTGAAAACTTCCTGGAATTGTGAAGAATGGTGACTCTTGGCCACTGATCTGCTGGTTTCTGAATGGTGTGAAGCTACTGAAGAGCTGATTTGGCTTGCTCCTTGTGAACCTGAAGGAATCTGAGTAGGCCCTGTCTGGGTCAACTGTTCTTCTATAGCTAGGATAGTGGCTTGATTCTCCCTTATCCTCTGTGCCCTTGCCTCCAGGAGTCTGTGCTTCCTGGTAGGATTCCAACCTTTGGTGATTACCATAAGGTTTTTGAAGTCTATTTCTATGAGACAGATCTTCTGGCAACTTGATCCCAGTTCTTCCCAGTGAGTTGCTAGGTTGAACCTCTTGTTGTCCATGCTCCATTGAAATAAATCTTTGAGGAGTTGGTGGATCTGAAGAACTTGATCCATATCCTTCCAGTCCTCTGGTTTGAGGTTTCTGTTGAATTGGAGTGTGAATGGCAAGGTTGATATTATCTCCCTCATTGTTTTGCCATCCACCACTGTGTCCAGGGTGTCCTCTTTCAGGTCTTCTGGTTCTGGACAATCCTCCTCTATCCTCTGGCTGGTTCCTTTGGAAGCCAAGGTCTCTGAGGTATGCAGGGGACATATCAGTGTTTGCAAGCAGTCAAAAACTTTATGTTCTTAGGGTATTTACCTTTGACTGTGCCTTGTACAAATTTGTTGTCTGCTGACTTGGGCAGTTTTCCTTTGGAAGTTACAACTGGGTTAATGATTGTAATCTTTCCTGTACAAGTGGTTAAGGTAGGTTTACCTTGTATTGAAGCAGAGTTTCGTGGTTTTCTACTCCTCTGAGTGGCTATGGGTGTCCACTTCTTTGCTGTAATGAGACCTTCACTGTGCCTCTTTCCCTTGCCTTTGCTGCCCTCTGGTTCTGAGGGTGTCACTGGTGTGTTGGCCTGTGACTGGGTCTCAAGTGGGATGTAATTTTCTTCCACTGAATCAAGGCAGGAAAAAAGGAGGGCTTATGTCAGTTAAGACTTCTTAAAGATGCTGGTTTTGCACGTCTAAGATTGGCCTCTGGGCTTGTATGTTACTACAATGTGCCCTGTATAATGACAGTGTAATTGAATCAACAATTCCACGTCAGAATTACAGCTTTTGGTACTCTGTCACACTGTTTGTTTGCCAGTATCCCACAGATACACTTGTGGTTTTCAAGTGGCTTTGTATAAGTGCTATTGAGTTAACAATACACTTAACCACACCTCAACTGATGGTTTTTCAGTCAGAGGTGTCCTTATTCAGTCAAGAATACAGGACTTATTGATGGCTTATGTGTTTTTATATACAAAACACGCCAAAAATAATTATATTCAGTGGGTATTAACCACGTGAATAATACTCTTATAATATGAGTATATATATAAAAAAGGATAAATATATATAAAATATATATTTAAATAGAGAAATTACCCCTAAAAAAGATAAAACACTTATCAATAAGTCATAAAAAAGAGAAAAGACTTACTTTATAAGGTCCAAAAAAAGGTTAAAAACACGGCCAGGCCCCCAAAATGTCAGGATGAAACTATGAAAGAGTGGTAATGTAGGCTATTTACAACTCAAACTATGTTTGTGACACGTTAAAAAATGCTTTAAGAAGGTTTTGAGATGATTAAGAATAAATTTAAGGGCTTTACTATAGTGGTTATAGTGGTGGTGAGCGCTGTTGAAAGCCCTGGGTGCAGCTTTATCTGTTGGGTTACAATAATAAAAGACTACAATAATTAAACTTATAATTATACCTGATTATTAACCAAGAGTAAAACTGTTTTTGACAGTTTACTACGTAGGTTATTCAAGAGCAGGATGAGGGAAGGCTTTTGGCTGTGAAAAACCCTCCTTTTATCCTGAAATTGAGGTGGAAAGGCTGCCTGACCTTTCCACGTAGAGGAAGTGAAGATTTTTCACTCTCTATGACAGGCCTGTGGTTTGCAAACAGCCTGTATACTCTGTATTGGGCTCAGATGTGGTTTTGAAACCACATCTTGGTGGTTTTCACCAATACAGGGTGAAAATTTTCATCTGGGGACCTCACAGCCTGATTCTGACGTGTATGATGCGTAGAATGCTGTACAGAAACTGTATGGGACCCCAGTATTGACTGACATATGAGGTATTGAAGTAAAAACATGCTTCTTCGTCTATTTGACACCTCATATTCATGGTTATGGGATATTATCCCATGGTAAGGCTGTATATGACAGCAGGTGGGATTTTGACCTTAAAATGGTCATAGCTCTGTCAGTTTTTGAGATATCAAGCTCAAAATTAGTTCATTGAATAGCTCTATATGGGCTCTACACAAGGGACCCAACTTGACATGGTTATCATTAAATATGACAAAGGTATCCCATGTACAAGTATTTTTGTACATTGGCATGGTTTGGGCAAAAGCTGTATTAAGCTTGTTTGGCCAATAACTTCTGTTGTAGTTGGGCTATGAGGAAATTGATGGCACCATCAGATAGCCCTGATTGTGCTCTTTCCAAAAAGACCCCACTTTAAGTATCTCACACTAAAACTGTAAAAGTTAGATGCGAGGTGAATGTTTTGTTCACCCTTATTTGGCCTGTATCTGACCATAACTCAAGTAATACTGGTGCTAGCTCAGTTTGGCTGGTACCATTAGATAGCCCTGGCTTAGAGCTTTATTTTGAATACCCATCTCATGGGGTTAAGCCTCTTCTCCTAGATTTTAGATGAGAGGTGAAAGTTAAGGTTTATGCTCAGCAATAACTTTGAGCAGGAATAACTTTGTTATTTCTTGTCCTATGGTGATGGGACTTCTATTTTCAGAAAGAGGTGAGTTTCCTCTTTCTTTTGATACCTTTTGAGCTAATTTGGCTCAGCTTCATGTTTTGGTGGTATTTTGGCTATACCATTGGTTTATGGTATTTTGGCTGTCATGCTTGTGCTCTGGTTTTGAGTCACAGGCTGACACTCTGGCTTTGATTCACAGGCTGACATCCATTGTTAATGAGCTCAAAGAAAAAATTGGAGATTCGTTGGCTGATTTGTACATTCAAGGCAGTTTTTTGACCAGTTAAACCACAGAAGTTAGCCAGAAATCGCAAAGGCAAATATGAATAGGGCCTCTTCATCTTCTCTGATGCTCCTGAGTGGAGTTAATCTACTTAAAAGGTTAGAAAATGGGAAAGCTTCATTCTCATCTATTTATTAGGTAAAATCGCCAGATTTCTTCTTCAAATTTGTTATGCAACTTTGAAAAAAAATTATCCAGGCTAAACAAACATCATCAAATATGAAAATTTGTTCAACTGGGTGTGAAATTTTGTCAAAGCATCTAAATTCTCCTATTTAGATCTCAATGGTGATGTAGGATGTAAAAATAGAGTTTCATCAAACAGAATGGGAATATCAGTAGGTCAGTTTTATCCAAATTATTTAAAAAGGATTTAACATAAAACAGAAGTCTAGGTTAAAGCTTTGGTGGGGTGTTGTGAAAATTCCGATTATTTGAAACATACAATTAACATGTACTGTGACAAATTATAGAAAAAGCAGAGTTATTTCTGAAAGTTTGCTTTTGTAAAGCCTCCACTTTCAGTGTATCTTTTTCGACAGAACTAGAAATAAATATGAGATTATAGACATATTCCTTAATATTTTTTTATCGCATGAAAGAAAATAAATTACGATAAATAAACATAAATTTGGTAAAAAATACTTTGAATTGCATATATCATATGTATATTAATGCAAAGTAGTTTTGATATTACTGAATATATCTTCACACGAATATTTGCTTAAATTCGAATGAAGAACTCCATTAAAATACTAAAATTAATATATCGATCAAATATAAAACATATAATGAGACCAAAATTCTACAATGAAATAAAGAATTGGCTTATATAAATTACTCAGAAACCTTTATTCCATGATATTAATTTATTAATCAAAACTCTTCACCTCATAATATATTGATAGAGAGAATTTATCTTTTTAAAAGACTAAATATATAAATTCTTCAAAATATGAATTATTAATGGTTCAATTTGATAGGAATGAATATTAAATTTAGTTCTATTACAATGTGCCAAAAAATCCATATGGAAAGATACTTTACTGAAGTATTGAATATCATTCCAAATAAGTTTTAATTATTAATATTAATACTCCTATTCAGGGAAGTTAATTTTAAGTATTACTTTCTTATAGAAAATATGAGTAAAAAAAGTTTCTTATCATCAAGAAACCAAAAAATATTTTAAATAAATTATGTTACCAGAATCAAGAGAATGTTCAAGATTCTAGCTGTATTAGCTACGTTTTATGTCATTCTCTCTAATTATTGAATTATCCGATAAAATGTATGAATATAAGTTGGAATTTTCTGGCCATAAAGTGAGATGATACCTTATCAAATCTCTTTCTAATCATACTATTTGTCATCTACCAATACATGTTATTTTTGAGAATAAATTTTAGATACCTCCAAAACTGTTACCTTTAAGATTGCTCTTTATTAGCTTCTTTTTACTGTATTTATGATCTGGCGTAATGCCTGTATTATCTAAAGAATTACTTTTACTAGGGAGAGCTAATATAATCTACTCTTTGTTCAATTTTGAATCATTATGATCTTATTAAACAGTTTACAAATTCGTTTTTAATGGTTTTTCTTCCGGAAAGACTCCATTTAGGAAATCTAAGTATTTCAATTTGACTTAGCATTTACCACTTTTAGTCTTTTGGAATAGGGTTGCTTCTAAGTGAAGAGTGTCTTAGAGCCCATTTAAATTAACGTACGTGGGGAATTCAAAGGATAAGGAGGTAAATTCCAAAATTTTCTTAGATGGTTTGCAATTTTTAATAATTCGATACTTTAATGGAGAAAACAAATAATGATAGAAAATACATTCACTTTACTAAGAGATCTACTATTTTCCTCAATGAAATATATTCCAAACTGAATTTCTGAACCTCTTTTATCCTCATGGAATTAATCATCTTCTATATTATGTCAAATTAATTCTACAACAAAGATTATTTTACTTTTATTGATTCAACATTTTGAAGAATAATTTTGGCAAAAACTGCAATTCAAAAAAACAGAAAAGATATATTTAAAGGAGTTTTCTCTTATCGCTTGAGAAGTTTCTTAGAAACGTGACCGGAAAGGTAGTCTTTAAATAGTATAGCACAAAGAATTATACCTTAAGAATTTTCGCATTAGTGTTAAGCCTTCATTGGTACATGTTACCGCGAAAAGGCAATTTAGTCAGTTCTTTGGAGGTAAGTGGTTGAGAATAACTGTGATAGTTTTCAATTGGGGATGGTAAGTCTTGTTGGAAAAAAAAGGGTTAAAAATTATTCCAATCATGTGAATGAAGCTTTTACTAGTTTTTCGACCAATTTTCGGAATTCTGCAATAGAAATTTATTCCTTCAATTACAAATATTACTTATCTTGCATGGTTTTTTATCAGATATTTCTTCATTTTATGTATAATGAATAAATGTAAGAGCTCATAGCATAAATAATGATTTGGGCTTCCATTTCTCAAACAGAGGGATGGGTCAAGTATGAATGAATTCAGAAAATTACCTCATCTTATTCTCAGGCTGAGATGAGATGTTGTAGATAATGATTTCAGAGATAGGAATTTCATTTGTATCACTCAAATATTTTGAAGTGACTGATATGGAAAAACAACTATTTTATTGAAGGAATTTAAATTTCATATATAACAGCTGTATCGCATTGACAAATTACAGTTCTCTTTTGAGGGTCAATTTACGCAGCTGACTGGCATGCGTCAGAATGGCCAAATAAAGAACATCTCGCGGCGTTTCTCAATAATTCAGAAATTTCAGAAGGGAAAAAATGAGAGTTCAAAAATAACCGGGTGAAGGAGTCGAACCCCCATCATCTGCTCTCAGGCTGAACACTTTTATCAAACCTCAAAGGCGGTTGTTCTACCGTTAAACTAACCCGGTCTTATTTACTTCCCCCAAAATGTAGATATATAAGTCAACATTTCTTTTTTTGAATACTTGTATTAATGTCTTCAAGCGCTGTGAATCACTGAACCACTTCATTTGAAAACCTCTCTTGGATTTCGTTGCGCTCAGTGGATACTAGTGCATCATTAATCAGATAGTACATGACTCAACTTTTGAGCTATTTGTTTTGAAAATAATTCCTTCTTCAAAAAAACAATGAGTTTCTTAAAACCAGCCCTATTGATTAGATATCTATTGACAAAGCCAAGCACCTCCATATATTATCCTTAGCTATTGATTTAATAGATATATAATGATCCCACTAATAGGGGAATGCGCTCATTCTTCAAGATCTTCTATTTTTTCTTCCGGGAATTAATAATATTTCAACTGATAACGAAGAAATAAAAAGATGCTCATGATACTATGAGATTAAATTATAGAAATAAGCATGGTTAATTCAAAAACAAACCCTCCTAAGAGTAATGCATGGAAAAAGATACAACCTAACATTTTCATAGATAAAATTACAATTTTTGAAATATCCCAAGAAAATATCTAGTCTCTCAGTGATATGATAGGTATTCCTAGATTTTTTTCTTCTTTTTATATTCTATTCTTATTAGATATTTCAAAATGAAGATGAAAGAAATTTGAACAGCATTGAAAAATGAATGATATGCATTAAGCTTTCTAATAATAATCAAGGAAACTGTCTGATAAAAGTATATATTGGTGGATATATATTATCGAACCATTCAAACTTGGCTTCCTGAAATATGATATGTGTCTTTGAACATGATAGATATCTTGGTCAAAATGAAAATATTGCCAACGACCTTATACATAAATCAGGGCTCTATTTCTATATATCATCTATTCTCCCTTATGTTTTACGAACATATCTCTTTCTCCTTAATTCAGATTATCCAAAACATTACCCCTTCAAAATCGCAATAATAAATACTCAGAAAAAACAAAATTTATTTCTTGAGGTTATGTTAAACAATAGAAAGTTATGTAATTTTTGTCAGAGGTTTTGGAATGAAATGTCATTATTTAGATCTTTTTTAAGCAAATATTTCTTTAAATTCTAATTCACAAAGGATATTTTCAATTTGATCTATAAATATCTCACCTGTAGGTAGAAACAGAAAGAAAACATAAAGGCTGTATATCTCTGGTCAAAATGTTCCACAACTTCCTTTTCTCAATCATACTACGGAATGAAATAGAAAAAGGTGTTGAATTAATTTTGAATGGGAAAAGTGAAACATCTTAGTTTATTAAATTCAATCTCTCTTCTCAGGGTGGAAGATGGTAAGCTTGAACGATAACTCCATATATAATGGTTCACTTATTACTACTGAATTTATTTTCATGATGAATATTGGAATACAAACAAACCTTATCTTAAGAATTCTATTTTGAAATAATTCAAATGATCCTATTATATTCATTGTAAGAGCTGTGTGTTCCATATGTAATTTCATATATGTTTCTTATATAAAGAGTTTTACTTTGCTCTTATGACCCCTGCAGACCTTTGGAGGTAGTAAATTTTCTTTTTATAACAGAACTATTGTTGATAAAGCTTAATATACTCTTGATTATTTATGCCACATTTGTCTATTAAAGTCTTTATAATATCACCATAAATGAATAGAACTACAAATTTTCATCTGAAGACTTTCATAGGAAATTCCATTCTATTGTAGCTATGATAGAATTTGAATTAGTGAATACTGTCAGGAATAACCAATAATCAAGAATCATCACTTCCTAACATTTTGAATGAAAAGAAAAAAATTCAAAACTTATTGTAGTGAGAAATGATTTCATTTGTTGACTTCATTAGCTTTCCCTGTTAGTTTTTCCCAAACATTACCTAAAAAAGACATTAAAATCCCAGAGAATTCCTTTAACTTCGTCAAAAAATGAAATGAAAGCTGCAGTAAACAAACAGCTACAGCCTTCTTTAAATTTAGAAAATGTTAATAAGTCTCCCTTTTATCAAAAAAAAACCTGTTGAATTAATGGAAATAAGGAGTTTAAATGGAATAAATCCCCCTCTTGAAATTACAAATTTTACAATATAACCTCATTAGAAGCCCATTTTCTATATTCATAAAAATATGGCATATTTTACATATTCAGCTAGGCCACAAAAGACCTTAAATGAACTTTTAATCATGCAAAAACCACAATTAATATGCATATACAATATTTCTCCTTTCCTTGAAGAAAAAGATTAATAACAATTTTTATTCAGTGAATCGATGGATCCAAGACCATATTTGGATTCTACAAGACATTTAACCAAGGGGCAAGCCATATTTTCTATCATCTGAGACTAACTCTGTGAGGGTCTAAGATAGAGACAATTCAACTATTCATCATCAATAACAAATGGGGTCTTTGTGTAAAGTGATTTTTTAATTCTTACACAAAGAAATGTGATGCTGAAAATCCACAGGGTAAATGAACTATAAATTTAATTGTATGAAGACTTTTAGAGGTTGAAGATATTCCATTTTCACATACAGTTTTTTTCAACCATAGTGAATATAAGTACTGATACCTGAAGTACTATTTTTGATGTAAAAGTAGGTAAGGTGGACAAAGAAATCCAAGAAAACCAGTGTACCTCGATTTTTGATGCCCCTGGGGTGTGACCAGCTCTAGACCTTCGATAAATTGCTAATAAAAAGCTTATTTGTCAATCATGAGATTTTTTAACCTTTTTTACGAAGCCCAAGTCCCATTAAATACTGAGACAACAGAAAATAAGCTTCTCCTTTATCTTGAGAACGTGGTAATGAGACGCTCTTCCTTCTGGAGCCATTCCTGTTATTAATTATGTCCCATTGATAGGCCCACAAGGCTTTATTTACTCCCTTTTTGGACTATTCTCCATGAAGTTATCGAATTTCAACCATCTTTTACTTTCCTATTTACTTGCACCATGTAGAAAATGCGGTAAAAATTCAAAGGTTCATCAAAAATACACCTCTAAATGAATCTATATCAAGAATGGGGGACCAATTTAAAAGTATTTAATGTAAACCAATAAAATAATTCTTACTTCAAAACTTCAACTGAAAATTTTCATTAAAGCCAATCTTTGATTAATGCATCGGAAAAAATGGAGCTTCAAAATTAAACACAAAATAAAAGCTATGATGACAAAAAATAATACACTTTATACATTATGGAAAGAAATATCTCTTCCAAAAAAAACTATATTTCTAGTGGTACATACATTATATCTCAACCATAAAAAAGTTTGTAGCCACATAAAAACACTTAATTAGGTAATTGTTGCGATTTTGTGGGACGAAAGGCGATTTTGCCATTAATTCAAACAATCTGATATGTTTCTTGAAAACAAGTTTCTTAATTAAAAACCATTTAATGCCTCTATGAGCTGATTTATGCTTGAAAGAAGCCTAATTTTTCTGTTTTTTCAATTATTTATTATTATCCTTTTGTTAAGTTGAGAAATATTTGAGAAAAGAAGTGAATGTTAGTTATAAATCATTCTAATCTATTTTTAGCTTTCAAAATGAATCAGAATTACCTCAAATCCAAGTATACCAAACTTTCACGGGGATGATAGCTACCATTGTTTTATCAGTGTGTTTTCATCAAATTTTTATTCATCAAACCCACCAATGATTCAGCAAATAAGCTTCCGAAGATCTTTGCAAGGTCTATTTGGAGTATAAGTGGTGATTCACAAAGATCACAAAGTTTTCATCCCATATCTTTAGTCTTCTCACAGCTTTGATAAAAATAAGCTCATAAAAGATAATTTTCAAGTCAAAAAGAACTCCATACTATTTCAATAAGAAGCCTTAGTATTAAAGCTCTTTTGAATTGCTTATAGTAGAAAATTATTTCCTGCTGCTTTAACAACTAGGATGTTATAGAAATTAAAAGAAAAGAAATAAGCAGTAATTCCTTTATTTGTGGTTACAATAAACTTGGTTCATTATATTTAATAAGGAAACTCATAGTACTTCTGAGTAATGGAAATATCATCAATTTTTCATAGGAAGCTCCTACGGAAATATTTTTAGAAAAGAAAACCCTGAAATACACACAAATTCCTTTTTTATTGATAATTTTCACAAAATTATTTGATTTTTTCTATGGGGTAATAAATGATATTATATTTAGTATGAATTTGTCACATGGTGGAATGTGATCTACAGCTTTCCAGTATTAAACAGTCTTTCAACTGGTTTAATAGCCTTTTTGGCAAGAGTTCCCTTTGCTGAGGTCTGGTAGACAGCATTGTGACAATAAACTGGTTACCAACGTCATGGGTTTGATTCCGGTTGGAGACAAGAGGTGGTCTCAATCAAACAACCAGAAATTGCTGGGTTTTTGGCTCCATTGCCGTACAAGGGTTCTGCCCCTTGGGGGTTCCTCGTAGGCTCCTGTTGTGACCAATGTAACTGAGGGTAACATGGGTAATACCATCAGTTACATGCACTTTGGGATGCAGTGCTCTAAACCCGGGGCGACTGTCACATGGTGGAATGTGATCTACAACTTGCCAGTATTAACCGGTCTTTCAACCGGCTTAATAGCCTTTTCGGCAAGAGCTCCCTTTGCTGAGGTCTGGCAGACAGCATTGTGACAGAACTTGAGGGAAATATGCAGGATTTTGAAATATTTTATGCAAGAAATCAAAAAATGGAATCCACTCTTCAAGAGACTACTTTAGTTTTCAGCTTTATTAGAATATTTCTTTTCATTTTGAAAAGCTAGGTAGCCTTTGAAAAAAAGTAAAAATTATTACTCAATTTTGCAAAATAATAATGCTTTTATAACCTATATGAATTGAATAAAGGCTAATTATTTTTGATCTCAATGTATTTTTCAAAAAGTCTTTCTATTCCACTTCCCAATATTCTCATAATTCTTACATGGAATACCACCTAAGTAACCATAAGTTTTAGTATTGCAAGCAGGATGGAAATTTAGGATAAATACCAGATTATTCTATTATTGATAATTTCTAGGAGGTTAGTGAATTTATATTAAGAAGAAATGATTTATCATGACAGCTGTCCAATGTTTTGGTTTCTGAAAATTTCATTTTTTGACTTTCAGATCATTGAAATTGAATTAATTCTTGAATGATGTTTTTCTTTGATTTACAAAATGATCATAATTTGGGGTTGAATTAATTGTTTAATTATCTTTCAATAAAACCACTTTTTTCCATTTAATTTCAAAAGTCTTCATTTTCACACAGTTCTATCATTACTGATGGAAACATAAGTTGGAATTGGAGAATAAATTTTATTTCTTAATCAATATTAATTTTGAGATTCTGTTATTTATAATTTTTTTTGAATCAAATAATCCAGAACTTAAAAAAGCAATCTTTACCTATTTCTTAACAAAGAATAACTCTTAGTGAGTGATATAATTCAATATACCTACTCATTTCATTTTTGAGGCTTGCTTTATTGCAACACCAAAAAAAAATTCATTATAAAACTCCTGAAAAATTTCTTTTAATTTTCTCTTTAATTACTATATTACAAATTTTAGAGCTAGGAAAGAATAATTCTAAATACAAATAATTGATGTTTCTCAAAGGATTTCTATGTCTCTCAGTCTCCGGGAGTTTAGTAAGTGTTATTACAAAGAGAAAGTATTTCTGTAAGGCTTCCTCCAAAACTTTCTGACTTAAGGAGAAAAAATCAGATGCTCTCATCATTGTAAGCTGAGATCTTTGAAGGTGTGCTGAATGAGGGAAGCTTTTATTTACCAAGGGATTTATGAACATTAAGAAGGACCAGGCACATTATTTAAGTCCAGGAAAAGTGTTTTGGCTTCTGATTTTCTGATAAGTATTCTCAAGCAACTTCGTTGTTTTAGTTTATATTATCTAGTTTTTGCAATTGAATTGAGTCCATTCTTTCTGAAAATCTTATATTTTCACAATTTATTAGTAGATCATAATCTGGTAAATTGAAGAAGCTATATATTGTAATAAATTCCTACTGACTCATTAGAAATATCTCTTATGCTACTTCTTTGAAGAAATTTGAATAATAAAGGCCAAAATTTCCTTTGAAGATTAATACATAGGAGTTATATCAAAATTCAATTATATCATTCATCTCACTTGTGGGTTGTTCTCATTTCCAAAAGACAATAGCTTATTTATTATTCATCCTACCCATAATAAGAAAAAGAGGGTTTAAAATAACTGAAAATTAATCCCAAATAATTCTGAGAAATTTGGAGGGTAATGTTGACTTGATTCTTGGATCCCAATTCTTTAATAAGCCCCAGTTGTGGAATATTTTGTCAGGCTGAGTCCATGATGAAGGTGTGATAAGGCTATTTACAACTTTAACTATGACTTTGAAATGGTAAAATTAATTCAAAAGTGGTTGGATTATAGATAATAAAAGTTTAAAATGGAGTAATGCGGGCTTTACTATTACAAAATAGTGGTGGTGAGTGCTGTTGAAAGCCCTGGATGTGGTCTTACCAAAATTAAAATTATTAACTCATTATTTTCCAAGAGTATAACTGTTTTTGACAGTTTTAGTATGTAGGAATTCAAGAGCAGGATTAGAAAAACCTTTTCTGGTGACAAAAATGCCACTTTTTATTCCAAACTTGGGTGAAAAGTCTGCTAGACCTTTACACATAGAGGAAATGAAAATGTTTCACTTACAAGGACTGGATTGTGGGTTTCACAATGCCTGTATAGCCTGTATTGGGCTCAGATGTGGCTTTGAAACCCCATCTGGGCAGTTTTCACCAATACAGGGTGAAGATGTTCATCTGGAGACCACATAGCCCTCTTGTGACGTGTATTACATGTAGAATGATATACAGAACCTGTATACAACCCCAGTATTAGCCAAACTATGAGGTATTGAAGTATAAAAAAGCTTATTTCTCTGTTTGAGACCTCATCATCATAGTTATGGGAGATTATCCCACAGTAAGGCTGTATTGGTCTAACTGTGGGATTTCAATCTTAAAGCTGCCATAAATTGTCAGTTTTTGAGATATAAAGCTCAAAGTTGGTTCATTTTGTAGCCCTAGATGTTCTCTGCACAATGGTACCTCATTTGATATGGCTATAGTTAAATATGCCAAAGTTATGCAATGTACAAGTTTTTTTGGACATATGTATGATCTGCTTAAGATCTGTATGAAACTTGTTTGCCCCATAACTTTTCTTCTAGATTAGATATGGGGAAATGGATGGAATAATCAGATAGCCCTGATTGTTTTCTTTCCAAAAAATCCACTCTAGGTATCTCACACTAAAACTGTAGGAGTTAGATGAGAGGTGAATATTTTGTTCACCCTTATTTGACCTTATTTTGGCCATAACTCCTGTAGCTCTGATGCTAGCTCAATTTGGCTAGCACCACTTGATAGCCCTGACTGAGAGCTTCAATTTTAGTACCCATTTGATGAGGTTAAGCCTCTCCTGCTGGGTTTCAGATGAGAGGTGACAAAGAAGGTTTATGCTCAGCAACAACTTTAAGCAGGAATAAGTTTGTTATTCCTTGTACTATGATGGTGGTACTTGTTTATTTGGAAATTTGTGGGTTTCCACTTTTTTTGACACCTTTTGAGCTCATTTGGCTCAGCTCCATGTTTTGGTGGTATATTGTCTTTACCATTGATTTATGGTATTTGGCTATCATGCTTGTGCTCTGGTTTTGAGTCACAGGCCAACATACCCTTCCTCTAAAAAAGGCTCATCATTGATGAGAATTTTAAGCCGTCCGAGAGGCCCTGATTTCTCTTTGATGAAGGTTCCCATCTGGTATGGAATCTTCAGCCAACCATTTGTCTGTATCTGCTGTCTGGTTCTTAAATCTGACCAAGTACTGTCTCTGGTCTTTACCATGCAACCTTATCTTCCTGGCCTTGATGATTTTCTTCACAGGGCCAGGGGAGTCTTCCACCTCCACTATTTCTGGTGGCTGTGGGATTCTTCTTCCTGGAGGGAAACTTAGCCTCCTCTGTTTGGAAGTATGGCTTGACCAAGCTCAATGGGAATACTGGGTGTTTCCTAGAAAATTCCTCCATGAGTTTGACCTCCACTGCATTTTCCCCTACCAGTTTAATGATAGTGGAGGATCCTGAAAATGAGTCTCTCATATTTTTGGGTCCCTGTCACAGCCAAGGAGGCAGGGGCATTACCAATCATATTCCACACTCATTACTTCATTGATACCCTTCAAAACCCAATCAGCAAGGGGGTTTCATTCAAGATTCTCCAAATACAGTTTTCATACAGGTCAAGATCCAAATACAGTTTCAAACCTCAATACAGTCATACAGGCAAGACCCAAATACAGGATTCACCAAATACAGGCCTGTAATCAATACAGGCGCAAATACCTGTATTGACTGTATAACCTGTATTGGATTCACCAATACAGGATTCAATCCCACATCCAACTTCTTCCAGCATACAGACAAGTATCTCAACACTCAAACTCCAAGGCTGGTATTTCTCACATATACCAGCCCCTCTTCACCCACCTGGGGGTTTTTCCCCCAGTTAATTAAAATAGTTGATTTATTATTTAATATTATTTTATTCTCACTTTTGGAATATTATTTTATTATTTACTAAGTTAGTCTTAGCCTTCCCTCACCTGTTCAGTAGAGTCCTGGTGGCCATATCCTTATTAATTCCTTTTCTCTTTTCTGAACAGGTTGAAACAGTGACTCAGGATTATTTGTGGTTGGCTCTTTTATTATTGCTTTTGCTTTGTCTCTCTTATCTTTTATACTTATTATTTTATGACTAGGAATTTATCCTCTTACTCCATTACTCTCATCATTTGAGTATTTCCTTTTGAGCCCTCCATAAGTAAGTCTGTTCACTGAGTGCCAGGCCCTCTTCATTTAGAAGAGCCCCTGTGACATTATTTTAATTAACTCATAATTGCTTCTTTTCTTTCATTCATTTTATTCATTTCTCTCATTCTTCAATTATGATCTTTTCATGATTTTATGATTTTTATGATTTTTATGATTTTTATGATTTTTTCTCTCTCATCAATTTTCATCTCATTCTTTTCATTCAAATGAAAATTGATTCTCTTTCTCATTTCAAAATTTCTGCTGACCATTTCACTTTATCATTATCATCTTCATTTCTCTTTTTTGTCTGAATATAGGTTTTTATCAGGTTATTTGAGTGGAATTATTTGGGTTAATTGATTATTCATTCAGGGATTTTATTGATTTGGGGTATTCAGTGATTTTGGATTTTGGAAATTTCTCAAGATTATTGATTTATTGATTGATTCCTCAAGACATTGATTTCACCTCAAGATTTTGAATTGACTTTGATTGAATTGATTTCATTGACTTGATTTGACTACTCAAGATAACTGATTTATCCTCAAGATTTGATTTAATTGATTGATTTGAATTTGATTCCTCAAGAAAATTGAATTGACTTTTGAAGATATTGATTGAATTCCTCAAGACTTAATTGATTTGATTTTGATTGACTTGATTTGACTTATTGATTGAAATTGATTATTCATAAGAATTTGACTTTGTCATATTCACTCTTCAAGATTTATTCATATTGATTCACTTCAAGATTATTGATTGATTTCTCAAGTTCATCAAGATTTTCATTTGATTGTTTTGGTCAAGCCTTCTTTTATTCAAAGTATCATCAAGTTTTATTTATCCTTCTTTCATAATGCCAGTTCAGCATAGCCCTCCAGCCAAGAATACAAGATCTCAAAGACATCAAGCTGTTCTCACTCCTACAGCAAGGGCTCCTCTTGACCGCACACCATCAGTTCATCAACTGAGTGCAAATTTGGACAGAGGACCACCAATGGAAGGAGCAGCACCCTCCAGAAGAGGAGGTGTGAAGTCTAGAAGATCAAGATCATTCTCTGGACTGTTGGGTGGCTATCCAAGCATTCCTCAAGGGCCTAGAAGTAGATTGGGGGAAGCTGAAGATGAGGAGGGGGAGGAGTCTGTGGAAGAGGAAGAATCTGAGGAGACTGAAGTGGCAGCTGCCTTAGCAGGTGCTCCTGAAGCTCCTGAGGCTCCAAATCTAGCCCTTTCTAATCAACCTTCTGTCTCTCAAGCTGAACCAAATTTCCTCAAGATGATGGAGCAAATGACTCAGTTTATGGGACAACTCACTCAAGCAGTTGCCCCAAGGGACACCTCAAAAGCCCCTGCATTCAAGACTCCATCAATGAAGGCACCTGATTCTTTTGATGGTACTAAAGCTTATAAATTGAGAGGATTTATTCAATCTTGTCAATTAATTTTCCATAATGACCCAGCAAACTTCTTCTCTGACAGGAAGAAGGTGCTTTACTCAACTTCTTTTCTTACTGGTAGAGCTGGCAAATGGATTGAACCCTACCTCTCAAATGTCTCCAATGAAGACCCATCTTACTTCCTCAATAACTGGCAGTTATTTGAAACCCAGTTATTCACTCTGTTTGGTGATCCCAATGAAGTCAGAAAAGCTGAACAAGAGTTGGACAATTTGAGGATGAGGGAAAGTGGTCAAGTTTCCTTGTACATAGCTGATTTCAGAAGTTTAATGTCAAGAATTGGAGACTGGGGGGAAAGGGCCTATATTCATGTGTATAGAAGAGGCTTGGCATCAAGATTGTTGGACCAATTGGTTTCTCACCCTGGAACTTTTGATAGTCTTCAAGAACTCATGGATATCACCTTGGAATGAGATACCAGGTACCATGAGAGGCAGAAGGAAAAGGGCAGTCATCAAGAGAAGAAGCCTCCAATCAGTGAATCAAACTCCTCCAAGCCCCCTCAAAGTTCATCATCAAAGAAGCCTTATCACAAGAAGAATAAGAAGGGGAAGAACTTTCAAGTGTCCAAAGACAAGCCTCATGCTGCTCTCCTCAATAAGGACAATAAATTAATCGGTTCTGAAAAGGAGAGGAGGATTAAAGAAGGCTTGTGCAATTATTGTGGTGGAAAGCACCCATTTGAAAAATGCTTCAAGAGGCCTGAGAATAGGCAAGGGTCATCAAAAGGCTTCCCTAGCAAGCAGGGAAAAGCCTGAGTGGGAATCATGATGTGTTCAATGGTTCTCACTTATTTCCTTCAAGAGCACAATTGTGCACTCTGAATACTAGTGTCAAGAAATCTTTAAAATTTCTTATTTTTTCTTCAATCTCTGATATTTTTTATAGTATTCTCATTGATTCTGGTGCTACAAACTCCTTTATTGCAAAGAATTTTGTTCTCAAGTACTCATTGACCATGTCAGAGCTCCCTGAAAAGATTCCTCTTTTCATTCTGGATTCCAGTGAATCCACTTCCTTGTTCATCACCCATTATACCAAGTGGGTTGTTGATTTACCTTCCTTCCCAAGCTTTGAATGGGATTTCTTTATCATAGATTCACCCAAGGGAGAAGACCTAATATTGGGCTATGATTTTCTTTACCATTTCAATCCCATTATTGATTGGAAAAATGGATTGATCACCTATGATTCTAATCATAAGGATTCTAGTGGTATTATTTCTTCTACCAGTAATGACTTTTCCACTGCTGTCAACAGTGTTGCTCTGGTTGGTGAACTTAAGACACCTTCCTTTCCTCCTTCTGTCCATAACCCCTCCATTTTTCCCTCTCAGTCATTACTTCCATTAAGAGATGAAGTCTTCAAAGAGATAAAAGATGTTGGAGAAGATGTTGCTATATCTTCACTTCATCTCTTTCAAGGGGATATGGACCTTCCTCCTTTATCTTTTCATGCCTCCCTGGAGGAGCAGTGGGATGAGGAGGAAGAGCCAGAAGAGATTGAAACTGTGCTGAAGGTAGTCCCTCCTGTTTATCACAAATATTTGGATGTATTCTCCAAAGTGAAAGCAGAGAAACTTCCTCCACACCGCGCCTGTGATCATCATATCGAACTGGAGGGTCTTCTACCTCCAGTTGGTGTTATCTACTCTTTATCAAGGAATGAGTCAGAAACACTGCGGGCCTACATTTCAGAGAATGTAGAGAAAGGTTTCATTAGACCAAGCTCCTCCTCAACAGGAGCACCTGTCCTTTTTGTTAAGAAAAAGGATGGTGGTCTTCGTTTGTGTGTTGACTACCGCAAACTTAATGCTGTCACTAGGAAGAACAGGTATCCTGTTCCTCCAATGAATCAGCTTCTTACCGTATTCAACGGTGCTACTATCTTCTCCAAGATAGATCTGCGTGGTGCTTATAATCTCTTGAGAGTCAAAGAGGGGGATGAGCACTTAACTGCCTTTAGAGCCAAATATGGCAGTTATGAATATTTGGTTATGCCATTTGGCTTAACCAATGCTCCAGCTTCATTCCAAAATCTTGTGAATGACATCTTTGCAGATTATTTGGATGTTTTTGTTGTAGTGTACTTAGATGATATTATGGTCTTCTCTAGCTCTTTGGATGAACATGTTAAACATGTGGCCTCTGTTCTCCAAAGACTGAGAGACAATAATTTGTTTGCTAAAGCCTCAAAGTGTGTATTCCATGCCTCAAGTGTGGAATACTTGGGCTATGTTGTTTCAAGTGATGGCCTCAAGATGGATTCTTCAAAGGTTCAACAAATCCTCAATTGGCCTCAGCCCAAGAACATCAAGGCCCTTCAATCCTTCCTTGGCTTTGCCAACTTTTATCGTCGTTTCATTAAAAATTATTCCAAAAAAATATCTGCTCTCACTTCCCTCCTTAAAAAAGATTCTCCCTTTATCTTCAATGAGGAAGCTCTTAGTCAGTTTCAGATACTCAAAGAAGCTTTCACCACTGCTCCTATCCTCTCTCACTTTAATCCTTCTCTTCCAACTATTGTAGAGACTGATGCCTCTGATTATGCCTTGGGTGCTGTACTGAGTCAGGTGAATGACTCAGGAAAGCATCCCATTGCATTTGATAGTCGCAAGCTCTTACCAGCTGAACTCAACTATGAAATTCATGACAAGGAACTCCTTGGCATAGTTTGGGCTCTCAAGCGCTGGAGAGCCTTTCTCCTTTCTCTTTCTGATTCCTTTGAGGTCTTGACAGACCATTGTTCTCCAATATTTTATGTCCTCTAAAGTCCTTACTCGTCGTCAAGCCCGTTGGGCCGAATTTTTGTCTGAATTTCACTTTGTTATCACTTACCGCCCAGGCAGGCTGGCCACTTTACCAGATGCCTTGTCACGTCGGGACGACATGTACCCAGAGAGGGGGGTGGATTTCATCAGCAAGAATCCTCAAAACTTTCATCAAGTTCTCAAGCAAAATGAAATTCAAGAGTCAAGATTCTTTTCCATAAAAGTTGAAATGTTTTCAGATTTAGTTGATCAGATTCAAAGACAAGTATGGCAAGACAAAGACTATAAGGAGATCCTCAAGAAATTAGCAAGAGGAGAATCAGTCCCAGACTATTCTCTTGAACCTCAAGCAAAATTATTATTGTTCAAAGATAGAGTAGTTATTCCAAGCAATCATGAAGTTCAATTGGACATTCTTCAAAGGCGTCATGATTCACCATTGGCTGGCCATCCTGGCCAGGAGAAGACCCTCAAGCTCATCAAGAGGGATTTTTATTGGGCTGGCATGAATCAAATCATCAAGGACTATGTGTCCTCATGTCAGCAATGTTCAAGAAACAAGAACATCCACCATAAGAAGTTTGGATTACTCAAGCCTCTTCAAATTCCATCTGGTCCTTGGAATTCCTTATCAATGGACTTTATCACCCAATTGCCCTTGTCAAGCAACTTTGATTCAATTTTAGTAGTTGTAGACAGATTTTCAAAAATGGCAATATTTATTCCAACTTATTCAACAATCACTGCTTTGGATTTAGCTCAAATATTCATTAATCATGTCTTTTCCAAACATGGTCTTCCAATCAGTATTGTTAGCGATAGAGGATCATTATTTGTTTCATCATTTTGGACTCAATTGTGTCAGCAGCTCAAGATATCAAGAGATCTTTCAACTGCCTTTCACCCTGAAACAGATGGACAGACAGAGAGGGTAAATCAGATTCTAGAACAGTATCTTCGGATGTATGTCAGTTACCATCAAGATGACTGGCACACCTGGCTCCCTCTGGCTGAATTTGCCTATAATAATGCAGAACATTCATCAACAAAACAGTCTCCATTTTTCACTATTTATGGAAGAAATCCCAGCTTTGATTCAATTCACATTTCTCAAGATACACCTGCTGGAAAGTTATCATCAAAACTCCAATCAGTACAGCAAGTTGTCAAAGAAGAATTAGAGTCAGCAATAAAGCGTTTTAAGAAGTATGCAGATAAAAATAGAGCAATTCCACCTGATTTCCAACCTGGGGACAAAGTATGGCTAGCTTCCAAGAACATCAAGACAACAAGACCCACCAAAAAGCTTTCAGAAAGATGGCTGGGACCCTTTGAAGTTCTCAAGAAGATTGGCAGCCATGCATATCACCTCAAGTTGCCTCAACAATGGAAGTCAGTTCACCCTGTTTTCCATGTGTCCTTATTAGAACCAGTCAAGCAATCAACTATCCCAAATCGACACCAATTGCCACCACCTCCAGTAATAGTGGAAGAGCAAGAAGAGTGGGAAGTGGCTCAGGTTCTGGACTCAAAACTCAAGAGAGGTTCATTATGGTATTTAGTGGAGTGGAAAGGATTCAATGAAGACCCAGAAAGAACAACTTGGGAACCAGCTTCCAACCTTACCAACTCCCCAGACCTTGTCAAGGATTTTCACACTTTGTATCCAGACAAGCCTGGCCCAAATGCCTCAAGAGTTTGATTTATGGTGCTTGGTGGGGATTGGAGTTTATGAAAGTAAGTTCCTCTCCTGGCATGCACCTTTAAGGGGGTATTCTACCCAAATTTGTTGTAAGCATCACCTTGGCCACTTTGTGAGCACTTGTCAATTCTTTGGACAGGTTCAGAAGGCCTTGCAACATCATACCCTCAAGATTTGGACTTTTCATCAAGATTTGGCCCAATCCTTTCTTTTATTTTCTCTCCTTCCTTTAATCATACCATAAATTATCTTTCAAGACATTCATTATCAAATTCATCTTATGGCATATTTCATTTTTCATTTATGGTGCTTGGTGGGGAGTGGAAGTTATGAAAGTAAGTTCCATCTCCTGGTATGCATCCCTGAGGGGTCTAATTCTTGTAAAAACATTACCTTGGCCACGCTGTGAGCATCAAATGCTTGATTTCATCTTTCAGAATCTTTTGGCCAAAAATCAAGCAACTCACCACAAGAAGGACAACCCTCAGGCATTTTTTATTTCTTTCTTTACTCTCTTTTTCTCTCAATTCTTTTTCATTTTTATTTTTTATTTTTTATTTTTTATTTTTTATTTCATTTTCTTTTATTTGTATGATTTATTTTTTCATTTCTTGTTTCAAAAGCAGCAATCATAACTTCCATATCTTGTTTGGGGAGTGAATTTATTTAATAATCAAGAGCAAACACTAGTAATGGTAAAGACCAGCTACAGATAATCCTCATCAAAATTTCTTCAAGGCTTCTCTAAACTTAACAACCATGGCATCTTCATAAGCAACTGCCTCCCTGGCCAAAGCAGCAGTGGGCTCCCCTGGAATAGCACTCTTCATGGCCTTATCAACAAACACCTCAGTTAAAGCATCAACTTCAGCAAATAGAGAGGTGACCACCTTCTTGTTCACCCTTTTTTGATCAGTGAAGTTGCCAGTAATATTCCAGCGGCGACGGGTTTCAAAGATTGATTCAGGTTCTGGAGACATTGGGTCTCTAGAAGTGCTGGCCACTGGTGGTTGGATATTGGTAGAGGTGGAGGCAAGTGTGGAGGGCCTGGTTGGGGATCTTATTGGAAGTTGAGGTGGTTGGGGGGACCTGATCACTTCATTAATGGTGGTACTGACTTGGACTGGGGATTGTGAGGTGGATTGGATTCTTCTTTTCTGGATTGGGGTAGTCATTTCAAGCTCTTCTCCATCAATCTCATCACTTCCTTCAGCATCAGTATCATTTTCATCTTGAACCACCAAATTTCTCTTCAATTTTCCAAGTCTTCCATCTTTTCTGGTGACCAAAATGGGAACCTCTGGGGCCACTCCAATGGGATTTCCTTGGGGGTGAATTGGTCCTCCAATGGCTGCCCAGGAACCACTGGTATTATTCCATTGTTGGACACCCCTCATTCTAGATCCAGTCACTGAAGAAGAATAAAAAGAAAACACAGAAGTCAGTAACCCATCAATTTTATGGCCAATCAACTCACAATTGGAGTGACCAGAGGTGGCATCAGAGGTGGGAGGTTCATCAACAGGAGCTTCCAATCCAAATCTTCCACCCTTCTTGATGCTGCTCCATAATCTTCTGGCATCTTCAGGAAAGCTATAGTGGGCTTGGGAACAATTTCTTTTTCCAAGATTGCAAAACTGACACCTGGTGGACCTAGCAGTAGCAGATTCCACACAAGGAATCCCTTTCCTCTTACAATTGGTGCAGGGTGGTTCAATAACTCTGACAGATTTAAAACCATTATAGGTTTTATTGATGTCCCAAATCTCTGTAGGGGCCATACTCTCTTCAGAAAGCTCCCTTAAGTTATCAAAAACACCAGGACCATAAAGTACAGAGGGTGGGGAATCAGAGTGATTGGAATCACAGAGGGAAGTCAGCCTTGAACTCATCTTCAAGTCAAAATTTTAAATTCAAGACCAAGAGATTTATGGACAATTGCAAGTCAGCAAGGCATTTATGGCAATTGACCAGTCAAGAAGGGGATAAGAAGAAAGAAATTCAAGAAGAAATCAAGATCAAGGAGAAAAACTGCTTCAAATGGCCCAATTGGCCAATTTCATGATTTTATGCACTTTGGCGCAAATGGCCACATCAGACCTCAAAACTTCAAAATTACTCTATTTTATCATTTTTCATCAAAATATGCTTAATTATGCATATTGGCAAATTTGCGCATTTGCGCACTTTTGCGCATTTTTGCGCAAAAGGCCCTTTTATCTTGTCAAAAGGCTTCAAAAGGCCTTTTAGGCCAATTTCATCATAATTGCGCATTTGCGCACTTTGCGCAAATTTTGCGCATTTGCGCACTTTGCGCAAATTTTGCGCATTTGCGCACTTTGCGCAAATTTTGCGCATTTGCGCACTTTGCGCATTTTTGCGCATTTTGCGCAAAAATGCGCAAAATGGCCAAAACACCTTATAAGGCCATTTTTTCAGCATCATCAATTTTTTTCAGTTTTCCACCAATATATGCCATTTTGGCATATATGCGCATTTGCGCATTTTGCGCATTTTTGCGCATTTTGCGCATTTTTGCGCAAATTGGCCAAAATCCCCTCTAATCACAAAATCAAGGATTTTGGCCAGGACTTCTGAAATGGTCCAAAACCTCAAGTGTTGGCCACTTTATGCCAACACCCTCAAGATGAAAAATTATGATGAAATCTGGTGTTCTTGGGACATAAACCCAGATCACCCACTTTTCAAAAAGCCATGAGGACTCAAGAAAAGTTTGGTGAAGACACTCAAGACAAGAATGAAGACATTTTAAGAAGAGTGAAAGAATTTTGAAGTGAAAGAGGGAATTCAAATTCAAGATCAAGGGGAAAATACCTACAGGTGATCAAATGAGGATTTTTGTTGAGTATTGGTTGAAGAAGAAAATTTAATGAATAAATTTAAGGATTTGGGGAAAAAGAACTGTATGGATTGTTTTCAAGCTCATCAAGACTCACTGTACTTATGGTGCTCAGAGCTCACCACTTTCAAGAGGGGGATAATGTCACAGCCAAGGAGGCAGGGCATTACCAATCATATTCCACACTCATTACTTCATTGATACCCTTCAAAACCCAATCAGCAAGGGGGTTTCATTCAAGATTCTCCAAATACAGTTTTCATACAGGTCAAGATCCAAATACAGTTTCAAACCTCAATACAGTCATACAGGCAAGACCCAAATACAGGATTCACCAAATACAGGCCTGTAATCAATACAGGCGCAAATACCTGTATTGACTGTATAACCTGTATTGGATTCACCAATACAGGATTCAATCCCACATCCAACTTCTTCCAGCATACAGACAATTATCTCAACACTCAAACTCCAAGGCTGGTATTTCTCACATATACCAGCCCCTCTTCACCCACCTGGGGGTTTTTCCCCCAGTTAATTAAAATAGTTGATTTATTATTTAATATTATTTTATTCTCACTTTTGGAATATTATTTTATTATTTACTAAGTTAGTCTTAGCCTTCCCTCACCTGTTCAGTAGAGTCCTGGTGGCCATATCCTTATTAATTCCTTTTCTCTTTTCTGAACAGGTTGAAACAGTGACTCAGGATTATTTGTGGTTGGCTCTTTATTATTGCTTTTGCTTTGTCTCTCTTATCTTTTATACTTATTATTTTATGACTATGAATTTATCCTCTTACTCCATTACTCTCATCATTTGAGTATTTCCTTTTGAGCCCTCCATAAGTAAGTCTGTTCACTGAGTGCCAGGCCCTCTTCATTTAGAAGAGCCCCTGTGACAGTCCCTTAACATTGTTGAAGTTGAGTGTCAATACTAAAACCTGGTCCCCTTCTTTAAAGTCAGGTTCCATATGGGATTTGTCCCACCTCTGCTTGTTGTATTCTTTTGCCTCAGCTATGCATCTAGAAGCTGTATCACAAGCCCTCTTCAACATATCATGAGAGTATTTAGCTGTTGGGTGGATAGTCAGAATATTTCTATTCAGGTGATCCACAGGAAATAGGTGGTTTCACTGTTTTTCTACCAGTGAGGGTAATTTCCCTGTGGTAGAATGCTTACTGGTATTATAAGCCAGTTGTCCTGTTGGTAGAAGTGTAACCCAGTTATGGGTATATCATTCATAGTCTTTATATTCCATCTCAAATGAACAGTGCCTTTTAAGGATATCCTCCATGGTTGGGATCATCCTTTCAGATAGGACATCTGTCTGTGGATGGGACGCTGTAGAAAATGCAAGCTTTGTACCTAGCATGTCATAGAGGTTGGTCCAAAATTCTGATGTCAATTTTTGTTCCCTGTCACTAATGATGAGATTTGGGACTCCACCTGTAGATATGATGTTATTTCAAAATAGCAAGGCTGTATCCAATTCTGTGTCTTCTTCATAACATGGTAGGCACCTCACACCTTTGTTATACTTATCAGCTATGACTAGGCAGGAATTTGAATTTTCTTTGCGTTCTGGGACAATTCCTGTGACCCAGTCTATATTGATGGTTTCTCATGGGTGTTTGAATTCTTGTATGTTCTGGAGTAGGCCATGTTTCTTCTAATGCTTTCTTTTTTCCTTTTGTAATGTTTAACAAGTTTTTATGTATTAACTCAACTCTTATTCACATTTGGGCCACCAAGCTGTGCTTGCTTCCCGTTCTTTGTACCTGTCTTCACTCATGCGTCACATATAGGGGCAGTCATGACATGCCTGCAGGATCAGGGATATATGGTCTCTGTCTATCACTGTGAATGCACTGGTGTGAGTGTCTCTATGATATAGAAGGCTATCTATAATAAAACGCTTGTTGTCCTTATATTCTCTCAACCAGGGTTCCTCTAACTGGGATTCCAGTTCTGGGTTCCTATACTTTAGTTGGAGGAGTTGCAAAAATATGCTTGACTGTTTGGGTTTTGCATATGTGTTCATTACTGCACTGAAAAATTCATTATGCAGTTGTGTGGAGCTTATTCCCAATATGGGAGTTTCTGTTCCTTCTGAATCAGTTTTTCCACTGTCTGGGGTACCACTTCCTAGTGCCTATTCAGAAAATCTGAATTTCCTCTTCCTATCTATTTCCATAAAATGAATAGGAATCTTGGCTTCTACTTCAGGGTCATAAGCTGGATTGCATTTGACATTATCTAATGGCCATCTACATTGGTCTGGCTTTTTCCCTCCTTGTATATGATGGTCATATTGCCTCTATACTCTTGGATGGCTAATTGCCACCTCAGCATGTGTCCATCAGTAGTCTTCATGTTCAGTAAAGACTTCAAGGCTGTGCAGGATGTGTAGACTTCAAAGACTGCTCCATCCAAATAATAGTGGACTTTCTATAGAGCTCAGACTAAGCATAGGCATTTAGTCTGGGTGGCCCCATACCTGGCTTCTGAATATTTCAGCTTCCTAGAAATTTAGCATATTACTCCCTCTCTTGGTTCAACATCTACAATTCGTCTCTGGTGAAGGCTTCCCCTAGGCCTTGGCTACATGCTGCATCTATGTGTAACTTGAATGGTAGTTCAAAGACAGGTAAGATGAGCACGGTGCATTTTTGAGTTCATGTTTTATCCTCTCATATGGATCCCTTCTTTCCTAGGTAGTTGCAAAAAATACAGCTTTTGAGCATAGCTTGTATGGAGTACTAGATATGTGAGCAAAGTTTTTGATGTGGTTTCTTTACTAGCTAGGAAACCAAAGGAAAGGTTGCATCTATTTGATTTTTTTGGTAATGGCTTCTGTAGTACTTCTGCTACTTTATTCTGGTCTATAGCCAGACCAAGACCTGAGACTTTGTGTCCCAGTGCCAGTAATTCTTTTTAGCCAAAATTTAACTTCTTAAGTGAAATTTTAAGATTGATGGGTGTGAACTTACTTAGGACTATGTCTATTTAATTCACATTTTATTCCCATGTCTCTGAGTATATGATGATGTCATCAATTTATACTACCATCCAGAATTCCAATATTTCTTCCTGAAATATTGTGTCCATAATCCTTTGGAAATGGTCTAGTGCATTCTTGATTCCAATTGTAATCCTGGTGTACTCATATATGCCCATATGGCATATGATTCTGAATATTATGATGGAGTTTTGTGTAACTAAATTATGGTGAAAGCCTTTCATACAATCCATCTTGGTTATGTATTTGGCTTTTGCCAGTTTGTCTAGGGCATGAGGTATCCTAGGTATAGGGTACCTGTCAGTTTTGTGTAGTTGTTCAGGGCTCTGAAATCTCCACAAGGCCTAGATTTGCCATCATAACAGGTGATAAGGACAGGTGTAGTGATTCACACTATTTCACTGTGACCTATCTTCCTGTTGACATCCATTTCTAGCAGTTCATTGACATTTTCTTCAATTTCCTTCCTAGTTACCAGACTTTCTTGGTATGGAGGGCTTCTCAGCATGGGTGGATAAGGTCTTTCCAGATCCAGATATAATTCTATATCATGGCCTCTCATGTTACCTGATGATTCCTCACCAATGGAAAATGCTGGTCTACCTTTCCTCAGAATCTTCATTAAACCTAGTTTTTGTTTACTGGTAAGGATAGTGCTGAATGGGCCCTCCCTGAATTCATTCAGTAATTCTTCTAAAGGGTCTTGGGTAGATATTTGGTATATGTTAAGTGAGAATTTCTTTTCCTTGTTTGTACCAATAGTAATGTGACTGTTTTTACTATTTTAAATATCAATTACATACATCCTCTGCTAGTCTGTTCCCAGTAAAAACCCTTGGATGTGGGAGTTTTGAAGAACAATAAAATCTGGATTGAGTCTGATATTACCTTTCCTATGGGGTATAATTATCTCTTTGATAATTGTACCAATGGAAGTCGTCTTCCCTGATGCACTTTTGAGGTTCTTTGCCTTGGTTTTCAAGAGATGTTTCTCCCAATTTGGGAAGTGATTATCCAGATAATTTGCGGCCACCATTGAGCAGTGTGCTCCACGATCAATGATCTATGGGTGTTGAGCATTGTATATGCAAGCACCAGAGGGCAGCAAGGGCAAAGTAAAGAGACACAGTGAAGGCCTCATCACAGCTAAAAGGTAGACAACAATTGCCACTCAGAGGAATGTAAGACCATGAAGCTATGCATAAATACAATTTAAACCAACCTTAACCACTTGTACAGGGAATATTACAATCATTAACCCAGTTGTAACCCCTAAAGGCAAATTTCCACAAGCACTAGACAGCAAATTTGTACAAGGAACAGTCAAAGGTGAATCTTCCAAGAATATTAAGTTATTGACTGCTTGCAAACACTCATATGTCACCTACACACCTCAGAAACCTTGGCTTCCAGAAGAACCAGCCAGAGGGCAGAGAAGGCTTTTCCAGAACCAGAATACCTGGAGGAGGACACCTTGGACACAGGGGTGGATGGCAAGACATTGAGTGAAATCATATCCACTCTGCCATTCACATTCCAATTCAGAAGAAAGGTCATACCAGAGGACTGGAAGGCTATGGATCAAGTTCTTCAGCTCCACCAACTTCTCAAAGACCCTCTTGAATGGAGCATGGATAACAAGAGGTTCAACCTAGAATCCCACTACGCAGAACTTAGAGAAAGCTGCCAGACAATATGTCTCAAAGTGATAGACATCACAGACCTTATGGTAATCACCAAAGGTTGGAATCCCACCAGGGAGTTCAGACTCCTGGAGATTAGGGCAAACAAGATAATGGACAATCAAGCCACTATCCAAGCTATATAAGAACAGCTGACCTAGACAGAGAATAATCATATTCCTTCATGCTCACAAGGAGTAGTACAAACCAGCTCTGCAGTGGCTTCAAATCATTCAGTAGCCAGAAGATCAGTGGCCAAGAGTCACCATTCTTCACAATGCCAGGTAGTCTCCAGAAGAAGACAAGGATACAAGGGCAAAAACAAGACCTCTTTCAACCAATGACATAGAGAGTCAGACCCAATTATACAGCAGCTGTTGGAATTGGTGAGAGAAGTACACAAGCACCAGAAATAGTTATACATACATCTAGTATCAGTAGCCCTATTAATAGAAATATTACCCTCACTCAGATTGGCCCCAATGTTGTTACCCCTGAGAGTAACTTAAACAGTGATGAACTGTGGTTAAAAATCTCCCAATTTGCTGAGGACACTCAATAGAAGTTTGAAGAGCTTCAAGAAAGCCATGAGATCATGAAAACATCAACAGCCTCCATGGACAAAATTGTCAAAACTCTTCAAGAGGGACATGCTCAATGGAGTAAAGCCTCTGAAGAGACCAATAAAAGACTGAGTAAAGTCTTAGAATAAATACACCACATCACAAGGGACAGGAATTGTCTGGATCAAGACATAAACAAACTGTTTTGTGTCTACCATAAAATGAAGCCCCAACCATAAGGCCATGTTATGGAAAATCCATATCACCATGAGGACATCAAACCAGATGCCATATTGGTGAATAAGATAAGATCTCAATCTCAATACCAGGATGGAGAAAATATGTCTTATTATGAGAAGGAAGCCTTAAAAAAAATTCCAGAGGCCTCAAGCTGGCCCAAACTCTCTGCAACAGGACAATGTGATCACATGGATCTCATTGATTATATTGATGGAATCTTCATTAATGTACCAAGCTTACCAGACTAATGGATTACTTCTAGACTCAATACAGAATTGAAAGGACATGCTAGTATTTGGTACACAGAGATGCAATAAATCCATGGCAGAAGAAACTGGCAATGGTGGAAGAGTAAAGTCATCCAAAGGAACAGCATTGGTACTTGGATATGGCAGAAGACCATGTCATTTGAGAATTACAAGTACTCTGTGGACAAAGATTCATATGAATGGTGTGTAAGACAGTCTAAAAGACTAAAGTCATTGACTCTAAAATGAATATTCAGATTAGGAATCACAAACTCCCAACACAAATGCCAGGAGAACTAGAGCATGCAATGAAATGCAGATGCAACGACACTTGCACTCTAAATGAAATTGCAAATACCTTACAAGATATAAGGAAAAGAACAATTATAGGGAAATATTCCCCATATAAAAGCAGTGGTTTCAAAGAGAAACAACCTTTCAGGGTGGAGCTTAAAGAAAAACCCACAGAAAGAGTGGCAGAAGTGACTAAGAAGAAGAATTCTTGTCACAATTGGGGTTCCACAGACCATTATGCCAATAACTGTCCAAAGGAAAAGACAAAAGTATATGCCATTGAGAAATTCCCAGAGGAGGAATCCCCCACAGAGGATTCTCAAGAAAGCTCCATGGGTGATGCTATCATAGAACAATCTGATGAAGACCAAGACCCAAGAGACAAATTTCTAGTGGAATCCCCAAAGGAAACACCACCAGAAATCCAGGACATACAGTTGGAAGCAGGAATGCCACAAGACACTGCAAACAAAAAATTGTGTAAACACACACAAGATGAACAAAAATTCCTTGTCAGACCAACTAAAGGAATGGCATACATACATGGGACAGCCACAAATATGACTGTTTGCAAAGACAATGCTCAACACACATTGATCATTGATAGTGGAGCACACTGCTCAATAGTGGCCAGAAATTATCTGGATAATTACTTCCCAAATTGGTAGAAACCACTCTTGAGAACCAGGGCAAAGAACTTCAAAAGTGCAACAGGGAAGATGACTTCCATTGGGACAATTATCAAAGAGATAATTATTCCCCATAGGAAAGGTAATATCAGACTCAATCCAGACTTTATTGTGCTTGAATATGCCCATATCCAAGGGTTTGTCCTGAGAACAGACCACCAGAAGATGTATGGCATTTAGATTTACAATATTAAAAACAGGCACATTACTATTGGTACAAACAAGGAAAAGAAATTTTCACTTGACATATACCAAATATCTACGCATGATCCTCTAGAAGAATTATTGAATGAGTTGTGGAGGGCCAATGCAGTACTACCCTCACCAGTAAACAAAAACTTAGTTTACTGAAGATTCTGAGGAAGAATGGACCAGAATATTCCATTGGTGAAGGCCCATTAGGAAATATGGGAGGCATTGATATAGAATTATATTTGGATGTGTAAAGACCCTATCAATTCATGCTGAGAAGACCTCCATACCCAGAAAGTCTGGAAACTAGGAAGGAAATTGAGCAACACATCAATTAACTCCTAGAAATGGATGTCATCAGGAAGATAAGACACAATGAAATAAAGGAAATCATCACTCCTGTCCTTATTACGTGGAATGATGGCACACCTAGGTTGTGTGGGGATTTCAGAGCCTTGAATAACTACACAAACCCTGTACCAAGGATACCTCATTCCCTAGGGAAACTGGCAAAAGCCAAATACATAACCAAGATGGATTGTATGAACGTCTTCCACCAGAATGGAGTTAAACCACAATCCATGAAATTACTGAAAATAATATGGAATATGGGCATATATGAGTACATCAGAATGTCATTTGGCATCAAAAATGCACCAGCCCATTTTCAAATTATAATGGACACAATATTTTAAGAAGAAATATTGGAAGCCTGAATGGGAGAATATATTGATTACATAATTATATACTCAGAGACATGGGAAGACCATATGCAGTACATAGACAGAGTAACAAGTAAGTGCACACCCATTAATCTGAAAATTTAAATTACAAAGTGAAATTCTGGCCAACAGGAATTGTTGGAACTGTGACACAAAGTCTCAGGTCTTAGTCTTGCCATAGAGAAGAACAAAGTAGCAGCATACTACTAAAACCAGTACCCAAGAACATCAAAGAGATTCAATCTTTCCTTGGGTTTGCTAGCTACTACAGAAACCACATCAGAAATTCTTCCCACATAACTAGTAGTCTATACAAGTTATTTTCAAAAGATGTACTTTTTGAAATTACCAAGGAAAAAAGTGATGCATACGAGAGGATCAAACATGAACTCACAAATGCACCTGTGCTCATCTTGCCTGTCTTTGTGCTACCATTCAACTTCAACATAGATGCAACATGTAGCCAAGGCTTAGGAGAAGCCCTTCACCAGAGACAAATTGTAGATGGTGAACCAAGAGAGGGAGTAATATGCTACATCTCTAGGCAACTGAAAGATTCAGAAGCCAGGTATGGGTCTACCCAGACTGAATTTCCATGCTTAGTCAGGGCTCTAGAGAAACTCAACTCTTATTTAGAGGGTGCAGAGACTACCAATAGACACATTCTGAGATGGCAAATAGCCATTGAAGAGTATAGAGGCAATATGACCATCATATACAAGGAAGGTGGCCTTGGCAGATGGCCACAGGACAATGTCAAAAGAAATCTGGCCTATGACACTGAGGTAAAAGCCAAGATTCCTATCCGTTTCCTGGAAATAGATAGGAGGAAGAACTTCAGATTTTTTAAATGGGTACCAGAAAGTGGTACCCCAGGCAGTGGAAAAACTGATCCAGAAGGAACAGAAACTTCCATATTTGGAATAGGCTCCACACAACTGCATAGTGAATTTTTGAGTGAAGTAATGAAGACATATGCCAAACAAAAACAGTGTGGAATACTGTTTCAACTCCTTCAACACAAGTACAGCAGCCCGGAACTGGAATGCCAGTTAAAGAAACCCTGGTTGAGGGACTATAAGGAGAAAAGGGATTTCCTTATAGATGACCTGCTACACCATAGAGAGAAACACACAAGTGAACTCAAAGTAGTAAACAGGGACAATATATCCCTCAACCTGCAGGAATGCCATGACTGCCCCTATATGGGACACATGAGTGGAGACAGGATCAAGGAAAGGGTAGCAAGCTCAGCATGGTGGCCCAAATGGGAGCAAGAGTTGAGTGAATATATCAGAACTTTTGAAAGATTCCAGAAAGCAAATAGAACACATGGGAAAAAGTATGGGCTACTTCAACACATAGAAGAACCCAAAAACCCATGGGAAACCATCAACATGGACTGGGCTACAGGAGTTTTCCCAGGAGGCAGAGAAAACTTCAATGCTTTCCTGATCATAGTTGATAAGTTAAGCAAGAGTGTGAAGTGTCTACCATGTCCTAAGGAGGATACAGCAATAGATACTGCCTTGTTTTTTTGGAATAACATAATATTCACCTGTGGAGTCCCTAAAATTATAATTGGTGATAGGGACCCAAAATTCACATCAAAACTTTGGACCAACTTGTATGAAATGCTTTGTAATAAACTTTCATTCTCTACAGCTCAGCACCCACATACAGATGGTCTAGGTGAAAGGATGATCCAAAAAATGGAGGAAATCATCAGATGATTCTGTGCATATGGAATGGAATACAAGGACCATGAAGGATACACCCATGATTGGTTACCCTTTTACCAGAAGTTCAACTGGCTTAAAACACAGGCACGCACTCCACAACAGGGAAATCACCCTCACTGGTAGAAAAAGGCTGGAACCCCCTATTGCATGTGGATCACCTCAAGGAAAATCTTCTGAATATCTGCCAAAAAGATAAGGACTTTCATGAAATGTGGAAGAGGGCTTGTGATAAAGCTGCTAGACACATAGCTGAGGCAAAAGAATACAATACAAAGAGGTGGGAGAAATCTCTCATGGAACTGACTTCAAAGAAGGGGACCAGCTATTAGTTTCCACACTCAACTACAACAATCTTAAGGCACCTAAGAAAATGAGAGACTCATCTTTAGGGCCCTTCACCATCACTAAGCTTATAGGGAAAAATGTAGTGGAAGTCAAACTCACTGAGGAATTTTCTAGGAAACACCCAGTATTCCCAGTAAGTTTGCTCAAGCCATACTTCCAGACAGAGGAGGAAAAGTTCCCCTCCAGGAAGAAGAATCCCACATCCACAAGAAATAGTGGAGGTGAAAGACTTCCCTGGCCCTGTGAAGAAAATCATCAAGGCCAGGAAGATAAGGCTGAATGGTAAAGACCAAATACTGTACTTGGTCTGAATTAAGAACCAGACAGCAGATACAGACAAATGGTTGGAAGAAGATGCCATAACAGATGGGAGCCTTCTTCTAAGAAGAGTCAGAGCCTCTGGGTAATGTGAACAGTCTCATCAATGATGAGCTTTTTTTAGAGGGAGGGTATGTCTGCCTTTTACTCCAAACCAGAGCACAAGCATGACAGCCCAATACCATAAACCAATGGTAGAGCCAAGATACCACCAAAACATGGAGCTGAGCCAAAACAGCTAACAAAATTATCAAAAGAAAGAGGAAACTCACCTTTTTCCAAATATAGAAGTCCCACCATCCTAGGACAAGGAATAACAAAGTTATTCCTGCTCAAAGTTGTTGCTAACCATAAATCTTACTTTTCACCTCTCATCTGAAATCGAGAGGAAGAGACTTAACCTAATCAAATGGATATTCAAAATGAATCTCTACATTGGGGCTATCCAATGGTTCTAACTAGCTTTGGGTATCATCAGAATTACTGAAGTTATGACCAAGATAAGGTAAAATAAGGGGGAATGAAATATTCACCTCTCATGTAACTTCTACAGTTTTAGTTTGAGATACCCAAAGTGGGGTCTTTTTGCAAAGAGAAAAATTAGGGATATCTGATGGTGCCATCCATTTCCCCATATCTCATATAAAAAAAGGTTATGGTAAATACAAGTTCCACACAGGTACTAAGCAAATCATACATATTTACAAACATGCTTGTACATGGCATAACTTTGCCATATCTAATGATAGACATATCAAATGAAGAAAAATTGTGTAGAACACATCCAGGGCTACACAATGAGCCAACTTCCTGATATCCCAAAAACTGACAAAGGTATGGCAGGTTTAATGTCAAAATCCCACATTTAGACCAATACAGCCTTACTGTGGGATATTCTCCCATAACTATGATTATGAGGTGTTGAAAAGATCAAGAGGCTTGTTTATACTTCAATGCCTCATAGTTTGGTCAATAGTGGTGTCCTGTACAGGTTCTGTACAGCATTCTATGCATCATACACGCCAGAAGAGGGCTATGTTGTCCCCAGATGAAAATTTTCAACCTGTATTGGTGAAAACTGCCCAAATCTGGTTTCAAAGCCACATCTGAGCCCAATGCAGGCTAAATAGGCATTGTGAGGACCACAAGCCAGTCCTTGGAAGTGAAAAATTTTCATTTCCTCTACATGGAAAAGTCTAGAAGACTTTCCACCCAAGTTTGGAATAAAAAGGGGCCTTTTCTCCACCATAAAAGGTTTTCCTCATCTTTCTCTTGAATTACTATGTAGTAAAACTATCAAAAACAGTTATACTCTTGGAAAATAATCAAGTTATAATTCAAATTTCAGTATTGTATTTCTTATTATAGTAACCTTACTGGTAAAACTGCACCCAGGGCTTTCAACAGCGCTCACCACCACTATTTTATAATAGTAAAGCCCTTATTACCCCATTTTGAACTTTTTGTATCTAGAATACAACCAATTTTCAATTAATTTTACCATGTCACAGTCATAGTTAGATTTTTAAATAGCCTTATTACACCTTCATCATAGACTCAGCCTGAAACCTTGTATTATGACAGTGTAATTGACACCAAAATTACACTTCAAAAATACAGCTTGTGGATTTCTGGTACACTGTTTGTAAATCAGTATCTCACAGATTAACTTGTAATTAACATGTGTAATCTAGAATTGTTGATTTAAAGGGTAATTGAAACTGTCAATATACCCAACCACACCTCTAATACTGTTGGTTTACAGTAAAAGAGTGTCACAATGCTGCCTACCAGACCTCAAAAAAGTGAAATCTTGCCAAAAAGGCTATCAAAACAGTTGAAATACTGATTAATACTGGCAAGTTGTAGATCAAATTCCACCATGGGACAGAGAGGTGTTCTTTTTAATTAAAAAAGAATGATATCAATGGCTTTAAGTATTCTAATATGCAAGAAATGCCAAAAGATAAGGTTATTGTGGTGATTAAATTAGAATCAACCATGCAATAAGGCAATTAAGAAGTAAAAAAAGAGAGGTATATACCATATACCAATTAAAAAAGAAATATAAGATGTGTTTTATAATTATTTTTCAATAAATTTACGCCTAAAAAACATTAATGTCAGAATTAAGATAATAAGAGGAAAACTTACTTATGAAGTCCAAAAGAGCTTAAAAACACAAACAGAAACCCAAAGTGTCAGGCTGAGTCTATGATGAAGGTGTAATAAGGCCATTTACAACTTTAACTATGACTGTGACATGGTAAAATAAATTGAAAACTGGCTGGATTATAGATAATAAAAGTTTAAAATGGAGTAATAAGAGCTTTGCTGCTATAAAATAGTGGTGGTGAGCGCTGTTGAAAACCCTGGGTGCAGTCTTACCAGTTGGATTACTATAATAAGAACTAAAATACTAAAATTCAAAGTATAACCTGATTATTTTCCCAGAGTATAACTGTTTTTGACAGTTGTACTACGTAGGAATTCAAGAGAAAGATGAGGAAAATCTTTTGTGGTGAAGGAAAGGCCCCTTTTTATTCCAAACTTGGGTGGAAAATATTCTAGGCTTTTCCACGTAGAGGAAATGAAGATTTCTTTTCCAAGGACTTCGTTGTGGTTTTCAAAATGCCTGTTTAGCCTGTATTGGGCTCAGATGTGGTTTTGAAACCACATCTGGGCAGCTTTGACCAATACAGGGTGAAAATCTTTCAGGCTGAGTCTATGAAGAGGTGATAATAATAGTATTTACAACCTAAACTATGACTGTGACATTGATAATAAATATAAAAAAAGGTATTATTCAAAATATAAGGGCTTTACTAAAACAATTTGAGTGGTGGTGAGCGCTTTTGAAAGCCCTGGATGAAGCTTTCCCAATTGAATTGTTATAATAAAGACTAAAATACTTAAAATTAGAAGTATACCTGATTATTTTCCAAGAGAATAAATGTTTTTGAAAGTTGTACTACTAGGAATTCAAGAGCTGGATGAGGAACCCTTTTCTGGTGGAGAAAAGGCCCCCTTTTATTGTAAATTGGGTGTAACGGTCCTCTAGACCATCTAGGTAGAAGAAGTGAAGGGTTTTTAACTTCAGAGTACTGGCTTGTGGTTTTCATAGTGCCTCTATGCTCTGTATTGGGCTCAGATGTGGTTTTGAAACCACATCTGGGCAGTTTTCACCAATACAGGGTGAAGATCTTTACCTGGGTAGCACATAGCCTTCTTCTGATGTGTATGATGCGTAAAATGCCATACAAAACCTGTTTGGGACCCCAGCATTCCATTAATTATGAGGTATTGAAGTATGAACAAGCTCCTTTGTCTGTTTGACACCTCATAATCATACTGATGGTAGAATATCCCACAGTAAGACTGTATTGGTCTCATTGTGGGACTTTGAGCTCAAAACTTCCATAAATTTGTCAGTTTTTGGGATACCAAGTGCAGAGTTGGTTTATTGAGTAACGCAGATGTGTTCTACACAATTGAACCTCATTTGGTATGGCTACAATTACATAGGACAAAGTTATGCCATGTACAAGGTTTCTTATACATATTTATCATTTGACCAAAAGCTGTATGGAGCTTGTTTTCTCCATATATTTTGTTCTAGATGAAATATGAAGAAATGAATGGCCCCATCAGATAGCCTTGATTATTCTCTTTTTAAAAAGATCTCACTTTAGGTATCTCACACTAAAACTGTAGAAGTTAGATGGGAGTTCAATATTTTAATCACCCTTATGTGACCTTCTTTTGGTCATAACTTGTGTAATTCTGGTTCTAGCTCAGTTTGGATAGTACCTTCGGGTAGCCCCAACTTATCTCTGCATTTTGAATACCCATTTGATGGGGTTAATTCTCTTCCTCTGTATTTTATATGAGAGGTGAAAAGTACGGTTTATGCTGAGCAACAGCTTTGAGCAGGAATAACTTTTTTATTCTTTGTCCTGTGATGATGGTACTTGTATATTTGGAAAGGGCTGAGTTTTCTCCTTTGTTTGATACCTTTGGAGTTGATTTGGCTCAGCTCCATTTTTTCGTGGTATGTTAGGTATACCATTGATTTATGGTATTTGGCTGTCATGCTTGTGCTCTGGTTTTGAGCCACAGGCTGACATACCCACCCTCCAAAAAAAGGCTCATAATGATGAGACTTTTCAGTTCTCCTAGAGGCTCTGAATCTTCTAAAGTGAAGGCTCCCATCTGGTATGGCATCCTCTGCCAACCATTTATCTTTATCAGCTGTCTGGTTCTTGAATCTGACAAAGTATTGTCTTTGGTCTTTACCCTTAGATCTGATCTTCCTGGCCTTGATGAGTTTCCTCACTGGTGCAGGGGAGTCTTCCACTTGCACTATCTCTGGTGGGGTGGGATTTTTCTTCCTGGAGGGGAATTTATCCTCCTCTGTCTGGAAATATGGCTTGACCAAACTCACTGAAAGACTGGGTGTTTCCTAGAAAATTCTTATGTAAGTTTGACTTCCACTGAATTTTTCCCTATCAATCTAATGATAGTGAAGGGCCCTACAAATGAGTCCCTCATTTTCCTAGGTCCTTTGAGATTATTAAAGTTCAGGGTATACACTAACAGTTGGTCCCCTTCTTTATAGTCAAGTTCCATGTGTGATTTGACCCACCTCTGTTTGTTTTAATCCTTAGCTTCAGATATGCATTTGGAAGCTGTGTCACAAGCATGCTTCCACATATCATGGAAGTCCTTGGCTGTGGGGTGGATAGTTAGAAAACTGTTCTTCAAGTGATCCACAGGCAATAGGGGATTCTACCCTTTCTCTACCAATGAAGGTGTTTTTCCTGTGATAGAGTGCTGACTTGTGTTATACGCCAGTTGGACTGCGGGTAGAAGGGTAACCCAGTAATGGGTGTAACCTTAATGATCATTATATTCCATGCCATAGGCACAGAATCTTATAAGGATGTCTTCCATTGTTTGGATCATCCTTTCAGCTAATCCATCTGTTTGTGGGTGGTAAGCTGTAGAGAAATCAAGTTTAGTACCCAGGATGTCATAGAGGTTGGTCTAAATTTCTGATGTGAATTTTGGGTCCCTATCACTAATGATAATCTTAGAGACTCCACGGGTGGATATTATGTTTTTCCAAAAATAAAAGTGTAGTATCCATGGCTGTATCCTCTTTGTGACATAGTAGGCACCTCACACTGTTGCTGAAACCATCAACTATGATCAAGCAGGAATTGAAGTTCTCTTTGCCTCCTGTTACAAGCTGTCAGCCTGTGACTCAAAAACAGAGCACAAGCATGACAGCCAAAATACCATAAACCAATGGTATAGCCAATATACCACCAAAACATGGAACTGAGCCAAATCAGCTCAAAAGGTATCAAAAGAAAGAGGAAACTCAACTCTTTCTGAAAATATAAGTCCCATCACCATAGGACAAAGAATAACAAAGTTATTCCTGCTCAAAGTTGTTCCTGAGCATAAACCTTAACTTTCACCTCTCATCTAAAATCTAGGAGAAGAGGCTTAACCCCATGAGATGGGTATTCAAAATAAAGCTCTAAGCCAGGGCTATCTAATGGTACCAGCCAAACTGAGCTAGCACCAGTATTACTTGAGTTATGGTCAAATACAGGCCAAATAAGGGTGAACAAAACATTCACCTCTCATCTAACTTCTACAGTTTTAGTGTGAGATACCTGAAGTGGGGTCTTTTTGGAAAGAGCACAATCAGGGATATCTGATGGTGCTATTCAATTCTTCATATCTCAACTATAACAGGAGGTATGAGGAAAACAAGCTCAATACAGCTTTTTGCCCAAACCACGCCTATGTACAAAAAGCCTTGTACATGGGATAACTTTGTCATATTGAATGATAACCATACCAAATTTGGTATCATTGTGCAGAGCCTATACAGGTCTATCCAATGAACCAACTTTGAGCATGATACCCCAAAAACCAACAGAGCTATGGCCATTTGCAGCTTATAATCCCACAATATGGTCAATACAGCTGTATTATGATAGGATAAAGTTGTACTCTGAGTATGAGGTGTCAAACAGACAAAGAAGCATGTTAATACTTCAATACCTCATTAGTCAGTCAATACTGGGGTCCCACACAGTTTCTGTACAGTATTCTACCATCATACACATCAGAATCAAGCTGTGAGGTCCCCAGATGAAAATTTTCACCCTGTATTGGTGAAAACTGCCCAGATGTGGTTTCAAAACCACATCTGGGCCCAATACAGGCTATAAAGGCTGTTTGCAAACCACAAGCCAGTCCTAGAAAGAGAAAAATCTTCCCTTCCTCTACATGGAAAGGTCTAGCACCCTTTCCAACCCATTTCAGGATAAAAAGGAGGGTTTTCACAGCCAGAATTGTCCCCTCATCCTGCTCTTGAATAACCTATGTAGTAAACTGTCAAAAACAGTTTTACTCTTGGTTAAATAATCAGGTATAATTATATTCTTAATTATTGTAGCCCTTATTATAGTAATCCAACTGGTAAGACTGCACCCAGGGTTCTCAACAGCTCTCACCACCACTATTATCCAGCAGTAGAACCCCTTGATTATCTTATAATCATCATTTTAAACCAAAATACCTTTATTTTAAACTATTTTCTACGTGTCACAGTCATAGCGTTAGTTGTAAATAGCCTTATTACTACTTCAACATAGACTCAACCTGACACAAGTCCTGTAACCCAGTGAATGCTCATGGTTTCCCATGGGGGCTTGGGTTCTTCTATGTGTTGAAGTAACGCATACTTCTTTGCATGTTTCCTATTTGCCTTTTTGGCATTTTTTAGAAGTTTTGATGTATTCACTCAACTCTTGTTCACATTTGGCCCACCAAGATGTCCTTGGTACCCTCTCATTGGTTCTGTCCTTACTAATGTGTCCCATATAGGCACAGGCATGGAATTATTGTAGGATCAAGGATATATGGTACCCATCTACCATGGTGAGTGCACTAGTGTGCTTCTCTATGGTAGAGAAGGCCATATATAAGCAAAAACATGTTATCTTTATAGTCCCTCAACCAAGGTTCCTCCAGCTGGGATTCCTGCTCTGGGCTCCTGTACTTTTGTTGAAGGATTTGCAACAATATGCCACACTGTTTGTGTTTGGCATCTGTCTCCATTAATTCACAGCAAAACTAATTATGCAGTTATGTTGAGCTTATTCCCAATATGGGAGTTTCTGTTCCTTCTGGATCAGTTTTTCCACTGTCTGGGGTACCACTTTCTGGTGCCCATGTAGAAAATCAGAAGTTCTTCCCCCTATCTATTTCCAGGAAATGGATGGGAATCTTGGCTTCTACTTCAGGGTCATAGGCTGGATTTCTTGTGACATTGTCCTTTGGCCATCTTCTGAGGCCCTCTTTATTGGTGTGGCTTTTGCCTTGTTTGTATATGATGGTCATATTTCCTCTATACTCTTGAATGGCTATTTGCCATCTCAGCATGTGTCTATTGGTAGTATTCATGTTCAGTGAAGACTTCAAGGCTGTGCAGTCTGTGTAGACTTCAAAGACTGCACCCTCCAAACAATAGTGGAGTTTCTCTAGAGCACCAACTAATTGGAGATATTCAGTCTTGATGGACCCATACCTGGTTTCTGAATCTTTCAGTTGCCTAGAGATGTAGCATATCACTCCCTCTCTTGGTTTACCATCCACAATTTGTCTCTGATAGAGGGCTTCCCCCAAGCCTTGGCTTCATGCTGCATCTAAATATAACTTTAATGGTAGTTCAAAGTCAGGTAAGATGAGCACAGGTGCATTTGTGAGTTCATGTTTGATCCTCTCATATGCATCCCTCCTTTCCTTAGGAGCTTCAGAAACTACATATTTTGAACATACTTGTACAGACTACTAGTTATGTGGGAAAAATGTATGATGTGGTTTCTATAGTAGCTGCCAAACCCAAGGAAAGATCGCATCTTTATGATGTTTTTTGGTACTGGCTTTTGCAGTACTGCTGCTACTTTATTCTGGTCTATTTCCAGACTGAGACCTGAGACTTTATGTCCTAGAGCTAGTAGCTCTTTTTGGCCAAACTTGCACTTTTTAATTGAATTTTTCAGATTAATGGGTGTGCATTTACTTAGCACTCTGTCTATATACTGCACATAATCTCCCCATGTTTCTGAGTATATAATGATGTCATAAATATCTACTACAATCCAGCCTTCCAATATCTCTTCTTGAAATATTGTGTCCATCATCCTTTGAAAGTGGGCTGGTGAATTTTTGCTGCCAAATAGCATTCTGGTATACTCATATACACCCATATGACATATGATTCTGAGTAGTTTGGCAGAGTTTGGTTTAACTCTATTCTGGTGGAACCCTTTCATACGATCCATCTTGGTTATGTATTTGGCTTTTGCCATTTTGTCTACGCATGAGCTATCCTTGGTATAAGGTACCTGTTGCTTTTGTGTAATTTTTCAGAGCTCTGAAATCTTCACACAGCCTAGATTTGCCATCATGCCAGGTGATTAGGACAGGAGTGGTGAATTCCACTATTTCATTGTCCCAATATTTCTGATGAAATCCATGCCTGGGAGTTCATTGAAGTGTTTTTGAATTTCTTTCTTAGTCTCTAGAATTTCTGGGGATGGAGGTCTCCTGATCATGGGTGGATAAAGTCTTTCCACATCTAGATATATTTTTATATCATGGCCTTCAATTTGGCCTAATGGTTTTCACAAATGTCAAATCCTGGTCTATTCTTCCTCAGCCTCTTCAGAAAACTTAGGTTCTGTTTACTGGTGAGGGTAGTGCTGAACTGGCCCTCTCCAAATTCATGCAGCAGTTCTTCCAGTGGATCCTGGGCAGATTTTTGGTATATATAAAATGAAAATTTCTTTTCCTTGTTAGTACCAATGGTAATGTGCCTATTTTTACTATGGTAAATACCACTACCATACATCCTCTGGGGATATGTCCCAAGTAAGAACCTTTAGATGTGGGCATCATCAAGCACTATAAGCTCTTTGTTGAGTCTGATATTACCCTTCCTGTGGGCTATAATTCTCTCTTTCAATAACTGTCCCAACGGAAGTCATCTTCCCTGAAGCACTTTTGAAGTTCTTTGCCTTGGTTGGCAAGAGTTGTTTTTCCCAATTTGGGGGGTGGTCGTCCAGATCATTTCTGGCCACTATGGAGAAGTGTGCCCCACTTACAATGATCAATGGTTGTTGAGCATTTTCAATGAGAACAGTCATTTTTGTGGCTGTCCCAGGTATGTATGCCATTTGTTTTATTGGTGTGACCAGGAATTTTTGTGCATCTTGTGTATGTTTGCACAGGGTTCTATCGGCAGTGGCTTGTGGCATGCCTGCTTCCAACTGTATGTCCTTGATTTCTAGTGGTGTTTCCTCTTGGTATTCCACTAGAAATTCTTTCCCCTGGGTCTTGTTGTTCATCACATTGTTCTCTGATGGAATCTCCCACAGAGTCTGATTCAGAATCCTCTGTGGGGGAGTCCTCCTCTGGCACTTTCTCAATGGCATAGACTTTTATCTTTTCCTTTGGATAGTTGTTGCCATGGTGGTCTGTCAAACCACATTTGTAACAAGAATTTTTCTTCTTAGTCACTTCTGTCACTCTTTCTTTGGGTTTGTATTTGAACTACACCATGAAAGTTTGTTTCTACTTTAAACCACTTCTTTTGTTTGGGGAATATTTCCCTATATGAATTCTTTTCCTTACATCTTGTAAGGTATTTGCAATGTCATCTGAAGTTCAATTTTGGTTGCATCTGCATTTCACTGCATGTTCTAGTCCTCCTGATATTTGTTCCAGGACTTTGTGATTCCTCATCTGAATGTTCATTTGAGAATCAATGGCTTCAAGTATTTTAGACTGTCTAAAACACCATTCATATGGATCTTTGTCCACTAAATACTTATCATTTTCAAAGGACATTGTCTTTTGCCATATCCAAGCACCATTGCTGTACTTTTGGATGATTTGGCTCTTCCACCATGGCCAGTTTCTCCTGCCATGGATTTCTTTCATTTCTTTGTACCAATACTAGCATGTCCTTTGAATGCTGAAGTAAGTCTACCAGTAATCCAGTAGTCTGGTATGCTTGGTACATCAATGAAGAGTCCATCAATATAATCTGTGAGCTCCATATGATCATATTCTCCTTTACCACACAATTTGGTCCCGCTTGAGGCCTCAGGGAGCTGTTTTAAGGCTTTCTTCTCAGAATAAGACATATTATCTCCATCCTGGTATTGAGATTGAGATCTTGTATTATTCACCACTATGGAATCTAGTTTGATACCCTCTTGATGATATGGATTATCCATAACATGGCCTTGTGGTTGGGGCTTCACAATATGGTCGACATTAAACAGTTTGTTTATGTCTTGATCCAGAAAATTCCTGTCCCTTTTGCTGTTTTGTTGTTCTTCAAAGACTATATTCAGTCTTTTACTGGTTTCTTCAGAGGATTTGCTCAATTGAGCATATCCTTCTTGAACAGTTTTAACAATTTTGTCCATGCAGGCTGTCAATGTTTTCATCCTCTCATAGCTTTCTTCAAGTTCTGCAAGCTGCTTTTGAGTTTGCTCAGAAAATTGGGAAATTTGTAACCACAGTGCATCACTGTTTAAGCTACTCTCAGGTGTGACAACATTATGTTCAATCTGAGTGCGGATGATACTTCTATTAATAGTACTACTGATTCTAGAGTTAGGTACAACTACTTCTGGTTCTTGTGCACTTATTTCACAAAATCTAACAGATTCTGGATAATTGGGTCTGACTCTCTCTGCCTTTGGTTGAAAGAGGTCTTGTTTTTGCCCTTGTGTCCTTGTCTTCTCCTGGAAACTTCCTGGGATTGTGAATAATGGTGGCTCTTGGCCACTGATATGTTGGTTCCTGAATGCTTTGAAGCCACTGGAGAGCTGGTTTGGTCTACTCCTTGTGAGGCTGAAGGAATCTGAGTATATCCTGTCTGGGTCAGTTGTTCTTCTGTAGCTTTGATAGTGGCTTGATTCTCCCTTATCCTGTTTGCCCTCACCTCCAGGATTCTGAAATGCCTGGTGGGATTACAACCTTTGGTGATTACCATAAGGCCTCTGAAGTCTATCTCTTTGAGACAAATCTTCTGGAAACTTGCTCCAAGTTCTGCCCAGTGGGATGCCAGGTTGAAACTCTTTTTGTCCATGCTCCATTTAAAAAGGTGTTTGAGGAGTTGGTGAAGCTGAAGAACTTGGTCCATATCCTTCCAGTTCTCTGGTTTGAGGTTTATGTTTAATTGGAATGTGAATGGCAGAGTAGGTATGATTTCCCTCAATGTATTGCCATAAACCACTGTGGCCAAGGTGTGCTCTTCCAGGTCTTCTGATTCTGCACAAGCCTTCCATGTCCTCTGGCTGATGGCTTTGGAAACCAAGGTCTCTGAGGTGTACAGGTGACATATCAGTGTTTGCAAGCAGTCAAAAACTTTATGACTTTAGGGTATTTACCTTTGACTGTTCCTTGTACAAATTTGTTGTCTGCTGCTTTTGGAAATTTACCTTTAGAGGTTACAACTGGGTTAATAATTGTAATCTTCCCTGTACAAGTTGTTAAGGTTGGCTTACCTTTGATTGATGCATAGTTTCATGCTTTTCTATTCCTCTGAGTGGCAATTGGTATCCACCTTTTATCTGTGATAAGGCCTCCACTGCGCCTCTTCCCTTTTCCCTTGCTTCCCTCTGGTTCTGAGGGTTTTACCAATGTGTTGGCCTGTGAATAAATCTCTAGTGGGATGTAGTTTTATTCCACTGAATCAAAAAGTAAACAAGTGCTTAATGTCAGTTAAGACTTCTCAAAATGCCATTTGCATGCCTAAGAATGGACTCTGGGAAATATATCTCTATAATATGCCCTTTTATTAACCAAGTGTAATTGAATTTACAATTAGGTGTCAGAAATACAGCTTGAACCTATCTGGTACACTGTTTCTATACCAGTATCTCACAGATTAACTTGTGATTAGAAAGTATAATCTGATAAAGTGGTTATGTAACAGGGCAATAGAAATTAACAATGTACCCAACCACGCCTCTACTGTTGTTTTCAAAGTAAGAGATGTCCTTATTTAATCAAAAGAAAGGACTATATTGCTGGCTTAAAGATTTTAAATATGTAAAACACACCAAAAATAAGGGTTTTGTGCTGATTATATTACAGTCAACCACACAAAAAAAGCAGAAAAAATATAGGAAAACACAGTCGTATACAGCATATGCTACTCAAAGAATAAATATAAAATATAGATTTTGTTTATTTTTCAATAAACTATACGCCTAAGAAAAAGAAACAAAAGTGTCAGAATTAATAATATAAGAGAAAAAACTCACTTTTAAGGTTCAAAAAACTTTAAAAACGTGGTGAGGCCCCCAAAATGTCAGGCTGAGTCTATGAAGAGGTGATAAAAATAGTATTAACCACCCAAACTATGACTGTGACATGGATAATAAGTATAAAAAAGGTTTTATTTGAAATATAAGGGCTTTACTAAAAGGATTTCAGTGGTGGTGAGTGCTGTTGAAAGGCCTGGGTGCAGTTTTACCAATTGGATTGTCATAATAAAGACTACAATACTGAAGATTAGAATTATACCTGTTTTTGACAGCTTTACTATGTAGGAATTCAAGATAAGGATGAGGAAACCTTTCCTGGTGGAGAAAAGGCCTCCTTTTATCCTAAAATGGGGTGGAATGACCCTCTAGACCATCCACGCAGAGGAAGTGAAGGGTTTTTTACTTCAGAGTACTGGCTTGTGGTTCTCATAGTGCCTTTATGCTCTGTATTTGGCTCAGATGTGGTTTTGAAACCACATCTAGGCAGTTTTCACCAATACAGGGTGAAAAATTTCATATGGGGACCACATAGCCCTCTTCTGGTGTGTATGACGTGTATAATGCTGTACAGAACCTATATGAAACCCCAGTATTGAATGAATTATGAGGTATTGAAGTATAAACAAGCTTCTTCATCTATTTGACACCACATAATCATATTTATGGGATATTCTTGCATGGTAAGGCTGTATTGGCCAAACTGTGGGATTTTGACCTTAAACCAGCCTTGACGTTTCCAGTTTTTGAAATATCAACATCAAAATTGGTTCAGTGTTTAGCCCTGTATGTTTTATACACAATGGTACCTCATTTTATATGGTTATCATTAAATATGGCAAAGGTATGCCATGTGCAAGAGTTTTGTACATATGTGTGTTTTAGGCAAAAAACTGTATTAGGCTTTTTTTCCTTATAAATTTGGCTCTAGATGAGATATGGGGAATTCAATGGCGCCATAAGATATCCCTAATTGTTCTCTTTCCAACAAGACCCTACTTCAGGTATCTCACACTAAAACTGTAGAAGTTAGATGAGAGGTGAATATTTTATTCACCCTTATTTGGCCTGATTTTGGCCATACCTTCTGTAATACTGGTGCTAGCTCAGTTTGGCTAGTAACCTTGGATAGCCCCAAATTAGAGCTTCATTTTTAATACCCAGTTGATTGGGTTAAGACTCTTACTCTGTATTTCAAATGAGAGGTGAAAATTAAGGTTTATGCTCAGCAACAACTTTGAGCAGGAATAAATTTGTTATTCTTTGTCCTATGGTGATGAGACTTGTATATTTGGAAAGGGGTGAGTTTCCTCTTTCTTTTGATAGATTTTGAGCAGATTTGGCTCAGCTCCATGTTTTGGTAGTATCTTTCCTATACCATTGATTTATTCTATTTGGCTTTCATGTTTGTGCTCTGGGTTTGAGTAACATGCTGGCACAAATATCATTGTAAGTATTCAGCCCATACTGGTTGGTAAAGAGCAGTATTTGACAAAATGCCTCTACACCAGATCTCATTGAATATTTGAAATATTAAGCCAAATGCACAGAATTGAAGAGCTTAATGAGCTTTTTGAAATGGGCTTTCTTCATTTTTACCATTCTCAAAAATAGCTAAAGCTAAAAGAAGTTAAAGTTTTTTGATTTACCTTTGAACTCCAGGATGTGGCTTCAAAAATCTCCAAGCCATATATCAGAGTTTTGATGATATAGAATCTTGCAGCTTGATGAGATTTACTCTTTGATATATGTTTCAGTACATCTGAATTAAAATATGAAGAATATATAGGTGTTTCTTTCATATAACTCTTTTTAGAAGCCCTGTATTTTGATAAGAAATGTTTGAGTGTAAATTCCTTGGCTGATCTTGTTTGTATATATTTGAAACTTATCTCAAATTAATTCTTTGATTCATATCTGTAGCATAGGCATAAATCTTTACACATTACTAAAAGCTCTCCCAGACCTTGAGGGGATTTCTTTAGTCTTAATGGTGTAGATTTTGTATGTTTGAAAGTAGAGGTGCTCATGAAAAATGGATGAAATCATCAGATGGAGCTCAATTGGAGCTTCAAGAAAATGACCATTTTCATATTGCTTGAATTATATATTTAAACCTAGATGAGAGGTGTAAATAATGTTTTTTGCTTATTTTGTCTTCATAGAATCTGCACCTTGTTATATATATTTTCTTGTTCTTATCAAGTTTTCAAAATATTAGTACATGATTAATTGAAGAATTTTCCTCTTTAACTTTACCTGTATGAACTGCAATTGTTCAATACCTTCTATACCATTGATTATTGTATGTGGATTTCATGCTGGTACTTTGTTTGGAGTCACAGGATGTCACTGAGAAATGGTCATATGCGCTTTATAGGATTTTTTGATGAATTCTTGGGTATATAAGCTGAAACATCTTCTTAAAAAGTATGTCAAAATGGGATAGCTTTCTAAAACCCCATCCTTTAGCTGTTTATTGCATTTAAAAACACATTGGTCTAAGAAGAAGAATCAGGAAAATCTGTTAAGATATTCATCTATCTTCTTCCTGAATGTTTGGGAAATAAAAAAAGGGGTGAAATCTCAGAGAGTCTTTTAATCATTGCACCTAGACTTACCCTTCTATTAAATACCAATAGATAGCATTTTTAGGAAAACATGTTGTTTTAAGACATTTAATAAGCGCTTTTATAAAATGAATTTCTTTAATTTGAGGCACAAAATTACTTCAAAACCCTCTCAGAACTTATCACAACATTCCACATGACACAATTTGTGTGATGCCCAAAATTACAGAAATAGTATTTGGATCCATTGGTTGATTAATTATATGGGATAATATGATAAGAAACACCAACCCTGGGGAAGGTGTTGCAGGGACAACAGCTTTCTGAAAATGAGGATCATTATGAATGAAATTTCTTTACAAAATGAGTCCAAGCTTGAAGTAATTTGGTGAAGTTCCTCTCCAAAATAGACTAGGCTCAGAGCTGATATAAATAATGAAGAATTCTTGTCTGCGTTTGGTTCTATGGAATGGAATTACCAAATCACTGCAGACCTCCTATGAAACCACCCAAGAAAAAGTATTCATAAATTATGTTTTGTAAGGTGTGGATGTGAAACCTTGATTAAAAATCAGGTACTTTTTCTGTCCTCAAAATTTGTATAAGGTGAAATATAATTCAAAAATAATATGAAATAGTATTTTTAAGAGAAAACACACCAATTTCATATTTTTCAAATTTTTGAGTATAAAAGAATAAACTTATCAAGATTTATTGTTTTACCAAAAATAAAATTCATCCAAAAATACTCTACAAGAGATATTTAAGGCTACAGAAGAAATCTTTTCAGGAGCAATTTCATTTGGAATTAATTGAGCAAAGCACTGCAAGCAATTAATTAAAGAACAAAGTCTTTGAAAAGATATCTGAAGAGAAAACATGCCCAAAAAGGGAGCAGAGTGAACTTGGAAACAAAGTGACAAAGTTAACAGTGATGAAAGATGCTTTAATTCACTTATGGGGTGGTTCAAGGGGTAAAAATGATTAAAAGAGTTTCAAACAATCATTATAATGATCTTTTCATGTGGCTAAAAGGTTTATAATTATTTTTCAAAAAAAGTGGTTGGAATCTTTTTCTTATTGGTTGAACAGTGTTTAAACCAATTATAAAAGGAAAAGATTCTAACATGAAGAGAAAAGTGGGGCAAAGAAAACATTCTTTTAGAGCCATAAATTTTCTCACTAAAAAAGAAAAAAATTTACTCTTATCAGTCGTGGAAAACATTCTGAAAACATAAAAGCAAATTATGGCATCATTGAACCCTGGTTTGGACCAAAAAGGGGCTGGTTTTAGCCATTTTGGACCCTTAAATCAGCCATTTCTATAGTAATACCTGGTCTAAAGCCTTCAAAACACGTCAGAATGTTTGTAAGAGGTGTAGAAACCAGTTAAAGCTGTTTTTACTAACATTGTTTTAACTTAAGGGTAGCTTCACCCTTTTGGCAACAGTTAAAACTGCCCTGGTTGGTATCAAAACCTCATCATCAATTGCGTCATAGCCCTGTGTGACTCAATTCCAGGCCAAAATTGATGAACTTTTGCGTGGATTGTGACATCTGACGCCTGTCAGAAAGGATTTTGGGGGTCTGGCTCCCCCTTGGAGCTAGAGTACCTTTTCCCCCCCAGAACTAATCTTTCCAATTTATTTTTTCTTTAATTCCTCATCATGTAATACACTTGTAATTTACACATACAATTCAATTTAGTTTTTACAGTACACAACTGTAACAATTGATGCCTCAGATGTAAATTACAGTTCACTTATGTAATACATGCACACATTTTGACATTTCAATTGAAAATACTTGAATTCCTCATAACTTCTAAACTACACACAACACCTCAATTTTAACACAAAATTTGATGGTTGAAACCACATTTGGTGTGAATGAAATTGAGGTTTTCAGGATTTTAAACTTTTGTACAGAAAATACTAAAAACTTAATTGAAGCTTATTTAGAGTTTTGTTACAGAATGTTTGCCCAGAGGTGACCTCACCTTATTTTTCATGAGTAATCCAATGGTGAAGTACTTTTCTTAAGTTTATTTCTTGGGTAAAAGGTTATAATATATTTTATGTAACATTTTACCAAAAATATTTTAATTTCATTAATTTTATTAAAAATTCATTTTTAATTAATTTTTTCAATTAAAAATGCATTTTCACAATTTTAAATTTTAATGTAATTTTTATTTTAAGTTATAATTGAATTTTTATTTTTTTATATAAATTTCTATTTATATTTTCATTTTTCTTTTGATAATATAAATAAATTGATTTTCTTTATATTTATATTTTATTTTGTTATTTGTGGTCTTTTGGGTATATGAAAATGCCTCTAAGGCTCACATTTCCTCCCCCTGAAAAAATCACTGTAATATTGTTATTTCTAGTGTTTCTGAACCTTCTGAAAAGCTTAGTAGCTTCAAGTATGTCCTTTTCTGCTAACTATTCAGCTTTACAAGTTGGGGCACTGTACCTAACAAGGTATTCCCTTACTTTATTGGTTCTAAACTTTCTTTCTTTGAGAACTTTTGTAATCTTTTTAACACCAGAAGATTCAATAGGAGGTATTATCTGGGGAACTTCATTCCTCAAAGGAAATATTTCAGCATCACTAGATTTATATGGCTTTATCAAGCTCCCTGGAAATGTAGGATGCTTATTGCCATGTTCTTCAGATAGTTCTACTTCAACAGCATTTTCTCCATGGAGGGCCTTAATAAAAAAAGGTCCTGCAAAGGAGTCTTTGAGGTTTTCACAACCTTTGATGTTATTGAAGCTAGTGGTGGATACAAGTACTAATTCCCCCACTTTGAAATCTGGAGTGGCATGGGATTTGTCCCATTTGTCTTTGGAATATGAAAAAGAGTCTTCCATGCACCTTATTGCATGCTTTCTAGCTTTTTCTGGCATTCCTTTGAAGGTAGAAGCTGTAGGATGTATCTCAACCAAATCTTTCCTCAAGGAATCTTGAGGTAATTTGGGATTCCATCCTTTTTTTAGAATAGCAGGAGTTTGATTGGTACTGGCATTAATGGATTTCTTATATGCCACCTCTAGTTCTGATAAAAGAGTACACAAATCATGGGTAAATACACCACAATATTTGAATTCATGGCCATATGCACAAACTCTTACCATATCTTCCAAGGTTTGGATAATCCTTTCAGCCAGAACATCAGTTTGTGGGTGGTAGGCTGTAGAGAAGGATAATTTTGTCCCAAATAGTTGGTGATGATTTGTCCATAGTGCTGAGGTGAATTTGTGATCTCTGTCACTAATGATGTCTGTGAATATGCCAATCCATGATATTACTCTATTTCATATCAGAAGAGCTGTATCCATGGCTGTATCATCCTTGTGACATGGTAGAAAGATTATAGTCTTACTAAATCTGTCAGCAATCACTAGGCAAGCATTATAGCTTCTGTAACCCCCTGGTGGAAGGCCAGTTACCCAATCCATGAGGACAATTTCCCAAGGTCTGTTGGATTCTTGGATCTTGATGATATTTTCAAGTCTTTTGCCAGTGGATGTATTTGCCTTTTGACATCTGTAACAGGTTTTGCAATACTCTGAAACATCTTTCTGCCACATTGGCCACCATATGCAGGTTTTTACTTTTTCTCTCATTCTGTCCTCAGACAGATGTCCTGAGAAAGGGCTGTCATTGCATTCTTCAAGTACAAGATTGATTAAGAACCTTTCCACAACTGTCATGACACATTTATGCTTAGTTCTGTGGTAAATTATACCATCCAGCAAGTGAAATCTTCCTTCATCATATGATTTTTTCCATATCTCATCTAAGGCATGTATCAAATAATTGTCTTTACAGTCCTTAGTAAGTAATTGGCATAAAATGCTACAATTTGTATCCTGAGTATAGGTGTTTCTTACTTATTCAAAGAAAGTGGTGTTCAGGTCTGTAACACTGATTCCTTCTATGGGGATCTGTGGGGAAGGTTCCTCTGGAACATAAGTAGGATCATAAATATTATTTGGTAATGGCTATCTGCTCAGTCCATCTGCACTTTTATGAATATTCCCATCCTTATGAGCAATGGTCATATTGCCCCTATACTGTTGTATGGCTATTTGCCATCTGAGCATATGCCTGTTAGGAGACTTCATGTTTCAAAGTGACTTAACAGCAGTATAATCTTTTATTACTTCAAAAACACATCCTTCCAGAAAGTAATTTACCTTCTGCAAGGCCCAGACAAGGCATAAGCACTCCATTTTACTGGCTCCATATCTGGCTTCAGTTGGTTTAATTTGCCTGGATATGAAGCATATGGGTCCTCCCACAGGTTTATCATTGATAATATGGACTTGATGAAGTGCAGCACCACGCCCATTGCCTGATGCATCAATATAAAGCTTAAAAGGCAGCTTAAAGTCTGGAATCAGTAAGAGTGGAGCAGTTGTCAAGGCTTTGACTCTGTCAACAGTCATTTCAAATATTGTGTCTTTGTCACATAATTTATGAAGAGGTCTTGCTATGGATGCAAAATATTTAATATGTTGCCTGAAATATCCTGAAAACCCCTGAAATGACTGAATTTCTTTCTTGTTCTGAGGCATGGGCTTCAGAAATACTGCTGCAACCTTGTTTTTGTCAATTCCAAGGTATAAACCAAACTGTAAGATGTGACTATGAAACTGATGATAATATTACTGTTAATCAGCAGTACTATGTCTGTTCTTATGAAATATAATAATAAAAATTATTATAACCACAATTAAATAATTATAAAATTATTTCTTTCACGTGTTATACACTACTAGTGATTATAACAGTGAGCAGTAATTGTCTACAAGAATCAATTACAAGAAGAATTTAATAATAAAAACTTCTTTTATTAAAATAATAAAATTATTTTAATATATAATTATCTTTTACAAGAATAATTATAAAGATAATTCTTGAAGAAAACTATTACTGGAGAAAAACTTTAAGAATTAAAGATAAAAGACTCACTAATACTCCAAAGAACTTATTGATAATAAAAGTAGAGAAATTTGACGTGGAATTGTGGATTTAAGGGATCAAAAGGATTTATAACAGTATTACAACAATATATAGTTGGATTCTAAGATTTCACGTCTTTCTGATTGGTTCTGAAAGATTAAAACACTTAAGAATAGTTGAACTAATACTTACTTGTTGGTAATAAAGATTTAATAAATTGATAAGATGATGATATGGAAAAAACAGCAAGAGAAGGCCTCTTTTAAGTCAAAAACAGCTCACAGAGGCGTGCCATAGAGCAAACTGAAAAACCAGTGAGTGAGAAAACAATAAACCCTTTTGGATTATTTATTGCATCATCAGTTGTCACGTAAGATTATCATAATTACTTAATTGATGCTTTTACGTGACTACCAACCCCAATATGGTTAAGAATAAAAGGAGTAACACTTGTAAATCTTCTTTTATTCTAAAATAATCATTGATTTCTCAAATTTATCAATGTTATTGCCAATTTCATCACAGGTTGTAATTACTGTGAATTTTTGAAGATTCAGTGTTTCACGTAGAATAACCAAAAATGGACTGTAAGTAAAACTTTTAATTTTACTAGTAAAACTGTAATTCTTTTTGGTTGTACCATAGATAATACAGTTCTCCTTTAGTCCTGAAAGTTTCAGAAAGATTCATTAAGAATTGTATTTTTAATGAATTTTTGAAGTTTTTACCTCATTTCTACGTAGAATTGCAAATAGCAGTGTTTTGCTGGTTGCTATGAGGTAAATCAATGAATATGGGTCCCAAAAGGGTTTTAATTACTCTTTTGGGGTTTATAAATGGAAAGTCATTAGTAATTGACATGGTTACAGGAGTGTAAGTAGCTCATTACCTCCTTGGCACGTCAAAATAGCAGGTTATTTGCTATTTTCTGGTGTTTTACAGTAGTTGTAACTTGGTAACCAAGTTCCCAAAGAGTTTTAGTTTACCAATTAGGCCAAGATGAGCCATGGATCCATGCTCTGGAGCTATCCACGCCTCTGAGGCCTCAGAAGTTGGGTACCCTGGCTCTCTTTGATGTCTTTTGTCCCCCTTGCCTATTTTTTACGTCAAAATAGTAATTTAAGCTTAAAGTGAGATATCCACTATGGGTGTACCAAAAGTCCATGTAAGAATACCATGATATTAAGTGCTCAAAACATGCATAACACTATTCTTAGTGTATATGTAACATGGGATTTCTCACTTTCCCATTATTTTGGCTAAAAATCAAGAAAAACAAAAATTTTCACGGATCTTTTATGTGGTATTAATGATGTGGTATTGAAGTATTTTCCATTTTACCACCTCAAATACTTAAATTGAGCTTATTCACTCTATGGAGCTACCCTAGGTGAATTTTTGTGTAGAATCCAAATCTGGTCTTAAATCCATGGATTTACGTACTCAATAAAAAGTTATTCATCTTTTCTGAAATTGAAAATGATGAATTTTGGATATATGCATGACTTATGAGTTTTGCATAGTTAAAAATTTCTTTTTAAGATAATTGTGGCCTATTTGGGTATGTAAGATATACCTCAAGGCTCACACAAACACTACATGTCCCAGTGCTTTAAGGTCTTTAAATCCATTGGCATTCTTTTAAAGAAATTTTCATGTTGACAGATTTGATTTTTGTCAATACTCTGGATAATCTGTACATATGTTCTTCCCAAGTTTTGGAACAGACAATAATGTCATCAATGTAAATGATTAACCATCCTTCTGAATGTTTTTCAGGGAAGATTTAATTAATCATTCTTTGAAAGTGTGAAGGTGCATTTTTGATACCAAAAGGCATCCTCAAATATTCATATACTCCACAATGAACAATAATTCTTAAGTATTCTCTTGCCCTTGGTGTCACCACATTTTGATTAAATCCTTTAAGCAAATCCATAGTGGCTATATACACTGCTTGAGATATCTGGGTAAGGGAAACTTGGATTTTTGGTATTGGGTATCTGTCTGGAACAGTATAAGTGTTCAGAGCTCTAAAATCCCCAACCATTCTAGATTTTCCATTCTGCCATGCAACTATGACTGGTGTAGTTATTTCTACTTCCTCATTATGGCCAACCCTTCCTATTACACCAAGGTCTTGGGGTTTTTCAAATGAATTTGCAGAGTTTCTCTTGATTTAAGACTTGCTGGATATGCAGGTCTTGTTAAGAGTGGTGGATAAGGTCTCTCAATAATAAGGATGATGTCAACTTCATGACCAAAGATTTCCCCCAAAGGTTATTTTCCTGATGCAAATGCTTCTTTGTGGTAATATAAAAGTGCTGAAACTTCATTTTCCTGACTATCAGTTAGATGAAGGCTTATTTCAGCTTAATTCAACTGTTCAGATTTTAATCTTTTCAGCTCTAAGTTGACTGGTGCTACTTTACTCACTGTAATTTGTCTTTTAGATGGTAAAAAGGAAAATCTTTGATACTTATTGTCTCCAATAGTAAAGTACCTGTCCTTGTTGTTATGTAAGTCTATTCCATACATGATCAAATAGTCATTTCCCAATATAAAACGGGTACTAGAAAAATTTTCCATAACAAAAAATTCAACAGTGATTCTTAAATTTCCATTAATATGTGGAAACATGACATTGGTCTCAAAGATTCCCAATTCTTTCATTGGATTACTTGCACTATTGAACTTTATACAATCAATTGGTAACAATTGGTCTTCAAAATTTGGTACACAAGTTTTAAGAAAAGATTTTCCAACACCAGAGAAGAAGGCTCCTGGGTCAAGTAAACGTTTAGTGGGCTTGTTGTCAATTACCACTTCTTTTATACATGAGTTACCAGCTGTATAGCCTTTTCCCCTGTTGGATTTGGTTTTCAGAAGTTGTGCATCTTGAATTTTTGATAAATAAAGTTGACCATTGCTTAATTGTGGCAAGTGGGAATAAGATTCCATGATATCAAAGTGGCATTGATGATTTCTATATCTTTCAAAGATTTAGAAAATATTGATGACTTATCATCTGAATTTTCTTCAATTGTATGATCATCTTTTTCAACATCAGGTTCTTTTTCAATGTCAATTTCATTGATTATCCCCCTCTTTAGACACATATTGGCTAAGTGGGTGATTCTTTGGAAAACATGGCACTTTATGATTATATCTGCAGATTTATATTTAACATTATTAGAGTTTCCTTTGGTATTTCTATCCACAGAATCTTTCCAAGGTGTATTAAACGTTGTTTTGAGATTCACCCTACTAGAACCTATCCTGGTTCTGGTAGTTACTTCTTCTAATATATTAATAATATCTTCTGCTGAAAATTTTTCAGTAGTACTGCTTTTGACAGCATGCTTTAAGTCACCTCCACATTGTCTTAGAAGCTTTCTGTGTATCATAAATTCTGACATTTCAGGATACAATGCTGTTAATCTGTCTTCTTGTTGGCAAAAGCATGGTAAAGCTTTGTCTTTATCAGCATTCAATTTTGAAAATTCAAAGGCTGTTTTCACTTTAAAACTCCAAGCATCATTGGCTCATTTTTTGATAATTTGGGTTTTCCACCAATTTCAACTTTGGTCTCCATGTACTTGTCTTAATTTGATATACCATCTGTGAGCTTATCTGGAAAACAACGTGTTAAATCTTGCTGTTACAAATGTGTCTGGTAATTCAAAATCCTCTTTAATTATGTCAATACCTCTGATGAATTCCATATGGGCATATTCTCCTTCACCACTGAAGTGAGGCCATTCTTTAAATTTTGGTACTTCTTTCAGGATTGCTTGGCCCATTGATGGTTCCAAGTTATGAAAAGAAGTGGAAAATTCATTTTTTATCTGTGTGTTTTCAACCTCCAATACTTATGGATTTAAAATTGCTGTGCCCTCATACTGATTAAAAGGTGTAGACATTCTTGGTAAGGTGTGAAGTAATTGTGCAATACCATTCATTTTACTAGTGTTACACCTTTGGGCATTTCTGAATTCATGTTGTAAACTTTGTATTGAATTAATTACATTAGTTTTATGATTATCTTCTGTTTGTGTTAATTTCTTCTACTCTTTGATAGTCCTTATGGCTTGTTGTATCCTTGTTTCAATTATTTCATCAATATTGAATTCAAAATATTTGTATGTCAATTATTTGATAATGGCAGATTGTTCATTTAATTTATTTCCAAATGAATTGTCATTATTGGAAATTTTAATTTCTATTAAACCTTTTTCAAAACACATAAGTGTCTCATTTATTTGGCTCAGACTTAAGCTGTTTTTCTTAAGATTGTTACAAATTGATGAAGTTTTATCAGAAATATGAGTTTTTATGTCATTTATAGCTTCATACAGCTCTGGGATAGAAGAAAAATGTCAGAAATCATTTCTGAAATTTTAATCTGGCTTCCTCCTTTTTCTGTAATTCCATTATTGTTCTGGCCATCTGAAATATATTTCCATGGCATCCTGCTGAATCTTTTGGATTCTGTGACCCTGGCTGTAAGGGTTTGTGGTTGGTTCCTTGCCTTTTCCCTTGTTTTGAGCTTTTGGCTTCTTTTTCATGTTTGAATTGCTGCTGCTGGCTATAGGGGCTGTTTTTGGCACTTGCTTGGGTTGTGGAGGGTTGTTTTTCCTTCATTCTGCTGTTAAAAGCATCATGTTATTCTTTTCCATCAATGGTGGCCATCCATTGAGTAACTTTCAAGTGTTGGGATGACCGAGGAATCTTCTCACAGTCAGGTAAGAATTCATGCAGTTTTTCCACAGATCTGAAAGGATCTGGTACTCTTTGTTCGGCAATGCATTATTGGAAGCCTTCTGGCTGGCTTTGTAAGTTTCCACTGAGGCTCCTTGTGGTGGTGTCAGCTCTGTTTGAAGGTAAAACAGTATTATCAGCTTCAGAATGGCCTAATTTATTAATTAGAAAGTCATCAACTAACCCTTGTCCTTCTGTAACTGATTGGCTTCTGCCATAATCACGTCTATAACCTTTTTGGGATCTTTTTGAGGGGTTATGGCTGGCTCCTGATCTGGTTAAAGGCATATTTTATGATTAAAAAGCTTAAAATAGTAATTTTACGTCAAACAACTTACTATTTGTAAACCTCTTAGCCTTCTGAAGGGTATCAATTATATCCAGGTTAATCAATTAAGAATAAATTGGTTCTGGTTGATTATTCTGAGCTATAATAACTGTACTATTGTGGTCGGAATTCACAGTACTTTCAGGAATAATGCTTGTTAATGTTGATGCTGTTTCAATATTTTCTTGTCTTACCATGTTTTCAAACACTAAAATTAATGAAAAAGCCAATTGATTAAGTAAAAAAAAGATTATTTCAAAAAGAGAAATGAAAAATAAAGCCCCACTTGTAATATGAAAAAAATTATTTTTTATAGATTTTTTTGAATTATAAGTATTTTTTATATGTTTTTAGATTTTTCAATATAAGAAGAAAGAGTTAAAAAGAGTAAACAGATTATGTCACATGTAGAATATCATGGCTGGGCCCCCCAATTGGTGGGGTTTGGATATGAAACTTTGATTAAAAATCAAGTACTTTTCCTGTCCTCAAAATTTATATAAGGTGAAATATGATTAGAAAATAGTATGAAATAGTATTTTTAGAAAAAAACACGCCAATTTCATTGTTTTTAGCTTTCTAAGTATAAAAAATAAACTTACAAAGATTTATTGTTCTACCAACAATAAAGATTTATCCAAAAATACTCTACAAAAGATATTTAAGGCTACAGAAGAAATTTCTTCAGGAGCAATTTCAATTGGAATTAATTGAGCAAAGAACTTCAAGCAATTAATTAAAGAATGAATTCTTCAAAAAGATATTTAAAGAGAAAACATGCCCAAAAGTGACCAAAGTGACAAAGTTAACAGTGATGAAATATGCTTTAATTCACTTATGGGGTGGTTCAAGGGGTGAAAATGATTATAATGACTTTTTCAAGTGGTTAAAAGGTTTAAAGTTATTTTTAAAAAAAGGTGGTTGGAATCGTTTATTGATTGGTTTAACAGTGTTTAAACTAATTATAAAAGGAAAAGATTCTAACATGAAGAGAAAAGTCGGGCAAAGAAGACATTCTTTTATAGCCATAAATTTTCTTACTCCAAAAGTAAAATTTACTGTTGTCAGTCGTGGAAAACATTCTGAAAACATAAAAGCCAATTTTGGAATCATTGAACCCTGGTTTAGACCAAAAAAGGGCTGGTTTGAGCCATTTTTTGCTATTTTTAGCCATTTTAGACCCTTAAGTCAGACATTGCTATAGTAATACCTGGTCTAAAGCCTTTGAAACACGTCATAATGTGTGTAAGAGGCGTGAAAACCAGCTAAGACCATTCTAACTAAGATTGTTTTAACTTAAGGGTAGTTTTACCCTCATTGCAACAGTCAAAACTGTCCTGTTTGGTATCAAAACCTCATTGTCAATTGAATCACAGACCCTGTGACTCAATTCCAAGCCAAAATTGATGAACTTTTGCGTGGATTTTGACATCCCATGCCTTTCACCAAGGATTTTGGGGGTCTGGCTCCCCTTTGGAGCTAGAGTACCTTTTCCCCCCCAGAATTAATCTTTCCAATTTATTTTTTCTTTAATTCCTCATCATGCCATAAGCTTGTAATTTACACATAAAATTCAATTGAGTTTTTAAAGTACACAACTGTAACAATTGATGCCTTATATGTAAATTACAGTTCACCTATGTAATACATGTGCACATTTTGACATGTCAATTGAAAACACTTCAATTCCTCATAACTTCTAAGCTACACACAACACCTCAATTTTAACACAAAAATTGATGGTTGACACCACGTGTGGTGTGAATCAAGTTGAGGTTTTGAGGATTTTCAACTTTTGTACAGAAAATAATAAAAACTTAATTTAAGCTTCATTAGAGTTGAGTTACAGAATTTTTACCCAGAGGTGACCCCACCTTATTTTTTATGAGGAATCTAATGGTGAAGTGATTTTCTTAAGTTTATTTATTGGAGAAAAATTTGTAATATATTTTATGTAACTTTCTACCAAAAATATTTCAATTTCATTAATTTTATCGAAAATTCATCTTTACTTAATTTTTTCAAGTAAAAATGCATTTTCACAATTTTAAATTTCAATGTAATTTTTATTTTAAATGAGAATTAAATTTTTATTTTTGTATATAAATTTGTAGGTATATTTTAATTTTTATTTTGATAATATGAATAAATTCATTTTATTTATATTTATATCTTATTTTGTTATTTGTGATCTTTTGGGTATCTGACAATACCTCTAAGGCTCACATGTTTACATTATTTGAATTATGTATACAACTTTCCAAACCAATCCATAATCCAAAATAGAAGAGATGTCATATTTTCAAAGTATTCTCAATAAAGTTATTGGAATGTTCAAAGCAATGAATTCTATTGTGGCACTTTTGATGAAACTGATGGCATTGTAAATTAGATTTATGGAATTTAATTGTGGCATTGTTAATAACATTCATGGAATTGTGGCAGTTTTAATTTGATTTGTAATATTTACAATGACATTGTTTTCTTTTGAGATGAATTTTTGGCAATCTTAATAACATTTTAAAAACCCACTATTTTAGAGGTTTATTCAGATTGTATTTTCTGTTTAGATAAAACTTATTCAATCTATCCTCAGTCTCAGTTTTATTAATTGCTGATATCCCCATTAAGCCAGTGTTTTCATCAAAAGTATGGCAATCTTCTACATACAGACCTGTTTCTCCCAAACATGAAAGAAATATTTATGAAACATCTCTTTGGGCCTACACTTGTTCCACCCAAAACATTTTCCAAAATCATTGGCCTCTGGTTTTTCATTCTTGAGTTTGAAACCTTAAATTTGCAAAAACTGAGGGAAACTTCTAAGTGGGAAGTTTCTGAATTAATTTTTAAAAAACATTTGGGAGTTTTTCCCAATTGCATAATTAGGAGAAATTTGGCAAACAAAATTCCGCAAAGTTTTGGGAAGATTAACATCCCACAAAGAAAAACCTTCCTCAAAAATTGGGATGAGGAATCTTTTTGAAAAAAGGGATCACTAAAGTGTTTCTACCAAACCTTTATGTGTTTTGGCCATAAATTGGTGCAAACATATAAGGGTCTAGGTGTTTTCACTAACACCTTATGTGCTTTTATCAGAATTCTATATATATCAATTATTATCTTTAATTAAAACAAAAAACTCACACAAACCTCATTTCAAAATAATTGGAATTAGATCTCAATAATAATCACATGATTTTCAATGATAGTAATAAACATCAAATTCAAATATACCAGCAGTTCTTCTAAATCATATGCAAAATATAATCCATATATTCTGTTTGAAATACTATTATAATCTACTTAATTAATATATTTTGGCTCTTTTTCCTAAGTGAAGAAACCTCTTTGTTTAGTATTGATATGTGATATTTTTTACTGATAACTAGTTGGAAAAGAGCAAATAATCATCATTCAAGCAAGGAGAATGATATCTATGCACAAAAGAGCTTTCATAAACACCAATTTTTAGTTTCATCTTAAAATAGTATTCAATTTAGTTCAGGCTTAGGAACACTCAAGAGGAAATAAATTTGGTTTGAAAAATGAATGTGACATCATCATCAAAATGATTGTTAAAGTCTTAGATTTTTGAAACTTCGAAATCAAGCTATGTGAATCTTAGTAAGGGATACTTCCCCATTTTGAAAAGATCAAATCTATGAGTAATTGATATCTAATAATGTAGCTACTATTTCTATAATTGAAGCTTGATTTATTCCAACAGAATAATGGAATAAATAAAAAGGGTGAAAAATGTCTAATGAGCTTCTGTACCTTGTAAATTGTGCTCAGATTCTGTCAGGACCTCATCATAATGAACAATGTTCTCTCTCCACTAGGGGTTTAGTGGATCTGACCCAGCCAAAACCTCCTTCCAACCTGAGTATTAACCTTAGTTATAGATTTGAGATATTTTTTAATATGATGTTAGCCAAATTTTTGGTAATTCAGAATCTACCCATTTGAAATATAAAAATCCTAACTTGAAATGATCTATTTTTGCTTTTTTCAAACAATAGATATTAAATATCACCTATTATTCTTAAGCTTTGAATGAGGACAATTCCAAACAGGAAAAAATGATCAAAATATATCTGTGAAGAAACTTAACAGGGATCTCATTGTACTTTATTCTTGAATAAATTGAGCTGTTTAAAGTACTCCCATTTCCAAAAAGCCATTGAAATAATTTCATTTGAAGGAAAAGGTTCAATTTATAAATGGGATCTTTTAAAATGATAAAATATCTTACATCTGATTCATCTACCTCACAGTTCATTCTTCTGCCCTTCATGCTACACAGATTATAAGATGTATATCAAGAGGAAAAACATGTTGTTGATATATATATAATTTCATTCATTCCTAACTTTTCTAACACACATATCAGTGAAATATGTTTTATGAAAGGGTTTGTCAGTTACGGCTAATATTTCAACTTAAAAAAACCAATATTAGTCTTTTTTCTAAAATATTTATTTATTTACTTTTCAGAAAGGAGTTTTTCTCATTTTACACAAATACTAATACATATGATCCACATGTATCTCCATAATGGAACCTTTCACCATTGAATGTTTTTTTAATTGATATTTCTCTGGTTATGAAGTCTTGAGACTGTTGAAATGAAGAGATTTGGTCACTAAAATATTTTCTCATAATTCTTCTTCTAATAATTGAATTGTGCTAGGGGAATCTGAGTCATTGTTTCTGTTTTTCACAAATTATTTAAAGTCAAATTGGAAAAAATGAAAACATTAAATCTTTACAGACACACATTTCAGTGTGATGAGTACCTGTTTATCAAAAGAATATGCTGTTAGGAATTGTGCAAAATTTTGATTGGAAACTCATAAACATATTAAAAGACCTTGCCACAACCTGGACAGAAATATATTGTACTATTTTTGCAATTATTGTGAATATGGGAGAGGATCTTCCTGTGAGATATTTCAGTCCATTTGCCATAACCATTAGAAATACCACCCAGGGATGGATTTATGGAAATTCCCTTCCATACCCATCACATGGCTAAGTAGCCATAGTTATTTTTTGATGTACAATTGGCCAGTCTTGTGATCTACGGTCCCCTAGGACAAATTAACTTCACCTGGCCAGTCTGCGCCCAACCATCAGATATGGCCCATAGGCCCTAATGCCATGACTCTTGCTTTGGCCCATAGGGGGCATTGCCATTATTTCAGGGACTGATGGCCCCTTTTTCAACCCCCATTAAATGTTGGACTTAGGCAATTTTGGCCTAATACAGCCAAAATTCATGGCCAGTGATCAATGGGAAGCTTTAGGCCCCTGTTAACCTAAATCCAATGAGGCCAAAAGGGGCCATGTCATGTGGCCCACCTTTCCCAATTTTAGCCACTAATTCTCAGGTGGTAAAAGTGCCATAAAACACCATGGAGCTCTAAATATCCATTATTGGTCCCAAAGTCCATTGGTGGGAAACCAAAGGAAACTTGGGCTTATTTCTCTCATTGGGGAAATGAACTTTGCAAACCCTTTGGACCCAATTACTTCTGGATCGCAAAAATGTTGTATATGTTGCTATACACAGTTATGCACCATTTTCCTGAAGTGATACAATGTGAATACTTTCAAGATATAGTTCTGTCATCTGGAAGCATAAATCAACAAGCCTCATGGCATCTACAAAGGTAAGATTTGATAAAATCAAGCTATAATTCATTTAGATAAACAGCTGGACTTCAAAAAGGTCATTTTAGGAAATCAATCAGCTGTCCCATTCTGATATTGGTATTTGCAATTACACAGTGTTTCCCCAAAGGAATGCTGGAAAGGGATTTTCAAGGAATACTTAAGAGGATGTTATTAAATTCAGTTATCAAGTTGTAAAAGGTCCATGACCTCTCTAAAAAAACTCAAATCATCTATCATGCCTACCTTCAGGAAATATGTATGGCATGGGCCCCTTCTGGTAAATTGGATTTATTAATGTCAGTTTCAAACACACAGTGTTTATTTCTCAATCTGGATAAGGTCTAGTTTCCCAAAGACAGTCAATACAGCTGGTATTTCAACCAGAAAGGATGAGTATGTCAATTACTCTGATATACTTGACACTCTTTCCTCCCCCTAGGACTTCTACCCAATTATTTAATCTACTGGATTAACTTTTTTCTATATTTTTCTCTTTGTCTTGATGGTGAATACTGATACTGTTATTGCAGTAAGTTTGCACCTATTTTCTCACCTGTTGCTAGATGTATGTGCTCATATGCTTTACTAATTCTATTTTTATTTATGAAAGCTTGAATAAAAGATAAAGGACTTTTTTTCTTAGCTTTTCTCCCTTTTATTTATTTCTCATTGCACCCCATCTTTTGCCTTCCTGATTTGTATTGAACAAATATATTATTTCTTATTTCTTTAATTAATTGAAGCTTTGCAAGTGAGCTCCATGATTACCAAGTACCAGGCCACTCTTGCCTCTTAAGAGCCACTGAGGAACTGAATTAATTAGCTCATAGTTGATTCTTTAAATCTTCAATTTTTACTGTTGTGTTCAAAATCATCCCTTGATCAATTATGACACTTATGATTTTTAATGACTTTTCTTCAATCATCTCAATTTTCACCTATTCTTTTACTACAAGAAATTTATCTTTTGTTTATAAATTTCTTTCAATATTTATAAAATTTTCCTTTCTCTTAAAATTGTTTGGCTCACCCTATCTAGTAACTTTAACTCCATTCCATTTTGACTTCAGCCCACAGCTTAATATCTATCTCTAAAATTCACATTTGATTTGTTCTCCAATAATTTTCTTTTTTACCAAAAATTCATTCCATTCAGCTAAAAATTGAATTGGATTTCAACAGTCTGCGTGAATGGAATACTTTGTTGGTTTTTGTTGATTCATTTAATGATATACTTCCAGTATTACGTCATTTCATTGATTTTTGTAAAGAAATATTGATTAAATTCCTCAAAATCAATGTATTTACTGATTGACCTCAAGGAATTATTTACTTCGTCATTTTACCCAAGATATTGATTTTATTTGAATTACATCTTTCCAAATTCAATTTGCCCAAGCTCTTCATATTTCAACCCTTGATTACATATTCATTTCAATTTAGCTTTATTCTCAAAATTCTGCCTGTTCAACTCTTCTTTTTTAAGCTAGAAAAGAGCTCATTCCAGAGCTCAAGCTGTTCTCACTTAAACAACAAGAGAGCCTCTTGAAGGGACCCAAGAAGTTTGTCAATTGAGGGCCCATTTGGACAGGAGACCAATTATGAGAGGAGAAGCATCGTCCACGAAAAAAGGAAGAGGGCTCAGGAGAGAAAGATATTTCTCAGGGTCTGTTTGTACTTTTCCTGGAATCTCAATGGCCCCTTTCAAAGGTTTTTGGGAAGATTTTGAAGAGGAGGAGGATTATTGTGTACAAGAGGAAGGCTCTCAGGCAACTGGATGGTCAGCTCTATCCCAGTATATGAAGAAATTTTGTCATCAGTCTGACCCATCCTTCTTGGCCAACATGCAACAACTATTCAAATCTAAATCTCCACACCTTTTCATCTTTGGACCACTTTTAATTTGAAATGGGAAACTGGTATTGCTACTCTAACCAATTTTCCCTTATTATCCGCGACTTTTTTTATAACTTTCCAATAAGGTTTTATATTCTTATTCTTGAACTTTTTTTGGCATAACTTTAATTTTTGAATAAAGTACTCATTATTAGTATCTCAAATGATATGAGCTAAACAACATGCATATATGCACTGATAATAAAAGTGGATATAGCCAGGGCTCTCAATAATTATTGGGTTCATGGATTTGAAATTAATAAGAATGTGCAGCTTTTGATTGGGAATCTTATGGTTTATTTCATGCAATTTGTTTATTCATTTGTTTCTGAGATAATAAAGATTATATGCTTTTCTATGGCATTCTTACTTATTTAAAGATTACAATTTTAATTCTTATTATCAAGATAACTTATGTAATGTTGTTTGTCACCTTTTTTGATATGTGGTAATATATAAAAGGCTCAAAGTCCCTACCACAAAAAAGATTGCACCCCAATCTGATATAGTAAATTAGGGTATCATCAACTGTCTTACCTCTTCATTAAATATTTTTATTCTTTAAGCTTAATAATTCTAAATATTTTTATTCTTTGAGTTTTCTTTCATGTATGAGCCTCCTTGAAACGTTTTTGGAATTAGTTATATTATTCTCAAAAAATCATTCATCTTCTTGGGCTGGGTTTCTCTATGTAACAAGGTATTCCCTTTCTTTCAGGAGCTTTACTATTTTCTTTTCTTCTTATTCCAGAGGGTTATTTCAAGTGGTGGTTTGTTTCTTTAAGGAATGATATCTTTTTCACTTGAACTATAAGTTTTTATCAAGATTGAAAGGAAATATGTGTTCTCATTCATTCATTCACCTGTTAGGTCTAGCTGGACAGAATTAGGGCCATGTATTGCCTTTATTGTAAAGGGCCAGGAAAAGGAATATTTTACTTACTTTTGCCATTGAGTGTATTAATCTTAGTGATGATGATGGCACTTAGTCTCCTATTTTGGAATCTGCTGGTTTATTACTTTTATCCCATCTTTCTTTTGCATATTTGAAAGAATCTTGCATGCATTTATTTTATTGATGTCTTGCTTTATCCATAATTATTTTAAAACTGATTGCTATTGGATGTATATTAATTGATTCCTTTCAGAGAATGACATAGGGTAGTATTATATTCCAATGTTTTTCCAACATTTCAGGTGTTTCACAAGGTGATGAAAGAATTGATGTCATATATTCCAGTTCAAGAGCTGGTATTGGAGTACACCCATTATGGGGAAGCCTTGAGAGTCTTTGAGCCTTAATCCATAATCACATAATCTTCTGATCATGTCTTCTAGAGGTTGTATCACTCTTGATGCCAATCCATCAGTCTAAGGGTGATAATATGTTTATAATGATACTTTTGTGCCAAAGTTATGGAGATTTTTCCATAAAGCTGGAGTTAATTTTGGATCTCTATGACTTAGGATATTCTGAAAAAAACCTCAATGGCTGATAACTCTAGTCAGTATAGTTATGGCCATGTCCATATATGTGTCATTCTTATAATGTTTCAAGAAAATAGGGGGTTTCCTGTACCTATCAACTAACACTAGGCATTCATTGAAGCTTCTATCTCCTCTTGTGGGTGGAGCTGTTACCCAATACATACAAACTATTTCACATGGGGATTTTGGTTCTTGGATTAGAAACAACACTATCATGCTATTCATGTTTTATAGTGTTTATTAAATCTCTATCTTTTATTATCATAACACAAGTGCATTTTGTTACTTGATAAAGGATTGCATCAAAAAGGTGGAATATTCCTTCATCATAATATATATTCCATAATTTAGAATATAATGATGGGTTTTACAGTGTTTCATCAAGCATTGAAAGAAGATGTGGAAAAGCCAGTTCACCTTATAGCTCTTATTAAATTAGTTAAAGAATTCTTTACCAATCTATGTGACACATATTCCCTCCATATTATTTTCTTCCTTTCATACCCATTCTGGGCTCTCAGGTGTGTTTTCTAAGGACCATATTCTATACCCATATGCATCATGATCAATATTTCCAGATTTTTGGACTATATTCATATTCTATCTTCAATCCTTGATGAAAGAAATTCATCTCAACATATGTCTATCTGGTGTCTTCATTTTTGTTAATGATTTTACAGAATTATAGTCTGTAATGGAATCAGAGACTGTTCCATATAAAAAATAGTGTATTTTTTCTAGAGCTCATACTAATTGAAAAAATTTCATTTGACGCGCTCCATACTTTTAGTCTTATGGCTTAATTTGTGTGGAGATAAATAAAATAGCTTCTTCAACAGGTTTATCATTTTTAGTTTCTCTTTGGTGTAGTGCAGAAGCTAATCATTCTCCACACGCATCACTTTACAGTTTGAAAGGAAAATCACAATCTGGAATTAAAACAAAATAGCCATTTCTGATGGCATTTTTTCAGTTACTCATATTCTTTGACCATTTATTCAATAACTTAATAGACTTTTTGTTGATCAAAAGGTTTACATAGATATTTTGAATTTTTTTACAAGTACTTTATATGTTTCCTGTAATATCCAGAAGATCCTAGGCATTATTGCATTTCTTTATTATTTTAGGGAATTGGCTTCAGTAGTACTGCTTCTACTTTGTTTTATTTACGCCAAACTTAGTCCTGATACAACATGTCCCAGTTCCTTTAGTTAACTATATGCCAAATGACATTTTTCCCAGGATATTTGCATGATTACTTGGACTATTTTTGGTAAGACCCTTGCAAGTATTTTCTGGTGGTTCTCTCAGGTGTCTTCACAAGCTATAATGTGATCAATGTAGATGATAAGCAATTCTTCTGATATTTCTTCAGGGAATATGGTATTCCTCTTTCATTGATAATTGAATGTGGCATTTTATATACTAAAAGGCATTATTAGGTATTGATATATGCCAAAGTAGACTATTATCCTTGATAGCTTTCTGCTATTATCTTTCAAAAAATTATGGTGAAAAAAATTCAGAGAATCCATAGCTGTCATGAGCTCATCCTGTGACAATGGTGTTAATGTCTCATATATTCTAGGTATTGGATATCTATCAGTTATGGTATAGGTGTTTAAAGATCTGAAATTTCATACCATTATTCCAGGCTATAATAGCAGGTGTAGTAACCTCTACATTTTCATTATCTCCTACGTTTCTCAAAACCCCTAGGTCCATCAATTCTTTAATGTGTACCTCTAAGGCTTCATTCACGTTTGTTCTAGCTGGATAGGATGGTCTTCTTAACGGGGGGATAAAGGTTTCCTAACTTTATAGTAATTTCCAGGTCATGTGCAATAATAGAACCAACTGGTTCCTTTGCAGTTTCAAATGCACTTTTGTATTTATATAAGAGATTGATCAATTTTTTTTCAATTTTTCTGTCAATTTGTCATTGAAGTCTGCCTCTATTAGTTGTTCACTTATGAATAAGTTTATTTCTGGAATTGTATGTTCATTCTTTTTAACAGTAATTTATTTTTTGTTATTTGAGAAACAAAATCCCTGTCTTTTATTGTCCTCTATGGAAACAAGCTATCTTTTTGGGTAGAGGTATCTATGCAATAGCTTGAGAAGTAATCATTTGCAACTATTGAATGGTAACTGGTACAGTTGTCCATTACTAAAAATTAAACTTCAATTCTAAAAAATTGAGAAGGATGTGAAAAAAATCATGTTAATCCAATTGTTCCAAGAGGCTTCTTGCTTTCACTTGCACTACCAAACTTAACCCCTTGTATTGGTATGCAATTGTCTTCCAAATCTGTTATAAGTATTTCTCAATAGTTTTTCCCAAAACGAGTTCAGTATGCTCCTGTGTCCAAATTTATTTTTTCCTCTTGGTTGTTTGACATAACAATACTTATGCTTTATTTTCCAGCTATATAGCCTATTCCTTTTTCAGGTTTGGTTCTATGAAATTTGGAATCTTGTATATTTTTAAGGAATGTATCTAATTTTCGAACTTGTGTTAAATTGGATTTGGCATCTAGTACTTGATATATTTAAACTGTATTATTCATTTGGAAATTAATTATATCTATTTCATCAGTTTCAAATGTATCTGATTCTTCATTTTCTCTTTCAAAATCACACTATTCATATTTTTCATTGTGGCCTTCTGTTTCTAAAATTTTAGTAATTCTTTCCTTCTAGAGACAATAATTTTCTGAGTGGCCAATACTACAACACTTGTGCCATTTTGGTTTCTTATAAGTGTTATTGGATTTTAAAGGTTCTTTTGGTTTATATTCTTGAAGAAAATAGTTGTTTGGGATTTTTATGTCCAAAACTTTCCATTTTCTGCCAACATTAACTCTTGTCACTATGTCTTCTAGTGCATTAATGCAATATTCTGTGGTGCATGGCTCTATGACCCTGCTTATTGAGGCATGTCCTGATTCTCCCCAATATTTCTGTATTATTTTTATGCGCACCATTTTTTGTGATATTTTTGGATATAAGGTATTTAATCTATCAACTTGTTTTAGGAGCTAAGTCAAATGCTTGCGCCTTTCTCAATCAAAGAGGGACTTTTCAGATTAATTATCCATTTTGAATGGCCAGACCTCATTTTACCACTTTCTGATTATATCTCTTTTCCACCAGGGCCAATATTCTTTATTTCCCTGTCTTATGCCATAATCCATCTTTGGGAATATTTTTCAAAGAATTGTTTCAATCTTACTGCTATTCATTCAGCTGATATGGAATAATCCTCTTGAAACATTTCAATTGTTTTAATAAATGAAATATGGTCATATTCATATTATCCTTGGAATGTTTGCCATTCTTTAATTGGAGTTTCCTCCTCAATTAGTATATTATTGTCTTGTGGTCTTGAATCTTGAATAATGGGATTTTCTATTCGCTCTTTTGGCTTAATAGTACTTCTTATATTGGAAAATGGGGTTGATGACTTTGGCATATTTAAGTTAGCCTCATTTATTTTATCAATTCTCTCACTGATAATTCTAGTTTCACCTTGAATTTTATCTTCAATATTTACCCTTTCTTCATCACTTTTATCTAAATATTTCAGAAGGAGGTGTTGATGGAATGAAGTATTTTCTTCAAATATTTCTACAGAAATTAAAAGTTTGTTTAATTATTCTGTTAAATGGTCAATTTTTTGGTCATAATTATTTCTGAAATACTTTCTTTTACATCCTTTATTTACTTATACAACTCTGGTTGTCCTTGTATTAATGTTTGGGTATTGTTTTCATTTTTCACAACACTTTTTTTGGGTCTCCATAGAGCTTCTCAAGCAGGTACTTAAAAATATCATAGTTGATAGCTTTTGGCTGGTGAGAGGATATTTTTGGTGTAGCAATGTGAGAGGCGCTCCAAGTGCTGGCAATCAGATAAGGACATAATTTACATTATAACCTTTTTTAGTGTGCACTTGGGATGGTGTTTGTTCTGGCTTTTCAACATTTTTTATGAGAGCTCTTTTCTAGTGGGTATTGTCAAATGAAGCTTATATGATGTCATTGAGATAATTTTTTTGGTGAAAGTTTCCTTTTCTCAAGAAAGTGGAGAAAATAAAGCTTCTGACAATTGAAATTTCTTCTAGTCATATGATACTTTGAGAGAATTTGGCAAGTGAAATTTTCCTTTTTTCAGAGAAAGTGGAGAAGATACAGTTTTGGGAAATTGCCATTAATTCTAGTGTTTTGATACTTTGAGATAATTTTACTTGTGATGTTATTTCTTGGGAGTGGAAAAGGTGGGAAAAATACAGAATTTGTTGTTGAGATTACTGCCATTAAATTTCAAAAAAATGCTGGGGAAAGTATTAGTTTTAACTTCTCTAGCTCTTTTATTACCAATTCTTATTTTGATACACAGCCTTGAGATAATTTTCATGGTGATTTTATTTTAGGATTGCATCATTTCATGGGTATATTTCATTATTTTCTTAAATTTAAGATATTTTATTAATAAGAATCATTTTTTCTTGGAATATATGTTGTGATTTTCATTCATAGCCTTGAGGTATTATTTAATTTAATCAAGGTTAAAAAAATAAATTTCTGATGTTGTGATCCATCTGCACATAGCTGTATTGAGATTAAATCATTTTAATTGCATAATTTGTTCTTGATTATGAAATAAGGTAGTTAAATTGTGTGGTACTGCACTATTTGTATTGGAATAAGCTTTCATAAGAGTATGTGCTTGAATTTTTTCATATATTTGTGGGGCTAAAGCTTTTATAATGCGGAGAAACTGTGTGATGTTTTTACTGTTTCCATAAAACCTTGAGGCTTTGTATTGTATATCCCCACATGAAACTTGTCCCTGTAACACTCAAATATGGCATGCAAATTTGTTTTTTGTTGGGTAAACCATTAAGATTTAGTTTTGTTAAGTAATTCTTTGTTTTCTTCTCAAAAATTCATGATTCCTCTAAAATTGTGATCCTTTGAGATATGACCACATATCAAAAAAGGTCACAAGAAAAACTTTACAGTAATTATTCCTCCAAATAATTATCCTAAAATAAGTAAAAATACCATAAAAAAGCATAAATTCTCAATTAACTTAGAATCTTATGAATAAACATGTGAAATAAATTATACCATTAGATTCCCCATGATAAAACACACATATATAATTCTTATTGCATATCTTCAAAGTCAATAACCAATGAGTAATAAGCTCAAAATTCCATAAAAAGACATAAATTTTTATTTATCTCAGAAACCAATGAAACAACATGTGAAATGAATTGCACCATTGGAGTCTCCATGAACCAATAAAAATAGAATTTCTTTATGAAAGTTCTCTAAAGTTAATACTTAAGGAATTAAGCTAAATACATGCACTTTTCTGGTCAGTGCATACATTCATGTTTTTTGACCAATATCTCTTGAAATATACATTATAAAGGGGTTCAAAGTTAAAATAAATTTGATATTCAGGCTCTACTAGTACATATGTGAATAAATATGTATTTTCAATCATAATATTCAAGGTAAAACTCCCTGAAATCATGTTTTGAAGTTTAAAATATTGAATTTGAACACAAAAGATGAGATACAAGAATAATCATCAAAAACAAAATTTTGATGATTTAATAAAATACTCTTGGCAATTTAATAATGAAACTTCAAAACATCATAATTCACTCTTTTACTGGCTTTAACGTGTATAACTTAACAGTTTTTAATGATCAAAGTTTAAGCTTAAATTTGATCATTTATGATCACTCACTGTAATCTTATTTTATGTTTAACAGTTATATAGGTGATACAATTGGTTAAAATTATTATATTATGATTGATACAAATAAAATACACAAACTTTGGGCTTCTCCCAAGCCTATGATTCCATCAAACCTAGAGTTATAGTGATAACTCTAAATAATGGCGTAATAATGAGATAATATGGTTTGATCATGATGTAAGCATCACTAAAACTTGGAAGACTGATTAATTACACTGGATATAATCATCAAACGTCTACTAGAAACCTACTGGACTCTAGAAGGGAGGGTGTTAGTATAAAAAGAGCCCTTTTGTCAGGGTGAGTCTATGATAAAGGTGTATATAAGTATTTACAAGCTTTAACTATGACTGTGACACGGTAAAAATGGTTTTAAAAGATGATGGATTTGATAATAAATGATTAATTTAAGATATTAAGGGCTTTACTATAGAGATATAGTGGTGGTGAGCACTGTTGAAAGCCCTGGGTGCAACTTTTACCTGTTGGGTTACAATAATAAAAGCTACAATACTTAAATTTAAAGTATACCTGATTATTTTCCAAGAGTATAACTGTTTTGGACAGTTGTACTATGTAGGAATTCAAGAGCAGAATGGGGAGACAAATTCTGGCTGTGAAAAGCCTCCTTTTTATGCTGAAATGGGTTGGAAAGGGTGCTAGACCTTTCCACGTAGAGGAAGTGAAGATTTTCCCACTTTCTAGTACTGGCTTGTGGTTTGCAAAAAGCCTGTATAACCTGTATTGGGCTCAGATGTGGTTTTGAAACCACATCTGGGCAGTTTTCACCAATACAGGGTGAAAATTTTCATCTGGGGGCCTCACAGCCTGATTCTGACGTGTATGACGCGTAGAATGCTGTACAGAAACTGTATGGGACCCCAGTATTGACTGAAATATGAGGTATTGAAGTAAAAACATGCTTCTTTGTCTATTTGACACCTCATATTAATGATTATGGGATATTATCCCATGGTAAGGCTGTATATGACAGCAGGTGGGATTTTAACCTTAAACCAGCCATAGCTTTGTCAACTCTTGAGATATCAACCTCAAAATTGGTTCTGTGTGTAGCCCTGTATATGCTCTACACAATGGTACCTCATTTGATATGGGTATCATTAAATATGGCAAAGGTATCCCATGTACAAGATTTTGTACATTTGCATGTTTTGGGCAAAAAGCTGTATTGAGCTTGTTTGCCCCATAGCTTCTTGAGATTTGGGAAAATGGATGACACCATCAGATAGCCCTGATTGTTCTCTTTCCAAAAAGGCCCCACTTCAGGTATCCCACACTAAAACTGTAGAAGTTAGATGAGAGGTGAATGTTTTGTTCACCCTTATTTGGCCTGAAATTGACCATAACTCCAGTAATATTGGTGCTAGCTCAGTTTGGCTTGTACCATTGGATAGCCCTGGCTTAGAGCTTCATTTTGAGTACCCATTTGATGGGGTTAAGCCTCTCCTTCTAGATTTTAGATGAGAGGTGAAAATTAAGGTTTATGCTCAGCAATAACTTTGAGCAGGAATAACTTTGTTACTTCTAGTCCTATGGTGATGGGACTTATATTTTCAGGAAGAGGTGAGTTTCCTCTTTCTTTTGATACCTTTTGAGCTGATTTGGCTCAGCTCCATGTTTTGGTGGTATCTTGGCTGTACCATTGGTTTATGGTATTTTGGCTGTCATGCTTGTGCTCTGGTTTTGAGTCACAGGCTGACGCCTTTTTACTCTATTTCCCTGTAAGCCTGTGACTCAAACCAGAGCACAAGCATGACAACCAAATAATATAAATCAATGGTAAATCAAACATACCACCAAAGCATGGAGCTAAGCCTAACCAGCTCAAAAGGTATCAAAAGAAAGAGGAAACTCACCACTATCCAAATATACCAGTGCCATCATCATAGGAAAAATCATCACAAAGTGTTCCTTCTCAAATTTGTTGCTGAGCACAAACCTTAATTTTCACCTCTTATCTGAAATCCAGAAGATGAGGCTTAACACCATCAAATTGTTATTCACAATGAAGCTTCAAGTCAGGGCTATCCAATGGTACTAGCCAAATTGAGCTGAACCCAGAAATACAAAGGTTATGGCCAAAATAAGTCCAAATAAGGGTGAATAAAACTTTCAGCTCTCATCTTTCTTCTACAGTTTTAGTGTGCAATAATTCAAGTTGGGTTTTTTTTGAAAGAGCACAATCAGCAGTGCCTGATGTAGCCATCCATTTCCCCACATCTTATCTATAAAAAAGGTGATGGAGCAAACAAGCTCCATACAGCTCTAAGAAAAATCATATATATGTACAAAACATCTTCTACATGGCATAACTTTGCCATATTTAATTATAACCATATCAAGTGAGGTACCATTGTGTAGAAATCACCCATGGCTACACAATGAACCAATGTTCAGCTTGATATCTCAAAAAATTACTGAGTTATAGCAGTTTTAAGTTTAAAATACCACAATTGGGCCAATTGACCTTTTCTGTGAGATAGTATCCCACAACTCTGATTATAAGGTGTCAAACAGACAGAGAAGCTTGTTTATACTTCAATACCTCATTTGTTGGTCAATACTGGGGTCACCTACAGGTTCTGTACAGCATTCTACACATAATACATGTCAGAAGAGGGCAGTGTGGTCCCCAAATAGAAAGTTTCACCCTGCATTGGTGAAACCTGCCCAGATGTGGTTTCAAAACCTTATCTGACCCCAATAAAGGCTATAAAGCCATTTAGAAAACCACAAGAAAGTCCTTTGTAGTGAGAAATCTCCACTTACTCTACATGGAAAGGTCTAGCACACTTTTTCACCCAATTTTAGGATAAAAAGGGGCTTTTTCTCCACCAGCAAAGGTTTCCTCATCCTGTTCTTAAATTCTTATGTAGTACAAATGTCAAAAACAGCTATAATATTTCAGAAAAAGTCAGGTATACTTTAAACTTAAGTGTTGTAGCCTTTATTATTGTAACCCAACAGGTAAAACTGCAACCAGGGCTTTCAGCAGCGCTCACCACCACTGATTTTATTAGTAAAGCCCTTTATATCTTTAAAACAAAATCTTTTTTAATAATTCTTATCCATGTCACAGTCATACTTAAAGATGTATATACCTTTATTACCACTTTATCATAGACTCAGCCTGATATTCCCCCTCAGACGCATCAAAAACAATAAAACATTAAATAAAAAGGTCAACTCTTTCTTCTTCATATATAAATAGTTTGTTTTATCAAAGACCAATTGTAATCTTTACTATAATAATAAAGCTTGAAATTATTACTCCATTTGTTTCTTTGTTTTTGTTATATCTCTCTATAAATCTTATTCCCATGTAAAATTAGGGGGTGTCAAAGTTACCAAATCCCACACTCAAAATACCAAGTTTGTTTTTGCCAAAATCCTGCATTAATCTTTTTGAGATTTCAGAAATCCCACACCTCAAGAGTTGTGGTATCTAACGTACAAAAACCCAGGTTTTTTGGTACCAAATCCCATGGTTAAATACCAAAATCCCACCGTTAGCTTTCCATAAAGGCACATGTTTAAAACACACAACTCAGTAAGGGCATGTTCAATTGCATAAAATCTGAATACACTCATCATTTATTAAAGTATTTGAATCTAAATTGCATTTAATACAGGCCTTTTCTTCATTTACCATGCCAAAGGCATCGCAAAGGCTCCCTTTACTTCAAACATTAAACTCACTGCAGCTCATTGATGCCCTCAAATATGATAGTGATTCTGATATCCAGGAAGATATAATCTTATTTGATACGATAACCTTGCAAAGATACATCAATCCTTGTAGAAGATATCCATCACATTACATGTATACAATGAATGATTTACAAAAATTATCATCTGAAATGTTTTGGCAGCTATGTAGGACCACACATAAATCATTTAAAAAACTGGTTGCACCAATTCAAGCTGATAAAACATTTCAAAACTCATCACAAAACAAACAACGCAATCCTGCCATCCAATTGGCTGTGGCATTATCAAGGCTAGGATCAAATGGAAATGGGGCTGCTTTCAGAAAGATTGGAATGTTGTTTGGAATTAGCCATGGGGCTATTGTGTTGTATACTCAAAGAGTCATCCAGATATTAATGAAGTTGAAGCGCAAAGTGATTGTGTGGCCAACAATAGAACAACAAAGAGAGATGTCTCAAGTAATGCAAGCAGAAGGCTTCCCTGGGTGCATTGGGTTTATTGATGGGAGTCTCATACCATTATCACAACGTCCTCCCAATGATGGTGAAGCCTATTTTGATCACAAAAAAAGGTAAGCTGTTGAATATTTATTCTTTATTTCAATCTTACTGATGTTTTACATATAAGGTATTCTATCTCAATACAACTGGTTTTTGATATCAACAAACAGTTCACTGCTCTACATGTTGGCTGTACTGGGTTACTTCATGATTTGAATTTCTATCAACATATGAAAATAGCAAAAACACCTCAAGATTTTTATGAAAAGGATCAGTACTTACTCGCAGATTTGGCATATGCCAGCTCTCCTTGGATTGTTCCAGCATATAAGGGAATTGTAGCACAGAATGAAGACAACCATTCTTTCAATTACTGTCTAGCAAAATCAAGGGTCAGAATCAAGCATGCAATTGGAATTTTGAAGGGCCGGTGGTTTTCTCTAAGGGAAATGCAAAATCAAATGAGGGATGCTCACAAAAACCAATATTTTGTTAATTGGGTCGTTTCTTGCACAATCTTACATAATATGTTAGCACAAATTGGCAATGAATGGTTTTATCTATATGAGGATGATGATTCACCACATGCGGAAAATCTGGCCAACAACGACATTGGGGAAGATGGCAAATATGCATGAAAAAATTAAACCAATCACTTTGGCATGAAAAAATAGTCAATTGTAAATTTCATCAGGACCATTGATTTATACACGTAATTTAATGGCATACAACAGAGTGGAGATGTTATTAATAAAATAAAACTATTTACAATTAATATTTTTTAGTTCTTTTTTGGTCCTGCATATTTTTTTCACAGTACCCATTGACTCTTGAATTAATTGCAGTGGGAGTCATTTTCAAGAATTTGTCACCTACATTAAATAATTTATGGTTTATTTGAAAAGAAAATCCAAAATGAGTTATTTCGTCATGATTGATAATTTGTGGAGGTGGTTTTGTTGTATGATGAACCATTGTTGATGTCTTCCAAAGAATCTCCATGATGCCAGGTTTTTTTGAAAAATTGATCTCCATTTTCAATTCAGGGAAGTGCAAGCCATGTCCAGAGGGGGTGAAGACAGTTGGAAGTGGATGGAAATCTTTTTTTGATACAAATGAAAATATACTATAAGTCCAGGCATTGAGATCATTCAAATCTTGGTGCGGTTTATTGAAAAATCCATCTTGGGTGACAATGACATTGGTAAATGATTTGAATTCTTTCTTGGGATTGGCAGAGGTCCATTCAAGTTGACTGAAATTGGGTAATTTGGCTGCCTCCATTAATGACTTATTTTCTTGTGAAGTTAATTGTGAGAAATGAGAGATTCTGGAGTAAATGAATTCGTCATACTTTTGAAGTTTTGTCCATTGCATATTATCCAATTCACTTTGATGAGGAGATAAACCAGCCTTTCTGGAGTAAACACCTAAAAGGTTTGATAAGAATTAGTAATTATTCAAGTTATAAGTTTAAAAATTCACACACCTGCAGATTTGCCAGCATCATATCCAGAACAAACGCCAATACCTTTCATAATGGCACCTAGGAGTTGTTTATTTGTTTTAATTTCTTGGCAATTTTGAGATAAGGACAACAATGTAATTATAAGGTCTTTTAGTATTTGAGAGTGGCCTGAGGAAACATCAAAAGGGGTGATTTCATAAATGCAGACAGGTAGATATGGCTTTTGTCTTTTATCAATGATTACATAAGGGTGGGGTAAAGTATTGATTGGTGGAAGTTTTAACCATGAGGCATTGGCTGCTTTCTTGTCAATTGAAATGGTGGAAAACTTCTTATATGCTGAGGTTGAATTTCCAAGCTGCAACATGATTTGTTTTGAATCATGAATATGTTGTCTTTGGCTTTGGGTGAGTTTCCTTTTATTATTGGTTGGGTTATTATTATCCTCATGATGTGCTATCTTTGGTTTAGTCCTAACCATGACATCAATAGGAGGAACAATGGTTGCATCATCTTTCAATTCATTCTTATGATGTACTGACACTGGTTTAGTCCTAACCATGACATCATCAGAAGAATTTGAAGAATGACAGGGAGTGGGAGCATTTTTTTGAATTTTAATGATGATGGAAAGGGGCAGAAAGGGAATGACATTGCAAAAAATATCCTTATAATATTAAGAAATGATAAAAAACCAGTACAAAACAATTAAGAAAATGATCAGCATGATCATTTAGGGCAATTATTGGAAAAAGAGGTTAATAAACAAAAAACATAAGTCAGTAAGCATGATGATGTAAGAATAAAATCACAAAAAATCAACAGATATCATGATCATTAATCATCTGTGTTAACTGAGTACAATGGGAATTGTTGCCTTCTGGTGTAAAGGGTTAACTCTAATGCTGATGAACCAAGTGGGGTGTGCAATTAGGATTAGTCTGAGACGTAAGAAAATGCAGTCGTTACTGCAACATGCAAATAGTTTGCATCCGGGTTGGGAGTATATAGCATGTCAACTGGATACATTCTGGCAGGAAGTTCTAAAGACATAAAAAAAAGCAAAGTGGGTGATGAATGTTCAAAACTTCATCATTGGAAATGATGAAGCACATTGGATTTACACTAACTATGCCGGAGAACTAGCCCGCTGAGATTGCGCATTTGACGCCAGTTGCTTGAGAGTGCCTCTGGGCCTAAATTTTCCTTTGACCTGACAGGGCCAATAGATGCCAGCAGTAGGAGCTTGTGAACAACAAAATGAACAGATTGACGGAGTTGACCAAAGGTTTTCCAACTAATGGATCAACCTCACCGTTCTCTGCTGGAACCAACGGTGGCTGAATTCCAGGTGTTGTACATGCACAAGAGGCTGGTTGGATAGATGGGGCAGGTAATCCAGTAGGAGCAGCTTGAGCAGACCAATTATTTGAGGAACCAGACGTGGAGTTTGACTACGGCCATTACTTTGCGTATGGCTACGACCATTGGGTCAATTGTTAGTACTAACAGCGCTCGGGTTACTACCACCTCCTACCACTTGTGCCATCGCCTCGGCAGGAGACGTGGCACAAGAAATGGAGGCCCCCACCAATGAATTCTACAAGGAGGGGCATGGAGCAAGTCCTGAATTAGGATCACCAAAATACTCGGCTAACTTAGGATGCTTCATAGTTGCACAAGAGATTAGAAGCCGACAAATAGGCCGGAAACTTGCAATATCCTACGGTATCTAACCACCAAAAATTTAATGTTCAAGATATTGACAATGGCAATGATGAGGCAGTTTAGATTTACCTTAACTCATCCCTGCAAGAAATCTGGCCTTAATGTGCGCTTGTGAGCTTCACAAATTATCATAGCGGCGTAACCAGCAAGAGCACGGTCGGTCATATACAAGATTGCTGTCTTTGATGAAGTGCAATCTTGAAATTGCGTCGAAGAACCCACCGCATCCCCTGCGCTTACGCCTATTTCGTCAGCAACTCTGGCTGCCACCGACATTGCTGCAACACAACGATATGATTACTTCGAGAATTCAAACGTACTGTAAATATCATTTTCTTAACTTGATTGCGGTTCTCACTCGAGTTATTTCTAGGGGATAAGGTAATTACAAGGCACTAGGCATTTGAACGTCCTTAGCTCACCTCAGCAAAGTAGGCCTGTGACCCTGCAAGAGACCTCTAGAACCTGACTCATTCCAAATGACGACAAGAGCACAATATCCCAGCATAATGAGAATAATGCGGATCGGCGGTGTGAAAGAGAATTTTGACATGATCGAGAGGAGAGACAAAGGTCTTAGCCGGACATCCGGCGATGCCACCGGCAAACCCCAATTTGATATGGCTGGGAGGCTTTCGAATTGAGACTGATTGGATGATCGGATGGTAATGATTCCAGTCTGACAGCTGATAGGCTGATTGGATTGATTTGATATTGGATCAGCAAAGCCAAGCTTGGAGAAGGGGAACCCATGAATTGCGCTTGAGTCAAAGTTTTCCAGGCACACGAATAAATAGAAATGGGACCCAATTCATACCTTCAGGTATCATATTGCCATCGTAACCATCATCACATGCCATCATCTTTTGCGCCACTTGCAAAAGATCTTTCTTTTTCCTCACCTCCCGGTTCTCACGTTCGGTCATGACTACCCCCTGACATCAGATTCTTCATTGACAGTCTCTTGCTTCAGTAGTTCGATTTGCTGTATTTCCCGCTTGCCCAAGTATTCATGCCTAGCTCTAGTTGGTACCTCTGGCATAGCCTTCTGGCGGGCCCGTTCATGGTTTTCTAAATTGAACCATCAAATTTGATCACGTCCATATTGGCCGTTTTGGATTATGGTCAATAAGCCCTTGATGCGCCGCCTTATTACAAACACCGCTCGTGATCGGCCTCTTCCAAATCAAGACGTGCTTGCCACAAAACATTGGTCTGTCATGGAGGTGTTGTTTTGGAAGGTGTACCTGTTGAATCCAGAGAAACACATTTACAGACTCACCTCGGACCTATTAGAAATCTATAACCTTGGTCCACAAAACGGAAACTGCAGAGGTAAGCCGGGTTGTGTTGTAAGGAGTTTGATTGAGAGTGAAATCGATCCAAGAGTAAATAACACTGAATTAACACACAGATAGAAAGGAATCAAACGCGGACGATTGCGCAAGAAAGCGTCAAAACTTTTTTTTATCGGCCTAAAAAATCCTCGTGGCCAGAAGTGGGAGGAAATCAAGCGATCAAAACAGAAAAAATATCAAAACAATGGATGATCTTTGTCTACCAAGAAAAGACAATTTAAAAAAATTAAAGAAAAACCAACCCACCCCCAAAAAAAGAATCAAAGGGCAAAGAAATGAAAACCAAATTAAATATAAAAAATTCAAAGAAAATACCACCCACCGCAAAAAAAAATAAAAATGCGAGAGAAATGACATTGAAGTTCAATTGAAAAAAAAGGAAAGAAAATGAAACCAACCCAAAAAAAAAGTAAAAAGCCAAAGACATTAAAAAAACATGAAATTTAAAAAAATTAAAGAAAATTACACCCACCGCCAAAAAAAAGAACATCGCGAGAGAAATAAAAATCAAATGCAATTGAAAAAATTTAAGGAAAATTAAACCAAACCAAAAAAAAAACCAAAGACATAAAAATGTCTTGAAATTTACAAACTTTAATGAAGATTCAAGCCACCCCAAAAAAAGAGAGAAAAGGCAAAGAAATAAAAATAAAAAGAAATTGGAAAAATTTAAAGAAAATTCAACCAACCCAAAAAAATAAAAATAACGGGAAATTTGAAAGAATTGCAGAAATGTCAACCCACCCCAAAAAAAAGGAAAAAGCCAAAGAAATAAAAATGAAATGCAATTAAAAAAATTCAAAGAAAATTCAACCAACCCAAAGAAATAAAAAGCCATTATAATAAAGTGAGACAATTCAAACCAACGTGCAAACCCAAATACCAAATGTCAAATTGGCAAACACCTGTATCAAAATCACATCAAACACAATTAAAAGCAAAATAAATTAGATAAACAAAATGGATAATGAGAATATGATAAAAGAAATCTACATAAGGAAATGTCCAAAAAAAGAAAATATGACATACCAAAATCATCAAAACATCCAGCAAAACAAAGCAAATGGAATAGTCAAATAAATCATACTTACAGAAAATGAGACAAATAACGGAAAAAAAGCCAAGGCACAATCCACCCTTATTTGGCAGAAATTCACCACAAAATTGAAATGTCAAACACACCTTCAAATTCCATTAGTTTTAATGTAGTCATGGATTCTTGGCACATAACATCATGATGCCAAACTTGCACAAATTTTCAATTTTGTCATACATTGCAGTCCTCTTTCAAAACATAAGATAATTTCCCAATAAACATCAATTGTAAATGACAAATCACCATGTATCAAATGATCACATGACATATATTTAATATGTTATTTTTTATTGATCAATGTCAAAATTTGTTCCAGCTTTGCAATTGGCCTGCTTGATGACAATGCCGCTATAGTGAGATCCATCTGGCATTGCTTTTCCTTAAGTTCACATTCCCGATTCCACTTTTCTTTTTCAAATTCATGATTCTTTGCATGTTGCTTCTCATCAAACTCCATTTGCTTTTGTAACTTGACTTCTTCAAACCGTTGTTTTTCCATGTTGCACACTTTCTCTTCATTCCACCTCTCCCTGTCCCACTCCAAACGTGCATTATCACTGATTTCACGGGCTAATCAGCATGAATTTAGTCAGTAAGATTCATCATAGTAACCATAATTGCAAATCATACCTTTGTTTGGTGATTCAAGTAAATTTGTATAGGTAGGTGCAAACATATCCAGCGACCTTTTCCTAGAACCACTCTTGTCATTCAAGTTGGGTGTCATGGCTTGATTACGCTTTTGTGTTGAATGCGTTATGGATTTACTTTGCTGGTCAAAGGAGAAATAATCAATATTGGAGTGAATAAATATCACTCTCAAATGTACTTACCAAATCATCTTGAAGGTTTTGCACTGGAACCAAGTTATCATCATTATTAAGCAAAGGATCCGGATTGTGAGGTGAATCCAAGCGATTATTCTCCTTTGAAAAGCAAATGAGCTTTAATTATCCAAGGTAAAAAAAGGAAGAGATGATAACTTACCTTATCAATAAAAACATCATCATCACCATTGAAACTGCCTTTTTCTTGCGAATCATAGCTTGCAATGGGAGTGAAATTGGGCTTTTGGCCAAAGAGCACATCCATTTCCACATAGCAAGGACACATACTTTCGAGCTTTTTACTAATTGGTTTTATTCCTTTACTCTCATCTTCTTTTGTTATTCCAGCCCCAGTTAAATTTTCAAATCTTTTTGCTGCCATATATTTCTTTTTATATGTTCACCATCAATCTCTGATGCTGCTTGAAATAAGGTTTAGGCAATTTTGTGATTTTTTGTTGACCTCAATGGCCATAAGTTGAAACCCATGCTACTTTGAGGAAGGAGGTATTCCAATAGTTGTTGAACCACTAGTACCAAAACATGACTCAAAATTGGATCTGACTGAAAGCCAATTAATTATGATTAAATAATCTGTACGTATTAAGTGACCTGATGGATGAGGCAGGCCAGAGGTGATCTTCATATCTTTCTTGATTTGTCTTGCTTTGGATCAAGGCATTATTATATGGATGAAGAAGTATAAATTGACTGTAAGCTGTTTGGTCAGATTGTCCAAAATGGAGTGTAGAAGAATATGTTGTACAGGTATGAATTGTGAGTACTCATTTGGGTTAGGTTTCAAGCTGAAATCCCAGATGCATGGGATTTGGTCAAAATACCAGGGGACTCAGTTAAAATGCCATGGGATTTCCACATAAAAAACCTGGGATTTAGTGTTGGGATTTGGTGACTTTGACACCCCCTATTAAGAATGTTTGTAATTTCCCTTATTTTATCTTGTAAATACAGTTTGAATAGGTTTTATTTCCATTTTTTGGTATAAAATATTTCAAAATTCTTATATTAAAAGTTAAAAGTAGGTTATTTCCTCTTTCATAATAATTCCTCTCTATTATTACTTGTAATAATTATTTTATTAATATAAATGGTATTTAAATTGATATAGAACATTAATATTCGTAATCCTATTGTTATTAATTGTTTTTTATTACTCAAAAGAAAACATTTTGCACCTTATCATTTGTTGGTAGTAAAAATAAGAGCTTTAAATTTATTAATTATTATATATTAATATATTTATTTTTGTTAGATTATAATTTAGTAATATAAATTATATTACTATATTTGTTTAATAATATAATGATTTTACACCATGATTGTAATGATACTTTGTTATTCTAATTATTATTTCTTTTATTCATCCAATAAGGACATTCATAATGCAATAAGTGAAATATTTGTAATATTGACTTATTGTTTCATAGTCAAACCTTACATTTGGGGGCCTGGCTGTGATTTTTACTTAAAGACCTTTAAGAAAGCTTCATTATGGGTTTTCCCAAGAATAAATTATTCTTATAACTGTAAAATTATAAAATAATTTTTTATTCATTTATTTTAAGACCTATTGAGTCATTTGGAAAGCAATTGTACTGCTTTACACGTGGTTTTTCACATCCTGAGTATTGCAAGAACTTTCTTTGAGTGACTCTAGTGATTAAAAAAGATATTTATAAATTAAAAATAAATTTGTATTATAAATTAATCTTAAAAATAATCATCTTAATGTTCTTGTATTATTTAAAAACAAAAATAAAAAATGATAAAGAATATGAAAAAACCAATAAGAAAAGTTATTTTTATTCTTTTATTTCATTCATTTTATTCATTCAAAAGATATTTAGGAAATTATTACATGGAAATTGTGATATCTTACCAAAAAATAACACTTTTAAGAAAAAACTTCTATTTATTTGTGTTTTTAGTGTTTGCAGACAACCCAGCAGAGGATAATAAAACCACTGTTGAGAGATTGGTGGAAGAAACTTGTCCAAGTTCTCCAACACCAATTGTAAATAAAAAAGGAAGCTAAGATATTAGTATTTTCAGGACCCACTGTTCAGGACTCTTAAGGTAAGTACCTTCTCTTTAATTGCCATAAAAAGATTTTTTGTGTTCTGAAACCTTTTTTTTTCTTAAATTTTTACTATGACTACTACAAGAGGATCTCAATACTCCATCCAATCAGATGGAGGTGGACTTAGAAGTAGAGTTGATCCCTCAAAAGGGAAAAGAAAGGGCAAAATCCCCAGTGGAACAGAATCCATACATGGAAGTGCCATATCCAAAAGGCAAGTCCCAGATATTCCCATGATTTTGAACCAGAATTGGAACTAAGTATTATTAATTCCAACAGGGACAAATCACATTCAGAGGGCTTATATAGACATTTATATGAGCCAGTACAGACATTATTACACAGTGTACAAGGACAAAGATTGGGAAATTTTGCCACAGAAGCACCAAGGAGTGATGAACTCCTGGCATATCCTGAAAAAATTCCTCAAAGAGGAGCAAATAGTGAGATACTCCAATCAATGGAATCCACTATAATCCAAGACACAAATCAAGAAGAGAAAGGAATACCATGCCAAAGAGAAAGAGACAAGGAAGGAAGAAGCTCTGGTAGCTTCTACCAGAAAGCCTCAATCCAACCAAATTCCCCAAGAAGGGAAGAAGAAAAAGAAAAAGAATTGGAGTAAACCATATTCCCCAAGTTACAAGATCCAACAAATCTAAAAAGATGCCATGGAAAATGTCTTCAACATGGCCAGAACCTTGATGGAATTCAAGCACAAAAAGGAACAAAGAATTAGATAACATCATTTCTCAAAGAAATTACTTTATCTTCTGAGGTTGTAAATACTTTAACTGAAATTATAGATAGTATCTTACCTCTTAAAGACATGAAAAAAGAGTCTATTATCCTCATTATAAACAAATAACAGCTTATCATCTTTACCACAAATGTTTTTACAAAATAAAAACAAAATTTATAACATTAAATTTATGGTTGAAAATGACAAGCCAAATATTAAAGTCTACAATACTCAAAAATCAATACAAGGACAACAAGACCTGGATAGATACATAAAAGATATTAAAGAAAAACTTCAACAATCAATTATTATGTGAGCATTAAAAATTTAACAGAAATATTAAACAAATTAAGTATTTCTGATGAAGAATTTGAAGAAGAAACTGCATGACATCATAAATTACTTTTAGACCATGTAGAAAAAAGTGATGAAGCAAGAATGAATCTTAAAGATGACTTTCAAAGTTAAATAATACTTATTAATGAAAAAATAAAAACAATTAATGCAATTAACATAAATTTTCCAAAGTCATCAACCCCATTTTGTCACATAAGAATTCCTGTTAAACCAAAAGAGGAAATAACAAATCCATTCATGACAGACTTGAGTAATCAAGACAATAACCAAGTCTTAATGAAAGAAGCACTTCAATTAAAAGAATGGACAACATTCACAGGTGAAGGCTAATATGACCAGATGTCATTTGTTAAAACAATTGATATGTTAGAATAAGATTATGACATACCAGATGAACTCATCACTACAAGATTAGAGTCATTATTTGAGAAATCTGCAAAAAGATGGTATTGTGGCATAAGACAAACCAATGGTAAAAATACTTGGTCTTGGTGGAAAACTGAAATAATCACCAAATGGGCAAAAGATGCCTGGAGGTAAAAAAAAGAAAATGAATTTGAAAATTCCTACTTCGATACAGATAAGGATACCTCTTTGACTTGGTTTGTAAAACAAGTTGAAAGCGTGAATTCACTGTACCCAGAAATGTCACAAGAAATGCTGCACAAGAAGATACTTAGGAAGTGTGGAGGGGAATTAATACTTGCCCTAAGAAGCAGGTGAATAGAACCATGCTCCACAGTGAAATATATCAATGCACCGGAAAATATAGTGACAAGAACTAGAATTAGTAGAAATTGGAAAAAGGTGGACATCAAAAGTCCAAATAAACCGTTTATCAAGAAATATAAACCAAGACAACCTTTCAAACCCAAAAAAACTAACAATGAGCAAAGAAAATTCAATGAATGTGGAGGTATTGGACACTTAGCCAATAATTGCCTCAAAAAAGCAAAGAGAAATGAAAGTGTGGAAACAGAGGACCACAAAAACAAAGAAGAATAAGATTCTGAAAAAGGAAGTGGAGAGTCAGAAACTTCTGAAAGTGATGAAATCAATATAATTAATGCACAAATGAATAATATTGATTCAATATATGAGGGATTAGATGTTACCTCAAGCTTACCACACATTGGAACATCTTATACAAGCCTGACGAAAATACAATATGGCAAACTTTATAGAACCACACCAGCAAAAGGAATGGTATATAAAGCTGAAAAACAAATTATAAGCATTGTCATGGTTGAGAACCAAGAGGCAAAATTAAGCTTTCATACAGGAGCATACTGTACATGTGTTGGTAAAAGTTATTTGGAATCAATTGTACCAGATTGGGTAAGAAGCCTTATACCAATACAATGAGTCAAATTTAGTAGTACCAGTGAAAGTATGAAGCACCCTGGAATAATGGACTTAACATTAATTTTTCCTCACCCTTCAAAATGTATAAGAGTGAAATAGAGTTTGTGTGAGCCTTAGAGGTATTTTCATATACCCAAAAGACCACAAATGATAAATTAAGATACAAATATAAATGAAATAAATTTATTTATATTAGAAAATAAAATTTGAAATATAAATACAAATTCATATTTAAAAATCAAAATTCAATTATAATTTAAAAATAAAATTACAATAAAATTTAAAATTATGAAAATACATTTTTACTTGTAAAAATTAAGTAAAAATGAATTTTTGATAAAAATTATGAAATTAAAATATTTTTGGTAGAAAGTTATATGAAATATATTATAGCGTTTTATCCAATAAAGAAAAATAAAAAAACTATCACACCATTGGATTCCTCATAAAAAATAAAGTGGGGTCACTTCTGGATGAAATTTCTGTAACTCAACTCTAAACAAGCTTAAGTTAAGTTTTTAGGATTTTTTGTACAAAAGTATGAAAATACTCAAAACCTTAATTTAATTCACACCACATGTGGTGTTAACCATCAATTTTTGTGTTAAAATTGAGGTGTTGTGTTTAGTTTAGAAGCTATGAGGAATTGAAGTATTTTCAATTGAAATGTCAAGATGTGCGCATGTATTACATAAGTGAACTTTAATTTACATATGAGGTATTAATTATTACAGATTTGTAATTGAAAGCTCAATTGAATTACATATGTAATTATAATTGTATTACATGATGAGGAATTAAAGAAAAAATAAATTGGAAAGATTAATTCTGGGTGGGAAAGACACTCTAGCTCTAAGGGGGAGCTAGACCCCCAAATTCCTTTCTGACAGGCATAGGATGTCAAAATCCATGCAAAAGTTCATCACTTTTGGCCTGGAATTGAGTCACAGGGTCTGTGACTCAATTGATGATGAGGTTTTGATACCAACCAGGGTAGGTTTAACTGCTGCCAAGAGGGTAAAACTACCATTAACTTAGAAAATTGTTATTAAAAACAGTTTTAACTGGTTTTTACACCTCTTACACACATTCTGACGTGGTTTGAAGGCTCTAGACCAGGTATTGCTACAGTAATGGCTGATTTAAGGGTCTAAAATGGCTAAAAACAGCAAAAAATGGCTAAACCCAGCCCCTTCTTGGTCTAAACCAGGGTTCAATGATGCCATAATTGGCTTCTCTGTTTTCAGACTGTTTTTCACGACTGAAAAGGCTAAATTTTACTTTTGGAGTAAGAAAATTGATGGCTAACAAAGAATGTCTTTTTTGCCCCACTTTTCTCTTCATGTTAGAATCTTTTCCTTTTATAATTAGCTTAAGCACTGTTAAACCAATCAATGAAAGATTCCAATCACCCTTTTTTATATCATTCTCAACCTTTTAACCACTAAAAAAAATCATTATGATAATTTTTACCCCTGAACCCCCCCAAAAGAGAATTAAAGCATCTTTCATCACTGTTACCTTTGCCACTTTGTTTCCAAATTCACTCTGGTCACTTTTGGGTGTGTTTTCTCTTTAAATATCTTTTTAAAGACTTTGTTCTCTAATTTATCTCTTGCAAATTTTTGCTCAATTAGTTCCAATTGAAATTGCTCATGAAGAAATTTCTTTTTTAGCCTTAAATATCTCTTGTAGAGTATTTTTGGATAAATCCTTATTGTTGGTAAAACAATATACTTTTATTATATTATTTTTTTATACTTAAAAGGTTAACAACAATAAAATCAATGTGTTTTCTCTTTAAAAATACTACTTCTTACTATTTTTAAATAATTTTACCCTATAGAAAATTTGAGGACAGGAAAAGTACTTGATATTTTATCAAAGTTTCATATCCAAACCGTACATTTTGGGGCCCAGCTGTGATATTTTACCTGTGAAATAATTTTTTACTTTTTTTTAATCTTTTTCTTATATTGAAAAATTTCAAAATATATAAAAAAAATAGTTATAATTCAAAAAATCCTTAAAACATAATTTCTTTTTATAATTATAAGTGAGGCTTTGTTTTTGATTTCTCTTTTTAAAAACCTTTTTTACTTAATTAATTGGCTTTTTTTCATTAATTTTAGTGTCTGACAATGTGGTAAGACAAGAAAATATCAAAACAGCCTCCACAGTTACTAGCATTATTCCCGCAAGGACTGTGATTTCTGATAATAATAGCACTGTTATTACAACTCAGAATTACCAACAACAGCCAATTTCTTCTGAATTGATCAACCTGGATATCAGTAATACTCTTCAGAAAGCTCAAAATTTGGCAAATAGTAAGTTTTTGACATAAAATTACTATTTTAACCTTTTTTAATCATAAAATATGCCTTCAACCGGATCAGGAGCAAGGTAGAAGCCCTCAAGCAGCTCCCAAAAAGTTCCTACACATGATTATGGCAGAAGCCAATCAGATACAGAAGGAAAAGGGTCAGTAAAAGACTTCCACAACAATGAACCGTCCAATTCTGAAGCTGATGACACTATTTTACCTTCAAAAATAGCTGACACCGCCACAAGAAGCCTTAGTGGACATTTAAAAAGCCAGCCAGAAGGCCTACAACAATGCACTGCAGCACAAAGAGTACCAGCTCCATGCAGATCTGTGGAAAAACTGCATGAGATCATACCTGACTATAAGAAAATTCCTGGGCCATCCCAACACCTACAAGTTACTCAATGTATGGCATCAATTGATGGAAAAGAAAAATATGATGCTTTTAACAGCAGAATGGAGCAAAAACAACCCTCCTCCACCAAAGAAAGTGCCAAGACCAGCCCAAGTGGCCAGCAGCAGCAATTCCAACATGAAAAAGCAGCCACAAGCTCAAAACAAGGGAAAAGGGAAGGCACCAGCCCCAAAGCCTTATAGCCAAAGCTACAGGATGCCATGGAAAATGTATTTCAGATCGCCAGAACCATGATGGAATTACAGAAGAAGGAGGAAGCCAGATTAAGATTACAGAAATAATTTCTGACATATTTTATTCCATCCAAGAGCTGTATGAAGGTATAAATGACGTGAAAAATAATCTTTCTGATAAAAATGAAACCATTTGTAACAACACTAAAACAAAAAACTTGAGTCTGTGCCAAATCAATGAAACACTTATGTGTTTTGAAAATTTTTTAAGAACAATTAAAACTTCCAATAATGATAATTCTTTTGGCAATAAAATAAATGAACAATCTGCTATTATTAAAGAGTTAAAAGACAAATACTCTAAATTCAATATTGATGACATAATTGAAACAAGAATTAAACAAGCCATAAATATTATCAAGACAGATAAAAAGAAAGTCCTTGTTGAAATTTCAGATTTGTGAGCCTTGAGGTATATTTTACATACCCAAATAGGCCACAATTATCTCAAAAAGAAATTTTGAATTATGCACAACTCATAAGTCATGCATATATCCAAAATTCATCATTTTCAATTTCAGAAAAGATGAATAACTGTTTATTGAGTAAGTAAATCCATGAATTTAAGACCAGATTTGGATTCTACACAAAAATTCACCTAGGGTAGCTCCATAGAGTGAATAAGCTCAATTTAAGTCTTTGAGGTGGTAAAATGGAAAATACTTCAATACCACATAAAAGATCTGTGAAAATTTTTGTTTTTCTTGATTTTTAGCCAAAATAATGGGAAAGTGAGAAATCCCATGTTACATATACACTAAGAATAGTGTTATGCATGTTTTGAGCACTTAATATCATGGTATTCTTACATGGACTTTTGGTACACCCATAGTGGATATCTCACTTTAAGCTTAAATTACTATTTTGACGTAAAAAATAGGCAAGGGGGACAAAAGACATCAAAGAGAGCCAGGGTACCCAACTTCTGAGGCCTCAGAGGCGTGGATAGCTCCAGAGCATGGATCCATGGCTCATCTTGGCCCAATTGGTAAACCAAAACTCTTTGGGAACTTGGTTACCAAGTTACACCTACTGTAATCATATGAAAATAGCAAATAACCTGCTATTTTGACGCGCCAAGGAGGTAATGAGCTACTTACACTCCTGTAACCATGTCAATTACTAATGACTTTCCATGGATAAACCCCAAAATAGTAATTAAAACCCTTTTGGGACCCATATTCATTGATTTACCTCATAGCAACCAGCAAAACACTGCTATTTGCAATTCTACGTAGAAATGAGGTAAAAACTTCAAAAATTCATTAAAAATACAATTCTTAATGAATCTTTCTGAAACTTTCAGGACTAAAGGAGAACTGTATTATCTATGGTACAACCAAAAATAATTACAGTTTTACTAGTAAAATTAAAAGCTTTACTTACAGTCCATTTTTGGTTATTCTACGTGAAACACTGAATCTTCAAAAATTCACAGTAATTACAACCTGTGATGAAATTGGCAATAACATTGATAACTTTGATAAATCAATGATTATTTTAGAATAAAAGAAGATTTACAAGTGTTACTCCTTTTATTCTTAACCATATTGGGGTTGGTAGTCACGTAAGAGCATCAAATAAGTAATTATGATAATGTTACGTGACAAATAATGATGCAATCAATAAACCAAAAGGGTTTATTGTTTTCTCACTCACTGGTTTTTCAGTTTGCTCCATGGCACGCCTCTGTGAGCTGTTGTTGACTTAAAAGAGGCCTCCTCTTGCTGTTTTTTCCAAGAATCATCATCTTATCAATTTATTAAATCATTATTACCAACAAGTAAGTATTAGTTAAAGCTATTCTTAAGTGTTTTAAATCTTTCAGAATCAACCAGAAAGACGTGAAATCATAGAATCCAACTATATATTGTTGTAATACTGTTATAAATCCTTTGGATCCCTTAAATCCACAATTCTACGTCAAATTTCTCTACTTTTATCTATCAATAAGCTCTTTGGAGTATTAGTGAGTCATTTATCTTTAATTCTTAAGCTTTTTCTCTAGTAATAGTTTTCTTCAAGAATTATCTTTATAATTATTCTTGTAAAAGATAATTATATATTAAAATAATTTATTATTTTAATAAAAGAAGTTTTTATTATTAAATTCTTCTTGTAATTGATTCTTGTAGACAATTACTGCTCACTGTTATAATCACTAGTAGTGTATAACACATGAAAGAAATAATTTTATAATTATTTAATTGTGGTTATAATAATTTTTATTATCATATTTCATAAGAACAGACATAGTACTGTTGATTAATAGTAATATTATCATCAGTTTCATAGTCACATCTTACATTTGGGGGCCTGGCCGTGATTTTTGAACCTTGTACCCTTAATTAATATATTTTTAAGCTCTAAAATATATTAATTTAATATTTTTTCTTTCATTTTAAAGTTAAAAAAATTCTTATTTTTGAAAATTGTTTTGGAAATCTTTTTCATTGAGGAATTTGGTTTAATTTTATACTGTTTTACACGTGGCTTTTTCACATCCAAAAACTTATAACATTATTCTTTGAGTTACTCTGAATGAATTTTCATTCAAAATCTTAAATTTTAATTTTTTTCTTTAAAAAGAATAATTTTTCTAATATTAAAAAATATAAAACTTATAAAAAATCTTTAAAAAGTATAAAAAATAATTTTTTCTCTTTTATAATTTTTTTTAGTGTCTTTAATCAAATACTGTGCAGCTGGCAACAGACTCAGTAAAAGATATATCACTAGTCCAGAATCTTCAGAAGCAGAATCTGAAGACAGTATTGAGGTGCAAATTGCTAAAAGAGGCACCTTATTCAACTCAGAAACAGCTAAATTACCACCAAAAGGTGTGTATTTTATCTTATATTTTCACCTTTTATCTTTAAATTGACGTGAAAATGGTGCATACCAGAAATGGAAGCAACTATTCAGTCCAGCCAGATGGATGTGGACAAGGAAGAGGCAAGACCAAATCCAGAAGTGCCAAATCTTCCACAAGAAAGACACATCTGGAGGATGCCAGAGTTGCCCCCCATTCCCCAAGGTCTGTACCAACAGATTTTGACGTGAATTCAGAGCCTGAACTGATTTATGGTAATATTTCCAGGGCTGAACCACTTTCAGGTGGCAGCAATAGAAATATATCAATGCCAGTACAAAAACTGGTTCAGAGCAGCCAAGGAGGAGGAGTGGGAAATCTGCCCAAGCCTTTGGCAGGGGGCCATGAACTCCTACTTACACATCAAGAGCTTTCTTGGTCAGGAGAAGACCATAGAACTCTTAGGAGGTTGGAGCCCCCTGTCTTGCAAAGACAAGGTCAAAAAGATAAAGAATTGGTTGAAGAACCAAAGTCTTTTATCCATAGACCAGAAGAAAGAGTTGGAAATGACTCCAGCTTTGGAGACAGAGGCACCAGTGGCATCTACCAGCTCCAAACCAGCTCCAGAAGCATCCAAGGACAAGCCCAAAGGACCTCAAAAGAAAAAAAGAGGTCCCAAGAACCATCAAGGCAAAGGCAAAGGCAAAGCCAATTGGCACAGACCTTACCCACAAGGGTACAGGATCCCCAAATTGGAGCCTTCAGCCGTGGACAGTGTCTTCAATATGGCCAGAACTCTTATGGAATTCACAGCCAAGGAGCAGGAAAGGATGAACAGGACCTTTCCACGCGAATAACTGATGTACATAGAAGTATTAATGTAGAAATTGGCAAACTTGATTCAAAGTTAAAGCAAATTACATTAGACATCAATGATTTAAAGAAAAATGACAAAAAACATTTTGAATGGCATCAATTGACAACTGTCACCCTTGAGTCAATTAGCAATGCTTGTGAAAGAATTGAGAACCAATGTCAAGCTCAGGATAATGACATAGAGGATCCTTCCATTTTTAAAGTAAATGAAAGACTTAAAACTCTTGAAGACCATGTCTTACAAATAGTTAAGAACACCAATCAATTTGCTATACATTTAGCAAAAAGTGACAGTGAGAGGCAGAAATTGAAGAATGAAATAATTGCAAGTGTGGAACAAATTCATAAGAATCATGAACCACATATGCCAAGACATTCTACACCTTTGACTGAAGAGAAACCTTCTGTTAAAGAAAGTTTGACCCCATTCTTAGGAGAAAATGTTATTTCTGCAAAGGATATTCCCAAATTAGAAGAATGGCCAACATTCTCTGGTGAAGGAGAATACAACCATATTGAATTCATCAGGACTATTGATATGTTGCAAGAAGACTTTAATATACCTGATGGAATCATAGTGGGGAAATTACATTGTTTGTTTACCAGAACTGCAAAGAAATGGTATTACAAAATGAGGATTGATCATGGTAAACATGACTGGTCTTGGTGGAAATCTGAAGTGATTACCAAATGGGCCAATAATTCTTGGAGGTTCAAAATGGAAAATGCTTTTGAAAGTGCCATTTTTAACTCAGAAAAAGACAAACCACTTACTTGGTTCTTCAAACAAAAGGACAGATTATCTGCTTTACACCCAGATATGTCTGACACTATGATTAATATGAAAATATTAAGAAAGTGTGGAGGAGAACTGGAACATGCTATCAAAAGCAGATGTGTGGAACCCTGTTCAACAGAGGACTACATTAATGCTATGGAAGATATCATTACCAGAACAAGAATTGGTAAGACTTGGATTAGAAACCCAATAGAGTCCAAAATAGTCTCAAAGATTCCTAGAGAGGAAAGAAGACCAGAAAGACCTGTCTTGAAGTGTCATAAATGTGGAAGTACTTCACATTTAGCCAACACTTGCCCTAAGAAGACAAAGATCAATGAAGTTCAAGTCATTGAAGAAATTCAGTGTACTGAAGAGAAAGAAGAGTCTGATCAAGATTCTGCAGTCTCTGAAGATACACCAGTGGAGGACTATCCCATTGAAAACATTTCAGCTTTCTTTGAGGTCACAGAAGTCCATACCCACTTGCCACAGTACAGTGAGGATTGCTGCAACCTGATCAATATCCAAGATGCCAGAATGTGTAAAACAAAACCTGCTAGAGGAAAGGGTTATACTGCTGGGGCATCCTGTATCACATCAGTTCTGATAAGTGATATTGAAGTCAAAGTAAATTTGGATACAGGGGCATTTTGCACTTGTGTGGGCAAAGATTATCTCCAAATTATACTTCCTGAATGGAAAAACCATCTATTACCAATAGAAGGTGTACAATTCAGTAGTGCCAGTAACAATATGTACCCCTTGGGCATATTGGACACTAATATTGTATTCCCACATCCAGCAGGAAGTGTAAGAATGAAAACTGAGATTGTAGTAATGGATAATTGCACATCTCAGCACATCATTGTTGAAAATGATTACTTGAATATTTATGGTATTGATATAAATAACCATAAAGACAGATATCTCACAATTGGAGATAACAAAAGGCAGAAATTTGCTTTCTCCAATATGCCAAAACAGATATCTGTGGTATCTTCTGTCAAAGATACTTACAAAGATGAATTTGTGTCTAAACAACTTGTTGAAGCACAAATTAATCCATCATTGTCACCAAAGATGAGGAATGAACTTATTGATGTATTATACACATACAAGAATGCATTTGCATCTGATAATGAACCATTAGGTGCTATAAGGGGACATGAAATTGATATTACTCTTAATATTGATAGACCATATCCTCCAGTACTTAGAAGACCAGCTTATCCAGCCAGTCCCAGAGCTAGAGAAGCCTTGGAAAAACATATCCAAGAGTTAATTTAACTTGATGTACTAAGGAAAGTAGGCCATAATGAGGAGGTTGAAGTGACAACACCTGTTATCATTGCTTGGCATAATGATAAGTCAAGAATGGTTGGAGATTTTAGAGCTTTGAATACCTACACAGTTCCAGATAGGTATCCAATCCCTAGAATCCAAGAAACCTTGACTCAATTGTCTAAAGCCAAGTATATAACATCAATGGATGCATTGAAAGGCTTCCATCAAAATGTTTTGACGCCTAAAGCTAGGAAATTACTTAGAATTATCACTCACTGTGGTATTTATGAGTATCTTAGAATGCCATTTGGCATTAAAAATGCTCCATCTCATTATCAAAGAATGATGAATACCATCTTCCCCACAGAATTGTCTGAAGGATGTCTTATCATTTATATTGATGATATTATTATATGTTCTGATTCATGGACTTTGCACCTTGAAAGACTTGCAAGAGTACTTCACAAAGTTGCAGAAGTGAATAAGAAAATTTCACTTAAAAAATGCAACTTTGGTTTTGAAGAACTTAAAGCATTAGGACATATTGTTTCTGGTTTGAGCTTGGGTATTGACAAGAATAAAGTGGCAGCAGTGTTACTTAAGCCAATACCCCAGAATAAAAAAGAAATGATGTCTTTTCTTGGATTTGCTAGTTACTATAGGCAACACTTGAAAGACTTTGCAATCCTAGCCAAATCACTCTATAGAATCTGTGATCAACAGACTGTATTTGAGATGACACAGGAAAGAATTAAAGCTTATGAGAAGATAAAGAAAGCCCTTACAGAAGCACCTTTACTCCTCATTCCTGACTGGAATATTCCTTTTAAATTGTACATTGATGCATGTGGAGATGGATTAGGGGCAGCCCTACATCAAGTCCAAATTATTGATGACAAACCTACAGAAGGACCAGTTTGTTATATCTCAAGACAAATCAAACCAAGAGAAGCCAGATATGGTGCAAGTCAAATGGAGTGCTTATGTTTGGTATGGGCACTTGAGAAATTACACTATTAATTTGATGACAGTGTTTTTGAAGTGATAACTGACTGTAATGCAGTAAAATCACTTCTTAACATGAAAACTCCCAACAGACATATGTTGAGATGGCAAATAGCTATTCAAGAATATAGAGGAAACATGACTATAGTTCATAAAGCAGGAAACATTCACAAGAATGCTGATGGACTTAGTAGATGGGCTTTAGCTAACACTCCTGATAACCCAGCTTATGTACCTTTGGAAGCTGAACCACAGATTCCAATTGAAGGAATTAACATAACTGATATTGGGACTGAATTCTTTGAAGAGGTCAGAGAATCTTATAAGCAAGACAAGAATTGCCATATCTTGACTTCTTTATTGGATAAAGACTGCAAAGACACATCTTTGGTTAATGCACTAGATGAAGTTTGGAAAAATTCCTATTCTGAAGGAAGATTTCACTTGTTTGATGGGATTATTTACCATAGAACAAAACATTCTTGTGTGATGACACTGTGTAGTAGATTGCTTATGAATACAATTCTTCATGAATGCCATGATAGCATTTACTCTGGACACCTATCAGAAGACAGAACACTTGAAAAAGTGAAGAACTGTGCATGGTGGCCATCTTGGAGAAAAGAGACCATTGAGTATTGCCATACCTGTGATAGATGCCATAAAGCAAACAGGAGTACAGGGAAGAAATTTGGACTTATGATCCATATTCAAGAACCAAAATCCCCTTGGGAAGTTGTTCACATGGATTGGGTCACAGCACTTCCTCCAAGTGGTGACAAAAGTTATAATGCTTGCTTAGTCATTGTAGACAGATATAGCAAAACTCCCATATTCTTACCATGTCATAAAGATGACACTGCTATGGATACAGCTCTTCTTTTATGGAGTAGAGTTATTTCTAATACAGGATTATTTAAGAATATCATAAGTGACAGAGATCCCAAATTCACATCTGCACTTTGGACCAATCTTCATAGATTGTTTGGGACTAAGTTATCATTCTCTACAGCATATCAGCCACAAACAGATGGGCTAGCAGAGAGGATGATCCAGACTTTAGAAGACATGATCAGGAGATTCTGTGCTTATGGATTAGAATTTAAAGATACAGATGGCTTTACCCATGACTGGTGCACTCTGATACCTGCATTAGAATTGGCATACAAGACATCAGTCCATTCTTCCACAGGACAAACTCCTGCTATGTTAGAGAAAGGAGGGAATCCAAGACTCCCAGCAGACACCCTGAGGAAAGACTTGATTGACATTCATCCTACAGCTTCCAGCTTCAAGATAATGCTTGATAAAGTGAAACACCATGCAAAACAAAGTATGGATGATGCTTTTAATTATGCAAAACAGAAGTGGGACAAGGATCATAAAGTACCAGACTTCAAAGTAGGGGACTTAGTTTTAGTTTCAACCTTGAATTTTAATAATATCAAAGGCCCAAAGAAACTTAAAGATTCTTATGTAGGACCTTTTGTTATTGTTGCTTTACATGGAACCAATGCAGTTCAAGTGGAATTGAGTGGTGAATTGGAAAATAAACACCCCACCTTTCCAGTAAGCTTGTTAAAACCTTATCAACCAGCTGATAAAGAATTGTTTCCTTTAAGAAACCCAACTCCTTTAACTGTACCCCCTGTGGAACAGAATGAAGACAAAAAGATAAAGAAAGTCATTAAAGAAAGGAGACTTAGGGGTAAAAATCAAAGAGAATATCTTGTCAGATATAGAAATCCAGTACATGAAGATGAATGGATGGCAGAATCAGAAATACCTGACTCAGATAAACTCTTAAGAAGATTTAGACATGAAAGAAGGCCACAAGCCTGAATATGTCTATAAATGTGCTTTAAATTACTTGATCTGAGTAATGTGAAGAGGTTGGACAGTGGACATTAACCCCCTTTGGGGCCTTATTCTTTTATCACTAATAAAATTGTAGTACAATTTTATTCTTTGGTGGGAGGGAATGTGAGCCTTGAGGTATATTTTACATACCCAAATAGGCCACAATTATCTTAAAAAGAAATTTTGAATTATTCACAACTCATAAGTCATGCATATATCCAAAATTCATCATTTTCAATTTCAGAAAAGATGAATAACTTTTTATTGAGTAAGTAAATCCATGGATTTAAGACCAGATTTGGATTCTACACAAAAATTCACCTAGGGTAGCTCCATAGAGTGAATAAGCTCAATTTAAGTATTTGAGGTGGTAAAATGGAAAATACTTCAATACCACATAAAAGATCCGTGAAAACGTTTGTTTTTCTTGATTTTAAGCCAAAATAATGGGAAAGTGAGAAATCCCATGTTACATATACACTAAGAATAGCGTTATGCATGTTTTGAGCACTTAATATCATGGTATTCCTACATGGACTTTTGGTACACCCATAGTGGATATCTCACTTTAAGCTTAAATTACTATTTTGACGTAAAAAATAGGCAAGGGGGACAAAAGACATCAAAGAGAGCCAGGGTACCCAACTTCTGAGGCCTCAGAGGCGTGGATAGCTCCAGAGCATGGATCCATGGCTCATCTTGGCCCAATTGGTAAACCAAAACTCTTTGGGAACTTGGTTACCAAGTTACACCTACTGTAATCATATGAAAATAGCAAATAACCTGCTATTTTGACGTGCCAAGGAGGTAATGAGCTACTTACACTCCTGTAACCATGTCAATTACTGATGACTTTCCATGGATAAACCCCAAAATAGTAATTAAAACCCTTTTGGGACCCATATTCATTGATTTACCTCATAGCAACCAGCAAAACACTGCTATTTGCAATTCTACGTAGAAATGAGGTAAAAACTTCAAAAATTCATTAAAAATACAATTCTTAATGAATCTTTCTGAAACTTTCAGGACTAAAGGAGAACTGTATTATCTATGGTACAACCAAAAATAATTACAGTTTTACTAGTAAAATTAAAAGCTTTACTTACAGTCCATTTTTGGTTATTCTACGTGAAACACTGAATCTTCAAAAATTCACAGTAATTACAACCTGTGATGAAATTGGCAATAACATTGATAACTTTGATAAATCAATGATTATTTTGGAATAAAAGAAGATTTACAAGTGTTACTCCTTTTATTCTTAACCATATTGGGGTTGGTAGTCACGTAAGAGCATCAAATAAGTAATTATGATAATGTTACGTGACAAATAATGATGCAATCAATAAACCAAAAGGGTTTATTGTTTTCTCACTCACTGGTTTTTCAGTTTGCTCCATGGCACGCCTCTGTGAGCTGTTGTTGACTTAAAAGAGGCCTCCTCTTGCTGTTTTTTCCAAGAATCATCATCTTATCAATTTATTAAATCATTATTACCAACAAGTAAGTATTAGTTAAAGCTATTCTTAAGTGTTTTAAATCTTTCAGAATCAACCAGAAAGACGTGAAATCATAGAATCCAACTATATATTGTTGTAATACTGTTATAAATCCTTTTGATCCCTTAAATCCACAATTCTACGTCAAATTTCTCTACTTTTATCTATCAATAAGTTCTTTGGAGTATTAGTGAGTCATTTATCTTTAATTCTTAAAGTTTTTCTCTAGTAATAGTTTTCTTCAAGAATTATCTTTTTAGTTATTCTTGTAAAAGATAATTATATATTAAAATAATTTATTATTTTAATAAAAGAAGTTTTTATTATTAAATTCTTCTTGTAATTGATTCTTGTAGACAATTACTGCTCACTGTTATAATCACTAGTAGTGTATAACACGTGAAAGAAATAATTTTATAATTATTTAATTGTGGTTATAATAATTTTTTATTATTATATTTCATAAGAACAGACATAGTAATGTTGATTAATAGTAATATTATCATCAGTTTCATAGTCACATCTTACAAGATTTCTTTACTGAAGTAAAGACATATACTATTGCCTTGAAAAAGTTTTTGTATGCTTCACAAGAAGAAGTATCAAAATTATCAATGAAATCAAATCAATTAACTGCTGATAATACAAGACAGAAAGAGGTATGGCAAGAACTGACACATAAAGAAGAAATGTATAAAATTGAAGTAATAAATTTAATACAAGCCTTCCAACATGAATACAGGAATTCCCAAAGGGGTAGCAACAGTAAAATAAATGATATTGAACAAATACTGAACACCTTACCAAGAATGTCTACACCTCTGAATTAAGATGAGGGCACAAGGATTCCAACTCCACAGGTATTGGATCCTGATAATTCAAATTTAAAAAATGTATTATCCACTTCTTTTCATACCTTGGAGCCATCAATGGGCCAAGCCCTTTTGAAAGAAGTACCAAAACTTAAAGAATGGCCTCACTTCAGTGGTGAAGGAGAATATGTCCATATGGAATTCATCAGAGTAATTTACATGATTTAAGAAGATTTTGAATTACCAGAAAGATTTTTAACAGAAAGATTTAACACCTTGTTTACCAGATCAGCTCACAGATGGTATATCAAATTAAGACAAGCACATGGACACCAAAGTCGGACTTGGTGGAAAACCCAAATTATCAACAAATGAGCCAATGATGCTTGGAGATTTAAAGTGAAAACAGCCTTTGAATTTTCAAAATTTAATGCTGATAAAGACAAAGCTTTACCATGGTTTTGCCAAAAAAAAGACAGATTAACAGCATTGTATCCTGACATGTCAGAATTTATGATAGACAGAAAGCTTCTTAGACAATGTGGAGGTGACTTAAAGCATGCTGTCAAAAGCAGTACTAATGAAAAATCTTCAGCAGAACATATTATTAATATATTAGAAGAAGTAACTACCAGAACCAGGATAGGTTCTAGTAGGGTGAATCTCAAAACAATGTTTAATGCACCTTGGAAAGATTCTGTGGATAGAAATACCAAAGAAAATTCTAATAATGCTAAATATAAATCTGCAGATATAATCAGAAATTGCCATGTTTTCCAAAGCATCACCCACTTAGCCAATACATGTCTAAAGAGGGGGATAATCAATGAAATCAACATTGAAAAAGAACTTGATGTTGAAAGAGATGATCATACAATTGACGAAAATTCAGATGATAAGTCATCAATATTTTCTGAATCTTCAAAAGATATAGAAATTATCAATTCCACTTTTGACATCATGGAATCGTATTCCCACTTGCCACAATTGCACAATGGTCAACTTGATTTATCAAAAGTTCAAGATGCACAACTTATGAAAAAAAAACCAAACAGGGGGAAAGGTTATACAGCTGGTAACTCCTGTATAACAGAGGTGGTGATTGACAACAAGCCCACTAAACCTTTTCTTGACCCAGGAGCCTTCTGCTCTTGTGTTGGTAAATATTTTCTTGAGACTTGTGTACCAAATTTTGAAGACCAATTGTTACCAATTGATGGTATAAAATTCAATAGTGAAAGTAATCCAATGAAAGTATTAGGAATTTTTGAGACCAATGTCATATTACCACACATTGATGAGAATTTAAGAATCACAGTTTAATTTGTTGTTATGAAAAACTGCTCTAGTACCCATTTTATATTGGGAAATGACTATTTAATCATGTATGGGATAGATCTGCATAACAACAAAGACAGATACTTTACTATTGGAGACAATAAGCGTCAGAAATTTGCCTTTTTACCATTTAAAAGACAAATGAAAGTAAATAAAGTATCACCAGTCAACTTAGAATTGGAAAAATTCAAATCTGAACAGTTGAGGGAGGCTGAAATAAGCCTTCATCCGACTGATAAACAAGAAAATGAACTTTCTTCCCTTTTGTATGACCACAAAGGAGCATTTTCTTCAGACAAATAACCTCTAGGAGCAATTATTGGTCATGAAGTTGAAATCATTCTTAATATTGAAAGACCTTATCCACCACTCTTCAGAAGGCCTGCATACCCAGCAAGTCCCAAGTCAAGAGAAGCTCTGGAAACTCATATCAAAGAGCTTCTAGACCTTTGTGTAATAAGAAACGCTGGTTATGATGAAGAAGTAGACATAACTACACCAGTCATAGTGGAATGGCATAATGGAAAATCCAGAATGGTTGGAGACTTTAGATCTCTAAACATTTAAGCTGTTCCAGATAGGTACCCAATACCAAAAATCCAAATTGCCCTTACTCAAATATCTTAAGCAGTGTATATAACCACTATGGATTCCCTTGAAGGATTCCATCAAAATGTGGTGACACCAAGAGCAAGAACATATTTGACAATTATTGTTCATTGTGGAGTGTATTAATATTAGAGAATGCCCTTTGGTATCAAAAATGCACCTTCACACTTCCAAAGAATGATGAATTAAATCTTCCCTGAAAAACATTCAGAGGGATGGTTTATCATTTACATTGATGACATTATTGTCTGTTCCAAGAATTGGGAGTAGCACATGTCCAGATTGTCAAGAGCTTTGACAAAAATTCAATCAGTGAACATGAAAATGTCTTTGAAGAAATGTCATTTTGGATTGAAAGAAGACATTTTGTATCTGGTTTGTCCCTTGGAATTGCCAAAAAAAAAGTTGCAGAAGTATTGCTAAAACCCATGCCTCAGAACAAAAAGTAAATTCAGTCATTCTTAGGCTTTGCAGGATATTAAAGGCAACACATTAAAGATTTGGCATCCATAGCAAGGCCATTTTAAATTGTCTGACAAAGACACAGTCTTTGAAATGAATGTTGACAGAGTCAAAGCTTTTGAGTCTCTAAGAGAAGCCTTGACCACTGCTCCACTCTTACTGATTTCAGACTTTAATTTGCCTTTTAAATTGTATATTGATGCATCAGAGGATGGGCTTGCTGCTGCGCTTCACCAAGCTCAGATCATAAATGATAAACTGTGGAAGGACCCATATGTTTCATATGCAGGCAAATCAAACCAACTGAAGCCAGAAATGGAGCAAGTCAAATGGAATGTCTATGCCTTGTCCGGGCCTTGGAAAAATGGTACTACTTCTTAGAGGGATGTTCTTTTGAAGTGATAACAGATTTTACAGCTGTCAAATCACTTTTAAACATGAAAACACCTAACAGACATATTCTCAGATGGCAAATAGCCATACAAGAATACAGGGGCAATATGACTATTGTTGATAAAGATGGGAATATTCATAAAAATGCAGATGGACTAAGAAGATGGCCATTACCAAATGATATTTATAATCCTGTTTTTGTGCCAGAAGAGCCTTCACAACAGATTCCAATAGAAGGAATAAGTGTTACAGACTTGAACACCACCTTCTTTAAAGAAGTAAGAAACATTTCTGATAAAGATAAGAATTGTAGCATATTATGCCAATTACTTAGCAAAGACTGTAAAGATAACTCTCTAATACATTCCTGGGATGAAGTATGGAATAAATCCTATGATGAAGGAAGATTTTACCTTCTAGATGGTATAATTTACCACAGGACCAAGCACACATGTGTCATGACAGTTGTGGACAGGTAATTAATCAATCTCAAAGTAAAAGAATGCCATGACAGCCCCTTTCCAGGACATCTGTCTGAAGATAAAACAAGAGAAAAAGTAAAGACCTGCATATGGTGGCCAATGCGTCAGAAAGATGTTTCAGAGTATTGCAAAACCTGTGACAGATGTCAAAAGGCAAATAAATCCACTGGCAAAAGACTTGGAAATATGATGAAAATCCAAGAATCCAGCAGACCTTGGGAAATTGTCCATATGGATTGGGTAACTGACCTACCACCAGGAGGTAACAGAAGTTATAATGCTTGCCTAGTGATTGTAGACAGATTCAGTAAAACTCCAATCTTTTTTCCATGTCACAAAGATGATACAGCTCTTCTGATATGGAATAGAGTAGTGTCATGGACTGGAATATTTACAAATATAATTAGTGACAGGGATCCCAAATTCACTTCAGCACTATGGACAAATCTTCACCAATTATTTGTCACTAAGATGTCTTTCTCTACAGCCTGCCACCCACAAATTGATGGTATGGCTGAATGTATGCTCCAGAGCTTAGAGGACATGGGTGTCACAGGGGCTCTAGTGGAAATACAAGAGTGGCCTGGCACTCAGCAATCAGGGAACTCACTTGGAAAACTCCAAAGAATAAAGAAAATAAAATAATAAGAATGGATTCCTCTAAAAGATGTGCAGGTACAAGATGAGATGCAAAGAGGAAAGGGAAGCCAAATGGCCAAAGTGCCAACCAAGTAAGTCCTTAATCACTGTTTCAACCTGCAAAAAATGAATAATGGAATTAGTAAGGATATGACCACCAAATATCCATTGACAGGCAAAGAAAGAGAAAGAGAAAGGTGCTAAATGACTGACTTAATAATATCAGTATTTGCTTAACTAAAATGGAAAGAAAATAAAGATAAAATAAAATCAAAGTATATTAATTAACTGGGGAAAAACCCCCCAGGGTGGAAAGGGTAGCCGGTATATGTGAAAAGTTGGGAGCTTGAGTTCTTCAGGCTGAAAGCTGATCTGTATTGATCCTTGAGGCTGTATTGATTGTTTTGGGAATTGATACAGCTGGCTAATATTGAAATTGAATTGCGTTGAATGAACTTCCCATGCTTGAAAATGAAATACAGTTCTTGGTGGATCCAGACTGTATTGAAATGATTATGGTTGCCAAGATGGATTGAGTGGAGCTTTGACACTTGACAACTTCTTTTGGCACTGCCTCTTGAATACACTTTGAGAATGAATTGACAGTATTCCATTGGAAGGAATACTTGGAGTGAGAATAACCAATGACTGCTTGATGGCGTCATTGGTCTTTGACGCTGAAACACTTGCTCTTGAGCCTTGATGATTCCTCTGAATGATTGGGTGCCTTGATGACGTGATGAGATGATGGAATGCTGAAATGACCATTTGATATTGCTACCATTGAATTTCTGTTGAAAAATGATGTACAATGATATATAACATCATTTATGGCATATTGGTTCATTGGCAAGAAGATTATGTCCAAAGGTCTTGAGATGGAAAGGCAGAGGGGAAAATGATGGGTGTGATGGCTTCAGAGCTTGGAAAGGTGTTTCTGGGCCCTTTGGGGTTTTTGGCCACTTTTGGGTTCTGAGCCAAAAACTGGCCCAAAAGGCGGGAAAGTGTCTTTTGGACACTTTGCGTCAAAGTGCGCAAAAATGTGCAAAGTGCACAAAAATGCGCAAAATGCGCATTATGAGCCCAAATGGCCAAAAACAGCCATTTGGGCCATTTCCCCTGGTTTTGAGGGAAATGACCAGAAATACCCATTTGGGCATAAATTGCCGCTATGGGTTCTGGATTGAGGTGAAGGGCCATGAAGGCTCCAAAACACAAATGGCCATGAAAGGTCCATAAGATGATGATGTGGCCATATTGGCCACTGGTGATGGATATGGCCAATTGGCCATAAGAGAACTATGGCTTGATATGCCATATGGGGATCCAAGGAGGTGAATTGCCATGGTTGTGACAGTACCCCCCACCTTGGAATGGTGAGCTCCTGAGCACCAATACAAGGTGAAGCCTGTTGAGGCTATTGGAAATATTTTGAGAGAGTGATTCAAGAGGACTGATTAAGATAAAAAATTCGAAAACTGATATTAAAAATTTGACATTTGACACAGGACTTGCTTGATCTTCTTTTGACATTGGCTTCATGATTTGAGTTGAATTTTAAAATGAATGAAAAATTTTGACGTGATAATTGACGTGATGAAAGAAAATTTCAAATGAAAATAAAATAAAAATAAAGAATGAAAATGAAAATAAAAGAAAGAGAAAAGAAGAAAAGAAAATTCAATTGAATCTTGAGGAGGTTCCAATCTTCATCACAGAGGTTGATAACTGATTTTGGAATTGGCCAAGGACCTGGAAAGAGAAATTTGATGCCAGGTGCTCACAGAGTGGCCAAGGTGATGCTTACAACAAAAGAGTAGAATACCCCTGAAGGTGCATACCAGGAGTGGGACTTACTTTTAGTAATTCCTCTCCCCACCAAGCACCATAAAAATCAAGCTCTTGAAGAATTGGGTCCTGGCTTGTCAGGATATAATGAGTGAAAATCTTTGACGAGTTCAGGACAATTCTTGAGGTTTTCAGTTGGTTCCCAAGTGGATCTTTCCGGGTCTTGACTGAAACCTTTCCATTCCACCAGATACCATAATTTTCCTCTCTTAAGCTTTGAGTCCAGTATTTGAGAGACTTCCCATTCTTCTTCTTCTTCAATGATTATTGGAGGAGGAGGCTCTTGATGCCTATTTGGGATTGTTGACGTCTTGACTGGTTCCAAAAGGGAAATATGGAAAACTGGGTGGATGGACTTCCATTGAGATGGGAGCTTGAGGTGGTAGGCATGAGTACTGACTTTCTTCAAGATTGGAAAAGGACCCAGCCATCTTTCAGACAGCTTTTTGGTGGGTCTGGTTGATTTGATGTTCTTGGAAGAAAGCCATACCATGTCACCGGGATTGAAAACAGGTGGACTTGCTCTACTTTTATCTGCATACCTCTTAAACCTGTTTATGGCAACTTCAAGTTCTCTCTTGACATCTTGCTGTACTGATTGGATTTTTGTTGATAACTTTCCAGCCGGAGTATCTTGAGTGATGTGAACTGAGTCAAAATGAGGATCTCTTCCATAAACAGTGAAAAACGGTGATTGTTTTGTTGAAGAGTGGTCAGAGTTATTGTAGGAAAATTCAGCCAGAGGGAGCCAGGTGTTCCAATCATCTTGATGATAACTGACATACATCCAAAGGTACTGTTCTAGTATCTGATTTACACTCTTTGTCTGTCCATCAGTTTCTGGATGATAAGCAGTTGACAGATCTCTTGAAATCTTGAGCTGCTGACAAAGATTGGTCCAAAAGGAAGAAACAAAAAGAGAACCTCGATCACTAACAATGCTTGAAGGAAGGCCATGCTTTGAAAAAATATTCTTGATGAATAAATGGGCCAAATCTAATGAAGTGATAGAAGCTATTGTTGGAATAAAAACCGCCATTTTTGAGAATCTGTCCACTATGACAAGAGTTGAGTCAAAGGAATTGGACAGTGGCAATTGAGTGATGAAATCCATTGAAAGACAAATCCAAGGACCACTTGGAATTGGAAGAGGTTTGAGGAGTCCAAACTTCTTGTGATGAATATTTTTGTTTCTTGAACACTGTTGACAGGATGAGACATAATCCTTGATGAATTGAGTCATGCTGGACCAGTGGAAATCCCGCTTGACAAGTTTGAGAGTCTTCTGTTGGCCAGGGTGTCCAGCTAGAGGAGAGTCATGCCGCTTTTGAAGTATATTGAGTTGAATTGTGGGGTCATTTGGGACCACCACCCAATCTTTGAAAAGGAGAAGTTTGGAAGAGGAATCAAGAGAATAATCTTGGACAGATTTACCTTTACCCAAATCTTCAAGAACACTTCTATATTGAGGGTCTTGCCACACTGCCTTCTGAATTGAATCAATCAAATTTGAAAATGAATCCACCTTGACTGCGAAAAACTTTGAGGCTTGAATTTCATCTTTCTTGATTATCTTCTGACAGTTCATTGGATTCTTGCTGATGAAATCCTCCCCCCTCTCTGGGTAAACGTTGTCCCGACGTGACAAAGCATCTGGAAGAGTGGCCAAGCGGCCAGGGCGGTAAGTGATTGAGAAATGAAATTCAGATAGAAATTAAGCCCAGCGGGCTTGACGGCGAGTGAGGATCTTGGAAGACATAAAATATTGAAGAGATGAATGATCGGTGAGAACTTCAAAAGGGGAAGAAATGGAAAGAAGAAAAGCTCTCCAGCGCTTGAGAGCCCAGACTATGCCAAGGAGTTCCTTGTCATGAATCTCATAATTAAGCTCAGCTGGGAGAAGCTTGCGGCTATCAAATGCAATGGGATGTTTTCCTGAGTTAGAGACCTGACTCAGTACAGCACCCAAGGCATAATCTGATGCATCGGTCTCTACAATGGTGGGTAGAGAAGGATTGAAGTGAGAAAGGATTGGAGCAGTTTTGAATGCCTCTTTGAGTTGATGAAACTGTCTAAGAGCTTCCTCATTGAGGGGAAAACAGGAATCTTTCTTGAGGAAACTTGTGAGTGAACTAATTTTCTTTGAATAATTCTTGATGAAATGGCGGTAAAAATTGGCAAAGCCAAGGAATGATTGAAGAGCCTTGAGGTTTCTTGGAGGTGGCCAATTGAGAATCTGCTGGACTCTTGCTTGGTCCATCTTGAGGCCTTCAGAAGAAACAACATAACCTAAGTACTCTACACTAGAAACATGGAATAGGCATTTGGACGCCTTAGCAAAGAGGTTATTGGCTCTGAGTCTGGAAAGAACAGTGGACACATGAGTGACATGTTCTTCCTCAGATTTGGAAAAGACCATAATTTTATCCAAATAAACCACAAAATAAACATCAAGAAGATCATAAAAAATATCATTGACAAGATTTTGAAAAGAAGCAGGAGCATTGGTAAGCCCAAAAGGCATAACCAAGTACTCATAACTACCATATTTGGTTCTAAAACAAGTCAAATGTTCATCACCTTCCTTGATTCTGAGCAGGTTATATGCACCACACAAATCAATCTTGGAGAAGATAGAAGAACCATTGAAAACAGTGAGAAGCTGGTTCATAGGGGGAACAGGATACTTGTTCTTCCTAGTAACAGCATTGAGTTTGCGGTAATCAACACACAAACGGAGGCCACCATCTTTCTTTTTGACAAAAAGAACAGGTGCTCCTGTAGAAGAGGAGCTTGGCCGGATGAAACCTTTCTCTACATTCTCTGAAATGTAGGCCCTGAGTGTATCTGACTCTTGGTTTGATAAAGAGTAGATCACCCCAACTGGAGGTAGAGACCCCTCCAGCTTGATATGATGATCACAGGCACGGTGAGGAGGAAGTTTCTCTGCTTTCACCTTGGAGAATACATCCAAGTATTGGTGATAAGCAGGAGGAACAACCTTCATCACGGTTTCTATTTCTTCTGGCTCTTCCTCTTCATCCCACAACTCCTCCAGGGAGTCATGATAAGATGAAGGAGGAAGGTCCATATTCCCAAAGAAGAGATGAAGTGAACATACAGAATTATCTTCTACAACATCTTGAATCTCTTTGAATACTTCATCTCTAGATTATAGTAATGACTGATGGGAATTAAGGGAAGGAATATGGACAGAAGAAGGAAATGATGGTGTTCTAAAATCACCAACCAGAGCTGCACATGATTTGGCAGAAGAAAAGTCATTACTGAAAGAAATTAAAGGATCATTATAGTCCTTATGATCAGAATTAAAGGTGATCAATCCTTGCCTCCAATCAATAAACGGATTAAAATGATTAAGAAAGTCAAAGCCCAATATGAGGTCTTCTCCCTTGGGAGTATCAATGACCAAAAAATCCCATTCAAAGCTTGGGAAGGAAGGAAGCTCAACCATATATTTAGTATGGTGAGTCACAAATAAAGAAGGAGACTCAGAGGAGTCTAAAATGATGAGGGGAATCTTCTCTGGAAGCTCTGACATAGTCAATGAATACTTGTGAACAAACTGCTTTGCAATAAATGAGTTGGTAGCACCAGAATCAATGAGAATACTGTAAAAAACATCAGAAAGAGAAGAAAAAACAAAAAATTTAAGAGAATTCTTGACACCAGTATTCAGAATGCACAATTGTGCTCTGGATGGAAAACTGTGAAGACCATTGAACACAACATGATCTTCACTCAGGCTTTTCCCTGGCTGGGAAATTTGCCTGACGGTTGGGTAAGCTTGTTTTGAGGCCTTTTGAAACAGGTCTCAAGACTATGCTTCCCACCACAATAGGCACAAAGACCCTCTTTGATTCTTCTTTCTTTTTCAGAATTCATGAGCTTGAAATCTTTATTCAATAAAGAAGAATGGGGCTTGTCCCTCTTCTTAAAATTCTTCTTCTTCTTTTGACTTGAGCTTGAAGAATTTTGAGGATGAGAAGAACTTGACTTTGAGGCTTCTGGCTTCTTCTCTTGATGATGACTCTTTTCATTTTGCCTCTCATGGTACCTGGTATCACGTTCCAGGGTAACGTCCATTAAGTCTTTAAGAGAGTCAATTCTTGAAGGATGGGAGGCCAATTGATCCAAAATCCTGGATGGCAATCCCTTCCTGAAATGATGGATAAGAGCTCTTTCACCCCAATCCCCGATTCTTGAGACTAAACTTCTGAAATCAGCAATGTATAAGGATACATGCCCACCTTCTTTCATTCTTAAAGAATCCAACTCACCTTCTGCTTTTCTGACTTCATTCGGGTCACCAAATAGAGTGAAGAGTTGAGATTCAAAAAGAGGCCAAGAATTGAGAAGATAATTTGAGTCTTGATTGGTGAGATTGGAAAGATAAGGCTCAATCCATTTTGCAGCCCTGCCAATAAGAAATGATGTGGCATAGAGAACTTTCTTTCCGTCTTGAGAGAAATTTGCCGGATCATTATGGAATATCAATTGACAAGACTGAATGAAACTTCTAACTTTGAAGGGCTGAGTCCCATCAAAGCATTCCGGTGCCTTCATAGATGGAGTCTTGAAGGCTGGTGGTCTTGATGCTTCAGAAGATGAAGCTGCTTGAAGATTGGCCATAATCTGAGTCATTTGCTGCATGATGGCCAATAGAGATGGTTCAGACTGATGAGAGACAGGCTGATTAGACTGGGCTAGAATTGGCCTTCCAGTACCTTGGGATGCTTCCACCGGAGCAGGAACACCTTCAGTACCATCAGACTCTTCCTCTTCCACAGAATTCTCCTCCTCCTCTTCACCATCTTCACCTGGACCTTTGAAAATAGTCCTTGAAGTTCCTGGAAATCCGCCAACTACTCCTGAAAATGAACTTGATCTTCTGGGCCCTCTTCCTTCCTTCCTGGACGGTGCTGCTCCTTCCATGCGGGGTCCTCTATCTAATTGGGCCCTCAGTTGAGGAACTGCTGGGGTGCCATCTAGAGGAGCTCTTGGAGTTGGAGTGAGAACAGCTTGAGCTCTGGCCTGAGATCTTGTCTGTCTTGCTGGAGGTGAATGTTGAACAGGCATGATAACAGGAATAAAATTGAATTAAATGAATAAGAATCAAGATTTGCTTGAAGTGAAAAGAGTCAACAATCAAATCTTGAGGAAAATGAATGAATCAAAATGAAAATCTTCAAGTACGTCAATAAATCAAAATCAAATGAAGTCTTGAAGTCAAAAAATCAATGAATCAAATCAATCAAAATCAAAATCTTGCAGAAAATCAATCAATCAAAATGAATTCTTGAGGCAAAATCAGTTTATGTCAAAATTCTTGATGTGAAAAATCAGCAAAATCAATGAAATCTTCAGGTCAATCAATTTTCTTGAGGTCAATATCAAATATGTCAAATCAATCAATCAATCAAAATCAAGTGAATTATTCTTTAAAAACCAAAATTCTTGAAGAATGAATCAATTATGAATCTTGATGTGAATAACGTGTCTGAATATCTTGATGAAAAATTTGAGAATCAAAGAAAATCAAGATGAAGCCTGAATTATGAATGAAATGAAAATTTGATGATTTGAAAAGATTTTAAAAGAATAACAAAAATAAAATTGGGTCAGCTTTCAATTTTCAAAATGAAGAATGAATGAAAGAAAATTGAGAGATGACAATGAATCATTAAGTTCATAAGCGTAAAAGAATCATAATTTCGATGAAATGAGTGAATGAAATTATAAAGAAAGGATGAACAGAATGAAAAAGAAATTATGAGTTAATTAATATAATGTCACAGGGGCTCTAGTGGAAATACAAGAGTGGCCTGGCACTCAGCAATCAGGGAACTCACTTGGAAAACTCCAAAGAATAAAGAAAATAAAATAATAAGAATGGATTCCTCTAAAAGATGTGCAGGTACAAGATAAGATGCAAAGAGGAAAGGGAAGCCAAATGGCCAAAGAGCCAACCAAGTAAGTCCTTAATCACTGTTTCAACCTGCCAAAAATGAATAATGGAATTAGTAAGGATATGACCACCAAATATCCATTGACAGGCGAAGAAAGAGAAAGAGAAAGGTGCTAAATGACTGACTTAATAATATCAGTATTTGCTTAACTAAAATGGAAAGAAAATAAAGATAAAATAAAATCAAAGTATATTAATTAACTGGGGAAAAACCCCCCAGGGTGGAAAGGGTAGCCGGTATATGTGAAAAGTTGGGAGCTTGAGTTCTTCAGGCTGAAAGCTGATCTGTATTGATCCTTGAGGCTGTATTGATTGTTTTGGGAATTGATACAGCTGGCTAATATTGAAATTGAATTGCGTTGAATGAACTTCCCATGCTTGAAAATGAAATACAGTTCTTGGTGGATCCAGACTGTATTGAAATGATTATGGTTGCCAAGATGGATTGAGTGGAGCTTTGACACTTGACAACTTCTTTTGGCACTGCCTCTTGAATACACTTTGAGAATGAATTGACAGTATTCCATTGGAAGGAATACTTGGAGTGAGAATAACCAATGACTGCTTGATGGCGTCATTGGTCTTTGACGCTGAAACACTTGCTCTTGAGCCTTGATGATTCCTCTGAATGATTGGGTGCCTTGATGACGTGATGAGATGATGGAATGCTGAAATGACCATTTGATATTGCTACCATTGAATTTCTGTTGAACGTCATTGGTCTTTGACGCTGAAACACTTGCTCTTGAGCCTTGATGATTCCTCTGAATGATTGGGTGCCTTGATGACGTGATGAGATGATGGAATGTTGAAATGACCATTTGATGTTGCCACCATTAAATTGCTGTTGAAAAATGATGTACAATGATATATAACATCATTTATGGCATATTGGTTCATTGGCAAGAAGATTATGTCCAAAGGTCTTGAGATGGAAAGGCAGAGGGGAAAATGATGGGTGTGATGGCTTCAGAGCTTGGAAAGGTGTTTCTAGGCCCTTTGGGGTTTTTGGCCACTTTTGGGTTCTGAGCCAAAAACTGGCCCAAAAGGCGGGAAAGTGTCTTTTGGACACTTTGCATCAAAGTGCGCAAATGCGCAAATGCGCAAAAATGCGCAAATGCGCAGTATGAGCCCAAATGGCCAAAAACAGCCATTTGGGCCATTTCCCCTGGTTTTGAGGGAAATGACCAGAAATACCCATTTGGGCATAAATTGCCGCTATGGGTTCTGGATTGAGGTGAAGGGCCATGAAGGCTCCAAAACACAAATGGCCATGAAAGGTCCATAAGATGATGATGTGGCCATATTGGCCACTGGTGATGGATATGGCCAATTGGCCATAAGAGAACTATGGCTTGATATGCCATATGGGGATCCAAGGAGGTGAATTGCCATGGTTGTGACAATGGGAAGAAGATTTTGTGAATATGGCCTTGAATTCATAGATTGTGATGGATTTACCCATGATTGGTGTACTCTGCTGCCAGCACTGGAATTAGCATATAAAACATCAATCCATGCCAGTAAAAATCAAACTCCTGCTATCCAAGAAAAGGGATGGAACCCCAAATTACCTCAAGATTCCTTGAGGAAAGATTTGATTGAAATACATCCCACAGATGCTAGCTTCAAGGAAATGCCAGAAAAAGCTAGAAAGCATGCAATAAGGTGCATGGAAGACTCTTTTGCATATGCTAAGGACAAATGGGATAAATCCCATGCAACTCCAGATTTCAAATTGGGGGATTTAGTTCTTGTATCCACCACTAACTTCAATAACATCAAATGATGTAAAAAGTTGAAAGGCTTTTTTGCAGGACCTTTTGTTATTAAGGCCCTCCATGGAGAAAATGCTGTTTTAGTAGAGTTATCTGAAGAACTTAGCAAAAAGCATCCTACATTTCCGGTGAGCTGGATAAATCCATATACATCTAGTGATAATGAAAAATTTAATTTGAGGAGTAAAGCTCCCCAAGTTATACCTCCTATTGAGTCATCTGGTAATAATAAAATTACCAAAGCTCTTAAAGAAAGAAAGTTGAGAACCAACAAAATAAGGGACTACCTTGTTAGGTACAGTGACCCAACTTGTGAAGATGAATGGTTGCCAGAAAAAGACATACCTGAAGCTACTAAGCTTTTTCAGAAGGTCAGACACACTAGAAATAACAAAATTACAAAGTAATATTCTTTTTTGGGGGAGGGAATGTGAGCCTTAGAGGTATTTTCATATACCCAAAAGACCACAAATGATAAATTAAGATACAAATATAAATAAAATGAATTTATTTATATTCTAAAAACAACAATTGAAATATAAATACAAATTTATACTTAAAAATCAAAATTTAATTATAATTTGAAAATAAAATTACAATAAAATTCAAAATTATGAAAATACGTTTTTACTTGTAAAAATTAAGTAAAAATGAATTTTGAATAAAAATTATGAAATTAAAATATTTTTGGTAAAAAGTTATGTAAAATATATTATAACTTTTTATCCAATAAATAAACATAAAGAAGTTATCACCCCATTGGATTCCTCATGAAAAATAAAGTGGGGTCACTTCTGGATGAAATTTTTTTAACTCAACTCTGAATAAGCTTATATTAAGTTTTTACTATTTTCTGTACAAAAGTATGAAAATCCTCAAAATCTTGATTTAATTCACACCACATGTGGTGTTAACAATCAATTTTTGTGTTAAAATTGAGGTGTTGTGTTTAGTTTAGAAGCTATGAGGAACTGAAGTATTTTCAATTGAAATGTCAAAATTTACACGTGTATTACATAAGTGAACTTTAATTTGCATATGAGGTATCAATTATCAAAGATGTGTAATTGAGAACTCAATTAAAATACATATGTAAATCATAATTGTATTACATGATGAGGAATTAAAGAAAAAATAAATTGGAAAGATTAATTCTGGGGGGAAAAGACCATCTAGCTCTAAGGGAGAGCTAGACCCCCAAACTCCTTGCTGACAGGCGTGGGATGTCAAAATCCATGAAAACATTCATCACTTTTATCGTGGAATTGAGTCACAGGTTGTGTGACTCAATTGATAATGCGGTTTTGATACCAACCAGGGTAGTGTTAATTGCTGCCAAGAGGGTAAAACTACTCTTAAGTTAAAACAATGTTAGTAAAAAAAGTTTTAACTGGTTTTTACTCCTTTTACACACATTCTGACGTGTTTTGAAAGCTCTAGATCAGGTATTTCTATAGTAATGGCTGATTTAAGGGTCTAAAATGGCCAAAAATAGCAAAAAATGGCTAAAACCACCCCCTTTTTGGTCTAAACCAGGGTTCAATGATGCCATAATTGGCTTCTCTGTTGTCAGACTGTTTTTCACGACTGACAAGAGTAAATTTTACTTTTGGAGTAAGAAAATTGATGGCTATAAAAGAATGTCTTCTTTGCCCCACTTTTCTCTTCATGTTAGAATCTTTTGCTTTTATGATTAGTTTAAACACTGTTAAAACAATCAATGAAAGATTCCAACAACCTTTTTTTATATCATTTTAAACCTTTCAACCACGTGAAAAAATAATTATAATCATTTTTACCCCTGAACCACCCCAAAAGAGAATTAAAGCATCTTTCATCACTGTTAATTTTTCACTTTGTTTCCAAATTCACTCTGGTCACTTTTGGGTGTGTTTTCTCTTTAAACATCTTTTTAAAGACTTTGTTCTTTAATTAATTCCTTGCAGTTATTTGCTCAATTAATTCAAATTGAAATTGCTCTTGAGGAAATTTCTTTTGTAGCCTTCAATATCTCTTGTAGAGTATTTTTGGATAAATCTTTATTGTTGGTAAAACAATAAACTTTTATTATATTATGTTTTTATACTTAAAACCTTCAAAACAATAAAATTGGCATGTTTTCTCTTTAAAAATACTACTTCTTACTATTTTTAAATAATTTTACCTTATACAAATTTTGAGGATAGGAAAATTACTTGATATTTTATCAAAGTTTCATATCCAAACCTTACAGTTTGTAGTAATGGACAACTGTACTAGTAGCAACTTTATAATTGGAATTGATTAGTTGGCAATATATGGCATACATATCTCAAATCAAAAAGACAGATATTTTACCATAGGAGACAATAAGAGCAAAAAATATGGGTTTTTAAATAACAAAAAACAAATTAAACTCACAAAAAAAGAAGAGGAAAACCCAGAAAAAGACTTTTTTTTAGGGGACCAATGTAAAGAGGCAGAATTCAATCAAGAATTAACAGAAAAAATGAAAGAAATACCAATTGACCTCTTATCCAAATTTAAAGATGCCTTTACAACTGACAAAGAGACACTAGGTTCCATTATTGGAAATGAAGTAGATGTTATCCTCAATGTAGAAAAACGTTATCCACCTCTGTTAAGGAAACCAGCTTACCCAGCTATCCCAAGAGCTAGAGAAGCCTTAGAGGTAAACATTAAAGAATTAATGGAACCTGGGGTATTAAGGAAAGTAGGACATGATGAACAGGTAGAGGTCACTACAGCTGTCATTATTACTTGGCATAATGGAAAATCAAGAATGGTAGGGGTCTTTAGAGCCCTAAATACCTACACCATCCCTGACAGATATCCAATACCCAGAATTCATAAGACATTAACACAATTGTCACAGGCTAAGCCCATTACAGCCATGGATGCTCTAAAGGGATTTCACCAAGATGTCTTGACAGAAAATCTTAAGAAACTACCTAAGATAATAGTTCACTGTGGGATATATGGATACTTAAGGATGCCATTTGGTATAAAAAATGCCCTTTCCCATGATCAAAGGATGACAAACACCATATTTCCTGGAGAGCTATAAGAAGGATGGTTAATCATCTATATTGATGATATCATAGTTTCCTCAAAAACTTGGGAAAGTCACTTAACAAGACTAGAAAGATTACTACAAAAGATAGTCTAAGTGAATCTGAAAATTTTGTTCAAAAAGTGTCATTTCACATGTAGTGGGCTGGAAGCACTAGGAGATGTTGTATCTGTACCAAGTTTGGGCATAGATAAAAAAAAAGTAGCAGAAGTACTACTGAAACAAATGCCCCAAACCAGAAATTAAATGCAATGCTTTCTACAATTTTCTGGTTACTACAGACAGCATATAAAGTACGTTGCAAGAATTTACAAATACCTTTAAAAGCTCTGTGACCAAGAGACAGTTTATGTAATGACTGAAGAAAGAGTCAAATGATATGAATAATTGAAAAATTCCCTCAAAAATGCCCCATTTCTTTTAATACCAGATTGGAAACTAACTTTTAAACTATACATTCATGCTTGTGGAGAAGGATTAGGTGCTGCAATACACCAGAAACAAATTATGAAAGATAAACCTATTGAAGGACCAATTTGCTTCATTTAAAGACCAATTAAGCCAAAAGAAGCAAGGTATGGAGAAAAGCAAATGGAATTTCTTTGTTTGTTGTGGGCTTGAGAAAAATTAAATCATTATTTGGATGGTACAGTCTTTGATGTAATTACAGACTGTAATGCAGTAACATCTTTGTTAAACATGAAGACACCAGATAGACATATGCTAAGATGGCAAATTTCTATCCAAGATTATAGAGGAAATATTACTCTAGTTCATAAATCTAGAAATATTCATAAAAATGAAGCTGTTCCTAGTAGATGGGCTTTAGCAAATACACCTAAACGCCAAGCGTGGGTACCACAGGAAGAGCACCATATACAAGGAATAAGTGTCACAGACATTGGCACAGCATTCTTTAATCAAGTTAAAGAAAGCTATTATATGGATAAGAACTGTCATATACTATGCCAACTTCTAATGAAAGACTGCAAAGACTCATCACTCCAATCCAAACTAGATGAAATATCAAAAAAAGCATATGATGAAGGAAGATTCCACCTCCTTGATGGAATACTATATCATAGGACAAAACACACATGTTTTATGCCTTAACATATAGAACCTTGATAAATAATATATTACATGAATTTCATGATAGTGTTGAATCTCAACATCTTTCAGAAGACAGGACACTGGAAAGGGTTAAAACCCGCTTTTGGTGGCCAAACTGGAGAGAAAAAGTTGCATAATACTTCCAAACCTGTGACAGATGTGAAAGGGCAAACAGAGCCACAGGAAAAAAATTTGGAATGATGATCCAAAGCTAAGAACCAAAATCCTCATGGGAAATATTTCATATGGATTGTGTAACAGCCTTACCACCACGAGGAGACAGGAGTCACAATGCATGCCTAGTACTGGTTGACAGATACAGAAAAACTCCTATGTTCCTACCATGTCGTAACGGTGAAACAGCTATGGAAACATACATATTGATATTTAATTAAGTTATTAGCCCCAAAGGCGTATTCTAAAAGATCTTAAGTGAAAGAGACCCAAAATTCACTTCAGCATTATGTACAAACCTCCATAACTTGTTTTGATCAAATTTATCATTCTCAACAGCTTACCACCCTCAAACTGATGTTCTAGCAGAAAGAATGATACAGACCTTAGAAGACACAATCAGAAGATTCTTTTCTTATGGACTAGAATTCAAACACTATGATGGATCTACCATTATTGGTGTACCTTGATACCAGATCTTGAACTGGCATATAAAACATCAATCCATTCTTCAACTGGCAAACCATCAGCAATTTCAGAAAAAGGTTGGAATCCAAGACTTTGTTATGATAACCCAAAAAGAGAATTAGTGAATATACACCCAAAAGCAAGCAGTTTTGAAATAATGCTTTAAAAAGCAAGCCATCATTAAAACAGATGTATGCAAGCCTCTCTTAAATATGCAAAAGAGAGATGTTTAGACAGTCATAAACCACCTGACTTTAAAGTAGGAGACTTGGTCTTAGTATGAACTCTGAACTTCAAAAATATAAAAGGCGCAAATAAATTGAAAGATTCCTTTGCAGGGCCATTTATGATAAAATGTCAGCCTGTGACTCAAAACCAGAGCAAAAGCATGACAGCCAAAATATCATAAACCAATGGTATAGCCAAGATACCACCAGAACATGGAGCTGAGCCAAATTAGCTCAAAAGTTATTGAAGGAAAGAATAAACTAACCCCCCTCCACATATAAAAGTCCCATCATCATAGCACAAAGAATAACAAAGTTATTCCTGCTCAAAGTTGTTGCTGAGCATAAACCTTAATTTTCACCTCTCATATGAAATACAGAGTAAGAGACTTAACCCCATCAAATGGGTATTCAAAATTAAGCTCTTAGTCAGGGCTATCCAATGGTACCATCCAAACTGAGCTAGCACCAGTATTACTGAAGTTATGACCAAATTCAGGCCAAATAAGGGTGAACAAAACATTCACCTCTCATCTAACTTCTACAGTTTTAGTGTGAGATACCCAAAGTGGGATCTTTTTGGAAAGAGCACAAGAGGGGCTATCTGATGGTGTCATCCAGTTCCTCATATCTCAACTAGAACAAAAGCTATGGTGCAAACAAGCTTAATACAGCTTTTGTCTAAAACACACATATGTACAAAATATCTTGTACATGGGATATCTTTGCCATATTATATGATAGCCGTATCAAATAAGGTACTATTGTATAGGACACATACAGGGCTACACACCGTACCAATTTTGAGGTTGATATATCAAGAAATGACAAAGCTATGGCTGTTTTAAGGTCAAAATCCCACATTTTGACCAATACAGCTTTACCATGTGATATGATCCCATAACCATGATTATGAGGTGTCAAAAAGACAAAGAATTGTGTTTATACTTCAATACCTGATACATCAGTCAATACTGGGGCCCCATACAGTTTCTGTACAGCATTTTACGCATCATACATGTCAGAAGAAGGCTATGTGGTCCCCAGATGAAAGTTTTCACCCTGTATTGGTGAAAATTGCCCAGATGTGGTTTCAAAACCACATTTGAGCCCAATACAGGCTATTCAGGCCTTTTGCAAACCACAAGTCTGTCTCAGAGAGTGAAAAATCTTCACTTCCTCTACGTGGAAAGGTCTAGTAGCCTTTCCACCCCATTTCAGGATACAAGGAGGGCTTTTCACAGCCAGAAAAGCTTTCCACATCCTGCTCTTAAATTCCTACATAGTAAAACTGTCAAAAATAGTTATACTCTTGCAAAATAACCAGGTATAATTATAATCTCAATTATTGTAGTCTTCATTATTGTCATCCAACAGGTAAAGGTGCACCCAGGACTTTCAACAGTGCTCACCACCACTATTTTATAATAGTAAATCCCTTCAAATTTTTTTATAAAATCCTTATTCTCTATCAATATCTTGATTTTAAATCTTTTATCACGTGTCACAGTCACAGTTAAAGCTGTAAATAGCCTAATTAATACTTCTACATAGACTCAACCTGACATTTTGGGGGCCTGGCCGTGTTTTAACCTTTTTTGGACCTTAAGAGTGAGTTTTTTTCACTTATGTTCTCTTTTCCTGACATTTTGTTTTGTGTTTTTAGGTGTATTTTTTCTTAAAAATACATATATATCATATATTTTTCTGGATTAATTGGTTTACACACCATTTTGTACTCATATTATAAGAGTACCTGTCACGTGGATAATAACCACAGGACCTTTATTTTTGGCGTGTTTTACATATAAAAACACTTTAAGCCACTAATAAAGTCTTTTTTTAATTAAAAAAAGTCACCTCTTACTGTAAAACCAACAGTTGATGTGTGGTTGGGCATATTGTTAATTCAATTACCTTCTTATACACCATCTTTTACCAGATTATACTTGCTAATTACAAGTAATCTGTAAGATATTGGTATACAAACAGTATACCAAATATCTGTAAGCTGTATTTCTGATGTGAAATTGTTAATTCAATTACACTGTCATTATAAAAGGGCATATTGTAGGAATATACAAGCCCAGAGGCCATTCTTAGATGTGCAAACAGTATTTTAAGAAGTCTTAACTGACATTAAGCCCTCTTTTCCTGTCTGATTCAGTGGAAGATAACTTCATACCACTTGAGACCCAGTCACAGGTCAACATACCAGTGACACCCTCAGAACCAGAGGGAAGCAAGGGCAAAGGAAAGAGGCACAGTGAAGGCCTGATTACAGCAAAGAAGTGGACACCTATTGCCACCCAGAGAAGGGTAGTGGCCAGAAATATCTGTATAACCACTTCCCAAATTGGGAAAAACAGCTCTTTCCCACCAAGGAAAAGAACTTTAAAAGTGCTTCAGGAAAGATGACTTCTATTGGGACAATTATCAAAGAGATAATTATACCCCACAGGAAGGGTTATATCAGCCTCAACCAAGAGTTTGTAGTGCTTGATGATGCCCAAATACAAGGCTTCTTACTGGGAACAGGTTACCAAAGGATGTATGGCATAGATATTTACACTAGTAAGAACAGGCACAATACCATTGGTACCAACAAGGAGAAGAAAATTTCACTTGATATATACCAAATCTCTACCCATGAGCCACTGGAGGAGTTACTGAATGAATTCAGAGAGGGCAAAGTTAGCACTACCCTCACCAGTAAACAAAAATTGAGTTTACTGAAGATGCTGAGGAAGAACAGACCAGCATTTGCCTTTGGTGAAGAACCACTAGGCAAGATCAAACGCCATGATATAGAACTATATTTGGGTGTGGGAAGACCTTATCCACCCATGCTCAGGAGACCTCCTTATCCAGCAACTCTGAAAACCAGGAAAAAAGTTAAGAACATAACAATGAACTCCTGGACATGGATGTCATCAGAAAGATTGGACATAATGAAATAGTGGAAATAACCACTACTGTCCCAATCAACTGGCATGATGGAAAGTCTAGACTGTGTGGAGACTTCAGAGCTCTGAACAACTACCCAAAAGCAGACAGGTACCCTATACCTGGGATACCTCATTCCTTGGATAAACTGGCAAAAGCCAAATACATAACCAAAATGGATTGTATGAAAAGTTTCCACCAAAATGGAGTTAAACCAAACTCCATGAAGTTGCTCAGAATAATATGCCATATGGGCATATATGAGTATACCAGGTTGCCATTTGGCATCAAGAATGCACCAGCCCACTTCTAAAGGCAATGGACACAATATTTCAAGAAGAAATATTAGAAGGCTGGATGGTGCTATATATTGATGATATCATTATATACTCAGAGACATGGGAAGACCATGTACAATACATAGACAGAGTTCTAAGTAAATTTACACCCATCAATCTGAAAATTTCACTGAAAAATTGTCATTTTTGCCAACAAGAGCTCCTAGCTCTTGGACATAAAGTCTCAGGTCTTAGTCTGGCAATTGACCAGAATAAATTTGCAGCGGTACTGCAAAAGCCAGTACCAAAGAGCATAAAAGAGATGCAATCTTTCCTTGGGTTTGCTAGCTACTATAGAAACCACATCCAGAACTTTGCCCACATAACTAGTAGTTTATACAAGTTGTGTTCAAAAGATGAAGTTTTTGAAATTACCAAGGAAAGGAGGTATGCATATGAGAGGATCAAATATAAACTCACAAATGCACCTGTGCTCATATTTCCTGACTTTGAACTACCATTCAAGTTATACATAGATGCAGAATGTAGCCAAGGCTTAGGAGAAGCCCTTCACCAAAGACAAATTGTAGATTGTGAACCAAGAGAGGGAGTAATATGCTACATCTCTAGGCAACTGGAAGATTCAGAAGCTAGGTATAGGGCCACCCAGACTGAATGTCTATGCTTAGTCTGGGCTCTGGAAAAACTCCATTATTATCTGAAGGGTGCAGTCTTTGAAGTCTACACAGACTGCACAGTCTTGAATTCTTTACTGAACATGAAGAATACCAATAGACACATTCTGAGATGAAAAATAGCCATCCAAGAGTATAGAGGCAATATGACCATCATATACAAAGAAGGAAAAAGCTACACCAATGAAGATGGCCTTTGCAGATGGTCACTAGATAATGTCAAAAGCAAACCAACTTCTGACCCTGAAGAAGCAGACAAGATCCCTAATCATTTCATGTAAATAGATAGGAGGAAAAACTTCAGATTTTCTGAATGGGCACAGAAGGTGGTACCCTAAACAGTGGAGACACTGATTCAGAAGGAACAGAAACTCCCATACTGGTAATAAGCTCCTCAGAACTGAACAATGAGCTTTTCAGTGCAGTACTGAAGTCTTATGCCAAACACAAACAGTGTGGCATATTACTACAACTCCTTCAAAAAAAGTACAGGAGTCCAGAACTGGAATCCCAGGTGGAAGAACCCTGGTTAAGGGCCTATAAGGATAACAAGTTTTTCCTTGTAGATGAAGTGCTTTACCACATAGAGAAGCACACAAGTGCCCTCACAGTGGTAGACAGAGACCACATCTCCCTTATCTTGCAGGAATGCCATGACTGCCCCTATATGGGACACATGAGTGAGGACAGGACCAAAGATAGGGTAGCAAGCACAGCTTGGTGGCCCAAGTGGGAACAAGACTTGAGTGAATACATCAACACTTGTGAAAGATGCCAAAAGGCAAATAGGAAACATGGGAAGAAGTATGGGTTACTTCAACATATAGAGGAACCCAAACACCCATGAGAAACCATCAATATTGACTGGTTCAAAGGACTTGTTTCAGGGGGCAAAGAGAACTACAATGCCTGCTTAATCATAGTTGACAGGCTCAGAAAGAGTATGAGGTGTCTACCATGCCATAAAGAGGACACAGCCATGGACACTGCTCTGTTATTCTGGAATAACATCATATCTACCTGTGAAGTCCCTAAAATCATCATTAGTGATAGGGACCCAAAATTCACATCTGAATTTTGGACCAACTTGTATGACATTCTTGGCACCAAGCTTGCATTTTCCACAGCTTAGCATCCACAAACAGATGGCCTACCTGAAAGGATGATCCAGACAATGGAGGAAATCCTTGAAAGATTCTGTGCCTATGGCATGGAATACAAGGACCATGAGGGATACACCCATGACTGGGTTACCCTTCTACCAGCTGTTAAACTAGCTTATAATACAAGTCAGCACTCTACCACAGGAATAACGCCTGCACTGGTAGAGAAAGGGTGGAATCCCCTGTTGACTGTGGGTCACTTGAAAAAGAATCATCCAACCATCCACTCCACAGCCGAGGACTTGCATGACATGTGGAAGAAGGCTTGTGACACAGCTGCCAAATGCATAGCTGAGGCAAAAGAATATAATGAGCAGAGTTGGGACAAGACACACATGGAACCTGACTTTAAACAAAGGGACCTACACTTAACTTCAATAATCTCAAAGGACACAAAAAAATGAGAGACTCATTTGTAGGGCTCTTCACTATCACTAAACTGATAGGGAAGAATGCAGTGGAAGTCAAACTCACAGAGGAATCTTCCAGGAAACACCCAATCTTTCCAGTGTTTTGAGTAAAGCCATACTTCCAGACAGAGGAGGATAAATTCCCCTCCAAGAAGAAGAACCCCACACCACCACAAATAGTTGAGGTGGAGGATTCCCCTGGACCAGTGAAGAAAATCATCAATGCCAGGAAGATCAGATTTAACGGTAAGGATCAGAGACGGTAATTAGTCAGATTCAAGAACCAGACAGCTGATAAGGACAAATGGTTGACAGAAGATGCCATACCAGATGGGAACCTTCATTTAAGCAGATTCAGAGCCTCTAGGAGGACTGAAAAGTCTCATCAATGATGAGCCTTTTTTTAGAGGGAGGGTATGTCAGCCTGTGACTCAAAACCAGAGCACAAGCATGACAGGCAAAATACCATAAACCAATGGTATAGCCAAGATACCACCAAAACATGGAGCCGAGCCAAATTAGCTCAAAAGGTATCAAATGAAAGGGGAAAATCACCCCTTTCCAAATATAAAAGTCCAATCATCATAGGATGAAGAATAACAAAGTTATTTCTGCTCAAAGTTGTTGCTGAGCATAAACCTTAATTTTCACCTCTCATCTGAAATACAGAGTAAGAGGCTTAACCCCAGCAAATGGGTATTTTAAATTAATCTCTTAGTCGGGGCTATCCAATGGTACCAGCAAAACTGAGCTAGCACCAGTATTGCTGAAGTTGTGACCAAATTTAGGCCAAATTAGGGTGAAAAAAACATTCACCTCTCATCTAACTTTTACAGTTTTAGTGTGAGATACATAAAGTGGGGTCTTTTTGGAAAGAACACAATCAGGGATATCTGATGGTGTCATCCATTTCCTTATATCTCAACTAGAACAAAAGGTATGGCGCAAACAAGCCCAATACAGCTTTTGCCTAAAACACACATATGTACAAAATATCTTGTACATGGGATAACTTTGCCATATTACATGATAACCATTTCAGTAAGGTACCATTGTGTAGAAAACATACAGGGCTACACACTGAACCAGTTTTGAGGTTGATATGTTGGGAACTGACAAAGTTGTGGCTGCTTTAAGGTCAAAATCCCACATTTTAACCAATACATCTTTACCATGGGTAATATCCCATAACCATGATTATGAGGTGTCAAACAGACAAAGAAGAGTGTTTATACTTCAATACCTGATAAGTCAGTCAATACTGGGGTCCCATACAGTTTCTGTACAGCATTCTACACGTCATACACATCAGAAGAAGGCTATGTGGTCCCCAGATGAAAGATTTCACCCTGTATTGGTGAAAACTGCCCAGATGTGGTTTCAAAACCACATCTGAGCCCAATACAGGCTATACAGGCTCTTTTGCAAACCACAATCCTGTCTCAGAGAGTGAAAAATCTTCACTTCCTCTACATGGAAAGGTCTAGTAGCCTTTCCACCCCATTTGAGGATAAAAGGAGGGCTTTTCACAGCCAGAAAAGCTTTCCACATCCTGCTATTAAATTCCTACATAGTAAAACTGTCGAAAAGAGTTATACTCTTGCAAAATAACCAGGTATAACTATAATCTTAATTATTGTCATCCAACAGGTAAAGCTGCTTCCAGGTCTTTCAACAGCGCTCACCACCATTATTTTATAATATTAAAGCCCTTTAAATTTTATTATAAAATCCTCATTCTCTATCAATACCTTTTTTTTAAATTTTTTATCACGTGTCAAAATCACAGTTAAAGTTGTAAATAGCCTAATTACTACTTCTACATAGACTAAACCTGACATAAAAGCAGTAAATGGACATAATGCTGTGCAATAAGACCCAAAAGGTGAGCCTATGAGCAAACACCCAGCTTTCCCTGTAAGCCCGATAAAATGTTACAGCTCAAGGGACAAATATTTATGTCCACTAAGAAATAAACCCCCACCTGAAATCCCCCCTCTAGAAGAAGGAGAAGAAAAGAAAACTGTAAAAGTCCTTAAAGAAAGAAGGGCAATACACAAAAAAGAAAGGAAATTCCTTGTAGGGTATATAACACCAGCTCAAGAAGATGAATTTCTAATTGGAAAAGATATAACTAGTTCTGATAAGCTACTCAGAAGGTTCAGAAATGAAAGAAGATCTAAAGAATAAAATAGTTAAGCCTTATTGAGCTTCGAGACTAAGAAAGTCTCATGACAAGCTAGGAAAGTGGATGATACCCTAATTAACTATATCAGATTGTAGTACAACATTTTTTCAGGTGGTAGGGAATGTGAGCCTTTGAGATATGACCACATATCCAAAAATTTCACAAGAAAAACTTCACAACAATTCTTCCTCCAAATAATTATCCTAAAATAAGTGAAAATACCATAAAAAACATAAATCCTGAGTTAGCTTACAATCTGATGAATGAACAGGTAAAATAAATTACATCATTAGATTCCCCATGATAAGAAACACATCTATCAGTTTTATGGCATATCTGTAAAGTCAATAACTAATGAGTAATAAGCTCAAAATGCCATAAAAAGACATAAATTCTTATTTATCATGGAAAACAATGAAAAAACATGTGGAAAAATTGCACCATTGGATTTTCAATTAATGATTGCACAGAAAACAAGTGTATGAAATTTCTCTAAAGTTATTACTGAAGGAATTAAGCTGAATATATGCACTTTTCTGGTGATCACATACATTCATGGTTTTTAGCTAATATCTGTTGAAATAGACATGATAGAGAGTTAAACAAAAAATGGAGTTGACACTTAATTAATGTAAGAACACAGATATGAAATTTAGTTGAGAAGCTATAAACAAGTTTATAACGTTCAAGGGTTTATTGAACAAAATTGCTAGGTCTGTAGACCACTTTGTTGTGAAAGGGGTCCAAACTTCAAATGAAGTGGATATTCAGGTTCAACTAGTTCATACGTGAATAATTATGTATTTTCTATCATAATATTCAAGGTAAAACTCCCTGAAATACGGTTTGATGTTTAAAATATCGAGTTTCAACAGAAACAATGAGATACAAGAAAAATCATCACAAATAGTGGTTTGATGATGTAATGATATGCTTTTGGGAGTTTGATAAGAAAATTCCAAGCTATCAGCAATGTGCTCTGAATGGCTTTATGCTGTGGATATTAATAGATATTAATGATAAAATTTAATCTTAAATTTGATCATTTATGATTACTCACTGTAAACATACTTTAAGCTTAAGAGTTATATAAGTGATAAAATTGGTAAATACTATTAGATTATTATTAATACTAATAAAGTCCATGAACGTTAAGCTTCTTAAAAGCCTATGATGTCATCAAACTTAGAGTTATAGTCATAACTCTAAATAATGACATAATAATGAGATAATATGGTTTGATCATTATGTAATCATCACTAAACCTTAAAGTACTGATCAATTCCAGTGGATACTATTGGTACACGTCTACTAGAAGCCTACTGAACTCTAGAAGGGAGTAATTTACTATGAATAGAGTTCCCCCTCAGACGCATCAAAAACAGTAAAACATTAAATAAAAAGGTCAAATATTTCTTCTTCATATAAAAATAATTTGTTTTATCAAATACCAAAGGTAATCTTTATTATAATATAAAATCTTGAAATGATTACTCCATTTGTTCAATTTTTTTGTTATATTTCTCTATAAATCTTATTTCCATGTAAAATTAAGCATATTTCTAATTTCCCTTGTTTCATCTTGTAAATACAATTTAAATAAGCTGTATTTACATTTTTTGGTGTAAAATCTTTAAAAATTATTATATCAAGTGTTAAAAGTAGGTTATTTTCTCTTTTATAATAATTTCTCTCCATTATTACTCTTAATAATACTTCTATGAATATAAATAGTATTTCTATTAATATATAACATTAATATTGGTAATATTATTGTTATTACTTGTTTTTTATTATTAATAAACAATATTTTTATTCCTTATTATTTGTTGATAACAATATTTTTGATAAAAATAATAAGAGCTCTAAATATATTAGTTTTTATATACTTATATATTTATTTTTATTATATCATAATTGTATAATATACATTATATTATTATATTTGTTTAATAATATAATAATTTTATGGAATAATTATAATAATCCAATATTATCATAATTTTATCTATTTTAATCATTTAAAATGGAATTTCATAGTACAATAAGTGAAATATTTGTAATATTTATTGATTGTTTCATAGTCAAACGTTACAAAAGATTTTCAAGATTTTGCTCTCTCTTCTTCAAAATTCTAAAAACTTGACTGAAATCTTCATTAAAGATCAAAAACATTCCTACATCTTCCTGTATATTCAAAAGAAATAACTTTTATTTAACCCCCCTGAGGTTTGTCTAGAGGTGAAGAGCTCCTTCTTCTTAGCTGAGAGTAAAGGTTTTTGTTTTGAGTCTGGAATTTTAACTATGTTGGTAGCACTACCTTTTGTGGTTTTCTATTTATCCTTGAAGCTATTAGTCCTATTGAGTTTCTTCAAAATATAGATAAGTTTGATTTTTAATGTAAATAATATTTGAGGTAGAAAATTGAGAATTTTGATTTTCAGAATATTTGTCTTATTGAAATTTTGTATTCTATTTTCTTTTCTATTTTTTTATTCAATCTTTTCATTGGTAAGCTGGAAGCTGACACTAATGGTATGGAATACCACAAATTTTTAGACAATATAATTCCTTTCCAATTGCCTCAATAGCTTTTGAATTCAAAAAAAAGAAATGCTACTATATATTTTTATTATCATAAATATAATTTATCAGTGGATAAACCCAATTTTAATCTTTTATAAGGCCTTTTAAGTCAATCACATGGCCAGGCCCCCAAATGTAAGGTTTGAGTATGAAACAATGAGCAAAAATTACTAATATTATATTTAATGTCCTCTGAATAACCCAATTCAAATCAATAATAAGATTCAAAAAGTTACAATAATACAGTAATATTAGAATTATGGCATAAAAATATGTATATCATTTAAATAGAATGAAATAATATGATGAAATAAATATATTAATATTTGATAAATTAATATATTTATAGAAGCCTATTGATGTTAAGAAAATGCATTGAAAATTGTTCTTTCATAATAAAAAACAATTTATCACAATAATATTACCAATCTCAGAGATATATATTAATATAACTACTATTTATATTAATAAAGAAATTATTAAGAATATAAATGGAGAGAAATTCTTTTATTTACAGAAAAACAACCTAATTTCAACATTTGATATAACAATTTTGGTTTTTTTATGCCCAAAAATATCACTGAAGCTTCATCAAGCTGTATTTACAATAAAAAATAGTGAGAAATAAATTATTTACTATTTTCATGTGGTTTTGCAGATTTTTTAGATAATTCAACAAAAAAAAACAAAATATTTTGGTAATCACATAAAAATTGGTGATTAAAATAGGGTATCACTTTGGGCTTTAATGATTAAAGAGTTTCATATTTAACAAAAGAGAATTTTACCTTTTTATTTATTTTTTTCTTGAATTTGATGTGTCTGAGGGGTACAAAGAGAAAAAAGAGGTCTTTTTAAAGTAAAGATCCTTCCTTCCAGTAGCGTTTTGCAGATGTTATCAACTGGAGTTGATCAATATGCTAAGGTTTGAGGATAATTGAATCATTATTCTGCCATTTTGATAATTATCATCATAAACCTACCTTTTTTAAGTCGAAATCTTGAAATATTACTTATTTTTGGTTATTACAGTAGCTTGAATCATAGAATAATAATATCCATGAGCTTTATCTCCTATTCAACTGTTAAACTTGAAATAAGCTTATAGTTAAGGATGAGAAATTATCATTTTTGAACCTTGACTTTAAGCCTTGATAAATTTTGAGTTTTTTGCACAACTGCAATTCAGAGAGTGAATTCTAATATCCTGGCATATTTTCACCAAGGCTCCAAGAGTATTTGATTACATCATTGAAACTCTATTTTCAAGTCTTTTACTTCCCATTCATCTTTTCTGTAGAAACTTACTATTTTAGAATCTAATAAATGATTTCATGGTGTTATAACTTGAATATCATTATAGTATTCATGTCATTCTTCATGTATAAGCTATTAGAATCTGAATATCCACTTCTTTTAAGTTTGGACCCCCTTTAACCTAAAGTGGTAAACTGGTATTACTATTTTAACCCATTCCCCAAATTATTCTTAACCTTGCATATTTCTTGTCAAAAAAAGTGTAAATAATTATTTTTACAGTCAATTTGAGTTAAAATCAATGTTTAACAAATTCTTTATCATGAGTATTTTAAAAGATATGTCCTAAAAAGCATGAATATATGCATTGATTATAAAAATGCATATATCCAGGTATCTCATAAATTATTTGGTTTAAATATATGGCATAAAAGAGTTGTATGTGTATTTGTTGATGGGGTATTCAATGGTGTTATTTCCTTCACATCTTTACCCTTTGAGTTCTGAAACAATAAATAATTTATGCTTTTTTGTGGCATTTTTACTTATTTTAGGATTATCATCTGAACTCCTATCATCAAAGTAAGTCCTGTAATGCTTTTTGTGAGCTTTCTGGATAGGTGTTCATGTCTTAAAGCCTTACAGATGTCTTCCACTTATTATCAGTATTTGGATGTATCCCCCAAATTGAAAGTAAAAATCCCTCCTCCTCACTGGACCTGTGATCATCAAATTGAATTGGAGGGATGTCTACCTGCATTGTTCATATAACCTGCTCATAATAAAGGAGGATGATGAAAACTGACATATCTTAGAGCTGAATTTATCAGCTATGAGTACTTGGTCATGCCTTTTTCCTCACCAATGCTCCTTCCTCTTTGCAAGACCTTGTAAATTCCATTTTTTGTGATCTTCTGGATGTTCATTTTTTTTATTTGGATTAAAGTTTGGTCCTGTTGAATATTTATTGTGTCTTTTTTTCTTAAGGCCTCAAGATGGACCAATCAAAAGTGCACCAAATTATTTATTTGCCACCTTCAAGAAACGCCAACGCTTTTCAATAATTCCTTGGCTTTTCCAAATTCCACCACCATTTCATCAAGAATTATTTAAAGACAATCAGTTCAGGAACGGAGATCCTCAAAAAGGATCCTGTTTCCCCCTCAATGAGGAAGCTCTCAGCTAGTTCTATCAACTCAAAGAGGCTTTTACCACAGCTCAAATACCTTTCTATCCACCAGTGTAGAGATCAATGCATCTGACTATGGTCTAGGTCCTGTACTGAGCCAGGAAAAATTTGAATTAACTTTTGTAGTTGATATCTTATGTCAGAAGAACTCAACTACAATATTCATCAAAAGGAAATTTGATGGCCTCTCTCAATACTTTGAGTTTCTCACCAATCACTCTTCCTTGCAATAGTTTATGTGCTCAAATATTCTCATTTCACATTGTGCCCACTGCACTTAGTTACTTTCTGAGTTTTATTCATCAATTAATTACCTCCCTGGCTTCCTGGAAACTCTTCTGGACTATTTTTCATTTTGGGAAAGTGTTTACCCAGAGAGGGGGAGGCTTTCATCAGAAGGAATGCCTCAAGTTTCTGAAAAATAATCAAGCAATATGAAGCTTAATCCTCCAAGTTCTCTCCACTAAAGGTGTATTCATTTTCAAATTTGAATTACTCAATTCAGAAGGAAGTTTGGCAATATTCTCATTAAAAAAGTATTCTTCAAGATTTTGGTAAGGGTAAATATACTGAAATTTTTTTCTTGACCCTTTCTTCCAACTTCTTTCTTCAAAAACTGGGTGGTGGGCTCAAATGACTTCATGTTCAACTCAATATACTTCAAAATTTCCATAAATCTCCTCTAGATGGCCAACCTGACCAATACAGGACCCTCAAGCCTTTCAACATAGATTTCCACTGGTCTGGCATGTCTCAAAATATAAAGTATTATGTATCATGCTTTCAACAGTGCTCAATAAACCAGAATATCCATCACAAGAAGTTTGGATTACTCAATCCTCTTTCAATTCCAAATTCACTTTGAATTTGCCTTTAAATGAACTTTATAAGTAATCTTCCACTTTCCATTTACTTTGATTCAATTATTGTCAGATTGAACAGGCTCTAAAAAATGGCAGTATTTATTCCAACAATTTCTTTAATTATTTCTCCAAATTTGGCCCATCTATTCATCAAGGTTTTTTTGCAAGGATGGCTCTCCATCAAGAAAAATTAGTGATAGGAGTTCTATTTTTGTCTGTTCCCTTTGTACCAGTCTTTTTAAGAAGCTCAATATTTGAAAAGATATTTCAAATTCTTATAATCCTCAAAATGATGGAAAGAGAGACAGAGTAAATTGGATACTAGAACAGTATCCTTGGATTTATGTTAGTTATCATCAAGATAATTGGGACATCTGGCTCCCTCAGGCTGGAATTGCTTACAATGCCTCTTACCACCATTAAGCAGAACAGTAAGCATTTTTTACCATTCATTGAAAGTATTATCAACAAAGTTTTTATCAATAAATAACAATGTAAAGAGAGATATTGAAGCTTCCATAAACAGGCTTATAAGTAATGCAGATGAAGATGAAGAAATTCACCAAGCCCTAATTACATGACATGAATTTCCTCCAAGAGCATCAAATCAGCTATAACCTACAAGAATCTATAAGAAATATGGTTGGGTCCATTTACAATCTTTAAGAAAGACTTCACTCATGCCTACCACCTCAAGCTCCCATCTCAATGGAAGGGCATCTACCCATTCTTTCATATTTTACTTCTTGAACTTTCTAAGACATCAAATATCCAAAATAAGCAACAAGACCTTCCTCAAATTATTATTGAATAATAGGAATGGAAAGTCTCTCATATCCTGGATTCCAAGCTGAAGAGGGAAAATTATGGTATTTGATGGAATGGAAAGTTTTGAGTCAAGATTCAGAAAGATCCACCTGTGAATGCACCTAAATCCTCAATAATTCTGCTGAGCCTTTGAGAGAGGTTTTTTTAATATATCATGATGAGCCAGTGTACAATTCTTCCAGAGTTTTTCCTTTTGGAAATTTAGGGGGAAGAGCTTATTAAAGTAATTTCCCTCTCCTGGTAAGGACATTAAGACATATTCTACTCTTTTGTTGTGAGCATATCCTTGTGCATCTCTGTGTCTCCTTATAAATTTTTTAGACACAGGAACTTGCCTAAGGCTTCCAGTTGAAGTCTACTATTTTGGACTTTGCCACTTTGAAAATGAATACTTGTATTAATTAGCCATTTCCAATGCTTTAACAGTTTGCAAGTCAATCCTTAACTAATTTAATTAATCTTTATTCAACTTGAAGGCGTGGTGATTACCAAATGAAAGTTCTCCTCCTGTTTTGCAACAGGGAAGCACCTGAAATTATTAACATTTTTCCTGGTTCCTTGTCTAATGAAGTTGAACCATCAACTTTGTGATCAAGATTGAGAACTCCTCAAATTTCCTTGATCTTATTTAAATTACATTTTAAATATTTTTTAAAATAACAAACAAATTTTGTCAAATATATTATTTTCCTCATCAGAATAGATAAGTCTTCAAAAAATCCCTGAAGTACAAAGCAAAGCTGAAGAAAAGACCAAGTAGTCCCCATTGCATATTCTAAATTTAATAACAGTTGAATTTCCATACTACCATTCAATTTCACTTGAATTTCCATACTACCATTAGATTTCACTTGAATTACTTATTTAAAATACTTTTCAAGAAGAGCCAAAGTGTCAGCCTGTGACTCAAAACCAGAGCACAAGCATGACAGCCAAAATACCATAAATCATTGGTATAGCCAAGATACCACCAAAACATGGAGCTAAGCCAAATTAGCTCAAAAGGTATCAAAAGAAAGGGGAAACTCACCTCTTTTTGAAAATATAAGTCCCATCACCATAGGACAAAGAATAACAAAGTTATTCATGCTCAAAGTTATTGCTGAGCATAAACCTTAATTTTCACCTCTCATCTGAAATACAGAGTAAGAGGCTTAACCCCATCAAATGGGTATGCAAAATGAATCTCTAAGCCAGGGCTATCCAATGGTACCAGCCAAACTGAGCTAGCACCAGTATTACTGAGGTTATGGTCAAATTCAGGCCAAATAAGGGTGAACAAAACATTCACCTCTCATCTAACTTCTACAGTTTTAGTGTGAGATACCTAAAGTGGGGTCTTTTTGGAAAGGGCACAATCAGGGCTATCTGATGGGTTCATCCATTTCCTCATATCTCAACTATAGCAGAGGTTATGGGGCAAACAAGCCCAATACACCCTTTTGTCTAAACCACGCATATGTACAAAAAGCTTGTACGTGGCATATCTTTGCCATTTTTAATGATAACAATATTAAATGAGGTACCATTATGTAGAACACATTCAGGGCTAAACACCGAACCAATTTTGAGGTTGATATCTCAAAAACTGACAAAGGTATGGCTGTTTTGAGATCAAAATCCCACATTTTGGCCAATACAGCTTTATAGTAGGATTTTATCCCATAGGTATGATTATTAGATGTCAAACAGACGCAGAAGCTTATTTATACTTCAATACCTCATAGTTAAGTCAAATACAGAGGTCCATACAGGTTCTGTACAGTTTCTGACGCGTCAGAAGCACCAGAACACACCTGTAAACTCCATTGGTGAAATTCTTCACACTGTATAGGGTAAAAATGACTACTTGTGGTTCTAAAGCCACATTTCAACCCAATACTAGCCTGTATTGAGTGTATAGAACCACAAACCAGCCCACAGTAGTGAAAACCTTCACTCTGTGGGCGTGTGCAGAGGTAAACCACCTCCCACTACCCCAGAACAAGATAAAAGGAGGCTTTGCCTTACCAGGAAGCAAACCCAGCATCCTGTTCTTAGTATTTTTACGTGGTATAACTTCTTAAAAGAAGTGGTACCCTTAGAATATAAACAGGTATACTTTTGACTTAAGTATTGTGGGGTTTGTTATTGTAAACCAACAGGCAAACACTGCACCCAGGGCTATCAGCAGCACTCACCATCACTATATTTATTTAGTATAGCCCTTTTAACCATCTCTTATCTTAATTATCATCTTTATCTTCGTGTCACACTCAGAGTTATAGCTTTTGTTTGTCATTGTACAGCTATATCATAGAGTCACCCTGACACAAAGTGCTCAAAACTGTATTGGATATCAGCAGCTCACCATTAAAGGTTTTGAGGACTGTCAGAGCCATGGTAAATACCCTCCAGGGATGCAATTATGATGATTCCCTGCCATACCCATCTTGCAGCTAATTGGCAATATATATGCTTCTATGGAAAATTGGCCACAATTTTGCTGTGTGTCCCAGTGGGCCACACCCCATTCACCTGACAGGTTTTGCTCCAACCCTCAGATGTAGCCCATGGGCCATATCCTAGTCATTGGCCCACTGGGCCTCAAGACCATCACTCTTTTTTTGTAATTCTGGGGGCCTCCAATAATTTCAGGTGCTTTTTTCCCTTTCTCTTACCTCCAACCTCTATCCAAACGCCTATTAATATGGGGTTCAAGGCCATTTTGGCCCCCTATGGCAACCTGACCATGAGCGATTTTAGTCCCCTTTTGGGATAAATCAAATGAGGCCAAAAGGGGCCATGGGTCATGTCCTATGGCCCCAAATCAAATTTTGGCCACCGCTTTCCTTGTGAAGAATAATCCTATAAAACACTTTAAAACCCTCAAGAGCCAGCAGTAGTCCCTTCCAGTCATCAGAAGGTCACCAATCACCAATTTTGCAAATTTTTCTCAATGGCCAAACAACCTTTTCAAAACCTCTAAGCCCCATTACTTTGGAATATTAAAATTTCCATATAAGGGTTTATACACCATTATGAACCATTTTGTGGAAGGAATTCTATGGTTCAAATTTCAAGAATCAATTCTGTAATACAAACAAAGAGTTCACCATCCCATAAGGCAGTTTCAAAGGAAGGATTAAAGGAACAAAAGCTATAATCCCTTGGGGTAATCAGTAGAGCTTCAAAAAGGCCATGTGAGGGATTCAATTAACTTCCAACTTCTGGTATTGGTGTTTCAAATTATCCAGTGTTTACTCTGAGAGAATACTGAAAACTTCTTCTAAATGGATATCTAAAAGGAAGGTATTCAAGCCAATTGTGAGAATGATGTGCCAACTCCTCTTGTGTGCGATAGAAGAGCCAGTACCTGGAAGGGTAACTCACAAGAATAAAGTTTTGTATTTCTGTTCAAGCTTGTAAACCTTTCTCTGCTTTTGTGCTCAAATACTCTAGACTGACATTGCTAATAGTGCTGAACTATATTGACTTGAGCTGTACAAGCAATTCAGTTTATTTGATTGTGGCTGGGTAAAAAAACTATATTCAACAGACTTCAGCCAGCTTTGTTTGATCTGGAACTAATATTTCAGTAAACCTTAACACAAATAAATCAAGATATTAAGCTGGGGAGAATATGTCTTTTACTTCCTTGACTAAGAAAAGTAATACCTTGAGATATTTCTAGTTTTCCTGATAGCACTGTTGATAATATATTAACTAACAATAAAAAACAATACACCTTATTAAGTGTTTAATAATCTTTTGATGATAACTTGCAATAACAGACACTGATATGGTCCCCTCTACTACTGAGCTTGGCTACTGGATAAAGAGCTTTTTCAATGGGAGGAATTTATAAAATGAGGTAGACCAACTGTTAACAACTATTATTTATAAAATACCCAGAAACTGCTGCTTAGATTAACTACTGAGAAATAATGGAAGGTGGATAGTAAATGAAATGAATTTATGAATGAAAGTAGACCAACTGTTAAATTCTATTAATTATGGATGGCCTAGACAGTTCTAATGAGAAAATTAGGAATGGGATAAAAATATTAATTTGATATTCAATGAGTTTAATCTATAAATCAAAATAGACCATCAGTTATCTACTATTAATTATAGAAAAACTCAGACAGTGCTTCTGCACGTAGCTACTGAGAAATAATGACATGGAGATAGTCAATGAGATAATTTTATTAATTATATTAAACAAAATGTTAACTAATATGAATTATAAATCACTCAGACAGTTCTTCTGATCTTGGCTCCTGAGAAAAATTTACAAATTGGGATGGGATAACCATACTTCTGAGCTTAGCTACTTAGTATACCTAAAAAATTAGGATAATGTGGATGGATGGAGGGTATTGCCCTCACAAAAAGTATTCAGAATCTGAGTTTTTTTAATTGAACTCTGTCTAGGACATGAGGAAAAAAGAATTTAATGGGGGAGGTACCTCTATTTATAGTTTTTGGGTCATCCATAGGAGTGTCAAAAACAGGGGACTTAAAATTGTTCAGGTTTTTCCAGGCTGTGTTTTGTACAGGTTGGGGCTATTTAGTTGATGATAAAATTGATTATGTAATAAACTGAGTTTCTTTTTTATGATTTAATTGATTATGTCATCAATTCAAAACTCTGGGATCCATATCCCCATCATTAGTAATCCTAGATCTTTTCCTTTTGATGATGTTATTGATGGTGTTATTTATAGTTGAATCAATTAAACAACCTGAGATAATTATCACCATGCCTACTGTTTTGTAATTTTATTGTATCATCTTGTCTTTTTCTGTAGCTAGGTGGAGTTTAACTCTACTTTGATTACAGTAAACCATTGTCAAACTTCTGTAATCTGGATTTTAACCTTCTGTAATACTAGTGTGACAATTTTAATTTCTGCTTTTCTCTCCCCAGCCTATTTTCATCTACCTCTCACACCATTTTACCATCTCTCATGACCCTGAATCTTGAATTTTTTCCTTCTAACATCATAATGGCCACCTTATCATGATTTTAACAAATATCACTATGTTTTTTTAGATCTTTTCAACTCCCCTAGGAGATGATACACTCTCAAAGGAATCACAGAATATATTACACATTTACTGTTTCTTCTCCAATGCTATCCTAAGCCTCAATTGAAACCCTTTTCCTACATTTTTACTTCCAATTTACAGGTTTACCTCCTTTCAAAAAATAATATAAAGCCTAATTTTCCTGTAAATATCCAATTATACCTTTTGTATGGAGATATGAATACTTGATTGATTTTTTATGTCCCCTCTTTTACTAAAACTATTCCCTGTAATGAATTTTCATGCATTCTAACTATAGCTCAGACCTCCTTTGGTGTAGCAAATATTTATATTTATTTTTATTTTCATTTTTATTATTGGTATTACTTGACTAACCACATTATTTTATTTTACTTGAAAAAAATTAATTGATTAATAAATAAAGATAAAACGTTTTTTATCTTGGTCTACAAAACTTCTCTACACATTATGTTTTTAATTTTTAGTGGTTCACTGGGTGTCATATTATTTCAATTAAGTTCACTTCTTCATTAAAAGAGCTTAAGGACAATATTGATGGTTTTAGAGATTCATATACCTCTGAGAATGATCTCAATACTTCAAATCAGAATAAGAAACACTAAATAAAAAATAAAAAGTTACCAGCTTAGTTTGTCCATTGATCCAAACTGCTACAGTTATACCACAACATGAAAGGTCCATGACCCTCCTGGAGAACACAATTAATCCATAAAAGCTTAATTCAGGCAATCTTTATGGAATGGGCCCCTTTTTTCAATTAAATGCAATACTGAGGGTTTTCAGCATACACAGTTTATTTCACTATTTGTACCAGGTATGCTTTCCCAAAGATGTAAATACAGCTTTCCATCATTAATATACCTGTTTTTTCAATTAGAAATTGTCATTGTGCTAATCCCTCACATGAGCCTATCCCTCTTTCTGTCAGGATGAGTCTAAGATGGGGTGTTCAAATATAGTTTTTACATCCTTAACTATGCCTTTCACATTTAATTGAATGCATAAAATGGTTTAAAACGAGTTTTAAGGGATTTACTATAGAGAAATAGTGGTTGTGTGCAAGATTGAAAGAACTTGGTTGTCATAGCCACTATCAGGGGTAGGGTATTCAAGCGCATGAAACCAGCAAATCCAGTATGTAAATCAGGAATCAGTTTCAGAAAATCTTATTTATTAAAAATGCATACAGCTTGGTTCATAAATACAGCCTTTCAATACTTTTATAGGATGGATATTTCAAATAAAGCTTGTATTCACAAGACTGAAACTGTATGATTACCCAGCTTCACCACACCTCTTGCAAAGACCCTTTACATCCATACAGCAGCTGTATTATTCAAATAAAGATTTCTCTCAAGAAATTTCCCTCTTTGGATCAGGGCTGGTGGATTCTCACATATACCAGCCCCTGTTCCTCCCTCTGGGGACTTTTCCCCAGTTAGTTAATATAGCTGATTTATTATTGAATTAATATTCTTACTCTTATTTTTGGGATATTATATTTATTAGTATCAAGTTAGTCTTTGAGTTTTTTATCACCTGTTCAGTATGAGTTGTGGTGGACATATCCTTATTAACCCCTCTCTTCATTTCTGACAGGTTGAAACAGTGGACTTGGACTTGTTAGTGTTTGTCTCTTTTATCTCTTACTCTTATCATTGTTGCGGCTTTTAATAGATTTCTTTTATTAGAAATTTTATCTTGTTACACTCTTAAGTGTGCTGAACCTTATTTTATCCTTGAGCCCTCCATAAGTGAGTGCCAGGCCCCCTTCACTTAGAAGAGTCCCTGTGACATCATATTAATTAACTCAAAATTGTTTTGTTCTTTTCTTTCATTTATATTTGTTTCTCTCAATCATCAATTATTACTTTTAATGATTTTATAATTTTATGATTTCTCATCAATTTTCATCTCATTATTTTTATTCATATGAGAATTGATCCTTTTTTCATCTCTTAATTTTTCTGAAAATTTCATTCCATATTAATTCTCAATCCTCGTGAAATTTTTCTTTCCTTGTCTGATTCAGGTTATCATTTTTATTTGATTGGTGAATCAATTGTGATTCATTAGGATAGTTGATTCAGAGTCAGGATTTTGTGGGATTGGATTGATTTTGATTGACTGTTGAATTCCTCAATATTGATTTATTGATTTCAAGAATTGAATTAATTCATTTATCTTATTTTGACTCATCAAGATATTGATTGACATATTTGATACCTCAAGACTTTGAATTGATTTGAAGACATTATTGATTATTGGATTATTCAAGATATTCTTGATATTAATTTTGAATTGACTTGATAACTGATTGAATTGATTTCTTTATTGATTGTAATTGATTTGAAACTCTTCAAGAAGTGTGATTTCTTGAAAAGGATTTGATTGTGTGATTTTCATTCCTCAAGATTTGTTCACATTGATTTCACCCAAGACTGTTGATTGATTCCACAAGTTCATCAAGACTCTCATTTTGTATTAGTTAATTCGGTCAAGCCTCATTTGTTGTTCTCAAGTATCATCAAGTTCTTATTTTTCTTATTATCCAACAATTCCAGTTCAGCATGGCCCTCCAGCCAAGAATACAAGATATAAAATGCATAAAGCCATTCTTACTCTTACAGCAAGGGCTCCTCTTGACTTCACACCATCAGTTCATCAACTGAGTGCAAAATTGGACAGAGGACCACCAATGGAAGGAGAAGCACTCTCCATAAGAGGAGGTGTTAATTCAAGAATATAAAAGTCATTCTCTAGCTTTTTGGGTGGTTATCCAAGCATTTCTCAAGGGCCTAGAAGTAGATTGGGGGAAGCTGAAGATGAAGAGGGGGAGGAGTCTGTGGCAGAGGAAGAGTTTGAAGAAACTGAAGTGGCAGCTTCCTTTCCAGGTGCTCCTGAGGCTTCTGAAGCTCCAAATATAGCCCTTTTTAATAAAACTTGTGTCTCTCAAGCTGAACCAAATTTTATCAAAATGATGGAGAAAATGACCAAATTCATGGGACAACTGACTAAAGCAGTTGCCCCAAGGGACAATTCAACAGCCCCAGTATTCAAGAATCGACCAATAAAGGCACCTGATTCTTTTTATGGTACTCAAGCCCATAAGATGAGAGGATTCATCTAATCCTATCAATTAACTTTTCATAATTATCCAGCAAACTTTTTCTCTGACAGGAAAAACATTCTTTACTTAACTTTTTTTCTCACTTGTAGGGCTGGAAAGTGGATTAAACCATACCTCTCAAATATTTCCAATGGAGACCCATCCTACCTCCTCAAAGACTGGAATTTGTTTGAAACCCAGTTATTCACTCTGTTTGGTGACCCCAATGAACTTAGGAAAGCTGAACAAGAGTTGAATAATATTAGGATGAAGGAAAGTGGTAATGTATCCTTGTAAATTGCTGATTCTAGAATCTTGATTTCAATAATTGGAGATTGGGGGAAGGTGTTATATTCATTTTTATAGAAGAGGATTGGCATCAAGACTCTTGGACCAGCTGCCTTCCCACCCTGGTAAATTTGATAATCTTCAAGACCTCATGGATATTACCTTGGAATTGGATCCAAGGTACCATGAGAGGTAGAAGGAAAAGGATGGTCTTCAAGACAAGAAGCCTCCAGTATCTAGATCAAATCCCTCCAGGAATCCTAAATATTGATCTGTCAAAAAGCCTCATGACAAAAAGAGCAAGAAGGGGAAGAATGTTTAAGTCTCAAAGGATAAGCCCCATGCTTCTCTCCTCAATAAGGAAAATTAATTAATTGGTTCTGAAAAAGCAAGGAGGAGTAAAGAAGGCTTATTCACTTATCGTTACGGAAAGAACCCAATTGAAAAATACTTCAAGAGGCCTCAGAATAAGCTAGGGTCATCAAGAGGTTTCCCTAGCAAGAAGGGAAAAGCCTGAGTGGGAAGCATAATGTGTTAAACTGTTTTCACTTATTTCCTTCATGAGCACAATTTTGCACTCCAAATCCTAGTGTCAAGAAATCTTTAGAATTTATTATTTTTCCTTCTGTCTCCAATATTTTTTATAGTATTCTCATTGATTCTGGTGCTACAAACTCTTTTATTGGAAAGAATTTGTTCTCAAATACTCATTTAAGATGTCAGGGCTCCTTGAAAATATTCATATTTTCATTTTTGATTCCAATTAATCCACGTCCTTAGTCATCAGCCATTATACCAAGTGGGTTGTTAACTTGACTTCTTTCCCAAGCTTTGGATGGGATTTATTTATCATAGATTCACCCATGGGAAAAGACCTAATATTGGGCTATTATTTCCTTTCCCATTTTAATCCCATTATTGATTTGAAAAATGGATTGATCCCCTATGATTATTTCAATAAGGATTCTAGTGGTATCATTTCTTCTACTATTAATGGCTTTGCCACTTCTGTCAACAGTGTTTCTCTGGCTGGTGAACTCAAGACACATTACCTTTCTCCTTCTAGCCATATCCCTTCCATCATGACTTCTCAAATTAAATATCACACTCAGACTTTTCATTTTTCTGTACCTTTGTACGGCTTTGTGCAAGCCCTCTAACACCTTTTGGTGTTTCTTGGGGAAAAAGGTGGCTTAATTGTATCGCCTGATTTAGGAGTTCTACAGAGGACTGGATAATACCTTTGGATATCTCTTCCTGACAGCTTTAATAAAATATGATTTTGGTGGAGTTTTCATTAATTATGCATAAGCTAGATGGGAGGTGAAAATGATGGTTTTTACCTATTTGACCCTATCTCTGACAGGGCATATCTTTGTCCTTTCTTATCCTATTTGGGTAAAGTTGGTATAATTACTTCTATCAATAGATGAAAGATGTTGCTATATCTCACTTCATCTCTTTCAAGTGGATATGAAACTTCCTCCTTTATCTTTTCATGCCTCCCTGGAGGAGCATTGGGACAAGGTGGGAGATCCAGAAGAGATTGCAAATGTGCTGAAGGTACTACCTCCTCTTATCATCAATATTTGGATGTATTATTCAAGGTTGAAGTGGAGAAACTTCCTCCACACTGTGCCTTTGATCATCATATCAAACTGGAGGGTCTACTACCACCATTTGATAAAACAGGTAAGCTTCCTCCACACCATGCCTGTGATCATCATATCAAACTTGAGGGTCTTCTATCACCAATTGGTGTTATCTACTATTTATCAGATAATGGTTCAGAAACACTGTGGGACTACATTTCAGAGAATGTAGAGAAAGGTTTCATGAGGTCAAGCTCCTCTTCAACAGGAGCACCTGTCCTTTTTGTTAAGAAAAAGGATGGTGGTCTCCATTTGTGTGTTGAATACTGAAAACTCAATGCTTTCACTAGGAAGAACAGGTATCCTTTCCCTCCTATGAACCAGCTACTCACCCTATTCAACAGTTCCACTATATTCTCCAAGATAGACCTGTGTGGTGTCTATAATACTATGAGAATTAAAGAGGGGGATGAGAATTTAACTGTCTTTAGAGCCAAGTATGATAGTTATGAGTATTTGGTGATGCCATTTGGCTAAAGCAATGCTCCTGAATCATTCCAGAATCTTGTAAATGATATTTTTCACACTTATTTGATATTTTTGTGGTGGTTTGCCTAGATAATATTATGGTATTCTCAAGCACTGAGGAGGAAAATTTCAAACATGTGGCTGCTGTCCTCCAGAGGCTGAGGGACAATAATCTCTTCTACAAAGCCTCAAAGTGTGTATTCCATTCCTCAAGTTTGGAATCCCTTGTGTATGTTGTTTCAAGTTATGGTCTCAATATGGAGGCTTCAAACATTCAACAAATCCTCAATTGGGCTCAGCCCAACAGCAGCAAGTCCTTTCAAAATTTCTTGGCTTTGCCAATTTTTATCATTGTTAAATTGAGAATTACTCCAAAAAGATCACTGCTCTCACTTTGCTTCACAAAATATATTCTCCCTTTATCTTCAATGCAGAAGCTCTGCATCAGTTTCAATTACTCAAAGAAGCCTTCACCACTGCTCCTGTACTTTCTCATTTCAATTCTTCTCTACCAAATATGGTGGAGACTGAAGCTTCTGATTATGCCTTGGGTGCTGTACTGATTCAGGTGAATGACTCAGTGTCACAGGGGCTCTAGTGGAAATACAAGAGTGGCCTGGCACTCAGCAATCAGGGAACTCACTTGGAAGACTCCAAAAGAATAAAGAATAAAAATAATAAGAATGGATTCCTCTAAAAGATATGCAGGTACAAGATGAGATGCAAAAGAGGAAAGGGAAGCCAAATGGCCAAAGAGCCAACCAAGTAAGTCCTCAATCACTGTTTCAACCTGCCAAAGATGAATAATGGAATGAGTAAGGATATGACCACCAAATATCCATTGACAGGCGAAGAGAGAGAAAGAGAAAGGTGCTAAATGACTGACTTAATAATATCAGTATTTGCTTAACTAAAATGAAAAGAAAATAAAGATAAAATAAAATCAAAGTATATTAATTAACTGGGGAAAAACCCCCCAGGGTGGAAAGGGTAGCTGGTATATGTGAAAAGATGGGAGCTTGAGTTCTTCAGGCTGAAAACTGATCTGTATTGATCCTTGAGGCTGTATTGATTGTTTTGGGAATTGATACAGCTGGCTAATATTGAAATTGAATTGGGTTTAATGAACTTCCCATGCTTGAAAAGGAAATACAGTTCTTGATGGATCCAGACTGTATTTAAATGAATATGGTTGCCATCACTTTAAGAAATCCCAGAAAGTAATGGGATATTATCCCAGCTACAACTATAAAGATCAAAAACCGACCGATATCAACTTTAGTTTATACACCAATGCGCTATTTTTTGTTGCCGTGCCTAAACACAACTTTACCTTAAACTTTGGTGACCTCAAGAATGAAATAGCTGAAAGGTTAATGTTTGACTTTGTGAAGCAGGCTAAAGAGGCTAACGTCACAACCTGCTTATCCGTTGGAGGTTGGACCGGATCTCAACACCTTTCCTTCCTCACTTCCATCCCCGAAAACCGGTTTATTGTCATAATGCTGTCTGCCAGACCTCAGCAAAGGGAATTCTTGCCGAAAAGGCTATTAAACCGGTTGAAAGACCGATTAATACTGGCAAGTTGTAGATCACATTCCACCATGTGACACTCAGGAAAGTGTCCCATTGCATTTGATAGTTGCAAGCTACACTCAGCTGATCTCAACTATGAAATTCATGACAAGGAACCTCTTGGCGAACTTTGGGATCTCAAGCACTGGAGATCTTTTCTGCTTTCTCTTTCCCATTCTTTTGAATTCTTGACAGACCATTATTCTCTTCAATAATATATGTCTTCCAAAGTTCTTACTCATTGTAAAGTTTTTGGGGCTGAAATTCTTTATGAGTTTCATTTCACTATCACTTACCCCCCATGCAGGCTGGCCACTTTACCAGATTCCTTGTCACATTTGGATGATTTGTACCCAGGGAGGAGGGTGTACTCCATTGACAAGAATCCTCAAACATTTCATCAAATTATTAGGCAAGATGGAATTCATGAATCAATATTATTTTTAATTAAAGTAAATATGTTCTTAGATTGAGTTGACCAGATTCAAAAAGAAGTATTCCAAGAAAAACATTATAAACAAGTACTCAGGAAACTAGCAAGAGGTGAATAAGTACCAGATTATTCTTTTTAACCTCAAGCCATGTTGTTTTTATTCAAAGATAGAGTGGTCATTGTAAGAAATTAATAACTTCAACTAGATATCCTTCAAAAGAATCATGACTCACCATTTGCTGGCCACCCTTTCCAGGAGAAGGTCCTCAAGCTCATCAAGAGGGTTTTTTTTTGAGCTGGAATGAATCGATTCATCAATATAAGACCTGTCTATGAAACTGTTGATAATATTACTATTGAACAACAGTACTATTACTTTTCTGATACACTAATAAAAAGTTATTATAATCACAATTAAATTATTAATTAATTTTATATTTCTTTTATTTACCATACACTACTAATGATTATAACAGTAAGCAGTAACTGTCTCAAGAATCAATTACAAGAAGTATTTAAATAATGAAATTTCTTTATTAAAATAATAAAATTATATTAATATATAATCATCTTTTTCAAGAAAAATTATAATTATAATTCTTGAAGAAAACAAATACTAGAGAAAAGCTTCAAGAATTCATAATAAATAACTCACTAATATTCTGTGAACCTTAAAAAGAATATGTTAGAGATATTTGGTGCAGAATTGTGGATTTAAGAGATCAAAATCCATTTATAGCAATATTACAACAATATAAAGTTGGTTTTCAATGATCTCACGTCCTTCTGATTGATACGGAAAGATTTAAAGAACTTATGAAAAAGTCTTAACTAATACTTACTTGTTGGTAATAAAGGTAGAATTGGATAAAAAGATGATTTGGGAAAAACAGCAAGAAGAGGCCTGTTTTAAGTCAAAGAAAGCTAAAAGCAGCTTTTAATGGAGAAAACTGAAAAAAATAGTAAGTGAGAAAGAAATAATCCTTTTTTCATTAACAATTGCATCATTTTTTGTCATGTAAGATTACCATAATAATGCTTTTACATGACTACCAACCCATTTATGGTTAAGAATAAAAGGTGTAACAACTTTAAATATTCTTTTATTTCAAAATAAGAATTAATTACCCAAGGTTATCAATTTTAATGGAAATTTAATCACAGTTTGTACTTTCTGTGCATTTTTGAATATTCAGTATTTCACAGGGAAACATGAAAAATGGAATGCAAGTAAACCTTTTAATTTTACTTATGAAATAACAATAACTTTTGGTTTCTTTATGGATCATATTTTTCTCTTTTGGTACTGAAATCTTCATAATGATTCATTAAGAATTGTATTTTTAATTAATTTTTGAAGTTTTTAACTCATTTCTACGTAGAATTCTAAATAGCACTATATGGCTGGTTACTATGGGGTAAATCAATGGATTATAGTCCAAAAAGGGTTTGAATTACTCTTTTAAGGCTTATTCATGGAGAATAATTAATAATTGACATGGTTACAAGAGTCTAAGTAGCTCTTTACCTCCTTGGCACATCAAAATAGCAGCTTATTTGAAATTTTCTTATGATTTGATGAGATTTTAACTTGGTAACAAATTTCCCAAAAGGTTTTAATACACTAATTGGGACATTATCAGCTATGGATCCAAACTTCAAATTTATCCACGCCTCAGAGGTTTCAGAAGCTGGGTACCCTGGCTCTCTTTGATGACTTTTGTCCCCTCTAGCTATTTTCATGTCAAAAGATAGAAATTCAGGCTTAAAGATTGATATCCACTTTGGGTGTATCAAACCTTTAGGTAGGAATACCATGATATTTAGTCCCACAAACATGCATAACACTATTCTTAGTGTATATGTAACATGGGATTTTTCACATTCCCATTATTTTGGCATAAAATTGGGATAAACAAAAATTTTAACTATTTTTTTATGTGGTATCAATGTTTGGGTATTGAAGTATATTCCATATTACCAGCTCATAGAGTTAATTTGAGCTTATTAACTCTATGGAGATACCCTAGGTGAAATTTTGTGTTGAATCCAAATCTGGCCTTAAACCCATGTCTTTACTTATTTAATAAAAAGTTATTCATCTTGTCTGAAATTAAAAATGAATAATTTTGAATATATGAATGACTTATGGGTTATGGATAGTTCAGAGATTATTCTTAAAGATAATTGTGGCCTATTTGGGTATGTAAAATATACCTCAAGGCCCACATTCCCTCCAACTAAAAGATAAAATCATATTACAATTTTATTAATGATATAAAGAAGAAAAAGGCCCCAAAGGGGGTCAATGTCCACTTTCCAACCTCTTTACATTACTTAGATCAAGTAACTAAAAGCACATTTATACACATATCCAGGCTTGTGGCCTTCTTTCTTGTGTAAATCTTCTCAAGAGTTTATCTGTCTCAGGTATCACTGATTCTTCCAGCCATTCATCTTCATGTACTGGATTTCTATAGCTGACAAGGTATTCTCTTTGACGTTTACCCCAAAGTCTTCTTTCTTTAATTACTTTCTTTATCTTTTTGTCTTCACTCTGTTCCACTTGTGGTACGGTTCAAGGAGTTGGGTTCCTTAAAGGAAACAATTCTTTATCAGCTGGTTGGTAAGTTTTTATCAAGCTGACTGGAAAAGGTGGGTCTTTATTTTCTAATTCACAACTCTTTTCCACTTGAACTTCATTGGTTCCATGTAGTTTAACAATAACAAAACATTCTAAATAAGAATCTTTCAGTTTCTCTGGGCCTTTTATATTCTTAAAATTCAAGGTTGAAACTAGAACTAAGTCCATTACGTTTGTCAGTATGAGTCTATTATAAAGAAGTGATATGGCTATTTACAACTTTCAATATGACTGTGACATGGATAAAAAGTATTAAAAAGGGCTTTACTAATGAGAATTAGTGGTGGTGAGTGCTGTTGAAAGCCCTGGGTGTAGCTTTATTTGCTGGGTTACAATAATAAAAGACTAAAATACTAAAGTTTATAGTATAACCTCATTATTTTTCAAAGCTATAACTGTTTTTGACAGTTGTTCTGCATAGGAATTCAAGAGCAGGATGGGGATTCCTTTTCTGGCAGAGAAAAGGCCGCCTTTTATCCTGAAATGGGGTGAAAAGGCTGCTAGACCTTTTCATGTGGAGGAAGTCAATATTTTTCACTGTCCAGGGCAGGCTTGTGGTATGAAAAAGTCCTGTATAACCTTTGTTGGGCTCAGATGTGGTTTTGAAGCCACCTCTGGGCATTTCTCACCTATACAGGGTGAAAATGTTCATCTGGGGACCACACAGCCTGATTCTGACATGTATGATGCATAGAATGCTGTACAGAACCTGTATGGGACCCCAGTATTGAATGAACTATGAGATATTGAAGTAAGAACAAGCTTTTTTGTCTGTTTGACACCTCATAATCATTGTTGTGGGATATTATCCCATGCTAAGGATGTATTGGCCAAACTGTGGGAGTTTGACCTCAAAACAGCTATACCTTTGCCAGTTTTTGAAATATAAACCTCAACATTGGTTCAGTGTGTAGCCCTGTATGTGTTCTACACAATGGTACCTCATTTGATATGGTTATCATTAAATATTTCAAAGTTATTCCATGTACAAGAATTTTGTACATATGTGTGTTTTACGAAAAAAGCTGTATTGGGCTTGTTTGCCTTATAACTTTTGCTCTAGATGTGATATGAAGAAAAGAATGGCACCATAAGATAGCCCTGATTGCGCTCTTTCCAAAAAGACACCACTTCAGGTATCTCACACTAAAACTGTAGAAGTTAGATGGGAGGTGAATATTTCATTCACCCTTATCTGGCCTGATTTTGACCATACCTTCTGTAATACTGGTGCTAGCCCAGCTTGGCTGGTACCATGAGATAGCCCTGACTTAGAGCTTCATTTTGAATTCCCATTTGATGTGGTTAAGCCTCTTACTCTGTATTTCAGATGAGAGGTGAAACTTAAGGTTTATACTCAGCAACAACTTTGAGCAGGAACAACTTTGTTATTCTTTGTCCTATGATGATGGGACTTGTATATTTCGAAAGAGATGTGTTTCCTCTTTTTTTTGATACCTTTTTAGCTGACTTGGCTCAGATCAATGACTTGGTGGTATCTTGGCTATACTATTGATTTATGGTATTTGGCTGCCATGCTTGTGCTCTGTTTTTGAGTCACAGGCTGACATCCCCTCCCTCTAAAAAAGGCTCATCATTGATGAGACTTTTCAGTCCTCCTAGAGGCTCTGAATCTGCTTAAATGAAGGTTCCCCTCTGTTATAGCATATTCTGCCAACCATTTGTCCTTATCAGCTGTCTGGTTCTTGAATTTGACTAAGCACTGTCTCTGATCCTTACCATTAAATCTGATCTTCCTGGCATTGATGATTTTCTTCACTGGTCCAGGGGAATCCTCCACCTCCACCATTTGTGGTGGTGTGGGGTTCTTCTTCTTGGAGGGAAATTTATCCTCCTCTTTCTGGAAGTATGGCTTAACTCAAAACACTGGAAAGATTGGGTGTTTCCTTCAAAATTCCTCTGTGAGTTTGACTTCCACTGCATTCTTCCCTATCAGTTTAATTATAGTGAAGAGCCCTACAAATTAGTGTCTCATTTTTTTGGGTCCTTTGAGATTATTGAAGTTAAGTGTAGACACTAATACTTGTTCCCCTTCTTTAAAGTCAGGTTCCATATGTGCTTTGTCCCACCTCTGCTAATTATATTCCTTTGCCTCAGCTATGAATTTGGAAGCTGTGTCACAGGCCCTCTTCCACATTTCATGGAAATCCTTGGCTGTGGGGTGGATGGTCAGAAGATTCTTCTTCAGGTGATCCACAGGAAATAGGGTATTCCACCCTTTCTCTACCAGCGCAGGTGTTTTTCCTGTGGTAGAGTGCTTACTTGTGTTATACGCCAGTTGAGCTGCTGGTACAAGGGTAACCCAGTCATGGGTGTATCATTTATGATCCTTGTATTCAATGCCATAGGCACAGAATCTTCTATGTATTTCCTCCATTTTCTGGATCATCCTCTCAGCTAGTCCATCCTTCTGTGGATGGTAATATGCATAAAAAGCAAGTTTAGTGCCCAGCATGTCATCAAGGTTGGTCCAAAATTCAAATGTGAAATTTGGGTCCCTATCACTGATTATGATCTTAGGGACTCACAGGTGGATATGATGTTGTTCCACAATAACAGAGCAGTATCCATGGCTGTATCCTCCTTTTTACATGGAAGGCACCTCATACTCTTTGTGAGCCTATCAACTATGATTAAGCAGGCATTGAAGTTTTCTTCGCCTCCTGGTACAAGTCCTGTAACCCAGTCCATGTTGATGGTTTCCCAAGGGTGCTTAGGTTCTTCTATGTGTTGAGGTACCCCATATTTCTTCCCATGTTTCCTATTTTCCTTTTGGAATCTTTCACAAGTGTTGATTTATTCACTCAACTATTGTTCCCATTTGCACCACAAAGCAGTGCTTGCTACCCTTTCTTTGGTCCTGTCTTCACTCTTGTGTCCCATGTAGGGGCAATCATGGCATTCCTGTAGGATCAAAGATATATGGTCTCTGTCTATTATTGTGATTGCACTAGTGTTCTTCTCTCTATGGTAGAGAAGGCCATCTATGAGGAAAGATTTATTGTCCTTATAGTCCCTTAACCAGGGTTCCTCTTATTGGGATTCCAGTTCTGGGCTCCTGTACTTTTGTTGGAGGAGTTTTAACAATATGCCACCCTGTTTGTGTTTGGCATATGTCTTCATTACTGCATTGGAGAATTCAGTTTGCGGTTCTGGGGAGCTAATTTCCAATATGGGAGTGTCTGTTCCTTCTGAGTTAGTGTTTCCACTTTCTGGGGTACCAAGTTCTGGTGCCCATTCAGAAAATAGGAAGTTTTTCTTCCTGTCTATTTCCATGAAATGGATAGTAAGTTTGGCTGCTACTTCAGGGTAAGAAGCTAGGTTTCTTTTGACATTTTCCTTTGCCATCTGCATTGGTATGATTTTCACCTTCTTTGTATATGATGGTCATATTCCCTCTATACTCCTGGATGGCTATTTGCCATCTCAGCATATGTCTATTGGTAGTATTCATGTTCAGTAAGGACTTCAAGGCTGTGCAGTCTGTGTAGACTTCAAAGACTGCACCGTCCAAATAATAATGGAGTTTCTCTAGAGCCCAGACTAGGCATAGACATTCTTTCTGGGTGGCCCAATACCTGGCGTCTGAATCCTTCAGCTGCCTAGAGATGTAACATATTACTCCCTCTCTTGGTTCACCATCCACAATTTGTCTCTGGTGAAGGTCTGCTCCTAAGCCTTGGCTACATGCTACATCTATGTATAACTTGAATGGTAGTTCAAAGTCAGGCAAGATGAGCACAGGTGCACTTTTGAGTTCATATTTGATCCTCTCATATAAACTACTAGTTATGTGGGCAAACCTTTTGATGTGGTTTCTATAGTAGCTAGCAAACACAAGGAAAGATTGCATCTCTTTTGTGTTTCTTGGTACTGGTTTTTGTAGAATCTGCTTCTTTGTTCTGGTCAATTGCCAGAATAAGACCTGAAAATTTATGTCCTAGCACTAGTAGCTCTTGTTGGCCAAAATTGCACTTTTTAAGTGAAATTTTCATATTTATGGGTGTGCATTTACTTAGCACTCTGTCTATTTATTTCACATGGTCTTCCCATGTCTCAAAGTATATAATGATGTCATCAATATATACTACCATCCAGCATTCCAATATTTCTTCTTTAAATATGGTGTCCATCATCCTTTGGAAGTGGGCTGGTGCATTCTTGATGCCAGATGGAATCCTGGTGTACTCATATATTCCCATATGGCTTATGATTCTGAGTAATGGAATGGAGTTTGGTTTAACTCCATTCTGGTGGAAGCCTTTCATACAATCAATTTTAGTTATGTATTTGGCTTTTTCCAGTTTATCTAATGCATGAGGTATCCTGGGTATAGGATACCTGTCAGCTTTGGTGTAGTTATTCAGAGCTCTGAAATCTCCACACAGCCTAGACTTGCCATCATTCCAGGTGATTAGGACAGGAGTGGTAATTTCCACTATTTCATTGTGTCCAATCCTTCTGATGACATCCATGTCCAGGAGTTCATTGATATGATTTTCAACTTCCTTCCTGGTTTCCAGACTTGCAGGGTAAGGAGGTCTCCTGAGCATGGGTGGATAAGGTCTTTTCAAATATAGATATAGTTCTATATCATTTCCTCTTATCTTTCCTAATGGTTCATCACCAATTGCAAATGCTGTTCTATTCTCTCAGCATTTTTAGTAAACTTAGTTTATGTTTGCTGGTGAGGGTAGGCTAAACTGTCCCTCTCTGAATTCATGCAGTAGTTCTTCCAGTGGATCTTGGGCAGATACTTGGTATATATCAAGTGAAAATTTCTTTTCCTTATTGGTACCAATGGTAATATGCCTGCTTTTACTATTGTAAATGTCAATGCCATACATCCTCTGGTAATCTTTCCCCAGTAAGAACCCTTGGATGTGGGCATCATCAAGCACTACAAACTCTGGATTGAGTCTAATAGTACCCTTCCTGTGGGGTATAATTATCTCTTTGATAATTGTCCCAATGGAAGGCATCTCCCCTGAAGCACTTTTAAAGGTTTTTGCCTTGGTGGGAAAGAGCTGGTTTTCCCAATTCAGGAAGTGGTTATGCAGATAATTTCTGGCCACTATGGAGCAGTTTGCTCCACTGCCAATGATCAAGGTATTTTGAGCATTTTCAATACACACACTCATTTTTGTGGCTTTTCCATGCATGTATGCCATTCCTTTGGTTGGTAATACCAGGAAATTTTGTGCATGTTGTGTGTGTTTGCACAAGTATTTATTGGCAGTATATTGTGGCATGCCTTCTTCCATTTGTATGTCTTGGATTTCCAGTGGAGTGTCCGCTTGGCATTCCACTAGGAATTCTTCTTTTGGGTCTTGGTCATCATCAGATGGTTCTCTGATGGCATCACCCATAGCGTCTGAGTGAGAATCCTCTGTTGGGGATTCCTGCTCTGGGACTTTCTCAATGGCATAGACTTTTTTCTTTGCCTTTTTACAGTTGTTGGTATAGTGGTCTGTTGAACCACAGTTGTAAGAAGAATTTTTCTTCTTTGCCACTTCTGCCACTCTTTCTCTGGGTTTGTCTTTAAACTCCACCATTAAAGTTTGTTTCTCTTTGAAACCAGTGCTTTTATATGGGGTGTATCTCCCTATATTAGTTCTTTTTCTTACATCTTGTAAGGTATTTGCAATGTCATCTAGAGTGCAATTGTGGTTACATCTGCATTTCACTGCATGCTCTAGTTCTCCTAGTATTTGTGTCAGGATTTTGTGATTCCTCATCTGAATTTTCATTTGAGGATCAATGGCTTTAAGGTTTGGAGACTGTCTGAGACACCCCTCATATGGATCTTTGTCCACAGAGTATTTGTTATTTTCAAATCACATGGTCTTCTGCCATATCCAAGTACCATTGCTTTACTTTTACATTATTTTACTCTTCCACCATGGCCAGCTTCTTCTTCCATGGATTTCTTTCATTTCTGTGTACCATATACTAGCATGTCCTTGAAATGCTGTATTGAGTCTAGCAGTAATCCAGTAGTCTTGAATGCTTGGTAAGTCAATGAAGAGTCCGTCAATATCATCTATGAGTTCCCTATGATCATATTCTTGAGGTCCAGAGAATTTAAGCCAGCATGAGGCCTCAGGAAGCTGTTTCAGCACTTCCTTCTCTGAATAAGACATATTATCTCCATCCTGGTATTGTGATGGAGATCTTTCCTTATTCATCAACATGGCATCTGGTTTTATGCCATCTTGATGATATGGATTATCCATAACATGTCCTTGTGGTTGGGGCTTCTTGTTATGTTAGACATTAAACAGTTTGTTTATGTCTTGCTCCACACAATCCCTGTCCCTTTTGCTGTGGTGTTGTTCTTCAAAGACTAGATTCAGTCTTTTTTTGGTTTCTTCAGAGGCTTTGCTCAACTGAGCATGTCCCTCTTGAAGGGTTTGAGAATTTTGTCCATGGAGGCTGTTAATGTTTTCATCCCCTCATGGCTTGCTTGGAGTTCTGCACACTTCTTTTGAGTTTGCTCAGCAAATGGGGACATTTGTAGCCACAGTGCACCACTGTTTAAGTTACTCTCAGGTGTGACAACATTGTGATCAATCTGAGTGGGGGTAATATTGATATTAATGGGACTACTGATTCTAGAGCAATTTACAACCACTTCGTGTTCTTGTGCACTTCTTTCACCAAATCTAACAGCTTCTGGATCATGGGGTCTGACCCTCTCTTCCTCTGGTTGAAGGAGGTCTTGTTTTTGCCCTTGTTTCCTTGTCTTCTCCTGGAAACTTCCTGGAATTGTGAAGAATGGTGACTCTTGGCCACTGATCTGCTAGTTTCTGAATGGTGTGAAGCCACTGGAGAGCTGATTTGTCCTGCTCCTTGTGAGCCTGAAGGAATCTGAGTATGCCCTGTCTGGGTGGGCTGTTCTTCTATAGCTTGGATAGTGGCTTTATTCTCCCTTATCTTGTTTGCCCTCACCTCCAGGAGTCTGAACTTCCTGGTAGGATTCCAGCCTTTGGTGATTGTCATAAGCTCTCTGAAGTTTATCTCTTTGAGACAAATCTTCTGGAAACTTGCTTCAAGTCCTGCCCAGTGGGATTTCAGGTTGAGCCTCCTTTTGTCCATGCTCCATTGAAATAAATCTTTGAGGAGTTGGTGGAGCTGAAGAACTTGATCCATATCTTTCTGGTCTTCTGTTTTGAGGTTCCTGTTGAATTAGAAAGTGAATGGCAGAGTGGGTATGATTTCCCTCAGTGTCTTGCCATCCACCACTGTGTCCAAGGTGTCCTTTTCCAGGTCTTCTGGTTCTGGACAAGCCTTGTCTGTCCTCTGGCTTGTTCCTTTGGAATCCAAGGTTTCTGAGGTGTATAGGTGACATATCAGTGTTTGCAAGCAGTCAAAAACTTTATGTTCTTAGGGTATTTACCTTTTACTGTGCCTTGTACAAATTTGTTGTCTGCTGATTTTGACAATTTACCTTTAGAGGTTACAACTGGTTTGATTATGGTAATTTTCCCTGTACAAGTGGTTAAGGTTGGTTTACCTTGTATTGAAGCAGAGTTTCTTGGTTTTATATTCCTCTGAGTAGCAATGGGTGTCCACTTTCTTGCTGTAATGAGACCTTCCCTGTTCCTCTTTCCCTTGCCCTTGCTGCCCTCTGGTTCTGAGGGTGTCACTCGTTTGTTGGCCTGTGACTGGGATTCTAGTGGGATGTAGTTTTCTCCCACTGAATCAAACAGGAAAAGAGGGCTTAATGTCAGTTAAGACTTCTTAAAATTCTGTTTGAACATCTAAGAATGGCCCCTGGGCTTGTATGTTTCTAAAATATACCCTTGTATAATGACAGTGTAATTGAATCAACAATTTCACGTCAAAAATACAGCCTACAGATATCTGGTACACTTTTTGTATGCCAGTATCTTGCAGAATAACTTGTAATTAGCAAGTATAATCTGATAAAAGTTGTATGTAAGAGGGTAATTGAGTTAACAATACACCCAACCATGCCTCAGCTTTTGGTTTTACAGTAAGAGGTGTCCTTATTTTAATTTAAAAAAGGACTGTATTAATGGCTCAAAGTGTTTTTATATGCAAAACACACCAAAAATAAAGGTTTTGTGGCTATTTTATTATAATCAACCATGCAAGAGTATGATTAAAAAACATAACAATTAGTGGTATATAACATATACCACTTAAATATATGAAAAATATATGTTTTATATATTTTTTTCAAAAAAAACAAGTTTGTCAGAATAGGAAGAATAAGAGAAAAACTCACTTGTAAGGTCCAAAAAAGGTCAAAAAAACATGGCCAGGCCCCCAAAATGTCAGGATGTGTATGATAAAGAAGTAATAAGGCTATTTACAACTTTGAATGTGACTGTGACATGGATAAAGAGTATCAAAAAGGTTTTAATTATAAAATAAAGTGCTTTAATAATGAGAATTAGTGATGGTGTTTGCTGTTGAAAGCCCTGGGTGCAGCTTTATCCATTGGGTTACAATAATAAAAGACTACAATACCAAAGTTTATAGTATAATTTGATTATTTTCAAATAATATAACTGTTTTTTGACAGTGGTACTGCGTAGGAATTCAAGAGAAGGATGGGGATTCCTTTTCTGGCGGTGAAAAGGCCCCCATTTATCCTGAAATGGAGTGAAAAGGCTGCTAGACCTTTTCACATGGAGGAAGTGAAGATGTTTCACTCTTGAGGACAGGCTTGTGGTTTGAAAAAGGCCTGTATAACCTGTATTGGGATCAGATGTGGTTTGGAAACCACCTCTGGGCAGTTTTTACCAATACAGGGTGAAGATTTTCATCTGGGGACCACACAGCCTGATTCTGACGTGTATGATGCATAGACTGCTGTACAGAACCTGCATGGGACCCCAGTATTAAATGAACTATGAGATATTGAAGTAAAAACAAGCTTTTTTGTCTGTTTGAAACCTCATAATCATGGTTGTGGGATATTATCCCATGGTAAGGCTGTATTGGCCAAACTGTGGGATTTTCACCTCAAAGCAGCTATAGCTTTGTCAGTGTTTGAGCTATCAAGCTCCATGTTGGTCCATTGTGTAGCTCTGGATGGTTTCTATACAATGGAACCTCATTTGGTATGATTATCATTGAGTGTGGAAAAGTTATTCCATGTACAAGAGTTTTGTACATATGCATGTTTTAGGCCAAAATCTGTATTGGGCTTGTTTTCCTTATAACCTTTGTCCTAGATGAGATATGGGGAAATGAATGGCACCATCAGATAGCCCTTATTGCACTATTTCCAAAAAGACCCCCCTTTAGGTATCTCACACTAAAACTGTAGAAGTTAGATGAAGGTGAATATTTTATTCACCCTTAGCTGGCCTGATTTTGACCATAACTTCTGTAATACTGGTGCTTGCTCGTTTTGTCTGATACCATTTGATATCCCTGACTTAGAGCTTCATCTTGAATACCCATTTGATTTGGTTAAGCCTCTTACTCTGTATTTCAGATTAGAGGTGAAAATTAAGTTTTATGCTCAGAAACAACTTTGAGCAGGAATAACTTTGTTATTCTTTGTCCTATGATGATGGGACTTGTATATTTGGAAAGAGGTGAGTTTCGTCTTTCTTTTGCTACCTTTTCAGCTGATTTGGCTCAGATCCATTTTTTTGTGGTATCTTGGCTATACAATTGATTTATTGTATTTGGCTGTCATGCTTGTGCTCTGGTTTTGAGTCACAGGCTGACAGCTTTTAAGTCTGGTACTTCATGATTGTTTTCCGACTTCTGTTTTTCATAGTCAAAAGCATAAATCATACTTTTTTTTGCATGATTTTTCACTTTATCAAGAATTATCATGAAGCTTGAAGCTGTAGGATGTATTTCAATAAAATATTTCCTCAGTGTATCTGATGAGAGTCTTTGTTTCCATCCTTTCTCTAACAAAGCAGTATTTTGACCTGTGGAAGAATGGACTCATTTCTTATATGCCAACTCTAATGCAGGTATCAGAGTGAACAAGTCATGGGTAAAGCCATCTGAGTATTTCAATTCTAACCCATAAGCACAGAATCCCCTGATAATGTCTTCTAAAGCTTGAATGATTTTCTCTGCTAGCCAATCTGTTTGAGGGTGATATGCTGTTGAAAATTATAAGTTAGTCCCAAACAGTCTTTGAAGATTGGTCCATAGTGCACGTGTGAACTTGGGATCTCTGTCACTTATGATATTCTCCAATAAGCCTGTATTAGAAATAAATCTACTCCATAGAAGAAGAGCTGTATCCATGGCAGTGTCATCTTCATGAAATGGTAAGAATATGGGAGTTTTTCTCTATCTGTCCAACATGACTAAACAAGCATTATAACTTCTTTCAGGACTTGGAAGAAGTTCTGTGACCCAATCCATGTGAAAAAAGTTTCCAGGAAATTTTTGTTCTTGAATATGAATCATTATTCAAAATTTCTTGCCTGTACTCCTGTTTTATTTTGCGCATCTGTTGCAGATTTGGCAATATTCAATGGTTTCTTTTCTCCCAAGATGGCCACCATGCACAGTTCTTCCCCTTTTCAAGTTTTCTGTCTTCTGAAAGGTGTCCAGAGTACATGCTATCATGGCATGCATGAAGAATGATATTGATACACAATCTGCTACACAGTTTCATCTCACAAGAATGTTTACTTCTGTGGTAAATTATTCCATCATACCAGTGAAATCTTCCTTCAGAATAGGAATTCTTCCAAACTTCATCCAGTGAATTAATTGAAGATATAGCTTTGCATTCTTTATCTAACAAGGAAGTCAAGATATGGAAACTCTTGTCCCTCTTATAGGATTCTCTGACGTCTTCAAAGAATTCAGTCCCAATATCAGTTAAGTTAATTCCTTCAATTTGAATCTGTGGCTCTGTTTCCAAAGGCACATAAGCTGGGTTATCAGCAGTATTGCCTAGAGACAACCTACTAAGTCCATCAGAGTTCTTATGAATATTTCCTGCCTCATGGTCTATAGTCATGTTACCTCTCTATTCCTCAATGGCTATTTGCCATCTCAACATATGTCTGTTGGGATTTTTCATGTTAAGAAGTGATTTCCAGCATTACAGTAAGTTATCACTTCAAAAACACTACCATAAAGATAATAATGTAATTTCTCAAGTTCCCATACCAAAAATAAGCACTCCATCTGGATTGCACCATATCTGGCTTCTGTTGGTTTGATTTGTCTTGAGATGTAACAAAATGGTCCTTATATATGTTTATCATCAATAATTTTGACTTAATGTAGGGCTGCCCCTAATCCATCTCCACATGCATCAATGTACAATTCAAAAGGTATATTCCAGTAAGGCATGAGGAGTAAAGCTGCTTCTGTAAGAGCTTTCATTATTTCCTCTGTGATCTGAAATACTGTCTGTTGATCACATATTCTATAGAGTGATTTGGCTAGAATTGCAGAGTCTTTCAGGTTTTGCCTGTAATAACTGGAAAATCCAAGAAAAGACATCATTTCTTTCTTATTCTGGGGTATTGGCTTAATTGACACTTCTTCCACTTTATCTTTATCAATACCTAAGCTTAAACCAGAAAAAATATGTCCTAAACCCTTAAGTTCTTCAAAGCCAAAGTCACATTTCTTCAGTTAAATCTTCATATTCACTTCTACACCTTTGTCAAGTACTCTTGCAAATCTTTCAATGTGAAAAGACCATGAATCAGAACCTGTGATAATGTCATCAATATAAATGATAAGCCATCCTTCAGATATTGCTGTGGGGAAGATGGTATTAATCATTTGTTTATAATTAGATGGTGCATTTTTAATACCGAATGCCATTCTAAGATACTCATAAATACCACAGTGAGTGATAATTATAAGTAATTTATTAGCTTTGGGAATTAAACCATTTTGATGAAAGCCTTCCAATGCATAAATGGATGTTATATACTTAGCTTTAGACAATTGGGTCAAACATTTTTGAATTATAGTAATTGGATACCTATCTGGAACTGTGTAGGTATTCAGTGCTCTAAAATCTCCAACCATTCTGGATTTATCATTGTTCCAAGCAATAATAAGAGGTATTGTCACCTCAACTTCCTCATTATGGCCTACTTTCCTTAGTACATCTAGTTGGATCAACTCTTAGATATGTTTTGCCAAGGCTTCTCTATCTCTGGGACTGGCTGCATAAGCTTTTCTTCTAAGTACTGAAGGGTATGGTCTATCAATATTAAGAGTAATATCAACTTCATGCCCATTAATAGCGCCTAATGGTTCATTATCAGAAGTAAATGCATTTTTATATGTGTACAACACATTAATAAGTTCTTGCCTCATTCTGGGTGACAATGATGGATTAATTTGTGCCTCAACAAGTTGATCAATGACAAATTCTTCCTTATAAGCATCTTTATTTGAAGATACTATTGATATTTGTTTGGGAATATTTGAAAAAGAAAATGTTTGTGTTTTATTTTCTCCAATTTTAAAATATCATTCTTCATGGTTATTGATCTCAATACCTAAAATATTCAAGTAATCATTTCCATGAACAATAAGCTGAGATTTACAATTATTCATTACTACTATATCTGTCTTCGTCTTCACGCTTCCTGCAGGGTGTGGAAATACAATATTAGTTTCCAATATGCCTAAAGGGTAAACATTATTCCTGGCACTACTAAGCTGTACACCTTCCATTGGTAATAGATGGCTTGAAGGTGATCTTTGTCTACACAAGTGAAAATGCCCCTGTGTCCAAATTTATCTTTCCTTCAATATCATTCATCAGTATTCATTTGATTCTGGCATCCTGGATATTGATCAGGTTACAACAGTTTTCACTATATTGTGTCAAGTGGATATGGACTTCTGTGACTGCAAATAAAGCTGTAATGTTCTCAATGGGATATTCTTCTATTGGTGTGTATTCAGAGACGGCAGAATCTTGGTCAGATTCTCCTTTCTCTTCATCAAATTGAAGTTCTTCAATGACTTGAACTTCATTTATTTTAGCCTTCTTTGTACAAGTATTGGCTAAATTTGAGGTGCTTCCACATTTATGACACTTTAAGAGAGGTCTTTCATGTCTTTGGTCTTCTCTGGAAATATGTGGGATCATTTTGAACTCCATGGTTTTTTTAGTCCAGGTTTTACCAATTCTGGTCCTAGTAATGGTATCTTCCATGGCATTAATTTATTCCTCTGATGAACAGGGCTCTACACATCTTTACTTGATATAATGTTCTAATTCTCCTCCACATTTTCTTAATATTTTCCCCTTAATCATTGAATCAGACATATCCGGGTTTAAAGCAGATAATCTGTCTTTCTGTTTGAGGTACCAAGTAAGTGGTTTTTCTTTTTCTGAGTTAAAAATGGAAATTTAAAAAGCATTTTCCATTTTAAACCTCCAAGAATTGTTGGCCCATTTGGTGATTACTTCAGATTTCCACCAAGGCCAATCATGTTTTCCTTGATCTTTTTTCATTTTTAATACCATTTCTTTGCAGTTCTTGTAAACAAGGAAGGTAATTTACCCACTATTATTTGATCAATTGTATGAAAATCTTCTTGCAACATATCAATTGCTCTTATTACCTCAATATGGTTGTATTTTCCTTCACCAAAGAATTTTGGCCATTCTTCTAATTTGGGAATATCTTTTACATAGATAGCATTTTCTCCTAGAAAATAGGTTAAACTTCCTTTCACTGAAAGTTTCTCTTCAGTCAAAGGTTTGTAATGTCTTGAAATATGTGGATTTGTTTCATAATTCTTATGAATGTTTTCCACATGTGCAAGTATTTCATCTTTTAATTTCTTCCTTTCACTGTCACTTCTTGCCAAATGTATGGCAGATTGATTGGTATTATTGACTACTGTTAAAACATGATTTTTCAGAATCTTAAGCTGGTCATCAATGGCTTTAGTGAAAAGAGCTCCTATTTCATCATCTTGGACTTGATATTTACTCTCAACTCTGTCACATGTATTGGAAATTAAATCAATTTTAACCATTGTTGAACTATGGCATTCTACAGAATGTCTGTTATTCTTTTTCAAGTCATTAATATAAAATGTTATTTCAGTTAAATCTGCTTCAATTTTCACAATTTCTAAATTTATACTAGTTTTAACAAATTTTATTCCACTGCTGAAGGCTCCAATTTGGAGATCATGTACTCCTGTGGGTAAGGTCTGTGTCAATTGGCTTTGCCTTTGGCCTTTCCTTGATGTTTCTTGGGACATCTCTGTTTCTTCTGTGGTCCTTGATACTTTTCTTTAGACACTTCTGGAGCTGTTTTGGAACTGGTAGAGGTTAATGGGCCTTCTTTCCCCAAAGGTGGAGTCATTTCCAATTCCTTCTTCTGGTATATGAATAGAAGACTTTGGTTCTTCCACCAATTCTTTATCTTTTTGACTTTGTCTTTGCAAGACAATGGGCTCCAACCTCCTAAGAGTTCTATGGTCTTCTCCTGACCCAGAACGCTCTTGATGTGTACGTAGGAGTTCATGGCCCCCTTCCAAAGGCTTGGGCATATTTCCCACTCCTCTTCCCTTGCTGCTCTGAGCCATTTTTTGTACTGGGACTGATATATTTCTATTTCTGCCTCTTGGAAATTGTTCATCCCTTCAAATATTACCTTCAATCAGTTAAGGATCAGATTTTACATCAAAATTTGTGGGTACAGACCTTGGGGAATGGGGAAACTCTGGTATTCTCCATACATTTTGTTCTTGAGGAAGACTTTCCAGATCTTAATTTGGTCTTGCATCTTCCTTTTCCACATCCATCTTGTTGGACTGAATAGGTCCTTCCATTTCTGGTATGTACCATTTTCACATCAAGTTTCAGAGATAATGAAGATAAAGACAGAAAACACACCTTTTGGTGGTTCTTTGGCTTGTTCTATTCTAAATAAAGTGCCTCTTGTGGAAATTTCTACTTCAATGCTTACTTCTGATTCTGCTTCTAAAGCTTCTCGAGTAGTAATATATCTCTTACTGAGCTTATTACCAGCTGCATTATATTTGTGAGCCTTAGAGGTATTTTCAGATACCCAAAATACCACAATTAATAAAACAAGATACAATTACAAAGAAAATAAATTTATTTATATTATCAAAAAATGGCATTCAAATACAAATATAAATTTATTAACAAAAAACAAAAATTTATTTAGAATTCAAAAATAAAATTATGTTGAAATTTAAAATTGTGAAAACACATTTTTACTTGAAAAATTAAGTAAAAATGAATTTTCAACAAAAATACCAAAATTGACATATTTTTGGAAAAAGTTTAAATAAACATTATCATAACTTTTTATCCAAGAAATAAACATATGAAAATTATTTCACCATTGGACTCCTAATAAATAATGCGGTGGGGTCACCTCTTAATAAATTTTCTATAACTCAACTCCAAATAAGGTTAAATTAAGTTTCTAGTATTTTCTGTAAAAAAGTTGAAAATCCTCAAAAGCTTGATTTAATTCACATCAAATTTAGTGTTAACCATCAAATTTTGTGTTAAAATTGAGGTTTCGTGTGTAGTTTAGAACTTATGAGGAATTGAAGTATTTTCATTTGAAATGTCAAAATGTGCACATGTATTACATAAGTGAACTTTAATTTACATATGAGGTGTCAATTATTACAGTTGTGTACTGTAAAAACTCAATTTAATTACATATGTAAATTCTAAGTATAATACATGATGAGGAATTAAAGAAAGAATAAATTGGAAAGATTGATTCTGGGGCAAAAGGAATCTTGGCTCCAAGGGGGAGCCAGACCCCCAAATTCCTTGCTTATAGGCATGAGATGTCAAAATCAATGCAGAATTTCATCACTTTTGTCCTGGAATTGAGTCACACAGTCTGTGTCTCAATTGATGATGAGGTTTTGATACCAACCAGGGCGGTTTTAACTGTTGCCAAGAGGGTAAAACTACCATTAAGGTAAAATATTCATTGTAAAAACAGTTTTAACTCATTTTGACGTCTCTTACACACATTCTGAAGTGTTTTGGAGGCTTAAAACCAGGTATTACTATAGCAATGGCTGGTTTAATGATTCGAAATGGCTAAAACCAGCCCTTTTTTGGTCTGAACCAGGGTTCAATGATGTCGTAATTTGCATTTTTCTTGTCAGAGTTTTTCCCACAAATGACCAGAAAAAATTTGATTTTTGGGGTAAGAAAATTGATTGCTATAAAAAAATGTCTTCTTTGCCCCATTTTTCTCTTCATGTTAGAATCTTTTCTTTTTATAATTAGTTTAAACACTGTTAAACCAATCAATAAAATATTACAACCACCCTTTTCCTATCTATTCAAACCTTTTTAGGCACTTAAAAAAATCATCACAATCACTGTTTGTAACTCTTATAAGCATTTTTACCCTTCAACCACCCCATAAGTGAATTAAAGCATCTTTCATCACTGTTAACTTTGTCCCTTTGTCTCCAAATTCACTCTGGTAGCTTTTGGGCATGTACTCTTGTTATATTAATTTTCTGAAGTTCTTTTCTCAATTAATTTCCAATTGGAATCGCTCTTGAAGAGATTTCTTTTGTAGGCTTACATATCTCCTAAAGAGTATTTTTGGATACAATTTTATATTTGGTAAAAGAATAAATCTTTATAATATTATTGTTTTATACTTAGAAAGCTAAAAACTATAAATTGGTGTGTTTTCTCTTAAAAATCTTAATTCTTAACATTCTTAATCATATTGTATCTTATACAAATTTTGAGGACAGGAAAAGTACTTGATATTTAATCAAATTTTGATTTCCACACCATACAATATTTGATTAAAGACACTAAAAAAATGCTTTTTTTAAAAATATTTTTAATATTTTGTATAAGTTTTATTTATTTTTGTCAATATAGAAAAAACAATTCTTTATGAAGAAAAAAATTGAAATTTGAGAATTGGAACTTGAAATTAATTCAGAGTAACTCAAAGAATAATTTTATAGGTTTTTGGATGTGAAAAGGCCATGTGTAAAAACAGTATAAAATCAAACCAAATTCCTCAATGAAAAAGATTTTAAAGACAATTTCAAAAATGAAAATAATTGTAACTTTAAATTTAAAGAAAAAAATTATTAAATCAAGATATTTTAGAGCTTAAAAATATATTAATTGAGGGTACAAGGCTCAAAAAACACGGCCAGGCCCCCACAAGTAAGATGTGTCTATGAAACTGTTGATAATATTAGTATTAATGAGAAGTACTATGAATGTTCTTCTTAAACAAAATAATTAAAAATTATTATAACCACAATTAAATAATTAATCAATCAATTATTTCTTTTCCTGGTTATACACTACTAGTTATCATGACAGTAAGCAGTAGTTGTCTACAGGATTAATTACAAGAAGTCTTTAAATGATACAACTTCTTCATTAAAATAATAGAATTATTTCAATATATATTCATCTTTTGCAAGAATAATTGTAATTATAATTCTTGAAAAAAACAAATACTAGAGAAAAACTTTAAGAATTGATTATAAATCACTCACCAATATTCTGTGAACCTTAGAAAGAATATGTTAGAGAAATTTGGCAGATAATTGTCCATTTAAAGGATCAAAATGTATTTATAACAAGATTAAAACAATATATAGCTTCTTTTATATTATTTCACATCTTCCTCATTGCCACTGAAAGATTTGAAACTGTAAGGTGTGGATATGAAACTTTGATTAAAAATCAAGTACTTTTCCTGTCCTCAAAATTTGTATAAGGTAAAAATCAATTAAAAATAGTAAGAAATATTATTTTTAAGAGAAAACACGCCAATTTTATTGTTTATAACTTTATTAGTATAAAACAATAATATTATAAAAATTTATTGTTTTACCAACAATAAAAATTTATCCAAAAAATACTCTACAGGAGATATTTTAAGGCTACAAAAGAAATTTCTTCAAGAGCAATTTCAATTGGAATTAATTGAGCAAAGGACTGAAAGCAATTAATTAAAGAAAAAATTCTTTAAAAAGAATATTAAATAGAAAACACGCCCAAAAGTGACCAGAGTGAATTTGGAAACAAAGTGACAAAGTTTACAGTTATGAAAGATGCTTTAATTCACTTTTGGGGTGGTTCAGGGGTAAAAATGATTATAAGAGTTACAAACAATGATTATAATGATTTTTTCACGTGGTTAAAAGGATTAAAAGGATTTAAAAATGGTGGTTGGAATCTTTTATTGATGGGCTTTAACAGTGTTTAAACTAATTAATAAAAGGAAAAGATTCTAACATGAAGAGAAAAGTGGGGCAAAGAAGACATTCGTTTATAGCCACCAATTTTCTTACTCCAAAAGTAAAATTTACTCTTGTCAGTCGTGAAAAAAATTCTGACAATAGAAAAGCCAATTATGGCATCATTGAACCCTGGTTTGGACCAAAAAAGGGCTGGTTTAAGCCATTTTTAGCCATTTTAGACCCTTAAATCAGCTATTACTATAGCAATACCTGGTATAGAGCCTTCAAAACACGTCAGAATGTGTGTAAGAGGCGTAGAAACCAGTTAAAACTTTTTTTTCCAAGTTTGTTTTATCTTAAGGGTAGTTTTACCCTCTTGGCAACAGCTAAAACTACCCCAGTTGGTATCAAAACCTCATCATCAATTGAGTTCACAGACCCTGTAACTCAATTCCAGGCCAAAAGTGATGAACGTTTGCGTGAATTTCGACATCCCACGCCTGTCAGAAAGGATTTTGGTGGTCTGGATCCCCCTTAGAGCTAGAGTTCCTTTTCCCCCCCAATTTATTTTTTCCTTTAATTCCTCATCATGCATTATACTTATAATTTACATATGTAATTCAATTGAATTGTACAGTACAATACAGTAATAATTGACACCTCATATGTAAATCAAAGTTCACTTATGTAATACACACGCACATTTTGACATTTCAATTGAATTCAATTGAAAATACTTCAATTCCTCATAACTTCTAAGCTAAACACAACACCTCAATTTTAACACAAAAATTGATGGTTAACACCACATGTGGTGTGAATTGAAATATAGTTTTGAGGATTTTCAACTTTTATATTGAAAATACTAAAAACTTAATTTAAGCTTATTTAGAGTTGAGTTACAAAAATTTCACTCAGAGGTGACCCCACCTAATTTTTTATGAGGAATCAAATGGTGAAATAATTTTTATATGTTTATTTATTGGATAAAAAGTTATAATAATTTTCATTTAACTTTTTTCCAAATTATTTAATTTTTTACAATTTTATTAAAAATTCATTTTTACTTGATTTTTACAAGTAAAAATATAATTTCATAATTTTAAATTTTATTGTAATTTTATTTTTAAATTATAATTAAATTTTGATTTTTAAATATAGATTTGTATTTATATTTCAATTTTTATTTTTATAATATAAATGAATTTATTTTATTTATATTTGTATCTTAATTTATCTTTTGTGGTCTTTTGGGTATATGAAAATACCTCTAAGGCTCACATTCCCTCCCCCTAAAAAAAGAATATTACTTTGTAATATTGTCATTCGAGTGTGCCTGAACCTTCTGAGAGGTTTAGTAGCTTCAGGTATGTCTTTTTTTCTTGTTCTGTCTTCAGACAAATGTCCTGAGAAGGGGCAGTCATGGCATTCTTTTAGTACAAGATTGATTAATGACTTGTCCACAACTGTCATGACACATGTGTGCTTGTGTCTTGTGATAAATTATACCATTCAGTAGGTGAAATCTTCCCTCATCATAAGATCCTTTACATAATTCATCAAAGGCATGTATTAGAGAGTTGTCTTTACAGTTTTTGTTCACTAATTGGCATAATATGCTACAATTCTTATCTTGAATGTAAGTACTTCTGACCTTTTCAAAGGAGGTGGTGTTCAAGTCTGTAACACTTATTCCTTCTATTGGGATTTGGTTTTCATAAGTTGTGCATCTTGAGCTTTTGATAAATCAAGTTGACCATTGCTCAATTGTGGCAAGTGGGAATAAGATTTCATGATGTCAAAAGTGGAATCAATATTTTCTATATCTTTTGAAGATTCAGAAAATATGGATGACTTATCATCTGAATTGTCTTCAATCATGTCATCTTTTTCAACATCAGGTTCCTTTTCAATATTAATTTCATTGATTTTCCCCCTTATTGGACATGTATTAGCTAAATGGGTTGTGCTTTGGCAAATATGGCACTTTTTGACTGTATCTGCAGGTTTATACCTAACATTATTAGAATTTTCTTTTGGGTTTTTGTCCACAGAATCATTCCAAGGTGTATTAAACCTTGTTTCAAGATTCCCCCTACTAGAATCAATTTTGGTTCTGGTGGTTACTTCTTCTAATATATTGATAATATCCTCTGCTGAAGATTGTTCAGTAGTCCTGCTTTTGACAGCATGCTCTAAGTCACCTCCACATTGTCTCAGAATTTTTCTATGGATCATAGATTCTGACATGTCTGGATATAATGCTGTTAATCTGTCTTTTTGTTGGCAAGACCATGGTAAAGCTTTGTCTTTATCAGCATTAAATTTGGCAGATTCAAAGGCTGTTTCAACTTTAAACCTCCAACAATCATTTGCCCATTTGTTAATGATTTGGGTTTTCCACCAAGTCCAACTCTGGAGTCCATCTGCTTGTCTTATTTTGATGTACCATCTGTGAGCTGATTTGGTAAACAAGGTGTTAAATCTTGCTGTTACCAATCTGTCTGGTAATTCAAAATCCTCTTTGATCATGTCAATACCTCTAATGAATTCCATATGGTCATACTCTCCTTCACCACTGAAGTGAGGCCATTCTTTAAGTTTTGGAACTTCTTTCAAGAGTGCTTGGCCCATTGATGGTTCCAAGTTATGAAAAGAAGTAGAAAATACATCTTTTAACTGTGAATTTTCAATATCCAATACTTGTGGATTAGGAATTCTTGCTCCCTCATTTTGGTTCAGAGGTGTAGACATTCTTGGCAAGGTGTTTAGCAGTTGTTCAATATCATTCATTTTACTGTTGTTACACCTTTGTGAATTTCTTAATTCATGTTGTAAGCTTTGTATAGAGTCTATGACATTCTTTTTATGATCATCCTCTTTATATGTAAACACATTCCATAATTCTGTTTGTTTATTATTATCAGATATAACTTCATTTAACTTTATTGTTAATTTTGATATTTCCTCTCTTGAGGTATCAAAATGCTTTTTCAAGGCAATTGTATTTGTCTTTACTTCAGCAAATGATTTTGAAATATCATCAAAAGCTTTTTTATTATCTTTTTTGATAGTGTTTATGGCTTGTTTTATTCATGTTTCAATTATGTCATCAATATTGAATTTAGAATATTTATCTGTCAATTCTTTAATAATGACAGATTGTTCATTTATCTTAATGCCAAAAGAATTATCATTATCGGAAGTTTTTATTGTTCTTAAAACTCTTTCAAAGCATTTAAGTGTATCATTTATTTGGCTCAGGCTCAAGTTATTTGTTTTAAGATTTTCACAAATTGATGTATTTTTATCAGAAAGATGACTTTTTACGTCAGAAATAGCTTTATACAACTCTGGAATACAATTAAAAGTATCAGAAATCATTTTTGATATTTTAATCTGGCTTCTTCCTTCTTCTGTAATTCCATCATGGTTTTGGCCATCTGAAATACATTTTCCATGGCATCCTGTTGAATCTTTGGGATTCTGTAGCCCTGGCTGTAAGGTTTTGGGGCTGGTGCCTTCCCCTTTCCCTTGTTTGGAGCTTGTGGCTGCTTTTGCATGTTGGAATTGCTGCTGCTGGCCACTGGGGCTATTTTTGGCACTGGTTTGGGTTGTGGAGGGTTGCTTTTCCTCCATTCTAGTGTCAAAAGCATCATGTTTTTCTGCTCCATCAATGGATGCCATCCATTGAGCAATTTGCAAGTATTGGGATGGCCCTGGAATTCTCTCACAGTTAGGTAAGAATTCATGCAATTCGTCCACAGGTCTGCAAGGATCTGGTACTCCTTGAACTGAAGTGCATTGGTGTATGCATTGTGGCTGGCTTTGTTTATGTCCACAGAGGCTTGTTGTGGCAGTGTCAGCTCTTTTTGAAGGTAAAATGGTATTATCAGCTTGAGAATGACCCATTTTAGTTGTTTGGAAGTCATCAACTGACCCTTTTCCTTCTGTACCTGATTGGCCTCCGCCATAATCACGTCTATTACCTTTCTGGGAGCTGCTTGAGGGGTTATAGCTGGCTCCTGACCTGGTTGAGGCATAATTATGGTTGAAAAAGGCTTAAAATAGTAATTTTACGTCAAAAAACGTACTATTGGCCAAATCTTTGGCTTTCTGAAGAGTATTACTTATTTCTAAGTTGACTAATTCAGAAGAAATTGGCTCTGGTTGAATATTCTGAGTAACAATAATAGTACTATTATGATCAGAATTAACAGTACTGGCAGGGATAATACTGGTTACTGTTGAAGCTGTTTCAATGTTTTCTTGTCTTACCACATTGTCAGACACTAAAATTAATGAAAAAAAAACCAATTAACTAAGTAAAAAAAGAATATTTCCAAAAAGAAATGAAAATATAAGCCTCACTTATAATATGAAAAAAATTATTTTTTATGGATTTTTTTTGATTATAAGTATTTTTTATATGTTTTTAAATTTTTCAATATAAGAAAAAGATTTAAAAAGAGTAAAGGAATATCTCACAGGTAAAATATCACAGCTGGGCCCCCAAATGGAAGGTTTGGATATGAAACTTTGATTAAAAATCAAGTACTTTTCCTGTCCTCAAAATTTGTATAAGGTAAAAATCAATTAAAAATAGTAAGAAATATTATTTTTAAGAGAAAACACACCAATTTTATTGTTTATAACTTTATTAGTATAAAACAATAATATTATAAAAATTTATTGTTTTACCAACAATAAAAATTTATCCAAAAAATACTCTACAAGAGATATTTTAAGGCTACAAAAGAAATTTCTTCAAGAGCAATTTCAATTGGAATTAATTGAGAAAAGGACTGCAAGCAATCAATTGAAGAACAAAGTCTTTAAAAAGAGAATTAAAGAGAAAACACACCCAAAAGTGACCAGAGTGAATCTGGAAACAAAGTGACAACGTTTACAGTGATGAAAGATGCTTTAATTCACTTTTGGGGTGGTTCAGGGGTAAAAATGATTATAAGAGTTACAAACAATGATTATAAGAATTTTTTCACGTGGTTAAAAGGATTAAAAGGATTTAAAAATGGTGGTTGGAATCTTTTATTGATTGGTTTTAACAGTGTTTAAACTAATTAATAAAAGGAAAAGATTCTAACATGAAGAGAAAAGTGGGGCAAAGAAGACATTCTTTTATAGCCACCAATTTTCTTACTCCAAAAGTAAAATTTACTCTTGTCAGTCGTGAAAAAAATTCTGACAACAGAAAAGCCAATTATGGCATCATTGAACCCTGGTTTGGACCAAAAAAGGGCTGGTTTAAGCCATTTTTAGTCATTTTAGACCCTTAAATTAGCTATTACTATAGCAATACCTTGTCTAGAGCCTTCAAAACACGTCATAATGTGTGTAAGAGGCGTAGAAACCAGTTAAAACTGTTTTTGCTAAGTTTGTTCTATCTTAAGGGTAGTTTTACCCTCTTGGCAACAGCTAAAACTACCCCAGTTGGTATCAAAACCTCATCATCAATTGAGTTCACAGACCCTGTAACTCAATTCCAGGCCAAAAGTGATGAACCTTTGCGACAATTTTGACATCCCACGCCTGTCAGCAAGGAGTTTGGGGGTCTTGCTCCCCCTTAGAGCTAGAGTTCCTTTTCCCCCCAATTTTAATCTTTCCAATTTATTTTTTCCTTTAATTCCTCATCATGCATTGTACTTATAATTTACATATGTAATTCAATTGAATTGTACAGTACAATACAGTAATAATTGACACCTCATATGTAATTCAAAGTTCACTTGTGTAATACACACGCACATTTTGACATTTCAATTGAATTCAATTGAAAATACTTCAATTCCTCATAACTTCTAAACTAAACACAACACCTCAATTTTAACACAAAAATGGATGGTTAACACCACATGTGGTGTGAATTAAATTATAGTTTTGAGGATTTTCAACTTTTGTATTGAAAATACTAAAAACTTTATTTAAGCTTATTTAGAGGTGAGTTACAAAAATTTCACTCAGAGGTGACCCCACCTAATTTTTTATGAGGAATCAAATGGTGAATCAATTTTTATATGTTTATTTATTGGATAAAAATTTATAATAATTTTTATTTAACTTTTTTCCAAATTATTTAATTTTTTACAATTTTATTAAAAATTCATTTTTACTTGATTTTTACAAGTAAAAATATAATTTCATAATTTTAAATTTTATTGTAATTTTATTTTTAAATTATAATTAAATTTTGATTTTGAAATATAAATTTGTATTTATATTTCAATTTTTATTTTTATAATAGAAATAAATTTATTTTATTTATATTTGTATCTTAATTTATCTTTTGTGGTCTTTTGGGTATATGAAAATACCTCTAAGGCTCACAGAAACACTTATGAAAAGGTTATAACTAATATTTACTTGTTGGTAATAAAGGTATAATTGGATAATAAGATGATTTGGAAAAAACAGCAAGAGGAGGCCTATTTTAAGTAAAAGACAGCTCACAGAGGTGTCCCATAGAGAAAACTGAAAAACCAGTGAGTGATAAAACAATAATTCTTTTTGTATTATTGATTGCATCATATTTTGCCACATAAGATTATCATAATTACTTAATTAGTTCTTTTATGTGACTACCAACCCATTTATGGTTAAGAGTAAAAGGAGCAAAAACTGTTAATATTCTTTTATCTCAAAATAAACATTAATTCCTCAAAGCTGTCAATGTTATGGGAGATTTCATCACAGGTTGTATTTTCTGTGGATTTTTGAAGATTCATTATTTCATGTGCCATCATCAAAAATAGACTGTAAGTAAGCCTTTTATTTTACTTATGAAGGTGGATTATTTTTTGTTTCTTTATGGATCAGAGGTTTTTCCATTGGTCCTGAAGGTTCCATAAATATTCATTGATAATTGTATTTTTAATGAATTTTCATGTTTTTACCTTATTTCTATGTAAAACTGTATATAACATTATATGGCTGGTTATTATGGGGTAAATCAATGGATACTAGTCAAAAAAAGGGTTTGAATTACTCTTTTAGGGTTTATCCAGGGAAAATAATTAAGAATTTACATGGTTACAAAACTCTAAGTAGCTCTTTACCTCCTTGTTACATCAAAATAGCATCTTATTTGCAATTTTGTTATGATTTAATGAGATTTTAACTTGGTAACAAAGATCCCAAAAGGTTTTAGTACACAAATTTGGCCATTATCATCCATGGATCCAAGCTTTAGAGCTATCCATGCCTCAGAGGCCTCAAAAGTTGGGTACCCTGGCTCTCTTCAATGTCTTTTGTCCCCTCTAGCTATTTTCATGACAAAAATAGAAATTCAGGCTTAAAGACTGATGTCCACTACAGGTGTATCAAAGCTATATGTAAAAATAACATGATATTAAGTGCCAAAGACATGTATAACACTATTTTAAGTGTATATTCAACATGGCATTTCTCAAAATCCCATTATTTTGGTGTAAAATTGGGAAACACAAAAATTCTCACAATTCTTTTATGTGGTATTGAAGTGTTTTCCAAAATACCACCTCATAGAGTCAATTTCAGCTTGTTAACTCTATGGAGCTACCATAGGTGAAATTTTGTTTTAAAATCCAAATCTGGCATTAAATCCATGAATTTACTTACTCAATACAACATTATTCATCATTTCTGAAGTCAAAAATAATGAACTTTGAACATATGCATGACTTATGGGTTATGCATTGTTCAAAAAGTATCATTCAGGATAATTGTGGCCTATTTGGGTATACCTCAAGGCTCACAATTAAGGAATATGTGTCCTCATGTCAGCAAAGCTCAAGAAAAAAGATCATATATCATAAGAATTTTGGATTACTCAAACCTCTTCAAATTCCATCTAGTCCTTTGATTTCATTATCAATGGACTTTAACACTCAATTGCCACTGTCCAAAGACTTTGACTCAATCTTAGTAGCTGTGGAAATACTCTCAATAATGGCAATATTCATTTCAACTGCTTCAACAATCGCTGCCATGGAATTATCTCAAATCTTTATGAGCTATGTCTTTTCCAAACATGGTCTTTGGGTCAGTATTGTCAGTGATAGAGGTTCCTTTTTTGTTTAATCATTCTGGACCCAATTATGTCATTAGCTCAAGATATCAAGAGATTTTTCAGCTTATTTTCATCCTGAAACAGATTGAAAGACAGAGAGGTAAAATCAGATATTAGAACAGTATCTTTGGATGTATGTTGGTTACCATCAAGATGACTGGCACATCTGGCTCTCTATGGCTGAGTTTGCCTACAATAATGAAGAACATTAATCAACAAAGAAATCACCTTTTTTCACCATTTATGGAAGAAATCCTAGCTTTGATTAAACTCTCATTTCCCAAGACACACCTGCAGGAAAGCTATAAAGAAAACTCCAATCAGTACAGCAATAGTCAAAGAATATTAGAATCAGCAATAAGGCAATTTAAGAATTATGTAGATAGAAACAGGTCAATTACACCTGATTTCCAACCTGGGGACAAAGTATGGCTAGCCTCAAGGAATATCAAGGAGACAATACCCACAAAGAAACTTTCAGAAAGATGATTAGGGCCTTTTGAAGAGCTGAAAAACATTCACAGCCATGCATATCACCTCAAGTTGCCTCAACAATGGAAGTAAGCTAACCCTGTATTCCATGTGTCTTTACTAGAACAAGTCAAGAAATCAACTATCCCAAACTGACATCAATTACCACCACAACCAGTTTTAGTGGAGGAGAAAAACAAATGGGAAGTGGCTCAGGGTCTGGACTCAAAGCTCAAGAGAGGTAAATTATGGTATGGTATAGAGTGGAAAGGATCCATTGAAGACCTAGGAAGAACAACTTGGGAACCAGCTTCCAACCATACCAGCTCACTAGACCTTGTCAAGGATTTCCACACTTTATAACTGGAAAAGCCTGGCCCAAATACCTCAAGAGTTTGATTTTATGGTGCTTGGTGGGGATTAGAAGTTATGAAAGTAAGTTCCTCCCTTGGAATGCACCTTTAAGGGGGTATTCTACCCAAATATTTTTTAAGAATACCCTTGGCCACTTTGTGAGGACTTGTCATATTTTTGGACAGGTTTAGAAGGCATTGCAGCATTGATACCCTCAAATGTGGACCTTTCATCAAGATATGGCCAAATTCCTCCTTATTTCTTCTTTACGTTTTTCTTTTACATTCTCTTATTCCAATCATGCCATTTATCATTATCTAGAACATGCTTTACTAAAACCCAATTATCGCAAAGTGTTTCTGTTCTTTATGGTGCTTGGTGAGGAGTAGAAGTTATTAAAGTAAGTTCCATCTCCTGTTATGCATCTCTGAGGGTTTCTAAATGTTGTAAACCAACACCTTGACCACTCTGTGAGAATCAAATTCTGGGCTTTATCTTTCAGGAAAATTTATGGCCAAACCTCAAGCAACTCACCCCAAGAAGGACACCTCTCAAACTTTTCTTTATTTTTTCTTTTTCTTTACTCTCTTTTGCTGTTAATTTTGTTTCTTTATTCAATTGTTTAATTCTTGTTTCTTTTCATTTCTTTATTGTAAGATGTGACTATGAAACTGATGATAATATTACTATTAATCAACAGTACTATGTCTGTTCTTATGGAATATAATAATAAAATATTATTATAACCACAATTAAATAATTGAAGAATTATTTCTTTCACGTGTTAAACACTACTAGTGATTTTAACAGTGAGCAGTAACTGTCTACAAGAATCAATTACAAGAAGATTTTAATAATAAAACTTCTTTTATTAAAATAATAAAATTATTTTAATATATAATTATCTTTTTCAAGAATAATTATAATGATAATTCTTGAAGAAAACTAATTTTGGAGAAAAACTTTAAGAATTAAAAATAAATCACTCACTATTATTCCAAAGAACTTATTGAAAGATAATATAGAGAGATTTGACATAGAATTGTGGATTTTAAGGATCAAAATGGATTTATAACAGTATTACAACAATATATAGTTGGATTCTATGATTTCACGTCTTTCTGATTGATTCTGAAAGATTTAAAACACTTAATAATAGCTTTAACTAATACTTACTTGTTGGTAATAATGGTTTAAGTGATAATAAGATGATGATGATGTGGAAAAAACAGCAAGAGGAGGCCTCTTTTAAGTCAACGACAGCTCACAGGGGCGTGCCATGGAGCAAACTGAAAAACCAGTGGGTGAGAAAACAATAAACCCTTTTGGATTATTGATTGCATCCTCTTTTGTCACGTAAGATTATCATAAATACTTAATTGATGCTTTTATGTGACTACCAACCCCAATATGGTTAAGAATGAAAGGAGTAATATCTGTAAATATTCTTTTATTCTAAAATAATCATTTATTCCTCAAAGCTATCAATGTTATTGCCAATTTCATCACAGGTTTTAATTACTGTGAATTTTTGAAGATTCAGTGTTTCATGTAGAATAGTCAAAAATGGACTGTAGGTAAAACTTTTCATTTTACTAGTAAATCTGTAATTTTTTTTGGTTTTACCATAGATAATACAGTTCTCCATTAGTCCTGGAAGTTTCAGAAATATTCATGAAGAATTGTATTTTTAATGAATTTTTGAAGTTCTTACCTCATTTCTACGTAGAATTGCAAATATCAGTGTTTCACTGGTTGCTATGAGGTAAATCAATGGATACAAGTCCAAAAAGGGTTTTAATTACTCTTTTGGGGTTTATCCAAGGAAATTCATTAAGAATTGACATGGTTACAGGAGTCTAAGTAGCTTTTTACTTCCTTGGCATGTCAAAATAGCAGGTTATTTGCTATTTTCTTAAGTTTTACTGTAGTTGTAACATGGTAACCAAGTTCCCAAAAGGTTTGAGTTTACCAATTATGCCAAGATCAGCCATGGATCCAAGCTTTGGAGCTGTCCATGCCTCTGAGGCCTCAGAAGTTGGGTACCCTGGCTCTCTTTGATGTCTTTTGTCCCCCTTGCCTATTTTTCACATCAAAATAGTAATTTAAGCTTCAAGTGAGATATCCACTATGGGTGTACCAAAAGTCCATGTAAGAATACCATGATATTAAGTGCTCAAAGCATGCATAACACTATTTTTAGTGTATATGTATCATGGGATTTCTCACATTCCCATTATTTTGCCGTGAAATTAAGAAAAACAAAAGTTTTCACGGATCTTTTATGTGGTATTGATGATGTGGTATTGAAGTATTTTCCATTTTACCACCTCAAAGAGTTAATTTGAGCTTCTTCACTCTATGGAGCTACCCTAGGTGAAATTTTGTGTAGAATCCAAACCTGGTCTTAAATCCATGGATTTACTTACTCAATAAAAAGTTATTCATATTTTCTGAAATTAAAAATGATGAATTTTGGATATATGCATGACTTATGAGTTATGCATAATTCAAAATTTATTTTTTAATATAATTGTGGCCTATTTGGGTATGTAAAATATACCTCAAGGCTCACATTTATAAAGCAGGAGCATCCCCTCCCATATAATGTATTGGGAGGTTCTATTTATTTCAATTTTAGCAGTTATAAGAGTGGGGATTGAATTCAAAACAAATACAAACAAGGACAAGGAAACTGGTTAACTATCCCCAAATCATCAAAGGTTCTTCTACAAGTCATTAATCAATTTATCCTCATACCATGCCAATTTAGCAGCCATCTTCTCAGAGGCAGTCCCAGGGATCATTGTATCATTAGCATAAGTAATTACACCCCTACTGTTTCTTTCAGCTCTTCCAATCAACATGGCCACAGCATCTTGGCCTTCATTTTCCACATTTGGTCCTTCACTGGTAACCCACATAGGCCAATTTTCCCTTTTCTGAACCACTTGGGTGGCGGGAAACAGAAAAGGAAAGTTATCTTCTCTTCTTCTACTGGAGGTGACCATTGGAGAAGTTCTGTGCTAAGGAATGGGAGATGGCGTCCCTGATGAATCCAAGGAAGGTGTGTCAGTGGAAGAAGTGGGTGAAGGAGGATGAATAGAGTATGTAATGGTGGAAAGGACTGGTTGAAACATTCTGTGAGTACTTGGTATTCATTGACTTTCAAATCTTTCAAAAGCAGTCCGGGAAGGTTAAGTACTGCATTGGTGGCCAATAGAGGTACCACCTCAACTTCTTCACCATCTAGCTCATCACTACCTTCAGCATTGGTGTTGGTGGGTGGATCAGCGATTCTTCTCAATCTCTTCACCACACCTTGGCTGTTGATCATGGAAACAGGAACCTCTGAACTGGAATAAATTAGCCTACCACCAATGGTAATGGGCCCTCCAACATTGGTCCACCTAGCCACATGACTTTCCTGAAGCCAGTCACTAATACAAAATATCAGTATCAAAATAAATCAAGAAAATCACCATACATTCAGTTGGAATATCCTGAAGTACCATCAGGAGTAGGAGCCTCAGGAGCTGGGAACTTGTTCCCAAAAGGACCATCTTTTTTACTCCATAGATACCTCCTTATATTGGAAATTAGAGCCCATGGACATTTACAAGGCTTATTCCAAACAAAACAATTGTAAGGTGTGTCTATGAAACTGTTGATAATATTACCATGAATCAACAGAACTATTAATTTTCTTATGAAATATAGTAATAAAAACTATTATAACCACAATTAAACAATTAATTTATTATTTATTTATTTTACTTGTTATACACTACTAGTGATTATAAAAGTCAGAAGTAATTTTCTACAAGAATCAGTTACAAGAAGCATTTAATGATAAAACTTCTTTATTAAAAAAATGAAATTACTTTCATTTATGATTATCTTTTACAAGAATTATTATAATTCTAATTCATGAACAAGTAAATACTAGAGATAAACTTAAATAATTAATTATAAAACACCCACTAATACTGCAATGGACCTTGGAAAGAATATGGTAGAGAGATTTGACAAATAAATTGTGGATTGAAGGGATGAAGATTGATTTTGAACAACATTACAGCTATATATAGTTTATTTATATGATTTAAAGTCCTTCTGATTGATTCTGAAAGAACCAAAACACTTAAGAAAAGATTAAACTAATACTTACTTGTTGGTAACAAAGGTATAATTGGATAATAAGGTGATTTGGAAAAAAACAAAAAGAGGAGGCCTCTTTTAAGTCAAAGACAGCTCACAGAGGTGCGCCTTGAAGCAAACTGAAAAAGCATATAGTGAAAAAACAATATTCCTTTTTAAATTATTGATTGCATCATTTGTTGTCATGTAAGATTATCATAATTACTTAATTAATGCTTTTATGTCACTACCAACCCATTTATGGTTAAAAATAAAAGGATTAACAACTGTAAATATTCTTTTATTTCAAAATAAAAATTAATTTCTCAAAGGTATCAATTTTATTGGAAATTTCATCACAGGTTGTATTTTCTGTGAATTTTTTAAGATTCAGTATTTCACATTGAATCATCAAAAATGGACTGTAAGTGAAACTTTTAATTTTACCCATGAAACCATAATTGATTTTGCTTTATTTATGAGTCATGCCATTCTCCATTAGTCCTGAAAGCTTCAGAAAGATACATCAAGAATTGTATTTTGGATGAATTTCTGAAGGTTTTACCTCATTTCCATGTAGAATTACAAATTTCACAGTATGACAGGTTGCTATGATGTAAATCAATGGATACTAGTCCAAAAAGATTTTTAATTACTCTTTTAAGGTTTATCCTCTAAAATAGTTAATAATTGGTATGGCTACAGGAGTCTAAGTTGCTCTTTACCTCTCTGTCATGTCAAAATAGTAGCTTATTTGCAATTTTCTTATGATTTAACAAGATTTAAACTTGGTAACTAGGTTCCCAAAAGTTTTTAGTATACTAATTTGGCCAAGATAAGCAATAGATCTAAGCCTTAGAGCTATCCACACCTAAGAGGCCTCAGAAGATGGGTACCCTGGCTCTCTTTGATAACACAGGAGTTCTCAAATTCCCATTATTTTGGTCTGAAATTGAGAAAAACAAAAATTTTCAGAATTCTTTCCTGTGGTATTTATGATTTGATATTGAATTTTTTTCCATATTACCACCTCATAGAGTGAATTTGATCTTATTCACCCTATCGAGCTACCCCAGGTTAATTTTTGTGTAGAATCCGAATTTGGTCTCAAATCCATGGACTTACTTACTCACAAAAAAGTTATTAATCCTTTCTGAAATCAAAAATAATGAATTTCCAATATATGCATGACTTATGGGCTAGGCATAGTTCAAAGTTTATTTTAAAGATAATGGTGGCCTATTTGGGTATGTCAAATATACCTCAAGGCTCACAACAATGATGGCATTTTGAAGAGAAGGGGTTATAATTTTGGAAACACTGCCTTCCTTTTTTCAAGCACTCAGTACAGGCAGGATCAAGAAATTCCACTGCCTTGGAACCATCATAAGTTTGAGAAGGATGAAAGTGACCTTAGGAAGACATTGACCAAGGGGAACCCAGCTGATTGAAGATTCCAGAACCCCAAAGGACAGACAGAAGCAGAACAGAAGGGGAAGATTTAGTGAGTTCAGTAAGCTTGAAGCTCATTGCTAGAGTCATGGAAGCAAAACAGTCAAGGCGTCAGATATGCAAATCAAACTTCTGAATACATCAAGGTTCTGGGGCCATGTTCAATTATGGAATATCACAAAGTCCTCAATATGGGCACAAATACCAAGTGTGGACCTCCCTTCCAATCCTTGGAAGGCCCCCTTTTTTATGTATTTGGGATGTTCTCAACAATCTGGGCCATATGGACTAAATTGGCCCCCTGGTAGCCCCTTCAAAATTGGGCCCAGGGGGATTTCAATTGCCCCCACGTATGGCTGTGCACGGGCCGTGGGCCATAGAGCTCAAAAATGATCAAAATGGCCAAAACTTCAAATTTTAAGAAAAGTGCCATGACATGGAAAGAACAAAAATGAACCAAGATGCCCCAAAATGACTTCAAAAGGTCATTTGGGGGGCAGAACTTCAATATTTATGGGGACAAGCTCCCTTCTTAATGTGAATATGGAAGGTTTTGGTGCAACAAAAGGCCTTAAACAATTATGGCTAATTCTTAGTGGGTGGTTTGCATTCATATAGCCATCCTTCACAGTTTTTAAGCTGGAGGTTATGTTGGCCTCCATTTAGGGACTCAGCCCATGGTCACCAACACTCCTTGACTCAAAGAACAAAATGAATTCAGGAAGGAAATAATTCTGGAAAGAAAACCACTCACTTACTTAAGAAGATTTTTTAAAAAAATAAAGGAAGAAAGAACAGGTAGATTGAGGAGAAATAGTTTCAGGATAATGAGAAAGAGGAAAGAAAATTAAAAGTTAAAGAGTGTTGAAAATTTGGGGGAAGTGGGGAAGACACTCAATATTGACAAGGTATTATGGTGCTCATGAGCCCACAAGTTCCAAGAGGTGAATACTGACACAGCTACTATCAGGGGTAAGGGTATTTGACCTTGAACCTACTAAAACCCATGAAACCAGAAAATAAAGTATGTACATCATGAATAAGTTTCTGAAAATCTTGTTTCTGAAAAATGCATACAGCTTCATTCATCAATACAGCCTGTCAATACTTGTACAGGCTGGATATTCCCAATACAGTTTTGATTCACAAGACTGAAATTGTATGATCACCCAGCTTAACCACACCTCTTTTACGGACCCTTTACATCCATACAGGGGCTTTATTTTTCAAATCAATTCAAATGAAGATTCCTCTCAAGAAATTCAACTCTTGGGATTAGGGCTGTTGGATTCTCACATATACCAGCCTCTCTTCCTCCCTTTGGTGACTTTTCTCCAGCTAATTAATATAGTTGATTTAGTTTTTAATTAATATTCTTACTCTTATTTTTGTGTATTATATTTATTTGTGTTAAGTTAGTATTTGCATTTCTGATCACATGTTCAGTATGAGTTGTGGTGGCCATATCCTTATTAACCCCTCTCTTTCTTTCTGAAAGGTTTAAACAGTGGACTTGGACTTGATTGTGGTTGGCACTTTTATTTCTTATTCTTATTATTTTTGCTGCTTCTCTTATATTTCTTTTATGAGCATTTTTTTTCTTATTACACTCTTAAGTGTACACCACCTTATTTTATCCTGGAGCCCTCCATGAGTGAGTTCCAGGTCACTGAGTGCCAGGAATTCTTCATTTAGAAGAGCCCCTGTGATATTGGTTCAGCTTTACCAATTTAAGTATTATAATAAAAGCCAAAATAATTAAGCTCAAAGTATACCTGATTATTTTCCAAGAGTATAAATATTTTTGAAAGCTGTACTACCAAGGAATTTAAAAGCAGGATGGGAATTTCTCTTGTGGGAAGAGAAAGGTCCCCTTCTATGCTGAATATGGGAAAAAATGTCATCTAGACCAGTCCATGTGGAGAAAGTAAATATTTTATACTTCCAAAGACTGGCTTGTGGTTTTCACAAAGCTTGTATAGCCTCTCTTTGACTCAGATGTGGCTTTGAAACCACATCTTGGAAGTTTTCCCCAATACAGGGTGAAAACATTCCTCTGGGAACTACACAGCCCTCTTCTGATGTGCATGACACAAAGAATTCTGAACAGAACCTGTATGGGACCCCAGTAATGATAAAACTATAAATTATTGTAGGATAAAGAGACTCCTTTGTCTAATTGACACCTCATATTCAAGGATATGGAAAATTATCCCACAGCAAAGGTGTATGGGCCCAACTGTGGAACTTTATCTTTAAAAATTCCATGACTTTATCAGTTTTGATAGTATTGAGCTCAAACATGATTCATTGTGTAGCCCTGGATGAGGCATACGCTGTGGTACCCCATTTGGTATGAGTAGCATTCAATATGCCAAATTTATACCATGTTCAATTACCATTATTCAAATATGGATTTCTCTCAAATCCTGTATGAAACTGATTTGCTCAATAAGTTTAGTTATAGATGAGTTATGAGAAAATATATGTCAAAATCAGATATCCCTGATTGTTCTCTTTCCAAAAATGATTCAAATTTGCATATTTCACACCAAAACTGTAGAAGCCAGATGAGAGGTGAATATTTATTCACCCTCATTTGGTGTTAATTTTGCCATACCCTCTGTAATTTTTATTCTATCTAATTTTAGCTAGTACCATTAGATAGCCCTGACTGAGAGCTTCAATTTGAACACTCATTTGATGGTGTTCAGAATCTTTCTCTGGATTTTAGATGAGGTGAAAATTAAGGTTTATGATCAGAAACTGCTTTTGGCCTGGATAACTTTGTTATTATTTTTCCTATTATTATGGGTTTTGTATATTTGGAAAGAGGTTATTTTCCCCCTTCCTTAAAACCTTTTGAGCTTTTTTTTCTCAGCTCCATTTTTTGGTTGTATTTTACTCTACCATTGGTTGATGGTATTTTAGCCGCCATGCTTGTGCTCTGGTTCTTGGTCACAGGCTGACACTGTCCTTCCCTGAGGAATTTTCTCTAGTTAATTAATCTACTGGATTTCTTTTTTACTTTATTTCTTTTAATATTGATAGTTAACACCAATCTTGTTAAGTCTGTTAAGTCAACAATTTGCACCTCTTTTCTCACTTGTCAGCAGATATGGGTGGTAATGTGAAAAAGTGACAAAGAGCTTACTCAGTTGGCTTTCTCTCTTATTTCACCCCATCTTCTACTTGCATTATTATCACCAAGGATATACATTCCTTCTTATTTATTTAATTCTTTGGAGTCTTCCAAGGGAGTTCCCTGATAGCTGAGCTCTAGGACACTCTTGGGTTTACCAAGGGACCCTGTTACACCATATTATTTTTGAGTCACATTAATCAATAATACCCAAGATAATCTCATAGATGAAATTATTAAGGAGTGTATAGGAAGAAGAAATTATAATTTACTACCATATTGTATTTGTTTCCATTTTTACTGAAACAAATATTTGACCCAGCCAATGGCTGTTTGTTGGAAAAAGACTCAAGAAGAATTTGAAATAACTTAAGCATAAGATTCCTCCCAGTCTCAAATGAGGAGTGAATCCCTTGGAAAGGGCTCATGTATTATTATTATCTTAAAATCATTACATGTAATTAGATCATTAACCTTTCTAAGAGGACAGTTGAAGACCAATATGTGCCATATTGAATGTATTTTGATGAAATCCTGAAGGGACCTCTCAGTCTAATTGCCTAAGAAAACCAAATACTTTGTGGTATTCCATACCTTTTCTGTAAGTTTCAAGTTCACTTTGGTACAATGATAATAGCAATGGACAATAATAATTTTTATAAAATAATATATGAAAGGAAAAATAAAACGAAGAAAAAATAAAATAAAAAAATAAAAAAATAAAAAAATAAAAAAATAAAAAAATAAAAAAATAAAAAAATAAAAAAATAAAAAAATAAAAAAATAAAAAAATAAAAAAATAAAAAAATAAAAAATAAAAAAATAAAAAAATAAAAAAATAAAAAAATAAAAAAATAAAAAATACTGATTTTGAGAGATGAGAATTAGGGTTAACAGTTTGAAATTATCTTCCTATTGACCTCTGAATAAAATTTGAACTAGGGCTATAGACTGGCTGAAAGGCATAGGACCAAAATTGAGCAAAATATAATGTATTTCATAAGAAAAAAGATATCCTCAAGAGAATACTTACTAAAATAACCACATAAATATTTTTCCAATATGCATACCAAACATTTGTTATTGATAAAGCTTGGGTAAAATCTAAAGTACAATTCAATACCAATATATAGGCTGACAGCAATACTTATCTTGTGTTCATATTGCCATAAGAGCCCTAAATCTAAAATAACTATGGACTTGTATGCACCTAACATTAAAAATATACACATTAATAACTTCACAGAAAATAACATAATCATCAGATAGCTAAATACCCCAACCATAGTGCAAATCCAAGTTTTGCAAAGACTTTTCAGAAACACAATTTTCAGTTATATTTAAGCAATAATGACAATATAATGTACTTTGAGATAAAAATGATAATATAGGCTATATAAAAGTACCATCTTATTCTTCTTTTATCTCCTAAAAGAAAATAAACAATGATAAATAAACCTAAATTTAGTTTAAAATACTTTGAATTGCATATGTCATATGTCTATTGATGCAAAGTAGTTTGTATATTACTGAATATATTTTCACACGAATATCTGCTTAAATTCCAATGAAGAACTCCATTAAAATACTCAAGTTAAAACTTCGATTAAATATAAAACATATAATTAAGACTAAGTTTCTTCAATGAAATAAATAATTGGCTTATATAAATTACTCAGAACATGTATTCCATGATTTTAATTTTTCAATCCAAACTCTTCACCTCATAATATATTAATAGAGAGAATTTATCTTTTTGAAAGACTAAATATATAGTTGCTTCAAAATATAAATGATTAATGGTGGAATTTGACGGGAAGAAATATTTGATTTAGTTCGATTACAATGTTCCCAAAAAATGATATGGAAAAATATTTAACTGAAGTATTAAATCTTATTCAAAATAAATTTCAATTATTAATATTCATGCTCCTATTCAGAGAAGTTACTTTTAAGTATTACTTTCTTATAGAAAATATGATTAAAGGAAGTTTCTTATCATTAAGAAACTCAAAAAGATGTTAAATCAATCATGTTGCCAGAATCAAGAAAATGTTCAATATTATAGCAGTATTAGATACTTTTTATGTCATTCTTTCTAATTATTTAATTAACCCATCAAATTCATTAATATAAGTTAGATGCCGGCCATAAAGTGAGATACATTATAAAATCTCTTTGTCATAATACTAATCTTCATCTACCAATAGAAGTTAGTTTTGATGATAAATATCAGATACCTCAGAAACTGTTATCTCTCAGATTACTCTTAATTAGTCAATTTTCTTGTATCCACGATCTGGCGTAATGATTGTATGATCTAAAGAAGTACTTTTATTAGGGATAATTAATATAATCTACTCTTTGTTCAATTTTGAATCATTATGATCTTATTAAATGGTTTAAAATGCGTTTTTAATGGTTTTTCTTCCGGGAAGACTTCATTTTGGAAATCTAAGTATTTCAATTTGACTTAGCATTTAGCACTTTTAGTCCTTTGGAATAGGGTCACTTCTAAGTGAAGAGTGCCTTAGAGCCCAGTTAAATTGACGTACGTGGGGGATTCAAAGGTTAAGGAGGAAATATCAATTTTTTTTGAAATGGTTTGGAATTTTTAATAATTGAATACTTTAATGGAGAAAACAAATAATGATAGAAAATACATTCACTTTACTAGGAGATTTACTATTTTTCTTAATGAAATATATTCCAAACTGAATTTCTAAAACTCTTTTATCCTCATGGAATGAATTCTCTTCAATGTTATGTCAAATTAGCTCTACAACAAAGATTATTTTACTTTTATTGAGTAGATATTTTGAAGAATAATTTTAGCAAAAAGCTCCATTTCAAAAGAACAGAAAAGATGTATTTAATGGATTTTTTTCTTGTCTCTTGATAATGTTTTTAGAAACGTGACCAGAAGGGTAGTCTTAAAATAGTAAAACACAAAGAATCATACCTGAAGAATATTCGCATTAGTATTAAGCCTTCATTAGTACATGTTACCGCGAAAAGGCAATTTAGTCAGTTCTTGGGAGGTAAGTGGTTGAGAATAACTGTGATAGTTTTCAATTGAGTATTATAAGTGTTGCTGGGAAAAAAAGGGTTAAGAACAATTCCAATCATGTGAATGAAGCTTTTACCAGTTTTTCGAACAATTTTTGAAATTCTGCAATAGAAATTTATTTCCTCAATAACAAATATTCCTTATCTTGTATGGTTTTTTTATAAGATATTTGCTCATTTTATATATAATGAGTTAATGTAAGAGCCCATATCATTAATAATTATTTGAGCTTCCCTTGCTCAAACAGAGGGATGGGTCAAGTATGAGCGAATTCATATAATTACCTCATCTTATTCTCAGACTGGGATGAGATGTTCTAGATAATTATTTCAGAGATAGAAATTTCATTTGTATCAATCAAATATTTTGAAGTGACTGATATGGAAAAACAACTATTTGATTGAAGGAATTGAAAGTTCATAAAAAGCTTTATCGCATTGAAAAATTACAGTTCTCTTTTGAGGGTCAATTTACGCAGCTGACTGGCATGCGTCGGAATGGCCAAATAAAGAGCGTCTCTCGGCGTTTCTCAATAATTAAGAAATTTCAGAGGGAAACAAATGATAGTTCAAAAATAACCGGGTGAAGGAGTCGAACCCCCATCATCTGCTCTCAGGCTGAACACTTTTATCAAACCTCAAAGGCGGTTGTTCTACCGTTAAACTAACCCGGTCTTATTTACTTCCCCCAAAATGTAGATATATAAGTCAACATTTCTTTTTTTAAATACTTTTATTAATGTCTTCAAGCGCTATGAATCCCTGAACCACTTCATTTGAAAACCTCTCTTGCATTTCGTTGCGCTCAGTAGATACTAGTGCATCACTAATCAGATAATACATGACTCATCTCTTGAGCTTTCTGTTTTTGAGATAATTCCCTCTTCAAAAAAAACAATGAGTGTATTAAAGCCATACTTATTTATTATATATCTATTTATAAAGACAAGAGCCTCTAGATCTTATCCTCAGCTATTGCTTTAAAAGATATCTAATTATCCCACTAATAGGGGAATGCGCTCATTTTTTAAGATCATTTATTTTTTCTTCTTGGTATTAATGATATTCAAACTGATAATGAAGAAATAAAAAGAGGATTATGATACTATGAGATTAAATTTTAGAAATAATACAAGTGACTTAGAAAAAAAACCTTCTAAGAGTAATGTATGGCAAAAGATACAACCTAAAAGCTCTTATATAGACAATTGCAATCTTTCATATATCCCAAGGAAATATCTAGTCTCTCGGTGATATGATAGCTATTACTAAACTTTTTTCTTCTTTTAATATTCTATTCTTATTAGATATGTCAAAATGAAGATGAAAGCAATTTGAAGGGCATTGAAAGATGAATGATACGCCTTAAGCTTTTTAATAAGAAAAAGGAAACTGTTTGATAAAAATGTATATTGGCGGATATATATATGATTGCACCATTCAAAATTAATTTTCCTTAAATACGATATGTGTTTTTAAACATAACAGATATCTTGGTCAAAATGAACATATCGTCAAGGACTTGATACATGAAGCAGGTCTCTATCTCTATATATCATCTATTTTCCCCTATCACTTAAGAATATATATATATATTTCCTTAATTCAAATTATTCAAAAAATTAGTCTCTCAAAACAGAAACAATAAATATTCAAAAAAATCCAAATTTATTCCTTGAGGTGAATGTTAAACAATAGAAATTTATGTAACTTGTTTTAGAGGATTTCGAATGAAACGTCTTTAATTACATCCCTTTTACGCAAAGCTTTCTTAACACTTAAATTTACGAAGTGAATTTTCAATTTTATCTATAAATATCCCACCTATAAGTAGAAATAGAAATAAAGCATAAAGGCTGTATATCTCTGGGTAAGATGTTACACAACTTCCTTTTACCAATAATACTACAGACGGAAATAGAGAAAACGTATTGAATCAAGTTTGAATGGGAAAGGGAAGAAAGCTTAGTTTATTAAATTCAATCTCTCTTCTCAGGGTGCAAGATGGTAAGCTTGAAATATAACTCCATATATAATGGTTCACTTATTACTACTGCCTTTATTTTGTTGATGAATGTTGGAATACAGAAAATACTTATCCTAAGAAAAAGTATTTCGAAATAATGCATATGATCCTATGATATTCAATGTAAGAGATGGGTGTTACATATGTCGATTTATACATGTTTCTTATGTAAAGAATGTTAATTTTCTCTGATGAACCTTGTAGAAATTTGAAGGTAGTATATTCTCTTTTTATAAAAGAACTAATGTTGATACAATTTATTATACTCTTGATTATTTATGTCTTATTTGTCTATTAAAGTCTTGATAATATCACCATAAATAGATAGAACTAGACATTCTAATTTCAAGAATATGACAGGAAATTCTTAAAATCAAAATTCAGATAGTCAACCTCAGAGTAATATTTTTCAATTTATATAGAATACAGCTAATAAAAAGTAAAACATATTCCTCTATGATAATCACTAACAAAAGTTAAATATTAATATAAATCTGTATCAAGGCTATATGAAATTGTTTTAAGCTAGGAATATCTTTTGCAAGGGTAATTTCAAAAATTCAGAGAAATGTTTTATCAATTAAAGTAAATAATACACCCATAAGCCAATAGATACTTTGAGCTTAATTGGGAAGCTGTGAGCCTTGATTTATCTTTTACATACCCAAATAGGCCATAATTAATATTAAAATAAGGTCTGAACTATGTGAAACCCATAATTCATACATACCTCTAAAATTAATTATTCTTTATTTGAGAAAAGATGAAAAACCTTTTTGTGAGTAGGTAAATACCTTGATTTAAGGCCATATTTGGATTCTGCACAAAATTTCACCTAGGGTAGCTTCATGTAGTGAATAAGCTCAATTCAACTCTATGGGGTGGTAATATGGAAAATACTTCAACACCACATCATCAATACCACACAAATAAAGGGTGAAAACTTTGTTTTTCTCAATTTGATGCCAAAATACGGGGAATGTGGGTAATACCATGTTAAATATACACTAATATGAGTGTTATGCATGTTTGTGAAACTTATAAAGACAGTATTAGTGCATAAAGTCTTGGTATAGCCATAGTGGAGATCAGTCATTAAGCCTGAATTAATATTTTTGATGTGAAAATAGCTAAGGTGGACAAAAGAGATCAAAGAAAGCCATGGTACCCAGCTTCTGAGGCCTCTGAGGCCTGGAAATCTCTAAATCTTGGATCCATGGCTGATCATTACCCAATTAGTATACTCAAACCTTTTTTTAACTTGGTTACCAAGTTCAAGTCCCATTAAACCATAAGAAAATTGCAAATAAGCTGCTATTTTGATGTGACAACAAGGTGAAGAGAAACTCTGACTCTTTTAACCATTTCATTAAATAGTGATTGTTCATGGATGAACCCTAAAAGAGTAGTTAAGACCCTTTTGGGACTAGTATCCATTGATTTACCTCAATGCAAACAGCTAAACTGCTATTTGCAATTCTACATAGAAATAAGGTAAAAACTTTAGAAATTCTTTAAAAATACAATTTTTAATAAATCTTTCTGAAAGCTTCAGGATCAACATAGAATGGTATTTTCAATGAATGAATGAAAAATAATTATGACCTCAAAGCTGGAATTAAAAGTTTTACTTACAGTCCATTTTGGATGACTCCACATGAAACACTGAATATTCAAAAATTCACAGAAAATACAACCTGTGTAAAATTTCCATTAACATTTATAACTTCAAAAAATTAATTTTTATTCTGAAAAAAAAATTACAGTTTTTGCTCCTTTTATTCTGAGCTATAAATGGATTTGCAGTCACGTAAAAGGCTAAATTAAGTAATTATATTAATCTTACTTAACAACAGATGTTGCAATCAATAATCCAAAAAGGATAATTGGTTTATGAAACACTGGCTTTTCATTTTTTTCCATGGCATGCCTCTGTGTGCTGTTGTTTACTTAAAAGAGGCCTCCCCTTCCTGTTTTTTCCAAATCATCTTATTATCCAATTATATCTTAAAATACCAACAAGTAAGTATTGGTTAAATATCTTCTTAAGTGTTTGAAAAAATTCAGAATCAATCAGAAAGGCTTGAAGTCATGGGATTAAGCTATGTTTTTTTCTATTACTGCTATAAATCAGATTTTGATCCTTTAAATCTACAATTCATCCATGAAATCTCTCTACCAATTCTTTTGAAGGTACATGGGAGTATTAGTGGGTATATTTGATTAATTATTGACATTTTTCTCTTGTATCATTTTTCTTTGAGAGTTATATTTATAATTTTTCTTGAAAAATATAATTATATATTGAAATAATTTTCATTATTTTAATAAAGAACTTTTATTATTAAATAATTCTTGTAGTTGATTTTGGTAGACAATTAATTATGACTGTTATAATCACTAGTAGCTTATAACAACTAAAAGAAATAATCAAGAAATTGAATTGTGAGCCTTGAGGTATATTTTACATACCCAAATAGGCCACAATTATCTTAAAAGTAAATTCTGAACTATGCATAATTCATAAGTCATGCATATTTTCAAAATTCATCCTTTTTGATTTCAGAAAAGATGAATAATGTTTTATTGAGTAAGTAAAGCTATGCATTTAATGCCAGATTTGGATTTTAAACAAAATTTCACCTAGGGTAGCTCCATAGAGTGAATAAGCTCAATACCACATAAAAGATCCGTGAAAATCTTTGTTTTTCTCAATTTCATGCCAAAATAATTGAAATGTGAGAAATCCCATGTTACATATACACTAAGAATAGTGTTATGAATTTTTGTGGCACTTAATATTATTGTATTCTTACATGCACTTTTGGTACACCCATAGTGGATATCTCACTTGAAGCTTGAATTTCTATTTTGATGTGAAAAATAGTCAAGGGGGACAAAAGACATCAAAGAGAGCCAGGGTACCCAACTTCTGAGGCCTCTGAGGCCCAGACAGCTCCAAAGCTTGAATCCATGGCTGATCTTGGCCCAATTAGTAAGCTAAAACCTTTTTGGAACTTGGTTACCATGTCACAACTTCAGTAAAACATAAGAAAATAGCAAATAACCTGCTATTTTGACATTCCAAGGAGGTAAAGAGAAACTTAGACTCCTGTAGCCATGTCAATTATTAATGACTTTCCATGGATAAGCCCCAAAGGAGTAATTCAAGCTCTTTTTTGACTAGTATCCATTGATTTACCTTATAGCAACCAGCCATATACTTCTATTTGCAATTCTACGTAGAAATGAGGTAAGAACTTCAAAAATTCATCAAAAATACACTTCTTAATGAATCTTTCTAAAGCTTTAAGCACCAATCAGGAACCGTATAATACATATAAAACCAAAAAGAATTATGCTTTTATATGTAAAATTCAAAGTTTTACTTACAGTCCATTTTTGATGATTCCATGTGAAACACAGAATATTTTAAAATTTACAGAAAATACATTCTGTGATTAAAGTTCAAATGAAATTGACAAATTTGAGAAATCAATGATTGTTTTGAAATAAAAGATTTACAGTTGTTAATCCTTTTATTCTTAACCATAAATGGGTTGGTAGTCATGTAAAAGCCTCAATTAAGTAATTATGATAATCTTATGTGACAACAGATGATGCAATCAATAATCCAAAAAGGTTTATTGTTTTCTCACTCACTTTTTTTTGAGTTTGCTTCATTTCACGCTTCTATGAGCTGTTTTAGACTTAAAAGAGGATGCCTCTTGCTGTTTTTTCCAAAAATCATCACATTATTCAGTTATACCCATATTACCAACAAGTAAGTATTAGTTAAAACTATTTCTTAAGTGTTTTATTATTTCAAAAATCAATCAGAAAGACGTGAAATAATAGAAATAAATTATATATTGTTGTAATGTTGTTATGAATCAATTTTGATTCATTAAATCCACAATTCTATGTCAAACCTCTCTACTATTATCTTCTAAAAGGTTCATTGGATTAATGGTGAGTGATCTATCTTAGATCTTAAAGTCTTTCTTCAAGAGTTATCTTTAAAATTATTCTTGTAAAAGATAATTATATTTTAAAATAATTTTATTATTTTAATAAAGAAGTTTTTCTTATAAAATTCTTCTGGTAATTGATTCTTGTAGACAATTACTATTTACTGTTATAATCACTATTAGTGTATAACACATAAAAGAGATAGTTCTTTAATTATTTAATTTTGTTTATAATAATTTTTTCATTATTATATTTCATAAGAACACTCATAGTATGGTTGATTAATATTAATATTATCAACAGTTTCATAAACAAATCCTACATTTGGGGGCCTGGCTATGATTGTAACCAGAGTTTTGGATATAATCATATTCTAGACTTGATTTTTTGTTCTAAAAACCATCATACCCACCAAATCTTACATTTTGGGGCCTGGCCGTGATTTTAACCAGAGGTTTGGATATAATTATTTTCTAGAGTTCATTTTTGTTTTCTAAAAAACCACCATACCTACCAAATCTTACCCTTGGGGGCCTGGCCATGTTTTTTGAACCTTGTCCCCTTGATTGAGCTAGTTTTTAATTCTAAAATACATTAATTTAATATTTTGTTCTTTCATTCTGAAGTTAGAATAATTTTAAAATCCTTTTAACTGAGGAATTTGGTTTAATTTTATATTGTTTTACATGTGGCTTTCTCACATCCAAAAACTTATAAAATTATTCTTTGGTTGACTCTGAATTAATTTTGAATCAAAATCTATAATTTAAATTTTTTTTTCTTTGAAAAGAGTAATTTTTTTTAATATTAAAAAAAATAATAAAACTCATAAAAATCTCTAAAAATATTTCAAAAAACATAAAAACAATTTTTTCTCTTTTATAAATATTTTTCTAGTGTCTTTAATAAAATACAGTGAAGCTGGTAATAAGCTCAGTAAGAGATATGTTACTAGTCCAGAATCTTTAGAAGCAGAATCTGAAGAGAGCATAGAAGTTCAAATTGCTAAAAGAGGCACTTTTCTTTAGAACAGAACAAGCCAAATTACCACTAAAAGGTGTGTGGTTCTGTCCTTTTACTTCACTTTTCCTCTTGAATTAACATGAAAATGGTGCATACCAGAAATGGAAGCAACTAATCAGTCCAACCAGATGGATGTGGGCAACAAAGAGGAAAGACCAAATCCAGAAGTGTCAAATCTTCCTCAAGACACATATAGAGGATGCCAAAGTTGCCCCCCATTCCCCAAGGTCTGTACCCACAAAGTTTGACATGAATTCTGAATCTGGACTGATTCATGATAGTACTTTAAGGGCTGAACCACTTTCAAGTGGCAGAAATAGAAGTTTATCAATGCCAATACAAGAATTGGTTCAGAGCAGCCAAGGAAGAGGAGTGGGAAATATGCCCAAGCCTTTGGAAGGGGGCCATGAACTCCTACTCACACATCAAGAGCTTTCTGAATCAGAAGACCATAGAGCTCTTATGAGGTTGGAGCCCATTGTCTTGCAAAGACAAAGTCAAAAGACAAATAATTGGTTGACAAAGCAAAGTCTTTTATCCATATACCAGAAGCAGGAGTTGGAAATGACTCCAGCTTTGGAGACAGAAGGCCCAGTGGTGTCTACCCGCTCCACGCCAGCTCCAGAAATGTCCAAAGACAAGCCCAAAGGACCTCAGAAGAAGAAGAAAGGTCCCAAGAGCCATCAAGGTAAGGGCAAAGGCAAAGCCAATTGGCACAGACCTTACCCACAAGGGTACAGGCTCCCCAAATTGGAGCCTTCAGCCATGGACAGTTTCTTCAATATGGCCAGGACTCTTATGGAATTCACAGGCAAGGAGCAGGAAATGATTAACAGAACCTTTCCATGGAAATAATACAAGAAATACATTTTTTAAAAACTAGTATTAATGTAGAAATTGGTAAAATTGATGCAAATTTAACTCAAATGACTTTGGACATCAATTACTTGAAAAAGAATGACAGAAATTCTACTGAAATGCATAAGTCTGTAGTGGCCAAACTAGAATTACTTACAAATACATGTAAAAGAATTGAGAGTAAATATCATGTCCAAGATGATGAAATGGAAGATTTTGCCCAAGAAACATCAATTATCAACTTAGAGTTCTGAAAGACTGTGTTTTGGCAGTGGCTGAAAATACAAGTCAATTCGCCACACATTTTGCAAGAAGTGACAGTGAAAGGAGGAAATTAAAAGAGGAAATACTGACACAAGTGGAGCAAATTCGTAAGAATTATGAATCAAATCCACATATGCCAAGACATTCCACACCTTTTACTGAATAAAAGCTTTCTTTGAAAGAAAGTCTGACCCCTTTTCTAGGAGAAAATGTTATCTCTGTAAAAGATATTTGCGAATTGGAAGAATGGCCAACATTCTTTGGTGAAGGTGAATACAACCATATTGAGTTCATCAGAACAATTGATATTTTGCAAGAAGGCTTTCACCTACCTGATGAAATTATAGTGGGAAAATTACACTCTTTGTTGACCAGAACTGCACAGAAATGGTATTACAAGATGAGACAAGATCATGGAAAACATGATTGGTCTTGGTGGAAATCTGAAGTGATTACCAAATGGGCCAATAATTCTTGGAGGTTTGAAATAGAGAATTCTTTTGAAAGTGCCATTTTTAACTCATAAAAGGATAAACCACTGACTTGGTTCTAAAAGCAAAAAGACAGATTATCTGCTTTACACCCAGATATTTCTGACACTATGATTAATATGAAAATATTGAGGAAATGTGGAGAACTGGAACATGCTATCAAGTGCAGATGTGTCGAGCCCTGTTCAACAGAGGACTACATTAATCCAATAGAAGATATCATTACTAGAACAAGAATTGGTAACACTTGGACTAAAATCCCTATGGAGTCCAAAAATGCTCCCAAAGATTTACAGAGAGGACAGAAGACCTGAAAGACCTGTCTTGAAGTGTAATAAATTTTGAAGCACTTTACATCTAGCCAACACTTGCTCCAAAAACACAAAAATAAGTGAAGTTTGAGTCATTGAAGAAGTTCAGTGTACTGAAGAGAAAGAACAATCTGACCTAGATTCTGCAGTCTCTGGGGATACACAAGTAGAGGACTAGCCCATTGAAAACATTACAGCTTTCTTTGAGGTAATAGAAGTTCATACTCACTTTCCACAGTACTGTGAGGATTGTCATAACCTGATTAATATCCAGGATGCCAGAATGTGTAAAACCAAACCTGCTAGAGGTAAAGGATACACTCCTGGAGAATCTTGTATCACATCAATCCTGATGAATAATATTGAAGCCAAAGTAAATTTGGATACAGGGGAATTTTGTACTTGTGTAGGCAAATATTATCTTTAAGCCATACTCCCTAGATTGAAAAATCATCTATTACCAATAGAGGGTGTACCATTTAGTAGTGCCAGTAATAATATGTACCTTTTGGGTATATTGGACACTAATCTTGAATTTCCACACCCAGAAGGAAGTGTAAGAATGAAGACTGAGATTGTAGTAATGGAAAATTGCACATATCAGCACATCATTCTTGGAAATGATTACTTGAATATTTATCGTATTGACATCAATAACCATAAAGACAGATATCTCACAATTGGAGAAAAAAAAGACGAAAATTTGCTTTTTCCAATATGCCAAAACAAATATCAATAGTATCTTCTAAAAAAGATACTTATAAGGAGGAATTTGTGTCTAATAAACTTGTTCAAGCACAAATTAATCCATCATTGTCACCAAATATGAGACATGAACCTATTGATGTGTTATACACATATAATAATGCATTTGCCTCTGATAATGAATCATTAGGCACCATAAAAGGGCATGAAGTTGATATTACTCTCAATATTGACAGAACATATCCTCCAGTACTTAGAAGACCAGCTTATCCAGCCAGTCCCAGAGCTAGAGAGGCCTTTGAGAAACATATCCAAGAGCTCATCCAACTTGGTGTACTAAGGAAAGTAGGCCATAATGAAGAAGCTGAAGTGAAAACACCTGTTATTATTTCTTGGCATAATGATAAATCAAGGATGGTTTGAGATTTTAGAGAATTGAATATATACACAGTTTTAGATAGGTATCTAGTTCTAGAATTCAAGAAACCTTGACCCAATTGTCTAAAGCCAAGTGTATAACATAAATGGATGCATTGAAAGGCTTTCACCAAAATGTTCTAATGCCTAAAGCTAAGAAATTACTTAGAATTATCACTCACTGTGGTATTTATGAGGATCTAGAATGCAATTTGTAATTAAAAATGCACCATCTCATTATCAAAAAAATGATGAATACCCTCTTCCCCACAGAATTATCTGAAGGATTGCTTATCATTTATATTGATGATATCATCATATGTTCTGATTCATGGTCTTTGCACCTTGAAAGACTTTCAAGAGTGCTTCACAAAGTTGCAGAGGTGAATATGAAAATTTCACTCAAGAAATTCAACTTTTGTTTTGAAGAACTTAAAGAATTAGGACATATTGTTTCTGGTTTAAGCTTGGGTATTGACAAGAATGAAGTGGCAGCAGTGTTACTTGAGCCAGTACCACAGAATAAGAAAGATATGATGTCTTTTCTAGGATTTGCCAGTGATTATAGGCAACACTTGAAAGACTTTGCAATTCTAGCCAAGTCACTCTATAGAATCTGTGATCAACAAACAGTATTTAAGATGCCACAGGAGAGAATTAAAGCTTATGGGAAGATAAGGAAAGCTCTTACAGAAGCACCCTTACTTCTCATGCCTTTCTAGAATATAGTTTTTAAATTGTACATTGAAGCATAAGGAGATGGATTAGGGGCAGCCCTACATCAAGTCCAAATTATTGATGACAAACCTACAGAAGGACCAGTTTGTTACATCTCAAGACAAATCAAACCAACAGAAGCCAGATATGGCGCAAGGCAGATGGAGTGTTTATGTTTGGTATGGGCACTTGAGAAATTGCACTGTTCCCTTGATGGAAGTGTTTTTGAAGTGACAACTGACTGTAATGCTGTGAAATCATTTCTTAACATGAAAACTCCCAGAATAAATATGTTGAGATGGCAAGTAGCCATTCAAGAATATAGAGGCAAAATGACTATAGCTCATAAATCAGGAAACATTCACAAGAATTCTGATGGAATTAGCAGGTGGGCATTAGCCAATAATCCTGATAAGCCAGCTTATTTACCCTTGGAAGCAGAACCACAGATTTCAATTGAAGGAATTAACATAACTGATATTGGTACTTAATTCTTTGAAGGAGTCGGAGAATCTTATAAGCAAGACAAGAATTTCCATACCTTGACTTCCTTATTAGATAAATACTGAAAAGATACATCTTAAGTCAATGCACTGGATGAAGTTTGTAAAAATTCCTATTCTGAAGGAATATTTCATTTGTTTGATGGAATAATTTACCACAGAACCAAACATTCTTGCATAATTACATTGTGTAGCAGACTGCTTATTAATACCATTCTTCATGAATGCCATGATAGCATCTACTCTGGACACCTGTCAGAAGACAGACCACTTGAAAAAGTAAATTACTGTGAATGGTGGCCATCTTGGAGAAAGGAGACCGTTGAATATTGCCATACCTGTGACAGATTCCAAAAAGCAGACAGGAGTACAGGCAAGAAATTTGGACTTATGATCAATATTCAAGAACCAAAATCCCCTTGGGAAGTTGTTCACATGGATTGGGTCACAGCACTTCCTCCAAGTGGTGACAAAGGTTATAATGCTTGGTTAGTCATTGTAGACAAATATAGCAAAACTCACATATTCTTACCATGTCATAAAGATGACACTGCTATGGATACAGCTCTTCTTTTATGGAGTAGAGTTATTTCTCATACAGGATTATTTAGGAATATTATAAGTGACAGAGATCTCAAATTCACATCTGAACTTTGGACCAATCTTCACAGATTTTTTGGGACCAAGTCATCATTTTCAACAGCATATCACCCTCAAACAGATGGTTTGGCAGAAAGAATGATTCAAACTTAAGAGTACATGATCAGGAGAATTTTTGCTTATGCTTTAGAACTCAAAGACTCATATGGCTTTGCCCATTACTGGTTCACTCTAATACCTGCATTGGAATTGGCATATAAGACATCAGTCCATTCTTCTACAGGTCAAACTCCTGTTATGTTAGAAAAAGGATGGAATCCAAGACTCCCAGCAGACACACTGAGGAAAGACTTTATTGAAATTCATCCTACAGCTTCCAGCTTCAAGATAATTCTTGATAAAGTGAAACATCATGAAAAACAGAGTATGAATGATGCTTTTGACTATGCAAAACAGAAGTGGCATAAGAGTCACAAAGTACCAGAATTCAAAGTAGGGGACTTAGTTCTAGTTTCAACCTTGAATTTCAATAAGATCAACAGCCCAAAGAAACTTAAAGATTCTTATTTCGGACCTTTTGTTAGTGTTTCCTTACATGGAACCAATGCAGTTCAAGTGGAATTGAGTGGTGAATTGGAAAATAAAAACCCCACCTTTCCAGCCAGCTTGATAAAACCTTATCAACCAACTGAAAAAGAATTGTTTCCTTTAAGGAACCCAGCTCCTTTGACTGTACCACCAGTGGAACAGAGTGAAGACATAAAGATAAAGAAAGTCATAAAAGAAAGGAGACTTAGGGGTAAAAATCACAGAGAATATCTTGTCAGATATAGAAATCCAGTACATGAAGATGAATTCCTGTCACAATCAGAAATACCTGACTCAGATTAACTCTTAAGAATATTTAGACATGAAAGATGGCCACAAGCCTGAATATGTCTATAGATGTGCTTTAAATTACTTGATCTGAGTAATGTAAAGAGGTTGGACAGTGGACATTAACCCCCTTTGGGGGCTTTTTCTTCTTTATACCATTGATAAACTTGTAGTACAATTTTATTATTTGGTGGGAGGTAATGTGAGCCTTGAGGTATACTTTACATACCCAAATAAGCCACAGTTATCTTAGAAATGAATTCTGAACTATGCATAACTCATAAGTCATGCATATATTCAAAATACATCCTTTTTTATTTCAGAAAAGATGATCAGCCTTTTATTGGGTAAGTAAATCCATGGACTTAAGGCCAGATTTGGATTCTACACAAAATTTCACCTAGGGTAGCTCCATAGAGTGAATAAGCTCAAATCAACTCTTTGAGGTGGTAATATGGAAAATACTTCAATACCACATCATCAATACCACATAAAAGATCCGTAAAAAATTTTGTTTTTCTCAATTTCATGCCAAAATAATGGGAATGTGAGAAATCCCATGTTACATATACACTAAGAATAGTGTTATGCATTCTTGTGGCACTTAATATTATTGTATTCTTACATGCACTTTTGGTACACCCATAGTGGAGATCTCACTTGAAGCTTGAATTTCTATTTTGATGTGAAAAATAGTCAAGGGGGACAAAAGACATCAAAGAGATCCAGGGAACCCAGCTTCTGAGGCCTCTAAGGTGTGGACAGTTCCAAAGCTTAGATTCATGGCTGATCTTGGCCAAATTAGTAAACCAAAACCTTTTGGGAACTTAGTTACCATGTCACAACTTCAGTAAATCATAAAAAAATAGCAAATAACCTGCTATTTTGATGTGTCAAGGAGGTAAAGAGCAACTTAGACTCCTGTAACCATTTTAATTCTTAATTCCTTTCCATGGATAAACCCCAAAAGAGTAATTAAAAATTATACTTTTATATGTAAAATTTAAAGTTTTACTTACAGTCCATTTTTGATGATTCCACATGAGACACAGAATCTTTAAAAATTTACAGAAAATACATCCTGTGATTAAATTTCCAATAACTTTTATAACTTTGAGAAATAAATTATTATTTTGGAATAATAGAAGCTTTACAGTTTTTACTCCTTTTATTCTTAACCATAAATGGGTTGGTAGTCACATAAAAAGCCTCAATTAAGTAATTATGATAATCTTACATAACAACAGATGATGCAATCAATAATACAAAAAAGTTTATTGTTTTCTCACTTACTGGTTTTCATTTTGTTCCATGGCACCCCTCTGTAAGCTGTCTTAGACTTAAAAGAGGCTTCCTCTTGCTGTTTTTTCCAAATAATCACATTATTCAATTATACCTTTATTACCAACAAGTAAGTATTAGTTAAAACTATTTCTTAGGTGTTTTATTCTTTCATAAATAAATCATAAAGACATTAAATAATAGAAATCAACTATATATAGTTGTAATCTTGTTATAAATCAATTTTGATGCATTAAATCCCCAATTCCACGTCAAATCTCTCTACTATTATCTTCTAAAATGTTCATTGGATTAATAGTGAGTGATTTATCTTAATTCTTAAAGTTTTTCTCTAGTAATAGTTTTCTTCAAGAGTTATCTTTAGAATGATTCTTGTAAAAGATAAATATATATTAAAATGATTTCATTATTTTAATAAAGAAGTTTTTATTATTAAATTCTTATTGTAATTGATTCTTGTAGACAATTACTACTTACTGTTATAATCACTAGTAGTGTATAACATGTAAAAGAAATAATTCTTTAATTATTTAATTGTGGTTATAATAATTTTTATTATTATATTTCATAAGAACAGTCATAGTACTGTTGATTAAAAGTAATATTATCAACAGTTTCATAGACAAATCTTCCAAGAGCCCTCCCAGTGAGTTCTTTATTACTAAGTTCCAGGCCAATGTTGTTATTCTCAAGAGCCCCTGTGAGCACTTGTCAAATTTTGGACACAGATCTTTGGTAAATTTCTCATCATCAATTACATGATTATGGTGATTTTCACTTGGGAAAGCTGACCATACCTTTTAATTCAATAATTCCAATTCATTCCTTCAGAATTTTTTTTGTGGAACTGGCTGGAGTGGTAATCACCAAAAAGAAGTTCCTTTTCTAGTGTTTACTTCCCTGAGGGGTCTACAATCTGTTGGAACATAACCTTGGCCACTTCATGAGCACCTGGAATCACTCTTCTTCTCTAGGTCCTGTCCAATTCAAATCAATTATCAACCTCTGTGATCAACATCAGAACCTCCTCAATCTTCATTTATTTCTATTTCTTTTCCTTTCTTTTATTTTTATTTTCACTCTTCAATTTAAACTTTCTTTTCATTATGTCATTTTTCAATTCATTAAGTCATCATCAGTCACTAAATAATGTTTCATCAAGTAAAAAAGCCAATTTCAATAGAATACCAAGAAATTCCCATGCCCTATATCAACCTTGATATAAGTTTTTTAATTTTTATCTCTTGAAATAAATCCTCTTAAGATCCCTGTCTCAAACCCTTTACAATGATCCCCAACAGGATCTACCTTGTATTGGTGCTCAGGATCTTTCAGAATTCAAGGCTGGGTTCTATCACAACCGTAGAAAATCACCCTTTTGGGTAGCTTGATGACATATCTCTGTCATATAGATTGTATGTCTATTTTTCCATATTCAGAATGTTTGGCCAAATTGGCCATATTCACCTTTTGGGACTTTTATGGTCATCTTATCATCTCAGGCCATTTTAACCCCTTCACCATCATCAGGCCATTATTGGTCATTTTCTGCCTTTTGGGAAGCTTGGGAATTTTTCAATAAACAGGGGAAATACAGCTCAAAAGGCTGTATTATTCTTTTTAAGCTTTAAATAAATTTTCCTGCACTTCTGCTTATGTTTCACCTTTTGATTCATTTTGTCATTATACACCATCTACCTTTGTAAAATCCAAAATATTAATAAATAGCTGTATTGTTCTGTTTGGGGCTTATTTTCTATATTTTCACTTTTTTCACAAAGGAAGTTTTAATCCTTTATAAGCTATTTTTAGCCAAAACATTCATCAAGCCCCTGAAGCCATCAAACTCACTTTCTCTCAATGTTTTTAAAGGCCATCCTCCAAAAGAAAATTGGCCACCTCTTCCCTTCAATACCAAGAAGTACCATAATTGGTGTTATACACCATTATTCATCTTTTTCCACCAGGAATACAATAGTTACCAAATGAAGGGGCCATACTTCAAACTCAAAGATACCTTTACAGCCCTTATTTCATAATATTATCAGGAGGATTAATCCAGGCTGAAACTCAAAGTTTTTCTTCAATAACAAACTCCTCAATAATTAGGTATTGGTTTTTCTCAAGTATCAAGTATTCCCCCAAGGGAATACTTTCAAGTTACATTTCAAGGGATTTTCAAAAGGCAGTTCCAAATAATTTCTCATTTAAGATGTGTTTATGAGAATTTTAATAATATTACTATTCATCAACAGTACTATGACTGTTATTATGAAATATAATAAAATGAATTTATTATAACCACAATCAAATAATTAAGTTGTTGATTACTTCTTTTACTTGTTATACACTACTAGTGATTATAAAAGTAAGAAGTAATTGTCTACAAGAATCAATTACAATAACTATTTAATAATAAAAGTTTTTTATTTAAAATTATAAAATTATTTTAATATTGTGGAGCGCCTTTTAGTGTGGGATTGGATAAGGCAGTCCTTGAGGGGGATATCACAGGTAAACAGTTTTGAATTGCTGAAATAATCCTGTAACCAAGGGTGCTAATGGTGTTTTAGCTGCCCCTCTGAATATACTAAACAATCTCCCTACAGTGCTCACAAATCAATATTTAAGATTGTGGCTTTACAACTAGAGAAGACTTTTTAGCAGTCTCTATCAGACCTATTCAATAATCAGATAGGTAACTTATAAGTTAAAACAGTATAAAATATAATTTTCAAATAATAATATAAGATTATTTTAAGGGTAAAACCTTAATAGTATAAGAGGTTGATTTAATATAATAGTAATAATATATATTTTAAGGGGTAAGTTTAATTTTATGTTATATATATTATAATACTTAATGGTTTGAGAGGGTAATTGTTAATATAATATAATAATAAGACCTTTAATAATTTATTGGTAAGATTTTGTTAAATATAGAGGGATGTTTGTTAGCTATCTAAATGATGTAATATAATATAAGGGTAGGTTTTTTATATATAATAATATATAGTTGTAAGGTTGGTTTTTTAATATGAAGATATAATAAGACTATTTTTCTCTTTAAAATGTAAAGGTTATAGTGATAAACTCAATATTATGAGTATTATTGATAGTATTATGATTATAAGACTAATAATTTAAACATAGGGTGTATTAATAATATTAAGTAGACCTTCTGTTAACTACTATTAATTATAAATCACTATGAGTTAAACTTATAAGTCTATAATACTTTAATAAAATAACTAGATTAACCTACTAGTAAGGGATAAATAGTTATTCTCCTTCTTGGTATATAACTGGATTCATGGGGAAAAGAGGAAAAAATGAGGGAGAGAGGACCTTTATTTATATTCTTTGGGCTCTCCATAGAGGCACTCAAAAACAAAGGACTTAGAATTTTTCCACTTCTTTTGGCTGGGATAATTTCTTTATAGTGGTGAGATACCATTTGTTTGGTTTTTTGCACCAATTTATGTATGATTATGTAATCTGAGATGTTTTTGCTGGTGAAGAATTTTGAGATGGTGTCATTTCTTCCAGGTATTGCACCATTTGTTTGGTTTGTTGCACAATTTTTGGTGGTATGAGATGATTTTGTACAGTTATTGCACCATAAGTCTGTGCATTGTTTGAACTGTAGGTGGAGAATGCTGTGTATTGTGGGGATTCTATTTGTCCTGTATGAGTTTCTTCTTTTCTTTATCTAACTTAATTCTGCTTTTAATTTATATTTACTGGATTATCAGGTGGCTGTGCTTGTGTTTCCACAGATATGCTGTGTAATTTAAGGTTTTTGATGGATTTTCCTTGCATAAATTGATTGCTTTCTCTTTCTTTCTGTCTTGTGACTGTTGATTAATACAGTTTTAATTTATTCCTTATTGAACTGTCCTCAGTTTAATAACTGCATTGCTGATTAATCCAAAGGTTGAGCAGAGATGGGGTAACTTGAGTGTCACACTACCCCTTTCACTGGTAACTTTAACATTCTTGCTAGTTTGTCTTTTTCTTTTCCTTATTTTATTGTTATTCTTGTAATCAAATGGTCTATTCTTCCAGTATTTGATTGTGGGATTATACATTTTGATGAATTTAAATCCATTCTATTGCTGAATTCCTCTATTATAGTTGATTAATTATTGATTCTTCTTTGTTATTTCTTCAATTGATAGCCTTATAAATGAAATTTCACTTGAAACTGGGCCATTAAGGTATGGAATACCACATCCCCCTCTCCATTTAATGCTGTCCCCAGCATTCCAGTTTCAAGAGGAATACTCTGCATTCATTCATCAAAACTTCATTTATTTAAATCTCTATTCTAATAACTTCACTTGATGCTTTCTGTTTGTAGCTCTTTATATTGATTCTGAATCTCCATAGCTTCTTACTTTGTGTTGTCTTCTTGGCTTTGTCTTGAAATATAACTATTTTTTGATCATTTTCATCTTGATATGGTTTATTGTGTTTTATTGGTTGATCTTCATGTTTCATTTTATTTATTTATTTATTTATTTGTTAAAGAGGATTTTGATAATAAAAGAAAATTATTTTCTTTCTCTTCTTTTCTTTATTTTTAATGAATAATATTGCAGTTTAAGGTCATACTCAGGACCATTGCTTGAGTTATTTGGGGTGATACTTGATAAAAAATAATAATAAATAATTTCTTCATACAGCTTAAGGTTTTATCAAGTACCTCTTCTTGAAGTAATTTAAGGTCTTATCTAGGACCTCTCTTGTTTTTATTTTGTTTTTCTGATTGGGTTGTTCTTTCTTCTTGGTTTTGTTTTTGCTGAAATTAACCTTAAATGGTAGGGCCATCCCCTCTCCATTTAATAATTGTACCATCATTTCTATTTTTTTATAATAATGACTTTAATTTAATATTAATTTATAATATTTTTTTTATAGTCATGTATTAAAGAAACAATAATATAGTAATAGTCAAATAATAATAAATAATAATAAATAATAATAAATAATAATAAATAATAATAAATAATAATAAATAATAATAAATAATAATAAATAATAATAAATAATAATAAATAATAATAAATAATAATAAATAATAATAAATAATAATAAATAATAATAAATAATAATAAATAATAATAAATAATAATAAATAATAATAAATAATAATAAATAATAATAAATAATAATAAATAATAATAAATAATAATAAATAATAATAAATAATAATAAATAATAATAAATAATAATAAATAATAATAAATAATAATAAATAATAATAAATAATAATAAATAATAATAAATAATAATAAATAATAATAAATAATAATAAATAATAATAAATAATAATAAATAATAATAAATAATAATAAATAATAATAAATAATAATAAATAATAATAAATAATCATAATATTATAATTAAGTAATAAGAGATACTAATAAAATGATATCAAGTAAATATAAATGTTAAAACAAGGATAATAATAAGGTATATTATGAAATTACTTCTGAGAATAAACTACTTTAAGGTCATAGCAGACCTCTTGTATCACTTTTTATTTTTTATTTTTTGGTATATTAATTATGGTTAATGGTGGGTGGCTTTTTATATGGTTATTGTTATTAATGGTTGACACCCCCCTCTCCATTTAATAATTGAAACCTACTTTTTTTTTTTTTTTTCTTTATTCTATTTTATTTTTATAATAATAAGTTTAATTTAATATAAATAATAATTATAAGTTTAATTTGGTTTAAATAATAATTATGAATTTGAATTTTTGTTTAAATAATAATAATATATTTAATTTACTATAAATAATAATAATAAACTTTAATATAATATAAATGATAATAATAAATCTAATATAATATAAATAATAATTTTTTTTTTTTTTATATTTTTTTTTATTTTTTGAAGTGGCTGGGTGTGGATACTCCAAAATAAACCAGCTCTACTTCTTATCTCCACTTGCCGCCGTTTTCTTTTTCTTCTCTACTCTTAACTTTATTATATTTATTTATTTATTATTATTACTTTTTTATATATTTTATTTTATTTCATTTTGTGTTTATATATATATATATATATATATTGATTATTTATTATTTCTATTCTTCTTTTAATTTCAATTAAGCCTCTCGTTGAGTTTCTTTACGCCTCCATCTTCTTGTTTATTTGTTGCTTAAATTCCTTTTGACACCACCTCTACCGCGATCTACTGTTGCTTTCCACATCAACCCTTATCGTTATATTATTCCGATAATGATTCCTTCCGGTTAGTCACTACTCTCTCTTCTTTTTTTTATCTCCATTTATGGCATAAACTATGGCTAATATTTGTCCTTGTTTTGTTTTTTTATTGTTTACCCCAAAGGACCAATCAAACTGCACGATTGCAGTGAGTAGCCTTGGGGTTTGATAGGGGTATGATGATTGTATAGGTTTTTTTTTAGTTAAGTATCAATGATCTTCCTTTTTCTATTTTCTTTTCTCTTTTTTTTTTTTTTTTAAAAAAAAAAAAACTAATAATAAGAAAAATGTTGTCCTTTTCTCTTTCTGTATATATCAACAAAAACGGCCACAAAGTCATTGCCGTCCTCTACGGTGGTTATCGCTACACAATCCATTGTATCCAAAACAGCAATCCAAACTTGAACTCGCCTGACCTCTCTCCACCAACCACAATTACACTGTCCACTGGCTTGACTCTTGCCTGGCCTCAATCCCATAATCCCTTACCAACAACCAACGGTCATCCCTCCCCTCCGGCTTTAGTCAGCAATCTCGCCTCACAATCTGCTGCGACTATTGCTTGTCATTCTACTTCTGACAGCACATCCATTTCGGCTAAGACCTCCTCCAATCCTAGTTCCGAATTGCGCCAACTTTGTGATGTATTCAACCACCTATTTCATCGCTACTGCCGCGACTTTTACAATTATGTTCAGAACCATCCCGATAATGCGGGCGATTATGGGTCCTTATCCGGTCTTCGAGCTTCCTTGCGAGCCTTAGTAGAGGTTTTAAATGATTTGGCCGAGTGAGTTTTGTTTATCTAATTGTTTATACTTTTTTTTTTATATTATTTTTTTTATTATTTACTTATCAACCTGGTTTTATATACTCAATAGTAACTTCAATGAGGAGTAACACATCTCAACCCCTGAACTAAACGTTTTTTTTTTATATATTGGAAATAGTAAATGAAAAAAATGAAATAAAAAAGCAAATAAGAACCACCCAAAACTTAGGGTGTTATGGATCTATTTTCAGTCTCTGTGCACGACATATGGTAAAGAGTTAAAATAAAATAAATAAATAATAAAAAAAACTATTTGAACATTTTCTTTTTTTTTTTTTTTTTTTTGTAATAAATTTAAAATATTGGAATTTCTTTGCTTTACGAAATGATTATGATATAAGTTGTTAAAGTAAATGTATCAATGAATTAAGTCCCCTTGATTCATTATTATGTTTTTCTCTTTTTTTTTTAAGTATTGGTTTAGTTAAATTAAGAATTAATTTAACCAAATAACCTAAGATTAAATTAATTAAAATTATTGAAATGAAATTAAAGTTTTAATTAATCTTTTGAAAGCAAATCAATATAAGGTTGATTTAATTTATGTGTTATTATTATTACTTTAATTGAATTTAGAGTGGGTTTAAGATTTAATAAACCAACTAATATGAGGTCAAATTAAGTAATATTTTTGTTTATTTTTTTTTTGTTTTTAAATTAAATTAATGTTCAATTAATTTGAATTGAGTTTTTTTTGTTTTAGTTGAGTGAATTTATTAATTAATTTAACCAAACAATATGGGATTAAATTAATTAATTAATTAATTTTTTTTTTGTGTTAAAATTAAAATTGAAGTTTAATTTAATCATGCAAATCAATCAATATAAGGTGGATTTAATTTTATGCAGTTTATTCTTTGGGAATTAAATTTGAGATGGGGTTAAACTTTAATTTGACCAAATAATATAAAATCAAATCAATTAAGATTCTGATTTTATAAGCTAAAGATTAATTTGTTTGGTTAACCCAATCAATATATTATTGATTTAGTCTATGCAATTTATTTATTTATCTTTATATTGAATTCTAAATGGGGTTAAATGGTTGATAAGATATTTATTTTGAGTTTTGCATAGCCTCCAATATATGAAAGATTTGAGGGCTAAACTGTGGGTAGAAGAAGATTTTCCATCTTTAATATAAAAGGAGGTCTTTTTCTCCCTTATCCCCAGAAAAAATAAATCCTTGTGTCTCTTATAATTAAATATATTAAATACCCAGAGTAATTTAATAAAAAATAAAAAAATTAATTGTATGAAGAAACATTTTTATTTGGGTTTAACCTGGCCAGTTATCCCTTTTATTATGTCTTCTTTCTTTTATTATTATGATATAATTATTATCCAGAGAAATATAAACCAATAAGATTTCATGAGATACTTTATTGATTTATTTTCTGGATGATTTTAATCTTTTTGATGCTTTTTTTTTATAACCTGTTATTGTTATTTATTCTTGCTTTAATATCTTGATTATTTTAAAAACTGGTCTTGTAAGCAGAGGGGTGACTAGTAATTTGTAAAAAAATGAACCAATAATAAAAAAAATATAATTTGAATAAAAAGAATAACCATAAACAAAACTGGTCACCCCTCTTGCTATGTGTATTGTGAGGCTGTGTATTTTGTTTGGCCATATTTGTATATTCCTTCAATTTCGTATTCTATTATTTGACTTCTTTAAATCTTGCAGTTAAACATTCTTGAGTTATTTCTTTGATCCTTCACCTTGGCTTTAATTCTTTAATGGGTTGATATTGCATATTTATGAAGATAAATTTATAGAATAAAATGGAAATTCCCCAGAATTTCATCCCAAAAACTTAAATGATAAAGGATGGATTTAAGAAATAGACACCCACCCTAATTTTTTAGTTAAGTTATTTTTTTATACTAATACATGAGATAACATGGAATAATGATACTGATACACTTGACACTTTTTTTTTATTTTTATTTTTTTTGGTATTTGATTTATTTATTTTTTTTATATTTTTTATATATTTTTTATGGATATTTGATACTAGAATAAGACTAAAATTTATGAAATAATAAAGAAAAATGTTTAATTATAATAAAAAGTCATTGATAATATGAAAATTTATTGTCAAGACCTTTTTTGAATTTGGCCTTCTTAGCTGTAAGCTCATTTCCTCTTCCTTCATTGAGATATTGATCTTGAAACTCTTCATTATTATCAAAGTGATCCTGGATAAGCTTTCCATTTCTATCATTATTTTCTGTCCAATCCTCTTTTTTTGCTGAGGTCTTATATTGCCTTGCCAAATGGGCTTTCAAACTTGGGCATATCTTTTTATTCTGAGTAATCCAAAAATACTCCTTTTCTTCCTTAGTCTTCTTCTTACTTAAACTACTTTTATCTTTGATTTTATTTGATTCATTCTTCTCTGGGGCACTCATATCTTCCAGCCACTTGACATGTTGGTTTGAACATTCAAAGTTGTCCCTAGAATTATTATTATTTTGTTCAACAAGGTTGGAATTTCTAAGAGGTTGCCAATTTGTATAACCTTCCCAAGGGAATTCTTCTTCAGTAAGTATAAATTTCTGTTCATCTTCAGCTTCTTCTTGTATTTCAATTTGACTGAATAATCCTGCTTCATTCTCATATTCTGATTCAGAAAGATGTTTTTCTAAGATAATTGGTGAGTGTATTGTATTTTTTATGTATTCATTTCTGGCCTGGTTTCTGACAGGCTGAAGTTTTTTGAATCTTGAATTAATTTTGTTCCTAATATAAAAATTATTTTGAGCTTCCCCAGAGGATTTGTCTTCAGGGGGTAAGGCTTTTTGTTGATTTAATTCCTGTTGTATTTCAATTTGTGACAGTGAATTAATTGGATTTTCATATGTTGACTCATCAATGTTAACTGCATTGATATTCTGAACTGTACTGAAACTGCATTCCATATCTTTTCTTGTTGATGTATAACAAGGGAATTCCATTTTTAAAGGTTCTTCTTCTATCCAAAAAGGTATATCTTTCACTTAATTTTGTTTATTTCCCCTTATAGGGCTTTCAATTACTCTTTTTAGGTCTAATTCTTCTCTAATAAGTCTTGGATCAATATTTTCCATATTAGAGTATACTTTATTTTCTCCATTAATTCCTTCCATCAGAATTCTAGGATCAATGTTTTCAAAATTTGAGGGAAAAGAAGGTTGTGACTTCTCAAAATTATTACATTGCTTTTTGTGGGTAGCTCCTGTCATAGGTACTTGATTGAATTTGAGTGATGGATCAATTAACTCTTGTGGAAGAACTGATTCACTTTGATGAAAATTAGGTTTCTTATCAATCTTACTTGATCCTTCATTAGATGCTGAGCTTTCTTGATGATAAGTATTTTTATTATGGTGTGAGTTTCTCATAGTATCTTTCAAAATTTCATTTACACTTTCAGATTCTTCAGATTTTGGAATTATATCAATATTTTCCTCCTGAACTATAAGGTGGTTTTGACTAACAATGTCCTTCTTTTTGGAAATCTTATATTTCAGGGAAACTTCTTTTAATGATTTGAGTGCTGATTTATCAATTTGAGAACTTAAACCTTTAGATTCTGTGGTGACACTAACTATTGTTACCACTGGCTTGATACTTGATTTCCAATTATTCTTAAATATTCCCTTTGAAAGGGACTTCAAAGTTTGAATAGGTGAGATAAGCTTTGTTAATGTTTTTCTTTTGATATCTTCAGTATTCTTGGAGTTATAACTTTTGATGGCTTGAGATATTTGGCTACAAGTATTCCCATTTTCTCTTCTTGAAGTTAAAATTCCTGTAACATTTCTTTCTTTAAGATTTTAATTGAAATCTTCTGTATTAATTTGAGCTAATTCTTCATGAATTTTCACTTTGCCTTTGGAATCCTTCACTTCTTCACTATCAAGTACTTGATGAGAATTTTCCTCAAAATTTTCTTGTTTTTCAGAGCTTAATTCATTCTCTTTTGGTAATCCTTGCCAATATTCCAATTTAGAAACTGCACATGTTTCCATTCCTGCTGGTGGCTCTTCTCTCCATCCTACTTTCTGTGGTGAACAAATTGGTAAGCAAAGTCTTCTTCCATCTGGCTCTATGTAACTGAATATCTTTCCTTTTTGTTGAGAAAAGTCTAGTCTTATGTTATTATCTGCAAGGAAAGGCCTTCCCAATACTGTGTGAACTGCTCCTCTTGCTACAAAAAGATGTATACTTCTTTCTTCCCCAGTGACTAAAGTGATTGGAGTGAATTCTGCTAATCCAGCTATTGAGGTACAATGCCCACCAATTCCCCTTAAATTCATGTTGAGGCATCTTGTGGTAAGTCCTGCTTTGATTGCTGAATCTTCTGGTATTATATTCAATTCTGATCCTGTATCAACTAATGCCATTATTTCATGTCCTTCTTCTCCCAAATATACTTGCATAAATCCCAATTGACAGGCATAATGTAACTTTGGTTGTTCACAATTACCCAGATGATGATTTATGAGCTTGTTTTGAATTTCATTTGTATCAATTGAGTTAATAGAGTTCTTCTCTTCTTCTGAAAGATTCTTTAATTGATTAAAAAACTTTGGTGACATGACTAAAATTTGCTCCAAGGTAAGATTTATTTTCTGATCCAATACCTTTTTGATAATTTGTGCCATAATCTCTTGAATATCTAATTTCTCCTCTTTTGTGATTTTCCTTTCATTGACTTTCTTCATTGGTTCTTGAGTATTTTCAGTTTGATCACTTTTAGGTTCCTGTGGAAGTATTTCCTTTTCATTTTTCACCAATTGAGGCTTCTTATATTTAGTTGGAATAATTTTTTTCTCTTCTTCTTTTTGCTCATCTTCAATATAAGCTCCAGGTATATTTGGTCTTTTGTTTAATGGTGTTTTCACTTTTGAATGTGATCTTAAAGAATCTTGATTGGTATTTTCTACTCTTGAGTTTCTTTCTTTGGTATTTCTTAATCCATAATTATTTGAAAGTGGCTCATTGGCTGATGAAATAGTTGGTGGTTGCCAGCTTCCCCAGTTTTCAACTTTAGCTATAGCAGTTGCACTATCATCTTTCTTTAATTGTATTATGTTCATTGGACTAGGTTTGGGTAGTGCTTCTTTAGCTTCATCTTCTTTCATTTTCTTTGTGAGTTCTTCTAGGTCTTTTGCAAAGTCTTCAACTAACTTCTTTGGAGCTATTTTACCATCAGTTGGAACTCTTTGCCAATTGGGAAATAAAAATCCACCTCCTTGTCTGCTGACCCATTTCTTATTTTGATCTTCAAAGAGGTAGTTGCATCTATTAACTGAATTTCCCTCCTCCAAACAATAATAGCATTTGAGATATGGTTTTGGTATGTTTTGTGCTGGTTTATAAGGAATATGCCTTTGTGAAAAGGGTGGTAAGCTATCTTTTGGGTACCTTGCTTGATTTTCCTGCTTGAATACCCGTCCTGTTTTATTTTGAGGTAGTACTGCTTCTGTCAATTCCTTAATTTGCTTAATGAAGTCCTTTATTTCTTTCTTTTCGTCTTGATCCTGACTCCTGGGTCTTTGTTGTTCTTTAATTTTATTATTAAGCTCCTTCAGTTGATTTAAGGCATTTCCCATGGTATCATCTTCAAATTGAACTTTCTTTGCTAGTGTCTTATCTATATGTGGCAGATTTAATTCATAATGGGAGGTTATGTCTCCAGCTCTGTCCCTTGATATAATCACAGCTTCTAGCTCTTGCTCTATATAGCTCTTCAATACTTTCATTTCTGGTACAATATATCCACCATCCCTTGCTTGGATCATGACCTTATCTCTTCTCATCTCCTTAATTATGGAAGTCCTAATTTCTGGTGAAAGGCTTGCATAGAGTTCTTCATTATGCTCAAATTCTCTTCTAATATATCCATATTTATAAAGATAATTTGTGATCTTTTCATATTCTCCAATAAATCTCTTGTATTCCGCTAAGTTTCTAATTCCTCCTGCTCTTTTGGTATTATTGAAAAGCTTCTCCAAAGATTCTGATCTATATCTTCTGTCTGGCTCTACTCTTCCCCATTCTGTAGTAAGTTCTTCTTTGAGTTTTGTCCAGTTCTTCTCTTCACAACCTTGCATTGCTTCAATTTTCTCCTTAACTTCTTCAGATGCTGACATAAAAATAACTTGTCTTGCTATATCTTCTCCACTAGCTCCTTCAATTTCAGCTGCTGCTTCCACTCTCTTGATAAATTTTTCTACTTCATTACCATCAAAAACAAGATTATAATCTTTAGCTCTTACCTTAACAATAGGAGATGTTACCTTAGGAATTTCCTTTTGTAATGGACTTGAATGGTTTGGTGTAGTTAAAAATACTTTCTTTGGGATACTCTCTGATCTTTGTTCTGTTCTGGGTGTGGATGTTGCTCTAGGACCAGGTGTAGGTGATATTGGTGAGTCTTCAGGCCTAACATGCCTTGGTAATGTGGGTTCACTTGGACTAGCTCCAGGTGTGTAAGATGTTTGTTCCCTTCTTTTTCCTTTCTTTTTACTTTGTGTTAATAATAAATCTTGCATTTGCTTCATAAGACTTTGGATCTGTACTGTTTGATCTTCCTCTTCACTTTCTTCTGCATACTGTCCTTCTACAGTATCTTCAGGTAATGGTGGTAAGTCAGATGTTGATTGTTGATTCATTTCTACTTGATAAACTGATCCTTTAAATTCTTTGTTACTTCTCTTGTTTTTCCTTGCTTCTTGAATTAACTTGAAGAAAAATCTCCTTAATTCTTCCTTTTCCTTCTGTTCTGTTCTTGGTGTTGCAATGAGTAAATCAATATCCTTGGGTGTTTGATTTTCTGGTGTTCCTTTTTTAACTGGATAATAAAAATGGTATGATTTATTTGAGGATTGTGATGGTGATGATGATTTGGAATGGGATTTGTTTCCAGATTCCAGATTGTATGAGAGTGTTAATTGTTAATTCTTGATAATTATAATTATTTTTGTGAGTTATTTTGATTTGATTATCTTCTTTCTTGATTATTGACTGATTATTTAATGTTGAAGTTGAAATAGCCACTGTTGGGACACCAGATGTGGAACTCCTTTTAGTGTGGGATTGGATAAGGCAGTCCTTGAGGGGGAAATCACAGGTAAAAAGTTTTAAATTGCTGAAATAATCCTGTAACCAAGGGTGCTAATGGTGTTTTAGCTGCCCCTCTGAATATACTAAACAATCTCCCTACAGAGCTCACAAATCAATATTTAAGATTGTGGCCTTACAACTAGAGAAGACTTTTTAGCAGTCTCTATCAGACCTATTCAATAATCAGATAAGTAACTTATAAGTTAAAACAGTATAAAATATAATTTTCAAATAATAATATAAGATTATTTTAAGGGTAAAACCTTAATAGTATAAGAGGTTGATTTAATATAATAGTAATAATATATATTTTCAGGGGTAAGTTCAATTTGATGTTATATATATTATAATACTTAATGGTTTGAGAGGGTAATTTTTAATATAATATAATAATAAGACCTTTAATAATTTATTGGTAAGATTTTGTTAAATATAGAGGGATGTTTGTTAGCTATCTAAATGATGTAATATAATATAAGGGTAGGTTTTTTATATATAATAATATATAGTTGTAAGGTTGGTTTTTTAATATGAAGATATAATAAGACTATTTTTCTCTTTAAAATGTAAAGGTTATAGTGATAAACTCAATATTATGAGTATTATTGATAGTATTATGATTATAAGACTAATAATTTAAACATAGGGTGGATTAATAATATTAAGTAGACCTTCTGTTAACTACTATTAATTATAAATCACTATGAATTAAACTTATAAGTCTATAATACTTTAATAAAATAACTAGATTAACCTACTAGTAAGGGATGAATAGTAATTCTCCTTCTTGGTGTAGAACTAATGAGATTCATGGGGAAAAGAGGAAAAAATGAGGGAGAGAGGACCTTTATTTATATTCTTTGGGTTCTCCATAGAGGCACTCAAAAACAAGGGACTTAGAATTTTTCCACTTCTTTTGGCTGGGATAATTTCTTTATAGTGGTGGGATACCATTTGTTTGGTTTTTTGCACCAATTTATGTATGATTATGTAATCTGAGATGTTTTTGCTGGTGAAGAATTTTGAGATGGTGTCATTTCTTCCAGGTATTGCACCATTTGTTTGGTTTGTTGCACAATTTTTGGTGGTATTAGATGATTTTGTACAGTTATTGCACCATAAGTCTGTGCATTGTTTGAACTGTAGGTGGAGAATGCTGTGTATTGTGGGGATTCTATTTGTCCTGTATGAGTTTCTTCTTTTCTTTATCTAACTTAATTCTGCTTTTAATCTATATTTACTGGCTTATCAGGTGGCTGTGCTTGTGTTTCCACAGATATGCTGTGTAATTTAAGGTTTTTGATGGATTTTCCTTGCATAAATTGATTGCTTTCTCTTTCTTTCTGTCTTGTGACTGTTGATTAATACAGTTTTAATTTATTCCTTATTGAACTGTCCTCAGTTTAATAACTGCATTGCTGATTAATCCAAAGGTTGAGCAGAGCTGGGGTAACTTGAGTGTCACACTACCCCTTTCACTGGTAACTTTAACATTCTTGCTAGTTTGTCTTTTTCTTTTCCTTATTTTATTGTTATTCTTGTAATCAAATGGTCTATTTTTTCAGGATTTGATTATGGGATTATACATTTTGATGAATTCAAATACATTCTATTGCTAAATTCCTCTATTATAGTTGATTAATTATTGATTCTTCTTTGTTATTTCTTCAATTGATAGCCTTATAAATGAAATTTCACTTGAAACTGGGCCATTAAGGTATGGAATACCACAATATATAATTATCTTTTGCGAGAATAATTATAAATATTATTCTTGAAGAAAAATAATACTAGATAGAAACTTCAAGAATCAATTAAAACCACTCACTAATACTCCAATAAAACCTTGAAAAGAATTTGTAGAGGGATTTGATGGATAAATTATGGATTCAAAGGATCAAAAGTGATTTATAAAAGTATTACAACAAATTATAGTTTATTTATATGATTTCCCGTCCTTCTGATTTATTCTGAAATACTAAAACATTTAAAAAAAGGATTTAACTAGTACTTATGTGTTGGTAATAAAGGTATAATTGGATAATAAGATGATTTGTAAAAAAACAGCAAGAGGAGGCGTCTTTTAAGTCAGCAACAGCTCACAGAGGCATTACATGAAGTAAATTGAAATACCAGTGAGTGGGAAAGAAATTATCCTCTTTAAATTATTGATTGCATCATCTGTTGTCATGTAAGATTATCATATATACTTAATTGACACTTTTACTTGACTACCAACCTATTTATGGTTAGTAATAAAATGTGTAAAGCTTTAAATATTGTTTTATTTGAAATTAAACATTCATTTATAAAATTTAAGAATTTTGTTGGAAATTTCATCACAGGTTGTATTTTCTGTGAATTTTTTAAGATTCAGTATTTCAAATGTACTCATCAAAAATGGACTGTAAGTAAACATTTTCATTTCTTATGAAATAATCATTATTTTTTGTTTCTTTGTGGATCACACAATTCTCCATTTTTTCCTGGGAGTTTCTGGAAGATTCATTAATAATTGTATTTTTAATGAATTTTTGAAGGTTTTACCTCTTTTCTATGTAGAATTGCAAATGGCACAGTATAGCTGGTTGCTATGAGGTAAATCAATGTATACTAGCTCAAAAAGGGTTTTAATGACTCTTTTAAGGTTTATTCATGTAAAATAATTAAGAATTGACATGTTTACAGGAGTCTAAGTTGCTCTTTACCTCCTTGTCACATCAAAATAGCAGCTTATTTGCAATTTTCTTATGATTTAGTGAGATTTTAACTTGGTGACCAAGTTCCCAAAAGGTTTTAGTATACCAATGGGGCCATTATCAGCCATGGCTCCAAGCTTTATATATATCCACGTCTCAGAGGCCTCAGTATTTGGGTGCCCTGGCTCTCTTTGATGTATTTTGTCCCCCTTAGCTATTTCCACATCAAAAATAGTAATTCAGGCTTCAAGACTGATATCCATTATGGATGTACCAAGCCTTTATTGAGGAATACTGTGATTTTAACTTGCAAAAACATGCATAACACTAATCTTAGTGTATATGTAACATGTGATTTTGCACATTCCCATTATTTTTGCATGAAATTGAAAAAAACAAAAATTTTCACAATTCTTTTATGTGGTATTGATGATATGGTCTTGAAGTACTTTACATATCAACACCTCATAGAGTGAATTTCAGCTTATTCACTCTATGGAGCTACCCTAGGTTCATTTTTGTGCAGAATCCAAACATGGCCTTTAATCCATGAATTTACTTACTCACAAAAAAGTTATTAATCTTCTCTTTAAAAAAATAATGAATTTTGGATATATGCATGACTTATGGGTTGTGCATAGTTTCAAATTTATTTCAATATTAATTGTGGCCTATTTGGGTATGTAAAATATACCTCAAGGCTCACATGTCAAGTGTCAATTTTTAATCAACCCAACTTGGAAGCCACACTCATTCCATACATTCTCTTGTTATAGAGGCCTGTATTTTCACCACAGACCCCCGGAAAATCATTCAACCCAGTTCATTTCCCAATTTGGCCAGGGGTACATTTCCTCAAGTAGTCAATACAGACCAATTTTCAGCCTGAAGGAGTAAAGCTCTCAAATTTCTATATATACCAGCCTCTCTTTCAACCCTGAGTAGCTTTCCCCCAGCTCATTAATCTACCAGTATTTTATTTCATATTGATAGTAAATACTGATATTATAAGTCAGTCATTTGCACCTCTTTTCTTGCCTGTCAGTGGACATTGGTGGTCATATCCTTTAATAATTCCATTTTTCTTTCTGGCATGTTGAAAAATCAATAAAGGGCCTAATTGGTTGGCTCTTTGGCCATTGGCTTTTATTTTAATTTTTATGTCTTTGTACTTGCATTTTCCTTGTTAAATAAATAGATTCATTTCCTTATGTCTTTAGTTATTTGAAGTCTTCCAAGTAAGATTTCTGATTACTGAGTTCCAGGACACTCTTGTTTTTCCTAAGAGCACCTGTGACAATTATATTTTTTTAGTATAGTTGCAAGGCAAGGCAAGCTCTCTGACTATGACATCCACTTAAGTAGTGATGTAAAGGTTATCTGCAACAACAAATGTAAAAAACCTTATTCTGATAAATCCTCAAACAAGCTCACTAGGCACTCAAGCCAAACTTTCTTTATTGTAAAAGATATACCATACAACAAGATTATCACTGTGTTTTGGGTGATAACCACTGTAATAATTTTGAATCTCTTTTTAAGGGGCCTTAGATTTATATAACACAGTTATTTTACATTCCTTCTCTTAAGGTAAGGTATCAACAGCTGATAAGACCACAATGAAGATGTGGTTCCAAATATTCTGTGCCACATCTATTTTCAAAAGATGTGTAGAGTTGTTGTTTTGAAAAATAATATAATTGGCTTGGTAATTTCAACAGTGCAGATAAAAATGAGACCCATCCCTGTATATTCTTTACTTTTTCTCCTCTCACAATCTACTTATTTACCTATCCTTTTTCACAAAACCTCTTTCCCCCTATATGTGAAGACACCTAAAAGTATAATGTGGTTTCTAGTTAATTGTGAAAATAACTGAAGGAAATATTCAAAATACTTGATTTTAAACTCAAGCTTGCATCAACTCACCCACTTCTGAAAAAATGTCTTCTAAGTCTATCAAATCAAACACATAATCATTTTTTCTTTGCAGATATAAGTATTGTTTTTCCTTCCCAAGGTTTTGGCTGGATCACACAACTGAAAGCTAATGGTTCAGATTTAACACAATGGACCAAAAAATTGAACTCATTTATGCATTTTTATCTAATTTATCTTATATTCTTTCACTTTGTAATATTATACCTTTAAGATGATGTTGGATTATGCATTCAACAATATCTCCTCTTTTAGTTCCAACATAATATGATATACATGAAGATCAAGAACAAGAATTACCAGTAATGAGGTTAATTTTGATGGTTTCCTGGATGATTACAAGTAATATAATCTTAGAAAAGGGATTATTTGAATATACAGAAAGAACGATATCAAATATATTTACTGTAAAGTCACCCAACAGAGATATCTTTCCACATATCTAATTAGATTGTTACTTTTCCTATTTGAGTTTCAGAAAAAACCTTTTTTACACAATATTTTGGATGTGTTTCTGATTTAAAATATCTAATTTTAAATAATTTGAGACATAAAGCCAAGTATAAAATATCCTCAATTAAAATATGGCTTTTCAGATATTTTTAGATGGGTGTTGGTCAACATACATAAGCCCTTATGTGTTTTCACCAAGCTATGGCCAAAACATGTAAGTGGCCTATTCCTTTAAAAAAATTCCTCAGGCTTAGTGTTGAGCATTTTGTTAATTTTTTTCCCATATTTTTTCCAAAAATGGGATATGAATATCCCAAAAAAATTTTTAAATTCTTTTCCAAAATTCCTCAATTTGGCCAATTTGGCAAAATTCCCTATTTTTTTAAAAAAAATCATTAAAAATGTTCCCATTTGTAAATTTCCATAATAATACATGACTCATCTCTTGAGCTTTCTGTTTTTGAGATAATTCCCTCTTCAAAAAAAACAATGAGTGTATTAAAGCCATACTTATTTATTATATATCTATTTATAAAGACAAGAGCCTCTAGATCTTATCCTCAGCTATTGCTTTAAAAGATATCTAATTATCCCACTAATAGGGGAATGCGCTCATTTTTTAAGATCATTTATTTTTTCTTCTTGGTATTAATGATATTCAAACTGATAATGAAGAAATAAAAAGAGGATTATGATACTATGAGATTAAATTTTAGAAATAATACAAGTGACTTAGAAAAAAAACCTTCTAAGAGTAATGTATGGCAAAAGATACAACCTAAAAGCTCTTATATAGACAATTGCAATCTTTCATATATCCCAAGGAAATATCTAGTCTCTCGGTGATATGATAGCTATTACTAAACTTTTTTCTTCTTTTAATATTCTATTCTTATTAGATATGTCAAAATGAAGATGAAAGCAATTTGAAGGGCATTGAAAGATGAATGATACGCCTTAAGCTTTTTAATAAGAAAAAGGAAACTGTTTGATAAAAATGTATATTGGCGGATATATATATGATTGCACCATTCAAAATTAATTTTCCTTAAATACGATATGTGTTTTTAAACATAACAGATATCTTGGTCAAAATGAACATATCGTCAAGGACTTGATACATGAAGCAGGTCTCTATCTCTATATATCATCTATTTTCCCCTATCACTTAAGAATATATATATATATTTCCTTAATTCAAATTATTCAAAAAATTAGTCTCTCAAAACAGAAACAATAAATATTCAAAAAAATCCAAATTTATTCCTTGAGGTGAATGTTAAACAATAGAAATTTATGTAACTTGTTTTAGAGGATTTCGAATGAAACGTCTTTAATTACATCCCTTTTACGCAAAGCTTTCTTAACACTTAAATTTACGAAGTGAATTTTCAATTTTATCTATAAATATCCCACCTATAAGTAGAAATAGAAATAAAGCATAAAGGCTGTATATCTCTGGGTAAGATGTTACACAACTTCCTTTTACCAATAATACTACAGACGGAAATAGAGAAAACGTATTGAATCAAGTTTGAATGGGAAAGGGAAGAAAGCTTAGTTTATTAAATTCAATCTCTCTTCTCAGGGTGCAAGATGGTAAGCTTGAAATATAACTCCATATATAATGGTTCACTTATTACTACTGCCTTTATTTTGTTGATGAATGTTGGAATACAGAAAATACTTATCCTAAGAAAAAGTATTTCGAAATAATGCATATGATCCTATGATATTCAATGTAAGAGATGGGTGTTACATATGTCGATTTATACATGTTTCTTATGTAAAGAATGTTAATTTTCTCTGATGAACCTTGTAGAAATTTGAAGGTAGTATATTCTCTTTTTATAAAAGAACTAATGTTGATACAATTTATTATACTCTTGATTATTTATGTCTTATTTGTCTATTAAAGTCTTGATAATATCACCATAAATAGATAGAACTAGACATTCTAATTTCAAGAATATGACAGGAAATTCTTAAAATCAAAATTCAGATAGTCAACCTCAGAGTAATATTTTTCAATTTATATAGAATACAGCTAATAAAAAGTAAAACATATTCCTCTATGATAATCACTAACAAAAGTTAAATATTAATATAAATCTGTATCAAGGCTATATGAAATTGTTTTAAGCTAGGAATATCTTTTGCAAGGGTAATTTCAAAAATTCAGAGAAATGTTTTATCAATTAAAGTAAATAATACACCCATAAGCCAATAGATACTTTGAGCTTAATTGGGAAGCTGTGAGCCTTGATTTATCTTTTACATACCCAAATAGGCCATAATTAATATTAAAATAAGGTCTGAACTATGTGAAACCCATAATTCATACATACCTCTAAAATTAATTATTCTTTATTTGAGAAAAGATGAAAAACCTTTTTGTGAGTAGGTAAATACCTTGATTTAAGGCCATATTTGGATTCTGCACAAAATTTCACCTAGGGTAGCTTCATGTAGTGAATAAGCTCAATTCAACTCTATGGGGTGGTAATATGGAAAATACTTCAACACCACATCATCAATACCACACAAATAAAGGGTGAAAACTTTGTTTTTCTCAATTTGATGCCAAAATACGGGGAATGTGGGTAATACCATGTTAAATATACACTAATATGAGTGTTATGCATGTTTGTGAAACTTATAAAGACAGTATTAGTGCATAAAGTCTTGGTATAGCCATAGTGGAGATCAGTCATTAAGCCTGAATTAATATTTTTGATGTGAAAATAGCTAAGGTGGACAAAAGAGATCAAAGAAAGCCATGGTACCCAGCTTCTGAGGCCTCTGAGGCCTGGAAATCTCTAAATCTTGGATCCATGGCTGATCATTACCCAATTAGTATACTCAAACCTTTTTTTAACTTGGTTACCAAGTTCAAGTCCCATTAAACCATAAGAAAATTGCAAATAAGCTGCTATTTTGATGTGACAACAAGGTGAAGAGAAACTCTGACTCTTTTAACCATTTCATTAAATAGTGATTGTTCATGGATGAACCCTAAAAGAGTAGTTAAGACCCTTTTGGGACTAGTATCCATTGATTTACCTCAATGCAAACAGCTAAACTGCTATTTGCAATTCTACATAGAAATAAGGTAAAAACTTTAGAAATTCTTTAAAAATACAATTTTTAATAAATCTTTCTGAAAGCTTCAGGATCAACATAGAATGGTATTTTCAATGAATGAATGAAAAATAATTATGACCTCAAAGCTGGAATTAAAAGTTTTACTTACAGTCCATTTTGGATGACTCCACATGAAACACTGAATATTCAAAAATTCACAGAAAATACAACCTGTGTAAAATTTCCATTAACATTTATAACTTCAAAAAATTAATTTTTATTCTGAAAAAAAAATTACAGTTTTTGCTCCTTTTATTCTGAGCTATAAATGGATTTGCAGTCACGTAAAAGGCTAAATTAAGTAATTATATTAATCTTACTTAACAACAGATGTTGCAATCAATAATCCAAAAAGGATAATTGGTTTATGAAACACTGGCTTTTCATTTTTTTCCATGGCATGCCTCTGTGTGCTGTTGTTTACTTAAAAGAGGCCTCCCCTTCCTGTTTTTTCCAAATCATCTTATTATCCAATTATATCTTAAAATACCAACAAGTAAGTATTGGTTAAATATCTTCTTAAGTGTTTGAAAAAATTCAGAATCAATCAGAAAGGCTTGAAGTCATGGGATTAAGCTATGTTTTTTTCTATTACTGCTATAAATCAGATTTTGATCCTTTAAATCTACAATTCATCCATGAAATCTCTCTACCAATTCTTTTGAAGGTACATGGGAGTATTAGTGGGTATATTTGATTAATTATTGACATTTTTCTCTTGTATCATTTTTCTTTGAGAGTTATATTTATAATTTTTCTTGAAAAATATAATTATATATTGAAATAATTTTCATTATTTTAATAAAGAACTTTTATTATTAAATAATTCTTGTAGTTGATTTTGGTAGACAATTAATTATGACTGTTATAATCACTAGTAGCTTATAACAACTAAAAGAAATAATCAAGAAATTGAATTGTGAGCCTTGAGGTATATTTTACATACCCAAATAGGCCACAATTATCTTAAAAGTAAATTCTGAACTATGCATAATTCATAAGTCATGCATATTTTCAAAATTCATCCTTTTTGATTTCAGAAAAGATGAATAATGTTTTATTGAGTAAGTAAAGCTATGCATTTAATGCCAGATTTGGATTTTAAACAAAATTTCACCTAGGGTAGCTCCATAGAGTGAATAAGCTCAATACCACATAAAAGATCCGTGAAAATCTTTGTTTTTCTCAATTTCATGCCAAAATAATTGAAATGTGAGAAATCCCATGTTACATATACACTAAGAATAGTGTTATGAATTTTTGTGGCACTTAATATTATTGTATTCTTACATGCACTTTTGGTACACCCATAGTGGATATCTCACTTGAAGCTTGAATTTCTATTTTGATGTGAAAAATAGTCAAGGGGGACAAAAGACATCAAAGAGAGCCAGGGTACCCAACTTCTGAGGCCTCTGAGGCCCAGACAGCTCCAAAGCTTGAATCCATGGCTGATCTTGGCCCAATTAGTAAGCTAAAACCTTTTTGGAACTTGGTTACCATGTCACAACTTCAGTAAAACATAAGAAAATAGCAAATAACCTGCTATTTTGACATTCCAAGGAGGTAAAGAGAAACTTAGACTCCTGTAGCCATGTCAATTATTAATGACTTTCCATGGATAAGCCCCAAAGGAGTAATTCAAGCTCTTTTTTGACTAGTATCCATTGATTTACCTTATAGCAACCAGCCATATACTTCTATTTGCAATTCTACGTAGAAATGAGGTAAGAACTTCAAAAATTCATCAAAAATACACTTCTTAATGAATCTTTCTAAAGCTTTAAGCACCAATCAGGAACCGTATAATACATATAAAACCAAAAAGAATTATGCTTTTATATGTAAAATTCAAAGTTTTACTTACAGTCCATTTTTGATGATTCCATGTGAAACACAGAATATTTTAAAATTTACAGAAAATACATTCTGTGATTAAAGTTCAAATGAAATTGACAAATTTGAGAAATCAATGATTGTTTTGAAATAAAAGATTTACAGTTGTTAATCCTTTTATTCTTAACCATAAATGGGTTGGTAGTCATGTAAAAGCCTCAATTAAGTAATTATGATAATCTTATGTGACAACAGATGATGCAATCAATAATCCAAAAAGGTTTATTGTTTTCTCACTCACTTTTTTTTGAGTTTGCTTCATTTCACGCTTCTATGAGCTGTTTTAGACTTAAAAGAGGATGCCTCTTGCTGTTTTTTCCAAAAATCATCACATTATTCAGTTATACCCATATTACCAACAAGTAAGTATTAGTTAAAACTATTTCTTAAGTGTTTTATTATTTCAAAAATCAATCAGAAAGACGTGAAATAATAGAAATAAATTATATATTGTTGTAATGTTGTTATGAATCAATTTTGATTCATTAAATCCACAATTCTATGTCAAACCTCTCTACTATTATCTTCTAAAAGGTTCATTGGATTAATGGTGAGTGATCTATCTTAGATCTTAAAGTCTTTCTTCAAGAGTTATCTTTAAAATTATTCTTGTAAAAGATAATTATATTTTAAAATAATTTTATTATTTTAATAAAGAAGTTTTTCTTATAAAATTCTTCTGGTAATTGATTCTTGTAGACAATTACTATTTACTGTTATAATCACTATTAGTGTATAACACATAAAAGAGATAGTTCTTTAATTATTTAATTTTGTTTATAATAATTTTTTCATTATTATATTTCATAAGAACACTCATAGTATGGTTGATTAATATTAATATTATCAACAGTTTCATAAACAAATCCTACATTTGGGGGCCTGGCTATGATTGTAACCAGAGTTTTGGATATAATCATATTCTAGACTTGATTTTTTGTTCTAAAAACCATCATACCCACCAAATCTTACATTTTGGGGCCTGGCCGTGATTTTAACCAGAGGTTTGGATATAATTATTTTCTAGAGTTCATTTTTGTTTTCTAAAAAACCACCATACCTACCAAATCTTACCCTTGGGGGCCTGGCCATGTTTTTTGAACCTTGTCCCCTTGATTGAGCTAGTTTTTAATTCTAAAATACATTAATTTAATATTTTGTTCTTTCATTCTGAAGTTAGAATAATTTTAAAATCCTTTTAACTGAGGAATTTGGTTTAATTTTATATTGTTTTACATGTGGCTTTCTCACATCCAAAAACTTATAAAATTATTCTTTGGTTGACTCTGAATTAATTTTGAATCAAAATCTATAATTTAAATTTTTTTTTCTTTGAAAAGAGTAATTTTTTTTAATATTAAAAAAAATAATAAAACTCATAAAAATCTCTAAAAATATTTCAAAAAACATAAAAACAATTTTTTCTCTTTTATAAATATTTTTCTAGTGTCTTTAATAAAATACAGTGAAGCTGGTAATAAGCTCAGTAAGAGATATGTTACTAGTCCAGAATCTTTAGAAGCAGAATCTGAAGAGAGCATAGAAGTTCAAATTGCTAAAAGAGGCACTTTTCTTTAGAACAGAACAAGCCAAATTACCACTAAAAGGTGTGTGGTTCTGTCCTTTTACTTCACTTTTCCTCTTGAATTAACATGAAAATGGTGCATACCAGAAATGGAAGCAACTAATCAGTCCAACCAGATGGATGTGGGCAACAAAGAGGAAAGACCAAATCCAGAAGTGTCAAATCTTCCTCAAGACACATATAGAGGATGCCAAAGTTGCCCCCCATTCCCCAAGGTCTGTACCCACAAAGTTTGACATGAATTCTGAATCTGGACTGATTCATGATAGTACTTTAAGGGCTGAACCACTTTCAAGTGGCAGAAATAGAAGTTTATCAATGCCAATACAAGAATTGGTTCAGAGCAGCCAAGGAAGAGGAGTGGGAAATATGCCCAAGCCTTTGGAAGGGGGCCATGAACTCCTACTCACACATCAAGAGCTTTCTGAATCAGAAGACCATAGAGCTCTTATGAGGTTGGAGCCCATTGTCTTGCAAAGACAAAGTCAAAAGACAAATAATTGGTTGACAAAGCAAAGTCTTTTATCCATATACCAGAAGCAGGAGTTGGAAATGACTCCAGCTTTGGAGACAGAAGGCCCAGTGGTGTCTACCCGCTCCACGCCAGCTCCAGAAATGTCCAAAGACAAGCCCAAAGGACCTCAGAAGAAGAAGAAAGGTCCCAAGAGCCATCAAGGTAAGGGCAAAGGCAAAGCCAATTGGCACAGACCTTACCCACAAGGGTACAGGCTCCCCAAATTGGAGCCTTCAGCCATGGACAGTTTCTTCAATATGGCCAGGACTCTTATGGAATTCACAGGCAAGGAGCAGGAAATGATTAACAGAACCTTTCCATGGAAATAATACAAGAAATACATTTTTTAAAAACTAGTATTAATGTAGAAATTGGTAAAATTGATGCAAATTTAACTCAAATGACTTTGGACATCAATTACTTGAAAAAGAATGACAGAAATTCTACTGAAATGCATAAGTCTGTAGTGGCCAAACTAGAATTACTTACAAATACATGTAAAAGAATTGAGAGTAAATATCATGTCCAAGATGATGAAATGGAAGATTTTGCCCAAGAAACATCAATTATCAACTTAGAGTTCTGAAAGACTGTGTTTTGGCAGTGGCTGAAAATACAAGTCAATTCGCCACACATTTTGCAAGAAGTGACAGTGAAAGGAGGAAATTAAAAGAGGAAATACTGACACAAGTGGAGCAAATTCGTAAGAATTATGAATCAAATCCACATATGCCAAGACATTCCACACCTTTTACTGAATAAAAGCTTTCTTTGAAAGAAAGTCTGACCCCTTTTCTAGGAGAAAATGTTATCTCTGTAAAAGATATTTGCGAATTGGAAGAATGGCCAACATTCTTTGGTGAAGGTGAATACAACCATATTGAGTTCATCAGAACAATTGATATTTTGCAAGAAGGCTTTCACCTACCTGATGAAATTATAGTGGGAAAATTACACTCTTTGTTGACCAGAACTGCACAGAAATGGTATTACAAGATGAGACAAGATCATGGAAAACATGATTGGTCTTGGTGGAAATCTGAAGTGATTACCAAATGGGCCAATAATTCTTGGAGGTTTGAAATAGAGAATTCTTTTGAAAGTGCCATTTTTAACTCATAAAAGGATAAACCACTGACTTGGTTCTAAAAGCAAAAAGACAGATTATCTGCTTTACACCCAGATATTTCTGACACTATGATTAATATGAAAATATTGAGGAAATGTGGAGAACTGGAACATGCTATCAAGTGCAGATGTGTCGAGCCCTGTTCAACAGAGGACTACATTAATCCAATAGAAGATATCATTACTAGAACAAGAATTGGTAACACTTGGACTAAAATCCCTATGGAGTCCAAAAATGCTCCCAAAGATTTACAGAGAGGACAGAAGACCTGAAAGACCTGTCTTGAAGTGTAATAAATTTTGAAGCACTTTACATCTAGCCAACACTTGCTCCAAAAACACAAAAATAAGTGAAGTTTGAGTCATTGAAGAAGTTCAGTGTACTGAAGAGAAAGAACAATCTGACCTAGATTCTGCAGTCTCTGGGGATACACAAGTAGAGGACTAGCCCATTGAAAACATTACAGCTTTCTTTGAGGTAATAGAAGTTCATACTCACTTTCCACAGTACTGTGAGGATTGTCATAACCTGATTAATATCCAGGATGCCAGAATGTGTAAAACCAAACCTGCTAGAGGTAAAGGATACACTCCTGGAGAATCTTGTATCACATCAATCCTGATGAATAATATTGAAGCCAAAGTAAATTTGGATACAGGGGAATTTTGTACTTGTGTAGGCAAATATTATCTTTAAGCCATACTCCCTAGATTGAAAAATCATCTATTACCAATAGAGGGTGTACCATTTAGTAGTGCCAGTAATAATATGTACCTTTTGGGTATATTGGACACTAATCTTGAATTTCCACACCCAGAAGGAAGTGTAAGAATGAAGACTGAGATTGTAGTAATGGAAAATTGCACATATCAGCACATCATTCTTGGAAATGATTACTTGAATATTTATCGTATTGACATCAATAACCATAAAGACAGATATCTCACAATTGGAGAAAAAAAAGACGAAAATTTGCTTTTTCCAATATGCCAAAACAAATATCAATAGTATCTTCTAAAAAAGATACTTATAAGGAGGAATTTGTGTCTAATAAACTTGTTCAAGCACAAATTAATCCATCATTGTCACCAAATATGAGACATGAACCTATTGATGTGTTATACACATATAATAATGCATTTGCCTCTGATAATGAATCATTAGGCACCATAAAAGGGCATGAAGTTGATATTACTCTCAATATTGACAGAACATATCCTCCAGTACTTAGAAGACCAGCTTATCCAGCCAGTCCCAGAGCTAGAGAGGCCTTTGAGAAACATATCCAAGAGCTCATCCAACTTGGTGTACTAAGGAAAGTAGGCCATAATGAAGAAGCTGAAGTGAAAACACCTGTTATTATTTCTTGGCATAATGATAAATCAAGGATGGTTTGAGATTTTAGAGAATTGAATATATACACAGTTTTAGATAGGTATCTAGTTCTAGAATTCAAGAAACCTTGACCCAATTGTCTAAAGCCAAGTGTATAACATAAATGGATGCATTGAAAGGCTTTCACCAAAATGTTCTAATGCCTAAAGCTAAGAAATTACTTAGAATTATCACTCACTGTGGTATTTATGAGGATCTAGAATGCAATTTGTAATTAAAAATGCACCATCTCATTATCAAAAAAATGATGAATACCCTCTTCCCCACAGAATTATCTGAAGGATTGCTTATCATTTATATTGATGATATCATCATATGTTCTGATTCATGGTCTTTGCACCTTGAAAGACTTTCAAGAGTGCTTCACAAAGTTGCAGAGGTGAATATGAAAATTTCACTCAAGAAATTCAACTTTTGTTTTGAAGAACTTAAAGAATTAGGACATATTGTTTCTGGTTTAAGCTTGGGTATTGACAAGAATGAAGTGGCAGCAGTGTTACTTGAGCCAGTACCACAGAATAAGAAAGATATGATGTCTTTTCTAGGATTTGCCAGTGATTATAGGCAACACTTGAAAGACTTTGCAATTCTAGCCAAGTCACTCTATAGAATCTGTGATCAACAAACAGTATTTAAGATGCCACAGGAGAGAATTAAAGCTTATGGGAAGATAAGGAAAGCTCTTACAGAAGCACCCTTACTTCTCATGCCTTTCTAGAATATAGTTTTTAAATTGTACATTGAAGCATAAGGAGATGGATTAGGGGCAGCCCTACATCAAGTCCAAATTATTGATGACAAACCTACAGAAGGACCAGTTTGTTACATCTCAAGACAAATCAAACCAACAGAAGCCAGATATGGCGCAAGGCAGATGGAGTGTTTATGTTTGGTATGGGCACTTGAGAAATTGCACTGTTCCCTTGATGGAAGTGTTTTTGAAGTGACAACTGACTGTAATGCTGTGAAATCATTTCTTAACATGAAAACTCCCAGAATAAATATGTTGAGATGGCAAGTAGCCATTCAAGAATATAGAGGCAAAATGACTATAGCTCATAAATCAGGAAACATTCACAAGAATTCTGATGGAATTAGCAGGTGGGCATTAGCCAATAATCCTGATAAGCCAGCTTATTTACCCTTGGAAGCAGAACCACAGATTTCAATTGAAGGAATTAACATAACTGATATTGGTACTTAATTCTTTGAAGGAGTCGGAGAATCTTATAAGCAAGACAAGAATTTCCATACCTTGACTTCCTTATTAGATAAATACTGAAAAGATACATCTTAAGTCAATGCACTGGATGAAGTTTGTAAAAATTCCTATTCTGAAGGAATATTTCATTTGTTTGATGGAATAATTTACCACAGAACCAAACATTCTTGCATAATTACATTGTGTAGCAGACTGCTTATTAATACCATTCTTCATGAATGCCATGATAGCATCTACTCTGGACACCTGTCAGAAGACAGACCACTTGAAAAAGTAAATAACTGTGAATGGTGGCCATCTTGGAGAAAGGAGACCGTTGAATATTGCCATACCTGTGACAGATTCCAAAAAGCAGACAGGAGTACAGGCAAGAAATTTGGACTTATGATCAATATTCAAGAACCAAAATCCCCTTGGGAAGTTGTTCACATGGATTGGGTCACAGCACTTCCTCCAAGTGGTGACAAAGGTTATAATGCTTGGTTAGTCATTGTAGACAAATATAGCAAAACTCACATATTCTTACCATGTCATAAAGATGACACTGCTATGGATACAGCTCTTCTTTTATGGAGTAGAGTTATTTCTCATACAGGATTATTTAGGAATATTATAAGTGACAGAGATCTCAAATTCACATCTGAACTTTGGACCAATCTTCACAGATTTTTTGGGACCAAGTCATCATTTTCAACAGCATATCACCCTCAAACAGATGGTTTGGCAGAAAGAATGATTCAAACTTTAGAGTACATGATCAGGAGAATTTTTGCTTATGCTTTAGAACTCAAAGACTCATATGGCTTTGCCCATTACTGGTTCACTCTAATACCTGCATTGGAATTGGCATATAAGACATCAGTCCATTCTTCTACAGGTCAAACTCCTGTTATGTTAGAAAAAGGATGGAATCCAAGACTCCCAGCAGACACACTGAGGAAAGACTTTATTGAAATTCATCCTACAGCTTCCAGCTTCAAGATAATTCTTGATAAAGTGAAACATCATGAAAAACAGAGTATGAATGATGCTTTTGACTATGCAAAACAGAAGTGGCATAAGAGTCACAAAGTACCAGAATTCAAAGTAGGGGACTTAGTTCTAGTTTCAACCTTGAATTTCAATAAGATCAACAGCCCAAAGAAACTTAAAGATTCTTATTTCGGACCTTTTGTTAGTGTTTCCTTACATGGAACCAATGCAGTTCAAGTGGAATTGAGTGGTGAATTGGAAAATAAAAACCCCACCTTTCCAGCCAGCTTGATAAAACCTTATCAACCAACTGAAAAAGAATTGTTTCCTTTAAGGAACCCAGCTCCTTTGACTGTACCACCAGTGGAACAGAGTGAAGACATAAAGATAAAGAAAGTCATAAAAGAAAGGAGACTTAGGGGTAAAAATCACAGAGAATATCTTGTCAGATATAGAAATCCAGTACATGAAGATGAATTCCTGTCACAATCAGAAATACCTGACTCAGATTAACTCTTAAGAATATTTAGACATGAAAGATGGCCACAAGCCTGAATATGTCTATAGATGTGCTTTAAATTACTTGATCTGAGTAATGTAAAGAGGTTGGACAGTGGACATTAACCCCCTTTGGGGGCTTTTTCTTCTTTATACCATTGATAAACTTGTAGTACAATTTTATTATTTGGTGGGAGGTAATGTGAGCCTTGAGGTATACTTTACATACCCAAATAAGCCACAGTTATCTTAGAAATGAATTCTGAACTATGCATAACTCATAAGTCATGCATATATTCAAAATACATCCTTTTTTATTTCAGAAAAGATGATCAGCCTTTTATTGGGTAAGTAAATCCATGGACTTAAGGCCAGATTTGGATTCTACACAAAATTTCACCTAGGGTAGCTCCATAGAGTGAATAAGCTCAAATCAACTCTTTGAGGTGGTAATATGGAAAATACTTCAATACCACATCATCAATACCACATAAAAGATCCGTAAAAAATTTTGTTTTTCTCAATTTCATGCCAAAATAATGGGAATGTGAGAAATCCCATGTTACATATACACTAAGAATAGTGTTATGCATTCTTGTGGCACTTAATATTATTGTATTCTTACATGCACTTTTGGTACACCCATAGTGGAGATCTCACTTGAAGCTTGAATTTCTATTTTGATGTGAAAAATAGTCAAGGGGGACAAAAGACATCAAAGAGATCCAGGGAACCCAGCTTCTGAGGCCTCTAAGGTGTGGACAGTTCCAAAGCTTAGATTCATGGCTGATCTTGGCCAAATTAGTAAACCAAAACCTTTTGGGAACTTAGTTACCATGTCACAACTTCAGTAAATCATAAAAAAATAGCAAATAACCTGCTATTTTGATGTGTCAAGGAGGTAAAGAGCAACTTAGACTCCTGTAACCATTTTAATTCTTAATTCCTTTCCATGGATAAACCCCAAAAGAGTAATTAAAAATTATACTTTTATATGTAAAATTTAAAGTTTTACTTACAGTCCATTTTTGATGATTCCACATGAGACACAGAATCTTTAAAAATTTACAGAAAATACATCCTGTGATTAAATTTCCAATAACTTTTATAACTTTGAGAAATAAATTATTATTTTGGAATAATAGAAGCTTTACAGTTTTTACTCCTTTTATTCTTAACCATAAATGGGTTGGTAGTCACATAAAAAGCCTCAATTAAGTAATTATGATAATCTTACATAACAACAGATGATGCAATCAATAATACAAAAAAGTTTATTGTTTTCTCACTTACTGGTTTTCATTTTGTTCCATGGCACCCCTCTGTAAGCTGTCTTAGACTTAAAAGAGGCTTCCTCTTGCTGTTTTTTCCAAATAATCACATTATTCAATTATACCTTTATTACCAACAAGTAAGTATTAGTTAAAACTATTTCTTAGGTGTTTTATTCTTTCATAAATAAATCATAAAGACATTAAATAATAGAAATCAACTATATATAGTTGTAATCTTGTTATAAATCAATTTTGATGCATTAAATCCCCAATTCCACGTCAAATCTCTCTACTATTATCTTCTAAAATGTTCATTGGATTAATAGTGAGTGATTTATCTTAATTCTTAAAGTTTTTCTCTAGTAATAGTTTTCTTCAAGAGTTATCTTTAGAATGATTCTTGTAAAAGATAAATATATATTAAAATGATTTCATTATTTTAATAAAGAAGTTTTTATTATTAAATTCTTATTGTAATTGATTCTTGTAGACAATTACTACTTACTGTTATAATCACTAGTAGTGTATAACATGTAAAAGAAATAATTCTTTAATTATTTAATTGTGGTTATAATAATTTTTATTATTATATTTCATAAGAACAGTCATAGTACTGTTGATTAAAAGTAATATTATCAACAGTTTCATAGACAAATCTTCCAAGAGCCCTCCCAGTGAGTTCTTTATTACTAAGTTCCAGGCCAATGTTGTTATTCTCAAGAGCCCCTGTGAGCACTTGTCAAATTTTGGACACAGATCTTTGGTAAATTTCTCATCATCAATTACATGATTATGGTGATTTTCACTTGGGAAAGCTGACCATACCTTTTAATTCAATAATTCCAATTCATTCCTTCAGAATTTTTTTTGTGGAACTGGCTGGAGTGGTAATCACCAAAAAGAAGTTCCTTTTCTAGTGTTTACTTCCCTGAGGGGTCTACAATCTGTTGGAACATAACCTTGGCCACTTCATGAGCACCTGGAATCACTCTTCTTCTCTAGGTCCTGTCCAATTCAAATCAATTATCAACCTCTGTGATCAACATCAGAACCTCCTCAATCTTCATTTATTTCTATTTCTTTTCCTTTCTTTTATTTTTATTTTCACTCTTCAATTTAAACTTTCTTTTCATTATGTCATTTTTCAATTCATTAAGTCATCATCAGTCACTAAATAATGTTTCATCAAGTAAAAAAGCCAATTTCAATAGAATACCAAGAAATTCCCATGCCCTATATCAACCTTGATATAAGTTTTTTAATTTTTATCTCTTGAAATAAATCCTCTTAAGATCCCTGTCTCAAACCCTTTACAATGATCCCCAACAGGATCTACCTTGTATTGGTGCTCAGGATCTTTCAGAATTCAAGGCTGGGTTCTATCACAACCGTAGAAAATCACCCTTTTGGGTAGCTTGATGACATATCTCTGTCATATAGATTGTATGTCTATTTTTCCATATTCAGAATGTTTGGCCAAATTGGCCATATTCACCTTTTGGGACTTTTATGGTCATCTTATCATCTCAGGCCATTTTAACCCCTTCACCATCATCAGGCCATTATTGGTCATTTTCTGCCTTTTGGGAAGCTTGGGAATTTTTCAATAAACAGGGGAAATACAGCTCAAAAGGCTGTATTATTCTTTTTAAGCTTTAAATAAATTTTCCTGCACTTCTGCTTATGTTTCACCTTTTGATTCATTTTGTCATTATACACCATCTACCTTTGTAAAATCCAAAATATTAATAAATAGCTGTATTGTTCTGTTTGGGGCTTATTTTCTATATTTTCACTTTTTTCACAAAGGAAGTTTTAATCCTTTATAAGCTATTTTTAGCCAAAACATTCATCAAGCCCCTGAAGCCATCAAACTCACTTTCTCTCAATGTTTTTAAAGGCCATCCTCCAAAAGAAAATTGGCCACCTCTTCCCTTCAATACCAAGAAGTACCATAATTGGTGTTATACACCATTATTCATCTTTTTCCACCAGGAATACAATAGTTACCAAATGAAGGGGCCATACTTCAAACTCAAAGATACCTTTACAGCCCTTATTTCATAATATTATCAGGAGGATTAATCCAGGCTGAAACTCAAAGTTTTTCTTCAATAACAAACTCCTCAATAATTAGGTATTGGTTTTTCTCAAGTATCAAGTATTCCCCCAAGGGAATACTTTCAAGTTACATTTCAAGGGATTTTCAAAAGGCAGTTCCAAATAATTTCTCATTTAAGATGTGTTTATGAGAATTTTAATAATATTACTATTCATCAACAGTACTATGACTGTTATTATGAAATATAATAAAATGAATTTATTATAACCACAATCAAATAATTAAGTTGTTGATTACTTCTTTTACTTGTTATACACTACTAGTGATTATAAAAGTAAGAAGTAATTGTCTACAAGAATCAATTACAATAACTATTTAATAATAAAAGTTTTTTATTTAAAATTATAAAATTATTTTAATATTGTGGAGCGCCTTTTAGTGTGGGATTGGATAAGGCAGTCCTTGAGGGGGATATCACAGGTAAACAGTTTTGAATTGCTGAAATAATCCTGTAACCAAGGGTGCTAATGGTGTTTTAGCTGCCCCTCTGAATATACTAAACAATCTCCCTACAGTGCTCACAAATCAATATTTAAGATTGTGGCTTTACAACTAGAGAAGACTTTTTAGCAGTCTCTATCAGACCTATTCAATAATCAGATAGGTAACTTATAAGTTAAAACAGTATAAAATATAATTTTCAAATAATAATATAAGATTATTTTAAGGGTAAAACCTTAATAGTATAAGAGGTTGATTTAATATAATAGTAATAATATATATTTTAAGGGGTAAGTTTAATTTTATGTTATATATATTATAATACTTAATGGTTTGAGAGGGTAATTGTTAATATAATATAATAATAAGACCTTTAATAATTTATTGGTAAGATTTTGTTAAATATAGAGGGATGTTTGTTAGCTATCTAAATGATGTAATATAATATAAGGGTAGGTTTTTTATATATAATAATATATAGTTGTAAGGTTGGTTTTTTAATATGAAGATATAATAAGACTATTTTTCTCTTTAAAATGTAAAGGTTATAGTGATAAACTCAATATTATGAGTATTATTGATAGTATTATGATTATAAGACTAATAATTTAAACATAGGGTGTATTAATAATATTAAGTAGACCTTCTGTTAACTACTATTAATTATAAATCACTATGAGTTAAACTTATAAGTCTATAATACTTTAATAAAATAACTAGATTAACCTACTAGTAAGGGATAAATAGTTATTCTCCTTCTTGGTATATAACTGGATTCATGGGGAAAAGAGGAAAAAATGAGGGAGAGAGGACCTTTATTTATATTCTTTGGGCTCTCCATAGAGGCACTCAAAAACAAAGGACTTAGAATTTTTCCACTTCTTTTGGCTGGGATAATTTCTTTATAGTGGTGAGATACCATTTGTTTGGTTTTTTGCACCAATTTATGTATGATTATGTAATCTGAGATGTTTTTGCTGGTGAAGAATTTTGAGATGGTGTCATTTCTTCCAGGTATTGCACCATTTGTTTGGTTTGTTGCACAATTTTTGGTGGTATGAGATGATTTTGTACAGTTATTGCACCATAAGTCTGTGCATTGTTTGAACTGTAGGTGGAGAATGCTGTGTATTGTGGGGATTCTATTTGTCCTGTATGAGTTTCTTCTTTTCTTTATCTAACTTAATTCTGCTTTTAATTTATATTTACTGGATTATCAGGTGGCTGTGCTTGTGTTTCCACAGATATGCTGTGTAATTTAAGGTTTTTGATGGATTTTCCTTGCATAAATTGATTGCTTTCTCTTTCTTTCTGTCTTGTGACTGTTGATTAATACAGTTTTAATTTATTCCTTATTGAACTGTCCTCAGTTTAATAACTGCATTGCTGATTAATCCAAAGGTTGAGCAGAGATGGGGTAACTTGAGTGTCACACTACCCCTTTCACTGGTAACTTTAACATTCTTGCTAGTTTGTCTTTTTCTTTTCCTTATTTTATTGTTATTCTTGTAATCAAATGGTCTATTCTTCCAGTATTTGATTGTGGGATTATACATTTTGATGAATTTAAATCCATTCTATTGCTGAATTCCTCTATTATAGTTGATTAATTATTGATTCTTCTTTGTTATTTCTTCAATTGATAGCCTTATAAATGAAATTTCACTTGAAACTGGGCCATTAAGGTATGGAATACCACATCCCCCTCTCCATTTAATGCTGTCCCCAGCATTCCAGTTTCAAGAGGAATACTCTGCATTCATTCATCAAAACTTCATTTATTTAAATCTCTATTCTAATAACTTCACTTGATGCTTTCTGTTTGTAGCTCTTTATATTGATTCTGAATCTCCATAGCTTCTTACTTTGTGTTGTCTTCTTGGCTTTGTCTTGAAATATAACTATTTTTTGATCATTTTCATCTTGATATGGTTTATTGTGTTTTATTGGTTGATCTTCATGTTTCATTTTATTTATTTATTTATTTATTTGTTAAAGAGGATTTTGATAATAAAAGAAAATTATTTTCTTTCTCTTCTTTTCTTTATTTTTAATGAATAATATTGCAGTTTAAGGTCATACTCAGGACCATTGCTTGAGTTATTTGGGGTGATACTTGATAAAAAATAATAATAAATAATTTCTTCATACAGCTTAAGGTTTTATCAAGTACCTCTTCTTGAAGTAATTTAAGGTCTTATCTAGGACCTCTCTTGTTTTTATTTTGTTTTTCTGATTGGGTTGTTCTTTCTTCTTGGTTTTGTTTTTGCTGAAATTAACCTTAAATGGTAGGGCCATCCCCTCTCCATTTAATAATTGTACCATCATTTCTATTTTTTTATAATAATGACTTTAATTTAATATTAATTTATAATATTTTTTTTATAGTCATGTATTAAAGAAACAATAATATAGTAATAGTCAAATAATAATAAATAATAATAAATAATAATAAATAATAATAAATAATAATAAATAATAATAAATAATAATAAATAATAATAAATAATAATAAATAATAATAAATAATAATAAATAATAATAAATAATAATAAATAATAATAAATAATAATAAATAATAATAAATAATAATAAATAATAATAAATAATAATAAATAATAATAAATAATAATAAATAATAATAAATAATAATAAATAATAATAAATAATAATAAATAATAATAAATAATAATAAATAATAATAAATAATAATAAATAATAATAAATAATAATAAATAATAATAAATAATAATAAATAATAATAAATAATAATAAATAATAATAAATAATAATAAATAATAATAAATAATAATAAATAATAATAAATAATAATAAATAATAATAAATAATAATAAATAATAATAAATAATAATAAATAATAATAAATAATAATAAATAATAATAAATAATAATAAATAATAATAAATAATAATAAATAATAATAAATAATCATAATATTATAATTAAGTAATAAGAGATACTAATAAAATGATATCAAGTAAATATAAATGTTAAAACAAGGATAATAATAAGGTATATTATGAAATTACTTCTGAGAATAAACTACTTTAAGGTCATAGCAGACCTCTTGTATCACTTTTTATTTTTTATTTTTTGGTATATTAATTATGGTTAATGGTGGGTGGCTTTTTATATGGTTATTGTTATTAATGGTTGACACCCCCCTCTCCATTTAATAATTGAAACCTACTTTTTTTTTTTTTTTTCTTTATTCTATTTTATTTTTATAATAATAAGTTTAATTTAATATAAATAATAATTATAAGTTTAATTTGGTTTAAATAATAATTATGAATTTGAATTTTTGTTTAAATAATAATAATATATTTAATTTACTATAAATAATAATAATAAACTTTAATATAATATAAATGATAATAATAAATCTAATATAATATAAATAATAATTTTTTTTTTTTTTATATTTTTTTTTATTTTTTGAAGTGGCTGGGTGTGGATACTCCAAAATAAACCAGCTCTACTTCTTATCTCCACTTGCCGCCGTTTTCTTTTTCTTCTCTACTCTTAACTTTATTATATTTATTTATTTATTATTATTACTTTTTTATATATTTTATTTTATTTCATTTTGTGTTTATATATATATATATATATATATTGATTATTTATTATTTCTATTCTTCTTTTAATTTCAATTAAGCCTCTCGTTGAGTTTCTTTACGCCTCCATCTTCTTGTTTATTTGTTGCTTAAATTCCTTTTGACACCACCTCTACCGCGATCTACTGTTGCTTTCCACATCAACCCTTATCGTTATATTATTCCGATAATGATTCCTTCCGGTTAGTCACTACTCTCTCTTCTTTTTTTTATCTCCATTTATGGCATAAACTATGGCTAATATTTGTCCTTGTTTTGTTTTTTTATTGTTTACCCCAAAGGACCAATCAAACTGCACGATTGCAGTGAGTAGCCTTGGGGTTTGATAGGGGTATGATGATTGTATAGGTTTTTTTTTAGTTAAGTATCAATGATCTTCCTTTTTCTATTTTCTTTTCTCTTTTTTTTTTTTTTTTAAAAAAAAAAAAACTAATAATAAGAAAAATGTTGTCCTTTTCTCTTTCTGTATATATCAACAAAAACGGCCACAAAGTCATTGCCGTCCTCTACGGTGGTTATCGCTACACAATCCATTGTATCCAAAACAGCAATCCAAACTTGAACTCGCCTGACCTCTCTCCACCAACCACAATTACACTGTCCACTGGCTTGACTCTTGCCTGGCCTCAATCCCATAATCCCTTACCAACAACCAACGGTCATCCCTCCCCTCCGGCTTTAGTCAGCAATCTCGCCTCACAATCTGCTGCGACTATTGCTTGTCATTCTACTTCTGACAGCACATCCATTTCGGCTAAGACCTCCTCCAATCCTAGTTCCGAATTGCGCCAACTTTGTGATGTATTCAACCACCTATTTCATCGCTACTGCCGCGACTTTTACAATTATGTTCAGAACCATCCCGATAATGCGGGCGATTATGGGTCCTTATCCGGTCTTCGAGCTTCCTTGCGAGCCTTAGTAGAGGTTTTAAATGATTTGGCCGAGTGAGTTTTGTTTATCTAATTGTTTATACTTTTTTTTTTATATTATTTTTTTTATTATTTACTTATCAACCTGGTTTTATATACTCAATAGTAACTTCAATGAGGAGTAACACATCTCAACCCCTGAACTAAACGTTTTTTTTTTATATATTGGAAATAGTAAATGAAAAAAATGAAATAAAAAAGCAAATAAGAACCACCCAAAACTTAGGGTGTTATGGATCTATTTTCAGTCTCTGTGCACGACATATGGTAAAGAGTTAAAATAAAATAAATAAATAATAAAAAAAACTATTTGAACATTTTCTTTTTTTTTTTTTTTTTTTGTAATAAATTTAAAATATTGGAATTTCTTTGCTTTACGAAATGATTATGATATAAGTTGTTAAAGTAAATGTATCAATGAATTAAGTCCCCTTGATTCATTATTATGTTTTTCTCTTTTTTTTTTAAGTATTGGTTTAGTTAAATTAAGAATTAATTTAACCAAATAACCTAAGATTAAATTAATTAAAATTATTGAAATGAAATTAAAGTTTTAATTAATCTTTTGAAAACAAATCAATATAAGGTTGATTTAATTTATGTGTTATTATTATTACTTTAATTGAATTTAGAGTGGGTTTAAGATTTAATAAACCAACTAATATGAGGTCAAATTAAGTAATATTTTTGTTTATTTTTTTTTTGTTTTTAAATTAAATTAATGTTCAATTAATTTGAATTGAGTTTTTTTTGTTTTAGTTGAGTGAATTTATTAATTAATTTAACCAAACAATATGGGATTAAATTAATTAATTAATTAATTTTTTTTTTGTGTTAAAATTAAAATTGAAGTTTAATTTAATCATGCAAATCAATCAATATAAGGTGGATTTAATTTTATGCAGTTTATTCTTTGGGAATTAAATTTGAGATGGGGTTAAACTTTAATTTGACCAAATAATATAAAATCAAATCAATTAAGATTCTGATTTTATAAGCTAAAGATTAATTTGTTTGGTTAACCCAATCAATATATTATTGATTTAGTCTATGCAATTTATTTATTTATCTTTATATTGAATTCTAAATGGGGTTAAATGGTTGATAAGATATTTATTTTGAGTTTTGCATAGCCTCCAATATATGAAAGATTTGAGGGCTAAACTGTGGGTAGAAGAAGATTTTCCATCTTTAATATAAAAGGAGGTCTTTTTCTCCCTTATCCCCAGAAAAAATAAATCCTTGTGTCTCTTATAATTAAATATATTAAATACCCAGAGTAATTTAATAAAAAATAAAAAAATTAATTGTATGAAGAAACATTTTTATTTGGGTTTAACCTGGCCAGTTATCCCTTTTATTATGTCTTCTTTCTTTTATTATTATGATATAATTATTATCCAGAGAAATATAAACCAATAAGATTTCATGAGATACTTTATTGATTTATTTTCTGGATGATTTTAATCTTTTTGATGCTTTTTTTTTATAACCTGTTATTGTTATTTATTCTTGCTTTAATATCTTGATTATTTTAAAAACTGGTCTTGTAAGCAGAGGGGTGACTAGTAATTTGTAAAAAAATGAACCAATAATAAAAAAAATATAATTTGAATAAAAAGAATAACCATAAACAAAACTGGTCACCCCTCTTGCTATGTGTATTGTGAGGCTGTGTATTTTGTTTGGCCATATTTGTATATTCCTTCAATTTCGTATTCTATTATTTGACTTCTTTAAATCTTGCAGTTAAACATTCTTGAGTTATTTCTTTGATCCTTCACCTTGGCTTTAATTCTTTAATGGGTTGATATTGCATATTTATGAAGATAAATTTATAGAATAAAATGGAAATTCCCCAGAATTTCATCCCAAAAACTTAAATGATAAAGGATGGATTTAAGAAATAGACACCCACCCTAATTTTTTAGTTAAGTTATTTTTTTATACTAATACATGAGATAACATGGAATAATGATACTGATACACTTGACACTTTTTTTTTATTTTTATTTTTTTTGGTATTTGATTTATTTATTTTTTTTATATTTTTTATATATTTTTTATGGATATTTGATACTAGAATAAGACTAAAATTTATGAAATAATAAAGAAAAATGTTTAATTATAATAAAAAGTCATTGATAATATGAAAATTTATTGTCAAGACCTTTTTTGAATTTGGCCTTCTTAGCTGTAAGCTCATTTCCTCTTCCTTCATTGAGATATTGATCTTGAAACTCTTCATTATTATCAAAGTGATCCTGGATAAGCTTTCCATTTCTATCATTATTTTCTGTCCAATCCTCTTTTTTTGCTGAGGTCTTATATTGCCTTGCCAAATGGGCTTTCAAACTTGGGCATATCTTTTTATTCTGAGTAATCCAAAAATACTCCTTTTCTTCCTTAGTCTTCTTCTTACTTAAACTACTTTTATCTTTGATTTTATTTGATTCATTCTTCTCTGGGGCACTCATATCTTCCAGCCACTTGACATGTTGGTTTGAACATTCAAAGTTGTCCCTAGAATTATTATTATTTTGTTCAACAAGGTTGGAATTTCTAAGAGGTTGCCAATTTGTATAACCTTCCCAAGGGAATTCTTCTTCAGTAAGTATAAATTTCTGTTCATCTTCAGCTTCTTCTTGTATTTCAATTTGACTGAATAATCCTGCTTCATTCTCATATTCTGATTCAGAAAGATGTTTTTCTAAGATAATTGGTGAGTGTATTGTATTTTTTATGTATTCATTTCTGGCCTGGTTTCTGACAGGCTGAAGTTTTTTGAATCTTGAATTAATTTTGTTCCTAATATAAAAATTATTTTGAGCTTCCCCAGAGGATTTGTCTTCAGGGGGTAAGGCTTTTTGTTGATTTAATTCCTGTTGTATTTCAATTTGTGACAGTGAATTAATTGGATTTTCATATGTTGACTCATCAATGTTAACTGCATTGATATTCTGAACTGTACTGAAACTGCATTCCATATCTTTTCTTGTTGATGTATAACAAGGGAATTCCATTTTTAAAGGTTCTTCTTCTATCCAAAAAGGTATATCTTTCACTTAATTTTGTTTATTTCCCCTTATAGGGCTTTCAATTACTCTTTTTAGGTCTAATTCTTCTCTAATAAGTCTTGGATCAATATTTTCCATATTAGAGTATACTTTATTTTCTCCATTAATTCCTTCCATCAGAATTCTAGGATCAATGTTTTCAAAATTTGAGGGAAAAGAAGGTTGTGACTTCTCAAAATTATTACATTGCTTTTTGTGGGTAGCTCCTGTCATAGGTACTTGATTGAATTTGAGTGATGGATCAATTAACTCTTGTGGAAGAACTGATTCACTTTGATGAAAATTAGGTTTCTTATCAATCTTACTTGATCCTTCATTAGATGCTGAGCTTTCTTGATGATAAGTATTTTTATTATGGTGTGAGTTTCTCATAGTATCTTTCAAAATTTCATTTACACTTTCAGATTCTTCAGATTTTGGAATTATATCAATATTTTCCTCCTGAACTATAAGGTGGTTTTGACTAACAATGTCCTTCTTTTTGGAAATCTTATATTTCAGGGAAACTTCTTTTAATGATTTGAGTGCTGATTTATCAATTTGAGAACTTAAACCTTTAGATTCTGTGGTGACACTAACTATTGTTACCACTGGCTTGATACTTGATTTCCAATTATTCTTAAATATTCCCTTTGAAAGGGACTTCAAAGTTTGAATAGGTGAGATAAGCTTTGTTAATGTTTTTCTTTTGATATCTTCAGTATTCTTGGAGTTATAACTTTTGATGGCTTGAGATATTTGGCTACAAGTATTCCCATTTTCTCTTCTTGAAGTTAAAATTCCTGTAACATTTCTTTCTTTAAGATTTTAATTGAAATCTTCTGTATTAATTTGAGCTAATTCTTCATGAATTTTCACTTTGCCTTTGGAATCCTTCACTTCTTCACTATCAAGTACTTGATGAGAATTTTCCTCAAAATTTTCTTGTTTTTCAGAGCTTAATTCATTCTCTTTTGGTAATCCTTGCCAATATTCCAATTTAGAAACTGCACATGTTTCCATTCCTGCTGGTGGCTCTTCTCTCCATCCTACTTTCTGTGGTGAACAAATTGGTAAGCAAAGTCTTCTTCCATCTGGCTCTATGTAACTGAATATCTTTCCTTTTTGTTGAGAAAAGTCTAGTCTTATGTTATTATCTGCAAGGAAAGGCCTTCCCAATACTGTGTGAACTGCTCCTCTTGCTACAAAAAGATGTATACTTCTTTCTTCCCCAGTGACTAAAGTGATTGGAGTGAATTCTGCTAATCCAGCTATTGAGGTACAATGCCCACCAATTCCCCTTAAATTCATGTTGAGGCATCTTGTGGTAAGTCCTGCTTTGATTGCTGAATCTTCTGGTATTATATTCAATTCTGATCCTGTATCAACTAATGCCATTATTTCATGTCCTTCTTCTCCCAAATATACTTGCATAAATCCCAATTGACAGGCATAATGTAACTTTGGTTGTTCACAATTACCCAGATGATGATTTATGAGCTTGTTTTGAATTTCATTTGTATCAATTGAGTTAATAGAGTTCTTCTCTTCTTCTGAAAGATTCTTTAATTGATTAAAAAACTTTGGTGACATGACTAAAATTTGCTCCAAGGTAAGATTTATTTTCTGATCCAATACCTTTTTGATAATTTGTGCCATAATCTCTTGAATATCTAATTTCTCCTCTTTTGTGATTTTCCTTTCATTGACTTTCTTCATTGGTTCTTGAGTATTTTCAGTTTGATCACTTTTAGGTTCCTGTGGAAGTATTTCCTTTTCATTTTTCACCAATTGAGGCTTCTTATATTTAGTTGGAATAATTTTTTTCTCTTCTTCTTTTTGCTCATCTTCAATATAAGCTCCAGGTATATTTGGTCTTTTGTTTAATGGTGTTTTCACTTTTGAATGTGATCTTAAAGAATCTTGATTGGTATTTTCTACTCTTGAGTTTCTTTCTTTGGTATTTCTTAATCCATAATTATTTGAAAGTGGCTCATTGGCTGATGAAATAGTTGGTGGTTGCCAGCTTCCCCAGTTTTCAACTTTAGCTATAGCAGTTGCACTATCATCTTTCTTTAATTGTATTATGTTCATTGGACTAGGTTTGGGTAGTGCTTCTTTAGCTTCATCTTCTTTCATTTTCTTTGTGAGTTCTTCTAGGTCTTTTGCAAAGTCTTCAACTAACTTCTTTGGAGCTATTTTACCATCAGTTGGAACTCTTTGCCAATTGGGAAATAAAAATCCACCTCCTTGTCTGCTGACCCATTTCTTATTTTGATCTTCAAAGAGGTAGTTGCATCTATTAACTGAATTTCCCTCCTCCAAACAATAATAGCATTTGAGATATGGTTTTGGTATGTTTTGTGCTGGTTTATAAGGAATATGCCTTTGTGAAAAGGGTGGTAAGCTATCTTTTGGGTACCTTGCTTGATTTTCCTGCTTGAATACCCGTCCTGTTTTATTTTGAGGTAGTACTGCTTCTGTCAATTCCTTAATTTGCTTAATGAAGTCCTTTATTTCTTTCTTTTCGTCTTGATCCTGACTCCTGGGTCTTTGTTGTTCTTTAATTTTATTATTAAGCTCCTTCAGTTGATTTAAGGCATTTCCCATGGTATCATCTTCAAATTGAACTTTCTTTGCTAGTGTCTTATCTATATGTGGCAGATTTAATTCATAATGGGAGGTTATGTCTCCAGCTCTGTCCCTTGATATAATCACAGCTTCTAGCTCTTGCTCTATATAGCTCTTCAATACTTTCATTTCTGGTACAATATATCCACCATCCCTTGCTTGGATCATGACCTTATCTCTTCTCATCTCCTTAATTATGGAAGTCCTAATTTCTGGTGAAAGGCTTGCATAGAGTTCTTCATTATGCTCAAATTCTCTTCTAATATATCCATATTTATAAAGATAATTTGTGATCTTTTCATATTCTCCAATAAATCTCTTGTATTCCGCTAAGTTTCTAATTCCTCCTGCTCTTTTGGTATTATTGAAAAGCTTCTCCAAAGATTCTGATCTATATCTTCTGTCTGGCTCTACTCTTCCCCATTCTGTAGTAAGTTCTTCTTTGAGTTTTGTCCAGTTCTTCTCTTCACAACCTTGCATTGCTTCAATTTTCTCCTTAACTTCTTCAGATGCTGACATAAAAATAACTTGTCTTGCTATATCTTCTCCACTAGCTCCTTCAATTTCAGCTGCTGCTTCCACTCTCTTGATAAATTTTTCTACTTCATTACCATCAAAAACAAGATTATAATCTTTAGCTCTTACCTTAACAATAGGAGATGTTACCTTAGGAATTTCCTTTTGTAATGGACTTGAATGGTTTGGTGTAGTTAAAAATACTTTCTTTGGGATACTCTCTGATCTTTGTTCTGTTCTGGGTGTGGATGTTGCTCTAGGACCAGGTGTAGGTGATATTGGTGAGTCTTCAGGCCTAACATGCCTTGGTAATGTGGGTTCACTTGGACTAGCTCCAGGTGTGTAAGATGTTTGTTCCCTTCTTTTTCCTTTCTTTTTACTTTGTGTTAATAATAAATCTTGCATTTGCTTCATAAGACTTTGGATCTGTACTGTTTGATCTTCCTCTTCACTTTCTTCTGCATACTGTCCTTCTACAGTATCTTCAGGTAATGGTGGTAAGTCAGATGTTGATTGTTGATTCATTTCTACTTGATAAACTGATCCTTTAAATTCTTTGTTACTTCTCTTGTTTTTCCTTGCTTCTTGAATTAACTTGAAGAAAAATCTCCTTAATTCTTCCTTTTCCTTCTGTTCTGTTCTTGGTGTTGCAATGAGTAAATCAATATCCTTGGGTGTTTGATTTTCTGGTGTTCCTTTTTTAACTGGATAATAAAAATGGTATGATTTATTTGAGGATTGTGATGGTGATGATGATTTGGAATGGGATTTGTTTCCAGATTCCAGATTGTATGAGAGTGTTAATTGTTAATTCTTGATAATTATAATTATTTTTGTGAGTTATTTTGATTTGATTATCTTCTTTCTTGATTATTGACTGATTATTTAATGTTGAAGTTGAAATAGCCACTGTTGGGACACCAGATGTGGAACTCCTTTTAGTGTGGGATTGGATAAGGCAGTCCTTGAGGGGGAAATCACAGGTAAAAAGTTTTAAATTGCTGAAATAATCCTGTAACCAAGGGTGCTAATGGTGTTTTAGCTGCCCCTCTGAATATACTAAACAATCTCCCTACAGAGCTCACAAATCAATATTTAAGATTGTGGCCTTACAACTAGAGAAGACTTTTTAGCAGTCTCTATCAGACCTATTCAATAATCAGATAAGTAACTTATAAGTTAAAACAGTATAAAATATAATTTTCAAATAATAATATAAGATTATTTTAAGGGTAAAACCTTAATAGTATAAGAGGTTGATTTAATATAATAGTAATAATATATATTTTCAGGGGTAAGTTCAATTTGATGTTATATATATTATAATACTTAATGGTTTGAGAGGGTAATTTTTAATATAATATAATAATAAGACCTTTAATAATTTATTGGTAAGATTTTGTTAAATATAGAGGGATGTTTGTTAGCTATCTAAATGATGTAATATAATATAAGGGTAGGTTTTTTATATATAATAATATATAGTTGTAAGGTTGGTTTTTTAATATGAAGATATAATAAGACTATTTTTCTCTTTAAAATGTAAAGGTTATAGTGATAAACTCAATATTATGAGTATTATTGATAGTATTATGATTATAAGACTAATAATTTAAACATAGGGTGGATTAATAATATTAAGTAGACCTTCTGTTAACTACTATTAATTATAAATCACTATGAATTAAACTTATAAGTCTATAATACTTTAATAAAATAACTAGATTAACCTACTAGTAAGGGATGAATAGTAATTCTCCTTCTTGGTGTAGAACTAATGAGATTCATGGGGAAAAGAGGAAAAAATGAGGGAGAGAGGACCTTTATTTATATTCTTTGGGTTCTCCATAGAGGCACTCAAAAACAAGGGACTTAGAATTTTTCCACTTCTTTTGGCTGGGATAATTTCTTTATAGTGGTGGGATACCATTTGTTTGGTTTTTTGCACCAATTTATGTATGATTATGTAATCTGAGATGTTTTTGCTGGTGAAGAATTTTGAGATGGTGTCATTTCTTCCAGGTATTGCACCATTTGTTTGGTTTGTTGCACAATTTTTGGTGGTATTAGATGATTTTGTACAGTTATTGCACCATAAGTCTGTGCATTGTTTGAACTGTAGGTGGAGAATGCTGTGTATTGTGGGGATTCTATTTGTCCTGTATGAGTTTCTTCTTTTCTTTATCTAACTTAATTCTGCTTTTAATCTATATTTACTGGCTTATCAGGTGGCTGTGCTTGTGTTTCCACAGATATGCTGTGTAATTTAAGGTTTTTGATGGATTTTCCTTGCATAAATTGATTGCTTTCTCTTTCTTTCTGTCTTGTGACTGTTGATTAATACAGTTTTAATTTATTCCTTATTGAACTGTCCTCAGTTTAATAACTGCATTGCTGATTAATCCAAAGGTTGAGCAGAGCTGGGGTAACTTGAGTGTCACACTACCCCTTTCACTGGTAACTTTAACATTCTTGCTAGTTTGTCTTTTTCTTTTCCTTATTTTATTGTTATTCTTGTAATCAAATGGTCTATTTTTTCAGGATTTGATTATGGGATTATACATTTTGATGAATTCAAATACATTCTATTGCTAAATTCCTCTATTATAGTTGATTAATTATTGATTCTTCTTTGTTATTTCTTCAATTGATAGCCTTATAAATGAAATTTCACTTGAAACTGGGCCATTAAGGTATGGAATACCACAATATATAATTATCTTTTGCGAGAATAATTATAAATATTATTCTTGAAGAAAAATAATACTAGATAGAAACTTCAAGAATCAATTAAAACCACTCACTAATACTCCAATAAAACCTTGAAAAGAATTTGTAGAGGGATTTGATGGATAAATTATGGATTCAAAGGATCAAAAGTGATTTATAAAAGTATTACAACAAATTATAGTTTATTTATATGATTTCCCGTCCTTCTGATTTATTCTGAAATACTAAAACATTTAAAAAAAGGATTTAACTAGTACTTATGTGTTGGTAATAAAGGTATAATTGGATAATAAGATGATTTGTAAAAAAACAGCAAGAGGAGGCGTCTTTTAAGTCAGCAACAGCTCACAGAGGCATTACATGAAGTAAATTGAAATACCAGTGAGTGGGAAAGAAATTATCCTCTTTAAATTATTGATTGCATCATCTGTTGTCATGTAAGATTATCATATATACTTAATTGACACTTTTACTTGACTACCAACCTATTTATGGTTAGTAATAAAATGTGTAAAGCTTTAAATATTGTTTTATTTGAAATTAAACATTCATTTATAAAATTTAAGAATTTTGTTGGAAATTTCATCACAGGTTGTATTTTCTGTGAATTTTTTAAGATTCAGTATTTCAAATGTACTCATCAAAAATGGACTGTAAGTAAACATTTTCATTTCTTATGAAATAATCATTATTTTTTGTTTCTTTGTGGATCACACAATTCTCCATTTTTTCCTGGGAGTTTCTGGAAGATTCATTAATAATTGTATTTTTAATGAATTTTTGAAGGTTTTACCTCTTTTCTATGTAGAATTGCAAATGGCACAGTATAGCTGGTTGCTATGAGGTAAATCAATGTATACTAGCTCAAAAAGGGTTTTAATGACTCTTTTAAGGTTTATTCATGTAAAATAATTAAGAATTGACATGTTTACAGGAGTCTAAGTTGCTCTTTACCTCCTTGTCACATCAAAATAGCAGCTTATTTGCAATTTTCTTATGATTTAGTGAGATTTTAACTTGGTGACCAAGTTCCCAAAAGGTTTTAGTATACCAATGGGGCCATTATCAGCCATGGCTCCAAGCTTTATATATATCCACGTCTCAGAGGCCTCAGTATTTGGGTGCCCTGGCTCTCTTTGATGTATTTTGTCCCCCTTAGCTATTTCCACATCAAAAATAGTAATTCAGGCTTCAAGACTGATATCCATTATGGATGTACCAAGCCTTTATTGAGGAATACTGTGATTTTAACTTGCAAAAACATGCATAACACTAATCTTAGTGTATATGTAACATGTGATTTTGCACATTCCCATTATTTTTGCATGAAATTGAAAAAAACAAAAATTTTCACAATTCTTTTATGTGGTATTGATGATATGGTCTTGAAGTACTTTACATATCAACACCTCATAGAGTGAATTTCAGCTTATTCACTCTATGGAGCTACCCTAGGTTCATTTTTGTGCAGAATCCAAACATGGCCTTTAATCCATGAATTTACTTACTCACAAAAAAGTTATTAATCTTCTCTTTAAAAAAATAATGAATTTTGGATATATGCATGACTTATGGGTTGTGCATAGTTTCAAATTTATTTCAATATTAATTGTGGCCTATTTGGGTATGTAAAATATACCTCAAGGCTCACATGTCAAGTGTCAATTTTTAATCAACCCAACTTGGAAGCCACACTCATTCCATACATTCTCTTGTTATAGAGGCCTGTATTTTCACCACAGACCCCCGGAAAATCATTCAACCCAGTTCATTTCCCAATTTGGCCAGGGGTACATTTCCTCAAGTAGTCAATACAGACCAATTTTCAGCCTGAAGGAGTAAAGCTCTCAAATTTCTATATATACCAGCCTCTCTTTCAACCCTGAGTAGCTTTCCCCCAGCTCATTAATCTACCAGTATTTTATTTCATATTGATAGTAAATACTGATATTATAAGTCAGTCATTTGCACCTCTTTTCTTGCCTGTCAGTGGACATTGGTGGTCATATCCTTTAATAATTCCATTTTTCTTTCTGGCATGTTGAAAAATCAATAAAGGGCCTAATTGGTTGGCTCTTTGGCCATTGGCTTTTATTTTAATTTTTATGTCTTTGTACTTGCATTTTCCTTGTTAAATAAATAGATTCATTTCCTTATGTCTTTAGTTATTTGAAGTCTTCCAAGTAAGATTTCTGATTACTGAGTTCCAGGACACTCTTGTTTTTCCTAAGAGCACCTGTGACAATTATATTTTTTTAGTATAGTTGCAAGGCAAGGCAAGCTCTCTGACTATGACATCCACTTAAGTAGTGATGTAAAGGTTATCTGCAACAACAAATGTAAAAAACCTTATTCTGATAAATCCTCAAACAAGCTCACTAGGCACTCAAGCCAAACTTTCTTTATTGTAAAAGATATACCATACAACAAGATTATCACTGTGTTTTGGGTGATAACCACTGTAATAATTTTGAATCTCTTTTTAAGGGGCCTTAGATTTATATAACACAGTTATTTTACATTCCTTCTCTTAAGGTAAGGTATCAACAGCTGATAAGACCACAATGAAGATGTGGTTCCAAATATTCTGTGCCACATCTATTTTCAAAAGATGTGTAGAGTTGTTGTTTTGAAAAATAATATAATTGGCTTGGTAATTTCAACAGTGCAGATAAAAATGAGACCCATCCCTGTATATTCTTTACTTTTTCTCCTCTCACAATCTACTTATTTACCTATCCTTTTTCACAAAACCTCTTTCCCCCTATATGTGAAGACACCTAAAAGTATAATGTGGTTTCTAGTTAATTGTGAAAATAACTGAAGGAAATATTCAAAATACTTGATTTTAAACTCAAGCTTGCATCAACTCACCCACTTCTGAAAAAATGTCTTCTAAGTCTATCAAATCAAACACATAATCATTTTTTCTTTGCAGATATAAGTATTGTTTTTCCTTCCCAAGGTTTTGGCTGGATCACACAACTGAAAGCTAATGGTTCAGATTTAACACAATGGACCAAAAAATTGAACTCATTTATGCATTTTTATCTAATTTATCTTATATTCTTTCACTTTGTAATATTATACCTTTAAGATGATGTTGGATTATGCATTCAACAATATCTCCTCTTTTAGTTCCAACATAATATGATATACATGAAGATCAAGAACAAGAATTACCAGTAATGAGGTTAATTTTGATGGTTTCCTGGATGATTACAAGTAATATAATCTTAGAAAAGGGATTATTTGAATATACAGAAAGAACGATATCAAATATATTTACTGTAAAGTCACCCAACAGAGATATCTTTCCACATATCTAATTAGATTGTTACTTTTCCTATTTGAGTTTCAGAAAAAACCTTTTTTACACAATATTTTGGATGTGTTTCTGATTTAAAATATCTAATTTTAAATAATTTGAGACATAAAGCCAAGTATAAAATATCCTCAATTAAAATATGGCTTTTCAGATATTTTTAGATGGGTGTTGGTCAACATACATAAGCCCTTATGTGTTTTCACCAAGCTATGGCCAAAACATGTAAGTGGCCTATTCCTTTAAAAAAATTCCTCAGGCTTAGTGTTGAGCATTTTGTTAATTTTTTTCCCATATTTTTTCCAAAAATGGGATATGAATATCCCAAAAAAATTTTTAAATTCTTTTCCAAAATTCCTCAATTTGGCCAATTTGGCAAAATTCCCTATTTTTTTAAAAAAAATCATTAAAAATGTTCCCATTTGTAAATTTCCATAATTTCTTTTTTGAAATAAATGGAAGATATTTGAGAATAAAAACCCAAAAACCCAAAACTTTGGTATTCTTATTTGGGTGGGACAATTGTAGGCCCAAAAAGTGCTTTTTTTTATGTTTTTTTGTTCATGTTTGTAAGTGAATTTAAAATGTGATTTATGACATAAATGAAATTAAAAATGTAATTTATGGCATTGGTGGAAGTTAAAGTGCCATTTATGGCATTAAAAGTGCCATAGATGGCATCAAAAATGACATAATAATGACATAAATGGCATACACAGTGCCATAAATGGCATTAAAAGTTCCATAACACTGCCATAAATGGCATTAACAGTGACATCTATACCATTTATGGAATTATTTTCAGTGCCATAAATTGTATCAACAACAGCATGAAAATGAGATTTATGGCATTAACAACAGCAGAAAAATGCCATTTATGGCATCAACAATGACATGGCAATGCCATAAATGGTATGAATGGTGCCATATATGGTAACAGTAGAATAACAATGCCATTTATAGAATTAAAAGTGCCATTTATGGCATCAAAAATTCCATAAATGAGACCAACAATGGCATAAAACTTCCGTAAATGGGGTTTTACCCAATACAGGTTCCTTTCAGCTACATTTCAATTCAAAAACACATAATAGATCATGTGTTTTTACCAGATTGCTTACATGGGTTTACCAACACCCTTTTAGATAATAGATACCATGGCAAAATCAAATCTTTGGCATTCCAGGGAGTTTTTGGAGGAGTATTTTAGTTATTTGAAATTCTCTTCTCTTCAGGGTGTTCTTTTGAAATTCTTTGTATTTGTCTCTATCATTCCTTTTTTTTATCCTAAATTTAATTTTAATTCTATCATAAAATTGAATATGAAAAAGGAAAAATTCACAAATACTGTTTAAAGCCTGATATATAGCTCATAATTAAATTTGAACATAAATCATAAGGAAAATTGATTCAAAAAGGTATTGAAACAGGTTCTTTGATAGGGGTGGGTAGACATGTTTGCCAGGTGACTGTGCTGTAAAAAAATGAATTTTACAGAAAACTAATTTATTCAATGGATTGTAAATACGACTTTTGGGGGTTAGATCTGTAAAATTACCGTAAAAATCTGCCTTTTTAAATGTAAAAAATCACACGCTGTTGAGCGTGTAATATTCAAAGTCAAGTTTTGCATTTGGGACTCTGAGAGTTGTCACACTCCTACCACATTATATGACATTGCCCCTGATTGCGCAACAGGTCTTGAATTTGCCATAATTCCATAATAAAATATCCTCTATTGTAATTATGGTATTAGAGAGGTCCCACTACCATTAATGCATAATGTGATTATGTAGTATTGTGAAAGGCTGAAGGATATCATTTTTCCGAAACGGATCCATGATAATATGATATGATATTGTACAACAACTTGTATAGACCTTTATTCATAATTTCAATTTATTTGTGATAAAAACGCGAAAAAAGAGTTATAGAATGAGTAATTTGATTTCTATCCGATTTTATCCGATCAAGTTAATTTTTTTATGTAATCAAAATTTTAGATTAGGGCGCTGAGGCTGAGATGAGATCGATCAACTTTAAAAAAAAAAAATTTAAAATTTAAAAATTTAAAAAATTCTGAAAAACTTTTTATTTTTTATTTTTTCAATCAATCGATTTCATTCGATCGACCCACCGACGCCAATCGAAAATCGGTCAACAAGAAATCAAGAATCTGTCATCGGTCAATTTGGTCCTGGTCAAGTGGCTTAACTAATCTAAATTAATCTCAAATTTATCAAGATTAATACTAAATGAATAACTTAAACGATCATCTTAATAATCAATTACATCATTTCATAAATCTAAATCAGTCATCACCTTATCTTTCTAACTCACAGCCAATCTCACAGCAAACTTCCTCAGTCTCACCTTCCATGATCAATTCATTTTCAATTTCCAATCCAAATTCCAATCCAAATCCAAATCCAAATCCAAATCCAAATCCAAATTCTAATTCTAATTCTAATTCCAATTCTAATTCACATCCCAATCCCAATTTAACTTGCTCAATCAAAACTCAAACTGATGAAATCTCAAAAGCTATATCAAATTTACCCAGTGAAACTCAAAAGGATCTATTGATGGTGCTCTTGACCAATCAATCATCAAATTTAAATTCAAAAAATCAAAATTTTAATCAAAATGAAAATTTCTTAAATCAATTAATTTTAAATCCTAACCTTTCTTCATCCATCTCTTCTTCAGCATCAAATTTTAACTTTCAAGATTCCAACCTGAATTGTCCTTCCAGTTTTTCTTCTCAATTCCTTCAACCTTTTTTGACTAATGAAGCTTCAACATCAATTAATACAAATATGAAATCATTAAATTGGAACGATCACTTGATTCAATTCATCCATCAATTAAATCCTTCACCTCAATCTCAACCAATCAGTCCTATCATCTCAAATCAAACTACCAACTTCAACTTACAGAATGAGACTAAATCATCATCTTCAAATGTCAGTTGAGCTTTTTTCATTCGATTTGTTCATCAATTCTTTACTAACTTGCTTCCTAAACTGATTTAGATTAATCCAATCTTATCACCCAATCTAACCCCATTATCAACCATCTCTGTTAACTCATTTTTATCAGATTCGCTCTCATTCAATCATCTTAACTCTCCAAACAATCATCAGATCGAACTCTTCTCACCTTTAACTAGTCCTGCCCTTAGACCTCAGCCTTATCAAATTCAAGATTTCAATCTATCCAATCAGTTTCAACCCATCTCATCCAATCAATCAACCTCATCCAACCTCTTTGAACATGATCCCTTAACTTCTCAACATTTCAATCCGTCCATCAATCCCACTAACGGTCTATCAACTAGTAATAATTTAATCAATCATCCTCAAGTCAATCCTCATCATCTTCGTCGTCAACTCAATCAATCATCTACTCCCTCAAGCTTCCTATCCCCAGATACTTCACCCATCTTTCCTTCTTCTTCCTCTTCTTCTTCAACTTCATCATCAACCTCAACTCCATTGATTACTTCAAATAACCTTACGCCTCCTGAATCATTAACTCAAATTTCAATTCAATCAAACTCTTCACCTTCACTTAATCAAGTCAATCGACCCTCAAGATCTAATAGAACTCTCAAAAGTCGACCCAGTCCCTTAATTCGACCGATCGATAATCTCATTCAATCCAACTCAGACAACACCACCAATGGACCCTCAAAACGACCGAGAAGTATGACTAACTCTTCCTCATTATCACTCAGTCCTAACATTCCAAACTCCCTGGCTCAGATGAACATGTCTGATTGTTCTAGTCCTTTAAATTTATATTTAATTGCTCCGTCTGACTCATCTTTATCAACTAAACCAATTGGTCATCAATCAAGTAGTCAGTCAACTTGCTCTCATCAACCTCTTCCAGTTCTAGAACCTTCAATCTTAAATCCAACATCTGCTCAAACAGCAAGATCTATCCATCCCATGACCCCATCCACAATCATGAATTTTCAATCGGCTACAAATATTATTGATCACAACCTCACTCGAGATTCTAATTTCAATCGAACCAATGAGGATAGACTTGATCACCAGACCATCGAAAAGGTTTTGGTCAAAGAGAAACAAACAACTGGCTCAGAAATTGAAAAACCCATTGAAAAAACTATCAGCCAACCCCATATAATCAAGGAAATTGGTAAGAGTCCTTGAAGGTTATCCGTTGAAATAACTGAAATCTCACTTTTCTTCATCTTTTTAGCACTTGATTTAAATCCAATTCGTCAGACAAAGAATCAGAATTCTACTGCGGCCAGGTTAATCTCATGTGAGAAAGGGGTTAAAGGAAAGAACGTTGGGAAAAAGTCACAAATAATTGATAAGAGGTCGGGTGATGAACCAGAGACAAAAAAAAGCTCACACAAAGTAGCCGAGCAACGTAGGCGAGATAGTCTCAAGATGTGTTTTGAAGATCTGAGACAAATATTACCACCTATTCATTGGAGCGAAGATGATCACGAAAGAAGACCAGGCGAAGGTAATGTTGGAGGCCAAAGGACTTTAAACGCATTTGACCCAATGAATCCAAACAAAGGTATTAGTAAAGTGGCTTTATTGAGAAGATCAAATGAGTACATTGTCAAACTAAAAGAAAGACTTGATAGAAGAGATGGGGCAATCAAAATGCTTATTAAAATTTTAGAAGATGACAATGAATGGAAGAACGATAAAACAAATGAATTAAAAGGTGTTTTGAAAAGAATCTCACAAGAAAAAGAAGAGGATCGTCAATTGGATCAAAAAGAAATGATAGATAAAGTAATTGAAGATTGAATCCAAGAATAAAGAGGCGTGCTTGTTTGAAAAGCAAAAAAGTTGTAATAATGAAAATGTATCAACATATATACACACATATACGTATATTCAGCATTCCTAAAGGTTTGATGCCAGTATTGTCTTGAATTGAAAAAGCAAGAAAAAATAACATATATATATGTAAAAGTTTCTTTTTGTTTGGCTTATTTTTGGGCGCGAGGTTAATACATCTTATATATCGTGAATTCTTTGTCTTCTCCTATCATTTCCTTATTTTATTTTATTTTAGAAAAACATTTAGCTTGCAAAAAACTCAAATAACCCCTGTTTGTTTATTGATTTTTAAGTTAGTAGCACTAGTAATTAATTGTATATTGATAAATATATTTTAATGTCGATTGATCAAAAATTTGCAATATGAAGTACTGTGAATTAAATAAAGCATTTGCAAGATAGCTGTAAAGAACTTGCACTTTTCACTTCCTTCATTATTCCCTTGGCAGTTTTTGAAGCAGTTTTTCCCACTGAATAAAGCTTGATAAAAGGCTCATGGATTTCTTTATGCTTGAAAAATGTTTTGTACAATTTTTTCATTCAACATTCACTAGAGTTGATGACATGATTCCTATAAGGGTTTCGACAAGTGATTGCACTCATTATATCAAAAATTCTTCAGCATTTTTGGTCTATACCTGTATTTTGATTCTAAATTGTATTGAAGTTTGATATTTTTTTATTGAATAAAACCCCATTTTCGAGTTAATTAATTTGATATTTCAATTTCTTTTTTTTCAAGTATATAAATTTTATATTTTTAATATATATATATATTCTCTTTATTTTGGCCAAAAAAAATATTGAAAGATTATAAAATTTTATTACTTTTTTTAAAGGAAAAAGAAGAGAAAATAAAAACAATAAGAAAACTTTCATTTAAGTGAATTATTTATTTTTTTAACAACGGAAATTATGTACTTAGAAATCAATAAAAAAAACAAACAAACTAGAATTTCAAAATAATAATAAATAAAGAAAATCATTGTTTTTTTTCTTCATTTGGTTTCGATTTATTATGCATTCTTATTTTATTAATGATATTTTTTGATAATTCATATCATATTAAAACAAACTTAAATAAGTTTAATCCAGTTTTTTTTTGCATATTTATTTTGAACAATAAACTAATAAAAATTTAAATCTAATTCTTAAGAATGTTTCTCTTTTTTTCAATTTCATGAAATTAAATAAAAATGTAGAAATATTTATAAATAGAGTTTTATTAAGTTTATAAAAGATTTTTTTAAAAAAAATTGATAAACTAATACAGAAATTAAGTTTTAATTTTCATTGACATATCAATTTCTAACTAAAAATGAATTCTGAAAGCCCATTTGAAGTGCTTTTGAGCCATCTTTTGGTTGAAAACCCTTTACAATAAATGGGTCTGAAAATATTCTTTCAATATGAGTTAAAAATAGAGAGATATAATCTTTATCCTTTTTCTTCAAAAAAAAACATACATTTTCCCTTGAAGAACAAATAAATAAACAAAGGGTAATGGTGAGATAGTACAAGCTTTTAATCAATTCACATAAGTTTTGTTTATTCATTATTACATGTGATTTCCAATGTTGTTTTTTCTACTTTTAAGGCCCCTTGAATCGCCACTAAATTTTCCAGATTTTTTTTGGCAAAAGAAAATGCCAATTTGACCATTTGATTGTCAAGCAGGAAATCTGAAAGGAAAAAAATTCATAAAATGCGATTCTAATTATGGAATCTCATCCTTTTTAAATGTAGGTTTATGATGTGAGAATTTCCTAGAAAAAAATCAATCAATGTGGAAATTTCTTGCTATGAAGTAATTTTTTCATGAAATACTTACATCATACCTTTTTAATTTAAGAAACACAAATGAGATTTCATAAGTGGAATCTAATTTTATATTTTTTCCTTAAATTTGAGAGGATTTCACTTTTATTCATTTTTACCAAATTAAGTTTGAAAAGAATAATTAAGAGGTTTTTTTTTTTGGATTATTTTAAACTCCAAAATATTTTATAATAGAAAAAAATTGATAAAAAATGATAAAAAAATTGAAATTTTGTGGTAAAGATATTTAATTCCTAAGGTGAATTTACCAAAACCTTGTGTAAATCTTTATCATTACCCTAAATAAATACAATCATATTAGGGAAAAACTGAAATGGATTATTGGAATTGATAGGAAATTTATTTAATGAATAAAAAGAGACTTTTAATAACTAAAATATTTTTTTTAAAAAAAGGAGATAGATTCATTTGAAATAATATATCTATATTTATATTTAAAAAAACATATTTTGGATCCTCCCTATGGGAAAAATAATAAAATAATAGGAAGAATATGTTTTTGTTTCAAAGAAAATAATTGGTAAAGTTTAAGAAAAGGGGGAACAAATCAAAAACAATAAATTTTGATTTTGTTGGGCTAAACCTTCAAGGAAACATTTCCTAATCATGAGTCTGTCCTGATGTTTAAAATTGAGTTTTAACTCCAATAAAAGGTTTTTTGCCTAAAAAACCTGATTTTAAGGACAAAAAGATCCCAAGAGCTCATTTGATGAGAAATAAACGTAATCAGTTTCATCTTCATAACCTAAAGGGGCTTAAATGAAAACCCCTTTCCCTTCTATTGGGTATATAATACATCTTAACCCAAAGAAGGCTTTTAGAAGAAAAAAACCAATGAGAAATAAGGCTAATTGGTTTCATCTTCATCACCTAAAGGTACTTTAATGAAAAAATCCTTCTCTGACCATTGAAGATATAATACATCTTACCCCAAATAAGGCTTTGAGAAGAAAAAAAACTTACAAATTCCTTTTTTGAAAAATAAAGGGATGATTGTATCAAATCCACTGGATTATTATTGAAGGTTTCCAGATTTTTAGAGTCAGGAAACTCATTGTAAGGGCCCTCAAACACTCAGATAGGCATTTTTAAAATAGAAGAGATATCCAAAGCATCATAAAGGTGATTTTTTTTAGGTTGAGCCATATTTCTAAATATTTATTCTACATCATGAGTTTGCTTATGGGGTCTCAGAAGAATTCTTCAAGGATTCATTCAAAAAAAATGGTCCGAATTTTTTTCTCTTCCAGTTTGAGGAATTATTGATAAAATGAAATAAGTTTTGTTCATTTCATATTTATGAAGAAAACAAAATATATTAAAAAATAAATAAAAAACTTAAAACTAGAAAATAGTTTTTGTGACTAAATTTGAATTTACCAATATATTTAGCAAATCAAATTTTTAAATAAATCTTGAAAAAATGTTGCAATTGGGGACCTGGAATGAACCTGGGAATTTTTTTTTAAAAATCTGTTAAGAAGATTTCAAATATATACATCAAGATTCATAATAAAATGGGATGTAAGAAAAATCATAATAATAGAGTTTTAGAAAGAATGCCAAATCATTTGTAAAGAAACATAGTTATTTGTTGTATTTACCAAATTTGTACATGTTCTCACCATAGGTCATTCAAAATATTCATATATTGCTAAAAAAAAGGCACAAATACATACTCAAAACCTGTCATTCTTGAGTTATATTTTATATATGCAAATAGTCCACAAATAACATTGAATTCAATTTTTTGATATGAAAAAAAGGCATGTGAATATCTGAGATTCATAAGTTTTTTTGAAGAAAAAGATAAGAAATTTTTGAGCTTTAAAGGTAATTTAATTTACTCAAAAAATGACAAAAAGTCAAATAAGGTACAATTAACAATAATAAATTCATTTTTAAACATAAAAACAAGATTAAAATACAAAAAACAAAATTTAGAATAAAATTCCAATAATAATTTGATAATAGAATTTTAATAATAAATTCATATAAAATTCAAATTTGAACAAAAAATGTAAAGATATATTTTTAATTGTAATAATGAAGCAAAAAAAAATTCAATAAAATCTATTCTAACTTTTTTTTTGAAAGAATTGAAAATTTAAAAATTATTTTATAATTGGATTCCTGATAAAAATTTAGGTGGGGTCATCACTGAGTAAAATTTCTGTAACTTAACTCTAAATAAGCTGAAATTGAGTTTTTAGTATTTTCTGTATGAAAATACAAAAGCATTCCAAACCCTAGCTTGATTCACACTGCATGTGTTCTTAACCATCAATTTATGTTGAACTTGAGGTGTGGCGTGTAGCCTGGTAGGTATGAGGGATCAAGGTATTTTTAATTGAATTGTTAAAATGTGCATATATATTGTGAGCCTTTGAGATATGACCACATAACCAATAAGGTCACAAAAAGATTAAGAATAATTATACCTTTAATATAATTATACTAAAATTACTTAGAATAATTATACATTAAAATTAATTACTTAAATATACAAAAAATACCATAAATTAACACAAAAATTGGTTTAACTTAAAAACCAATGAATAAAAATGTAAAATAAATTATACCATTGGATTCCTCATGGAAAAATACACATATACCATTTTTATGGCATATCTGTGAAGTCAATATTTAATGAATTATAAGGTATAATACCTTATAAAAACCATAAAATCCTATTTATCTCAGAAACCAATGAAACAACATGTGAAATAAATTGTACCAGTGGATTCCCCATAGAAATCCACACATAAAACAATTAATAAGCTAATTCTCAAAGTCAATACTTAAGGAATTATCCTGAATATATGCACTTTTTTGGTCAACGCATATATTCAAGGATCATAGCTAATATCTTCTAAACTATACATGATAGAATGATGAACCAAAAATAAAGTTACCACGTAATTACTGTAAGAACACAGAAATGAACTTTATTTTACAAATTATAAACAAGGTTAAAACCTATGATGAAATATTGATAAAAATCAACAGAGCTGTTGACCACTTTGTTGTGAAAGTGGTCCAAACTTAAAAAAAAGTATACAGTTGGATTCTACTAGTTCATTCGTGAAGAATGATGTAATTTTTATTATTAAATTCAGGGTATAACCCCCTGAAATCAAGGTTTGAAGTTTAAAATATTGAATTTCGACAGAAAAGGTGAGTTACAAGAAAAATCATCAAAATTAGAGTTTTGATGATGTAATGATAAGCTCTTGGCAGCATAATAAGGTTATGCCAGGCTATCAGAATTCACTCTCTGAATTGCTGTAGCGTGTAAATCTTAAAAGTTATTGAAGATCAAAGTTTGAGCTTAAATTGAGCAGTTATGATCACCTACTGTAACCTTAAATTAAGTTTAACAGTCACAAGAGTGATAAGATTGGTGAATACTATTAGTTCATGATTAAAACTAATAAAATCCACGAAATTTGGGGTTCTGCCAAGCCTCTGATGTCATCAAACTTAAAGTTACAGTGATAACTTTAAATAATGGTGCAATAATGATGTAAGATGGTTTGATCATGATGTAATCACCCTCAAACCTTAAAATATTGATCAATTCCAGTGGATATGATCAGTACACGTCTACTAGAAGCCTGTTGGACTCTAGGAGGGAGGTATTTACTATAAATAGAGCTCTTTTTACTCTATTTTCCCCTCAGACGCATCAAAAACATTAAATCAATTGAATCAAAAGGTAATTTTCTTTATTCTTTATATATAAAAGCATTATATTATTAAAGACCAAAGACCACCTTGCTATAATCATCTATTTTGACGTGATTAAATCATTTATTTAATTGTTTTTGTTAAAAATCTCTCTAAAACTCATTTCCACGTAAAAATCCAGAATAATTTGTAATTTTCTTTATTTTTATTGTAAATACAATTTGAAAAGGTTGTATTTATATTTTTTGGCGTAAAATACTTCAAAATTATTATATTAAGTGTTAAAAGTAGGTTATTCTCTCTTATTATAATAATTTCTCTATTATTACTCTCTTAATAACTCTTTAATTAATATAAATAGTATTTATATTAATTCATAACTTTAATATTAGTAATATTATTGTTATTAATTGTTTTTTATTAATAAAAAACAATTTTTTACGCCTTTATTATTTGTTGGTAACAATAATAAAGAGCTTTTTAATATATTAATTATTTTATATTAATATATTTATTTATTATATTATATTTTCATAATATAAATTATATTATTATATTTATTTAATAATATAATTATTTTACGCCATAATAATAATAATTATTTATTATTATTATATTTTTAATCTTATTTATTCAATTTATAAGGACATTCAGAGTACAATAAGTAATAAATTAGTAATTTTTACTTATTGTTTCATAGTCAAACCTTACATTTGGGGGCCTGGCCGTGATATTTACTCTCAAAGACCTTTAAAAAGATTCTATTTGGGTTTATCCAATAATAAATTATATTTATAATCATAAATTATATAATAATTTTATATTTTATTGATTTTAAAAGCTATTGAGGCATTTGGAAAGCAATTGTACTGTCTTACACGTGGTTTTTCACATCCTTAGACTTGCAAGAACTTTCTTTGAGTGACTCTAGTGATTAAAAAAGATATTTTATAAATTAAGAATAATTTTATTATAATTTAATTTTATAAGAATCATATTCTTTTTTATTTTATTCTTTAAAAAATAAAAAATACATAAAAAATATTAAAAAATATTAAAAACCAATAAAAAAAGTTATTTTTATTCATTTCTTTATTTTATTTCAATTTTTTAAGATATAAAGCAATTTCTACGTGGAAAATTGCCATATCTTGCCAAAAATAACACTTCTTATATAAAGACTTATATTTATTTGTCTTTTTTAGTGTTTGAAGATAACCCAACAGAAGATAACCAAGCTACTGTTGAGAGGTTGGTGGAAGAAACTTGTCAAAGTTCTCCAACACCAGTTATCACCAAAAGAAAGAAAGCTAAGAAATTAGACTTTCCAGGACCCACCATTCAAGCCTCTGAAGGTGAGCACCTCTTTTTATAATTGCCATAAAAGAATTTTTATTCTAAAATACTTTTATTTTTTTCTTATTCTTTAATTATGACTACCAGAGGAGGTTCCCAATACTCCATCCAATCAGATGGAGCTGGACTCAGAGGTAGAATTGATCCCTCAAAAGGGAAAAGAAAGGGCAATATCCCCAGTGGAACAGAATCCACACAAGGAAGTGCCTTATCCCAAAGGCAAGTCCCAGAAATGCCCATGATATCTGAGCCTGAATTAGAACTAAGTATGAGTAACTCAAACAGGTACAAATCACATTCAGAGGGCTCAAATACACATCTACATGAGCCAGTACAAGCAGTATTGCACAGTGTACAAAGACAAAGATTGGGAAATGTTGCCTCAAATACACCAAGGAGTGATGAACTCCTGGCACATCCTGAAAAAGTTCCTCAAAGAGGAGGAGATAGTGAAATACTCCAATGGATGGAATCCACTGTCATCCAAACCTCAAATCAAAAAAATCAAGGATTACCATGCCAAAAAGAGGGAGGCAACCAAGGAAGAAGCCCCAGTAGCTTCTACCAGCAAGCCCCAAGCCAACCCACTTCCCCAAGAAGGGAAGAAGAACAAGAAAAAGCATTGGAGGAAACCATATTCCCCAAGCTACAGAATCCCAAGAATCCAAAAGGATGCCATGGACAATGTTTTCAACATGGCCAGAACCTTGATGGAATTCAAGGACAAGGAAGAGCAAAGAATGAGACAACCTCATTTCCCAAAGAAATAACCTTGTCCAAAGATGTTGTAAATACTTTAACAGAAATTAAAAATAGTATATTACCTCTAAAAGAAATTAAAGACAGTTTATTATCACTACAAGAAATAAATAACAATTTATCTTCTTTAACAAAAATTGTTGTGCAAAACAAGAAAGAAATTGACAACATTAAGTTTATTGTTGAAAATAATAAACCTAAGAATTTAATTGACAATACTCAAAAATTAATACAAGGACAACAAGAATTGTATAAATACATAAAAGATATCAAAGACAAAACTTTGACAATCAATTATGATGTGAGTATTGACAATCTTACAGAAAAATTGAATAAATTAAGTATTTCTGTAGAAAAATTTGAAGAAAAGACTTCATCACACCGAAAATTACTTTTGGACCATGTGGAAAAAAGTGATGAAGCAAGAATGCATCTGAAAGATGATATTCAGAGTGAAATAAGACTTATCACTGAAAAAATGGATAAAATTAATGAGGCTACTTTAAATATGCCAAAGTTATCAACACCATTTTCTCATATAAGAAGCCCTGTTAAAACAAAAGAGGAATTGTCAAATCCTTTCATAACAGACTTGAGTCACCAAGATAATAACCAAGTCTTAATGAAGGAAGCACCTCAACTGAAAGAATGGCCAACATTCACAGGAGAAGGTGAATATGACCACATGTCATTCATTAAAACAATTGACATGTTACAAGAAGATTATACCATACCAGATGAATTAATCACTGCAAGATTACATTCTTTGTTTGAGAAATCTGCAAAAAGATGGTATTATGGCATAAGACAAACAAATGGTAAAAATACCTGGTCTTGGTGGAAACAAGAAATAATCACCAAGTGGGCAAATGATGCCTGGAGGTATAAGATAGAAAATGCATTTGAAAACTCTTTCTTTGACCCAGAGAAAGACAAACCTTTAACTTGGTTCTTAAAACAAGTTGAAAGACTTAATGCACTATACCCAGAAATGTCACAGAAGATGGTGCATATGAAAATACTTAAAAAATGTGGAGGGGAACTAGAACATGCCCTAAGAAGCAGATGTATAGAACCATGCTCCACAGAAGAGTATATAAATGCACTAGAAGATATAGTGACAAGAACAAAAATTGGCAGGACTTGGAAAAAATTGGACATTAAAAGCCCAAATAAACCATTTATCAGAAAAGATAAATCAAAAGAATCCTTTAAGCCCAATACATCCAACAATAATGAGCAAAGAAAATGCCATAAATGTGGAGGTATTGGACACTTAGCCAATAATTGCCTTAAAAAAGCAAAAATTAATGAAATTGTGGAAACAGAAAGCCACAATGACAAAGAAGAGGAATCTGACTCTGAAAAAGAGACAGAAGAGTCAGAAAGCTCTGAAAGTGATGAAATCAATATAATTAATGCACAAATTAATAATATTGACTTAATTTATGAAGTACTGGATGTTAAGTCAAACTTACCACAAGTTGGAACATCTGACACAAACCTGACAAACATACAAGATGCCAAAATGTATAGAACCAAACCTGCAAGAGGAATGGGATATACAGCTGGAAAATCAAGTATAAGTATTGTTATGGTTGATAACCAGGAAGGAAAAGTTAACTTGGATACAGGAGCATATTGCACTTGTGTTGACAAAAGTTATTTAAAAACCATTGTCCCAAATTGGCAAGAAAAACTTATGCCAATACAAGGTGTCAAATTTAGTAGTGCAAGTGAGAGCATGAAGCCCCTTGGAATAATTGATTTAACACTAATTTTTCCTCATCCCTCACAATGTGTTAGAATTAAAGTAGAGTTTGTAGTAATGGACAACTGTACTAGTAATCATTTCATACTTGGGAATGACTACTTATCAATGTATGGTATAGATATCTCCAACCAAAAAGACAGATATTTTACCATAGGAGATAACAAAAGACAAAAGTTTGGCTTCTTAAATAACAAAAAACAAATCACAGTTATTAAGAAGGAAGAAAAAATTCCAGAAAAAGAAATTTTTATATCTGAACAACTTAAAGAGGCAGAATTCAATCAAGAATTAACAGAAAAAATGAAAGAAAAATTGATTGACCTCTTATTTAAGTATAAAAATGCCTTTGCAACTGACAAAGAGCCACTAGGTGCCATAATTGGACATGAAGTGGATATAATTCTTAATGTAGAAAAGCCTTACCCACCTTTATTAAGAAGACCTGCTTATCCAGCCAGTCCAAGAGCTAGAGAAGCCTTAGAGGTACACATTAAAGAATTAATGGACCTTGGAGTATTAAGAAAGGTTGGACATAATGAACAAGTAGAAGTTACTACACCTGTCATTATAACTTGGCATAATGGAAAGTCAAGGATGGTAGGAGACTTCAGAGCCCTGAATACCTATACCATTCCAGACAGATATCCAATACCCAGAATCCATGAGACATTGACCCAATTGTCACAAGCTAAGTTCATCACAGCTATGGATGCTCTTAAAGGTTTTCATCAAAATGTCTTAACAGACAATGCCAAGAAACTACTAAGAATAATAGTCCATTGTGGAATTTTTGAATACTTAAGAATGCCATTTGGGATAAAAAATGCACCTTCCCATTATCAAAGAATGATGAATACCATATTTCCTGAAGAATTATCAGAAGGATGGTTAATTATCTATATTGATGATATTATAGTTTGCTCAGAAATTTGGGAAAATCACCTTACAAGACTAGAAAGGGTACCACAGAAAATAGTTCAAGTGAATATGAAAATTTCCTTGAAAAAGTGTCATTTTGCATATAGTGAATTAAAAGCACTAGGACATGTGGTATCTGGACTTAGTCTAGGCATAGACAAAAATAAAGTAGCAGCAGTACTACTTAAACCAATGCCTCAAACCAAAAAAGAAATGCAATCATTTCTAGGATTTGCTGGTTACTATAGACAGCATATAAAGGACTTTGCAAAGATTGCTAAATCCTTGTATAAGCTATGTGACCAACAAACAGTCTATGAGATGACAGAAGAAAGAGTCAAGGCATATGAAGAATTGAAAAATTCCTTAACAAATGCCCCATTTCTCCTAATGCCAGATTGGAAACTACCCTTCAAACTGTACATTGATGCTTGTGGAGAAGGACTAGGTGCTGCACTTCACCAAACACAAATTATCAATGATAAACCAGTGGAAGGACCAGTTTGTTTCATTTCAAGGCAAATAAAGCCAACAGAAGCAAGGTATGGAGCAAGCCAAATGGAATGCGTATGCCTAGTGTGGGCTTTAGAAAAATTGCATTATTATTTGGATGGCACAGTATTTGATGTAATCACAGACTGTAATGCTGTGAAATCACTATTAAATATGAAGACTCCAAACAGACATATGCTAAGATGGCAAATTGCTATCCAGGAATATAGAGGAAATATGACTATTGTTCATAAATCTGGAAATATTCACAAAAATGCAGATGGTCTCAGCAGATGGGCTCTAGCAAATACCCCTGACAATCCAGCATGGGTACCACAAGAAGAACACCATATAGAAGGAATATGTGTTACAGACATTGGCACAGAATTCTTTAACCAAGTTAAAGAAAGCTATAAGACAGACAAAAATTGCCATATCTTAAGCCAACTTCTAATGAAAGACTGCAAAGATCCATCACTTTCATCAAAACTAGATGAAATATGGAAAAAGGCATATGATGAAGGAAGATTTCACCTCCTTGATGGAATCCTTTACCATAGAACAAAACATACATGTGTTATGGCCTTAACAGACAGAACACTAATAAACACCATTTTACATGAGTGTCATGATAGTGTTGCATCTGGACATCTCTCAGAAGATAGGACACTAGAGAGGGTGAAAACCTGTTCTTGGTGGCCAAATTGGAAGAAAGATGTTGCAGAGTACTGCCAGACCTGTGACAGATGTCAAAAAGCCAACAGAGCCACAGGAAAGAAATTTGGAATGATGATCCAAATCCAAGAACCAAAATCCCCATGGGAAATAGTTCATATGGATTGGGTAACAGCCTTACCTCCAGGAGGAGACAGGAGTTATAATGCATGCCTAGTGCTAGTTGACAGATACAGCAAAACTCCCATGTTCTTACCATGTCATAAAGATGACACAGCTATGGATACAGCCATAATGATATGGAATAAAGTCATTAGCCACACAGGCTTATTCCAAAATATTATAAGTGACAGAGACCCAAAGTTCACTTCAGCATTATGGACAAATCTCCATAACTTGTTTGGGACAAAATTATCATTCTCAACAGCTTATCATCCCCAAACTGATGGTTTAGCAGAAAGAATGATACAGACTCTAGAGGATATGATCAGAAGATTCTGTGCTTATGGGCTAGAATTCAAAGATTCTGATGGTTTTACCCATGATTGGTGTACACTAATACCAGCACTTGAACTGGCATACAAGACATCAATCCATTCTTCCACTGGCAAAACACCAGAAATGCTAGAGAAAGGTTGGAATCCAAGACTTCCTTATGATACCCTCAAAAAGGACTTAGTGGATATACATCCAACAGCAAGCAGTTTCAAGATAATGCTTGACAAAGCAAGAAACCATGCAAACAGATGCATGCAAGATTCTTTTAAATATGCAAAAGAAAGATGGGATAAAAATCATAAGCCACCTGATTTCAAAATAGGGGACTTGGTTTTAGTATCAACCCTTAATTTGAATAACATAAAAGGACCAAAGAAATTGAAAGATTCCTTTGCAGGACCATTTATGATAAAAGCACTTCATGGACCAAATGCTGTGCAATTGGAACTCACAGGTGAACTAATGAACAAACACCCAACTTTCCCTGTAAGTCTGATAAAACCTTACAGTTCAAGTGACAAAGAGTTATTTCCACTAAGAAATAAACCCCCACTTGAGATTCCCCCCTTGGAAGAAGGAGAGGAAAAGAAAATAGTAAAAGTCCTTAAAGAAAGAAGGACAAGAAACAAAAAAGAAAGAGAATACCTTGTAAGGTATAGAAATTCAACTCAAGAAGATGAATGGCTACTTGAGAAAGATATAACAAATGCTGATAAACTACTAAGAAGGTTCAGACATGAAAGAAAACCTGAAAAATAAAAAAGTTAAGCATTATTGAGCTTCAAGACTAACAAAGTCTATTGAAGAGGTAGGACAGTGGATGATACCCTTATCATACATATCAGATTGTGGTACAATCTTTTTTGGTGGTAGGGAATGTGAGCCTTTGAGATATGACCACATACCCAATAAGGTCACAAAAAGATTAAGAATAATTATACCTTTAATATAATTATACTAAAATTACTTAGAATAATTATACATTAAAATTAATTACTTAAATATACAAAAAATACCATAAATTAACACAAAAATTGGTTTAACTTAAAAACCAATGAATAAACATGTAAAATAAATTATACCATTGGATTCCTCATGGAAAAATACACATATACCATTTTTATGGCATATCTGTGAAGTCAATATTTAATGAATTATAAGGTATAATACCTTATAAAAACCATAAAATCCTATTTATCTCAGAAACCAATGAAACAACATGTGAAATAAATTGTACCAGTGGATTCCCCATAGAAATCCACACATAAAACAATTAATAAGCTAATTCTCAAAGTCAATACTTAAGGAATTATCCTGAATATATGCACTTTTTTGGTCAACGCATATATTCAAGGATCATAGCTAATATCTTCTAAACTATACATGATAGAATGATGAACCAAAAATAAAGTTACCACGTAATTACTGTAAGAACACAGAAATGAACTTTATTTTACAAATTATAAACAAGGTTAAAACCTATGATGAAATATTGATAAAAATCAACAGAGCTGTTGACCACTTTGTTGTGAAAGTGGTCCAAACTTAAAAAAAAGTATACAGTTGGATTCTACTAGTTCATTCGTGAAGAATGATGTAATTTTTATTATTAAATTCAGGGTATAACCCCCTGAAATCAAGGTTTGAAGTTTAAAATATTGAATTTCGACAGAAAAGGTGAGTTACAAGAAAAATCATCAAAATTAGAGTTTTGATGATGTAATGATAAGCTCTTGGCAGCATAATGAGGTTATGCCAGGCTATCAGAATTCACTCTCTGAATTGCTGTAGCGTGTAAATCTTAAAAGTTATTGAAGATCAAAGTTTGAGCTTAAATTGAGCAGTTATGATCACCTACTGTAACCTTAAATTAAGTTTAACAGTCACAAGAGTGATAAAATTGGTGAATACTATTAGTTTATGATTAAAACTAATAAAATCCACGAAATTTGGGGTTCTGCCAAGCCTCTGATGTCATCAAACTTAAAGTTACAGTGATAACTTTAAATAATGGTGCAATAATGATGTAAGATGGTTTGATCATGATGTAATCACCCTCAAACCTTAAAATATTGATCAATTCCAGTGGATATGATCAGTACACGTCTACTAGAAGCCTGTTGGACTCTAGGAGGGAGGTATTTACTATAAATAGAGCTCTTTTTACTCTATTTTCCCCTCAGACGCATCAAAAACATTAAATCAATTAAATCAAAAGGTAATTTTCTTTATTCTTTATATATAAAAGCATTATATTATTAAAGACCAAAGACCACCTTGCTATAATCATCTATTTTGACGTGATTAAATCATTTATTTAATTGTTTTTGTTAAAAATCTCTCTAAAACTCATTTCCACGTGAAAATCCAGAATAATTTGTAATTTTCTTTATTTTTATTGTAAATACAATTTGAAAAGGTTGTATTTATATTTTTTGGCGTAAAATACTTCAAAATTATTATATTAAGTGTTAAAAGTAGGTTATTCTCTCTTATTATAATAATTTCTCTATTATTACTCTCTTAATAACTCTTTAATTAATATAAATAGTATTTATATTAATTCATAACTTTAATATTAGTAATATTATTGTTATTAATTGTTTTTTATTAATAAAAAACAATTTTTTACGCCTTTATTATTTGTTGGTAACAATAATAAAGAGCTTTTTAATATATTAATTATTTTATATTAATATATTTATTTATTATATTATATTTTCATAATATAAATTATATTATTATATTTATTTAATAATATAATTATTTTACGCCATAATAATAATAATTATTTATTATTATTATATTTTTAATCTTATTTATTCAATTTATAAGGACATTCAGAGTACAATAAGTAATAAATTAGTAATTTTTACTTATTGTTTCATAGTCAAACCTTACATATATTAATTACCCACATGAACTTAAATTTAAATATGAGGAATAAATAATTATAGTTCTGTACTGTGATTTTTAAATTCAATTACATATGAAAAATCTTGACTATAATAAATTATGAGGAATTAAAGAAAAGATAAATTCAAAAGGTTGAATTTTTGGGGAAAAAAAACTTGGTGCCAAGGGTTCCAGAATCCTCCAAAATCCTTACTGACAGGAGTGAGCTTTCAAAATGTATGCAACAGTTCATTACTTTTGGCCTGGAATTGAGTCACAGAAACTGTGAGATAAGTGATTATGACATTTTTTTTGATGTCTTTCTATGAAACTATTGATAATAGTAGAAAATATCAAGAGTAGTATGACTGTACTCATTAGAAAACATAATATAATGAAATATTATAACCACAAACTTAATATAATAATTAAAAAGAATTATATAGAAAAAAATAGAAGTTTAATTATCATTAAATAATTCAATAATGAAAAAATCTTAATAATTATAATAAATTATAATTATTCTATTATTGTTATAATCACTAAAAATTATAACAATAAGAAGTGTAAAGCTCTTAATGAGACAATTACACATGGAAAATGATGATATTTATGCACTTATTAATAATATATAAATATTATTCATAAAAGAAACTATCACAAAAAATGTGCAGGGATGATTGTTGTAAGAAAATTCCATATAAAAAAACTAATAATAGATAAAAAAATATAGAATTTTAGAGAAAAATTACTTATAATATTTATTCAATACAGAAAGTCAAAAAGCAAAAGTTATTATATTGAATAATTTTTCTAAGTTAAAAAAATGTCAAAAATGAATAATTTAAAAGATAAAAACAACTTTTTCAAAATAAAATTAGATTTAAGAGGTTTTAAGAGGAACTTGTGGATTTTTAAAAAAAGATATTCAAGACAATAATTCTATATAATAAAATATATTATTGGTGATTACAACAATAATGTGATTTCTATGTGTTAAATGCTTTAAATTAAGATTAATAAAGAATAAAATACTCAAGAAATTACTTTAAGAATAAGATTTTATAATTAATAAAATATTACTTGTTTGAAATGTCTAATTGATTGAAATTATTGATTGGTTATTGGAAAAGACAGTTATGTGTAGGCTCTTTTATGCCTGCAGATCAGGTCTCATGATTGATAATGGATATAGAGGGAATTCTCAGGTCAAAAATGAAAAACCATGCTCAAAAATAAGGTTCTTAGTTCAAGGCAACTTATTTTTAATTCCAATTTAAAGTCACCAGTGTTATTCTTAGCTTCAAGTAGCTTTAATCCTCTTTTGAATTAATTATTTCAAGTTTAAATATATAACAAATCTCTTTATATTAAAGCTCTTACATGAAAAACTCAAAAATAAAGTTTTAAGAAAAAATCTCTTAAGCTGAATTTTTAATTAATTTTTCAAGAAATCTTAATTTTCTTTAAGAATAATTAAAATTATCAATTTCAAGGCTAATTAGAAATTAAACCTGTTTAAGAAAGATACTTATAATTTCATCTTTACACAGATAACATTAATTTTTAAGCTGTGTGAAATTTCATGAGAATAAATTAAGAATTGGATTTATAATGAATTTTTCAGGTTATTACTATTTGTCCGCATAAAATAGAAATAAACACAAAACCTTAACTTTTGATAAGGTTTTGATACTTGTAACCTTAAAGGTTTAGTGTATTGAAGCTTTTTAATCTTAGTTAAGCTTCGAAAGCTCTTATAACCTTGATTTCAAGCTTGCATACTGGGATTTACCCTTTGTCAGCTTGAAATTTCTGTCCAAATTGAGATAAAACAAGCTTAAACTTCAAGGTTGGATCAAGGTCTAATCTTGAACTTCAAATAAGGTTTTAAATCCTCCAATAGAGGTGGACAACCTTAATTGAATCCTTTCAGATCCAAAAAATTGCATACCCTAGCTCTGTTTGGTCCTTTTCCTTTGTCCCACCTTTCTGCATGGATTTTGCCCTTTTATTTATTCAAAGCCATACTATGGCCTTAAACCCTTTTAAATTGAGATCACACAGGATTTACATACTGTATGGAAAATATTCAGCCAATTCAGAAAATATACACAACACCTCACTTTCAACTACAATTTTGGCAAGTTTGCATAAACCTTATGAAACTTTAAATTTAAGCTTAAATATAACAATTTTCAAAAAATGTTCAAAAAGTTGGAATTGTACTGTGAGATTCTTAAATACTCTAATAACATAATAAATAACGATTTTTGGGTATAACACCCTATGAGTCTAACCTAGGTTATTTTTGGTGTAGAATCCAAAAATGACATAATAATTATAATCTTGCTTATACCAAAAAGCATTTTACTTATTTTTTGTTATTTTTTATTTGAAATAGAATTGATAAGTCTTTTCAAGACCAAATAAAATGCATAAAAAGCCATTTGTGACCTTATGTGTATGTCATACATATCTCACAGGCTCACAGTTTTGATACCACCTAGGGCACTTGAAGCTGTTTCAAAGAGGGTAAAAATAACCTTGAGTCAGAAAAACTTCATAAAGCCATTTTTAACTGCTTTCAAGGTCTCTTATAAACATTATGATGTGTTTTGGAGGCTTAAAAACAACTATTACTATAGCAATGGCTGGTTTATAAGACTAAAAATGGCTAAGACAAGCCCTTTTTGGTTCAAACCAGGGCTCAATGATGTGATAATTTGATTTTATGCTTTCAGTATGTTTCTTACAGATGATGAAAGCAGCTTGTAATTTTGGATCAAGAAAATTGATGGCTATAAATGAATATCTTACATGCCCCTCTTGCCTCTCCATTTTAGAATATTTTTCTCTTATATTTCGTTTAAACACTGTTAAATCAATAAAAAAAAGATATAAAACACCATTTAAAAATTATTAGAAACCTTTGAGGCATTGAAAGAATAATTATAGTCATTTTACCATTGAAAAAACACACAAGTGAATTAAAGCATGCTTTATCAATGTAGGATTTGTCAATTTATTTCAAAATTTTCTCTGGTCACTTTTGGGTGTGTTTTTTCTTTAATATTTATGTTATTGACTCTGTCATCATATTGATTTCCTGCAGTTCTTTTCTAAATTAATTCCAATTCAGATTTCTCTTTTTGTAGCCATAATTATCTCTTGTAGAGTATTTTTGTGAAATTTTGAATTTTTGGTAAAACAATAAATCTTCATAATATCACTATTTTATGCTATAAGAGTCAAAAACATAACCTTCACTTTCTTTTCTTTTAAAACTCTTATAATCAATATTTTTACATAATTTTACCTGAAAAAAATTTTGAGAAAAGGAAAAGTACTTGTTGTTTAATCAAAATTTCCTATCCACACCTTACAAAAAATTTGTCTCAAATAAATGTATCTACATACTAAAAACAATTTCTTAAGGTGTGGATATGAGATTTTTATTGTATATCAAGTACTCTTCCTTTCATCAAAATTTGTTGAAGATCAAATTATGTAAAAATCTTGATTTTAATATTATTAAAAGAAAACAATCCAAAATTATGGTTTTTTTAGCTTGTTAGTATAGAACAGTAGTATTATAAGGATCTATTGTTTTACCAAAAACAATATAAAAGAGATATTTATTTCTACAAAAGAAATTTATTCAAGAGTAACATCAATTGGAATTGATTTAGAAAATCTTCAGAAAAGGTTTATGAGAACAGAGTCTCCAAAATGATTATTAAAGAGAAAAAAAACCAAAAGTGACAAGAGTGGATTTGGAAAAAAAGTAACCAAATAGTGATAAAAGATACCTTAATTCACATTTGGGGTGGTCAAAAGGTAAAATTATTATAATTATCTTTCCATGTGATTAAAAGCTTTAAAATAATTTGAAAATGGTTGCTTGAATCTTTTATTTATTGGCTTAACTGTGTTGAAACTAATTATAAAAAGAAAATATTCTAACATTAAGAAAAAAAGAGGGGCAAGGAAGAAATTCTTTGATAGCCATCAATTTTCTTTCAACAAAATTAAACATTTCTTTCATCAGTTGTGAGAAAAATACTGAAAAGATAAAATATAAGTATGAAATGATTGAGCCCAGGTTTGAGCCAAAAGAGGGCTGGTTTCAGCCATTTTCAGTCCTATAACCCAGCCATTGCTATAGTGATAGTTGGCTTTAAGCCTCCACAAAACATCAGAATGTATATAGGAGATATTAAACACAATTAAAGCTAATTTTATAACGTTTTTTCTGACTTAGAAGTAGTTTTACTCCATTGGAAACAGTTAAAGCTTCCCTGGTTGGTATCAAAACCTAATTTTCAATTTAGTCACAGACCTTGTGACAAACATATGGTTCAAAAGTAATTATTGTTTGCGTAAACTTTGAAATCCCACACCTGTTAGCATGGAATTTGGGGGAGTCTAGCACAATTGGGCAAACATTTCTTTTCCCACTAAAATTAATCTTTTCAATTTGTTTTTCCTTAATTACTCATCATGTATTACACTAAGAATATCACATATTTAGCTTAATGGAACAGAATACAGTACACAGCTGTAGTTATAAACTCCTCATATGAATACTCAAATTTAATTATGTAACACACATCCACATTATGACATTTCAATAAAAAAACTTGAATTACTCATAAATTCTAAGCTACACACCAAACCTCAGCTTTAGCCCAAAAATTGATTGCTGACACCACATTTTGTGTGAATTTAATTCAAGTTTTGAGGATTTCCAGATTCTTTTACAGAAAATACTAAAAGCTCAATTTAAGATTATTCAGAATTAAGTCACAGAAACTTCACTCAGAGGTGATCCCACCTGAAATCTTACAACAAATCCAATGATGAAACTATTTTCATAAGATTATTCATTGGAAAAAAGTTAGAATAAATTTTATCAACTTTCATCTAAAAGAATTTTATTTTCAAGATTTTTGCAAAAACTTTTTTTTACTTCCTTATTTCAAGTAAAAATATATTTTTAAATTCTTTGTTCAAATTAAAATTTTATATCAAGTTATTATTAAAATTTAATTATATATTTTATTTTTATATTTCCTAATAAAAGTATCATTTTAAATTATAACTTTATTTTGATTTTTTGTGGTATTTTGGGTATACGAAAAGACCCATAAGGCTCACATTTGTATCATACACACAAGTTCACCTAGGGCTAACCCATAAGCTTTATAAGCTTAAGCTAACTCTTAGAGTTTGTGCAGTAGACGTTTCTGAAGCACATACTCTCTCAAAAGCCATTCAAGAGGGTGTCTACCAACCCTTTTCATGCTAAAAAGTGACCCTTAACCCATAAAGCTTCTGAAGGCACCAACACATGGCATTTTGGGCAAATATTACCTCTTGAGACCAATTAATATTTATTGTACAGGCTTTACTACATCCAAAACTTTCCTTTTCAATTGATTTTAGCATGATTATTCTCAAATTGTGGGGCTACATACTAGAACTCTGTTTTCCACCTGAGGTGGAAATACTATTTTTCTTCTATTTCAACCAGCTTCTCTCCTTGTAAAAAAACGTTGATGATGGTTGATGAATATATTTTAAAAAAAATCAAAGAGAGCATTCAAGAACTTGATAATTCAATTGAACAAAAAAAACACAAACTTATTGAAAACAAGAACTCAACTCCCTCAAAAATGAGGAAGAAGATTGGCTTGATAATAAAGGAGACCTTATTGTAGAATTATTAATCAGAAATAACTCTGAAACAAAGGGGTCTATCCAGCTCAAAAAAGAGAAATATATAGCTTTAAAGCATATAATAGAGAAAGGAGAACAGAAAATGATATCAAAGATAGATAAATGATCTAAAAAATAACTTTTTAAGGCAAGGAAGAAACACAAAGCTCTAAAAAGTAGCAGTTGTAGGGCAAAATAAAATCAAAAGGTTGAGGTTCTTTATTGATTTTAGAAGAACAGAAAAAATAAGAGAGTTACATCTGATTTATTTTCAAAAAAAAAGATACACATTATGTCGTAAGAAGCCCTGAATATCAGCATTGCTTAAGGATGAGACACAAATTTTTCAAGAAACTCAAAAGGCCTTGTATGGTAATATAAAAAGAATTTGACAATATGTTATGAGAATGGATTAAGAAAGAAATCTTACAGAATTGGATCATCAAAACAATTTCATATGTGAGAAGTGGAAAGATTTCACAAGTCTCTAAAAGATTGAAAAATAAGATTGGCTTTAACTCTCAAATGTATGAATTGAGGCTTTCAAGAAAAAAATGACTTGCATAATTATGTATACCATGGAAAGCAAGAGTCAACAAAAACCACTAATTAAAGTGGAGGAAGAAAGAGCTTGCATTAATCCTCTGCTCTCAGAATCTGAGGCCAAAAACCTTTCAAATATGGAAACACAGGCCCTTTCTATGCATCTTACCATTTTTGATACTTTAATATTATGATTTTTTCTTACTTACATTACTACTTTCATAGATTGCCACAAAATGAATCATTGGCCCAGAAAATGCTACATGGGTTAAATTCAGAAAGATTTTTATGACTTTTTCTCTAACCTGAACTGCAACAGGCATTCAAAAATTTCCCCTACTTTTCATGGAAAAGTACAAAAACAAAAATATTTCAATAAAAAATATTCCTTTCAGCTGGGATATCATTACCACTTCAATTAATATTCCTGGATGAGCCTCCACATATTCAAGAAGTGGATTAATTCATGTAACAATCAATTAAAAGCCAAAAAATGTAAAATAACACTACTCTTCAATACGCTCAGAGGGCTTGAAGTACCAAAGGTTGGATTATCCAAAAAATAAATCTTTTTTTTTCCTTAAGTATGACAGCTAATCTGAAGCAAATAGAGGAGCTACTGACTTGTGCATTCAAGGCACAATATGAAAGATGTCCTATTAAAACTGCATTTTTTCTACTATCAAAATGTAAGAATTGGTAAAAATTACAATATTAATCAGGTTACTGAAATTAAATTCTGTCAATGTTCTTAAAAGGCAGTGACCAAAGAAGCAATGAAAATGGCTGGGGGCATACTAAGATTCTCCAAACCTTGAAAGAAATTCCAAATTAAAATGATATCCATTATTAAGTAACCTTTCTTGAAAAGTAAACATTACGCTTAGAAGATATAGGGATAACCACAACAAGAGGTTGAATGGAAATCTCATAACTATTAAGTTAAGAAAAAGGGAATAATAGAAAACAATGGAATGTTGTAAAAATTTGAAAGAAAGTACAAAAAATTCGGAAGAACTTGATTATGTAACAGTATAAAAGCCTCAAATTACGATTCCTAGAATCTCTGAGCTTCAAAGCTCAGAAAATTGGATTTTAAACTATATCTCACAAATAATTAATATCATACTTATCAGATGAGTGATGTTTTAAAAGCCTACAGAAAATATTTAGAATTTCAATTTCTTATTAAGTGAAAGAAAAAATCACTCCTGGAATACTTCTGGAATTTCTGAAATGGATTTTACTCGCCTGATTGTATTAACCATTATAGCTTGCAACAATAGTATCTTTATTCTTGTTTACTTTGTATTAAATCTTAGTACAGTGTGCCTGGCATCAAGCTTAAAAAGATGAAATATTGTTTTAGTAACCAAACTATTTTCTGTTCTGAAAGAAATATTCTATAAATTAAGAACATTTTTTTTAACATGAACTTTTGAATTTTAAATAAGTTTCTTTGAAAAACTGTTATGACTTTAGTGTGTGGGTTTATTATTTGTCTATGAAGCTCTTGATAATATTGCTATTTATTAAAAGTACTATTATTGTTCTTATGAGATATAATTGATGATCTTGTTTAAGCCACAAATAGATAAGTAATTTTTTAATGAATTCTTATACTTGTTATAAGCTACTAGTCATTCTAACAGTAATAAGTAATTCTCTAGTAGAATAAAATACAAGAGTATTTACTAATAAAACTTCTTATCAAAATGATATCCTATCTTTTTCAACAAGATTAATTCTTAAAAATTCTTGAAGAAACCTAAACATTTAGAGAAAAAGCTTTAATAATTAAATAAATCACCTACTAATACTCCAATAATACCTTGAGAAATATTTTCAGAGTGATTTTATGGATTATTTGTGGATGTAAGGGGTCAAAAGATGGACAAAACAATAATGTACCAAATTAAATCTGTGATACTATTATAAATATTACTATGCTTTTATTTCATGTTTTCCTGGATTATTCAAAAGATTTTAAATGCTAAAAATGAAATTGGGTATCTGGAAAAAACAGAAATAGGTGGCTTATTTTAAGTCTAGAAAATCTCATAGAGGTTTGCAGTTGAGCAAACTGAGAAGCCAGATACTGTAAGTGGGTTATTGATTAAATCACTTGTAGTCATGTAAGATTATCAAAGCTACTTAATCAAGTAATTTTATGCTTCTACCAACGCAGTTATGGTTAAGAAATAAAAGAATTAATACTGTAAATCTTCTTTGATTTCAAAATGAAAGTTTTTTTCTCAAAGGTATCCATGTTATTGGAAATTTCATGACTTGTATTTTCTGTGAATTTTTGAAGATTAAGTGTTTCACATGAAATTTTCAGAAATGGACTATAAGCAAAAAATCCAATTTGAATTATGAAGTAATTATTATTTTTGGCTCTAGTAGGAATTATCCCTTTCTCCATTGAAAATGATAGTTTGGGAAGGATGAACTAAATATTGTATTATTAATGAGTTTTTGAAGTGTTACCTCTTTTTTAAATTGTACAAGAAAACGGCATAGTGACAGATGGTTGGATTGATGTAGCTTCATGGATACTAGTCCCAAAAGGGTTTTAATTAATCTTTTTAAATATATACATGGAAAATAATTATCATCATCACTACAGGAGTCAGAGCTTCTAATACCTTTCCATAAAATCAAAATAGCAGCTTCTTTTCTATTTTATCATGATTTGATGGAATGTTAACTTGGTGAAAAACCTCAAAATATGTTTAAAAAGACCAATTGGGAAAAGTTCATCTATGCATCCATTTTTCAGAGGCCTTGGAATCTGGGTACCCTGGCTCTCCTTTAAGTATTTTTCCCCCTTAGCTGTTTTCATGTAGAAATAGTAATTCAGGCTTAAATACCTATATCCACTATGGGTGCACCATAAATACAGTGGTTCTAAGTGCCATAAGTATGCGTAATACTATTCTTAGTGTATATGTAACATGGAATCTCTCACAATACAATTATTTTCGCATGAAAATGCAAAAGAATTCCACAATTATTTTATATGGTATTCATTATGAGGTGTTTAATTGTTTTCAATATTACCACCTCATAGAGCTGGCCTAGGTGAATGCGTGTGTAGAATCCAAATCTGGCATTGTATTCATGGATTTACTTACTACCAAAAATGTTGTTCATATTTTGCTATATGAAAAATAATAAATCTTGGATATATACATGAATTATGGGCTCACTATATCCCAAAGGTTACTTTCATATCAATTGTGGCAAATTTGGGTATGTAGAATATACCTCAATGCCCACAATGGATTTTAACAGGTAGCCTATTGAGACTCATGAGCTGCCCAAAACCCTTGGAAAGTGTTTCCACCCACCAGTATGGGTTTGGGAAGGCTCTACTATAGTATATAAAAAAATCAAAAACCTCATGATCAATACCCCATAAAGGATTTGTGTGAATTTCTGTTTTTTCACATTTTGATGCCAACATAATGTGATTCTGAAAATTCCTTTGTTTCATATACACTAAGATTAGTCCTATGCATGCTTATGGAACTTCAAAGAACTTTATTTTTACATAAAGTCTTGTTACACCCATGGTGGATATTAGTCTTGAAGCCTGAATTTCTATTTGTGACATGAAAATAGCTAAGGGGACAAACAACATCCAAAAGAGGCAGGGTGTCCCAATTTCCAAATCCTTTAAGAAATAAAAAGTCATAAAGCTTTTAGAAATTAATTAAAATGAATAAATAAATCAATCAAAAACCCTTGGAAACCTTGTTACTAATGCTAAGTCCAATTGAATAATGAGAAATTAGCAAAGAAGCTACAATATTGACATCACAAGGAGGTAAGAAGCAACTATGACTCCTGTAACAATTTAAAGTCTTAATTATTGTTGAAAGATAATAAAAAAATAATTTATCAAGATTCTTTTGGGACTATTATCCATGAAATTACCCCATAGCAACCAGCTGTCATTATGCTATTTACTTGCATTATGTAGAAAATGGGGTAAAGCTTAAAAAATTTCTTAAAATTAAAATTATTCATGAATATCTCTGAAGACCTCAGGACCAATGGCATAAAGGAGAATCCATTCTAAGATAAGAAATATTATAGCTCTATAGCTACCATTAAAAATTTTACTTATAGTGCATTTTTGATGATTTCATATGAAACACTGAATCTCCAAAAAATCACAGAAAATACAACCTTAGAGTAAGTTTACAATAGATGTTACAAAGTTGAGAAGAATTTTAACTTTGAAATAAAAGAAGAATTACTAAGTAAATATAATTATTTCTTAAGCACAAATGGGTTGGTTGCAAGGTAAATCCATTCAATTAGGTGATTGTAATAATCATATGTGACAATAAGTGATTTAATAATTAATTCCAATATGGTACTTTCTTTCTAGCTAATTTTGTCTTTATTTTTACTTATGGAAATCCTCTCTGAGATTTTGTAAACTGAAAATAATCTTACTGTTTGTGTTTTGTCCAAAAAAAAAACATTATCAATCAGCTAAATCATTACATCTTTGATACAATGAGTAAGTATTAATGATGAAATTATAATTAAGTATTTCAATATTCAAAATTAAACCAGAAAAATTTGAAATTGAAGTATATCAATCTATAAAATATTAGTTAAATTAAAATTTCTGTATTACTTCTTTGTCTCATCTTTTAATTCTTTGAATCCAAAACTAACCTGTCAAATAAACATTCAAAATCTTTACAAGGAGTATTTGAAGTAATAGTGAGTAATTTTTTAATTCTTTAAGTTTTGTCTCTAATATTTGTAGTTTTATTTAAGAATTTATTATAATTACTCTTGCAAAAGAAGAGTATTAACTTAAATAATATCATATTATTTAAGAAAGAAGTGTTATTATTAAATCTCCTGGTAGTTGATTCTTGTACAAACTTTATTCTTACTGTTTAAATAACTGATATTGTATAACATGAAGAAGAGATAATAAAAAACTTGATTATTTATTTGTGGTAATAATAAGCTTATATAATTATATTTCATTACAACAGTTATAGTACTTATAATTAAGAGCCATATTCTCAATAAAGTCACAGAAAAATCTCAAATCTGGGTACCAGGCCAAGTGTTTTTAAATTTTGAACACTTACTAAATTTATTTTGGGCTTATGTCCTAAAACAAATATTGAATTAAAGGGTTTTCCTTTTATTTTGGGAAATTTATTTTTTTTCAAATTGTTTTAGATATTTTCATTTAAGAATTTGGATGAATTTGATATTTTTGTACATGTGGCTTTCTTCCCTTCAAAAACATATCAATATTTGAATCACTGTATAATATTTTGATTCAAAATACTAGTATGTCACAGGGGCTCTAGTGGAAATACAAGAGTGGCCTGGCACTCAGCAATCAGGGAACTCACTTGGAAGACTCCAACAGAATAAAGAATAAAAGAATAAGAATAAATTCCTCTAAAAGATATGCAGGTACAAGATGAGATGCAAAGAGGAAAGGGAAGCCAAATGGCCAAAGAGCCAACCAAGTAAGTCCTTAATCACTGTTTCAACCTGCCAAAAATGAACAATGGAATTAGTAAGGATATGACCACCAAAAATCCATTGACAGGCGAAGAAAGAGAAAGAGAAAGGTGCTAAATGACTGACTTAATAATATCAGTATTTGCTTAACTAAAAATGAAAAGAAAATAAAGATAAAATAAAATCAAAGTATATTAATTAACTGGGGAAAAACCCCCCAGGGTGGAAAGGGTAGCCGGTATATGTGAAAAGTTGGGAGCTTGAGTTCTTCAGGCTGAAAACTGATCTGTATTGATCCTTGAGGCTGTATTGATTGTTTTGGGAATTGATACAGCTGGCTAATATTGAAATTGAATTGGGTTGAATGAACTTCCCATGCTTGAAAATGAAATACAGTTCTTGGTGGATCCAGACTGTATTGAAATGAATATGGTTGCCAAGATGGATTGAGTGGAGCTTTGACACTTGACAACTTCTTTTGGCACTGCCTCTTGAATACACTTTTGAGAATGAATTGACAGTATTCCATTGGAAGGAATACTTGGAGTGAGAATAACCAATGACTGCTTGATGGCGTCATTGGTCTTTGACACTGAAACACTTGCTCTTGAGCCTTGATGATTTCTCTGAATGATTGGGTGCCTTGATGACGTGATGAGATGTTGGAATGTTGAAATGACCATTTGATATTGCCACCATTGAATTGCTGTTGAAAAATGATGCACAATGATATATAACATCATTTATGGCATATTGGTTCATTGGTAAGAAGAATACGCCCAAAGGTCTTGAGATGGAAAGGCAGAGGGGAAAAGGATGGATGTGATGGCTTCAGAGCTTGGAAAGGTGTTTCTGGGCCCTTTGGGGTTTTTGGCCACTTTTGGGTTCTGAGCCAAAAACTGGCCCAAAAGGCGGGAAAGTGTCTTTTGGACACTTTGCGTCAAAGTGCGCAAAAATGCGCAAAATGCGCATTATGAGCCGAAATGGCCAAAAACAGCCATTTTGGGCCATTTCCCCTGGTTTTGAGGGAAATGACCAGAAATACCCATTTGGGCATAAATTGCCACTATGGGTTCTGGATTGAGGTGAAGGGCCATGAAGGCTCCAAAACACAAATGGCCATAAAAGGTCCATAAGATGATGACGTGGCCATATTGGCCACTGGTGATGGATATGGCCAATTGGCCATAAGAGAACTATGGCTTGATATGCCATATGGGGATCCAAGGAGGTGAATTGCCATGGTTGTGACAGTACCCCCCACCTTGGAATGGTGAGCTCCTGAGCACCAATACAAGGTGAAGCCTGTTGAGGCTATTGGAAAGATTTTGAGAGAGTGATTCAAGAGGACTGATGAAGATAAAAATTTGAAAACTGATATTAAAAATTTGACATTTGACGCAGGACTTGCTTGATCTTCTTTTGACGTGGGCTTCATGATTTGAATTGAATTTTAAAATAGATGAAAAATTTTGACGTGATAATTGACGTGATAAGAGAAAATTTAAAATGAAAATAGAATAAAAATAAAGAATGAAAATGAAAATAAAAGAAAGAGAAAAGAGAAAACGAAATTGAATTGAATCTTGAGGAGGTTCCAATCTTCATCACAGAGGTTGATAACTGATTTTGGAATTGGCCAAGGACCTGGAAAGAGAAATTTGATGCCAGGTGCTCACAAAGTGGCCAAGGTGATGTTTTGACAAGATTGTAGACCCCTCAGGGAAGTGCACACCAGGAGAGGAACTTACTTTTAGTAGTTACCACTCCCGCCAGTGCCATAAAAATAAAAAACAAAAATGCTGAAGGAATGAATTTGAATTTGGAATATTGGAAATGAATTGAAAGTGAATGGCCCATTGTCCCAAGTGAAATGGCCATAGGATTGGAAATGAATGTTGAAAAGCCCGGCCAAAGATCTGTGTCCAAAATTTGCAAAGTGCTCACAGAGTGGCCAAGGTGATGCTTACAACAAAAGAGTAGAATACCCCTAAAGGTGCATACCAGGAGTGGGACTTACCTTTGGTAATTCCTCTCCCCACCAAGCACCATAATGAATCAAGCTTTTGAAGAATTGGGCCCAGGCTTGTCAGGATATAATGAATGAAAATCTTTGACGAGTTCAGGACAATTCTTGAGGTTTTCAGTTGGTTCCCAAGTGGATCTTTCTGGGTCTTGACTGAAACCTTTCCATTCCACCAGATACCATAATTTTCCTCTCTTGAGGTTTGAGTCCAGTATTTGAGAGACTTCCCATTCTTCTTCTTCTTCAATGATTATTGGAGGAGGAGGCTCTTGATGCCTATTTGGGATTGTTGACGTCTTGACTGGTTCCAAAAGGGAAATATGGAAAACTGGGTGGATGGACTTCCATTGAGATGGGAGATTGAGGTGGTAGGCATGAGTACTGACTTTCTTCAAGATTGGAAAAGGACCCAGCCATCTTTCAGACAGCTTTTTGGTGGGCCTGGTTGATTTGATGTTCTTGGAAGAAAGCCATACCATGTCACCGGGATTGAAAACAGGTGGACTTGCTCTACTTGTATCTGCATACCTCTTAAACCTGTTTATGGCAACTTCAAGTTCTCTCTTGACATCTTGCTGTACTGATTGGATTTTTGTTGATAACTTTCCAGCCGGAGTATCTTGAGTGATGTGAACTGAGTCAAAATGAGGATCTCTTCCATAAACAGTGAAAAACAGTGATTGTTTTGTTGAAGAGTGGTCAGAGTTATTGTAGGCAAATTCAGCCAGAGGGAGCCAGGTGTTCCAATCATCTTGATGATAACTGACATACATCCGAAGGTACTGTTCTAGTATCTGATTTACCCTCTCTGTCTGTCCATCAGTTTCTGGGTGATAAGCAGTTGACAGATCTCTTGAAATCTTGAGCTGCTGACAAAGATTGGTCCAAAAGGAAGAAACAAAAAGAGAACCTTGATCACTAACAATGCTTGAAGGAAGGCCATGGTTTGAGAAAATATTCTTGATGAATAAATGGGCCAAATCTAATGAAGTGATTGAAGCTATTGTTGGAATAAAAACCGCCATTTTTGAGAATCTGTCCACTATGACAAGGATTGAGTCAAAGGAATTGGACAGTGGCAATTGATTGATGAAATCCATTGAAAGACAAATCCAAGGACCACTTGGAATTGGAAGAGGCTTGAGGAGTCCAAACTTCTTGTGATGAATATTTTTGTTTCTTGAACACTGTTGACAGGATGAGACATAATCCTTGATGAATTGAGTCATGCCGGACCAGTGGAAATCCCGCTTGACAAGTTTGAGAGTCTTCTCTTGGCCAGGGTGTCCAGCTAGAGGAGAGTCATGCCGCTTTTGAAGTATATTGAGTTGAATTGTGGGGTCATTTGGGACCACCACCCGATCTTTGAAAAGGAGAAGTTTGGAAGAGGAATCAAGAGAATAATCTTGGACAGATTTACCTTTACCCAAATCTTCAAGAACACTTCTATATTGAGGGTCTTGCCACACTGCCTTCTGAATTGAATCAATCAAATTTGAAAATGAATCCACCTTGACTGCAAAAAACTTTGAGGCTTGAATTTCATCTTGCTTGATTATCTTCTGATAGTTCATTGGATTCTTGCTGATGAAATCCTCCCCCCTCTCTGGGTAAACGTCGTCCCAACATGACAAAGCATCTGGAAGGGTGGCCAAGCGGCCAGGGCGGTAAGTGATTGAGAAATGAAATTCAGATAGAAATTCAGCCCAGAGGGCTTGACGGCGAGTGAGAATCTTGGAAGACATAAAATATTGAAGAGATGAATGATTGGTGAGAACTTCAAAAGGGGAAGAAATGGAAAGAAGAAAAGCTCTCCAGCGCTTGAGAGCCCAGACTATGCCAAGGAGTTCCTTGTCATGAATCTCATAATTCAGCTCAGCTGGGAGAAGCTTGCGGCTATCAAATGCAATGGGATGTTTTCCTGAGTCAGAGACCTGACTCAGTACAGCACCCAAGGCATAATCTGATGCATCAGTCTCTACAATGATGGGTAGAGAAGGATTGAAGTGAGAAAGGATTGGAGAAGTGGTGAATGCCTCTTTGAGTTGATGAAACTGTCTAAGAGCTTCCTCATTGAGGGGAAAACGGGAATCTTTTCTGAGGAAACTTGTGAGTAAACTAATTTTCTTTGAATAATTCTTTATGAAACGGCGGTAAAAATTGGCAAAGCCAAGGAATGATTGAAGAGCCTTAAGGTTTCTTGGAGGCGGCCAATTGAGAATTTGCTGGACTTTTGCTTGGTCCATCTTGAGGCCTTCAGAAGAAACAACATAACCTAAGTACTTTACACTAGAAACATGGAACAGGCATTTGGACATCTTAGCAAAGAGGTTATTGGCTCTGAGTCTGGAAAGAACAGTGGACACATGAGTGACATGTTCTTCCTCAGATTTGGAAAAGACCATAATGTCATCCAAATAAACCACAACATAAACATAAAGAAGATCATAAAAAATATCATTGACAAGATTTTGAAAAGAAGCAGGAGCATTGGTAAGCCCAAAAGGCATAACCAGGTACTTATAACTACCATATTTGGTTCTAAAACAAGTCAAATGTTCATCACCTTCCTTGATTCTGAGCAGGTTATATGCACCACGCAAATCAATCTTGGAGAAGATAGAAGAACCATTAAAAACAGTGAGAAGCTGATTCATAGGAGGAACAGGATACTTGTTCTTCCTAGTAACAGCATTGAGTTTGCGGTAATCAACACACAAACGGAGGCCACCATCTTTCTTTTTGACAAAAAGAACAGGTGCTCCTGTAAAAGAGGAGCTTGGCCGTATGAAACCTTTCTCTACATTCTCTGAAATGTAGGCCCTGAGTGTATCTGACTCTTGGTTTGATAAAGAGTAGATCACCCCAACTGGAGGTAGAGACCCCTCCAGCTCAATATTGTCAGGCTGAGTCTATGATAAAGGTGTATATGAGTATTTACAAGCTTTAACTATGACTGTGACACGGTAAGAATGGTTTTAAAAGATGATAATATTGATAATAAATGATTTATTTTAAGATTTAAAGGGCTTTACTATAGAGATATAGTGGTGGTGAGCGCTGTTGAAAGCCCTGGGTGCAGCTTTACCTGTTGGATTACAATAATAAAGACTACAATACTTTAAATTAAGAGTATACCTGATTATTTAACCAAGAGTAAAACTGTTTTTGACAGTTTACTACGTAGGTTATTCAAGAGCAGGATAAGGAAAGGGTTTTGGCAGTGAAAAGCCCTCCTTTTATGCTGAAATTGAGGTGAAAAGGTTATTAGACCTTTTCACGTAGAGGAAGTGAAGATTTTTCACTCCTCATGACAGGCTTGTGGTTTGCAAACAGCCTGTATACCCTGTATTGGGCTCAGATGTGGTTTTGAAACCACATCTGGGCAATTTTCACCAATACAGGGTGAAAATTTTCATCTGGGGACCTCACAGCCTGATTCTGACGTGTATGACGCGTAGAATGCTGTACAGAAACTGTATGGGACCCCAGTATTGACTGAAATATGAGGTATTGAAGTAAAAACATGCTTCTTTGTCTATTTGACACCTCATATTCATGGTTATAGGGTATTATCCCATGGTAAGGCTGTATATGAAAGCAGGTGGGAATTTTACCTTAAAATTGTCATAACTCTGTCAGTTTTTGAGATATCAAGCTCAAAGTTGGTTCATTGAATAGCCCTGTGTGAGCTCTATACAATGGTACCCAACTTGACATGGCTATCATTAAATATGGCAAAGTTATCCCATGTACAAGTGTTTTTATACATTGGCGTGTTTTGGGCAAAAAGCTGTATTAAGCTTGTTTGGCTAATAACTTCTGTTCTAGTTGAGATATGAGGAAATGGATGACACCATCAGATAGCCCTGATTGTGCTCTTTCCAAAAAGACCCCACTTTAAGTATCTCACACTAAAACTGTAAAAGTTAGATGAGAGGTGAATGTTTTGTTCACCCTTATTTGGTCTGAATTTGACCATAACTCAAGTAATACTGGTGCTAGCTCAGTTTGGCTAGTACCATTGGATAGCCCTGGCTTAGAGCTTCATTTTGAATACCCATTTGATGGGGTTAAGCCTCTCCTTCTAGATTTTAGATGAGAGGTGAAAATTAAGGTTTATGCTCAGCAATAACTTTGAGCAGGAATAACTTTGTTATTTCTTGTCCTATGGTGATGGGACTTATATTTTCAGGAAGAGGTGGGTTTCCTCTTTCTTTTGATACCTTTTGAGCTAATTTGGCTCAGCTCCATGTTTTGGTGGTATTTTGGCTATACCATTGGTTTATGGTATTTTGGCTGTCATGCTTGTGCTCTGGTTTTGAGTCACAGGCTGACAAATATGATGATCACAGGCGTGGTGAGGAGGAAGTTTCTCTGCTTTCAAATTGGAGAATACATCCAAGTATTGGTGATAAACAGGAGGAACAACGTTCATCACGGTTTCTATTTCTTCTGGCTCTTCCTCTTCATCCCACAACTCCTCCAGGGAGTCATGATAAGATGAAGGAGGAAGGTCCATATTCCCAAAGAAGAGATGAAGTGAAGATACAGAATTATCTTCTCCAGCATCTTGAATCTCTTTGAAGACTTCATCTCTAGATGATAGTAATGACTGATGGGAATTAAGGGAAGGGATATGGACAGAAGACAGAAATGATGGTGTTCTAGAATCACCAACCAGAGCTGCACATGATTTGGCAGAAGAAAAGTCATTACTGAAAGAAATTAAAGGATAATTATAGTCCTTATGATCAGAATTAAAGGTGATCAATCCTTGCCTCCAATCAATAAACGGATTAAAATGATTAAGAAAGTCAAAGCCCAATATGAGGTCTTCTCCCTTGGGAGTATCAATGACTAAAAAGTCCCATTCAAAGCTTGGGAAGGAAGGGAGCTCAACCATATATTTAGTATGGTGAGTCACAAATAAAGAAGGAGACTCAGAGGAGTCTAAAATGATGAGGGGAATCTTCTCTGGAAGCTCTGACGTAGTCAATGAATACTTGTGAACAAACTTCTTTGCAACAAATGAGTTGGTAGCACCATAATCAATGAGAATACTGTAAAAAACATCAGAAAGAGAAGAAAAAACAAAAAATTTAAGAGAATTCTTGACACCAGTATTCAGAATACACAATTGTGCTCTGGATGGAAAACTGTGAAGACCATTGAACACAACATGATCTTCACTCAGGCTTTTCCCTGGCTGGGAAATTTGCCTGACGGTTGGGTAAGCTTGTTTTGAGGCCTTTTAAAACAGGTCTCAAGACTATGCTTCCCACCACAATAGGTACAAAGACCCTCTTTGATTCTTCTTTCTTTTTCAGAATTCATGAGCTTGAAATCTTTATTCAAGAGAGAAGAATGGGGCTTGTCCCTCTTCTGAAAATTCTTCTTCTTCTTTTGACTTGAGCTTGAAGAATTTTGAGGATGAGAAGAACTTGACTTTGAGGCTTCTGGCTTCTTCTCTTGATGATGACTCTTTTCATTTTGCCTCTCATGGTACCTGGTATCAAGTTCCAGGGTAACGTCCATTAAGTCTTGAAGAGAGTCAATTCTTGAAGGATGGGAGGCCAATTGATCCAAAATCCTGGATGGCAATCCCTTCCTGAAATGATGGATAAGAGCTCTTTCACCCCAATCCCCGATTCTTGAGACTAAACTTCTGAAATCAGCAATGTATAAGGATACATGCCCACCTTCTTTCATTCTTAAAGAATCCAACTCAGCTTCTGCTTTTCTGACTTCATTCGGGTCACCAAATAGAGTGAAGAGTTGAGATTCAAATAAACGCCAAGAATTGAGAAGATAATTTGAGTCTTGATTGGTGAGATTGGAAAGATAAGACTCAATCCATTTTGCAGCCCGGCCAATGAGAAATGAAGTGGCATAAAGAACTTTCTTTCTGTCTTGAGAAAAATTTGCCAGATCATTATGAAATATCAATTGACAAGACTGAATAAAGCTTCTAACTTTGAAGGGCTGAGTCCCATCAAAGCATTCCGGTGCCTTCATAGATGGAGTCTTGAAGGCTGGTGGTCTTGATGCTTCAGAAGATGAAGCTGCTTGAAGATTGGCCATAATCTGAGTCATTTGCTGCATGATGGCCAATAGGGATGGTTCAGACTGATTAGACTGGGCTAGTGTTGGCCTTCCAGTACCTTGGGATGCTTCCACCGGAGCAGGAACACCTTCAGTACCATCAGACTCTTCCTCTTCCACAGAATTCTCCTCCTCCTCTTCACCATCTTCACCTGGACCTTTGAAAATAGTCCTTGAAGTTCCTGGAAATCTGCCAACTACTCCTGAAAATGAACTTGATCTTCTAGGCCCTCTTCCTTCCTTCCTGGATGGTGCTGCTCCTTCCATGCGGGGTCCTCTATCTAATTGGGCCCTCAGTTGAGGAACTGCTGGGGTGCCATCTAGAGGAGCTCTTGGAGTTGGAGTGAGAACAGCTTGAGCTCTGGCCTGAGATCTTGTCTGTCTTGCCGGAGGTGAATGTTGAACAGGCATGATATCAGGAATAAAATCGAATTAAATGAATAAGAATCAAAATTTGCTTGAAGTGAAAAGAGTCAACAATCAAATCTTGAGGAAAAGGAATGAATCAAAATGAAAATCTTCAAGTACGTCAATAAATCAAAATCAAATGAAGTCTTGAAGTCAAAAAATCAATGAATCAAATCAATCAAAAATCAAAAATCTTGCAAAAATCAATCAATCAAATGAAATCTTGAAGAAAAATCAATTTATGTCAAAATTCCTGATGTGAAAAATCAGCAAAATCAATGAAATCTTCAGGTCAATCAATTTTCTTGAGGTCAATATCAAATATGTCAAATAAATTAATCAATCAAAATCAAGTGAATTCTTCCTTAAAAACCAAAATTCTTGAAGAATGAATCAATTATCAATCTTGATGTGAAGAACGTGTCTGAATATCTTGATGAAAAAATTTGAAAATCAAAGAAAATCAAGATGACGCCTAAATTATGAATGAAATGAAAATTTTATGATTTGAAAAGATTTTTAAAAAGAATAACAAAATTAAAAATGGGTCAGCTTTCAATTTTTAAAATGAAGAATGAATGAAAGAAAATTGAGAGATGACGATGAATCATTAAGTTCATAAGCGTAAAAGAATCATAATTTCAATGAAATGAGTGAATGAAATTATACAGAAAGAATGAACAGAATGAAGAAGAAATTGTGAGTTAATTAATATAATGTCACAGGGGCTCTAGTGGAAATACAAGAGTGGCCTGGCACTCAGAAATCAGGGAACTCACTTGGAAGACTCCAACAGAATAAAGAATAAAAGAATAAGAATAAATTCCTCTAAAAGATATGCAGGTACAAGATGAGATGCAAAGAGGAAAGGGAAGCCAAATGGCCAAAGAGCCAACCAAGTAAGTCCTTAATCACTGTTTCAACCTGCCAAAAATGAACAATGGAATTAGTAAGGATATGACCACCAAATATCCATTGACAGGCAAAGAAAGAGAAAGAGAAAGGTGCTAAATGACTGACTTAATAATATCAGTATTTGCTTAACTAAAAATGAAAAGAAAATAAATATAAAATAAAATCAAAGTATATTAATTAACTGGGGAAAAACCCCCCAGGGTGGAAAGGGTAGCCGGTATATGTGAAAGGTTGGGAGCTTGAGCTCTTCAGGCTGAAAACTGATCTGTATTGATCCTTGAGGCTGTATTGATTGTTTTGGGAATTGATACAGCTGGCTAATATTGAAATTGAATTGGGTTGAATGAACTTCCCATGCTTGAAAATGAAAGACAGTTCTTGGTGGATCCAGACTGTATTGAAATGAATATGGTTGCCAAGATGGATTGAGTGGAGCTTTGACACTTGACAACTTCTTTTGGAATTGCCTCTTGAATAAACTTTTGAGAATGAATTGACAGTATTCCATTGGAAGGAATACTTGGAGTGAGAATAACCAATGACTGCTTGATGGTGTCATTGGTCTTTGACACTGAAACACTTGCTCTTGAGCCTTGATGATTTCTCTGAATGATTGGGTGCCTTGATGACGTGATGAGATGTTGGAATGTTGAAATGACCATTTGATATTGCCACCATTGAATTGCTGTTGAAAAATGATGCACAATGATATATAACATCATTTATGGCATATTGGTTCATTGGTAAGAAGAATACGCCCAAAGGTCTTGAGATGGAAAGGCAGAGGGGAAAAGGATGGATGTGATGGCTTCAGAGCTTGGAAAGGTGTTTCTGGGCCCTTTGGGGTTTTTGGCCACTTTTGGGTTCTGAGCCAAAAACTGGCCCAAAAGGCAGGAAAGTGTCTTTTGGACACTTTGCGTCAAAGTGCGCAAAAATGCGCAAATGCGCAAAGTGCGCAAAAAGTGCACAAATGCACAAAAGTGCGCAAAATGCGCAAATGCGCATTATGAGCCCAAATGGCCAAAAACAGCCATTTTGGGCCATTTCCCCTGGTTTTGAGGGAAATGACCAGAAATACCCATTTGGGCATAAATTGCCACTATGGGTTCTGGATTGAGGTGAAGGGCCATGAAGGCTCCAAAACACAAATGGCCATAAAAGGTCCATAAGATGATGACGTGGCCATATTGGCCACTGGTGATGGATATGGCCAATTGGCCATAAGAGAACTATGGCTTGATATGCCATATGGGGATCCAAGGAGGTGAATTGCCATGGTTGTGACATAGTATTAATTTTTCTCTAAAAAATTATGAAACTGATAAAGAATCTCATTCAATTATATAATAAATTTATTTCAGAATTCTCAGTGTGTTTGATCAAATGTATTTCAGTTGGTAAAAACCCCAGTGGGAGGTATATCACCAGTTCATAATATGAAGAAAGTTTGGAAGTCAATATATCCTAAAAAATGAATTTTTTAGACATAATTAAAAAAACAATCACCAAAACCATTGCTTTTATCAATATTAACTCTTACAAAAAACTCTTTTATTGATTTGGAAATGGTACATGCCAAAAATAGAAGAAACTATCCAGTACAGAAATATGGATTTAGACAAGTAGGAAAACATAATTACAAAGTCAAAAAAGGTAGAAACAAATAAAGAAGGAATATTTGCTCGATTCCAGTTCTTCCACATTCCTCAAGGTCTGTAGCCACTAATTTGCAAATAAATGCTGAGACATAGCCCATTCATAGTATTATTTCAGGGGTGAATCACTTTCAAGTGTCAGAAATAGAGATCAGCCTCAGTACAAAGGATGGTTCAGAGAAGCCAAAGAGGAAAAATGGGAAATATTCTCAAAGATTTGGCAGGGGGAAATGAAATCATACTAATAAATAAAGAGCTTCATGGGTCAGGAGAATAACATAGAGCTCTTGGGAGGTTGGAGTCCCATTTCTTTGTAAGGAAAAAGTCAAGAAAATAAAGAATTGGCTCAAGATGCAGAGGATTCTGTCAGTGGAGCAAAGAAAAGAACTGGTAATGATCCTAGACTTAGAGAAAGAAGGACCTGTAGTGAAAACCTGCTCCAGAAGTCAACAAGGACCCAAAAACAAACAGGGAGGTCCCAGAAAAATAATAATAAGGGGAAACGAAAATAGAATTGTCACATAGCTTACCCACAAGGGTACGGGGTAATAAAATTAGAGCCATCAGCCATGGAAAGTATGTTCAATATGGCAAGGCCTCTCATTGAGTGTACAACCAAGTGACAAGAAAGGATGAAAAGGAACTTTCCATAATAATGATAAATGAAATTAAGCAAATTATTCAAAAATTAATTTAGAAATTAACTAATTTGATGAATAATAGAAGAAATTAACATCCAATATTAGTGAACTGAAAAGAAATGAAAGAATAATGATTAAATAGTGTAAGATGACAATTATGATTTTTCTGTTTATTTTAGAAAAATGTGACATAAATGAGCATAATATAACAATTATTAAAGAAAGATATGATGAATTGGATAATAACTCCATTAATAATATCAATGAAAAAATTATGGATTTGGAAAAAAAAGTCACACAAATGATAAGAAGTATTTTCACTGAAAACTTTAGAAAGAGTAATGAAGGTAGAGAAAAATGGAAGGAGAAAATAATTTCAAATTTGAATCAAATCCATAATAAGGCTTATTAAAAAAGCTCCCATATGCCTTGATACTCTACACCTTTAACAGGGGTAAACCTTACCCAAAAGACAGTGTAAACCCATTTCCAAGGGACAACCCTTTAGATATGAAATTTACTGAAACAAAATCCCCAAACTAGAAGAATTTCCAGCATCATCTGGTGAAGGAGAATATAAAAAATTGAATTGATAAGAACAATAGATATTTTAAAAGAATAATTTGAAACACAAGATGAATCCATGGTGAAACGATTACACTATTTGCTTCCCCAGGACTGCCAAGAAATTGTAATACAAGATGAGACAAGAAAATGGCATAAATCATTTTTGGAGATTTGAAATTATCACAAAATAGTCCAAAAGCTCTTGGAGATTTGAAACTGATAATATTTTTGTAAATTCCATCTTTGTATTTGAAAAGGAATAAACAACTAGCTCTGTATCTCAAGAAAAAGCACATAATCTGGGTTTACAACTATATATGTCGGAATCAATTATTAGCTTCAAGATACTGATAAAATGTGGGGGTTATCTAAAAATTTGTATCAAGTGCAGAGTTTTATTCCCTTTATCAACAGAGAACTATATAAATGCAATAAAAGAGAACATTTCTAGGACCAATATTGGTAAACTAAAACTCTTTTTTAATCCAGTAATATACTATATAATCCAAGAGGGAAAATGAAAAACTAGAGGTCTATATTAGAGTTTCAAAAATATGGGATTAAATAAATTTGTGTCAGTACTTTCATTAAGAAGACCAAAATAAATGAAGTGAAAGTCATTGAAGAGGTCCAAAATACAGAGGAAAAAAAGACACTAGCCAAGATTATTCAATTTATGATGATTAAATTATTGAAGATTTTAATATTGGGAATATAAAAGAACTTCTTCTAGTTGATGAACTACATACTCACTTACTACAATAAAGTTGGGATTTCTATAACTTGGTAAATATGCAAAACTCCAAACCTGGTAAAGGAAAAGCTTATATATAATTATGGAGAATATTTCAGTAAATAAGTCCTGATAAGTGAGTTTCATAATAATGGAAAATAAAACTTTGGATAAATATATGGAGCTTCTCTGTCATATCAAATTTATGGAATTGGGCAAATTGCTCATATTCACTTTTCTTGGCCTTTTTGGTCATTTCATTGTCTGGATCCAATGTGGCCCCTTAACTAACCCAAGGGAATTCTTGGAAGATTTCTGCCTTTTGGAATTTCCCAATCCACTGGTAAAATACAGCTCAAAAGGATTTACAAGGCTTTTTAAGCTTTAAATACTATTTTTTATTTCTGCCCTTTTTGTTGTGTTTTTTGCTTAAATGCTATTGTCCCAAAAAAAAAGGGAAATATGAACAAGGTTCCATATTGGGAAATTTGGGGCTTAATTGCCAATTCTTCAGATGTTGCACATTTATGAAAAAATACAGCTTTCAGCCAGTATACACTAGCTTTGGCCAAATAATGCAAAAATAGCCAAAAACACCAGAGCTGTCCAAACCAACCAGAAAGCCCTTGAGGCCATCAAGTCCCACCTTATCAAATGTTTGTAAGGAAGCTCCTACAGAAAGTGTTTGGCCACCTTTTGCCTTCAACACCCATAATAGCCATAAATGGTGTTATATACCTTGGGAAGCTTTTTTCACCAGCACTCCAATTGGGACTAAATGGAGGGGCCATATTTGTGAGCCTGTGAGGTATGTATAGCATACCCATAAGGCCACAAATGATTTTATATACATCTGATTTAGTCTTCAACAGACTTTTCAATTTAATTTCAAATAAAAAAAACAAAAAAAAGTATAACTTTTTTTTGGATAAACAAAGTTATAATTATTATGTCATTTTTGGATTCTACAGAAAAAATGACCTAGGTACACCCATAGGGTGTTATGCCCAAAAAGATTTCTTTCTCATGTTATTGCAAGATTTAAGAATCTCACAGTGCTAATGTAACTTTTTTAACATTTTTTTAAATTTGTTAAATTTAAGCTTAAATAAGCATAAGTTTAAAGTTGCATAGGGCTTATGCAAACTTACCAAAATTTTAGTTAAAATTGAGGTGTTGTGTATATTTACTAAATTGGGTAAGGATTTTCCATACAGAATGTAAATCCTCTGTGAGCTCAATTTAAAATTGTTTAAGGCCATAGTATGGCTTTAAATGAATAAAAGGGAAAAATCCATGCAAAAAGGTGGGAAAAAGGAAAAAGACCAAACAGAGCTGGGGTACCCAAATTTTTGGATCTGCAAGGATTCAATTAAGGTTGTCCACCTGTATTGGAGGATTTTCAACCTTATTTAAACTTTAAGATTAGACTTTGTTCCAGCCTTAAGGTTTAAACTGGTTTTATCCCAATTTGGACAGGAATTTCAAGCTGCCAAAGGGTAAATTGCAATATGCAGGCTTGAAATTAAAGTTTTGAGACCTGTCAAAGCTTAAATGAGCTTAAAACTTTAAGTTTACAAGCATTAAAACCTTATAATAAGCTAAGGTTTAGTGTGTATTGCTATTTTACATGGAAAAATAGCAATAACTTCAAAAATTCATTAAAAATCCAATTTCTAATGGATTTGCTTAAAGGATTCACACATCTTACAGCTTAATAATATCTATATATAAACTAAATTTTGAATATCTTTTATAAACAAATTTCCTGGGTAATTATCCTGTAAATTTACTCTTTTGATTATACTTAAAGAAAATTAAGATTTCCTTAAAAATTAATTAAAAATTGAGGTTAAGAGATTTCTGCTTGAAACTCTATTTTTAAGTTTCTCATGTGATGAAATTTAATATAAACAAGCTTATTTCTTATTAAAGATTCAAATAATTAACTTGAATGAGGCTTAAAGTTACTTGGAGCTAAGAACAACACTGGTAAATTTAAAGTGGAATTAAAAATAAGTTACCTTAAGTTAAGAACCTTATTTTTAAGCATGGTTTTTCAATTTTGGCCTGAGAACGCCCTCTATATCCATTATGAATCATGAGAGCTGCTCTGTAGACATAAAAATACTCTTTTCAATACTGTTTTTGTCCACCATCAATTATCAATCCAATAATTTTAGACATTTAAACAGGCAACGTTTTATTATATATAGAATCTTATTATTAAATTATCTCTTAAGTATTTTACTCTTTATAAATTTTAAATTAAAGAATTGAAATCATAGAAATTAGATTATTGCTGTAATCACCTATAATATATTTTATTTTATAAAATCATTGTCTTTAAAATATCTTTTAAAATCCACAAATTCCTCTCAAAAACTCTTGAATCATAATTTTTATTATTAAAGTTGTTTTTTCTTTAATAATATTGATTTTTTTGCATGTTTTTAAATTATAATAATTATTTGATAAAGTAACTGTTGTTGTTTGACTTGTTGTATTAAATAAATATTATAAGTAAGTTTTCTGTAAAATTATATATTTTTTTGTCTATTATTAGTTTTTTTAAAAGAATTATTTCTGCACAGTGTGTGTCTTGATTCTTTCATAAATAATATTTATATGTTATTCATAAGTTGTTAAATATTTTATTTTCCACGTGTAATTGTCTCATTAAGAGCTTTACACTTCTTATTGTTATAATTGTCAGTGACTATAACAAGAATAGAATAATTATAATTTATTATAATTATTATATTTTTTTATTATTATTTTATATAATAATAATTAAATTTATTTTTTTTGTATAATTATTTTTAATGATTATATTTAGATTTGTGGTTATAATATGTTATTATATTATATTTTTCTACTGAGGACAGTCATAGTACTCTTGGTATTGTTACTATTATCAAGAGTTTCATAGACAAACCTTACAATACATCATATTTAAAAATGCATTTCCAGACATAAAGGCATAATAATCAAGAGAATCAATAATCACTAAAGAAGAAGTTTTTTCTTCAAAAAAGAAAATATTACTCATCATGTGTTGATTCTTTTCAATTGTGCAGTATTCCCCCAAAGGAATACTTGCAAGTCCCATTTAAGGGGAAATTCAAGAGGAAGTTCAAAATCAGTGGTCAAGTACAAATGCTCCATCAATTTATCTTGGAAGCCAAACTAATCAAATTAAGAATCTTCCTATAGAGGCATGTATTTCAAATCCAGAACATTGGAAGATCATTCAACCCAGTTCAATTACAAATTGAGAAAGGTGTAATTTTTCTCAAGAAGAAGATATAGCTTTAAGGATTAAATACAGCCCAGTTTCCAGCCTGAAGAATTCAAGCTGTCAGCCTGTGACTCAAAGCCAGAGCACAAGCATGACAGCCAAAATACCATAAACCAATGGTATAGCCAAGATACCACCAAAACATGGAGCTGAGCCAAATTAGCTCAGAAGGTATACAAATAAGGATAAAAATCACCCCTTTCTGAATATATAAGTTCAATCACCATAGGACAAAGAATAACAAAGGTATTCCTGCTCAAAGTTGTTGCTGAGCATAAACCTTAATTTTCACCTCTCATCTAAAGCCCAGAAGGAGAGGCTTAACCCCATCAAATGGGTATTCAAAATGAAGCTCTAAGCCAGGGCTATCCAATGGTACCAGCCAAACTGAGATAGCACCAATATTACTTGAGTTATGGCCAAATTCAGGACAAATAAGGGTGAACAAACCATTCACCTCACATCTAACTTTTGCAGTTTTAGCGTGAGATACCTAAAGTGGGGTGTTTTTGGAAAGAGCACAATCAGGGCTACCTGATGGTGTCATCCATTCCCTCATATCCCAACTAGAACAAAAGTTATGGGGCAAACAAGCCGAATACAGCTTTTGCCCAAAACACACGTATGTAAAAACATTCTTGTACATGGGATAACTTTGTCATATTCAATGATAACCATATAAAAAAAGGTACCATTGTGTAGAACACATAAAAAAATCAGGGCTATCTGATGGTGTCATCCATTTCCCAATAGCTCCACTAGAACAAAAGTTATGGCACAAATAAGCTCAATACAACTTTTTGCCTAAACCACGCAAATGTACAAAAATCTTGTACATGGGATAACTTTGCCATATTTAATAATACCCATATCAGATGAGGTACCATTGTGTAGAGGCCATACAGGGCTACGCACTAATGAGATAAGATGGTTTGATCATGATGTAATCATCACCAAACCTTAAAATATTGATCAATTCCAGTGGATATGATCAGTGCATGTCTACTAGAACCCTGTTGGACTCTAGGAGGAAGGAATTTAATATAAATAGAGGTCTTTTTACTCTATTTTCCCCTCAGACGCTTAAAAAACATTAAATCATTAAATAAAAAGGTAATTTCTTTATTATTTATATATAAAACTTTTATATTATTAAAGACCAAAGATAATATTATAATAATCTTAATCTTTGACATGATTATTACAATTATTTAATTGTTTTGTTTAAAATTCTCTTAAAAACCTCAATTCCACATAAAACCAAGAAAATTTGTAATTTATCTTAAATTGTATTGTAACTACAATTTAAATAAGTTTAATTTACATTTCTAGGCGTAAAGCTATTCGAAACTATAATATTAAGCATTAAAAGTAGCTTATTTCTCTTATTATAATAATTTTTCTCTATCATTACTTTAATAATTCTATAATTAATATAAATAGTATTTATATTAATTTATAACATTAATAAAAATAGTATTTATATTAATTTATAACATTAATATTAGTAATATTATTGTTATTAATTGTTTTTTATTAATAAAAAACAATTTTTTACGCCTTTATTATTTGTTGGTAACAATAATAAAGTGCTTTTAAATATATTAATTATCATATATTAATATATTTATTTTATATATTATTTTTTTTATAATATAAATATATCATTATATTTATTTAATAATATACTTATTTTACGCCATAATTATAATAATTCTTTATCATTATAATTATTTTTATCTTATTTATTTCATTTATAGGGACATTCATAGTACAATAAGTAAAATATTAGTAATTTTTACTTATTGTTTCATAGTCAGACCTTACATTTGGGGCCCTGGCCGTGATATTTACTCTAAAAGACCTTTAAAAAGATTCCAATTTGGTTTATTCAATAATAAATTATAATTATAATCATAAAATTAGATAATAATTTTATATTTATTGATTTTAAATACTATTGAGGCATTTGGAAAGCAATTATACTGTCTTACACGTGGTTTTTCACATCCTTAGACTTGCAAGAACTTTCTTTTAGTGACTCTAGTAATTAAACAAGATATTGTATGAATTAAAAAGAATTTTATATTATATGTTAATTTTATAAAAGAATCATACTCAATTTTTTATTTTATTCTTTAAAAATAAAAATATAAAAAACAAAAGAAAATTATAAATAAAAAACCAATAAAAAAAAGTTATTTTTTATTCATTTTAATCTCATTTCTTTATTTATTTTCATTTTTTAAGATATAAAAGCAATTTTTACGTGGAAAATTGCCATATCTTACCAAAAAAACACCTATTATATAAAAGACTTATATTTATTTATATTTTTTAGTGTTTGAAGACAATCCAAGAGAGGACAACCAAACCAATGTTGAAAGATTGGTGGAAGAAACTTGTCAAAGTTCTCCAACACCAATAATCACTAAGAAAAAGAAAGCCAAGGAATTGGACTTTCCAGGACCCACTATTCAGGACTCTGAAGGTGAGTACCTCATTTATAAATTGCCATAAGAAGAATTCCTGTTCTGAAATCCTCTTATTTATTATATTTTCTTAAAATATGACTACCAGAAGAGGCTCCCAATACTCCATCCAATCAGATGGAGCTGGACTCAGAGGTAGAATTGATTCCTCAAAAGGGAAAAGGAAGCGCAATATCCCCAGTGGAACAGAATCCACACAAGGAAGTGCCTTATCCCAAAGGCAAGTCTCAGAAATGCCCATGATATCTGAACCAGAGTTGGAACTAAATATGAGTGACTCAAACAGGTACAAATCACATTCAGAGGGCTCAAATAGACATTTACATGAGCCAGTACAAACAGTACTACACAGTGTACAAAGACAAGGATTGGGAAATGTTGCCCCAAATACACCAAGGAGTGATGAACTCCTGGCACATCCTGAAAAGGTTCCTCAAAGAGGAGGAAATAGTGAGATACTCCAATGGATGGAATCCACTATCATCCAAACCTCAAATCAAAAAAATCAAGGAGTACCATTCCAAAAAGAAGGAGGCAACCAAGGAAGAAGCCCCAGTAGCTTCTACCAGCAAGCCCCAAGCCAACCCACTTCCCCAAGAAGGGAAGAAGAACAAGAAAAAGAATTTGAGAAAACCATATTCCCCAAGCTACAGGATTCCAAATATCCAAAAGGATGCCATGGACAATGTATTCAACATGGCCAGAGCCATGATGGAATTCAAAGAAAAAGAGGAGAAAGGAATGAGACAACCCCATTTCCCAAAGAAATAACCTTGTCTCCTGATGTTGTAAATACTTCAACAGAGCTTAAAAATAGTATTTTACATCTTAAAGACATTAAAAATAGTTTATTATCTTTCCAAGAAATAAATAATAGCTTATCATCTTTAACAAAACTTGTTGTACAAAATAAGAAAGAAATTGATAACATAAAATTTATGATTGAAAATAATAAACCAAAAGTATTAATTGATAATACTCAGAAATTAATACAGGGACAACAAGAGTTGTACAAATACATAAATGATATCAAAGAAAAAACTTTGACAATCAATTATGACATGAGTATTGATAATCTTACAGAAAAATTAAACAAATTGAGCATTTCCGTAGGGATATTTGAAGAAAAGACTTCATCACACCAAAAATTACTTTTGGACCATGTGGAAAAGAGTGATGAAGCAAGAATGCATCTGAGAGATGACATTCAAGGTGAAATAAGGCTTATCACTGATAAAATGGATAAAATTAATGAGGCTAACTCAAATATGCCAAAGTTATCAACACCATTTTCTCACATAAGAAGCCCTGTTAAGCCAAAAGAGGAATTAACAAATCCATTCATAACAGACATAAGTAACCAAGACAATAACCAAGTCTTAAGGAAGGAAGAACCTCAATTAAAAGAATGGCCAACATTCACAGGAGAAGGTGAATATGACCACATTTGATTTGACAAAACAATTGACATGCTACAAGAATATTATGCCATACCAGATGAATTAATCACTGAAAGATTACATTCATTTTTTGAAAAATCTGAAAAAAGATGGTATTATGGCATAAGGCAAACAAATGGCAACAATACCTGGTCTTGGTGGAAACAAGAAATAATCACCAAGTGGGATAATGATGCCTGGAGGTACAAGATAGAAAATGCATTTGAGAATTCTTTCTTTGACCCAGACAAAGACAAACCTTTAACTTGGTTCTTAAAGCAAGCTGAAAGACTCAATGCATTGTACCCAGAAATGTCACAAAAAATGGTGCACATGAAAATACTTAAGAAATGTGGAGGAGAGCTAGAAAATGCCCTAAGAAGCAGGTGTTTGGAACCATGCTCCATAGAAGAGTATATCAATGCAATAGAGGACATAGTGACAAGAAAAAGAATTGGCAGAACTTGGAAGAAATTGGACATTAAAATTCCAAATAAACCATTCATCAAAAAAAATAAATCAAAAGAACCTTTCAAGCCCAATACATCCAACAATAATGAGCAAAGAAAATGCCATAAATGTGGATGTATTGGAAACTTAGCCAATAATTGCCTCAAAAATGCAAAGATTAATAAAATTGTGGAAACAGAAAACCACAATGAAAAAGAGGAGGAATCTGACTATGAAAAAGAAACAGAAGAGTCAGAAAGCTCTGAAAGTGATGAAATTAATATAATTAATGCACAAATAAATAATATTGATATAATTTATGAAGTACTAGATGTCAACTCAAACTTACCACAAGTTGGAACATCTGACACAAACCTGAAAAATATACAAGATTCCAAAATGTACAGAACCAAACCTGAAAAAGGGATGGGATATACAGCTGGAAAATCAAGTATAAGTATTGTTATGGTTGATAACCAAGAAGAAAAAGGGAAATTGGATACAGGAGCATATTGCACCTGTGTTGGTAAAAGTTATTTTAAAACCATTGTCCCAGACTGGCAAGAAAAACCTATGCCAATACAAGGTGTCAAATTTAGTAGTGCAGGTGAGAGCATGAAGCCCCTTGGAATAATTGATTTAACACTAATTTTTCCTCACCCCTCACAATGTGTCAGAATTAAAGTAGAGTTTTTAGTAATGGACAGCTGTACTAGTAATCACTTCATACTGGGAAATGACTACTTATCAATTTATGGTATAGCTATCTCTAACCAAAAAAAAAGATATTTCACCATAGGAGACAACAAAAGACAAAAGTTTGGCTTCTTAAATAACAAAAACCAAATTACAGTTATTAAGAATGAAGAGAAAAGTACAGATAAGGAACTTTTTATATCTGAACAACTCAAAGAGGCAGAATTCAATCAAGAATTAACAGAAAAAATGAAATAAAAATTGATTGACCTCTTATTTAAGTACAAAAATGCCTTTGCAACTGACAAAGAGCCACTAGGTGCCATAATTGGGCATGAGGTGGATATAATTCTTAATGTGGAAAGGCCTTACCCACCTTTACTAAGGAGACCTGCATACCCAGCTAATCCAAGGGCTAGAGAAGCCTTGGAGGTACACATTAAAGAATTGATGGACCTTGGGATATTAAGAAATGTAGGACATAATGAACAGGTAGTGGTCACCACACCTGTCATTATAACTTGGCATAATTGAAAATCAAGAATGGTAGGAGACTTCAGAGCCCTGAACACCTATACCATTCCAGACAGATATCCAATACCCAGAATTCATGAGACATTGACAAAATTGTCACAAGCTAAGTTCATTACAGCCATGGATGCCTTAAAGGGTTTTCATCAAAATGTTTCATTTCAGTATACCTGTGAACCTTTGGGATATGACCACATACCCAAAAAGGTCACAAGAAATATTTAATATGATTATACATTAAAAATAAGTACCTTAAAACTACAAAAATACCATAAATTGGTATAAAACTTGGTTTAACCTAAAAGCCAATGAATAAACATGTGAAATATATTACACCATTGGATCCCCCATGGTAAAATACACATATACCATTTTTATGGCATATCTGTGAAGTCAATATTTAATGAGTTATAAGTAATAATACGTTATAAAAAACATAAATTGTTAATTATTTCAAATACCAATGGAAGAAAATGTAAAATTAAATTTCACCATTGGATTCTCCATAAAATTCCACACATAAAACAATTAAGAAGATAATCTCCAAAGTCAATACTTAAGGAGTTAAGCTGGATATATGCACTTTTTTGGTCAACGCATATATTCAAGGATTTTAGCTAATATTGTTTGAAATATGCATGATAGAGTGATGAACCAAAGATAAAGTCAGCACGTAATTAATGGAGGAATAAAGAAATGAATTTTATTTCACAAGTTATAAACAAGGCTAAATCCTGTACGGGATTATTGATTAAAATCAATAAAGCTGTTGACCACTTTGTTGTGAAAGTGGTCCAAACTTAAAAAGAAGTAGACAGTCAGATTCTACTAGTTTATTCGTGAAGAATGACGTAATTCTTATTATAAAATTCGGGGTATAACCCCTTGAAATCATAGTTTGAAGTTTAAAATATTAAATTTCAACAGAAAAGATGAGTTACAAGAAAAATCATCAAAAATAGAGTTTTTATGATCTAATGAAATGCTCTTGGAAAAATAATAAGGTTATTCCAAGCTATTAGAATTAACTCTCTGAATTGCTTTAGCGTGTAAAACTTCAAAGTTATTAAGGATCAAAGTTTGAGCTTAATTTGATCATATATGATCACTCACTGTAACCTTAAATTAAGTTTAACAGTCATATGAGTGATAAAATTGGTGAATACTTTTAGTTTATGATTAAAAATAATAAAATGCACAAATTTTGGGGTTCTGCCAAGCCTTGAATTCATTAAAATTAGAGCTACAGTGATAACTCTAAATAATGATGTAGTAATGAGATAAGATGGTTTGATCATGATGTAATCATCACCAAACCTTAAAGTATTGATCAGTTCCAGTGGATATTATCAGTGAACGTCTACTAGAAGCCTGTTAGACTCTAGTAGGAAGGAATTCAATATAGATAGAGCTTTTTTTACTCTATTCCCCCCTCAGACGCTTAAAAAACATCAAATCCTTAAATAAAAAGGTAATTTCTTTATTATTTATATGTAAAACTTTTATATTATTAAAGACAAAAGATAATCTTATAATAATATTCATCTTTGACATGATTATTACAATTATTCAATTGTTTTGTCTAAAATTTTCTTAAAAACCTCAATTCCACGTAAAACCAAGAAAATTTGTAATTTCTCTTAAGTTTTATTGTAACTACAATTTAAATAAGTTGTATTTACATTTCTAGGTGTAAAAGTATTCAAAATTATTATATTAAGCATTAAAAGTAGGTTATTTTCCTTATTATAATAACTTTTCTCTATTATTAATTTAATAATTCTCTAATTAATATAAATAGTATTTATATTGATTTATAACTTTAATATTAATAATATTATTGTTATTAATTATTTTTTATTAACAAAAACAAACTTTTTACGCCTTTATTATTTGTTGGTAACAATAATAAAGTGCCTTTAAATATATCAATTATCATATATTAATATATTTATTTTATATATTATTTTTTTATAATAGAAATTATATTATTATATTTATTTAAATATATAATTATTTTACGCCATAATTATAATAATTATTTATTATTATAGTTATTTTTATCTTATTTTTTTCATTTATAAGGACATTCATAGTACAATAAGTAAAATATTAGTAATTTTTGATTATTGTTTCATAGTCAAACCTTACCCCATTCATCTTTCTTGTAGGTTGCAAAAGTGATTAATAACCTGCTTGTTTGTCTCTTTAAACATTGGATTTGTTTCTTATTTTCATCTCATCTTGTATGTGCATAGTCCGTATTAAATAAATATATACATCCTCTCATTTCTTTAGCTCCTTTGAGTATTACAATTGAGCTCACTGATACTGAGTGCCAGGAAAATATCTATTCCTAAAGGGCCTCTGTAAAATTGGTTTAATTAGCTCACAGTTGATTATTTCATCCTTTATTTCTTATCATTGATATTAAAAATAATTAATTCATCAATTATAGCAATTTTATGATCTTAATGACCTCTTTCCAATAATAAAAATTTTGAATCACTCTTTTACTCTCAAAACTTGTTTTTCTATTTATTATTTGTTTTCATTTTTTTTCAAATATTCTTTTTTTTATAAAACAATTTGTCTGACCATTTCTGGCCATTTTATTTCATTTAATTTATATTTTATGTCACAGATAAATCTTTATCACTCAAATTTGTCATTAAATTCAATTAATACACAACTTTTGGCTATCAAGGTTCATACTTTATTTGTTCTTGAAAAATTTTGATTCACAGCAAGCTCTGATTTGATTTGACAATAAAATTTATTTTGACTTTAACAAATTGATTGAAATGAAGATTTTATTTCTCTTATTTGATTTATTGGGAGATTTTTCTCAAGATTTTATTTTGTTGGATAGATGTAAATCGAAATTTATTGACTGAATTCTTCAGGAATTATTGATCTATTGATTGAACTCCAGCAATTATTTACTTGAATTTCACCTCAATATATTGATTTGATTTGATCTCAAGCTTTTCAAATTTGGCTTGCCTCACATTTCTGATATTTGAAATTTTGATTTTATTTCCTTATTCAGTCATGCCTATCAGACATTCACCTCCTGACCAACTGACTGTCAGCCTGTGACTTAAACCCAATGCACAAGAATGAAACCAAAATACCATAAACAAATGGTAGAGAAAGACTTACCACTGAGAGTGAACTGGGCCAAAAAAACTCATGAAGAGCATCAAATGAAGGAGGGAAGTCAGCCTTTTCCAAAGATACAACTCCCATAGCCATAGTATAAGTTATGGCAGTGTGAGCCTTGAGGTATATTTTACATACCCAAATAGGCCAAAACTATCTTTATAAATACATTTTAAACTATGCATAACCCATAAGTCATGAATATATTCAAAATTCATCATTTTCAGTTTCAGAAAAGAAAGAAAATCTTTTTTGTGAGTAGGTAAGTCCATGAATTCAAGGCCAGATTTGGATTCTACACGAAGGTTCACCTAGGGTAACTCTATTGAGTGAATAAGCTTAAATTAATTCTAAGAGGTGGTAATATGGAAAATACTTCAATACCACATCATCAATTCCACAGAAAGACTTGTGAAAATATCTGTTTTTCTCCATTTCATACCAAAATAATGGGAATGGGAGAAATCCCATGTTATATATACACTACAAATAGTGTTATGCATGTTTGTGGAACTTAATATTATAGTATTCTTAAATACAATTTTGATACAACCATAGTAGATATCAGTCTTGAAGCCTGAATTTCTGTTTTTGACGTGAAAATAGCTAAGGGGGACAAAAGACATCAAAGAGAGCCAGGGTACCCAACATCTGAGGCCACCGAGGCATGGATAGCTCTAAAGCTTTGATACATGGCTGATCTTGGCCCAATTAGTATACTAAAACCATTTGTGAACTTGGTTACCAGGTGTCAGCCTGTGACTCAAAACCAGAGCACAAGCATGACATCCAAATACCATAAACCAATGGTATAGCCAAGATACCACCAAAAACATGGGCCTGAGCCGAATCAGCTCAAAATTTATCAAAAGAAAGAGGAAACTCACCCCTTTCCAAATATACAAGTCCCATCATCATAGGACAAACAATAACAACGTTATTCCTGCTCAAAGTTGTTGCTGAGCATAAACCTTAATTTTCACCTCTCATCTGAAATACAGAGTAAGAAGCCTAACCCCATCAAATGGGTATGAAGGATGAGGCTCTAAGCCAGTGCTATCCAATGGTGCCAACCAAACTGAGCTAGCACCAGCATTACAGAAGTTATGGTCAAATTCAGGCCAAATAAGGGTGAATAAAACATTCACCTCTCATCTAAATTCTACAGTTTTAGTGTGAGATACCTAAAGTGGGGTCTTTTTGGAAAGAGCACAATACGGGCTATCTGATGGTGTCATCCATCTCTCCATATCTCCACTATAACAAAAGGTATAGGGAACACAAACCCAATACAGCTTTTGCCTAAAAACACGCACATGTACAAAAAACCTGTACATGGGATAACTTTGTCATATTTGATGATAACCATACCAAATAAGGTACCATTGTGTATAAAACATACAGGGATTCACACTGATTCAATTCTGAGGTTTATATCTCAAGAACTGACAAAGCCATAGCTGTTTTAAGGTCAAAATCCCACATTTTGACCAATACAGCCTTACCATGGGATAGTATCCCATAACCATGATTATGAGGTGTCAAACTGACGAAGAAGCTTGTTTTTACTTCAATATCTCATAGTTCATTCAATACTAGGGTCCCATTCAGGTTCTGTACAGCATTCTACGCATCATACACGTCAGAATCAGGCTGTGTGCTCCCCAGATGAATATTTTCACCCTGAATTGGTGAAAACAGCCCAGATGTGGTTTTAAAGCAACATCTGAGCCCAATACAGGCTATAAAGGCTTTTTGTAAGCCACAAGCCTGCCCTAGAGAGTGAAAAATCTTCACTTCCTCTACGTGGAAAGGTCTAGCCACCTTTTCACCCCATTTCAGGATAAAAAGGGGGCTTTTCACAGCCAGAAAAGCTTTCCTCGTCCCTGCCCTTGAATTCCTACGTAGTAAACTGTCAAAAACAGTTTTATTCTTGGAAAATAATCAGGTTATACTATAAATCTTAGCATTGTACCTCTTATTATAGTAATCCAACTGGTAAGACTGCACCCAGGGCTTTCACCAGCACTTGACACCACTATATTATTATAGTAAAGCCCTTAATATTTTAATTGACCCATTTATTACTATAAATAGCGTTTTTTTAAAAAAACTATTTTCACCATGTCACAGTCATAGTTAAAGTTTTAAATACTACTATACACCTTCATCATAGACTCAGCCTGACATTTTGGGGGCCTGACCATGTTTTTTTTAGCTTTTTGGTCCTTATAAGTGAGTTTTTTCTCTTATTTTATCTAATCCTGACAAATTGTTTTATCTTTTTAGGCGTAATTTTTTAAAAAAAATATATATAACATATATCTTATATATATTTTTAAAGTGGTATATGTCATATGTCACCATTGTTTGTCTTCTTGAATCAAATTGTGGCATGGTTGATTATAATTTAATCACCACAACAAACCCTTATTTTTTGGCGCGTTTTACATAGAAAAACACTTTAAGCCACTAATAAAGTCCTTTTTTTAATTAAAATAAGGACACCTCTTACTGTAAAACCAATAGTTGAGGCATGGTTGGGTGGATTGTTAATTCAATTACCCTCTTACATACCACTTTTACCAGACTATACTTGCTAAGTAAACATTATTCTGTGAGATACTGGCATACAAACAGTGTGCCAGGTATCTGTTAGCTGTATTTCTGACTTGAAATTGTTAATTAAATTATACTGTCATTATACAAGGGCATATTGTAGTAACATAAAAGCCCAGAGGCCATTCTTAGACGTGCAAACAGCATTTGAAGAAGTCCTAACTGACATTAAGCCCTATTTTCCTGTTTGATTCAGTGGAAGAAAACTACATACCAATTGAGACCCAGTCACAGGCCAACACACCAGTGACACCCTCAAAAGCAGAGGGCAGCAAGGGAAAAGGAAAGAGGCACAGTGAAGGCCTGATTACAGTAAAGAAGTGGACTCCCATTGCCAATCAGAGGAATAGAAAACCACAAAACTCTGCTTCAATACAAGGTAAACCAACCTTAACCACTTGTACAGGAAAGATTACCATAGTTGACCCAGTTGTAACTGCTAAAGATAAATTGCCAAAATAAGAAGACAACAAATTTGTACAAGGCACAGTCAAAGGTAAATATCCTAAGAAAATAAAGTTTTTACTGCTTCCAAACACTGATATCTCACCTGTACACCTCAGAAACCTTGGCTTCCAAAAGAACCAGCCAGAGGACAGAGAAGGCATTTCCAGAACCAGAAGACCTGGAAGAGGACACCTTGGACACAATGGTGGATGGAAAGACACTGAGGGAAATCATAACCACTCTGCCATTCACTTTCTAATTCAACAGGAACCTCAAGCCAGAGGACTGGAAAGATATGGATCAAGTTCTTCAGCTCCACCAACTCCTCAAAGATTTATTTCAATGGAGCATGGACAACAAGAGGTTCAACCTGGCATCCCACTGGGCAGAACTTGGGGCAAGTTTCCAGAAGATTTGTCTCAAAGAGATAGAGTTAAAAGGACTTATGGTAATGACCAAAGGTTGGAATGCCACCAGGAAGTTCAGACTCCTGGAGGTGAGGGAAAACAGGATAAGGGAGAATCAAGCTACTATCCAAGCTATAGAAGAACAGCTGACCCAGATAGGGCAAACTCAGATTCCTTCAGGCTCGCAGGAAGCAGGCCAAATAAGCTCTCCAGTGGGTTCACACCATGCAGAAACCAAAAGATCAGTGGCCAAGAGTCACCATTCTTCACAATTCCAGGAAGCTTCCAGGAGATGACAAGGATACAAGGGCAGAACCAAGACAACCTTCAGCCAGAGGAGGAAAGAGTCAGACCCTATGATTCAGAAGCTGTTGGATTTGGTAAAAGAAGTGCACAAGAACCAGAAGTAGTTGTAAACCACTCTAGAATCAGTAGTCCTATTAATAGAAATATTCCCCCCCATGCAGATTAAACATAATGTTGTCACACCTGAGAGTAACCTAAACAGTTATGCACTGTGGTTACAATTGGCCCAATTTACTGAGAAAACTCAAAAGCAGTTTTCAGAACTTGAAGAAAACCATGAGAGGATGAAAATATTAACAGCCTCCATTTAAACAATTGTTAAAAACCACCAAGAAGGACATTCTCAATTGAGCAAAGCCCTTGAAAAAACCAACAAAATACTGAATCTAGTCTTTGAAGAACAACACCACAGAAAAAGGGACAGGGATTGTCTGGGTCAAGACATAAACAAACTTTTTAATTTCTACCATAGGATGAAGCCTAAACCACAAGGCCATGTTATGGATAATCCATATCACAAGGATGACATCCACCAGATGCCATACTGATGAATAAGGCAAGATCTTCATAAAAATAACAGGATGGAGATAATATGTTTTATTCAGAGAAGGAAGCGTTGAAACAGCTTCCTGAGGCCTCCACCTGGCCCAAATTCTCTGTAACTGGAGAATATGATCATATGAAGCTCATAGATTATATTAATGGACTCTTCATTGATGTACCAAGCATACCAGACTACTGGATTACTGCTAGACTTAATACAGAATTTGAGGGACATGCTAGTATATGGTACACAGAAATGAAGGAAATCCATGGCAGAAGAAGCTGGCCATGGTGGAAGGGTCATATTATCCAAAAGTACAGAATTGGTACTTGGATATAGCAAAGGACCATGTCATTTGAAAATGACAAATACTCTGTGAACAAAGATCCATATGAGTGGTGTCTCAGGCAGTCTAAAAGACTGAAAGCCATCGATCCTCAAATGAACATTCAGATGAGGAATCATAAACTCCTGACACAAATTCCAGGAGAGCTAGAGCATGCGGTGAAATGCAGATGCAACTCAAATTGCACTCTAGATGAAATTGCAAAATCCTTACAAGATGTAAGGAAAAGAACTAATATAGGGAAATACACCCCATATAAAAGCAATGGTTTTAAAGAGAAACAATCTTTCAGGGTGGAGTTAAAAGACAAGCCCAGAGAGAGAGTGGCAGAAGTGGCAAAGAAGAAAAATTCTTGTCATAACTGTGGTTCAACAGACTACTATGCCATCAACTTTCCAAAGGCAAAAAAAGAAGTCTATGCCGTTGGGAAAGTCCCAGAGGAGGAATCCCCAACAGGGGATTCTGACTCAGACTCTATGGGAGATGGCATCAGAGAACAATCTGATGAAACAAAAGACCCAAGAGAAGAATTTCTAGTGGAATACCAAGTGGAAACCCCACTAGAAATACAGGACATACAGTTAGAAGCAGGAATGCCACAAGACACTGCCAACAAAAACTTGTGCAAATACACACAAGATGCACAAAAATTCCTGGTCACACCAACAAAAATAATAGCATGCATACATGGAACAGCCACAAAAATGACTTTTTGCATTGAAAATGCTCAAAACCCATTAATCATTGACAGTGGGGCAAAGTGCTCCATAGTGGCCAGAAAATATCTGGAAAACCACCTCTCCAACTGGGAGAAACAACTCTTGCCAACCAAAGAAAAGAACTTCAAAAGTACTTCAGGGAAGATGACTTCAATTGGGAAAATTATTAAAAAAATAATTATACCCCATAGGAAGGGTAATATCAGACTAAACCCAGAGTTTGTAGTGCTTGATGATGCCCACGTCCAAGGGCTTTTACTAGGAACAGATTACCAGAGGATGTATGGCATAGATACTTACAATGGTATAAACAGGCACATTACCATTGGTACCAACAAGGAAAAGAAATTTTCACTTGATATATATATTGAATATCTTCCCAAGACCCTTTGGAAGAACTACTGAATGAATTCAGAGAGAGACAGTTTAGTACTACCCTCACCAGTAAGCAGAAACTAAGTTTACTGGAAATGCTGTGAAAGAATAGACCAGAATTTGCCATTGGTGAAGAGCCATTAGGAAATCTTAGAGGCCATGATATAGAACCATATCTGGATGTGGAAAGACCTTATCCACCCATGCTCAGCAAACCTCCTTACCCAGCAAGTCTGGAACCCAGGAAAGAAATTGAAAAACATATCAATGGACTCCTGGACAAGGATGTCATCAGAAAGATTGGAAACAATGAAATAGTGGAAATCACCACGCCTGTTCTTATCCCCCGGCATGATGTCAAGTCTATGCTGTGTGGATATCTCAGAGCTCTGAATAACTGCACCAAAGTTGACAGGTACCCTATAACCAGAATACCCCATTCCTTAGACAAATTGACAAAAGCCAGATACATAACCGAAATGGATTGTATGAAAGGCTTCCACCAGAATGGAGTTAAAACAAACTTTATGAAATTAATAATAATCATATGTCATATGGGCATACATGTGTACACCAGGATGCCATTTGGCATAAGGAATGCACCAGCCCACTTCCAAAGGATGATGGACACCATATTTTAAGAAGAAATATTGGATGGATGGATGGTAGTATATATTGATGACATAATTATATACTCAGAGACATGGGAAGACCATGTGCAATACATAGACAGAGTGCTAAGTAAATGCACACCCATAAATCTGAGAATTTCACTTAAAAAGTGCAATTTTGGCCAACAAGAGCTACTAGCTCTAGGACATGAAGTCTCAGGTCTTGGTCTGGTAATTGACCAGAACAAAGTAGCAGCAGTACTGCAAAAGCCAGTATGAAGAAACATTAAAGAGATGCAATCCTTCCTTGGGTTTGCTAGCTACTATACAAAATACATCAAACATTTTCCCACATAACTAATAGTTTATACAAGTTATGTTCAAAAGATGTAGTTTTTGAAATTACCAAGGAAAGAAGGGATGCATATGAGAGGATCAAATATGAACTCACAAATGCACCTGTGCTCATCTTGCCTGACTTTGAACTACCATTCAAGTTATCCATAGATGCAGCATGTAGCCAAGGCTTAGGACAAGCCGTTCACCAGAGACAAATTGTGGATGGTGAACCAAAGGGAGGGAGTTATATGTTACATCTCTAGAAAGCTGAAAGATTCAGAAGCCAGGTATGGGGCCACCCAGACAGAATGTCTATGCTTAGTCTAGACTCAAGGGAAACTCCATTATTATTTGGAGGGTGCAGTCTTTGAGGTCTACACAGACTGCAAAGCCTTGAAGTATTTACTGAACATGAAGACTACTAATAGACAAATGCTGAGGTGGCAAATAGCCATCCAGGAGTATAGAGGGCATATGACCATCATATACAAAGAGGGTGAAAATAATACCAATGCAGATGGCCTCCAAAGATGGCCACTGGATAATGTCAAAACCAACCCTGCTTATGACCCTGAAGTAGTGGCTAAAATTGATATTCATTTCTTGGAAATAGACAGGAAGAAAAACTTCAGATTTTCTGAGTGGGCACCAGAAAGTGGTACCCCAGACAGTGGAAACACTAGCTCAGAAGGAACAGAAGCTCCCATATTGGAAATAAGCTTCTTAGAAATGCACAATTAGTTCTTCAATGCAGGGATGAAGACATATGCCAAAAAAACAGTGTGGCATATCATTACAACTCCTTCAACAAAAAAAAGCAGCCCAGAACTGGAATCCCAGTTAGAGGAACCCTGGTTGAGGGACTATTTGTACAATAAACTTTTCCTTATAGATGGCCTGCTCTACCATAGAGAGAAGCACACTAGTGAACTCACAATAATAGACAGAGACCATATATATTTGATCCTGCAGGAATGCCATGATTGCCGCTATATGGGAAAGATGAGTGAAGACAGGACCAAAGAAAGGGTAGCAAGCACTGCTTGGTGGCCCAAATGGGAACAACAGTTGAGTGAATACATCAACACTTGTGAAAGATGCCAAAAGGAAAATAGAAAACATGGGATGAAGTATGGGTTACTTCAACACATAGAAGAACCCAAACACCCATGGGAAACCATCAACATGGACTGGGTTACAGGACTTGTCCCAGCAGGCAAAGAAAACTTCAATGCTTTCCTGATCATAGTTTACGGGTTAAGAAAGAGTATGAGGTGCCTACTATGTCACAAGGAGGACACAGCCATGGATACTGCGCTGTTATTCTGGAACAACATCATGTCTACCTGTGGAGTCCCTAAGATCATTATTAGTGATTGGGACACAAAATTCACATCTGAATTTTGGACCAACCTCTATGACATTCTGGGTACTAAGCTTGCTTTTTCTACAGCTTACCATCTGCAAACAGATGGATTGGCTGAAAGGATGATCCAGACAATGGAGGACATCCTTAGAAGATTCTGTGCCTATGACATGGAATATAAGGACCATGAAGGTTACACCCATGACTGGGTTACCCTTCTACCAGCAGTCCAACTGGCCTATAACACAATTCAGCACTCCACCACAGGAAAAACACCTGAACTGGTAGAAAAAGGGTGGAATCCCCTATTGCCTGTGTATCACTTGAAGAAAAATCTTCTGACCATCCACCCCACAGCCAGAGCTTTCCATGAAATGTGGAAGAGAGCTTGTGAAACAGATTCCAAATGCATAGCTGAGGCAAAAGAAGATAATAAGCAGAGGTGGGACAAATCACACATGTAACCTGACTTTAAGGAAGGGGAGCAAGTGTTAGTGCCTACACTTAACTTTGATAATCTGAAAGGACCAAAGAAAATGGGAGACCTATTTGTAGGGCCCTTCACTAGCATTAAATTGATAGGGAAAAATTCAGTGGAAGTCAAACTCACAGAGGACGTTTCCAGGAAACCCCAGTCTTTCCAGTGATTTTAGTCAAGCCATACCTTCAGACAGAGGAGGATAAATTCCCCTCCAGGAAGAAGAACCCCACACCACCAGAGATAGTAGAAGTGGAGGATTACCCTGGACCAGCAAAGAAAATCATCAAGGCCAGGAAGATCAGAATTAATGGCAAGGATCAGAGACAGTACTTAGTCAGATTCAAGAACCAGACAGCTGATAAGGACAAGTGGTTGGCAGAAGATGCCATACCAGATGGGAACCTTCATTTATAGAGATTCAGAGCCTCTGGGAGGAGTGAACAGTCGCATCAATGATGAGCCTTTCTTAGAGGGAGGGTATGTCAGCCTGTCACTCAAACCCAGAGCACAAGCATGACAGCCAAATACCATAAACCAATGGTAAAGCCAAGATACCATCAAAACATGGAGCTCAGCCAAATCAACTCAAAAGGTATCAAACAAAAGAGGAAACTCACCTCTTTCCAAATATACAACTCCCATAATCATAGGACAAAGAATAACAAAGTTATTCCTGCCCAAAGTTGTTGCTGAGCATAAACCTTAATTTTCACCTCTCATCTGAAATACAAAGGAAGAGACTTAACCCCATCAAATGGGTATTCAAAATGAATCTCCAAGTCAAGGCTATTCAATGGTACCAGAAAAAACAAGCTAGCACCATTATTACAGAGGTTTTAGCCAAACTAAGGCCAAATAAGGGTGAATAAAACATTCACCTCTCATCTAACTTCTACAGTTTTGGTGTGAGATACCTAAAGTGGGGTCTTTTTGGAAAGAGCACAATCAGGGCTATCTGACGGAGCCATTCATCTACCCATATCCCATCAAGAACAAAAGCTATAAGTCAAACAAGCCCAATACAGCTTTTTGCCTAAAACACACATATGTACAAAAGTCATGTACATGGCATACCTTTGCCATATTTAATGATAACCATATCAAATGAGGTACCATTGTGTATACCACATACAGAGCTACACACGGAACCAATTATGAGGTTGATATCTCAAAAACAGACAAAGGTATAGCTGTTTTAAGGTCAAAATCTCACAGTTTGGCCAATACCGCCTTACCATGGAATAATATCCCATGACTACATTCTGAGGTGTCAAACAGACAAAGAAGCTTGTTTTTACTTCAATACCTCATAGTTCATTGAATACTGGGGTCCCATAAAGGTTCTGTACAGCATTCTATGCGTCATACATGTCAGAATCAGGCTATGTGGTCCCCAGATGAAACCTTTCACCCTGTATTGGTGAAAACTGGCAGATGTGGTTTTGAAGCCAAATCTCAGCCCAATACAGGCCATACAGGCCTTTTTCAAACCACAAGCCTGTCCTTGAGTGTGAAAAATCTTCACTTCCTCTACATGAAAAGGTCTAGCAGCCTTTTCACCCCATCTCAGGATAAAAGGAGGACTTTTAACTTCCAGAAAAGGAATCTCCATCCTGCTCTTACATTCGTATGTAGTCCAACTGTCAAAAACAGATATATTCTTGGAAAAGAACCATGTTATACTTTAAAATTAAGTATTGTAGCTCTTATCATAGTAATCTAACTGGTAAGGCTGCACCCAGTGTAGGGTTTGGATATGAAACTTTGATTATAAATCAAGTACTTTTCCTGTCCTCAAAATTTGTATAAGGTAAAATTGGATTAAAAATAGTAAGAAATAGTTCTTTTAAGAGAAAAAAAAAGCCAAATTCATTGTTGTAACCTTAGCAGTATAAAAAAATAATATTATAAAGATTTATTGTTTTACCAAAAATGAAAATTTATCCAAAAATACTCTACAAGAGGTATTTAAGGCTACAAAAGAAATTTCTTCAAGAGCAATTTCAATTGGAATTAATTGAGGAGAGAATTGTGAGAAATCAATGAAAGAGAAAAGTCTTCACAAAGATATTTAAAGAGAAAACACGCTGAAAAATTACCAGAGTGAATTTGGAAACAAAGGGACAAACCTAACAGTGATGAAAGAGGCTTGAATACACTTTTGGGGTGGTTCAAGGGCTAAAATTGATTATAAGAGTTACAAAAAATGATTATATTGATTTTTTCATGTGGTTAAAAGGTTCAAGATCATTTTAAAAGGGGGTTTAAATCTTTAATTGATTGTTTTAACAGTGTTTACAATAATTATAAAACGAGAAGATTCTAACATGAAGAGAAAGGTTGGGTAAACAAGACATTCTTTTATAGCCATAAATTTTCTTATTCCAAAAGTAGAATTTAACCTTTTCAGTCGTGGAAAACACTCTGACAACAGAAGATCCAGTTATGGAATCATTAAACCCTGGTTTAGACCAAAAAAGGGCTGGTTTTAGCCATTTTGGACCCTTAAATTAGCCATTATTATAGTAATACCTGGTCTAGAGCCTTCAAAACACATCAGAATGTGTGTAAAAGTTGTAGAAACCAGTTTAAAATGTTTTTACTAAGATTGTTTCAGCTTACGGGTAGCCTTACCCTCTTGGCAACAGTTAAAACTGCCCTGGTTGGCATCAAAACCTCATCATCAATTGAGTCACAGACCCTGTGACTAAATTCCAGGCCAAAAGGGATGAATGTTTGCATGGAATTTGACATCCCACGCCTGTCAGAAAGGATTTTGGGGGTCTGGCTCCCCCTTGGAGCTAGAGTACCTTTCCCCCCCAGAGTTAATCTTTCCAATTTATTTTTTCTTTAATTCCTCATCCTGTAATACACATGTAATTTATACATACAATTAAATTGAGTTTTAAAGTACACAATTGTAATAATTGATACCTCATATTTAAATTACAGTTCACTTATGTAATACATGCACACATTTTGACATTTCAATTGAAAATACTTCAATTTCTCATAGCTTCTAAACTACACACAACACCTCAATTTTAACAAAGGAATTGATGGTTAATACCACATTTGGTGTGAATTGAATTAAGCTTTTAAGGATTTTCAACTTCTGTACAGAAAATACTAAAAACTTCATTTAAGCTTATTTAAAGTTGAGTTACAGAAATTTTACCCAGAGGTGACCCCACCTTATTTTTTATGATGAATCCAATGGTGAAGTAATTTTCTTCAGTTTATTTATTGGATAAAAATTTATAAGATATTTTATGTAACTTTTTACCAAAAATATCTTAATTTCTTTAATTTTATTAAAAATTCATTTTTATTTAATTCTTTCAAGTAAAAACGCAATTTCATAATTTTATAATTTGATGTAATTTTTATTTTAAATTATAATGAAATTTTTATTTTTGTATATAAATTTATATTTATATTTTAGTTTTTAATTTGATAATATAAATAAATTCATTTTATTTATATTTGTATCTTATTTTGTTATTTGTGGTCTTTTGGGTATATGAAGATACCTCTAAGGCTCACACCCAGGGCTTTCAGAAGCACTCACCACCACTATATTATTATAGTAAAGCCCTTAATAGTTTAATTCAACCATTTATTACTATAAATCAAAGTCTTTTGAAAAAACTCTTTTACCATGTCACAGTCCTAGTTAAAGCTGTAAATACTATTATACACCTTCATCATAAACTCAGCCTGACACCAAGTTAAAATCTCATTAAATCATAATAAAATTGCAAATAAGCTTCTATTTTGATGTGCCAAGGAGGTAAAGAGCAACTTAGACTCCTGTAACCATGTAAATTCTTAATTATTTTCCATTTATAAACCTTAAAAGAGTAATTAAAAACCTTTTTGGACTAGTATCCATTGAGTTACGTCATAGAAACCAGTAATATAGTGCTATTTGCCATTCTACTTAGAAATGAGGAAAAATCTCAAAAAATTGATTAAAAAAACAATTCTTAATCAATCTTTCTGAAGCTTTCAGGACCAATGAAGAACATTTAGATACATAAATAAAAAAAATAATTACAGTTTCATAAGTAAAACTTAAAGTTCTACTTACAGTCCATATTTGATAATTCCATGTGAAATACTGAATCTTCAAAAATTCACAGAAGAATACAACCTGTGATAAAATTTTGGATAAAATTGATAACTTTGAGAAATTCATTTTCATTTTCAAATAAAAGGACAATTACAGTTGTTACTCCTTTTATTCTTAACCATATGTGCATTGGTAGTTATGTAAAAGCATCAATTAAGTAATTATGACAATCTTACAGAAAAACAGATGATGCAATCATTAAGCCAAAAGTCTTATTATTTTCTCACTAACTGGTTTTTCAGTTTGTTCCATGGAAAGCCTTTATGTGCTGTCTTAGACTTACAAGAGGCCTCATATTGCTGTTTTTTACAGATTATCTTATTGTACCATTATATATTTATTATCAACAAGTAAGTATTAGTTAAAATCTTTTCTTAAGTGTTTTAAATCCTTTAGAATCAATCAGAAAGACGTTAAATCATAGAAATCAACTATGCATTGTTGTAATATTGTTATAAATCAATTTTGATCCATTAAATACATAATCATACGTTGGATCTCTCTACCAATCTCTTTCTAAGGTTCATTGGAGAATTAGTGAGTGATTTATTATTAATTATTAAAAGCTTTTCTCTATTAATAGTTTTCTTCAAGAATTATACTTATAGTTATTCTTGCAAAAGATAATGATATATTAAAATAATTCTAAATTTTAATAAAGATGTTTTATTATTAAATACTTCTTGTAATTGAATCTTGTAGACAATGACTGCTTACTGTTATAGTCACTAGTAGTGTATAGCAAGTAGAAGAAAGAAAGAAAAAATTGATTACTTTATTGTGGTTATAATAATTTCTTATTATATTTCATAAGAACAGTCATAGTACTGTTGATTAATAGTAATATTATCAACAGTTTTATAGACAAATCTTACAGGCAGAGTTATTGCAGCTCAAAACAAAAAATGAGAATAAATCTTAAGCTTCACCTATAATCTACAGTTTAAAAAAAGAAGAAGAACCCCATCAAATGGGTGTTCAAATTGAAGCTCTTGATAAGGGCTATCTAATATTAAAAGCCAAATTGAGCTAGAATCAAAATGATAAATTTATGCCTAAAAATAAGCCAAATAAGGGAAAAAAACATTAACTTCTCATCTAACTTCTAAAGCTTTAGTGTGAGATAGCTAAAGTGGTGTCTTTGTGAGAAAATAACAATTGGGGATTTTTTGATGGTGTCGTAAATTTCCTCATAGCTAACTTAGAACAAAAGCCATGGTACAAACAAGCTCAATACAGGAATCATAAGAAATCCACAAATTGATGATGGAACTTGAAATTGGTAGAAATTTTGCATATTTGATTCTAGCTATTACAAATGAGTAACTATGGTGTAGAACCTATAAAGGAGAAAAAATGAACCACCTTTGAGCCCTCTATCTTAAAAAGCTGAAAAAGATATTTTGGATTATAAATTATAATCCCACACTAGTCAGTGTGGGATCTTACTATGGGACAGCTGGCCATATATTGACTTAAATGCTGTTCATTCCTCAATCTCTCATAACATGAGAACTAAAATCCATACAGGCATGGTCTGTACAGATTATGATATGTCAGAAGCATCAGAACACACCTGTAAAATACATTGGTGAAATGTTTCACCCTGTAAAGGGTAAAATGCCAACTTGTGGTTCTAAAGCCAAATTTTTGCACAATGCCAGTCTGTATTGAGTGTATAGAACCACAAACCAACCCACTGTAGTGAAATATTTCACTCTGTGGGTGTTTGCAGAGGTAAACAACCTCCCAATACCCCCGAGCAAGATAAGAGTAGGCTTTTCCTCACCAAAAGGCCAATCAATCATCCTCTTGTTTGTGCGCCTTAGAGGTATTTTCATATACCCAAAAGACCACAAATAACAAAATAAGATACAAATACAAATAAAAATGAATTTATTTATATTATCAAAATAAAACTTAAAACATAAATACAAATTTATATACAAAAATACAGTTTTAATTATAATTTAAAATATAAATTAAATTAACTTTCAAAATTATGAAAATACATTTTTACTTGAAAAAATTAAGTAAAAATGAATTTTTAATAAAATTAGTGAAATTAAAATATTTGTGGTAAAAAGTTACATGAAATATATTAAAACTTTGTATCCAATAAATAAACATAAAAAAATCACTATACCATTGGATTCTTCACAAAAAATAAGGTGGGGTCACCTCTGGGTAAAATTTCTGTAACTCAACTCTAAATAAGCTTAAATGAAGTTTGTAGTATTTTCTGTACAAAAGTTGAGAATCCTCAAAAGATTCATTTAATTCACACCACATGTGGTGTTAACCATCAATTTTTGTGTTAAAATTGAGGTGTTGTGTGTAGTTTAGATGCTATGAGGAATTGCAGTATTTTGAATTGAAATGTCAAAATGTGCAATTGTATTACATACATGAAATGTAATTTAGATATGAGGTATAAATTATTGTGGGTGTGTATTGTAAAACTAAATTGAATTGTATGTGTAGATTACAAGTGTATTACAGGATGAGGAATTAACAAAAAAATAAATTGGAAAGATAAATTCTGGGGGGGAAAGGTACTCTAGCTCCAAGGGGGAGCCAGGCCCCCAATTTCCTTGCTGACAGGCTGATGTCAAAATACAGGCAAAGTTCATCAATTTGGGGCTGGAATTGAGTCACAGGGTCTGTGTCTCAATTGATGATGAGGTTTTGATACCAACCAGGGTAGTTTTAACTGTTGCCAAGAGGGTAAAACTACCCTTAAGTAAAACCAATCTTAGTAAAAACAGTTTTAAACTGTTTCTGCGTCTCTGCCACACATTCTGACATGTTTTGAAGGGTGTAGACCAGATATTGCTATAGTGATGGCTGATTTAAGTGTCTAAAATGGCTAAAATCAGCCCTTTTTTGGTCTAAACCAGGGTTCAATGATGCCATAATTGGCTTTATGGTTTCAGAGTGTTATCCACGACTGAAAAGAGTATACTATACTTTTTGAGTAAGAGAATTGATGGCTATAAAAGAATGTATTCTTTGCCCCACTTTTATGTTCATCTTAGAATCTTTTCCTTATATAATTAGTTTAAACACTGTTAAACCAATCAATAAAAGATTCCAACCACCCCTTTCATATAATTTGAAACCTCTTAACCACGTGAAAAAATAATTATAATAATTGTTTGTAACTCTTATGATCATTTTTTTGTAACTTTTATAATCATTTTTACCCCTGAACCACCCCAAAAGTGAATTAAAGCATCTTTCATCACTGTTAGCTTTGTCACTTTGTTCCCAAATTCACTCTGGTCACTTTTGGGAGAGTTTTCTCTTTACATACCATTTCAAAGACTTTTTTCTTTAATTAATTTTTTTTTACTTTTTTGCTCAATTAATTCCAATTGAAATTGCCCTTGAAGAAATTTCTTTTGTAGCCTTAAATATCTCTTGTAGAGTATTTTTGGATAAATGTTTATTGTTGATAAAACAATAAATCTTTATAGTATTATTGTTTTATACTTATAAAGTTAGAAAAAATATAATTGGTGTGTTTTCTCTTAAAAATAATATTTAATATTATTTTTTTATCATATTTTACCTTATACAAATTTTGAGGACAGGAAAAGTACTTAATTTTTAATCAAATTTTCATACCCCCACCTTACATTTGGGGGCCAAGCCATGATATCTTACCTGTGATATAATTTTTTACTCTTTTTAATTTTTTTTTCTTAGATTGAAAAATTTAAAAACATATAAAAAATACTTATAATTCAAAAAATCTATAAAATATTTTTTTTTTCATATTATAACTGAGAATTTATTTTTTCATTTCTCTCTTTAAGAAATCTTTTTTTTACTTAATCAATTGGCTTTTTCATTAATTTTAGTATCTGACAACATGGTAAGACAAGAAAAATATTGAAACAGCCTCAACAGTAAGAAGCATTATTCCTGCAAGTACTGTGGATTCTGACCATAATAGTACAATTATTTTAACTCAGAATAAGCAATCAGAACCACTTCATTCTGAATTAACTAACTTGGATATAAGTAATACCCTTCAGAAGGCAAAGAATCTGGCCAATAGTAAGCTTTTAGACCTAAACTTACTATTTTAAGCTTTTTAATCATAAAATATGCCTTCAACCAGATCAGGAGACAGCTACAACCCCTCAAGCAGCTCCCAAAAAGGTCAAAGACGTGATTATGGCAGAAGCCAATCAGTTATGGAAGGGAAAGGGTCAGTTGATGACTTCCAAATTAATAAATTATGTCATTCTGAAGCTGATAATACTTTTTTACCTTCAAATAGAGCTGACATCACCACAAGAAGCCTCAGTGGACATATACAAAGCCAGCCACAAGGCTTACAACAATGCATTGCAGCACAAAGAGTACCAGATCCTTGCAGATCTGTGGAAAACTGCATTAACTCTTACCTGACTGTGAGAAGATTCCTGGGCCATCCCAACACTTGCGAGTTACTCAATGGATGGAATAAATTGATTGAAAATTAAAACATGATGCTTTTAACAGCAGCATGGAGGAAAAACAGCCCACCACCACCCAAGCAATTGCCAAAAACAGCCCCAGTAGCCAACAGGAGCAATTTCAACATGCAAAAGCAGCCAAAAGCTCAGAACAAGAGCAAAGGCAAGGCAAAAGCCACAAAGCCTTACAACCAGGGTTACAGAATCCCAAAGATTCAGAAGGATGCCATGGAAAATGTATCTCAGATGGCCAGAACAATGATGGAATGACAGAGGAAGGAGAAAGCCAGATTAAAATATCAGAAATGATTTCTGAAATTTTCGATTCTATCCCAAAGCTGTATGAAGCTATAAATTATGTAGAAAGTAATGTTTGTGATAAAAATTCATCCATTTGTAACAATCTTAAAACAAACAACTTAATTCTGAGCCAAATAAATGGAATAATTATGTGTTTTGAGAAACCTTTAAGAACAATTAAAAACTCTTAAAAAGACAATTCTGTTTGAAATAAGTTAAATGAACAATCTTCCATTATCAAAAAATTAACAGACGAATATTCTAAATTCAATATTGATGACATAATTGAAACAAGAATTAAACAAGCCATAAATATTATCAAGGAAGATCACAAGAAAGTGATTGATGACATTTGGAATTGATTTACTGAAGTAAAGACATATACAATTGCCTTGAAAAAGTGTCTTGATGCTTCAAAAGAAGAATTATCAAAATTAACAATGAAATTGAATCAAGTCACTGCTGATAATACAAGACAAACAGAGTTATGGAAAGAACTGACACATAAAGAAGACATGTACAAAATTGAAGTAATAAATTCAATGCAAGCCTTCCAACATGAATTCAGAAATTCCCAAAGGTGTAGAAACAGTAAAATGAATGATATTGAACAGATGCTGAACACCTTGCCAAGAATGTATACACCTCTGAATCAAAATGAGGGTACAGGAATTCCCAATCCACAAGTATTGGATGCTGAAAATTCACAGTTAAAAAAATGAGTTTTCCACTTTTCATAACTTTTAACCCTCAATGGGCCAAGAACTTTCAAAAGAAGTACCAAAACTTAAAGAATGGCCCACTTCAGCGGTGAAGGAGAATATGTCCATATGGAATTCATCAGAGGTATTGACATGATTCAAGAAGAATTTGAATTACCAGAAAGATTGGTAACAGCAAGATTTAACACATTATTTACCAGATCAGCCCAAAGATGGTATATCAAATCAAGACAAGCAGATGGACACCAAAGTTGGACTTGGTGGAAAACCCAAATTTTCAACAAATGGGCCAATGATTCTTGGAGGTTTAAAGTGGGAAAATCCCTTGAATCTTCCAAACTTAATGCTGATAAAGAAAAAGCATTACCATGGTTTTGCCAACAAAAAGACAGATTAACAGCATTGTATCCTGAAATGTCTGAATTGATGACCCACAGGAAAATTCTGAGACAATGTGGAGGTGACTTAGAGCATTCTGTCAAAAGCAGGACTACTTAAAAATATTTAGAAGAAGATATTATTAATATATTAGAAGAAGTAACCACCAGAACCAGAATTGGTTCTAGTAGGGTGAATCTCAAAGCAAGGTTTAATACACCTTGGAAAGATTCTGTGGACAAAAATCCCAAAACAAATTCTAATATGATGAATTATAAATCTGCAGACATAATCAGAAAGTGCCATATTTGCCAAAGCACCACCCACTTAGCCAATAAATGTCCAAAAAGGGGAAAAATCAATGAAATCGACATTGAAAAAGAACCTGATGTTGAAAAAGATGATAATATAATTGAAAAAAAATCAGATGATAAGTCATCAATATTTTCTGAATCTTCAAAAGATATAGAAAATATGAATGCCACATTTGAAATCATGGAATCGTATTCCCACTTGCTACAATTAAGCAATGGTAAACTTGATTTGTCAAAAATTCAAGATGCACAACTTATGAAGACCAAACCAAAAAGGGGAAACGTTTCTACAGCTGGAAACTCCTGTATAACAGAAGTGGTAATTGACAATAGACCCACTAAGCTTTTACTTGAACCAGGAGCCTTCTGCTCTTGTATTGCCAAATCCTTTCTTAAAGCTTGTGCACCAAAGTTTGAAGACCAATTGTTACCAATTGATGGCATAAGATTCAATAGTGCAAGTAATCCAATGAAAGCATTGGGAATCTTTGAGAATACTTTAATATTTTCTCATATTAATGGAAATTTAAGAATCACTGTTGAATTTGTTGTTATGTAAAATTGCTCTAGTACCCATTTTATATTGGGAAATGACTATTTGATCATGTATGGCATAGACTTACATAAAAACAAGGACAGATACTTTACTATTGGAGACAATAAGCATCAAGAATTTGCCTTTTTACAACTTAAAAGACAAATTAAAGTAAGCAAAGTAGCACCCATCAACTTAGAGCTGAAAAGATTTCAATCTGAACAGTCAAGTGAAGCTGAAATAATCCTTCATCTGACTGATAAACAAGAAAATGAACTTTCTGCCCTTTTATATGACCACAAAGAAGCATTTGCATAAGACAAAGAACCTTTGGGGGAAATTATTGGTCATGAAGTTGACATCATACTTAATATTGAGAGAACTTATCCACTACTATTAAGAAGAACTTCATATCCAGCAAGTCCTAAATCAAGAGAATCTCCAGAAATTCACATTAGAGAACTTCTAGACCTTGGGTTTCCTGTGGAGGGACCCATATATTTCATATCCAGGAAAATCAAACCAACTGAAGCCAGATATGGGGCAAGTCAAATGGGGTGTTTATTCCTTGTCTGGGCCTTGAAAAAACTAAATTACTTCCTGGAAGGATGTGGTTTTGAAGTGATAACAGATTGTACTGCTGTCAAGTCATTTTTAAACATAAAGACACCTAAAAGACATATGCTCAGATGGCAAATAGCCATAAAGGAATGTAGGGGAAATATGACTATTGTTCACAAAGATGGGAATATTCATAAAAATGCAGATGGACTGAGCAGATGGCCACTACATAATATATTGATAATCCTGCTGATGTGCCAGAAGAAGCTTCCCCACAAATCCCCATAGAAGGAATCAGTGTTACAGACCTGAACACCACTTTCTTTGAGGAGGTAAGAAACAGTTATAGTCAGGATACAAACAGTAGCATTTCATGCCACTTACTTACTAAGGACTGTAAAGATAATTCTTTGATACATGCCTTAGATGAGATATGGAGAAAATCATATGATGAAAGAAGATTCCACTTAAGGGATGGTATAATTTTCCACAGAACTAAGCATACATGTGTCATGACAGTTGTGGACAGGTTCTTAATCAAAATTGTACTTAAAGAATGCCATTAAAGGCCTTTCTCAGGACATCTGTCTGAAGAAAGAACCAACGAAAAAGTAAAAACCTGCATATAGTGGCCAATATGGCAGAAAGATGTTGCAGAGTATTTCAAAACCTGTGAAAGATGTCAGAAAGCAAATAAATCCACTGGCAAAAGACTTGGAAATATGATCAAGATCCAAGAACCCAGCAGACCTTGGGAAATTGTACATATGGATTGGGTAACTAGCCGGCCACCAGGGGGTGACAGAAGTTATAATGCTTGCCTAGTGATTGTTGACAGATTTAGTAAGACTGCAAGCTTTCTACCATGTCACAAGGATGATACAGCCATGGATAAAGCTCTTCTGAGATGGAATAGAGTAGTATCATGGACTGGCATATTCACAAACATCATTAGTGACAGAGATGCCAAGCTCACCTCATCACTGTGGACAAATATTCACCAACTCTTTGGGAAAAAATTATGCTTTTCTACAGCCTGCCACCCACAAACTGATGGTTTGGCTGAAAGGATGATCCAAGCCTTAGAAGATATGGTAAGAAGATTTCTTGCATATGGCCTTGAATTAAAAGATTGTGATGGATTGACCAATGATTGGCGTACTCTTTTACCAGAACTAGAATTGGCATATAAGACATCCATTCATGCCAGTACCAATCAAATTCCTGCTATTCTAGAAAAAGAATGGAATCCCAAATTACCTCAAGATGCCTTGAGGAAAGATTTGGTTGAGATACATCCTAAAGTTTCTACCTTCAAAGGAATGCTAGAAAAATCTAGAAAGCATGCAATGAGGTGCATGCAAGACTCTTTTTCATATGCTAAGGACAAATTGGACAAATCACATGCCACTCCAGATTTCCAAGTGGGGGATTTTGTACTTGTATCCACCACTAACTTCAATAACATCAAAGGATTTAGAAAGCTCAAAGACTCCTTTGCAGGACCTCTTGTTATTAAGGCCCACCATGGAGAAAATGCCATTGAAGTAGAACTATCTGAGGAACTTAGCAATAAGCATCCCACATTTCCAGTGAGCTTGATAAAGCCATATAAATCTTGTGATGCTGAAAAATTTCCTTTGAGAGATAAAGCTTCCCAAGTTATACCTCCTATTCAATCATCTGGTATTAAGAAAATTACCAAAGTTCTCAAAGAAAGAAAGTTGAGAGCCAATAAAGTAAGGGAATACCTTGTTAGGTACAGTGACCCAACTTGTGAAGATGAATGCTTATCAGAAAAGGACATACCTGAAGCCACTGAATTTCTCAGAAGGCTCATAAACACAAGAAATAACAATATTACAAAGTGATATTTTTCTAGGGGGAGGGAATGTGAGCCTTAGAGGTATTTTCATATACCCAAAAGACCACAAATAACAAAATAAGATACAAATATAAAGAAAAATGAATTTATTTATATTATAAAAATGAATATTAAAATATAAATACAAATTCATATACAAAAATAAAACTTCAAATATAATTTAAAATAAAAATGACATTAAATTTTCAAATTATGAAAATACATTTTTACTTGAAAAAATAAGTAAAAATGAATTTTTAATAAAAGGTTACATAAAATATATTATAAATTTTTATCCAATAAATAAACTGAAGAAAATTACTTCACCATTGGATTCATCATAAAAAATAAGGTGGGGTCACCTCTGGGTAAAATTTCTGTAACTCAACTCTAAATAAGCTTAAATAAAGTTTTTAGTATTTTCTGTACAGAAGTTGAAAATCCTTAAAAGCTTAATTCAATTCACACCAAATGTGGTATTAACCATCAATTCCTTTGTTAAAATTGAGGTGCTATGTGTAGTTTAGAAGTTATGAGGAATTGAAGTATTTTCAATTGAAATGTCAAAATGTGCGCATGTGTTACATAAGTGAACTGTAATTTACATATGAGGTATCAATTATTACAGTCGTGTACTGTCAAACTCGATTGAATTGTATGTGTAGATTACAAGTGTATTACATGATGAGGAATTAAAGAAAAGATAAATTGGAAATATTAATTCTGGGGGGGAAAAGGTACTCTAGCTCCAAGGGGGAGGCAGACCCCCAAAATCCTTGCTGACAGGCGTGGGATGTCAAGATCCATGCAAAGGTTCATCACTTTTGGCCTGTCATTGAGTCATTGGGTCTGTGTCTGAATTGATGATGAGGTTTTGATATAAACCAAGGTAGTTATAACTGTCAACATTGCCAAGAGGGTAAAACTACCATTAAGCTTAAAGAATCTTAGTAAATACAGTTTTAACTGGTTTCTACGTCTCCAACACAAACTCTGAAGTGTTTTGAAGGCTCTAGACCAGGTACTACTCTAGTAATGGCTGATTTGAGGGTCTAAAATGGCTAAATTTAGCCCTTTTCTGGTCTAAACCAAGGTTCAATGATGCCATAATTGGCTTTTCTGTGGTCAGAGTGTTTTTTACGACTGACAAGAGTAAGCATTGCTTTTGGAGTAAGAAAATTGATGACTATAAAAGAATTTCTTCTTTGCCCCACTGTAAGATGTGTCTATGAAACTGTTAATATTATTACTAATAATCAACAGTACTATGAATTTTCTTATATAATATAGTAATGAAATCATTATAACCACAATTAAATAAATAAATAATTAATTTTTTCTTTTACTTGTTATACACTACTAGTGATTATAACAGTAAGCAGTAATTGTCTACTAGAATCAATGACAAGAAGTATTTAATAAGAAATCATTTCAATATATAATTATCTTATGTAAGAATAATTATAAATATAATTCTTGAAGAAAAAGATTACTGAAGAAAAACCTTAAGAATTAAGATAAATCACTCACTCATACTCCAAAGAACCTATCAAAGATAAAAGTAGAGAAATTTAATGGATAATTGTGGATTTAAGGGATCAAAAACGGATATATAACAATATTACAGAAATATATAGCTGACCTGTATGATTTCAAGTCTTTCTGATTGCTTCTGAAAGAGTAAAACACTTAAGAAGAGTTTTTTACCAATACTTACTTGTTGGTAATAAAGGTATAATAGAATAATGTGAGGAATTTAGGAAAAAGCAGCAAGAGGAAGCCTCTTTCAAGTCTAAGACAGCTCACAGAAGCATGCCATGGAGCTAGCTGAAAAACCAGTGATTGAGAAAACAATAAAACCTGTTGGATTATTCATTGCATCATCTGTTGTCAAGTAAGATTATCATAATTACTTGATTGGTGCTTTCATGTGACTACTAACCCATTTATGGTTAAGAATAAAAGGAGTAAAAGTTTATTTCTCAAAGGTATCAATTTTATTGGAAATTTAATCACAGAGTATATTTTCTGTGAGTTTTTGAAGATTCAGTATTTCACCTGGAATCATCAGAAATGAACTGTAAGTAAAACATTTGAAACTTACTTATAAAGGTGTAATTATTTTTGGTTCTTATATTAAGTATACAGTTATTAATTGGTCCTGAAAGTTTGAGAAAGATCAATTAAGAATTGTATTTTTGATGAATTTTTGAAGTTTTTACCTCATTTCTATGTAGAATTGCAAATAGAAGCATATGGCTGGTTGCTATGAGGTAAATCAATGGATACTAGTCCAAAAAGGGTTTTGATTACTCTTCTAGGCTTTATCCATTGAAAGTCATTAATAATTGACATGGTTACAGGAGTCTAAAGTGCTCTTTACCTCCTTGGCACATCAAAATAACAGCTTATTTGCTATTTTTTTATGATATAATGAATTTTTGACTTGGTAACCAAGTTCTGAAAAGGATTTAGTTTACTAATTGGTCCAAGATCAGCCATGTATCCAAGTTTTGGAGCTTTCCATGCCTCAGAGGCCTTGAAAGTTGGGTACCCTGGCTCTCTTTGATGTCTTTTGTCCCCCTTGACTATTTTTTACATCAAAATAGAAATTCAGGCTTCAACTGGGATATCCACTATGGATGTACCAAAAGTGAATGTAAGAATACCATAATATCAAGTGCCAAAAACAGGTATAGCACTATTATTAATGTATATGTAACATGGGATTCCTCACATTCCCATTATTTTGGCGTGAAATTGAAAAAATAAGTTTTCACCAATTTTTTATGTGGTATTGAAGTATTTTCCATATTACCACCTCAAAGAGTTGATTTGAGCTTATTCACCCTATGAAGCTACCCTAGGTAAAATCTTTTCTAGAATCCAAATCTGGCCTTAAATCCATGGACTTACTTACTCAATAAAATGTTATTCATCTTTTCTGAAATCAAAAGAGATGAATTTCGAATATATGCATGACTTATGGATTATGCATAGTTCAGAATTTATTTTTAAGATGTTTGTGGTCTATTTGGGTATGTAAAATATACCTCAAGGCTCACATTCCCTCCCACCAAAAAATGAAATGGTACCACAAGTTTATTAAAGGTATCGAGAAGAAAAAGGCATCAAAGGGGGTTAATATCCACTGCCCAACCTCTTTAAATTAGTCAGATCAAGGAATTTAAAGCCCATTTATAGACATATTCCGGCTTGTGGCCTTCTTTCATGTCTAAATTTTTGTAAGATTTCATCTGAGTCGGGTATTTCTGATTCTTCCAGCCATTCATCTTCATGTACTGGATTTCTATATATGACAAGATATTCCCTTTGATTTTTACTCCTAAGTCTCCTTTCTTTAATGACTTTCTTTATATTTTTGTCTTCACTCTGTTCCACTGGTGGTACAGTAAAAGGAGTTGGGTTCCTTAAAGGAAACAATTCTTTGTCAGCTGGTTGATAAGGCTTTATCAAGCTGACTGGAAAGGTGGGGTGTTTATTTTCCAATTCACAACTCAAATCCACTTGTACTGCATTTGTTCCATGTAAGTCAACAATAAAGAAAGGTCCTACATAAGAATGTTTAGGTTTCTTTGGGACTTTGATATTATTAAAATTCCAGGTTGAAACTAGAACTAAGTCCCCTACTTTGAAGTCTGGTACTTTGTGAATCTTGTCCCACTTCTGTTTTGCATAGTCGAAAGCGTTATTAAAACTCTGTTTTGCATGGTGTCTCACTTTATCAAGAGTTATCTTGAAGCTGGGAGCTGTTGGATGAATGTCAATCAAGTTTTTCCTCAGTGTGTCTGCTGGGGGTCTTGGATTCCATCCTTTTTATAACATAGCAGGAGTTTGGACTGTAGAAGAATGAACTGATGTCTTATATGCCAGCTCCAATGCAGGTATTAGAGTGCACCAGTCATGGGTAAAGCCATCTGAGTCTTTGAATTCTAACCCATAAGCACAGAATCTCCTGATCATGTCCTATGAAGTTTGAATCATCCTCTCTGCTAGTCCATCTGTTTGAGGGTGATATGCTGGTGAGAATGATAACTTATTCCCAAACAATCTGGCAAGATTGGTCCAAATTGCAGATTTTAATTTGGGCTCTCTGTCACTTATAATATTCTCAAATAACCATGTATGAGAAATAAATCTACTCCATAGAAGAAGAGCTGTATCCATATCAGTGTCATCTTTATGACATGGTAAGAATATGGGAGTTTTGCTATATATGTCTACAATGACTAAACAAGCATTATAATCTTTGTCACCACTCAGAGGAAGTGCTGTGACCCAATGCATGTGAACAACTTCCCAAGGGGATTTTGGTTCTTGAATATGAATCATTAGTCCAAATTTCTTGTCTGTACTCCTGTTTGCTTTTTGGCATCTATCACTGGTATGGAAATTTTCAATGGTTTCTTTTCTCAAAGATGGCAACCATGCAAAGCTCTTCACTTTTCCAAGTATTCTGTGTCAGGGTGAGTCTATGTAGTAGCTTAAAAATAGTAAATAAAAGCTAGCACTATGACTGTGACACACAAAAAATAAATAATAAATGAAATCTTCAGGTCCTACTGCTATGTGGTAACAGTGGTGATGAGTCTATTGAGGACCTGGGTTGCAATGCTCTAATATCTTTGACTGTAAAGAAACACTACAATAATTAATTATTTTAATTATATCAATATAATCCTAAGAGTACTACTGGTATAAGACAGTTTTACTACGTAAGGATGTTAATTCATGATAAGATGAGTCTTTTCCAGTGAGGAAAGACCTGCTTTTATCTCCTCTGAGGACTGTGAAAGACTGGTAGGCTCTTCACACGTCTACAGAGTGAAAATTTTCACTCTGGAGGCTGGGTTGTGGTTCTGTACCATCAATTCTGACGTCAGCATAGTCAGAATTGTGGTTTTTGGACCACAAATGATCATTCTGGATCAATACAGGGTGAAAAAACTCTTCACAGGCCACGTCAGCACCATTGTGACGTGTCCAGAGTGTCTGGATGACTAATATTAGTCATTCTGGGCGGGTTTAAGCTTTAAACAACCATTATTTTAAGTATCAAGCCAGTACTGGTTGGTACAGGTTTGGTACAGGCCAGTATTGGTCAAAATACTTCCAACCAAGATATCTCAGTCAGTTTTTGAGATATCAAGAAACCAAGAGCACAGAATTGAAGGGCTTAATGAGCTCTTCAATTTGGTATGCTTCATGTTTACCCTTCTTGCAAATAGCAAAAGTTATAAGGGTTTTAAGTTTTTGGATGTAATTTTGTACATCAGTATGAGGCTTCAAAAACTTCCATGCTAGATATCTTCTTCAATTTGGAAGATATCTGTATTCTGATGATACAGTTTTTTAGGGCTTGATTAGCTCTACAGTTTGGTATATTACACTGTACAGTTGTATGAGTGTATGCCAAAAATACAGGGGTTTGTTTATTTTCTTGTTTTCAGAATATCTGTATTTTGGTTATTAAACCTTTGAACCAAGATCCCTCAGTCAATTTAAGAGATACAGAGGTCTAAGGTGTCTCAAATTAAAGCTCTTGTTGATATCTTTAATTTGGTTATACTTTTGTACAGTTTTGTACAAGCCCTCTTTGACTTTCAGGGGGACTTGGTTTTGAAAATAGGGTTATATGGTATCTCCAGTTGTAGTGGTGTTACAACAACATGGATGATATCATTGTGTAGCTCTCTATGTGAGCTTTAAGAAAAATAACAATTCTGGTGGGGTTCCCATTAAATATACATAAGTTAGATTAGAGGCCAGAATAAGAGTTTTTGCTTATTTGGTCTTATCTTTGATAGGGCATATCTTTGTCCTTTCTTATTATCTTTGAGGAGGTTTCCTCTTTATAATTTACTTGTATTGGCTATATTTGTCCAATATTCCTCATACCATTACTTATGGCATGTTGGATGTCATGCTGGTGCTCTATTTTGAGTCACAGGCTGACATACCCTCCCTCCAAAAAAGGCTCATCATTGATGAGACTCTTTTGTCCTCATGGAGGCTCTTGATCCTTTCAAATAAGAATATTGATCTGAAGCATCATCCAGTTTTACCCATTGGTCTTTGTCTGGTGGTTCATTCCTTCTCTCTATTAAATAATCCCTATTTGAATATCTTTTTATTTGATTGGGGTTGTCAGTTTCAAAGTAGAACTTTCTTTGTTTGTCTTGCCCAATTATAAAGTAACTCTCTAGGGAATTATGTATGCTTATGCCATAGATTCTATGGTACTCTGTACCCATTAAGAATCCATCAAACTTAGCATTTTCAAGTACCACAAACTCAATGTTTAATCTGAGGTTTCCCATTTTGTGTGGTATTATAATTATTTTTTGGATTATTCCAAGTGACTTCATTTCGCCTGAAGCACTTTTAAAGCTTCTTGCTTTTGTTAAAAGTATCTCTGCATTCCACATTGGAAAGTGTCTGTCCAAGTATTCTTTGGCTACTACTGAGCAATTTGCTCCTGTGTCGAAAATCAAAGGATGCTTTTTATTTTCAATGTACACATCAAGTTTTGATTTTGCTCCATGAATAAAGGCCATACCAGTTTTGGGTACTTCCAAATACTCTTTAGCATCAATGGTTCTGCCACTTCTGTCTTCACCATTTTTGGGTTGAATGAGTTCTGGTTTCACAGAGTTTCCTAGGACTTATTCTGTTTTCTCATCCTCATACTCTAATAAATATTGTTCAATAGGCTCTGATCCACTGTCTGAATCCTGTCTTAGCCCATTTCCCATGCTGTCAGAGTCAGATTTGTACTCCATGTGTTCTTCCACTGACTCTTCCTCTATTGCAAATATTTTCTTTTTTCCCTTGGGACAATTATTTGCATAGTGGTCAGGTGATCCACAGTTATGGCATGTGTTCCTTCTCCTTGGTTCTTCTTCACCATTAGTAGGTTTGAGGTCTTTTTCCATGAGTATCTTTGGTTTTTCTCTGATATCATGTGACCTATAGGGTGAACTACTGCCAATTGATGTCTTTTTTCTGACATCTTGTATGACATTTGCTATGTCATCAATGCTGCTTATTTTGCTGCATCTGCACTTTACTGCATGTTCTAAGTCTCCTGGAAGTTTTGTCAGAATCTTATGATTTCTCATCTCTATTGTCATGTTTGGATCAATAGATTTGAGTCTTTTGGTTTGTTTAAGACACCATTCATAAAGGTCTTTTTCTGTAGAGTATCTGTCACTCTCAAAAGAGATGGTTTTTTGCCAAATCCAATTACCATTGCTGTACTTTTGTATTATTTGGTTTCTCCACCATGGCCAGCTTTTCCTACCATGTATCTCTTTCATTTCAGTGTACCATACATTTGCATGGCCTCTGAATGCAGTGTTGAGTCTTGTGGTGATCCAGTAGTCTGGTATCTTTGGGACATCAACAAAAAGTCCATTAATATAATCAATAAGCTCCATATGATCATATTCTCCAATTCCTGAGAATTTAGGCCAATTTACCACTTCAGGTAATTGCTTCAATGCTTGTTTCTCAGAGTAACTGAGGTTCTCACCATCTTGGTAAATAGACTCAGACCTTAACTTTGGATCCTGGGATGCAGGAGCTTGGTTTTCTGATTCTTCCTCTTTTACTTTGGTGAGTGGTTTATCATCTTGAGCTGTTTGAGGGAAGAAATTATCTTTTTTTCCCTCCTTTTTATAGAGAAAATCCACTTCTTTTTCCAGGCTTTGCTGTTGATATTGGATATTTCTTAAATCTCTTCTCACAGCTTGTTGTTCCTCTAATATTGAGTTCAACTGTCTGTTTGTATTTTCAAATTCTGCCCAAATTCTGGATAGATTTGTGTTCAAGTCTTTGATGACTGTTGTTTGGAAGGAATTTTCTTCCTTGATTGTTTTCATTTCTGAAGTCACTTCTTGAACATGATCATATGTCCAATCCATGAATTTACCCATGTTGGACCATATGAAACTACTACCTCTGGACTCTGTGGTTTCAAATTTTTGAGGGGGTATTTTATCATCAATAGGCATAAGCTGAGGATCAATTGATTCTGAGCTAACACTATTTGTAGGTACAGTGTCTTTTAGGATTTGTGTTCCTCTTGGACTCATTTTATTCATTGTTTCATCAAAGGATCTGATTCTATCTTCTCCTTTCTGAAAGAATTCTTGTTTCCTACTAGGGCTCCATGTCCTCTGCTGGAAACTAGCAGGGATGACTGGAGAGTCCTGGAAATATTGTCCTTTTGATTTCAAGTCCTGTAGCTGTTGGACTGATGTGGGAAAGATGGAATTTCTTCTTCCATGCCTTGGTGTTCCTGAATCAGATTGGGCTCTTCCATATGCCAAGAATTCTCTATGGCTTGGGTTTCTGTCTAATTCCTTCTGATTCAAGTCTCTTCTGAGAGTATGAAATGGCTGTTGAGATTCCAACTTTTCATTTCTTCCAGAACCTTTTGGAAAGTAATAAGATTTACTCATATTTTTTGCCTCATTATTCCAATTTCCTCCCATAATACTTTCATGGTGAAGGTTTTGTTGTCCATACTCCATGTGAACAAGTCTTTCAGGAGTAGATGCATATGAGTTATTTTTTCTGCATCTGTCCAATTCTTTTGTTGGACTTGGCTGAACTTGGTTTGGGGTGGAACTTTGGGCAGGAGTTTCCTGATAATAAGTCCCTTCATGGCTATTTGATCCAGAAGGTGGTGGTCTTCTCCCTCTATTTCTTCTTTGCCATATTTCTGGCTGATTTCTTGGGTATCCAAGATCTCTGAGGAATGGAGGTGTCATGTTAAAAAATGACAAAAGACAAAAAATACTGTATTTTTCAAGGTTTTTTTTTTTTTTACCTTTAAAAGGCCCTTGGACAGATTTCTGCTTTATACTCTTTGGCAATTTGCTTGGGAGTTGGTACTGCCTCCTTGTCTTTGAGGCTTGGTACAGATGAATTTCACTGTGATTTTGTCTCAAATGGAATGTATTTTTTCCACTTGAAAGAAAATGGAGAAGGTTTGTAATTCAATTTGAATAAACAAAATTTTCAATTCCTTACTGTTATTTCTTCTGATTTTGGTTTGATATTTGAGTTTTAATTATTTTTTATTTTTTGAAGAAATAACAGTTTTGTTTGACTTATTTTCATAAGTAAAGTATTTAATATTAAAAGTTATATTATTAAACTTGAATATTATTGATAAGTTATTCACTTATTGAAATGGAAAAATCAACTGTTAATAGTTCAATTTCCAATTTTTCTTTCTATAGAGGAAAGAAAAGGGTCTATATCTTAATTATACAATAATTTTGTTGTATAATTAAGTTTTCTTTTGTTGTTATTTGATTATTTATCAAATAAAACAGATTTCAATCAATTTCCTCCTCAGTTTAAGAAAGAACAGATTGTATTAAATAATATTGATCTTCAATATTAAAGAATTAGAATAATAATGAACTTATCACTCAAATATTTATTGCTGGTTTCCCAATAAATATTTTAATTCAAACTAAGTTTTACACAATTTGGTAAAAAATAATTATATTTTTATTTAAATATACTATTTTTATATGAAAATAAGTTTGAGAAGTTAATAATAATTACTTATTATTATCAATTTTCGTGGTAAATTGATAATAATGACTTATTATTATTAAGATTTTTTTTTTTTTTTTGATTATTTATCAAAAAAAAAAAAAGAAATTTCAATCAATTTTTCCTCAACTTGAGTAAAAAAAAGATCTTTTTCAATAATATTCAATTTGAATATTAAAGAATTGAAATAATAAAATTATTATCTCAATATTTATTGTTGATTTACAATAAATATTATGATTTAAATTAATTTTTACACAATTTGGTAAAAATTAATTATACTTTCTATTTAAATACACTATTTGTATATAAAAATAAGTTTGAGCAGCTAATAATAACTACTTATTATTATCAATTTTCGTGGTAAATTGATAATAATGACTTATTATTATTAAGATTTTTTTTTTTTGATTATTTATCAAAAATAAAAGAAATTTTAATCAATTTTTCCTCAACTTGAGTAAAAAAAAGATCTTCTTCAATAATATTCAATTAGAATATTAAAGAATTGAAATAATAATAAAATTATTATTTAAATATTTATTGTTGGTTTACAATAAATATTATGATTTAAATTAATTTTACACAATTTGGTAAAAATTAATTATACTTTCTATTTAAATATACTATTTGTATATAAAAATAAGTTTGAGAAGTTAATAATAATTACTTATTATTATTAAAATTGATGAATTTTTCCTCAACTTGAGTAGAAAGATTCTTCTTCAATAATATTCAATTTGAATATTAAAGAATTGAAATAATAATAAAATTATTATTTAAATATCTATTGTTGGTTTACAATAAATATTATGATTTAAATTAATTTTACACAATTTGGTAAAAATTAATTATACTTTCTATTTAAATATACTATTTGTATATAAAAATAAGTTTGAGAAGTTAATAATAATTACTTATTATTATCAATTTTCGTGGTAAATTGATAATAATGACTTATTATTATTGAGATTTTTTTTTGATTATTTATCAAAAAAAGAAATTTTAATCAATTTTTCCTCAACTTGAGTAAAAAAAGATTTTCTTCAATAATATTCAATTTGAATATTAAAGAATTGAAATAATAAAATTATTATTTCAATATTTATTGTTGATTTACAATAAATATTATGATTTAAATTAATTTTTACACAATTTGGTAAAAAATAATGTTTTTTTATTTAAATATACTGTTTGTATATAAAAATAACTTTGAAAAATTAATAATAATTATTTATTATTATTAATTTTCGTGAAAATTGCAATATAAAGCTTTGAAGAGTATAAATACTCAAAAATAAAATAAAATATATTATTTAATATATTTTGATAAAATACAATATATAAAAAATATATATTATATTTTTATAATATAAGAGATGAAAATTAGTTAAAAAATGAAAAAACTCGAAATTGTACTTACTTTTATAGTAAAAAACCTTCAAAAATAGTGAAAATGATCCAAAAATCGCCAAAATAGGTCCAGAATAGGTTGAAACAACGGCCAGGCCCCCAAAATGTCAGGGTGAGTCTATGTAGTAGCTTAAAAATAGTAAATACAAGCTAGCACTATGACTGTGACACACAAAAAATAAATAATAAATGAAATCTTCAGGTCCTACTGCTATGTGGTAACAGTGGTGATGAGTCTATTGAGGACCTGGGTTGCAATGCTCTAATATCTTTGACTGTAAAGAAACACTACAATAATTAATTATTTTAATTATATCAATATAATCCTAAGAGTACTACTGGTATAAGACAGTTTTACTACGTAAGGATGTTAATTCATGATAAGATGAGTCTTTTCCAGTGAGGAAAGACCTGCTTTTATCTCCTCTGAGGACTGTGAAAGACTGGTAGTCTCTTCACACGTCTACAGAGTGAAAACTTTCACTCTGGAGGCTGGGTTGTGGTTCTGTACCATCAATTCTGACGTCAGCATAGTCAGAATTGTGGTTTTTGGACCACAAATGATCATTCTGGATCAATACAGGGTGAAAAAACTCTTCACAGGCCACGTCAGCACCATTGTGACGTGTACAGAGTGTCTGGATGACTAATATTAGTCATTCTGGGCGGGTTTAAGCTTTAAACAACCATTATTTTAAGTATCAAGCCAGTACTGGTTGGTACAGGTTTGGTACAGGCCAGTATTGGTCAAAATACTTCCAACCAAGATATCTCAGTCAGTTTTTGAGATATCAAGAAACCAAGAGCACAGAATTGAAGGGCTTAATGAGCTCTTCAATTTGGTATGCTTCATGTTTACCCTTCTTGCAAATAGCAAAAGTTATAAGGGTTTTAAGTTTTTGGATGTAATTTTGTACATCAGTATGAGGCTTCAAAAACTTCCATGCTAGATATCTTCTTCAATTTGGAAGATATCTGTATTCTGATGATACAGTTTTGTAGGGCTTGATTAGCTCTACAGTTTGGTATATTACACTGTACAGTTGTATGAGTGTATGCCAAAAATACAGGGGTTTGTTTATTTTCTTGTTTTCAGAATATCTGTATTTTGGTTATTAAACCTTTGAACCAAGATCCCTCAGTCAATTTAAGAGATACAGAGGTCTAAGGTGTCTCAAATTAAAGCTCTTGTTGATATCTTTAATTTGGTTATACTTTTGTACAGTTTTGTACAAGCCCTCTTTGACTTTCAGGGGGACTTGGTTTTGAAAATAAGGTTATATGGTATCTCCAGTTGTAGTGGTGTTACAACAACATGGATGATATCATTGTGTAGCTCTCTATGTGAGCTTTAAGAAAAATAACAATTCTGGTGGGGTTCCCATTAAATATACATAAGTTAGATTAGAGGCCAGAATAAGAGTTTTTGCTTATTTGGTCTTATCTTTGATAGGGCATATCTTTGTCCTTTCTTATTATCTTTGAGGAGGTTTCCTCTTTATAATTTACTTGTATTGGCTATATTTGTCCAATATTCCTCATACCATTACTTATGGCATGTTGGATGTCATGCTGGTGCTCTATTTTGAGTCACAGGCTGACATTCTGTCTGCTGACAGGTTTCCAGAGTAGATTCTATCATGGCATTCATGAACAATGGTATTTAGAAGCAATCTGCTACACAATGTCATGACACAAGAATGTTTGGTTCTGTGGTAAATTATCCCATCAAAAAAGGGAAATCTCCCTCCAGAATAGTAATTCTTCCAAACTTCATCAAGTGCATTGACTAAAAATTCATCTTTACAATCTTTATATAAGAAGGAAGTCAGGATATGGCAATTCTTGTATTGCTTATAAGATTTTCTGACTTGTTCGAAGAATTCAGGCCCAATATCAGTTATGTTAATTCCTTCAATTAGAATCTGTGGTTCTTCTTCCAAAGGTACATAAGCTGGGTTATCAGAAGTATTGGCTAATGCCCACCTGCTAAGTCCATCAGCATTCCTGTGAGAGTTTCCTGCTTTATGAACTATATTCATGTTACCTCTATATTCTTGAATGGCTATTTGCAATCTCAACATATGACTGTTGGGAGTTTTCATGTTAAAAAGTGATTTCACGGCATTACAGTCAGGTATCACTTCAAAACTACTGCCATCAAGATAATAGTGTAATTTATCAAGTGCCCATACCAAACATAAGCACTCCATCTGGCTTCTGTTGGTTTGATTTGTCTTGAGATGTAACAAACTGGTAAATCTGTAGGTTTGTCATCAATAATTTGGACTTGATGTAGGTCTGCCCCTAATCCATCTCCACATGCATCAATGTACAATCTAACAGGTATGGTCCAGTCAGACATCAGGAGTAAAGATGCTTCTTTAAGAGCTTTCCTTATCTTCTTATAAGCTTCAATTCTTTCCTGTGTCATCTCAAATACTGTCTGTTGCTCACAGATTCTATAGAGTGACTTGGCTAAAATTGCAAAGTATTTCAAGTGTTTCCTATAATAACTGGCAAATCCTAGAAAAGACATCATATCTTTCTTATTCTGCGGTATTGGATTAAGTAACACTGCTGCCACTTTATTTTTGTCAATACCCAAGCTTAAACCAGAAACAATATGTCCTAATGCTTTGAGTTCTTCAAAACAAAAATCGCATTTCTTGAGTGAAATTTTCATATTCACCTTTGCAACTTTGTGAAGAACTCTTGCAAGTCTTTTGAGGTGCAAAGACCATGAATCAGAACATATGATTATATCATCAATATAAATGATAAGCCATCCTTCAGATGATTCTGTGGGGAAGATGGTATTCATCATTTTTTTGATAATGAGATGGTGCATTTTTAATTCCAAATTGCATTCTAGATACTCATAAATACCACAGTGAGTGATAATTCTAAGTAATTACTTAGCTTTAGACATCAAAAATATTTGGTGAAAGCCTTTCAATGCATCCATTGATGTTATATACTTGGATTTAGACAATTGGGTCAAGGTTTCTTGAATTCTAGGAACTGGATACCTATCTGAAACTGTGTAGGTATTCAATGCTCTAAAATCTCCAACCATTCTTGATTTATCATTATGCCAAGCAATAATGACAGGTGCTTTTACTTCAACTTCTTCATTATGGCCTAATTTCCTTAGTACACCAAGTTGGATGAGCTCTTGGATATGTTTCTCGAAGGCCTCTCTAGCTCTGGGACTGGCTGGATAAGCTGGTCTTCTAAGTACTTGAGGATATTTTCTGTCAGTATTAAGAGTAATATCAACTTCATGCCTTTTTATAGCGCCTAATGGTTCATTATCAGAGGCAAATGCAGATTATATGTGTATAAAACATCAATAAGTTCATGTCTCATATTTGGTGAAAATGATGGATTAATTGGTGCTTCAACAAGCTAATTAGCCACAAATTCTTCCTTATAAGTATCTTTAACAGAAGATATCAAAGATATTTGCTTTGGCATATTGGAAAGGCAAATTTTGGTCTTTTCTTTTCTCTGATTGTGAAATATCTGTCTTTATGGTTATTGATGTCAATACTATAAATATTCAAGTAATCATTTTCAAGAATGATGTGCTGAGATGTGCAATTGTCCATTAATACCGTCTATGTTTTCATTCTTACACTTCCTGCTGGATGTGAAAATACAAGATCAGTGTCCAATATGCCCAAAGGGTACATATTATTACTGGCACTACTAAATTTTACACCATCTATTTTTTCCATCCAGGGAGTATGGCTTGAAGATAATATTTGCCCACACAAGTACAAAATGCCCCTGTATCCAAATTTACTTCGGCTTCAATATCATTCATCAGGATTGATTTGATACAAGATGCTCCAAAAGTGTATCCTTTACCTCTAGCAGGTTTGGGTTTAAAAATTCTGGCATCCTTGATATTGATCAGGTTATGACAATCCTCATTGTACTGTGGCAAGTGAGTGTGGACTTCTGTGACCTCAAAGAATGCTGTAATGCTTTCAATGGGATAGCCCTATACTGGTGTATCCTCAGAGACTGCAGAATCTTGGTCAGATTCTTCTTTCTCTTCAGTACACTGAGCTTATTCAATGACTTGAACAGAATTAATCTTTGTCTTTTTGGTGCAAGTGTTGGCTAAATGTGAAGTGCTTCCACATTCATGACACTTCCAGACAGGTCTTTCAGGCCTCTTATCTTATACAGAAGGTTCAGAGACAGTTTGGAGTACATAGGGACACTAGCCCAGGTTTTACCAAGTCTTGTTCTAGTAATGATATCTTCCATGGAATTGATTTAGTCTTCTGTTGAGCAGAGTTCTACACATCTGCACTTTATAGCATGTTCTGTTTCTCCTCCAAAGTTTCTTAATATTTTCATATTAATTGTAGAGTCAGACATATCTGGGTGTAAGGCAGATAATCTGTCTTTATGTTTGTTGAATCAAGTAAGTGGTTTATCATTTTCTGAGTTAGAAATGGCACTTTAAAAAGCCTTTTCCATTTTAAATCTCCGAGAACTTTTAGCCCATTTGGTGATTATTTCACATTTTGCCCAAGGCCAATCATGTGTACTTTGATCTATTCTCATTTTTTAATACAATTTCTTTGCAGTCCTGGTAAAAAAAGAGTGTAGCTTGCCCACTATGATTTCATCAGGTATGTGAAAATCTTCTTGCAACATATAAATTGTTCTGATGAACTCAATATGATTGTATTCTCCTTTACCAGAGAGTGTTGGCCATGCTTCCAGTTTGGGAATATCTTTTGCACAGATAGGATTTTCTCCTAAAAATGGGGTTAAACTTCCTTTTACAGAAATTTCTGCTTCAGTCAAAGGTGTAGACTGTGTTGGTATATGTGGTTCATATTTTTTATGAATTTGCTCCACATTTGCAATGATCTCATTGTTAAACTTCTGTCTTTCACTGTCACTTTTTGCCAAATGTGTGGCAAACTGATTGGTATTACTAATTATTTCCAAAACATGATCTTTTAGAATTCTAAGTTGATCATTGGTGTTCAAAATGGAAATATCTTTCATTTCATCATTCTGGGCTTGACATTTACTTTCAATTCTGTCACATGTATTGGTAATTGGATCAAGTCTGACATTTGTCAGCTTATACCTTTCAGTATAATTCTTGTAATTTCTTTTTAATTCACTTATATCTGATGTTATTTTATTTAAATTTGCATCAAATTTTCCAAGTTCTACATCAAAACTAGATTTAAGAAATTGTATTTCATTTATTATTTGTGTGGAAAATTCCTGTTCATCCTTTCCTTCTCTTTGGCTGTGAATTCTGTGAGAGTCCTGGCTATATTAGAGACACTGTCCACAGCTGAAGGCTCCAATTTGGCAATCCTGTACCCTTGTGGGTAAGGTCAGTTTAAATTTGCTTTGCCTTTTCCTTTTCCCTGATGGTTCTTGGGACCTTTCTTCTTCTTCTGAGGTCCTTTGGGCTTCTCTTTGGATGCTTCTAGAGCTGGCTTGGAGCTGGTAGACGCCATTGGGCCTTCTTCCAAAGCTGGGGTAATTTCCAATTCCTTCTTCTGGTGTACAGATAAAAGAATTCGGTTCTTCAACCAATTCTTTATCTGTTTGACTTTGTCTTTGCAAGACAATGGGCTCCACTCTCCTAGGAGTTCTATGGTCTTCTCCTGACCCAGAAAGCTCTGGATGTGCAAGTAGGAGTTCATGGCCCCCTGCCAAAGGCTTGGGCATATTTTCCACTCCTCTTCTTTTGCTGCTCTGAACCACCTTTTGTATTGGGACTGATATATTTCTATGGCTGCCACTTAGAAGTGATTCAGCCCTTAAAATATTACCTTCAATTAGTTCAGGCTCAGAGTCCACATCAAAGCCTGTTGATACAGACCTTGGGGAATGGGGGAAGCTCTGGGATCCTCCAGATGTGTCTTTCTTGAGGAAGACTTGGTAGACCTTGTTTTGGTCTTACCTCTTCCTTGTCCAGATCCACCTGGTTGGACTGAATAGCTGCTTCCATTCCTGGAATACACCATTTCACGTCAATTCAAGAGAAAATAAGAATTGAAAACAGAAAACACACACCTTCTGGTGGTTGTTTGGCTTGTTCTGTCTTAAATAAAATGCCTCTTTTAGAAATTTGCACTTCAATACTGTCTTCAGATTCTGAAATGTTAATGTATCTCTTACTGAGTCTGTTACCAGCTGCACAGTATTTGATTAAAGACCCTAGAGAAAAATTAGTTTTTATACTTTTAATATTTTTTAAGATTTTTTATAAGTTTTTATTTTTTAATATTAAAAAAGTATTCCCTTTAAAGAAAAAAAATTTAAGATTTTGAATAAAAACTAATTCAGAGTAACTCAAAGAATAATTTTATAAGTTTTTGGAGGTGAAAAAGCCATGTGTTAAAACAGTATAAAATTAAACCAAACTCCTCAATGAAAAAGATTTTAAAACAATTTTAAAAATACAAATAATTTTAGCTCCAATTTGAAGGGAAAAAATAATTAAATTAATATATTTTAAAGCTTAAAAATCTATTAATTAAGGTTACAAGGTTCAAAAAACATGGCCAGGCCCCCAAATTTAAGATGTGTCTATGAAGCTGTTGATAATATTACTATTAATCAACAGTACTATGACTGTTCTTATGAAATATAATAATAAGAATATTATAACCACAATTAAATAATTGAATGATTAATTATTAATTCTTTTACTTGTTTTACACTACTAGTGATTATAACAGTAAGCAGTAATTGTGTACTAGAATAAATTACAAGAAATAATTAATAATAAAACTTCTTTATCAAAATAATAAAATCATTTTGATATATAATTAGCTCATGTAAGAATAATTCTAAATATAATTCTTGAGGAAAACAATTAATAGAGAAAAAAATTAAGAATTATGAGAAATCACTCACTAATACTCCAAAGAACTTATCAAAGATAAAAGTAGATAAATTTAATGGATACTTGTGGATTTAAGGGATCAAAAATGGATATATAAAAGTATTACAACAATATATAGTTGATTTCTATGATTTCAAGTCTTTCTGATTTATTATGAAAGATTAAAACAATTAAGAGAAAGTTTTAACTAATACTTACTTGTTGGTAATAAAGGTATAATAGGATAATGTGATGATTTGGAAAAAACAGCAACAGGACGTCTCTTTTGAGTCTAAAAACAGCTCAAAGAGGCTTGCCATGGAGAAAACTGAAAAACCAGTGAGTGAGAGAAGAATAAACCATTTTGGATTATTGATTGCATTATCTGTTGTCACGTAAGATTGTCATAATTACTTAATTGGTGCTTTTACATGACTACTAACCCATTTATGGTTAAGAATAAAAGGAATAAAAACTGTAAATATTCTTTTATTCCAAAATAATCATTGATTTCTCAAAGTTATCATTGTTATTGGAAATTTAATCACAGAGTGTAATTTCTGTGAATTTTTAATGATTCAGTATTTCACATGGAATCATCAAAAATGCACTGTAGGTAAAACTTTTAATTTTACATATAAACATATAATTATTTTTTTGTTTTCATATGAATTATACAGTTCTCAATCGGTCCTGAATGTTTCAGAAATATTAACTAAGAGTTGTATTTTTAATGAATTCTTTAAGTTTTTACCTCATTTCTACGTAGAATTGCAAATGGCAGTATTTGGCTGGTTTCTATGAGGTAAATCAATGGATACTAGTCCAAAAAGGGTTTTGATTAATATTTTGAGGTTTGTTCATGGAAATTAATTGAGAATTGAAATGGTTACAGGAGTATAAGTTGCTCTTTACCTCCTTGGCATGTCAAAATAACAGCTTATTTGCTATTTTCTTATGATATAATGAAGTTTGGACTTGGTAACCAAGTTCCCAAAAGGATTTGTTATACTAATTGGGCCAAGATAAGCCATTGATCCAAGCTTTGGAGCTGTCCATGCCTCAGAGGCCTCAGAAGCTGGGTACCCTGGCTCTCTTTGATGTCTTTTGTCCCCCTTGAATATTTTTTATGTCAAAATAGAAATTCAGGCTTCAAGTGAGATATCCACTATGGGTGTACCAAAAGTGCATGGAAGAATATCATAATATCAAGTGCCACAAACATGCGTAACACTATTCTTAGTGTATATGTAACATGGGATTTCTCACATTCCCATTATTTTGGTGTGAGATTGAAAAAAATAAGTTTTCACCAATCTTTTATGTGGTATTGATGATGTGGTATTGAAGTATTTTCCATATTACTACCTCAAAGAGTTGATTTGAGCTTATTAACTCTATGAAGCTACCCTAGGTTAAACTTTGTCTCAAATCCAAATCTGGCTTTAAATCCATGGATTTACTTACTCAATGAAATGTTATTCATCTTTTCTGGAATCAAAAAAGATTAATTTTGAATATATGCATGACTTATGGAGTATGCATAGTTCATAATTTCTTTCTGAGATAATTGTGACCTATTTGAGTATGTAAAATATGCCTCAAGGCTCACAGCCCCCTTTCTCTTCATGTTAGAATATTTTCCTTCTATAATTAGCTGAAAAACTGTTAAACCAATCAATAGGATATTCTAACCACCCCTTTTATAGCATTTAAAACCTTTTAAACACGTGAAAAAATCATTATAATCATTGTTTGTAACTCTTATAATCATTTGTACCCCTTGAACCACCCCATAAGTGAATTAAAGCATCTTTCATCACCATTAACTTTGTTACTTTGTTTCCAAATTGACTCTGGTCATTTTTGGGCTTGTTTTCTCTTTAAATACCTTTTTAAAGACTTTTCCTTTAATTAATTGCTTGAAGTTCTTTGCTCAATTAATTTCAATTGAAATTTCTCTGGAAGAAATTTCTTTTGTAGCCTGAAATATCTCTTGTAGAGTATTTTTTGATAAATGTTTGTTGTTGGTAAAACAATAAATCTTTATAATATTATTGTTATATAATTTTAAAGTTAAAAAAAATAATATTGGAGTTTTTTCTCTTAAAAATACTATTTCATATTATTTTTTATCATATTTTACCTTATACAAATTTTGAGGACAGGAAAAGTGCTTGATTTTTAATCAAAGTTTCATATCCACACCTTAGATTGTTGGTATTCCTACATGGTATAGCATCTTAGAGAAGTGACACACTTAGAATTGAACAGGTAAAATTGCAATTTTGATTATTAAAAAGCAACAAATAAACACTGCAACCAGGGCTTTTGGAAGAGCGTACCATCACTAACAATCATCATTAAAGCAACAAAACCCTTATTAATCATTTTTTAATAATCCTACCACCAGGGTATCATCATTATTTTTATGTCACACTCACACTTGTAGATTTTTATCATAATTGCAAAGCTATATGATAGAGTCACCCTAACATTTTGAGGGCCTGGCCCTGTTTTTTTCTAGCTTAGACAAATTTTTATCTTATTTTCATTGTTTTTTTCTAGCTTAGACAAATTTTTATCTTATTTTCCCTGTTTTTTGTGCATCACTATGCTTCTTAGACCTTTGGACCATTCTTATTGCTTATTTAGACCTTTATTGAATCATCAGAAGCTCTGAAGGGGATTTTTTTGCAGTTTATCTTTATTCTGATTACTTTTACTTAACAAATAAAATATTATACAAAATAAAAAACCATATATATAATTTCCAGAAAAATATTATATTTTTGATAATTTCAAAGAGCTATGAATATAATTTATAGTAATAAATTACTTTGTTAAAAAAATAGTCATAATTCCTTTGCTACAAATTGTTTTTCATAATAGTATATACAGATTATAAATTGTTCAAATTTTTTTCTTTAGGAAAACTTTAATAGTTCAATCTTTTACCCAAATGAGCATGAAAATTGATCATTATAGCTATTAGTGATAGTGTCAATAATAGAACTTCATTTAAAAAAATATAATCATATTCCATTTACTTCTTTTGTTTTTGTAGTAATTTATACAAAGTATATAGTGTTTGAATTTTTCTTTAAGATAAACCCTTATAATCCAATTTTTCACCCAAATTGGCGTGAAAACTGATTATTATCATTATTAATGATAGTTTCAATATTAATACTTCATTTAAAAAGATAGAATCATATTATTTTACTTCTTTCTTTCCTAATAATATATGCAGAGTGTATATTGTTTGAATTTCTCTTTAAGGAAAGTCTCATAGTGAAATGTTCCACTAAAATTGGGGGTTGAAATTGATTTTTATAATTATTATTGATAGTTTCAATAATAATACTTCATTCAAAAAATGTAAAAATATATGATTTTATTGATTTCTTCCAATATATACAAAGTATATATTCTTAGAGTTTCTCTTGAAGAAATAATTTTAAAACCCATATAGTTTGTATTTTTTCTTTGGGAAAAACTTCTATGATTCAGCTTTTTACACAAATTGGTATGGAAAACTTACTATTATGATTATTACTGATATTTTCAATAATAATACTTATTCAAAGGAAGTTAAGTCATATTTATTTTGCAGAAATGTTTTTGATATATAAAGAGTATATAGATGCTTCTTTAAGAAAATCCTTATGATCCAGTTTTTCCAAAAAAAATTGGTTTGGATGGTTGATTTAAATAATCATTACTTATAGTTTCAATAATAATATCTCCAAACTAACTCATAGATTATTATCAGAACAGAAATTCACATCCGCTGGATAGGACTGTCACTGTATAAATGAAGGATGCCACCACCTCATTTCAAAGACTTTGGAGTTTCAAGAGACTATTTGCTCCAAAGAGAATCAACTATCAGGAGGAATGAAAACCTGAAAGGGAGAGAAGTTAAAATTTATCAAATTCATAGAATATGAGCAATTAAACGTTCCTCCACCTTTAGAATAGTATCCAACAGCAACCCTTCACAGGAGGCTTGGATAAACTCAGAAACATTTCTTCTGACCCACCAACTCCTCAAAGACTTACTCAAGTTGAGAATAGTAGACAGGTAATTCAACCTAGAATCCCATTGGAAAGTACTTTTAATAAGCTCCCAGGGAATTTTTCTCAATGGGAAATCCTTGAAAGAACTCATGGAAATAAGCAAAGGGTTGTATTTAGAACTGTTGGAAGAAAAGATATCCAAGATCAGAGACAATCCTGCTACTATCCAGGCCAGAGAAGAGAAGGGGAACCAGAGAGAGAATACTCTGATTCATTCAGGGTCACAAAGAGTTTAAAAGAATACAACATCCCAAGTGGCTTCACACCATTCAGAATCCAACAGATCAGTGACCAAATTTCATCATTCTTCCCAATCCCAGGTAGTGTCAAGGAGAAGGAAAGTATCAAAAGGGAAGAAAAAATGTCTTTCAACCAGAGGCAGAAAGAGTCAGAACCCATGATAAAGAATTTTTTATAATTATTGAAAGCAGTACAAACCAGAAACAAATAGTTGAAAATACTTCTGTTGGAGCTAGCAGACCCAAAATTAGGGACTATTTCCACACTCAAAGTGAACAAAATGTTTTAACCCCAAATAGTACCATAGGTAGCAGTGCACTATGGATGAAAATGGACCATTTTTCAGAGAATCTTCAGAAAGAGTTTAATGAAATCCAAGAGCATATCTCTAGGCTATAAGAGGTAAATAAATTGCAAAGAAAAACCATGCATACTATCCAAGAGGACTATTTTAAATTATGTAAATCCTCAGAGGAAACCTGCAAAAGACTAAACCAAGTCTGTTGGAATCAACATAATTATGAAAGGGACATTATCTGTACCCATGAGAAGATGGAAGATATGAGCCAAGACACGGACAAACTGTTTATTGTCTTCCAAAGTATACACCCACAAATACAGGGTAATTTCCAAAACAAAATAACTTCACAAATGAAACAAAAATATGCTAAACCATGCTCCCATCAAGAGAAAAGGAAGATATCAACATCACAGTACCAAGATGGGGATAATAGCACTTATGCTGAGAAGGAATAATTGAAACAACCTACAGAAGCCACAACCTGGCCCAAACCCTCTGGTGTAGGAGAATATGATCAAATGAAAATAATTGATTACATTTATGGACTCTTCATTTATTTTCCAAGAATACCAGAATACTGGATAACAGCTATAATCAACACAGCATTCAAAAGCGCTGGTAGGGTATGGTATTGTAAGGTTTGACTATGAAACAATAAGTAAAAATTACTAATATTTTACTTATTGTACTATGAATGTCCTTATAAATGAAATAAATAAGATAAAAATAATTATAATAATAAAGAATTATCATAATTATGGCGTAAAAATAATTATATTATTAATAAAATATGATAATATAATTTATATTATAAAATATAATATAACAAAATAAATATATTAATATAAAATAATTAATATATTCAAAGCACTTTATTATTGTTACAAACAAATAATAAAGGCGTAAAAAATTGTTTTTTATTAATAAAAAACAATTAATAACAATAATATTACTAATATTAAAGTTATAAATTAATATAAATACTATTTATATTAATTAAAGAATTATTAAAAGAATAATAGAGAGAAAATGATTATAATAAGAGAAAATAACCTACTTTCAATACTTAATATAATGATTTTGAGATATTTTACGCCAAATAATATAAATACAACTTATCCAAATTGTATTTACAATAAAAAATAGAGAAATTACAAATATTCTTGATTTTTACATGGAAATGGGATTTTAGAGAGATTTTTAACAAAAACAATTAAATAAATGATTTAATCACGTCAAAATTGATGATTATAATAAGATGATCTTTGGTCTTTAATAATATAAAAGTTTTATATATAAAGAATAAAGAAATTACCTTTTTATTGTATTGATTTAATGTTTTTGATGCATCTGAGGGGAAAACAGAGTAAAAAGAGCTCTATTTATAGTAAATACCTCCCTCCTAGAGTCCAACATTCTTCTAGTAGACGTGTATTGATCATATCCACTGGAATTTATCAATATTTTAAGGTTTGGTGATGATTACATCATGATCAAACCTCATTACATCATTATTATGCCATTATTTAGAGTTATCACTATAACTCTAGGTTTGATGATGTCAAATGCTTGGCAGAACCCCAAATTTCGTGGATTGTATTAGTTTCAATCATAAACTAATAGTATTCACCAATTGTATCACTTATATAACTGTTAAACTTAATTTAAGGTTACAGTGAGTGATCATAAATGCTCAAATTAAGCTCAAACTTTGATCCTTAATAACTTTTAAGATTTACACGCTACAGCACTTCAGAGAGTGAATTCTGAGAGCTTGGCATAATCTTAATATGCTGCCAAGAGCATTTCATTACATCATCAAAACTCTATTTTTGATGCTTTTTCTTGTAACTCATCTTTTCTGTTGAAATTTAATATTTTAAACATCAAACTATGATTTCAAGGGGTTATACCTTGAATATTATAATAACAAATACATAATTATTCATGAATGAACTAGTAGAATCCAACTGTCTACTTTTTTTCAAGTTTTGACCACTTTCACAACAAAGTGGTCAACAGCTCTGTTGATTTTAAGCAATAATTCCTTACAGGTTTTAACCTTGTTTATAACTTATGAAATAAACTTCATATCTGTATTCCTACAGTAATTACTTTATGACTTTATTTTTGGCTCATCACTCTATCATGCATAATTCAAGAGATATTAGCTAAAATCCTTGAATATATGCGTTGACCAAAATAGTGCATATATTCAGGTTAATTCCTTAAGTATTGATTTTGAAGCTTAGCTTATTAATTGTTGTATGTGTGGACCTTTATGGAAAATCTAATGGTACCATTTATTTCACATGTTGATTAATTCGGTTTTGAAATAAATAAGGATTTGTGTCTTTTATAAGGTATTATTACTTATAACATATGAAATATTGACTTTACAGATATGCCATAAAAATGGTATATGTGTATTTTACCATGGGGAATCCAATGGTGTAATATATCTCACATGTTTATTCATTGGAATTTAGGTTAAACCAAGTTTTATACCAATTTATGGTATTTTTGTAGTTTTAAGGTACTTATTTTTAATGTATAATTATATTAAATATTTCTTGTGAACTTTTTGGGTATGTGGTCATATCTCAAAGGTTCACATTCCCTACCACCAAAAAAGATTGTACCACAATCTGATATGTGTAATTAGGGTATCATCCACTGTCCTACCTCTTCAATAGACTTTGTTAGTCTTGAAGCTCAATAATGCTTAACTTTTCTATTTTTCAGGTTTTCATTCATGTCTAAACCTTCTTAGTAGTTTATCAGCATTTTTTATATCTTTCTCAAGTAGCCATTCACCTTCTTGAGTTGAATTTCTATACCTTACAAGGTATTCTCTTTCTTTTTTGTTTCTTGTCCTTCTTTCTCTAAGGACTTTTACCATTTTCTTTTCTTCTCCTTCTTCCAAGGGGGGGGGGATTTCAAGTGGGGGTTTATTTCTTAGTGGAAATAAATCCTTGTCACTCCAACTGTAAGGTTTTATCAGAATTACAGGGAAAGTTGGGTGTTTGTTCATTAGTTCACCTGTGAGTTCCAATTGCACAGCATTGGGTCCATGAAGTGCTTTTATCAAAAATGGTCCTGCAAAGGAATCTTTTAATTTCTTTGGGCCTTTTATGTTATTGAAATTAAGGGTTGATACTAGGACCAAGTCTCCTATTTTGAAATCAGGTGGCTTATGACTTTCATCCCATCTTTCTTTTTCATTGTTGAAAGAATCTTGCCTACATCTGTTTGCACGGTGTCTTGCCTTATCAAGCATTATCTTAAAACTGCTTGCTGTTGGATGTATATCCACTAAGTCCTTTTTGAGGGTATCATAAGGAAGTCTTGGATTCCAACCTATTTCTAGGATTGCTGGTGTTTTGCCAGTAGAAGAATGGATTAATGTTTCATATGCCAGTTCAAGAGCTGGTATTAGTGTACACCAATCATGGGTAAAACCATCAGAGTATTTGAATTCTAGCCCATAAGCACAGAATCTTCTGATCATGTCCTCTAAGGTCTGTATCATTCTTTCTGATAAACCATCAGTTTGAGGATGGTAAGCTGTTGAGAATGATAGCTTTGTCCCAAACAAGTTATGGAGATTTGTCCATAATGCTGAAGTGAACTTTGGGTCTCTGTCACTTATAATATTCTGGAATAAGCCTGTATGGCTGATAACTCTATTCCATATCATTATAGCTGTGTCCATAGCTGTGTCATCTTTGTGACATGGTAGGAACATGGGAGTTTTGCTATATCTGTCAACCAATACTAGGCATGCATTATAGCTTCTATCTCCTCCTGGAGGTAATGCTGTTACCCAATCCATATGAACTATTTCCCAAGGGGATTTTGGTTCTTGGATTTGGATCATCATTCCAAATTTCTTTCCTGTGGCTCTGTTGGCCTTTTGACATCTGTCACAGGTTTGGCAGTATTCTATAACATCTTTCTTCCAATTTGGCCACCAAGAGCAGGTTTTTACCCTCTCTGGTGTCCTGTCTTCTGAAAGGTGTCCAGCTGCAACACTATCATGACACTCATGTAAAATAGTGTTTATCAGGGTTCTATATGTTAAGGCCATAACACATGTGTGTTTTGTTCTATGGTAAAGGATTCAATCAAGGAGGTGGAATGTGAGCCTTAGAGGTAATTTCATATACCCAAAAGACCACAAATATAAAAAATAACATATTAATATAAATAAAATAAATTTATTTATATTATTAAAATAAAAATAAAAAATATAAATATAAAATTATATTAAAAATAAAAAAATTAATTATAATTTAAAAATAAAATTACTTTAAATTTTGTAAATATAAAATTACATTTATACTTGAAAAATTTAAGTAAAAATGAAATTTTAACAAAATTGTGAAAAAATAAATAAATTTGGAAAAAAGTTAAATAAAATTTATTATAACTTTTTATCCAATAAATAAACATATAAATTTTATTTCACCATTGGATTCCTCATAAAAAATCAGGTGGGGTCACCTCTGAGTGAAATTTTTGTAACTCAACTCTAAATAAGCTTAAATTAAGTTTTTAGTATTTTCAATACAAAAGTTGAAAATCCTCAAAACCTTAATTTAATTCACACCACATGTGGTGTTAACCATCAATTTTTGTGTTAAAATTGAGGTGTTGTGTTTAGTTTAGAAGTTATGAGGAATTAAAGTATTTTCAATTGAATTCAATTGAAATGTCAAAATGTGCGCGTGTATTACATAAGTGAACTTTGATTTACATATGAGGTGTCAATTATTACTGTATTGTACTGTACAATTGAATTGAATTACATGTGTAAATTATAAGTATAATACATGATGAGGAATTAAAGGAAAAATAAATTGGAAAGATTAAATTTGGGGGGGAAAAGGAACTCCAGCTCTAAGGGGGAGCTAGACCCCCAAAATCCTTGCTGACAGGCGTGGGATGTCAAAATTCACGCAAAAGTTCATCACTTTTGGCCTGGAATTGAGTTACAGGGTCTGTGGACTCAATTGATGATGAGGTTTTGATACCAACTGGGGTAGTTTTAGCTGTTGCCAAGAGGGTAAAACTACCCTTAAGATAAAACCATCAGAGTAAAAACAGTTTTAACTGGTTTCTACGACTCTGACACACATTCTGACGTGTTTTGAAGGCTCTAGGCCTGGTATTGCTATAGTAATGGCTGATTTAAGGGTCTAAAATGGCTAAAAATGGCTAAAAATGGCTTAAACCAGCCCTTTTTGGTCTAAATCAGGGTTCAATGATGCCATAATTGGCTTTTCTGTTGTCAGACTGTTTTTCACGACTGACAAGAGTAAATTTTACTTTTGGAGTAAGAGAATTGATGGCTATAAAAGAATGTCTTCTTTGCCCCACTTTTCTCTTCATGTTAGAATCTTTTCCTTTTATTAATTAGTTTAAACACTGTTAAACCAATCAATCAAAGATTCCAACCACCAATTTATAATCATTTTAATCCTTTTAACCACGTGAAAAAAATCATTATAATCATTGTTTGTAACTCTTATAATCATTTTTACCCCTGAACCACCCCAAAAGTGAATTAAAGCATCTTTCATCACTGTTAACTTTGTCACTTTGTTTCCAAATTCACTCTGGTCACTTTTGGGCGTGTTTTCTCTTTAATATTATTTTTAAAGACTTTGTTCTTTAATTAATTGCTTGCAGTTCTTTGCTCAATTAATTCCAATTGAAATTGCTCTTGAAGAAATTTCTTTTGTAGCCTTAAAATATCTCTTGTAGAGTATTTTTCGGATAAATTTTTATTGTTGGTAAAACAATAAATTTTTATAATATTGTTTTATACTAATAAAGTTATAAACAATAAAATTGGCGTGTTTTCTCTTAAAAATAATATTTCATACTATTTTTAATTGATTTTTACCTTATACAAATTTTGAGGACAGGAAAAGTACTTGATTTTTTAATCAAAGTTTCATATCCACACCTTACATTTGGGGGCCCAGCCGTGATATTTTACCTGTGACATATTTTTTTTACTCTTTTTAAATCTTTTTTCTTATATTGAAAAATTTAAAAACATATAAAAAATACTTATAATCCAAAAAAAATCCTTAAAAAATAATTTTTTTCATATTATAAGTGAGGCTTATATTTTTATTTCTTTTTTGAAATAACCTTTTTTTTACTTAATTAATTGGCTTTTTCATTAATTTTAGTGTCTGACAACGTGGTAAGACAAGAAAACATTGAAACAGCCTCAACAGTAACCAGCATTATCCCTGCCAGTACTGTTAATTCTGATCATAATAGTACTGTTATTGTGACTCAAAATAATCAACCTGAACCAATATCTTCTGAATTAATTAACTTGGATATAAGTAATACACTTCAGAAAGCCAAAAATTTGGCCAATAGTAAGTTTTTGACGTAAAAATACTATTTTAAGCCTTTTTTTTAACCATAATTATGCCTTCAACCAGGTCAGGAGCCAGCTACAACCCCTCAAGCAGCTCCCAAAAAGGTAATAGACGTGATTATGGCAGAGGCCAACCAGGTACAGAAGGAAAAGGGTCAGTTGATGACTTCCAAACAACTAAAATGGGTCATTCTGAAGCAGATAATACCATTTTACCTTCAAAAAGAGCTGACACCGCCACAACAAGCCTCTGTGGACATATACAAAGCCAGCCACAGTGCATACAACAATGCACTCCAATTCAAGGAGTACCAGATCCTTGCAGACCTGTGGAAGAATTGCATGAATTCTTACCTGACAGTAAGAAAATTCTTGGGCCATCCCAACACTTGCAAATTGCTCAATGGATGGCATCCATTGATGGAGAAGAAAAACATGATGCTTTTGACACTAGAATGGAGGAAAAACAACCCTCCACCAGCCAAACCAGTGCCAAAAACAGCCCCAGTGGCCAGCAGCAGCAATTCCAACGTGAAAAAGCAGCCACAAACTCCAAACAAGGGCAAAGGGAAGGCACCAGCCCCAAAACCTTACAGCCAGGGCTACAGAATCCCAAAGATTCAGCAGGATGCCATGGAAAATGTATTTCAGATGGCCAGAACCATGATGGAATTACAGAAGAAGGAGGAAGCCAGATTAAGGTTCCAGAAATGATTTCTGACATATTTGATTCCATCCCAGAGTTGTATAATGCTATAAATGACGTGAAAAAACATCTTTCTGATAAAAATGACACCATTTGTAACAACATTAAAACAAACAACCTGAGTCTGTGCCAAATTAATGAAACACTTATGTGTTTTGAAAAAGTTTTGAGAACAATTAAAAATTCCAATAATGATAATTCTTCTAACAATAAAATAAATGAACAATCTGCCATTATTAAAGAATTAACAGATAAATATTCTAAATTCAATATTGATGACATAATTGAAACAAGAATTAAACAAGCCATAAATATTATCAAGACAGATAACAAGAAAGTCCTTGATGACATTTCAAATTCATTTACTGAAGTAAAGACATATACCATTGCCTTGAAAAAGTGTTTTGATGCTTCACAAGAAGAAGTATCAAAATTATCAATGAAATTGAATCAAGTCACTGCTGATAATACAAGACAGACAGAGTTATGGCAAGAACTTACACATAAAGAAGACATGTATAAAATTGAAGTAATAAATTTAATACAAAGCTTCCAACATGAATACAGAAATTCCCAAAGGTGTAGCAACAGTAAAATGAATGACATTGAACAATTACTGAACACCTTACCAAGAATGTCTACACCTCTAAATCAAAATGAGGGCACAAGAATTTCAAATCCACAAGTATTGGATCCTGATAATTCACAATTAAAAAATGAATTATCCACTTCTTTTCATAACTTGGAACCATCAATGGGCCAAGCACTCTTGAAAGAAGTTCCAAAACTTAAAGAATGGCCTCACTTCAGTGGTGAAGGAGAGTATGACCATATGGAATTCATTAGAGGTATTGACATGATCAAAGAGGATTTTGAATTACCAGACAGATTGGTAACAGCCAGGTTTAACACCTTGTTTACCAGATCAGCTCACAGATGGTACATCAAAATAAGACAAGCACATGGACACCAGAGTTGGACTTGGTGGAAAACCCAAATCATCAACAAATGGGCAAATGATGCTTGGAGGTTTAAAGTTGAAACAGCCTTTGAATCTGCCAAATTTAATGCTGATAAAGACAAAGCTTTACCATGGTTTTGCCAACAAAAGGACAGATTAACAGCATTATATCCTGACATGTCAGAATTTATGATCCATAGAAAAATTCTGAGACAATGTGGAGGTGGCTTAGAGCATGCTGTCAAAAGCAGGACTACTGAACAATCTTCAGCAGAGGATATTATCAATATACTAGAAGAAGTAACCACCAGAACCAAAATTGGTTCTAGTAGGGTGAATCTTAAAACAAGGTTTAATACACCTTGGAAAGATTCTGTGGACAAAAACCCCAAAGAAAATTCTAGTAATATTAAATATAAATCTGCAGATACAGTCAGAAAATGCCATATTTGCCAAAGCACCACCCATTTAGCCAATACATGTCCAAAAAGGGGGAAAATCAATGAAATTGACATTGAAAAAGAACCAGATGTTGAAAAGGAAGACATAATTGAAGACAATTCAGATGATAAGTCATCCATATTCTCTGAATCTTCAAAAGATATAGAAAATATCAATGCCACTTTTGACATCATGGAATCTTATTCCCACTTACCACAATTGAGCAATGGTCAAGTTGATTTATCAAAAGTTCAAGATGCACAACTTATGAAGACAAAACCAAACAGAGGAAAAGGTTATACAGCTGGTAACTCCTGTATAACAGAAGTGGTGATTGACAACAAACCCACCAAACTTTTGCTTGACCCAGGAGCCTTCTGCTCTTGTGTTGGAAAATCTTTTCTTAAGACTTGTGTACCAAATTTTGAAGACCAATTGTTACCAATTGATGGTATAAAATTCAACAGTGCAAGTAACCCAATGAAAGCATTAGGATTCTTTGAGACCAATGTCATATTCCCACACATAAATGGGAATTTAAGGATCACAGTTGAATTTGTTGTTATGGAAAATTGCTCTAGTACCCATTTTATATTGGGAAATGACTATTTAATCATGTATGGGATAGATTTACATAATAACAAAGACAGATACTTTACAATTGGGGAAAATAAGCGCCAGAAATTTGCCTTTTTACCATTTAAAAGACAAATTACAGTAAACAAAGTATCACCAGTCAACTTAGAGTTAGAAAAATTCAAGTCTGAACAGTTAAATGAGGCTGAGATAAGCCTTCATCTGACTGAAACAAGAAAATGAACTTTCTTCCCTTTTGTATGACCACAAAGGAGCATTTGCTACAGACAAAGAACCTCTGGGAGCAATTATTGGTCATGAAGTTGACATCATTCTTAACATTGAGAGACCTTATCCACCACTCTTAAGAAGACCTGCTTATCCAGCAAGTCCAAAATCAAGAGAAGCTCTAGAAATTCATATCAAAGAACTTCTAGACCTTGGTGTAATAAGAAAAGTAGGCCACAATGAGGAAGTAGAAATAACTACACCAGTCATAGTGGCGTGGCATAATGGAAAATCCAGAATGGTTGGGGACTTTAGAGCTCTGAACACTTACACTGTTCCAGACAGATACCCAATACCAAAAATCCAAATTGCCCTTACTCAAATATCTCAAGCAGTGTATATAACCACTATGGATGCCCTTAAAGGATTCCATCAAAATGTGGTAACACCAAGAGCAAGAAAATACTTGAGAATTATTGTTCATTGTGGAGTGTATGAATACTTAAGGATGCCCTTTGGTATCAAAAATGCACCTTCACACTTCCAAAGAATGATGAATGAAATCTTCCCTGAAGAACTCTCAGAGGGATGGTTGATCATTTACATTGATGACATTATTATCTGTTCAAAGACTTGGGAGGAGCACATGTACAGATTATCAAGAGTTTTGACAAAAATCCAATCAGTAAACATGAAAATCTCCTTGAAGAAATGTCATTTTGGATTTAAAGAACTTAAGGCACTAGGACATGTTGTATCTGGTTTGTCCCTTGGAATTGATAAAAACAAAGTTGCAGCAGTATTGTTAAAACCCATGCCTCAGAATAAGAAGGAAATTCAGTCATTCTTAGGTTTTGCAGGATATTACAGGCAACACATTAAAGACTTTGCATCCATAGCAAGACCACTTTATAAGTTGTGTGACAAAGACACAGTATTTGAGATGACTGTTAAAGAGAAGCATTGACCACTGCTCCACTCTTACTGATGCCAGACTTTAGATTGCCTTTCAAACTGTATATTGATGCATCAGGGGATGGACTAGGTGCTGCACTTCACCAAGTTCAGATCATAAATGACAAACCTGTAGAAGGACCAATATGTTTCATATCCAGGCAAATCAAACCAACTGAAGCCAGATATGGAGCAAGTCAAATGGAATGTCTATGCCTTGTCTGGGCCTTAGAGAAATTGAACTATTTCTTAGAGGGATGTGTTTTTGAAGTAATAACAGATTGTACAGCTGTGAAATCACTTTTGAACATGAAAACACCTAACAGACACATGCTCAGATGGCAAATAGCCATACAGAAATACAGAGGCAATATGACTATTGTTCATAAGGATGGGAATATTCATAAGAATTCAGATGGACTAAGCAGATGGCCATTACCAAATAACATTGATAATCCTGCTTATGTTCCAGAAGAAGCTTCACCACAAATTCCAATAGAAGGAATAAGTGTTACAGACTTGAACACCACCTTCTTTGAAGAAGTCAGAAATAGTTACACTCAAGATAAGAATTGTAGCATCTTATGCCAATTACTTAACAAAGACTGTAAAGAAAACTCTCTAATACATGCCTTGGATGAAGTATGGAGAAAATCTTATAATGAAGGGAGATTTCACCTACTGGATGGTATAATTTACCACAGAACCAAGCACACATGTGTCATGACAGTTGTAGACAGGTCATTAATCAATCTTGTACTGAAAGAATGCCATGATAGTCCCTTTTCAGGACATCTTTCTGAGGACAGAACAAGAGAGAAAGTAAAGACCTGCATATGGTGGCCAATGTGGCAAAAAGATGTTGCAGAATATTGGAAAACCTGTGACAGATGCCAAAAGGCAAATAAATCCACTGGCAAAAGACTTGGAAATATAATGAAAATCCAAGAACCAAACAGACCTTGGGAAATTGTCCATATGGATTGGGTAACTGGCCTACCACCAGGAGGTGACAGGAGCTATAATGCTTGCCTAGTAATTGTGGACAGATTCAGTAAAACTCCAATCTTTTTACCATGTCACAAAGATGATACAGCCATGGATACAGCTCTTCTGATATGGAATAGAGTAGTGTCATGGACTGGGATATTTACAAATATCATCAGTGATAGAGATCCCAAATTCACTTCAGCTCTATGGACAAATCTTCACCAATTATTTGGCACAAAACTGTCTTTCTCTACAGCCTACCACCCACAAACTGATGGTCTGGCTGAAAGAATGATCCAAACCTTAGAGGACATGGTGAGAAGATTTTGTGCATATGGCCTTGAATTCAAAGATTGTGATGGATTTACCCATGATTGGTGTACTCTGTTACCAGCACTGGAATTAGCATATAAAACATCAATCCATTCCAGTACCAATCAGACTCCTGCTATTCTAGAAAAAGGATGGAACCCCAAGTTACCCCAAGATTCCTTGAGGAAAGACTTAATTGAAATACATCCCACAGCTGCTAGCTTCAAAGGAATGCTAGACAAAGCTAGAAAGCATGCAGTGAGATGCATGGAGGACTCTTTTGCATATGCTAAAGACAAATGGGATAAATCTCATGCAACTCCAGATTTCAAAGTGGGGGACCTAGTTCTTGTATCCACCACTAACTTCAATAACATCAAAGGATGTAAAAAGTTAAAAGACTCCTTTGCAGGACCTTTTGTGATTAAGGCCCTCCATGGAGAAAATGCTGTTGAAGTAGAGTTATCTGAAGAACTTAGCAATAAGCACCCTACATTTCCAGTAAGCTTGATAAAGCCATACAAATCTAGTGATGCTGAGAAATTTCCCTTGAGGAATAAGATTCCCCAAGTTATACCTCCTATTGAGACATCTGGTACTAAGAAAATAATCAAAGTTCTTAAAGAAAGGAAATTAAGAACCAAAAAAGTAAGGGAATACCTTGTTAGGTACAGTGACCCAACTTGTGAGGATGAATGGTTAGAAGAGAAAGATATACCAGAAGCCACCAAACTCCTGAGGAGATTCAGACACACTAGAAACACCAATATTACAAAGTAATATTCTTTTTTAGGGGGAGGGAATGTGAGCCTTAGAGGTAATTTCATATACCCAAAAGACCACAAATATAAAAAATAACATATTAATATAAATAAAATAAATTTATTTATATTATTAAAATAAAAATAAAAAATATAAATATAAAATTATATTAAAAATAAAAAATTAATTATAATTTAAAAATAAAATTACTTTAAATTTTGTAAATATAAAATTACATTTATACTTGAAAAATTTAAGTAAAAATGAAATTTTAACAAAATTGTGAAAAAATAAATAAATTTGGAAAAAAGTTAAATAAAATTTATTATAACTTTTTATCCAATAAATAAACATATAAATTTTATTTCACCATTGGATTCCTCATAAAAAATCAGGTGGGGTCACCTCTGAGTGAAATTTTTGTAACTCAACTCTAAATAAGCTTAAATTAAGTTTTTAGTATTTTCAATACAAAAGTTGAAAATCCTCAAAACCTTAATTTAATTCACACCACATGTGGTGTTAACCATCAATTTTTGTGTTAAAATTGAGGTGTTGTGTTTAGTTTAGAAGTTATGAGGAATTAAAGTATTTTCAATTGAATTCAATTGAAATGTCAAAATGTGCGCGTGTATTACATAAGTGAACTTTGATTTACATATGAGGTGTCAATTATTACTGTATTGTACTGTACAATTGAATTGAATTACATGTTTAAATTATAAGTATAATACATGATGAGGAATTAAAGGAAAAATAAATTGGAAAGATTAAATTTGGGGGGGAAAAGGAACTCCAGCTCTAAGGGGGAGCTAGACCCCCAAAATCCTTGCTGACAGGCGTGGGATGTCAAAATTCACGCAAAAGTTCATCACTTTTGGCCTGGAATTGAGTTACAGGGTCTGTGGACTCAATTGATGATGAGGTTTTGATACCAACTGGGGTAGTTTTAGCTGTTGCCAAGAGGGTAAAACTACCCTTAAGATAAAACCATCAGAGTAAAAACAGTTTTAACTGGTTTCTACGACTCTGACACACATTCTGACGTGTTTTGAAGGCTCTAGGCCTGGTATTGCTATAGTAATGGCTGATTTAAGGGTCTAAAATGGCTAAAAATGGCTAAAAATGGCTTAAACCAGCCCTTTTTGGTCTAAATCAGGGTTCAATGATGCCATAATTGGCTTTTCTGTTGTCAGACTGTTTTTCACGACTGACAAGAGTAAATTTTACTTTTGGAGTAAGAGAATTGATGGCTATAAAAGAATGTCTTCTTTGCCCCACTTTTCTCTTCATGTTAGAATCTTTTCCTTTTATTAATTAGTTTAAACACTGTTAAACCAATCAATCAAAGATTCCAACCACCAATTTATAATCATTTTAATCCTTTTAACCACGTGAAAAAAATCATTATAATCATTGTTTGTAACTCTTATAATCATTTTTACCCCTGAACCACCCCAAAAGTGAATTAAAGCATCTTTCATCACTGTTAACTTTGTCACTTTGTTTCCAAATTCACTCTGGTCACTTTTGGGCGTGTTTTCTCTTTAATATTATTTTTAAAGACTTTGTTCTTTAATTAATTGCTTGCAGTTCTTTGCTCAATTAATTCCAATTGAAATTGCTCTTGAAGAAATTTCTTTTGTAGCCTTAAAATATCTCTTGTAGAGTATTTTTCGGATAAATTTTTATTGTTGGTAAAACAATAAATTTTTATAATATTGTTTTATACTAATAAAGTTATAAACAATAAAATTGGCGTGTTTTCTCTTAAAAATAACATTTCATACTATTTTTAATTGATTTTTACCTTATACAAATTTTGAGGACAGGAAAAGTACTTGATTTTTAATCAAAGTTTCATATCCACACCTTACATGGAATCTTCCTTCATCATATGCCTTTTTCCATGTTTCATCTAGTTTTGATGAAAGTGATGGGTCTTTGCAGTCTTTCATTAGAAGTTGGCTTAAGATATGGCAATTTTTGTCTATCTTATAGCTTTCTTTAACTTGGTTAAAGAATTCTGTGCCAATTTCTGTAACACATATTCCTTCTATATGATGTTCTTCTTGTGGTACCCATGCTGGATTGTCAGGGGTATTTGCTAGAGCCCATCTGCTAAGACCATCTGCATTTTTATGAATATTGCCAGATTTATGAACAATAGTCATATTTTCTCTATATTCTTGGATGGCTATTTGCCATCTCAGCATATGTCTATTTGGAGTTTTCATATTTAACAGAGATTTTACAGCATTACAGTCTATAATCACATCAAATACTGTTCCATCCAAGTAATAATGTAATTTTTCTAAAGCCCACACTAAGCAGAGGCATTCCATTTGGATTGCTCCATATCTTGCTTCTGTTGGCTTTATCTGTCTTTAAATAAAACACATTGGTCCTTCCACTGGTTTATCATTGATAATTTGTGTTGGGTGTAGTGCAGCACCCAGTCCTTCTCCACAAGCATCAATGTAAATTTTGCAGGGTAGTTTCCAATCTGGAATTAGAAGAAATGGGGCATTTGTCAAGGAATTTTTCAATTCTTCATACACCTTGACTCTTTCTTCTGTCAATTCATAGACTGTTTGTTGGTCACATAGTCTATACAAGGATTTAGCAATTTTGGCAAAGTCCTTTATATGCTGTCTATAGTAACCAGCAAATCCTAGAAATGATTGCATTTCTTTTTTGGTTTGAGGCATTGGCTTAAGTAGTATTGCTGCTACTTTATTCTTGTCTATGACTAGACTAAGTCCAGATACCACATGTCCTAGTGCTTTTAATTCACTGTATGAAAAATGACACTTTTTCAAGGAAATTTTCATATTCACTTGGACTATTGTTTGTAGTACCCTTTCTAGTCTTGCAAGGTGGTTTTCCCAAGTTTCTGAGCAAATTATGATATCATCAATATAGATAATTAACCATCCTTCTGATAATTCTTCAGGAAATATGGTATTCATCATTCTTTGATAATGGGAAGGTGCATTTTTTATGCCAAATGGCATTCTTAAGTATTCAAAAATTCCACAGTGGACTATTATCCTCAGTAGTTTTTTGGCATTGTCTGTTAAGACATTTTGATGAAAACCCTTTAAGGCATCCATGGCTGTGATGAACTTAGCTTGTGACAATTGTGTCAATGTCTCATGGATCCTGGGTATTGGATACCTGTCTGGAATGGTATAGGTGTTCAGGGCTCTGAAGTCTCCTACCATCCTTAATTTTCCATTATGCCAAGTTATAATGACAGGTGTAGTGACTTCTACCTGCTCATTATGTCCTACCTTTCTTAATACTCAAAGGTCCATTAATTCTTTAATGTGTACCTCTAGGGCTTCTTGAGCTCTTGGACTAGGTGGGTAAGCAGGTCTCCTTAGTAAAGGTGGGTAAGGTGTTTCCACATTAAGAATTATATCCACTTCATGTCCAATTATGGCACCTAGTGGCTCTTTGTCAGTTGCAAAGGCATTTTTGTATTTAAATAAGAGGTCAATCAATTTTTCTTTCATTTTTTCTGTTAATTCTTGATTGAATTCTGCCTCTTTAAGTTGTTCAGATATAAAAAGTTCCTTTTCTGGAATGCTTTCTTCATTCTCAATGACTGTGATTTGTTTTTTGTTATTTAAGAAGCCAAAATTTTGTCTTTTGTTGTCTCCTATGGTAAAATATCTATCCTTTTGGTTAGAGATATCTATACCATAAATTGATAAGTAGTCATTCCCAAGTATGAAGTGATTACTAGTACATTGTCCATTACTACAAACTCTACTTTAATCCTGACACATTGTGAGGGATGAGGAAAAATTAGTGTTAAATCAATTATTCCAAGGGGCTTCATGCTCTCACTTGCATACTAAATTTGACACCTTGTATTGGCATAAGCTTTTCTTGCCAGTCTGGGACAATGGTTTTTAAATAACCTTTACCAACACAGGTGCAATATGCTCCTGTATCCAATTTCCCTTTTCCTTCTTGGTTGTCAACCATAACAATACTTATACTTGATTTTCCAGCTGTATATCCCATTCCTTTTGCAGGTTTGGTCCTATACATTTTGGCATCTTGTATATTTGTCAGGTTTGTGTCAGAAGTCCCAACTTGTGGTAAGTTTGAGTTAACATCCAGTACTTCATAAATTATATCAATATTATTAATTTGTGCATTAATTATATTGATTTCATCACTTTCAGAGCTTTCTGACTCTTCTGTCTCTTTTTCAGAGTCAGATTTCTCTTCTTTGTTATTGTGGTTTTCTTTTTCCACAATTTAATTAATTTTTGCCTTTTTAAGGCAATTATTGGCTAAGTGTCCAATACCTCCACATTTATGGCATTTTCTTTGCTCATTTTTGTTGGATGTATTGGGCTTGAATGATTCTTTTGATTTATCTTTTTTGATAATTGGTTTATTTGGGCTTTTAATGTCCAATTTCTTCCACGTCCTGCCAATTTTTGTTCTTGTCACTATGTCTTCTAGTGCATTAATGTACTCTTCTGTGGAGCATGGTTCTATACACCTGCTTCTTAGGGCATGTTCTAGCTCTCCTCCACATTTCTTGAGTATTTTCATATGCACCATCTTTTGTGACATTTCTGGGTACAATGAATTAAGTCTTTCAACTTGTTTCAAGAACCAAGTTAAAGGTTTGTCTTTGTCTGGGTCAAAGAAAGAATTTTCAAATGCATTTTCTATTTTGTACCTCCAGGCATCATTAGCCCACTTGGTGATTATTTCTTGTTTCCACCAAGACCAGGTATTTTTGCCATTTGTTTGCCTTATGCCATAATACCATCTTTTTGAAGATTTTTCAAACAATGAATGTAATCTTGCAGTGATTAATTCATCTGGTATGGCATAATCTTCTTGTAGAATGTCAATTGTCTTGATAAATGACATGTGGTCATATTCACCTTCTCCTGTGAATGTTGGCCATTCTTTCAATTGAGGTGCTTCCTTCATTAAGACTTGGTTATTGTCTTGGTGACTCAAGTCTGTTATGAATGGGTTTGTTAATTCCTCTTTTGGTTTAACAGGGCTTCTTATGTGAGAAAATGGTGTTGATAACTTTGGCATATTTAGATTAGCCCCATTAATTTTATCCATTTTTGCAGTAATAAGCCTTATTTCATTTTGAATGTCATCTTTCAGATGCATTCTTGCTTCATCAATTTTTTCCACATGGTCCAGAAGTAATTTTGGGTGTGATGAAGTCTTTTCTTCAAATTCTTCTACAAAAATACTTAATTTGTTTAATTTTTCTGTAAGATTGTCAATACTCACATCATAATTGATTGTCAAAGTTTTTTCTTTGATATCACTTATGTATTTATACAACTCTTGTTGTCCTTGTATTAATTTCTGAGTATTTTCAATTAATACTTTTGGTTTATTATTTTCAATCATAAATTTTATGTTATCAATTTCTTTCTTATTTTGTACAACAAGTTTTGTTAAAGATGATAAGCTGTTATTTATTTCTTGGAAAGATAATAAACTATTTTTAATGTCTTTAAGAGGTAAAATACTATTTTTAAGCTCTGTTAAAGTATTTACAACATCAGGAGACAAGGTTATTTCTTTGGGAAATGGGGTTGTCTGATTCTTTGTTCCTCTTTTGTCTTTGAATTCCATCAAAGTTCTGGCCATGTTGAAGACATTGTCCATGGCATCTTTTTGGATTTTGGGAATTCTGTAGCTTGGGGAATATGGTTTTCTCCAATTCTTTTTCTTGTTCTTCTTCCCTTCTTGGGGAAGTGGGTTGGCTTGGGGCTTGCTGGTAGAAGCTACTGGGGCTTCTTACTTGGTTGCCTCCTTATTTTTGGCATTATATTCCTTGATCTTTTTGATTTGAGGTTTGGATGATAGTGGATTCCATCCATTGGAGTATCTCACTATTTCCTCCTCTTTGAGGAACTTTTTCAGGATGTGCCAGGAGTTCACCACTCCTTGGTGTATTTGAGGCAACATTTCCCAATCTTTGTCCTTGTACACTGTGTAGTACTGTTTGTACTGGCTCATGTAAATGTCTATTTGAGCCCTCTGAATGTGATTTGTACCTATTTGAGTCACTCATACTTAGTTCCAATTCAGGTTCAGATATCATGGGCATTTCTGGGACTTGCCTTTGGGATAAGGCACTTCCTTGTGTGGATTCTGTTCCACTGGGGATATTGCCCTTCCTTTTCCCTTTTGAGGAATCAATTCTACCTCTGAGTCCAGCTCCATCTGATTGGATGGAGTATTGGGAGCCTCTTCTGGTAGTCATATTATAAGAAAAATAAGAAATAAGAGGATTTTAGAACAGAAATACTCTTATGGCAATTTATAAATGAGTTACTCACCTTCAGAGTCCTGAATAGTGGGTCCTGGAAAGTCCAATTTCTTGGCTTTCTTTTTATTAGTGATTATTGGTGTTGGAGAACTTTGACAAGTTTCTTCCACCAATCTTTCAACAGTGGTTTGGTTATCCTCTGTTGGGTTGTCTTCAAACACTAAAAAAGACAAATAAATATAAGTCTTTTATATAAAAGTGTTATTTTTGTTAAGATATGGAAATTTCCCACATAACAATTGCTTTTATATCTTTTTTTTTGTTTTTTTATGAAAATAATTAAAAAAAATGAAAATAAATGAATAAAAAAACTTTTTCATTGGTTTTTAATATTTTTAATATTTTTTTTTTAAGTTTTTATTTTTAAAGAATACAATAAAAATGAATATGATTCTTTTATCAAATTAATTTATAATATCACATTATTTTTAATTTATAAAATATCTTTTTCAATCACTAGAGTCACTCAAAGAAAGTTTTTGCAAGTCTAAGGATGTGAAAAACCATGTGTAAGACAGTACAATTGCTTTCCAATGCCTCAATAGCTTTTAAAATCAATAAATATAAAATTATTATATAATCTTATGATTAGAAATATAATTTATTATTGGATAAGCCCAATTAGAATCTTTTTAAAGGTCTTTGAGAGTAAATATCACGGCCAGGCCCCCAAATGTAAGGTTTGACTATGAAACAATAAGTAAAAATTACTAATATTTTACTTATTGTACTATGAATGTCCTTATAAATGAAATAAATAAGATAAAAATAATTATAATAATAAAGAATTATTATAATTATTGTGTAAAAATAATTATATTATTAATAAAATATGATAATATAATTTATATTATAAAATATAATATAATAAAATAAATATATTTATATAAAAAAATTAATATATTCAAAGCACTTTATTATTGTTACAAACAAATAATAAAGGCGTAAAAAATTGTTTTTTACCAATAAAAAACAATTAATAACAATAATATTACTAATATTAAAGTTATAAATTAATATAAATACTATTTATATTAATTAAAGAATTATTAAAAGAATAATAGAGAGAAAATTATTATAATAAGAGAAAATAACCTACTTTTAATACTTAATAGAATAATTTTGAGATATTTTACGCCAAATAATATAAATACAACTTATCCAAATTGTATTTACAATAAAAAATAAAGAAATTACAAATATTCTTGATTTTTACGTGGAAATGGGATTTTAGAGAGATTTTTAACAGAAACAATTAAATAAATGATTTAATCACGTCAAAATTGATGATTATAATAAGATGATCTTTGGTCTTTAATAATATAAAAGTTTTATATATAAAGAATAAAGAAATTACCTTTTTATTGTATTGATTTAATGTTTTTGATGCGTCTGTGGGGAAAACAGAGTAAAAAGAGCTCTATTTATAGTAAATACTTCCCTGCTAGAGTCCAACAGGCTTCTAGTAGACGTGTATTGATCATATCCACTGGAGGGTATCAATATTTTAAGGTTTGGTGATGATTACATCATGATCAAACCTCATTACATCATTATTACGCCATTATTTAGAGTTATCACTATAACTCTAAGTTTGATGATGTCAAATGCTTGGCAGAACCCCAAATTTCGTGGATTTCATTAGTTTTAATCATAAACTAATAATATTCACCAATTATATCACTTATAGGACTGTTAAACTTAATTTAAGGTTACAGTGAGTGATCATAAATGATCAAATTAAGCTAAAACTTTGATCCTTAATACCTTTTAATATTTACACACTAAAGCACTTCAGAGCGTGAATTCTTATAGCCTGGCATAATCTTATTATGCTTCCAAGAGAATTTTATTACATCATCAAAACTCTATTTTTGATGATTTTTCTTGTAACTCATCTTTTTTGTCAGAATTTAATATTTTCAACTTTAAACTATGATTTCAAGGGGTTATACCTTGAATATTATAATAATAAATACATCATTCTTCACGAATGAACTAGTAGAATCCAACTGTCTACTTTTTTCTAAGTTTGGACCACTTTCACAACAAAGTGGTCAACAGCTCTGTTGATTTTAATCAATAATTCCTTACAGGTTTTAACCTTGTTTATAGCTTGTGAAATAAACTTCATATCTGTATTCCTACAGTCATTACGTGATGACTTTATTTTTGGTTCATCACTCTATCATGCATAATTCAAGAGATATTAGCTAAAATCCTTGAATATATGCGTTGACCAAAATAGTGCATATATTCAGGTTAATTCCTTAATTATTGATTTTGAAGCTTAACTTATTAATTGTTTTATGTGTGGACTTTTATCGAGAATCCAATGGTACCATTTATTTTAAATGTTGTTCCATTGGTTTTTGAAATACTAAGGATTTGTGTCTTTTATAAGGTATTATTACTTATAACTTATTAAATATTGACTTTACAGATATGCCATAAAAATGGTATATGTGTATTTTACCATGGGGAATCCAATGGTGTAATATATTTCACATGTTTATTCATTGGCCTTTAGGTTAAACCAAGCTTTATACCAATTTATGGTATTTTTGTAGTTTTAAGGTACTTATTTTTAATGTATAATCATATTAAATATTTCTTGTGACCTTTTTGGGTATGTGGTCATATCCCAAAGGTTCACAGGTATACTGAAATGAAAGAAATTCATGGTAGAAGTAACTGGCCATGGTGGAAGAGCCAATTATTCCAAGAGTACAGTAATGATACATGGATATGTCAGAGAACTCTTTAATTTGAAAATTATAGAGAAAAAGTGCATAGAGATCCATATGATTGGTTTCTGAGGCATTTGAAAAGGCTAATAGCCAAATTGAGTGTATAGAGCCACAAATCAACCCACAGTAGTGAAAACGTTTACTCTGTGGGTATGTGCAGAGGTAACAAACCTCCCACTACCCCAGACCAAGATAAACAGAGGCTTTTCATCACAAAACAACCAATAAATCATCCTTTTATTAGTGTCGTTATGGTATAGCTTCTTAAAGAAGTGTTAACCTTAGTGTTGAACAGGTATAATTATAATTTGAATTCTTGTAAGCCAACAGAAAAATTACAGGGCTGACAGAAGAACTCACCACCACTAACACTCATTAGAAAAGCCCCATAACCCTTATTAATCATCTTTTCATGATATCAAAACATAGTTATGATTGTTATTTTTTTGTCACAATTAAAGTTATATCTTTTCATTATCATTGTAAAGCTATGTCATAGAGTCACCCTGACACTGACAAGATCTCAGGCCAGAGCTCAAGCTGTTCTCACTGAAACACAAATAGTGCCTCTTGATGGGACCCCAGAAATTTCTCAACTGAGGGGAAAGAAGATCAAGGTTTTTCTTGGGTTTTTTTGGAACTTTTCCTGGAATTTCAAATATCTCTTCCAAAGTTCTTGGTGAAGGTGGTGAAGTGGAGGAGAATTTTGTGAAAGAGGAAGCATATGAATGGACTGAGGTTGTCCCTGATCCTGTGGGGTCTCTTAAAGTACTGAAGGACCAAATATATCCCAGTCTAACCAGCCTGTCTTTCATCAGTCTGAAACATCTCTGTTGGCCATCATGAATTAGATGACTCAAAAAATGGCCAATTTTTGATAAGCTTCAAGACCAACAGCTGGTTTTGATAGGACTTAACAATTCCAAGTGGAAAGTTTTATTAAGTACTTCCATCCTATTTTTAATAATGAAAAGGAAAGTCTCCCAGAAGAGAAGAAGAAAGTACTATACAACCCATTATTTACCATTTTCTGACCCAAAAAATGGATTGAGCCTTGTATTTTATAAATTACAAATAAAGAGCCAAATTACCTCCCAAATTATTGAGAATTCTTCAAATCACAACACATCACTTTTTTTGAGGACCAAGAGGAATTTAGGAAAGATGAAGAAGAGATGGATTCCTTAATAATGATAGAAGCAGGGCATGTTTCCTTGGAAAATTCTGATTTTGGAAGTTTGGTATCAGGAATTGGGGATTGGAGTGAAAGGAATTTTATAGAACATAATAAGAAAGGATTATCCTCAATTGTTCTTGATCAATTGGAATAAGATCCTTCAGTTAATAATTCTCTCCAAGAATTACTGTATTTTACCCTAGATATTTCTACCAGGTACCATGAGAGGAAGAAGGAGAAGAATATTTTTTCAGAAAAGAAGACTGAAACCTCAAATTAAGGTTCTTCTCATCCCAAAAGTGCTTTAATTTCAATCCACAAGAAGAAGAATACAAAGAGGAAGAAAAATTTTAATTTTCAAAAGAGTGACAATTGCCATCTTTCCCTCCTTGATAAGGACTCCAATCTAATGGGTTCCATAAATGAGCAAAGAGGGGAGGAGGGGTTTTGTGCCTATTTGGGCAGGAAGCATAGTATTGAGACTTGTATCAAAAGGCCTAAAAACCAGGTTCCCCAACCAGAAGGCAGATTTCCCATCCAGGGAAAAGCCTGAGTGAAGATCATGTTGTATTCCATCCAGGTAACAACTGTGTCTTCTGAATACTGGTGTCAAGAATTATTTTGAATTATTTTTTTTTCTTCTATTTCTGATATTTTTTTACAATATTTCCATTGATTCTGGTGCCACCAAATCATTCATTTCAAATATGTTTGTTCAAAAGTATTGTCACATGTGCTCTTCTAAGTGAAGAGGGCCTTGAAATAAGTAAACTGATATCACTTCTTGAGGGCTCAGAATTTGATGAGAAGAATACACTTTAGAGTGTAATAAGAATGGAATTTCCAATAAAAATGAATGTAAGAAAACAGAAAGAGAAAAAGAAATAAGGGAGCCAAACAAAAAAAGTCCAAGTCCACTGTTTAACATTTATACCAATAAATAAGATATTACAAAAATACAAATAAGAATATTTATTAAACAATAAATCTGATACATTAATTAACTTGGTAAAAGGCCCCAGAGGTGTCACAGGGGCTCTTGGACAGAAATACAAGAGTGGCCTGGCACTCAGCAATCAGGGAACTCACTTGGAAGACTCCAAAAGGATAAAGAATAAAAGTAATAAGAATGAATTCCTCTAAAAGATATGCAGGTACAAGATGAGATGCAAAAGAGGAAAGGGAAGCCAAATGGCCAAAGAGCCAACCAAGTAAGTCCTTAATCACTGTTTCAACCTGCCAAAAATGAATAATGGAATTAGTAAGGATATGACCACCAAATATCCATTGACAGGCGAAGAAAGAGAAAAGAGAAAGGTGCTAAATGACTGACTTAATAATATCAGTATTTGCTTAACTAAAGTGAAAAGAAAATAGAGATAAAATAAAATCAAAATATATTAATTAACTGGGGAAAACCCCCCAGGGTGGAAAGGGTAGCCGGTATATGTGAAAAGTTGGGAGCTTGAGTTCTTCAGGCTGAAAACTGATCTGTATTGATCCTTGAGGCTGTATTGATTCTTTTGGGAATTGATACAGCTGGCTAATATTGAAATTGAATTGGGTTGAATGAATTTCCCATGATTGAAAATGAAATACAGGTCTTGATGGATCCAGACTGTATTGAAATAAATATGGTTGCCAAGATGGATTGAGTGGAGCTTTGACACTTGACAACTTCTTTTTGGCATTGCCTCTTGAATACACTTGAGAATGAATTGAAAGTATTCCCTTGGAATGAATACTTGGAGTGAGAATAACCAATGACTGCTTGATGGCGTCATTGGTCTTTGACGCTGAAACACTTGCTCTTGAGCCTTGATGATTCCTCTGAATGATTGGGTGCCTTGATGACGTGATGAGATGTTGGAATGTTGAAATGAACATTTGATATTGCCACCATTGAATTGCTGTTGAAAAATGATGCACAATGATATATAACATCATTTATGGCATATTGGTTGATTGGCAAGAAGATTACGTCCAAAGGTCTTGAGATGGAAAGGCAGAGGGAAAAGGATGGATGTAATGGCTTCAGAGCTTGGAATGGTGTTTCTGGGCCTTTTGGGGTTTTTGGCCATTTTTGGGTTCTGAGCCAAAAACTGGTCCAAAAGGCGGGAAAGTGTCTTTTGGACACTTTGCGTCAAAGTGCGCAAAAATGCGCAAAATGCGCAAAAGTGCGCAAATGCGCAAAGTGCGCAAAAATGCGCAAAATGCGCAAAAGTGCGCAAATATGCGCAAATGCGCAAAGTGCGCAAAAAGTGCGCAAATGCGCAAAAGTGCGCAAAATGCGCAAAAAGTGCGCAAATGCGCAAAAGTGCGCAAAATGCGCAAAAATGCGCAAATGCGCAAAAATGCGCAAAATGCGCAAAAATGCGCAAATGCGCATTATGAGCCCAAATGGCCAAAAACAGCCATTTGGGCCATTTCCCCTGGTTTTGAGGGAAATGACCAGAAATACCCATTTGGCCATAAATTGCCGCTATGGGTGCTGGATTGAGGTGAAGGGCCATGGAGGCCCCAAAACACAAATGGCCATAAATGGTCCATGAGCTGATGACGTGGCCATATTGGCCACTGGTGATGGATATGGCCAATTGGCCATAAAAGGGCTGTGGCTTGATATGCCATATGGGGATCCAAGGAAGTGAATTGCCATGGTTGTGACAGTACCCCCCACCTTGAAATGGTGAGCTCCTGAGCACCAATACAAGGTGAAGCCTGTTGAGGCTATTGGAAGGATTTTGAGAGAGTGATTCAAGAGGACTGATTAATGTAAAAATCTGAAAACTAATATTAAGAATTTGACATTTGACGCAGGACTTGCTTGATCTTCTTTTGACATTGGCTTCATGATTGGAATTGAATTTTAAAATGAATGAAAAATTTTGACGTGGTAATTGACGTGATAAAAGAAAATTTAAAATAAAAATAAAATAATAATAAAGAATGAAAATGAAATTAAGAAAAGAAAAGGAAAAAGAAAAGAGAAATGAATTGAATCTTGAGGAGGTTTCAATCTTCATCACGGAGGTTGATAACTGACTTTGAAATTGGCCAAGGACCTGGAAAGATAAATTTGATGCCAGGTGCTCACAAAGTGGCCAAGGTGATGTTTTTGACAAGATTGTAGACCCCTCAGGGAAGTGCACACCAGGAGAGGAACTTACTTTTGGTAGTTACCACTCCCGCCAGTGCCATAAAAATAAAACAAAACTGTTGAAGGAATGAATTTGAATTTTGAAGTCTTGGAAATGAATTGAAAAGTGAATGGCCCATTGTCCCAAGTGAGAATGGCCATAAAATTGGAGATGAAGTTGAAAGCCCTGCCAGGGATCTGTGTCCAAAATTGCAAAGTGCTCACAGAGTGGCCAAGGTGATGCTTACAACAAAACAGAGTAGAATACCCCTAAAGGTGCATACCAGGAGTGGGACTTACTTTTGGTAATTCCTCTCCCCACCAAGCACCATAATGAATCAAGCTTTTGAAGAGTTGGGCCCAGGCTTGTCAGGATATAATGAATGAAAATCTTTGACAAGTTCAGGACAATTCTTGAGGTTTTCGGTTGGTTCCCAAGTGGATCTTTCTGGGTCTTGACTGAAACCTTTCCATTCCACCAGATACCATAATTTTCCTCTCTTGAGCTTTGAGTCCAGTATTTGAGAGACTTCCCATTCCTCTTCTTCTTCAATGGTGATTGGAGGAGGAGGCTCTTGATGCCTATTTGGGATTGTTGACGTCTTGACTGGTTCCAAAAGGGAAATATGGAAAACTGGGTGGATGGATTTCCATTGAGATGGAAGCTTGAGGTGGTAGGCATGAGTGCTGACTTTCTTCAAGATTGGAAAAGGACCCAGCCATCTTTCAGACAGCTTTTTGGTGGGTCTGGTTGATTTGATGTTCTTGGAAGAAAGCCATACCATGTCACCGGGATTGAAGACAGGTGGACTTGCTCTACTTTTATCTGCATACCTCTTAAACCTGTTTATGGCAACTTCAAGTTCTCTCTTGACATCTTGCTGTACTGATTGGATTTTTGTTGATAACTTTCCAGCAGGAGTATCTTGAGTGATGTGAACTGAGTCAAAATGAGGATCTCTTCCATAAACAGTGAAAAACGGTGATTGTTTTGTTGAAGAGTGGTCAGAGTTATTGTAGGCAAATTCAGCCAGAGGGAGCCAGGTGTTCCAATCATCTTGATGATAACTGACATACATCCGAAGGTACTGTTCTAGTATCTGATTTACCCTCTCTGTCTGTCCATCAGTTTCTGGATGGTAAGCAGTTGACAAGTCTCTTGAAATCTTGAGCTGCTGACAAAGGTTGGTCCAAAAGGAAGAAACAAAAAGAGAACCTCGATCACTAACAATGCTTGAAGGAAGGCCATGCTTTGAGAAAATATTCTTGATGAATAAATGGGCCAAATCTAATGAAGTGATTGAAGCTATTGTTGGAATAAAAACCGCCATTTTTGAGAATCTGTCCACTATGACTAAAATTGAGTCAAAGGAATTGGACAGTGGCAATTGAGTGATGAAATCCATTGAAAGACAAATCCAAGGACCACTTGGAATTGGAAGAGGCTTGAGGAGTCCAAACTTCTTGTGATGAATATTTTTGTTTCTTGAACACTGTTGCCAGGATGAGACATAATCCTTGATAAATTGAGTCATGCCGGACCAGTGGAAATCCCGCTTGACAAGTTTGAGAGTCTTCTCTTGGCCAGGGTGTCCAGCTAGAGGAGAGTCATGCCGATTTTGAAGTATATTGAGTTGAATTGTGGGGTCATTTGGGACCACCACTCGATCTTTGAAAAGGAGAAGTTTGGAAGAGGAATCAAGAGAATAATCTTGGACAGATTTACCTTTACCCAAATCTTCAAGGACACTTCTATATTGAGAATCTTGCCACACTGCCTTCTGAATTGAATCAATCAAATTTGGAAATGAATCCACCTTGACTGCAAAAAACTTTGAGGCTTGAATTTCATCTTGCTTGATTATCTTCTGATAGTTCATTGGATTCTTGCTGATGAAATCCTCCCCCCTCTCCGGGTAAACGTCGTCCCGACGTGACAAGGCATCTGGAAGGGTGGCCAAGCGGCCAGGGCGGCAAGTGATTGAGAAATGAAATTCAGATAAAAATTCAGCCCAGCGGGCTTGACGGCGAGTGAGAATCTTGGAAGACATGAAATATTGAAGCGATGAATGATCGGTGAGAACTTCAAAAGGGGAAGAAATAGAAAGAAGGAAAGCTCTCCAGCGCTTGAGAGCCCAGACTATGCCAAGAAGTTCCTTGTCATGAATCTCATAATTGAGCTCAGCTGGGAGAAGCTTGCGGCTATCAAATGCAATGGGATGTTTTCCTGAGTCAGAGACCTGACTCAGTACAGCACCCAAGGCATAATCTGATGCATCGGTCTCTACAATGGTGGGTAGAGAAGGATTGAAGTGAGAAAGGATTGGAGCAGTGGTGAATGCCTCTTTGAGTTGATGAAACTGTCTAAGAGCTTCCTCATTGAGGGGAAAACGGGAATCTTTCTTGAGGAAACTTGTGAGTGAACTAATTTTCTTTGAATAATTCTTGATGAAACGGCGGTAAAAATTGGCAAAGCCAAGGAATGATTGAAGAGCCTTGAGGTTTCTTGGAGGTGACCAATTGAGAATTTGCTGGACTTTTGCTTGGTCCATCTTGAGGCCTTCAGAAGAAACTACATAACCTAAATATTCCACACTAGAAACATGAAATAGGCATTTGGACGCCTTAGCAAAGAGGTTATTGGCTCTGAGTCTGGAAAGAACAGTGGACACATGAGTGACATGTTCTTCCTCAGATTTGGAAAAGACCATAATGTCATCCAAATAAACCACAACATAAACATCAAGAAGATCATAAAAAATATCATTGACGAGATTTTGAAAGGAAGCAGGAGCATTGGTAAGCCCAAATGGCATAACCAAGTACTCATAACTACCATATTTGGTTCTAAAACAAGTCAAATGTTCATCACCTTCCTTGATTCTGAGCAGGTTATATGCACCACGCAAATCAATCTTGGAGAAGATAGAAGAACCATTGAAAACAGTGAGAAGCTGATTCATAGGAGGAACAGGATACTTGTTCTTCCTAGTAACAGCATTGAGCTTGCGGTAATCAACACACAAACGGAGGCCACCGTCTTTCTTTTTGACAAAAAGAACAGGTGCTCCTGTAGAAGAGGAGCTTGGCCGGATGAAACCTTTCTCTACATTCTCTGAAATGTAGGCCCTGAGTGTATCTGACTCTTGGTTTGATAAAGAGTAGATCACCCCAACTGGAGGTAGAGACCCCTCCAGCTCGATATGATGATCACAGGCGCGGTGAGGAGGAAGTTTCTCTGCTTTCACCTTGGAAAATACATCCAAATATTGGTGATAAACAGAAGGAACAACCTTCATCACGGTTTCTATTTCTTCTGGCTCTTCCTCTTCATCCCACAACTCCTCCAGGGAGTCATGATAAGATGAAGGAGGAAGGTCCATATTCCCAAAGAAGAGATGAAGTGAAGATACAGAATTATCTTCTCCAACATCTTGAATCTCTTTGAAGACTTCATCTCTAGATGATAGTAATGACTGATGGGAATTAAGGGAAGTAATATGGACAGAAGACGGAAATGATGGTGTTCTAGAATCACCAACCAGAGCTGCACATGATTTGGCAGAAGAAAAGTCATTACTGAAAGAAATTGAAGGATCATTATAGTCCTTATGATCAGAATTAAAGGTGATCAATCCTTGCCTCCAATCAATAAACGGATTAAAATGATTAAGAAAGTCAAAGCCCAATATGAGGTCTTCTCCCTTGGGAGTATCAATGACTAAAAAGTCCCATTCAAAGCTTGGGAAGGAAGGGAGCTCAACCATATATTTAGTATGGTGAGTCACAAATAAAGAAGGAGACTCAGAGGAGTCAAGAATAATAAGGGGAATCTTCTCCGGGAGTTCTGACATGGTCAAAGAATACTTGTGAACAAACTGCTTTGCAATAAATGAGTTGGTAGCACCAGAATCAATGAGAATACTGTAAAACATATCAGAGAGAGAAGAAAAAACAAAAAATTTAAGAGAATTTTTGACACCAGTATTCAGAATGCACAATTGTGCTCTGGATGGAAAACTGTGAAGACCATTGAACACAACATGATCTTCACTCAGGCTTTTCCCTGGCTGGGAAATTTGCCTGACGGTTGGGTAAGCTTGTTTTGAGGCCTTTTGAAACAGGACTCAAGACTATGCTTCCCACCACAATAGGTACAAAGACCCTCCTTGATTCTTCTTTCTTTTTCAGAGTTCATGAGCTTGAAATCTTTATTCAACAAAGAAGAATGGGGCTTGTCCCTCTTCTGAAAATTCTTCTTCTTCTTTTGACTTGAGCTTGAAGAATTTTGAGGATGAGAAGAACTTGACTTTGAGGCTTCTGGCTTCTTCTCTTGATGATGACCCTTTTCATTTTGCCTCTCATGGTACCTGGTATCAAGTTCCAGGGTGACGTCCATTAAGTCTTGAAGAGAGTCAATTCTTGAAGGATGGGAGGCCAATTGATCCAAAATCCTGGATGGCAATCCCTTCCTGAAATGATGGATGAGAGCTCTTTCACCCCAATCCCCGATTCTTGAGACTAAGCTTCTGAAATCAGCAATGTATAAGGATACATGCCCACCTTCTTTCATTCTTAAAGAATCCAACTCAGCTTCTGCTTTCCTGACTTCATTCGGGTCACCAAATAAAGTGAAGAGTTGAGATTCAAATAAACGCCAAGAATTGAGAAGGTAATTTGAATCTTGATTGGTGAGATTGGAAAGATAAGGCTCAATCCATTTTGCAGCCCTGCCAATGAGAAATGAAGTGGCATAAAGGACCTTCTTTCTGTCTTGAGCGAAGTTTGCCGGATCATTATGAAAAATCAATTGACAAGACTGAATAAAGCTTCTAACTTTGAAGGGCTGAGTCCCATCAAAGCATTCCGGTGCCTTCATAGATGGAGTCTTGAAGGCTGGTGGTCTTGATGCTTCAGAGGATGAAGCTGCTTGAAGATTGGCCATAATCTGAGTCAATTGCTGCATGATGGCCAATAAAGATGGTTCAGACTGATGAGAGACAGGCTGATTAGACTGGGCTAGAGTTGGCCCTCCAGTACCTTGGGATGCCTCCACCGGAGCAGGGACACCTTCAGTACCATCAGACTCTTCCTCTTCCACAGAATTCTCCTCCTCCTCTTCACCATCTTCACCTGGACCTTTGAAAATAGTCCTTGAAATTCCTGGAAATCCGCCAACTACTCCTGAAAATGAACATGATCTTCTTGGCCCTCTTCCTTCCTTCCTGGATGGTGCTGCTCCTTCCATGCGGGGTCCTCTATCTAATTGGGCCCTCAGTTGAGGAACTGCTGGGGTGCCATCTAGAGGAGCTCTTGGAGTTGGAGTGAGAACAGCTTGAGCTCTGGCCTGAGATCTTGTCTGTCTTGCTGGAGGTGAGTGTTGAACAGGCATGATATCAGGAACAAAATGAAATAATGAATTAAAAATCAAAATTTGCTTGGAATGAAAAGAGTCAACAATCAAATCTTGAGGAAAATCAATGAATAAGAGTGAAAATCTTCAAGTACGTCAATAAATCAAAATCAAATGAAGTCTTGAAGTCAAATCAAATCAATGTCTTGAAGTAAATCAATGAATCAAAGTCAAATGAGATCTTCAGGTCAATAAATCAATCAATCAAATCAATCAAAATCAAAATCTTGCAAAATCAATCAATCAAATGAAAATCTTGAGGAAAAAGTCAATTTATGTCAAAATTCTTGATGTGAAAAATCAGCAAAATCAATGAAATCTTCAGGTCAATCAATTTTCTTGAGGTCAAAATCAAATATGTCAAATCAATCAATCAATCAAAATCAAGTGAATTATTCTTTAAAAATCAAAATTCTTGAAGAAATAATCAATTATGAATCTTGATGTGAATAACGTGTCTGAATATCTTGATGAAAAATTTGAAAATCAAAGAAAATCAAGATGACGCCTGAATTATGAATGAAATGAAAATTGATGATTTGAAAAAGATTTTAAAAAGAATAACAAAAATAAAAAATGGGTCAGCTTTCAATTTTCAAAATGAAGAATGAATGAAAGAAAATTGAGAGGTGACGATGAATCATTAAGTTCATAAGCGTAAAAGAATCATAATTTCGATGAAATGAGTGAATGAAATTATAAAGAAAGAATGAACAGAATGAAAAAGAAATTATGAGTTAATTAATATAATGTCACAGGGGCTCTTGGACAGAAATACAAGAGTGGCCTGGCACTCAGCAATCAGGGAACTCACTTGGAAGACTCCAAAAGGATAAAGAATAAAAGTAATAAGAATGAATTCCTCTAAAAGATATGCAGGTACAAGATGAGATGCAAAAGAGGAAAGGGAAGCCAAATGGCCAAAGAGCCAACCAAGTAAGTCCTTAATCACTGTTTCAACCTGCCAAAAATGAATAATGGAATTAGTAAGGATATGACCACCAAATATCCATTGACAGGCGAAGAAAGAGAAAAGAGAAAGGTGCTAAATGACTGACTTAATAATATCAGTATTTGCTTAACTAAAGTGAAAAGAAAATAGAGATAAAATAAAATCAAAATATATTAATTAACTGGGGAAAACCCCCCAGGGTGGAAAGGGTAGCCGGTATATGTGAAAAGTTGGGAGCTTGAGTTCTTCAGGCTGAAAACTGATCTGTATTGATCCTTGAGGCTGTATTGATTCTTTTGGGAATTGATACAGCTGGCTAATATTGAAATTGAATTGGGTTGAATGAATTTCCCATGATTGAAAATGAAATACAGGTCTTGATGGATCCAGACTGTATTGAAATAAATATGGTTGCCAAGATGGATTGAGTGGAGCTTTGACACTTGACAACTTCTTTTTGGCATTGCCTCTTGAATACACTTGAGAATGAATTGAAAGTATTCCCTTGGAATGAATACTTGGAGTGAGAATAACCAATGACTGCTTGATGGCGTCATTGGTCTTTGACGCTGAAACACTTGCTCTTGAGCCTTGATGATTCCTCTGAATGATTGGGTGCCTTGATGACGTGATGAGATGTTGGAATGTTGAAATGAACATTTGATATTGCCACCATTGAATTGCTGTTGAAAAATGATGCACAATGATATATAACATCATTTATGGCATATTGGTTGATTGGCAAGAAGATTACGTCCAAAGGTCTTGAGATGGAAAGGCAGAGGGAAAAGGATGGATGTAATGGCTTCAGAGCTTGGAATGGTGTTTCTGGGCCTTTTGGGGTTTTTGGCCATTTTTGGGTTCTGAGCCAAAAACTGGTCCAAAAGGCGGGAAAGTGTCTTTTGGACACTTTGCGTCAAAGTGCGCAAAAATGCGCAAAATGCGCAAAGTGCGCAAAAATGCGCAAAATGCGCAAAAGTGCGCAAATATGCGCAAATGCGCAAAGTGCGCAAAAAGTGCGCAAAATGCGCAAAAAGTGCGCAAATGCGCAAAAGTGCGCAAAATGCGCAAAAATGCGCAAATGCGCAAAAATGCGCAAAATGCGCAAAAATGCGCAAATGCGCATTATGAGCCCAAATGGCCAAAAACAGCCATTTGGGCCATTTCCCCTGGTTTTGAGGGAAATGACCAGAAATACCCATTTGGCCATAAATTGCCGCTATGGGTGCTGGATTGAGGTGAAGGGCCATGGAGGCCCCAAAACACAAATGGCCATAAATGGTCCATGAGCTGATGACGTGGCCATATTGGCCACTGGTGATGGATATGGCCAATTGGCCATAAAAGGGCTGTGGCTTGATATGCCATATGGGGATCCAAGGAAGTGAATTGCCATGGTTGTGACAAGAGGGAAGAAGAGGGGCTTGTATATGTGTGAATGAACCAGCCTTGACGCAAAGAGTGAATTTCCTTGAGAGAGATCATTTCTTGATTAGATTCGGATAATAAAGGGAATTTATGGACATACAGGGTCTTTACAAGAGGTGCTGCGGATTTGGGTGATCATAAAGGTTTAGAATTGTGCATCCAAAACTGTATTTTGTTAGTGCATCTTGTAAAGGTGCTTACAGGCTGTATTAGTGAAAAAAACTGTATGATAGTTTCAAAAGAATCTTTCTGAAATTGGGACCTTATACACAGAAAGGATTTTCTGGTTTGGTGAGTTTGAATTCCCCTTGCCCTCATAGTGTCTGTAACAGTATCCCCTTCTTGAAACTGGTGTACTTCTGAACACCATAATAAGCTGTCAATCTTTAGTCTCATCCGTTTATCCCTACATTTCTTCAAAATCTTTAAGCTTAAAATTTTAGTATGCTGTATCATTAGCCTGAAACTCCTCTGCCTTCATTCCTTTTCATTATTTTCATTCTTAACTTTGTCCCCTCCATTAAGTAAATGATTTAATTTTTTCTGAGTTATGTTTTTTGTCTTAAGTCTTGTCTTGTACAAACTTCCTGTCTTCAAATGTCTTTTGGGTGTATCCCAAAATGGAGGCTTCCATTACCTTCAGCTCAAAATTTGATAAAAAATGACTATATGAATGTATAGTCTTGGAGAAAGCGGCCATAATTGATAATTAGGCCTCACCTTGTAAGAAACACTTTAGTATTCATGTTTTGATTATGAGGTTTTTTATGCCCAAAAGCTTGAAAAACGTGCCAAATGGCCTTTTGAAGAAATTTGGGTTCATCTTGGTTCACTTGGTCCAGGCCTCATTATTTGTGAGGGTGGAAGGGCCATTTTGGCCATTTTTGGGTCCCTAAAGCCTGAAGCCCAAAATATGCAGTCGGCAGGCCATGGGGTTTATTGATGGCCACAAGGACCATTTTGGCCCCCTGGACCTAATTTTTCTGGGGTTCCGTGGGGTCCAAACAACCAATATGGGCCAATTTTGGCCATATTATGTGGACCCAATGAGATTGGTTCATGTCCAAAAGTTGAAAAGGAGGTCTTGAATGGCTTATTGGGGACCCATCTTGAGGACTTTGAGGGGGCCATAATTTCTGTTATGGCCCCAGGGACTTGATGACCTTCATGCTCTATATTAAGTTCGGCCTGATAGAGTCTAAAAATAAGTTCCAAACTAGCTGAACTAACTGAATATTTTCCTTCTAGGCCTCCAAATTCTGTACTTTGTGGTCCTGGCCTCTTCAGTAACTTGGGATCACCTTGTTCTATGGCTTCCTCAGGTTTCTTTGATCCTTCCCAAGCATATGATGGCTACAAGGCAGTATAATCTTTTGATCAGGCTTGCGCTGAATGCTTGAAGAAAGGCAACTGTTGTTTTGAAAATTTGGTACAGGTTCTTTAACATGCCATGTTTTTTTTTGGGAAGAAGACATGCCATAATCCAGGGCACCAATTTCAACCATCATAAGGTATTTGTGGAGCAAGAAGGAAGGGCATTTTGGCAAAGAGTACCCCATTCCTCAGGCCCCTACCCCTGATGGTACTTGAGGTTATTCTAATTGTAATTTATGTTACATTCTCCATTCAACTTGGTGCTGATTACTTGATTGAGTGACTGGGTCCAGGAAAAGATATGTTTCCAGGTGGACCAAGGTTGGAGCGCCCATTACCACTGGTTGTAGGCTAATTTATTCCAGTTCAGAGGTCCCAATTTCTAAAATAAACAGTCAAGGAATAAGGAATATGATCAGAAGGATTTCTGATTCACCAACTGATCCAGATTTGCAAGGAAGTGATAGGTTGGTTAGTGAATAAATCCATTGGCCAACTTCCAAGCTCTTCCACTACTCAGCCTCCTGGCAAAACCCTACATAGCAAAGCTATTCCCAGTTCTCCCATCATTTTCCACCATCCCCCTCCTTCACCAAATACATCTACTTGTAGGCCTCCCCTAGCTCCCAAATCATGCCAACCTTCATTCCACATCCAAGACCGTAACCAATGCCTTCCTAAAAATTTACAACCTGTGGCCAGCACTGGTGTAAGAAGAGAAGATAGATAGCATTTGCCATTCCACGCTACTAAAGTGTTTCAAAGAAGTTATTTTTAGCCTGTCAGAGTTACCAGAGAGGATCCAAATGTGGGTAATGAGGGAAACGCTTCTGCTTCCAGGTTTTGCAATATGGTTTAAAGAAGTAGTAGAGAGATGGAAGTGTATGCTAACTATAGGATGATCCCTTGGAATGATTCAGAAGAGATGGCTGCTAAATTTCTCCTGTAAGAAGATGAGTTGATAAATGATTTCCAGATACCCTTTGAGGACTTGGATAGAGATAAATAGTCTATTGATTTTCTGGAGTTTTTTTTCCTTATTGCTTTTCTGATTCATGAGAAAGCAGCTGGAACCTCCCAATAAATATTGAGGGAGGAAATGCTTGATGCTTTGATAGAGAAATAAAACACAAGAATTATATAAGAAAAATAAATGAATAAAATAGAATAATTAAGAGAAAAAGAGAGTAAAGAAAAAGAAATAAAAGGAACTTCTGAGGATTTTGCCTCTTGTGGCAAGCTGCTTGATTTTGAACATGATTTACCTGAAAATATAAAATCAAGAATTTGCATTTCACAACCAGGAGATGGGTCTTACTTTAAAACCTTCCACTCCCCACCAAGCACCATAAAAAGAAAACCTTTCCAATAAGATAACTTGATCTAAGAAATGATTTTAACAATGATTATTGAAGTAAAACAGAGAATGAAATGAAGAAAGGAGAAAATTTGGCCATATATTTATTTAATGTCCAAATTTGAGGGTATTGATGTTTCAAGGCCTCTTTGAATCTTTACAAATAATTGAAAAGTTCTCACATAGTGGCCAAGGTGATGCTTACAGAAACCTTGGGTATAATAACCCCTTAAAGGTGAATGACAGGAGAGAAACTTACTTTTCTAAAACTCAGTAGCCACCAATCACCATAAATTCCATCTCTTGAGGTATTTTAGCCAGGCTTGTCAGGATAAAAAGATGTAAGTTTTTGAAAAGGTCTGGAAAGTTGGTAAGGTTTGAATCTGGTTCTCAAGTGGTTGTTTCTGAGTTTTCAATTAATCCTTTGAACCCTAAAAGATACCACCATTTACCACTTTTGCCTTTTGAGTCTGGAGCCTGTACTACTTCCCATTCCTCTTGCTCCTACACTATGATGGGTGTGAGTGAAAACTAATGGTGGTTTGGGATAGTTGATTTCTTGAATGGTTCTAACAAGGACACATGGAAGACAGGGTGAGCTGACTTTCATTGTGAAGGCAAATTGAGGTGATATGCATGGTTTTTAATCTTCAGAACCTCAAAGGGCCCCAACCATCTTTCTGAGAGCTTCAAAGTGGGTCTTGTTGTCTGGCTGCTCTTTTAAGCTAGCCATACTTTGTCCCCAGGTAGGAAATCAGGTCAAATTGTACTATTTCTATCTGCATAATTCTTAAAATAATTTATTTCTGACTCTACTTCCTCTTTGACAATTTCATGTACTGATTGGAGGTTTGTTGATAGCTTTTCAGAAGGTGTTATGTGTGAAATATGGATTTAGTAAAGACTGGAATTTCTACCCTACTTAGTGAAAGATTGTGCTTGTTTTTCTGATGAATTTCCTGCATTATTAAAGGAAAATTGAGCCAGAGGAAGCCAGATGTGCCACTCATCTTAATGGTAACAGACATAGATTCAAAGATATTGTTCTAGAATCTGATTCACCCTATCTGTCTTTCTTTCTGTTTGAGGATGAAAGGAAGCTGAAAAATCTCCTGTAAACTTGAGCTGCTGAAACAAAGTAGTCCATAATGATGAAACAAATAATGAACCTATATCAGTAACAATACTCAATGGAAGTCCATGCTTGCAAAAGAAATGGATAATGAAGATTTGAGATAAATTGAGGAAAGTAATTGTTGAATGAGCTGGAATGGATATTTCCATTTTTGAAAATATATGCAAAAAGATGAAGATTGATAAAAGATGTTTAAAAGAGTAAATTGAGTGATAAATTCCATTGATAATTAATTCAAAGGGCCATATGGAATTCAAAGAGGCTTGACTAATCCAAACTTCTTACAGTGAATGTTCATTTTTCTTAAACATTTCTGGCATGAGGACACCTAGTACTTAATGATTTGATTCATGCCAGCCCAATAAAAATTCCTCTTGATGAGCCTAAGGGTCTCATCCTGGCCAGGATGGACAGCTAATAGTGAGTCATGATGCTTTTTAATAATTTAAAACTCAAATGTATGATTTCTGGGAATGAATACTCTATCCTTGAATAATGAAAACTTGGCTTGACATTCAAGAGAATAATCATAAGCTGATTCACTTCTTTCTAATTTTTTGAGTATTTATTTATGATCTTTGTATTTGAATACTTCTTTTTTAATATGATCCACTAAACATAACAAAAGGTCAACCTTGATTGAGAATGATCAGGATTTTCGAATTTCATCTTGATTAAGAACTTGATGTAAATTTTGAGGGTTCTTGCTGATGAATTCCATACTGTCTATGAGTACACATTTCCCAGAAATGGAAAGGCATCTGGTATAGTGGACAGCCAGTCTGGGAATTAAGTTATGGAAATGTGAAATTCAGATAGAAATTTAGCCCAACAGGCTTTATGGAAAGTAAAGACTTTGGAGGACATAAAATACTCAAGGGAAGAGCTATCTGTTAACACTTGAAAATAATTGGAGAGAGAAAAAAAGGTCTTCAGAGCTTGAGAGCTCAAACTATTCCAAGAGGTTCCTTGTCATGAACATCATAGTTGAGCACAGCTGGGAGAAGCATGCTCTTATGAAATGCAATGGAATAATTTTCTGAGTGATTCAACTGCATCAGCAGAGAACCCAAGGCATACTCAGAAGCATGAGTGTCCATAATAGTTGATATGGAAGGTTTGAAGTGGTGGTGAAAGCTTCTCTGAGTATCTGAGAATGACTGAGAGCTCCTCATTGAAGTAGAAAGGGATATCTTTCTTGAGAAGAGAAGTGAGAGAGGTTGGCTTTTTGAAGGAGGTTTTTTAAAAAATAAAAATAAAAATTCTCAAATACAAGAAAGGATTGGGGGGCCTTGATTTCTTTGGGCTGAGGCCAATTGAGGATTTGTTGAGCTTTTGAAGAATAAATCTCAAGACCATCATTTGATAGAACATAACCAAGGTATTCCACACTTGAGGCATGAGATAAGTACTTGGAAGATTTGAAAAAGAAATTATTGTTCCTCAGTGTTTTAAGGACAGAGGCCACATTTTTCCCATGTTCCTCCTCATAGCTTGAAAAGACCATAACATCTGTGAACCTTAGAGTTATTTTTATATACCCTAAAAGACTACAATAATAAAAAATCACACAATTATAAATAAAATAAATTTATTTATGTTATTAATAAAAAAAACAAAAAATAAATATAAAATTCATATAAGAAATTAAAATTTTAATTATAATTTAAACAAAAATTACTTTGAAACTTAAAATTGTGAAAACATGTTTTTAATTGAAAAAATTAAGTAAAAATGAAATCTCAACAAAAATATTAAAATTAAATTATTTTTGGGAAAATGTTAAATTTATATTATTAAAAAACGTTTCTCCAATAAATAAATGTATAAAAATTATTTCACCATTGGATTCCTCATAAAAAATAAGGTGGGGTCACTGTGGGGTGAAATTTCTGCAAGTCAGCTCTAAATAAGCTTAAATTGACTTTTTAGTATTTTCTGTATAAAAATTGAAAATACTTGAAATATTAATCTAATACACCCCACATGTGGTGTTAAACATCAATTTTTGTGTTAAAATTGAGGTGTTTTGTGGAGTTTAGAACCTATGAGTAATTGAAGTATTTTCAATTGAAATGTTGAAATGTGTGGGTGTATTACATATGTGAGCTTTAATTTAAATATTATGTATCAATTATTACAGTTTTGTGCTGTAAAAATTCAATTTACTTACATAGTTCAATTACAAGTATAATACATGATGAGAAATTAATGTCAAAAATTAGAAAGATTCATTCTGGGGGAAAGGGAATCTTGGCTCCAAAGGTGCCAGACTCCCCCAAATTCCTTTCTGACAGGTGTGGGTTGTCAGACTTCATGCAAAGGTTCATCAATTTTGGCCTGGAATTGATTCACGGGGTCTGTCAGCCTGTGACTCAAAACCAGAGCACAAGCATGACAGCCAAAATACCATAAACCAATGGTATAGCCAAAATACCACCAAAACATGGAACTGAGCCAAATTAGCTCAAAAGGTATCAAAAGAAAGAGGAAACTCACCCCTTTCTGAAAATATAAGTCCCATCACCATAGGACAAGAAATAACAAAGTTATTCCTGCCCAAAGTTATTGCTGAGCATAAACCTTAATTTTCACCTCTCATCTAAAATCTAGAAGGAGAGGCTTAACCCCATCAAATGGGTATTCAAAATGAAGCTCTAAGCCAGGGCTATCCAATGGTGCCAACCAAACTGAGCTAGCACCAGTATAACTTGAGTTATGGTCAAATTCAGGCCAAATAAGGGTGAACAAAACATTCACCTCTCATCTAACTTTTACAGTTTTAGTGTGAGATACCTAAAGTGGGGTCTTTTTGGAAAGAGCACAATCAGGGCTATCTGATGGTGTCATCCATTTCCCCATAACTCAACTACAACAGAAGTTATTGGCCAAACAAGCTTAATACAGCTTTTTGCCCAAACCACGCCAATGTACAAAAATACTTGTACATGGGATAACTTTGTCATATCTAATGATAACCATGTCAAGTTGGGTACCATTGTGTAGAGCTCATATAGAGCTATTCAATGAACCAACTTTGAGCTTGATATCTCAAAAACTGACAGAGTTATGACCATTTTAAGGTCAAAATCCCACCAGCTGTCATATACAGCCTTACCATGGGATAACACCCCATAATCATGAATATGAGGTGTCAACAGATGAAGAAGCATGTTTTTGCTTCAATACCTCATATGTCAGTCAATACTGGGGTTCCATACAGTTTCTGTACAGCATTCTACGCGTCATACACGTCAGAATCAGGCTGTGAGGTCCCCAGATGAAAATTTTCACCCTGTATTGGTGAAAACTGCCCAGATGTGGTTTCAAAACCACATCTGAGCCCAATACAGGGTATACAGGCTGTTTGCAAACCACAAGCCTGTCATGAGGAGTGAAAAATCTTCACTTCCTCCACGTGAAAAGGTCTAATAACCTTTTCACCTCAATTTCAGGATAAAAGGAGGGCTTTTCACTGCCAAAACCCTTTCCTCATCCTGCTCTTGAATAACCTACGTAGTAAACTGTCAAAAACAGTTTTACTCTTGGTTAATAATCAGGTATACTCTTAATTTAAAGTAATGTAGTCTTTATTATTGTAATCCAACAGGTAAAGCTGCACCCAGGGCTTTCAACAGCGCTCACCACCACTATATTTCTATAGTAAAGCCCTTTAAATTCTTAAATTAAAACTTTTATTATCAATTATATCCTCTTTAAAATTATTTTTACCGTGTCACAGTCATAGTTAAAGCTTGTAAATACTCTTATACACCTTTATCATAGACTCAGCCTGACATTTTGGGGGCCTGGCCGTGTTTTTTTTGACTTTTTGGACCTTACAAGTAAGTCTTTTCTCTTTTTTATGACTTATTAACCATTGTTTTTATCTTTTTTAGGCGTAATTTCTTTATTTAAATATATATATTATATATATTTCTCCTTTTTATACATACTCATATATTAAAGAGTAGTATTCACGTGGCTAATACCCACTGAATTTAATTATTTTTGGCGTGTTTTGTATATAAAAACACATAAGCCATCAATAAAGTCCTGTATTCTTGACTGAATAAGGACACCTCTGACTGAAAAACCATCAGTTGAGGCGTGGTCAAGTGTATTGTTAATTCAATAACACTTGTATACAAACCACTTTTACAGAGTACACTTGCAAACCACAAGTGTATCTGTGGGATACTGGCACACAAACAGTGTGACAGGGTACCAAAAGCTGTAATTCTGACGTGAAATTGTTGATTCAAATCACACTGTCATTATACAGGGGCATACTGTAGTAATATAAAAGCCCAGAGGCCATTCTTAGACGTGCAAAACCAGCCTTGTAAGAAGTCTTAACTGACATAAGCCCTCTTTTTCCTGTTTTGATTCAGTGGAAGAAAACTTCATACCACTTGAGACCCAGTCACAGGCCAACATACCAGTGACACCCTCAGAACCAGAGGGCAGCAAGGGAAAAGGAAAAAGGCTTAGTGAAGGCCTCATCACAGCCAAGAAGTGGACACCAATAGCCACTCAGAGAAGTAGAAAACCACGAAACTCTGCATCAATACAAGGTAAACCAACCTCAACCACTTGTACAGGGAAGATTACAATTATTAACCCAGTTGTAACTTCCAAAGGCAAACTGCCCAAATCAGCAGATAACAAATTTGTACAAGGCACAGTCAAAGGTAAATACCCTAAGAACATAAAGTTTTTGACTGCTTGCAAACACTGATATGTCCCCTGCATACCTCAGAGACCTTGGCTTCCAAAGGAACCAGCCAGAGGACAGAGCAGGAATGTCTAGAACCAGAAGACCTGAAAGAAGACACATTGGAGACAGTGGTGGATGGCAAAACAATGAGGGAGATAATATCAACCTTGCCATTCACACTCCAATTCAACAGAAACCTCAAACCAGAGGACTGGAAGGATATGGATCAAGTTCTTCAAATCCACCAACTCCTCAAAGATTTATTTCAATGGAGCATGGACAACAAGAGGTTCAACCTAGCAACTCACTGGGCAGAACTGGGATCAAGTTGCCAGAAGATCTGTCTCAAAGAGATAGACTTCAAAGACCTTATGGTAATCACCAAGGGTTGGAATCCTACCAGGCAGCACAGACTCCTGGAGGCAAGGGCACAGAGGATAAGGGAGAATCAAGCCACTATCCAAGCTATAGAAGAACAGTTAACCCAGACAGGGCCTACTCAGATTCCTTCAGGTTCACAAGGAGCAAGCCAAATCAGCTCTCCAGTGGCTTCACACCATTCAGAAACCAGCAGATCAGTGGCCAAGAGTCACCATTATTCACAATTCCAGGAAGTTTCCAGGAGAAGACAAGGCAACAAGGGCAAGAACAAAGCCTCCTTCAACCAGAGGAGGAAAGAGTCAGACCCCATGATCCAGAAGCTGTTAGATTTGGTAAAAGAAGTACACAAGAACCAGAAGTAGTTGTAAACCACTCTAGAATCAGTAGTCCTAGTAATAGAAACATTACCCCCACTCAGACTGAAAATAACATTATCACATCTGAGAGTAACATCAACAGTGACACACTGTGGTTACAAATGTCCCAATATGCTGAGCAATCTGCAAAGCAGGCTACAGAATTTGCAGCTGCCCAAGAGAGGATGAGAAAAACTCAAGCCTCATTGGAGCAGATAGTTAAAAACCTTCAGGAAGGATATGCTCAACTGAGCAAAGCCTCTGAAGAAACCAACAAGAGACTGAATCAAGTCTCTGAAGAACAACACCATAGTAGCAGGGACAGGGAGTGTCTGAACCAAGACATCAACAAATTGTTTGATGCCTACCATAGCTTGAAGCCCCAACCACAAGGCCAAGCTATAGAGAATCCATATCAACCAGATGACATCAAACCAGATGCCATGTTGTTGAATAAGGCAAGATCCCCATCACAATACCAGGATGGAGATGGCATGTCTTATTCAGAGAAGGAAGCCTTGAAACAGCTTCCTGAGGCCTCAAGCTGGCCCAAATTCTCTGGATCAGGAGAATATGATCATATGGAACTCATAGATTATATTGATGGACTCTTCATTGATGTACCAAGCATACCAGATTACTGGATTACTGCTAGACTGAATACTGCATTTAAAGGTCATGCAAGTATATGGTACACTGAAATGAAAGAAATCCATGGCAGAAGAAATTGGCCATGGTGGAAGAGTCAAATAATCCAAAAGTACAGTAATGGAACTTGGATATGGCAAAAGACCATGTCATTTGAAAATGACAAATACTCTGTGGATAAAGATCCATATGAGTGGTGTCTTAGACAGTCTAAAAGACTTAAAGCCATTGATCCTCAAATGAACATTCAAATGAGGAATCATAAACTTCTGACACAACTGCCAGGAGAACTAGAGCATGCAGTAAAGTGCAGATGCAACCAAAATTGCACTCTAGATGATATAGCCAATACCTTACAAGACATAAGGAAAAGGACTAATATAGGGAAATTCACCCCATATAGAAGCAATAGTTTCAAAGAGAGACAACCTTTCAGGGTAGAGTTTAAAGACAAACCCAGAGAAAGAGTGGCAGAAGTGGCAAAGAAGAAGAATTCTTGTCACAATTGTGGTTCAACAGATCACTATGCAAACAACTGCCCAAAAGCAAAGAAGAAAGTCTATGCTATAGAAAAAGTCCCTGAAGAAGAACCTCCAACAGAGGATTCTGAATCAGACTCTGTGGGTGATGCCATCAGAGAATCATCTGATGAGGATCAAGACCCAAGAGAGGAATTTCTAGTGGAATACCAAGAGGAAACCCCACTAGAAATCCAGGATATACAGTTGGAAGCAGGCATGCCACAAGACACTGCCAACAAGAACTTGTGTAAACACACACAAGATGCACAAACATTCCTGGTTACACCAACCAAAGGAATGGCATACATACATGGAACAGCCACAAAATTGACTGTATGTATTGACAATGCTCAGCACCCATTGATCATTGACAGTGGAGCACACTGCTCCATAGTGGCCAGAAATTATCTGGATAACCACTTCCCAAACTGGGAAAAAGAACTCTTGCCCACCAGGGCAAAGAACTTTAAGAGTGCATCTGGAAAGATGACCTCTATTGGGACAATTATCAAAGAGATAATTATACCCCACAGAAAAGGTAATATCAGACTCAACCCAGAGTTTGTAGTGCTTGAAGATGCCCATATCCAAGGGTTTTTACTGGGAACAGATTACCAGAGGATGTATGGCATAGATATTTACAATAGTAAAAATAGGCATATTACCATTGGTACTAACAAGGAAAAGAAATTTTCTCTTGATATATACCAGATATCTTCTCAGGACCCACTGGAAGAACTTCTGAAAGAATTCAGAGAGGGACAGTTTAGCACTACCCTCACCAGTAAACAAAAGCTAAGTTTACTGAAGATGCTGAGGAAGAATAGACCAGCATTTGCCATTGGTGAAGAACCATTAGGCAAGATCAAAGGCCATGATATAGAACTATATCTGGATGTAGAAAGGCCTTATCCACCCATGTTAAGGAGACCTCCTTACCCAGCAAGTCTGGAGACCAGGAAAGAGATTGAGAAACATATCAATGAACTCCTGGACATGGATGTCATTAGGAAGATTGGACATAATGAAATAGTGGAAATCACCACTCCTGTCCTAATCACCTGGCATGATGGCAAGTCTAGACTGTGTGGAGACTTCAGAGCCCTGAACAACTACACAAAAGCAGACAGGTATCCTATACCAAGGATACCTCATGCCTTGGATAAATTGGCCAAAGCCAAATACATAACCAAGATGGATTGTATGAAGGGCTTCCACCAAAATGGAGTTAAACCAAACTCCATGAAATTACTCAGAATTATATGCCATATGGGCATATATGAGTACACCAGGATGCCATTTGGCATCAAGAATGCACCAGCCCACATCCAAAGGATGATGGACACCATATTTCAAGAAGAAATAATGGAAGGCTGGATGGTAGTATACATTGATGATATCATTATATACTCAGAGACATGGGAGGACCATGTACAATACATAGACAGAGTGCTAAGTAAATGTACACCCATCAATCTGAAAATTTCACTCAAAAGGTGTAATTTTGGCCAACAAGAGCTACTAGCTCTAGGACACAAAGTCTCAGGCCTCAGTCTGGCAATTGACCAGAACAAAGTAGCAGCAGTACTGCAAAAACCAGTACCAAAGAACATCAAAGAGATGCAATCTTTCCTTGGATTTGCTAGCTACTATAGAAACCACATCAAAAACTTTGCCCACATAACGAGTAGTTTATACAAGTTATGCTCAAAGGATGTAGTTTTTGAAATAACCAAGGAAAGGAGGGATGCATATGAGAGGATCAAATATGAACTCACTAATGCACCTGTACTCATCTTGCCTGACTTTGAACTACCATTCAAGTTATATATAGATGCAGCATGCAGCCAAGGCTTGGGAGCAGCCCTTCACCAAAGACAGATTGTGGATGGTGAACCAAGGGAAGGTGTAATATGTTACATCTCCAGGCAGCTGAAAGATTCAGAAGCCAGGTATGGGGCCACCCAGACAGAATTTTTATGTCTAGTCTGGGCTCTAGAAAAACTCCATTACTATTTGGAGGGTGCAGCCTTTGAAGTCTACACAGACTGCACAGCCTTGAAGTCTTTACTAAACATGAAGACTACTAATAGACACATGCTGAGATGGCAAATGGCCATCCAGCAGTATAGAGGGAACATGACCATCATATACAAGGAAGGTAAAAGCCATACCAATGCAGATGGCCTTAGCAGATGGCCACTGGACAATGTCAAAAGCAATCCAGCTTATGACCCTGAAGTTGCTGCAAAAATTCCTATCCATTTTATGGAAATAGATAGGAAGAAGAACTTCAGATTCTCTGAATGGGAACCAGGGAGTGGTACCCTTGACAGTGGAAACACTGATTCAGAAGGGACAGAAACCCCCATACTGGGGATAAGTTCCTCAGAACTGCACAATGAATTCTTCAATGCAGTACTGAAATCTTATGCTAAACACAAACAGTGTAGCATACTACTCCAACTCCTTCAACAAAAAATACAGGAGCCCAGAACTGGAAACCCAGCTGGAGGAACCCTGGTTGAGGGCCTATAAGGACAATAAATTCTTCCTTATAGATGGCCTGATTTATCACAGAGACAAGCACACCAGTGCACTCACAGTGATAGACAGAGACCACATCTCTTTAATCCTGCAGGAATGCCATGACTGCCCCTACATGGGACACATGAGTGAGGACAGGACTAAGGAGAGGGTAGCAAGCACAGCTTGGTGGCCCAAGTGGGAGCAAGAGTTGAGTGAATACATCAACACTTGTGAAAGATGCCAAAAGGCAAATAGAAAACATGGGAAGAAATATGGGTTGCTCCAACACATAGAAGAACCCAAACACCCATGGGAAACCATCAATATGGACTGGGTCACAGGACTTGTCCCAGGAGGCAAAGAAACTACAATGCCTGCTTAATCATAGTTGATAGGTTCAGCAAGAGCATGAGATGTCTACCATGCCATAAAGAGGACACAGCCATGGACACTGCTCTGTTATTTTGGAATAACATCATATCCACCTGTGGAGTCCCTAAGATCATAATTAGTGACAGGGACCCAAAATTTACATCTGAATTTTGGACCAATTTATATGACATGCTTGGCACCAAGCTTGCTTTTTCCACAGCTTACCATCCACAAACAGATGGCCTAGCTGAAAGGATGATCCAAACAATGGAGGACATCCTCAGGAGGTTCTGTGCCTATGGCATGGAATACAAGGACCATGAGGGATATACCCATGATTGGGTCACCCTCTTACCAGCAGTCCAACTGGCTTATAATACAAGCCAGCACTCTACCACAGGAAAAACACCTGCACTGGTAGAGAAAGGGTGGAATCCCCTGTTACCTGTGGATCACTTGAAGAAAAATCTTCTGACCATCCACCCCACAGCCAAAGACTTCCATGATATGTGGAAGAAAGCCTGTGATACTGCTGCCAAATGCATAGCAGAGGCCAAAGAGTACAATACGCAGAGGTGGGACAAATCACATATGGAACCTGACTTCAGGGAAGGGGACCAGGTGTTAGTGTCTACACTGAACTTTAACAATCTCAAAGGACCCAAGAAAATGAGAGACTCATTTGTAGGGCCCTTCACTATCATTAAGTTGATAGGGAAGAATGCAGTAGAAGTCAAGCTCACTGAGGAGTTTTCTAGGAAACACCCAGTCTTTCCAGTGAGCCTGGTCAAACCATACTTCCAAACAGAGGAGGATAAATTCCCCTCCAGGAAGAAAACATTACTCCACCAGAAATAGTGGAAGTAGAAGACTCTCCTGGACCTGTGAGTAAAATCATCAGGGCCAGAAAAATCAGACTTAATGGGAAGGATCAGAGACAATATCTAGTCAGATTCAAGAACCAGACAGCTGACAAAGACAAATGGTTGGCAGAGGATGCCATACCAGATGGGAACCTTCATTTAAGGAGATTCAGAGCCTCTAGGAGGACTGAACAGTCTCATCAATGATGAGCCTTTTTTAGAGGGAGGGTATGTCAGCCTGTGACTCAAAACCAGAGCACAAGCATGACAGCCAAAATACCATAAACCAATGGTATAGCCAAAATACCACCAAAACATGGAACTGAGCCAAATTAGCTCAAAAGGTATCAAAAGGAAGAGGAAACTCACCCCTTTCTGAAAATATAAGTCCCATAACCATAGGACAAGAAATAACAAAGTTATTCCTGCCCAAAGTTATTGCTGAGCATAAACCTTAATTTTCACCTCTCATCTAAAATCTAGAAGGAGAAGCTTAACCCCATCAAATGGGTATTAAAAATGAAGCTCTAAGCCAGGGCTATCCAATGGTGCCAACCAAACTGAGCTAGCACCAGTATAACTTGAGTTATGGTCAAATTCAGGCCAAATAAGGGTGAACAAAACATTCACCTCTCATCTAACTTTTACAGTTTTAGTGTGAGATACCTAAAGTGGGGTCTTTTTGGAAAGAGCACAATCAGGGCTATCTGATGGTGTCATCCATTTCCCCATAACTCAACTACAACAGAAGTTATTGGCCAAACAAGCTTAATACAGCTTTTTGCCCAAACCACGCCAATGTACAAAAATACTTGTACATGGAATAACTTTGTCATATCTAATGATAACCATGTCAAGTTGGGTACCATTGTGTAGAGCTCATATAGAGCTATTCAATGAACCAACTTTGAGCTTGATATCTCAAAAACTGACAGAGTTATGACCATTTCAAGGTCAAAATCCCACCAGCTGTCATATACAGCCTTACCATGGGATAACACCCCATAATCATGAATATGAGGTGTCAACAGACGAAGGAGCATGTTTTTGCTTCAATACCTCATATGTCAGTCAATACTGGGGTCCCATACAGTTTCTGTACAGCATTCTACGCGTCATACACGTCAGAATCAGGCTGTGAGGTCCCCAGATGAAAAGTTTCACCCTGTATTGGTGAAAACTGCCCAGATGTGGTTTCAAAACCACATCTGAGCCCAATACAGGGTATACAGGCTGTTTGCAAACCACAAGCCTGTCATGAGGAGTGAAAAATCTTCACTTCCTCCACGTGAAAAGGTCTAATAACCTTTTCACCTCAATTTCAGGATAAAAGGAGGGCTTTTCACTGCCAAAACCCTTTCCTCATCCTGCTCTTGAATAACCTACGTAGTAAACTGTCAAAAACAGTTTTACTCTTGGTTAATAATCAGGTATACTCTTAATTTAAAGTATTGTAGTCTTTATTATTGTAATCCAACAGGTAAAGCTGCACCCAGGGCTTTCAACAGCGCTCACCACCACTATATTTCTATAGTAAAGCCCTTTAAATTCTTAAATTAAAACTTTTATTATCAATTATATCCTCTTTAAAATTATTTTTACCATGTCACAGTCAGAGTTAAAGCTTGTAAATACTCTTATACACCTTTATCATAGACTCAGCCTGACAGGGTCTGTGACCCAATTGATGATGAGGTTTTGATACCAACCAGGGCAGTTTTAACTGTTGCCAAGAAGGTAAAACCACAATTAAGATAAAAATTCTTAATAAAACCAGTTTTAACTGGTTTCTATGTCTCTTAAACACATGCTGACATGTTCTGAAGTCTTGAAACCAGGTATTACTATAGCAATGGCTTATTTAAGGTTCTAAAATGGCTAAAACCAGCCATTTTTTGGTCTGAACCAAGGTTCAATGAGGCCATAACTGGATTTTCTGTTTTCAGAGTTTTTCCCCAACCAATGAGAGTAAATTTAAAGTTTTGAGTAAGAAAATCAATGGTTATAAAATAATGTCTTATTTGCCCCTTTTTTCACTTCATCTTAGAATCTATTACTTTGATAATTAGTTTAAACACTGTTAAACCAATCAACGAAATATTCAAAAAGCCTTTTTAAATAATTGTAAACCTTTTAAAAAAGTGAAAAAATTATTATTAAAATGATCTTTTCTAACTATTATAATCATTTTTAACCTTAAACCACCCCATAAGTTAATTAAAGCATCTTTCATCACTGTTAACTTTGTCACTTTGTTTCTAAATTCACTCTGGTAACTTTTTGGAGTGTTTTCTCTTTAATATTCTTTTTAAAGACTTTTTCTTATATTAATTTCCTGAAGTTCTTCTCTCAATTAATTCCAATTGCAGGTGCTCTTGAAGAAATTTCTTTTATAGCCTCAAAAACCTCTAGTAGAGTATTTTTGGATACCTTTTTATTGTCGGTGAAACAATAAATCTTTATATTATTATTTCTTTATACTTATAAAGTCAAAAATAATAACTTCGGTGTGTTTTCTCTTAAAAATGTTAAATCTTCACATTTTGAATCATATTGTACCTTATAAAAATTTTGAGTAAAGGAAAATTACTTGATGTTAAGACATATCTTCATAACCACACCTTACACTACTACTCCAATAAAACCTTGAAAGGAATTGGTAAAGAAACTTGATGGATAAATTTTAAATTTAAAGGATCAAAATTGATTTAAAGCAGTATTCAGACAATTTATAGTTTATTTCTATGGCTTCACGTCTTTCTGATTGATCCTTAAATATTAAAACAAATAAGAAAAGGATTAATTAATAATTACTTGTTGTTAATAAAGGTATAATTGGATAATAAGATTATTTGAAAAAAGCAGAAAGAGAAGGCCTCTTTTGATTCAACAACAGCTCAAAGAGGTGTGAAATTGAGCAAAATGAAAAACTAGTGAGCAAGAAAGAAATAATCATTGCTGTATTATTGATTTCATCATCTGTTGCCACATAAAATTACTATAATTACTTAATTAAGGCTTTTACATGGCTACCAACCCATTTATGGTTAAGAATAAAAGAAGGGAAAACTGTAAATCTTATCTTATTTCAAAAGAAAGATTAATTTCTCAAAGTTATTAATGTTATTGGAAATTGCATCACAGGTTGTATTTTCTGTGAATGTTTGAAGATTCAGTGTTTCACACGGAATCATCAAAAATGGACTGTAAGGAAAACATCTAGGTTTACTTATGAAACTATAATTATTTTTGGTTTCTTTATGGATCACACTACCCTCCGTTGCTTCTTAAAGCTTCCAAAATAGTCAACATGAATTTTGTTTTTAATGAATTTTTGAAGTTTTTACCTTATTTCTACATAGCATTGCAAATGCACATTATCGCAGGTTTCTATGAGGTAAATCAATGGATAATAGCTGAAAATTGTTTTCATTTCTATTTGAAGGATTGTAAATGGAAGCTCATGAAGAACTGACATTACTACAGGAGTCTAAGTTGCTCTTTACCTCCTTTTCATGTCAGAATAGCAGCTCATTTTCAATTTTCCTCTGATTTAATGAGGGTTTAAATGGGTAAATAAGTTCCCAAAAGGCTTTGGTATACTAATTGGGCCATTATAAGACATGAATTCAAGATTTAGAGCTCTCCACATCTTAGAGCCCTCAGAAGTTGGGGATCTGGCCCTCTTTGAGGTCTTTTGTTCCAAATCTGTATGTAAGAATAGTATACTTTTAGGTGCCACAAACATGCATAACAATAATCTCAGTGTATATTTAATGTGGGATATCTCATTTTCTCATTCTTTTGGTGTGAAAGTGAGAAAAAAGAATGCACACTTCTTTTATGTGGTATTGAAGGAGTTTCCATATTACCACCTCATAGAGTTAATTTGAGCTTATTCACACTATGGAGCTACCCTAGGTGAAGATTTTTGTAGAATCCAGATCTGGCCTTAAACCCATGGATTTACTTACTCACAAAAATTTATTCATTTTTTTTGAAATGAAAAATGATGAATTTTGGATCTATGCATGATTTATGGGTTATGCATAGTTCAGAATTTATTTTGATAACAATTTTGGCCTATTTTGGTATGTAAAATATACCTCAAGACTCACAAATATATTGATAACCCTTCTTTCAAAAGCTATGTACTCACTAAAAATTAAATGTGATACAATGATTTTTAGATATAAATATATCAAACTCTGTTGGAATATGCTACTGCTTTAATACAGATTTACTATATGCAAATAAAAATTCAAAATTATGATTTTTCCTCAACACAGGTAGGGATTTCTTTTATTCCTTTTTGGGACTACAAGGTCCTCAAAATTTATTCAAATGTCTGAAAAGTGAAATCTTTCACTCTGGAGGCTAAATTTCAGTTCAATAACATTGATTGCAATGTCAATAGTCAAAATTGTGGCTCTTTACCAAAAATTCTCATGTCAGTACAAGGAGATCTGTGGCTAAAAAATATCAGTTCTGGTGTAAGCATAGTGGTAATTGTGGGTTTATGACAAAAAATGTTCATTATTGATTGATTCAGCATGAAAAAGCTTTCTCCAGACCATGCTAAAATTGTTATTAAATTTTTAGAGTGTTTCATTGCCTAATATTCATTATTTCAGTAGTGTCCAAGCTTTGAAATTCAGCTATTATAAGTATTGAGCCAGTACTGGCATGGTAAAGATTAACATTTCTAGAAAGAATTTTTAACGTTTGACTATGAAACAATAAGTAAATATTGCTAATATATTTTACTTGTTGTATTATTAATATCCTTATTAAATTAAAGGATAAGATAAAAAATAATTATAATAATAAAGCATTATTATAATTATGGAATAAAAGTTTTAAATTTTTACATAAATAAAATAATATAATGAAAATAAATATATTAATATTTAATAATTAATATGTTTACGGGACTTTATTATTTTCACAAACAATTAATAAAGGCATAAATCAATTTTTTTAAAGAATCACAAAATTTATAACAATTCTATTGGAAATATTAATGCAAATACTATTTATATTTAGAAAAAAACTTTTCAAATAATAATAAAGATAAAATTGTTATGAAAGATGAAAATAACCTACTTTTGATACTTGATATCATAATTTTGAATGAATTTATGCCTAGAAATGTTTATACAACTTCTTTAAATTGTATTTCCAATTAAAAATAACAAAATTGCAAATATTCTTGTTTTTACATGGAATTAGAGACTTTTAGAGAAATTTAACAAAAGAATTCAAAGTTGATTGAATAAACTCAAGATTGATGATTAAAATAAATATGAACTTTTTTCTTTAAATATATAACAGTTTTATATAAAAAGAATAAAGCTTTTACCTTTGGTTTGAATAATCTAATGTTTTCATTTCATTTGAGAGGGAAATAGAGGTAAAAAGAGTTCTATTCAAACTCAAATCTTGCCACCTAGAGTCAATTAGCATTCTAGAAGACCTTTACTGATGGTATCCAATGGAATTGATCAGTATTTGAATGTTTAGTGATGATCACATCATAATTAAACCATCTTATCTAATTATTACGCCAGTACTTAGAGTTATCACTGTAACTCTCATTTTGCTGACATCATGAGTTGGAAGAAGAACAAAATTCCTGTATTTTATTAGTTTTAATCATAATAAGCTATGATTCACCAATTTTATCACTTATATGACTGTTAAGCTTAAATTAAGGTTACAGTGAGTAATCTCAAATGATCAATTTTAAGCTTAAACTTTGATCCTTAATACCTTTTGAGTTATACATGCTAAAGGCATTCAGAGAGTGAATTCTGATATCCTTCCTTGTCCTTATGAAACTGAAAAGAGCATTTTATTACATCATCAAAATTCTCTTTTTAATGATTTTTCTTGTAGCTCATCTTTTCTGTCACAATTTACTATTTTAAACTCCAGACCATGATTTAAAGGTGTTATACCTTTAATATGATGTTAAAAATTACAGAATTCCTCATGTATGAGCTATTAAAACCTTAATATACAATTCCTTTTAAGTTTGGAACATTTTCACAACAAAGTGGTCAACAGTTATAACAAATATGTTCAATAAACCCTTACAAATTACATTTATACCTGTATTCTTGCAGCAATTACATGGTAATGCTTTTTTGTTCAAATTGCTATTATGTATATTTCAAGAGATATGAGCTAAAAACCATGAATACATGTGCTGATCATGAAAGTGAATATACTCAGGTTTCTTCCTTAAGTATTGACTTAACAGCTATGACATAAAAATGGTATATGTGTAAATATTCATGGGGAATTCAATGGTGCAACTACTTCCCCATTTTTATTAATTAACTTCTCATATAATCAAAAATTTATTCTTTCTCATGGCATTTTTTACTTATAACTCAGTAAGTATTGCCTTTATAGATATGAAATAAAATTTTTATATGTGTATTTTACCATGGTGAATCTAATGGTGCAACTCATTTCATATGTTTTTTCATTAGCTTAAGAGGTAATCAAGAGTTTGTTCCTTTTTATGGAATATTTATTTACTTCAAGAGAATAATTTTAATTCTTATTGTTACAAAAAATATTGTCTAGTTGTGTTGTGAAACTTTTGGATATGTGGTCATATTTTGATGCCTCACAGAATTCCACATCAGAAATTTGAGTTTCAAATCATTTTCAATGCTTTTTTGGGAAGTATAAGTGAGCGACTTGTTCATGTGTACATTTTATTTTTCCTCAAGACTTGATTGGAATTACCCTTTTGAAGAATACGGCTATATTAATTTTCTAAGAAGTTTTTTCTATTAAATTCTTCTTGTAATTGATATTAGCCTAAAGAACTTATTAATGCAAAATTACTAGTATTATATGAAAATTAAATGAAATACTTTTTCAATTCACTATGTATGTTTAGTAATGATAGTCTTTAGCTTTATATCTAATATATAAATCCATATTACTCTTGATCAATGTTAATGCTATCAAGGATTTCATATAAATATCTTACAGCTCTAATGCAGGTTGAATTAGAATCCTTTTTTTTAAAATGACATGATCATGATTCAAAATTTAGAACAATGACCCAATCAGCTCAAAAATAAATTAATACAGAAGAATTCCTCCCTCAATCTATGGCTTAACTAGTGTCATAATCAAGAAAATTCTAGTTATGATAAAAGAAATCTTTCCACATAATATCTCTGCCAAACTCATTGTTTTAATGGAAATGTTTATAAACACGTTCATTATCATAAATAACCTGAAGTACCATTTGAATGAAAGATTTCTGCAGTTCTTTCAAAGAACTTACTCTAAGCTTGATATCTATTCTCCATTTTTAACATCAAATAATTAAAGGGGGAAAAATCTACATAAGTTTTTGGTAAACCCAAATTAGCCTTTACATGGTTTTTTTGAAATGGTGCAAATTCATATGAAAAAGGCCATCTTCATAGGAGGTTTCTTCAAAAAGACTTATAAAATTATCATTTGGGCCTCCTAATATTGTTCTTCATTTTTTTGATATTTTTATTTGGTTCTAAACTCATAACAATTGACAGATTTTGGAAATCTCATTTTTCAATAGGAAACATCATAAAAAACTCATTAAACCATGTATTTGTAATAATTATTTTTCTGAAGAAGGGTATTAATTTTTTGTAATAAATATGAAATATTTAATATTTTGAATCATTTGTACCTATGCTTTTTATGCTTCCCAGAGGGAATCAATTTTTTAAATCAACCCCAATGACCATATTGTCAGTAATCTTTTAGAAGACATATTTTTACCAAAAATGGTTAGCTTATTTTTTTCGCATATCTTTCTGTGCTCACAATTAGAAAAACTCATCAGGCATTTTTTTGCCCAATAATTCCAAAACCCTTGGTTGTAAGAAAAATAAGGTTTTTGTGTTTAAATTACATCCAGAGGAGGAAATTGAAATAGGTTATACAAAAATAGAGTTTAGAATTTGAATTTTTGTTAATATTCCACTGATTATGAGAATATCTTGGAAATTGGACCAGTTTTATTTTTTGTGGAGCTCCCTCAATTTGACAAAAGCTTGGTTTAATACTGAGGCGGGTCTTGAAGCAGAAAATATGAATTTTACATATTTTCTTAGTGCATTATAAATTTCTCCCATTTTTTCAATATGTAAGTACACAGAATCAGCGCGGAAAAAATGATAAAAAAATAAGAATAAAGTGAATGAATTTTTTTCTTCTTTTCAGTAGTTTTCGTTTTCGGGAGGTTCATGTTCAAACAATTACATTTCTCCAAAAGCTTCCTTATATTCCATTGAAATTTGGTGTATGTACTTTCTCACATGTATTTTCCAGCTTTCGGTAAATTCATTTAAGACAGCTTATCTGGAGTCACCAAAAGCCTTTATGGCTATACCAATCCCGTGGTTCTATGGTAATTATTCCTTAATATATAACAATTATTTTAAGATATCATGGAAAGAAAGCCTATCCAAATTAATTTAGTTTTGGGAAATTCAAGACTTTTTGTCATTTAAAATGAATTTCTCTCCGCTTTCTGAATTTTCATCATTTTTCTATGATATATGAAGTATTTCAAGATAATAACTACTAAGAACATTTTCATTTATTAATTTTTTAAAAAATTTAGTCTATATTATTGGTTTTCATGTAATGATGGTCTGTTTTGAACATTACCTATTATAATATTCGATCACTCATTATCTAGTATATTAAAGCTATAATTACTTATTATTATGTTTTCTTGTTATTTTCAAACTTAATATTAGCTAAGGAATATTTTTTGTACATTATTTTTCACACAATTGAATGATTTGTAATATTAATATTGAGTCTATTATATGATATATTTGTTGGTATTTTCAAATTTTACTCTTTTACGATTGTATTCTATTTTTGATAAAAAATAATTATTTCATTTTATAGTTATATTTTTCATTTTATTTCTTCATTAGGAAGGGATATTTTAATTTTTATTATCACTTATTATTACTAATTATTATTTTTGAGAACATTTATAGTACAAAATACAAGATTATTGAATATTTTTATATTTCCCGACAGTCACCTATTACAGGGTGGGTACCCTTTATGGCTCTCTCCGCCTATCTAAGCGCTAGAGGATGGGGCTATAATGGATGGAACCCATTCATCCAAAGAATTCCATTTGACGTTTCGAGGGGGTACTTCCTCTTAATAAGGAACTCCCATTAGCATGTTCTACTTCTACATGGAAAAGATTTCATAAGAGAAGAATATCTGTTAGTTTTAATTAAGTGAGAAATAAAGAAGAAATAATCATAGTTCAGTAATCAAGCTACTTTTATGTGATTTTGAATATAATACAGAGTTTTAAATTCAACAATTTTTCTTTTCCAGTAAAAAATAAAACTGAAAAAATCAGATGAAAAAATTGAAGACTCTTCTTATGCAATTATGAATATCATTCAGAATGTTTAATTATATTATTCCCCAGTTATTCAAAGATATATTAAATCAGATTGACATTGTTCCAAGATCTTTTTGATATATAATATATTCCTGTGGAAGGATAACATGAAAGAATTACTTAAATTTACCCGATCAGGGGCTTTCTGTTATTGTCCATCTAAAAGAACCACTTTGCCAATCTACTATGTTAGCCTATTATGTTAAAACCCCAATGTTTTATCTCCTTTATTCAACCATCACACCAATGGAGCTCTCTTTGATAAATAGCTTAGCCTTTTTTGTCTTCATTGTTCCCCATCTAGTTTCTTTTTTTCTTCTTTCTCTTCTGTCCCTGTTCGCTGAAACTCTCCTTTCCCTGATACTCCGTTTTCTAAAAGACTCACGTCTAATTTCCCTTCTTAAGTTCTTACCTTATCAACTTGATTAATTTCTTTTCCGTAATTAATATCTATTTTCTTCTTGACTTCTTTCTCTTCCGTCCATGTTTGATGTGACTCTCCTCTCCCTGATACTCCGTTGAATAAAAGACTCACGTCTTGTTGCGCTTCTTAGTTCTATCTTTTAGATTATCAGACGAGTCGTCTCTTTAACATGAAAAATCAAAATTTTGAGCTTCTGAAGATCTAAAAATCTCAAGTACTAATTACTTACAATGGAAGCCTCGAATGAAAAACCTTCTCACTCTATTCGGATACTACCATCTTATCACCAGGAACAAAAAAGAAGAGGAATATACTGCTGCAGAAAAACGAGAGCCATGTTCAAAAGAAAAAGCTCTAGCTATTCTTTGTCTCAACTGTGAAGTGAAAATTTCTGACCACTTCATTTTAGAAATCAATGCCAATCCCAGTACATTCTGGGAAGTTGTTGATAAAGGTTTCTCTCACAAGTTTGTACAAAATGAAACCAAATATATGAACAAAATTTTCTTATTTTCCTTATCCATTGGAAAAATAGATAAGAACATCAGAAAAATAATGAGAAAACCTCCTTGATCGCTATGTAGGCTATAATCAATCTTTCCACTCACTTAAAACTTGTAGGCAAAGCTTTCCTGAAAAACTACAATGGAGATACGAATCCACCCACCTTGAAACATCTCCGAGAAGAATTCCGACTTTATTTGCAACAACAAAATCACAAAAACTCTCCAGCCCTTGTATCTATTCAAGGAAATCCAATGACAAATCACTTGAATTTTCTTCCTGAGCAAAAATACCTTACAAATCAACCTAACAATCCATTCAATCCGAATTTTTTCCAACAAAATCAATTTATAAACTTTCCTTGCTGTGCTGAATGGTGTCACAATCCTTTAACAAAACATAAAGAAGAAGATTGCTCTTTTCTCAAACATAAAGGAGCGAAACCAAAAGTTGCATTAAATAATCAAACAAACCAAATCAAGAATCACGTAATCAACCTTTACTCTGGAGAAACCAATCATATGTTAAACAATATTTCATACTTCAGAACTGCCCTACTTCTATCTAGGAATCAAAGACATTATTTACTGGCCTGATTATCTAATTGTCTTCTTATTATGGGATAACTTTTAAAAACCACTACAGTCTTCACCCTCTCAACACCAAGAAATTTCAAATAGTTAATCAATCTAATAAAATAATCCTTGATGGAAACTATTCCTCTGGTACCTTAATCATTAAAAAATCCCAACAGTATTTAACAAATTTTTCTCAATCAACTTCAAACAAATTTATTAACCTACACTAATCTAGTGGAAATCCCTCTCCAGAGTAGTTTTCTAAAATTTATCCTCACCTTGATACTAAATCATTTTCCTGTTTATCCTGTGATCTCTGTAAAATGAGCAAGAAACCTTTTCCTGGTCACGTTCCCCATTCCTCCTCAAAAGAATAGATACTCCACCTCAATTTATGCGGACCTTTTATTCGTCTATCTGAATTTGGGAGCAAATGCTTTCTTTGAATAGCTGACTCTTTCTCTCACTATGTTTGGGTATTCTTGCTACAACAAAAATCCGAAGCCAAAGAAAAGATCAAGAACCTAGTCCTCAAAGTTCAGAAAACACCACTATCCATGGTATCCAATTTTGTCTCTGACAATGGATCTGAATTCAAAAATCAAGACCTACACCTCTTCTTCCAATTAGAGGGAATTACTAATCTACCCATGTCTCCTTACACACCTCAACAGAACCCAGTGGCTGAGAGAGATAGCCAAACCACCATTAACAAGGCCAGATGCCTTTTCAAGTACTCCAGACTTCATCTCTCTTACTAAGAAGAAGAAGTTAACACTGCTGTGTACTTAGAGAACCTGACTCCAAACAGTGCTTTTGACTTTGAAAAACCTTTTCAAAAATGGCACTGTTGGGAACCTTCCCTTAAATATCTACATCATTTTGGATGTCTTGCCATATATTACAAAAACTATATTCATGGAAAATCCTCAGAGAGGGGAGTCAAAGAAATATTCCTGGGGTACGGAGAGGGACATTGAAGTTTAAGAATAATGGATGTGGAGAAAGGTAATGTCATTATTTCTCACCATGTAAAATTTGACAATAATATTATTCCTTATGAAGACCTCACCCCCTATAGGCAAGACTCATTTGACCTTCTCTCCCATGACTTTCCCAACCTACCATCTGACTCTCCCCATTTGTCTCCACTGACCCTCCCTCTTAATGACAGAAATAATATAGTGACTCCATCTCATATTAAAACAGAAGAAATCCTCATTACCACCCCTTCCATTCCCCCAAATAGCTTGACTAAACACAAAGGGTACACTTGGATACCTGAAAACTCCGTACCTAAAAGAAATGAAATTATTGGCAATGTCAAACCCCAAAATATCCTTAATGAAACCAGCCAAAAACTCACTCCATTAGCTATGTTGGCACCCTTAGCTCTGATTCAAAAACTTACATGCAAGCCATGCACAGTACAGAAAACGTTTTTTGCATTGATGCTATTAAGTCCGAACTCAAAAACATGAAAAAGATCAAGTATGGTCACCATAAAATCATTGTTCCTACTTAAAACCATCAACTACCACCTGGGTTTTCAAATGGAAAACCAACAGAAATGACAACCCCAATACATTCAAAGGTTGGATTTGTATTGGGGTTTTAATCAAAATGAAGGGACTTATTATGATTAAGTCTTTTCCCCCACTGGAAGACTTTCCTCTCTTCTACTTCTTCTGATGCTCTTCTCACTGAATAGGTTTAAAGTCCAAAAAATGGAAAACAAAAAGAATAATTGTATATATTCTACCCTGATTGTCTCCCTCACTCAGATGACTTCAAAACATTTTGACTGAATAAATCACTGTATGGGTTGAAAAAAAGCCCAAAATTCTGGAATTCCAAACTCAGAACCACCTCAATCAAGTTCAACTTCAATCTATCAGAAATTGATCCCTTTCTATTCTTCATTAAAGAAAAACTCAAACCTTGCTATATCTATTTTCATGTTGATGATCTCTTATTTGGAGATAGTTGGGTTTGTGATTTCAAGACAAAGATACAATACTATTTCAATATGGAAGACCTTAATGTTAGAAAGTATGCATTGGGCATTTGAATAATTAAAAAAGAAGGGTACACTAGTCTGATACAACAAAAGATGATCTCCAAGATACTCACTGAGTTCCAAGTTGAAAATTCTAGAGGAATATCAAGAGCTTAAAACTCCAGACCTAAATGATCCACCAAATATTCTATTTAACTACCATTGAGCTATTGAACTCCTTCAGTACTTAGGTCAATGCACTCAAACCAATATTGCATTTTACATTGCTTGTTTTTCTCAATTTCTTGATTAACCCAAAGAAACGCACTATCAAGCAGTAACCCCTGTCCTAAAATACTTAAGCCTCACCAAGACTCTGGAGCTTAGACTTTGAATCAAGGTATTAGATCAATCATCCAAATAAATTGTATGCTTTACTGATTCCGATTGGGCAGGAGCAAAATAAAATAGATCTTTCTCTTTACCCATTGTCTACTTCTATGGTACCCTTGGCTGGAAATCTCAGAAACAATGTGTTGTCCCACTGTCAGGCTGAGTCTATGATAGAGTAAAAAAAATGGTATATAAAGCTATAACTGTGACTGTGACATGGATAAAAATAGGTTAAAAACGGTTTTAAACAGTATTTCAGGGCTTTACTAAAGGATTTTAGTGGTGGTGAGCGCTGTTGAAAGCCCTGGGTGAAATAATTATCTGTTGGGTTACAATAATAACTACTAGAATACTTGAGATAAGAAGCATACCTGATTATTTTCCAAGAGTATAACTGTTTTGGACAGTTTCACTATGTAGGAATTCAAAATAAGGATTAGGAAACCTTTTCTGGGGGAGAAGAGGCCTCCTTTTATCCTGAATTGGGGTGGAATGGCGCTATAGACTATCCACATAGAGGAAGTGAAGAGGTTTCAACTTTAAAATACTGGCTTTTGGTTTCCACAAAGCCTTTATACACTGTATTGGGCTCAGATGTGGTTTTGAAACCACATCTGGGCAGTTTTCACCAATACAGGCTGAAAATTGTCATCTGGGGACCACACAGCCCTCTTTTGACGTGAATGATGTGTAGAATTCTGTATAGAACCTGAATGAGACCCCAGTATTGAATGAATTATGAGATATTGAAGTATAAACATGCTTCTTTATCTGTTTGACACCTCATAATCATGGCTGTGGGATATTATCCCACAGAAAAGGTTTATTGGCCCAATTGGGGGATTTTAACCTTAAAGCTGCTATACCTTTGTCAGTTTTTGAGATATAGAGCTCAAAGGTGGCTTATTGTTTAGCCCTGGATGGTATCTTCACAATGGTTCCTCATTTGGTATGGGTTACATCAAATATGGAAACGTTAAGCCATGTACACATTTTGTTATTCAGATATATGATTTTCTCAATATCTGTATGGAGCTTGTTTGCTCCATAAATTTTGTTCTAGATAATATATGGGGACATGGCTGGCACCATCAGATAGTCCTGATGGCTGTTGTTCCAAAAAGACCACACTTTAAGTATCTTACACAACAATTGCAGAAGTTGGATGAGAGGGGAGTATTTTATTCACCCTTATTTCACCTTATTTTGACCATAACTTCTGTAATTTTGGTTTTAGCTCAATTTGGCTAGTACTTTTGGATAGCCCTGACTTAGAGCTTCAATTTTAATACCCATTTTATGGGCTTAAGTATCTTCCTCTGAATTTCAGATGACAGGTGAAAATTAAGGTTTATGCTCAGCAAAAACTTTGAGCAGAAATAACTTTGCTATTCTTTGTCCTATGATGATGGGACTTGTATAGTTTGAAACAAGTGATTTTCCTCTTTTGTTTGATACCTTTTAAGCTTTTTTGGCTCAGCTCCATGTTTTGGTGGTATCTTAGCTTTACCATTGGTTTATGGTATTTGGCTGTCATGCTTGTGCTCTGGTTTTGAGTCACAGGCTGACACCCACTCTCATCTCCTGAAGCTGAGTAAAAGTCTCCAAGAAGTTGTTTTCATGATAGAAATTAGTTCATTAAGCTCATTTTCAAAATCACTCACAAAAAAACTCACTTCTGTCATCTATTCTGCCATTAAAAGCTCCATGTCCCTTGCCTCAAATTGTCTCTATAATCACAGTACAATACATATTCACTTTAGAATAGATTTTTTTCTAATTGAGAAAAGAGAAAATCACCTTAAAATTCATCCCAACCCAATTCATGTTGGCCGGCTTACTCACTAAGAACCTCACTTTTTGAAAATCACAAGCCCTCTTTGAGACCATTCTTGGCCAAGAAAGTCAATGAAAGTTGACAGGTATGGGTGAGCAAAAAAATTACTTGAATTTACCCAATCAGGGGTTGTCTGTTATTTTCCATCTAAAAGTACCACTTTGTGAATCAACTTTCTTATCCTACTATGTAAAAACCCCAATGTTTTATCTCCTTTATTCAACCATCAAACTAAAGCTGTTCTATATGATAAATAGCTTAGATTTTGATGTCTTAATTGTTCCCCATATACTTTCCCTTTTTCTCCTTTCTCTTCCATCCAGGCTTTCTGCAACTTGACTGTTCCTGATACTCTGTTGGCTAAAAGACTCACATCTTATTGTCCTTTTCAGGTTCTTACCTGATCAACTTAATTACTTTCTTTTCCATAATTAATCTCTGGTTTCTTTTTGTCTTCTTTCTCTTCTGTACAGGTTTTCTGTGAATCTCCTTTCCCTGATACTTCTTTGAATAATAGACTCATGTCTTATTGCCCTTGTTAGGTTTTCCAAAACTCTCCTGTCCCTGATACTGTGTTGGCAAAAGAAATCATGTCTTATTTCCCTTATTTCTATCTTTTATAACACAGTACTAGATATGAGGATTGGCTTCAGTATTTTTCAGAGTCTTATAGGTTGAGCTTAATGAAGTTCAAACTCATTCTCCCATCAAAAATGAATCTATTATCTACCGCCTCCCCTGCTCCTCTCAGCTCCTATCAATAAAATTGTTTATAAAGAGAAAAATTGGAATATCTAGAACAAAATACGTGCTCATGGTTAAGTCAAAAACTTAGCTTCCAAAACCTTGAGATATCTGAATTCTTTTTGAAATAATTTCAAAAAGGTGCTGTTATCCATTAAGTTGAAGAAAGATCTCGGTTTATGAGTTTTTTCTGTAAGAGTGAAATGAGAATAAAATCAATAGTGATATTTAGAACGGGAAAATCAACCATCACATACCCAATAATTCCTCCTCCCGCATATATCAGATGCTACTTGGTACCAAAGCAATGGTGATCATCTTCTATCAATACTTGATTTACCCCCATTATGATTAAGAGTATTCTTTTTATTTACATAAGATGCGGCTAATGAGTGAGTCAGGTTAGTTGAATTTTGTGGTTTTCTTGTTTTTCAGCTATCTATGGAAGATGATTATAACAAAGAAGTCCCTGGGAACATAAGGGGTGTGTGTTTCACAGAAACAATGCCTATTTCAGGAATTCTACGGAAGGAGAAGAGAAATACCAACATATTTACATTTGGAGATTAATAATGACTCGAGAGGAAGTTATGAACAGCAACGAAACAGATCTCAATACTGACTTGTTTATCAAGATTTTACATTTTTTATTTCTCCCAAATTAATACCTTTAAGTATTTCTTTTTTGTTGAACCTCGAGCAGCTACCAAAATCTGGTATTGATAGTCTTATCCTATTTAACATGAATAATTTGAGTCTGCTTACCACCTCAAGTTCCAAATTTGTGATACTAAGACTGAATCGCCAATAATTAATAATGTCTCTGAAAAGGGAGACCCATAAATTCTTCCTGTAAATAATAAGCCTAATAGTTAGCTTTTTCATTTCTCTGTCACGCCCTTTTGCTTATATATTCCATTACCCCATGATTAATTTTCCATCTTAATTTTCCCCGGCCAATAAATTCAAATAAAAATTAATTTGAATCTCATTAATGGATATTCCAAAGAAAGGGACCCAATTTTAAGTATCTAAAGAATCTTTGGCCTCCTTAGCAAGAAAATAGTTACTTCATGGATTCAATGGTGCCATATGATAATCTATGCTACAGTTTCAAATGTGAATTTTTCATTGTAAAGTGGATCAAATGGATTTTTAAAGATACTCCTTAAAATAAATTTAATAATGAAATATTTGCCATTACTTAATTATTAAAGGTATCACCAAGATTTAAAATGTGAAGGAGGTCTGAGCGATGGGTTATATTGATGTAAAGGGTTTTTTCTAGAACTTATTACTGGTCAATCCAAAAGCCCTCTTTATGCCTTATATCAAATTGTATTTTTAGATAAATGAGGCGAAAAGTATTGCATTAAAAACGTGGGGTTCATAATTGCTCAGAGGGGGTTACCCAATATGGGTCTCCCCCGATAGCTCAGTGCTAGAGCGTGGGACTGTAATGGATAAGCACTTCTATCCCAAGGTTGTTGGTTCAATTCCGGCTCGGGGGGCTTCTTCTTTTTCTTAATTTCTTTCCACCTTTATCTCTCTTTTTTACATATGAGAAATCGCGTTTTCAATCTTCTCAAACAATCCTTTTTGGTTATCTAAATTGATTTTTTAAAATCAAGAGATATTCATTATTTCAAATGATTACCTTGAGTGCTTACCAAGGGGGAATCAAACCAATATTTCTACATGGAAGTAATGGTTTTGGCGAAATTCACATTTAAAAGAATTTAGAGCAGAATTTTCCTATGTACAATCGAAATATCAATTTCAACTACTGTAAGCTTTAGATTCTTAGGCCTTAATTGAACACTTATCATTCCCCTCACTAGAAAAAGTTCAACTTTATATTAAATATCTAAATATTTCTTGTTCAATCTTTCAAATTATTATCAGGTAAAGACTATTTCTGGCGACGTGGTTTAATCTCGAAAGACTGAAAAATTGAATTTTTTCTCTAATTTATCCTTCATTTTCCTCAAAAAATAGGTTTTAGGATAATAAAAACTATTCCTTCCATTCAATTGTTTGATCAATCAGAGAAATTGATGGAGAAATATTTTTTTTTAGATTTCATTTTCTGGTATATTGCTAGAATTATTATTTATTGCTTCTCATTTAATAGAGGAGAATATATTTCCTGTAAAATAAAAAGAAAATTTAAGAAATTAAAAACTTTATTAAAGTTGGTACTCTAATCAGAAAGTATTTCATCTTGACAAATGGAGCTTAAGAGAGTTATTAATTTCACATTGTATGTTTACTGAATTGGATTGAAACAAGCATAAGGAAGGATATGTATATAAAATTACTTGAATGGAGCTAATTATGTAATCATATAAAAATACACAGGAATATCCAGTTTCATGAACAAACTGAGTTAAAATTCTTAATTACTAATATTGACATTTATTAGGTTATTATTTTCTCTAAAAGTTACACAAAAATGGAAAGTGAAAATTCTATATAGAAATCAATCCTAATTGCAAAGCTAAATGGAAATTTTGTGGGAAGGGAAATGTAAGCATAGTGTGAGCCTTGAGGTATATTTTACATACCCAAAGAGGCCACAATTACCTGAAAAATAAACTCTGAACTATGCATAACCCATAAGTCATTCATATATTCCAAATTCATCATTTTTCATTTCAGAAAAGATGAATAACTTTTTATGGAGTAAGTAGACACATGGATTTAAGACAAGACTTGGATTCTACATAACATTCCACCTAGGGTAGCTCCATAGAGTGAATAAGCTCAAATCAACTCTTTGAGGTGGTAATATGGAAACAACTTCAATACCAAATAAAAGATCCATTAAAATGTTTGTTTTTCTCAATTTCACGCCAAATATTAAGTAAATACATGGATTTAAGACCAGATTTGGATTCTACACAACATTTCACCTAGGGTAGCTCCATAGAGTGAATAAGCTCAAATCAACTCTTTGAGGTGGTAATATGGAAAATATTTGAATACCACAGCATCAATGCCACATAAAAGATCTGTGATAGATTTTGTTTTTCTCAATTTCATGCCAAAATAATGGGAATGTGAGAGTTCCCATGTTTCATATACACTGAGAATAGTGATATGCATGTTTTTGGCACTTAATATTATGGTATTCTTCTATGCACTTTTGGTACACCGATAGTGGATATCTCACTCCAATCCTGAATTTCTATTTTGATGTAAAAAATAGTCAAGGGGGACAAAATACATCAAATAGAGCCAGGGTACCCGACTTTTGAGGCATTTGAGGTGTGGACAGCTCCAAAGCTTGGATCCATGGCTGATCTTGGCCCAATTAGTAAACCAAAACCTTTTGGGAACTTTTTTATCAAGTCAAAACTTCATTATATCATAAGAAAGTAGCAAATAAGCGGCTATTTTCACGTGCAGAGGAGGTAAAGAGCAACTTAGATTCCTGTAACCATGTCACTTCTTAATTAATTTCCATGGATAAACCCCAAAAGAGTAATTCAAACCCTTTTTGGACTAGTATCCATTGATTTAACTCATAGCAACCACCCATATACTTGTCAGCCTATGACTCAAAACCAGAGCACAAGCATGACAGCCAAAATACCATAAACCAGTGGTATAGCCAAGATACCACCAAAACATGGAGCTGAGCCAAATCAACTCAAAAGTTATCAAAAGAAAGAGGAAACTCACCCCTTTCATAATATACATCCCATCATCATAGGACAAAGGATAGCAAAGTTATTCCTGCTCAAAGTTATTTCTCAGCATAAACCTTAATTTTCACCTCTCATCTAAAATACAGAGTAATAGGCTTAACCCCATCAAATGGGTATGCAAATTGAAGCTCTCAGTCAGGGCTATCCAATGGTACCAGCCAAATTGAGCTAGCACCAGTATTATAGAAGTTACGGTCAAATTCAGGCCAAATAAGGGGGAACAAAACATTCACCTCTCCTCTAACCTCTACAGTTTTAGTGTGAGATACCTAAAGTGGGGTGTTTTTGGAAAGAGCACAATCAGGGCTACCTGATGGTGTCATCCATTCCCTCATATCCCAACTAGAACAAAAGTTATGGGGCAAACAAGCCCAATACAGCTTTTGCCCAAAACACACGTATGTAAAAACATTCTTGTACATGGGATATCTTTGTCATATTCAATGATAACCATATCAAAAAAGGTACCATTGTGTAGAACACATACAGGGATACACACTGAACTCATTTTGAGGTTGATATCTCAAAAGCTGAAAAGTTTATGGCTGTTTAAGGTCAAAATCCCACATTTTGTCCAATACAGTCTTACCATGGGATAACATCCCATAACCATGATTATGAGGTGTGAAACAGACAAAGAAGCTTGTTTATACTTCAATACCTCATAAGTCCATCAATACTGGGGTCCCATACAGTTTCCGTACAGCATTCTACATGTCATACATGTCAGAAGAGGGCTATGTGGTACCCAGATGAAATTTTTCACCCTGTATTGGTGAAAACCTCTCAGATGTAGTTTCAAAACCACATCTGAGCCAAATACAGGCTATACAGGTCCTTGCGAGCCACAAGCCCATCTCAAAGAGTTAAAAAATCATCACTTTCTCTACATGGAAAGGCCTAACAGCCCTTCCACCCCATTTCAGCAAAAGAAGGAGGCTTTTCACATCCAGAAATGCTTTCATCATCCTGCTCTTAAATTCCTACATAGTAAAACTGTCAAAAACAGTTATACTCTTGGAAAATAATCACGTATAATTATAATCTTAATTATTGTAATCCAACAGGTAAAGCTGCACCCAGCGCTTTCAACAGCGCTCACTGCCACTATTCTATAATAGTAAAGCCGTTTAATTTCATTATAAACCCTTATTTCTTCATAAAAGTTCTTATTTTACATCTTTTATCACATGTCACAGTCATAGTTAAAGTTGTAAATAGCCTACTTACTGCTTCATCATCTACTCAACCTGATATTTTGGGGTCCTGGCCGTGTTTTAACTTATTTGGACCATTACAAGTGAGTTTTTTTCTTATATTCTTTATTTCTGACAATTGCTTTATCATTTTCAGGCGTAATTTTCTTAAATATATATATATCTTATAAATTTTTCTTATTGATTGGTGTATACACCATTTTATATTCTTATTATAAGAATATGTGTCACGTGGCTAATAACCACAAGACCCTTATTTTTGGTGTGTTTTACATATAAAAACACTTTGAAGCCATCAATATAGTCTTATTTTTTAAATAAATTAAGACACCTCTTACTGATAAACCAACAGTTGAGGTGTGTTTGGACATATTGTTAATTCAATTACCCTCTTATACACCACTTTGTGAGAGATTATACTTGCTAATACTGTCATTGTACAAGGGCACATTATAGTAATATACAAGCCCAGAGGCCATACTTAGACGTGCAAGCAGCAGTTTAAGAAGTCTTAACTGACATTAAGCCCTCTTTTTTCCTGTTTTGATTCAGTGGAAGAAAATTTCATACCACTTGAGACGGAGTCACAGGCCAACAAACCAGTGACACCCTCAGAACCAGAGGGCAGCAAGGGCAAAGGAAAGAGGCACAGTGAAGGCCTGATCACAGCAAAGAAGTGGACACCAATAGCCACCCAGAGGAGTAGAAAACCACCAAAATCTGCATCAATACAAGGTAATCCAACCTTAAAGTCTTCTACAGGGAAGATTACTATAATTAACCAAGTTGTACCTCTAAAGGTAAATTGCCAAAAGCAGTAGACAACAGATTTGTACAAGGCACAGTCAAAGGTAAATACCCTAAGAACATAAAGTTTTTGACTGCTTGCAAACACTGATATGTCACCTGTATATCTCAGAGACCTTGGCATCAAAAGGAACCAACCAGAGGACAGAGAAGGATTGTCCAGAACCAGAAGACCTGGAACAGGACACCTTGGACACAGTTGTGGATGGAAAAAGAATGAGGGAGATAATATCAACCTTGCCATTCACACTCCAATTCAACAGGAAGCTCTAACCAGAGGACTGGAAGGATATGGATCAAGTTCTTCAGCTCCACCAACTCCTCAAAGATTTATTTCAATGGAGCATGGAGAACAAGAGGTTCAACCTAGCATCTCACTGGGCAGAAATTGGAGCAAGTTGCCAGAGGATCTGTCTCAAAGAGATAGACTTCAAGGATCTTATGGTAATCACCAAAGGTTGGAATCCTACCAGGCAGTTCAGACTCCTGGAGGTGAGGGTAAACAGGATAAGGGAAATTAAGCCACTATCCAAGCTATAGAAGAACAGCTAACCCAGACAGGGCATACTCAGATTCCTTCAGGGTCACAAGGTGCAGGCCAAATCAGCTTTCCAGTGGCTTCAAACCATTCAGAAGCCAACAGATCAGTGGCCAAGAGTCACCATTCTTCAAAATTCCAGGAAGTTTCCAGGAGTAGACAAGGAAACAAGGGAAAGAACAAAACATCCTTCAAACAGAGGAGGAAAGGGTCAGACCCTATGATACAGGAGCTGTTGGCCTTGGTAAAGGAAGTACACAAGAACCAGAAGTAGCTGTAAACCACTCCAGAATCAGTAGTCCCATTCATAGAAATATTACACCCACTCAGATTGAACATAGTTCTGTCACACATGAGAGTAACTTAAACAGTGATGCACTGTGGTTACAAATGTCCAAATATGCTGAGAAAACTCAAAAGCAGTTTAAAGAACTTGAAGCAAGCCATGAGAGGATGAAAGAATTAACAGCCTCCATGGATAAAATTGTTCAAACTCTTCAAGAAGGACATGCTAACTGGAGCAAAGCCTCTGAAGAAACGAACAAAAGACTGAATCCAGTCTTTGAAGAACAACACCACAGCAAAAGGGACAGGGATTGTCTGGATCAAGACATAAACAAATTGTTTATTGTCTACCATAACATGAAGCCCCAACCACAAGGCCATGTTATGGATAATCCATATCAACCAGATGACATCAAACCAGATTCCATGTTGATGAATAAGGCAAGATCTCCATCACAATACCAGGATGGAGATGGCATGTCTTATTCAGAGAAGGAAGCCTTGAAACAGCTTCCTGAGGCCTCAGGTTGGCCCAAATTCCTTGGAACAGGAGAATATGATCATATGGAACTCATAGATTATATTGATGGACTCTTCATTGATGTACCAAGCATACCAGATTACTGGATTACTGCTAGACTAAATACAGAATTTAAAGGTCATGCTAGTATATGGTACACAGAAATGAAAGAAATCCATGGCAGAAAGAACTGGCCATGGTGGAAGAGTCAAATGATCCAAAAGTACAGTAAAGGAACTTGGATATGGCAAAGAACAATGTCATTTGACAATGACAAATACTCTGTGGACAAAGATCCATATGGGTGGTGTGTTAGACAGTCTAAAAGACTCAAAGCCATTGATCCTTGGATGAACATCCAAATGAGGAATCACAAAATTCTGAGACAACTTCCATAAGAACTAGAGCATGCAGTAAAATGCAGATGCAACCAAAATTGCACTCTAGATGACACATATAAGGAAAATAACTAATATAGGGAAATTTAGCCTATATAGAAGCAGTAGTTTCAAAGAGAAACAACCTCTCAGGGTGGAGTTTAAAGACAAACCCAGAGAAAGAGTGGAAAAAGTGGCAAAGAAGAGAAATACTTGTCATAATTGTGGTTCAACAGACCACTATTCTAACAACTGTCCAAAGGCAAAGAAAAAAGTCTATGCCATTGAGAAATTCCCAGAGGAGGAATCCCCAACAGAGGATTCTGAATCAGACTCCATGGGTGATGCCATCAGAAAACCATCTGATGATGACCAAGACCCCAGAGAAGAATCTTTAGTGGAATACCAAGAGGAAACCCCACTAGAAATTCAGGACATACAGTTGGAAGCAGGCATGCCACAGGATACTGTCAACAAAAACCTGTGCAAACATACACAAGATGCACAAACATTCCTGGTTACACCAACCAAAGGGATGGAATACATACATGCAACAGCCACAAAAGTGACTGTCTGTATTGACAACGCTCAACATCCACTGATCATTGATAGTGGAGCACACTACTCAATAGTGGCCAGAAAGTATCTGGATAACCATTTCCCAAATTTGGAAGAACAGCTCTTTCCCACCAAGGCAAAGAACTTTAAAAGTGCATCAGGGAAGATTACTTCCATTGGGACAATTATCAAAGAGACAATTATACCCCATAGGAAAGGTGATATCAGACTCAACCCAGAGTTTGTAGTGCTTGATGATGCCCACATCCAAGGGTTCTTACTGGGAACAGACTACCAGAGGATTTATGGCATAGATATTTACAACAGTAAAAATAGGCACATTACCATTGGTACCAACAAGGAAAACAAATACACACTTGATATATACCAGATAGATTCTCAAGATCCACTGGAAGAACCTCTGAATGAATTCAGGGAGGGACAGTTTAGCACTACCCTCACCAGTAAACAAAAACTAAGTTTACTGAAGATGCTGAGGAAGAACAGACCAGCATTTGCCATTGGTGAAGAACCATTAGGCAAGATCAAAGGCCATGATATAAAATTATATCTGGATGTGGAAAGACCTTATCCACCCATGCTTAGGAGACCTCCTTATCCAGCAAGCCTGGAAGCCAGGAAAAAAATTGAAAAACACATCAATGAACTCCTGGACATGGATTTAATCAGGAAGATTGGACATAATGAGATAGTGGAAATCACCACTCCTGTCCTAATCACCTGGCATGATGGCAAGTCTAGACTGTGTGGAGACTTCAGAGCTCTAAATAACTACACAAAAGCAGACAGGTACCCTATACCCAGGATACCTCATGCCTTGGATAAACTGGCTAAAGCCAAATAAATAACCAAAATGGATTGTATGAAAGGCTTCCACCAAAATGGAGTTGAACCAATCTCCATCAAATTGCTCAGAAGAATATTCCATATGGCCATATATAAGTATACCGGGATGCCATTTCGCATCAAAAATGCACCAGCCCACTTCCAAAGGATGATGGACACAATATTTCAAGAAGAAATATCTGAAGGCTGGATGGTGGTATATATTGATGATATCATTATATACTCAGAGACATGGGAAGAACATGTACAATACATAGTCAGAGTGCTAAGTAAATGTACACCCATCAATCTGAAAATTTCACTTAAAAAGTGTAATTTTGGCCAACAAGAGCTACTAGCTCTAGGACATAAAGTCTCAGGTCTTAGTCTGGCGATTGACCAGAGTAAAGTGGCAGAAGTACTGCAAAAGCCAGTACCAAAGAGCATCAAAGAGATGGAATATTTTCTTGGGTTTGCTAGCTACTACAGAAACCACATCAAGAATTTTGCCCACATAACTAGTAGTTTATACAAGTTATGTTCAAAAGATGTAGTTTTTGAAATTACCAAGGAAAGAAGGGATGCATATGAGAGGATCAAACATGAGCTCACCAATGCACCTGTGCTCATCTTGTTCGACTTTGAACTACCATTCAAGTTATATATAGATGCAGCATGTAGCCAAGGCTTAGGAGCAGCCCTTCACCAAAGAAAAATTGTGGATAGTGAACCAAGAGAGGGAGTAATTTGTTACATCTCTAGGCATCTGAAAGATTCAGAAGCCAGGTATGGGGCCACCCAGACTGAATTTATACGCTTAGTCTGGGCTCTGGAAAAACTCCATTATTATCTGGAGGGTGCAGTCTTTGACATCTACACAGACTGCACAGCCTTGAAGTCTTTACTGAACATGAAGACTACAAATAAACACATGCCGAGATTGCAAATAGCCATCCAAGAGTATAGCCGGAATATGACCATAATATACAAAAAATGTCAAAGTCATACCAATGCAGATGGCCTTAGCAGATGGCCACTGGATAATGTCAATAGCAATCCAGCTTATGACCCTGAAGTTGCAGCCAAGATCCCTATCCATTTCATGGAAATAGATAGGAGGAGGAACTTCAGATTCTCTGAATGGGCACCAGGGAGTGGTACCCTTGACAGTGGGAGCACTAATTCAGAAGGAACAGAAACTCCCATACTGGGAACAAGTTCCTCAGAACTGCACAATGAATTTTTCAGTGCAGTATTGAAGTCTTATGCCAAACACAAACAGTGTGGCATATTACTACAACTCCTTCAACAAAGGTACAGGAGTCCAGAACTGGAATCCCAGCTGGAAGAACCTGGTTGAGGGCCTACAAGGATAACAAGTTCTTCCTTGTGGATGGCCTGCTTTACCACAGAGAGAATCACACAAGTGCACTCACAGCGGTAGACAGAGACCTCATCTCTTTGATCCTACAGAAATGTCATGACTGCCCCTATATGGGACACATGAGTAAAGACAGGACCAGAGAGAGGGTAGCAAGCACAGCTTGGTGGCCCAAGTGGGAACAAGAGTTTAGTGAATACATCAACACTTATGAAAGATGCCAAAAGGTAAATAGGAAACATGGGAAGATGTATGGGTTACTTCAACATATAGAGGAACCCAAACAACTGTGGGAAACCATCAATATGGACTGGGTCACAGGACTTGTCCCAGGGGCCAAAGAACACTACAATTCCTGCCTAATGATGGTTGATAGGTTCAGCAAGAGCATGAGGTGTCTACCATGCCATAAAGAGGACACAGCCACCGATACTGCTCTGTTATTCTGGAATAACATCATATCCACCTGTGGAGTCCGTAAGATCATTATCAGTGATAGGGACCCAAAGTTCACATCTGAATTTTGGACCAACCTCTATGACATTCTGGGTACTAAGCTTGCATTTTCTACAGCTTACCATCTGCAAACAGAGGGATTAGCTGAAAGGATGATCCAGACAATGGAGGACATCCTTAGAAGTTTCTGTGCCTATGGCATGGAATACAAGGACCATGAGGGATACACCAATGACTGGGTTACCCTTCTACCAGCTGTCCAACTGGCTTATAATACAAGTCAGCACTCTATCACAGGAAAAACACCTGCAGTGGTAGAGAAAGGTTGGAATCCCTTGCTGCGTGTGGATCACTTGAAGAAGAATCTTATGACCATCCACCCCACAGCCAAAGACTTCCATGATATTTGTGTCACAGGGGCTCTTTGAAGAGAAGAGGGCCTGGCACTCAGTAAACTGGGACTCACTTATGGAGGGCTCATGGATATGGTAAGAAGGAATACACTGAAGAGTGCAAAGAAATGAATTACTAAAATAAAGAATATAAGAAAGCAGCAACAAAAGAAATAAAAGTAAAGAATAGAAGAGCCAAACACAAACAAGTCCAAGTCCACTGTTTCAACCTGTCAGAATGAAAAGAGAAGGGTTCATAAGGATATGGCCACCCAACTCATACTGTACAATCAAAGAGAGAAATGCAAAAGACTAACTTAATATTAAAAAAATATAATACCCAAAATAAGGATAAGAATATTCATAATATAATAAATAAACTAAATTAATTAACTGGGGAAAAGTCCCCAGGGAGGAGAAAGAGGGGCTGGTATATGTGAGAATCACCAGCCCTGATCCAGAGGAAGAATTTTCATGAGAATAATTGAATATTTAATTGAGTCCGGCCAATGAAGGTCCTGTACAGCTGTACAGAACCTGTACAAGAGGTGTGGTGGATTTGAGTGATCATACAGTTTCATACTGGTGTATTCAAACTGTATTGGCTGAATCCAACCTGTACAGATGTTGAAAGGCTGTATTGAAGTACCAAGCTGTATGCATGTTTCAGCAAGGAAGATTGCTGAAACTGAATCCCAATGCAGATAGTGGATCTGCTGATTTGATGTGTTTGAGTGGGTGTATTAATGAATACACTTACCCCTGGTGAGTGGTTTTTACATTATCCCCCTCTTGAAACTGGTGGGCTCCTGAAAACCATAATACCCTGCCACTGTTGAGTGGCATCTCAATATCCCCACATTTTTTCAAAAAGTTTGCTTTTCATTTTCATTTTCTCTTGACCATTATCCTGAAAATCTTTCTTCAATTCTTCTCTGTCAAATTAAATTTATTCCCCCCTTCTTTCAAATTTGAGTAAGTATTCCACTTTGAAATATGCTTCTTTTTCTTCTGATTCAATCAATCTTTTGTCCTTGGGGTATGGCCTTGGGTTGTATCCCAAAATGATGGGCACTGAGCTCTTGTGCTCAAAAAATGATGCCAAATTAGTATATGAATGTATACTCATTTGTAAAGGCCCTCCTGAAAATATCTTGAAATGAAGTCTTCAAGGGGTCTTGTCCCCCTTTTCCTTGGAAATTGCCTCAAAAAGCCCTCTATAATGATTTTGGGCTGTGGCCTTTTCTATGGTGAATATTGATAAATTATGGTTTTATCGCCTTTGGGGCCTTTTTGCGGTTCTTGATGGTTTTTGGTGATTTTATGATATATGGCCATTTTGGCAATTTTTTGTCTTCTGGGGTCCTATGGTCCGTGGTCCGTGGGGGCTGTTGGACGTCCCCAGGACCAAAATGGACCTCCTGGGCCCAATTTTGCTGGGGACCCAGGGGTACCATGGGACCAAGAATTGGCCCAGAACCACAACCTCACCCCAGATGGCCTGGACCCATTGATGGGGTCCAGGACCATCAAGATCCTGGCCCCCCCAAAGTTGCATGGGAGGCCCTGGGTGAAGAATTCAGCCCCAAAGGGGTATTAATCCTCACCTTGGAGGCTTTGAGGGGGGTCAAAAATGAGTTATGGCCCCCATTTCCTTGAGGTCAATTTCTTTTGATTTGAAGTCAACTGATTCTGACGTCTTGAATCTTCTGCTTGCATATTCTTCAGTTATGAGTTCCAAACTCACTGAACTAACTGAATGTTCTCCTTCTGCACTGCCACCATCTGTTCTTTGTGGTTCTGGCATCTTCAGTCAATTTTCTTCACCCTCCATGGCTTGTTCTGGTCATTTTGATCCCTCCCAAACTATGATGGATACAGAGAAGTTGAAATTCTTGATCCGGCCTGTACTGAATGTTTGGGCAAGGGTAAGGATTGTTTTCAACACTACAATCCCCTCTGAGGCACCTACTCCTGATGGAACTTCAGCATTTTCTCAATGTGAGTGATTTGCATATCTTGATTGAATTGGTACTGACATTTTGATGTAGTGACTGCTTCCAGGCAGAGGCATGTGGCAAGGTGGACTAGTGTTGGAGGGCAATTGCAGTTGGTGGTAGGCCAATATATTCCAGCTCAGAAGTCCCCATCTCCAGGATCAACACTGAAGGGGTAGTGAAAAGAATAAGAAGGATTTCTGATTCCCCAACTGATTCAGATGCTGAAGGAAATGATGAATTAGACGGTGAAGAAGTTGTAGTTGTTACTCATTCAGTTGACCATTCATCCAGCAATTCCTCTGCCCAGCCTCTTTCCAACAGATTCCAAAGCCAAGTAATTCCCAATACTCCCAGAACCTTCCAACCAGTGCTTGCTTCCATTCCTACTACCATTCCACCTTCTTCACCAAGTACTTCTCATGCCAGGCCTGCCTTGAATTCAGCAGTAAGACCATCACCAAGCCAGAAACCCAGGAACTCACCCATAACCACCTCCCAACAACTCCAACCTGTGGCCAGTTCCAGTATAAGAAGGGATGGTTTGTCTCCTTTGCCGTTTCCTGCCGCTCAAGTTTTTCAAAGGAGAGATTGCTGGCCTATTCAAGTTACCAGAGAATATCCCAATGCGGCAAGTGAAAACCAAGAATCTGTGGCCAGATTATTCAGGAGGGTTGATAGAAAGAGCAGGGAGGTGATTATGTATGAAAATGACAGGACTATTCCGGGTACTGCTTCAGAAGAGATGGCTGCAAAAATTGCCTGGTATGAAGATGAATTGATAAATGATTTTCAGAGAACCTTTGATGATTTAGGTAGGGATAACTAGTTTCCTTATCCTTGTTTGTGATTGGTTTGACTTCTATCCCCACTCTTATAAATACTAAAAAATGAAAAAATAATGGAACCTCCCAATACGTTATTTGGGAAGGGATGATTCTGCTTTAAAGAAATAAAAAGAAAAAAAATTATGAAAGTAAAGAAAAGAAAGAAAAAGAGAGAAAAAGAGAGTAGAGAAAAGATAATAAATGAAATTCCTGATGGTTTGTCATTCTTGTAGTGAGTTGCTTGATTTTTGGCCAAGAATTGTCTGAAAAATGAAAACCAAGAATTTGATGCTCACAGAGTGGCCAAGGTAATGCTTTAAAAGAAGTAGAACCCTCAGGGATGCATACCAGGAGATGGAACTTAGTTTCATAACTTCCACTCCCCACCAAGCACCATAAAGACTGAAATAAATTGCCATAAATGACTTCTGAAATGAATTGCCATAAATGACTTGAAGTAATGAATGTCTTGAATTATGATTATTGGCATAAATGAAATGATAAATAAAAAAGAAAAAAGAAAAGAAAAAGAAAGAGAGAAACATTTGGCCATATCTTGATACGGTCCAAATGGAGGGTATTGATGTTGCATGCTTCCTGAGCCTGTCCAAAGAATTGACAAGTTCTCAAAAGGTGCACTAGGTGATTCTTACAAAAACATATGGGTAGAATACCCCCTTAAAGGTGCATGCCAGGAGAAGAACTTATGAAAGTAAGTTCTTCTCCCCACCAAGTGCCAAAAAAACAAACTCTTGAGGTATTTGGGCCAGGCTTGTCTGGATACAATAAATGAAAATCCTTGACAAGGTCTGGTGAGTTGGTAAGGTTGGAAGCTGGTTTTCAAGTGTTTCTTTCTGGGTCTTCACAGAATCCCTTCCACTGTACAAGATACCATAAATTACCTCTCTTGAGTTTTGAGTCCAGACCCTGAGCCACTTCCTATTCTTCTTGCTCCTCCACTAAGCCTGGGGGTGGTGGCAATTGATGAAGATTTGGGATAGTTGAATGCTTCACTGGTTCTAATAAGGAAACATGGAATACAGGGTCAACTGACTTCCATTGCTGAGGCAACTTGAGGTGATATGCATCGCTGCCAATCTTCTTCAGAACTTCAAAAGGTAACAAACATATTTCTGATAATTTCTCGGTGGGTCTTGTTGTCTTGATGTTCTTGGAAGCTAGCCATACATTGTCCCCCTGTTGGAAATCAGGTGGAATTGCTCTATTTCTATCTGTATACTTCTTGAATCTCCTTCTTTCTGACTCTAATTATTCTTTGAAAACTTGCTGTACTGATTGGACTTTTGTCGATACCTTTCCAGCAGGTGAATCTTGAGAAATATGGATTGAGTCAAAGCTGGGATTTCTTCCATAAATGGTGAAAAAAGGTGATTGCTTTGTTGATTAATGTTCTGCATTATTATAAGCATATTCAGCAAGAGGGAGCCAGGTGTACCAGTCATCTTGATGATAGGTGACATACCTCCAAAGATACGTTTCTAAAATCTGATTTACCCTCTCTGTCTGTCCATCTGTTTCAGGATGAAAAGCAGTTGAAAGATCTCTTGATATCTTGAGCTGCTGACATAATTGAGTCCAAAATGATGAAACAAATAAAGATCCTCTATCACTGACAATACCTACTGGAAGGCCATGTTTGGAAACTAAATGACTAATGAAGATTGGAGGTAAGTCCAGAGCAGTGATTGTTCCATAAGTTAGAATGAAGATTGCCATTTTTGGAAACCTGTCCACAACTACTAGAATTGAGTCAAAGCTGTTTGACAAGGGCAATTGAGTGTTAAAGTCCATTGATAAGTAATTCCAAGGACCAGATGGAATTTGAAGAGGCTTGAGTAGTCCAAACTTCTTGTGATGAATGTTCTTGTTTCTTGAACATTGCTGACATGAGGACACATAGTACTTGATGAATTGATTCATGCAAGCCCAATAAAAATCCCCCTTTATGAGCTTGAGGGTCTTCTCCTGGCCAGGATGGCCAGCCAATGGTGAGTCATTATGCTTTTGAAGAATATTGAGCTGAAGTTCTTCATATTTTGGGATTACCACTTTATCTTTTAATAATAACAACTTGGCTTGAGGTTCAATAGAATAATCTGGAACTGATTTACCTCTTGCTAGTTGCTTGAGTATTTCTTTATACTCTTTGTCTTGCCATACTTCTTTTTGAACCTTGTCAACTAAATCTGAAAATACTTCCACTTTGATTCAGAAGAATGTTGACTCTTGAATTCCATCTTGATGAATATTTGATGAAAATTTTGAGGATTCTTGCTGATGAAGTCCACCCCCCTCTCTGGGTACACGTTGTCCCAACGTGACAAGGCATCTGGTAAAGTGGCCAGCCCGCCTGGGCGGTAAGTGAGAGTGAAGTGAAATTCTGAAAGAAACTCAGCCCAATGGGCCTGACAACAAGTAAGAACTTTGGAAGACATAAAATACTGCAAGGAAGAGTGGTCTGTCAAGACCTCAAAAGAATTGGAAAGCAAGAGAAGAAATGCTCTCCAGCACTTGAGAGCCCAAACTATGCCAACAAGTTCCTTGTCATGAATTTCGTAGTGCAGCTCAGCTGGGAGAAGCTTGCGACTATGAAATGCAATGGGATGCTTTCCTGATTCATTCACCTGGCTCAGTACAGAACCCAAGGCATAATCAGAAGCATCAGTCTCTACAATAGTAGGTAGAGAAGGATTGAAATGAGATAAGATAGGAGCAGTAGTGAGAGCTTTTTTGAGTAATTGAAACTGGCTAAGAGCTTCCTCATTGAAGATAAAGGAACAATCTTTTTTGAGAAGGGAAGTGAGAGAAGTGATTTTTTTGTAATAATTTTTTATGAAACAATGATAAAAATTGGCAAAGCCAAGAAAAGATTGAAGAGCCTTGATGTTTTTGGGCTGAGGCCAATTGAAGAGCCTTGATGTTTTTGGGCTGAGGCCAATTGAGGATTGGCTGAACTTTTGAAGAATCCATCTTGAGGCCATCACTTGAAACGACATAGCCCAAGTATTCCCCACTTGAGGCTTGGAATACACACTTGGAGGCTTTGGGAAACAAATTATTGTCCCTCAGTCTTTGGAGGACAGAGGCCACATGTTTGAAATGTTCCTCCTCAGAACTGGAAAAGTCCATAATATAATCTAGATAAACCACAACAAAAACATCCAAGAAATCTGCAAAGATATCATTCACAAGATTCTGGAAAGAAGCTGGAGAATTGGTAAGGCCAAATGGCATAACCAAATACTCATAACTACCATATTTGGTTCTAAAGGCGGTTAAGTGCTCATCCCCCTCTTTGATTCTCAGGAGATTATATGCACCACACAAATCTATCTTGGAGAAGATAGTGGAACCATTGAATATGGTAAGAAGCTGGTTCATAGGAGGAGCAGGATACCTGTTCTTCCTAGTGACACCATTGATTTTGCGGTAGTCAACACACAAGCGAAGACCTCCATCCTTTTTCTTAACAAAAAGGACAGGTGCTCCTGTTGAAGAGGAGCTTGGCATTATGAAACCCTTCTCTACATTCTCTGAAATGTAGGCCCGTAGTGTTTCTGACTCTTGATTTGATAATGAGTAGATCACACCAATTGGACGTAGAAGATCCTCTAATTTGATATGATGATCACAGACACGGTGTGGAGGAAGTTTCTCTGCTTTCACCTTGGAGAATACATCCAAATATTGGTGATAAACAGGGGGGACTACCTTCAACGCAGTTTCAATTTCTTCTGGCTCTTCCTTGTCATCCCACTGCTCCTCCAGGGATGCATCAAAGGATTAGGGAGTAAGGTTCATATCCCCTTGAAAGAGATGAAGTGAAGATATAGGAACATCTTCTCAAACATTTTTTATCTCTTTGAAGACTTCATCTCTTGATGGAAGTAGTTACTTAGAGGGAATGATGGAAGAGAAGGTGTCTTAAGTTCACCAACCAGAGCAACACTGTTGAAAGCATTGGCAACGTCATTACTAGTAGAACGAACAATACCACTAGAATCCTTATGAATAGAATAATAGGTGATCAATCCATTTTCCAATCAATAATGGGATTAAAATGGCAAAGGAAATCATAGCCCAATATCAGGTCTTCTCCCTTGGGTGAATCTATGATAAAGAAGTCCCATTCAAAGCTTGGGAAGGAAGGCAGGTCAACTACCCACTTGGTATAATGGGTGATGAACAAGGCAGGGGATTCATTAGAATCCAGGATGAAAAGAGGAATCTTTTAGGGAGCTCTGACAGATTCAATCAGTACTTGAGAACACAATTCTTTGCAATAAAAGAGCTTGTAGCACCAGAATCAATGAGAATACTATAAAAAATATCAGAGACAGAAGAGAAAATAAGAAACTTTAAAGATTTCTTGACACTAGTATTCAGAGTGCACAATTGTGCTCTTGAAGGAAATAAGTGAGAACCATTGAACACATCATGATCCCCACTCAGGATTTTCCCTGCTTGCTAGGGAAGCCTCTTGATGATGATCCAGGCTTGTTCTGAGCTCTCTTGAAGCATTTTTCAATTGGGTTCTTTCCACCCAATAAGTACACAACCCCTCTTTCATCCTCCTCTCCTTTTAAAAACCAATTAACTTATTTTCCTTATTGAGGAGAGCAGCATGAGGCTTGTCCTTTGAAGATTGAAATTGCTTGCTCTTCTTGTTCTTCTTCTGATGAGGCCTCTTTGGAAGTGAATTTTGAGGAGGCCTAGATTGATTGGATCCAGTGACAGGAGGCTTCCTCTCTTGATTGCCACCCTTTTCTTTTTGCCTCTCATGATATCTTGTGTCTAATTCTAAAGTGACATCCATAAGTTCTTGAAGAGTGTCAAAGCTTCCAGGGTGAGAAGCCAACTGATCCAATAATCTTGATGCCAATCCTCTACTGTAAACATGGATATAAACTCTTTCCCCCCAATCTCCAATTCTTGACATTAAGCTTCTGAAATCAGCAATGTACAAAGATAGATGACCACTCTCCTTCATCCTGAAATTGTCCAGCTCTTGTTCAGCTTTCCTGACTTCATTGGGGTCACCAAACAGAGTGAACAATTGAGATTCAAATAATGGCCAATTATTGAGGAGGTAGGAAGGGTCTTCATTGGAAATATTTGAGAGATAGGGTTCAATCCACTTTCCAGCTCTACCAGTGAGAAAAGAAGTTGAGTAAAGAACTTTCTTCCTGTCAGAGAAGAAATTTTCTGGATCATTATGGAAGATTAATTGACAGAATTGGATAAATCCTCTCAATTTATGAGCTTGAGTACCATCAAAAGAATCATGTGCCTTCATGGATGGAGTCTTGAAAGCAGGGGCTTTGGAACTGTCCCTGGGAGCAACTGCTTGAGTGAGCTGCCCCATGAATTGAAGCATCTGCTTCATCATCTTGAGGAGACTTGGATCAGTTTGAGAGACAAGAGGTTGACTGGAAAGGGCTAGATTAGAACCCTGAGGCACCTCTGGATCATTTTCCAAGGCATCTGCCACTTCAGTCTCCCCAGAATCTTCCTCTTCCACAGACTCTTCCTCCTCTTCATCTTCAACTTCCCCTCATCTTGCTCTTGCACCTTCAGACATGCCAGGTTAGCCACCCAAAAGTCAAGACAAGGATCTTTATATTCTAGATTTCATTCCACCTCTTCTGAGGGTGCTGCTCCTTCCATTGGTGGTCCCCTGTCCAAGTTTTCACTCAGTTGATGAACTGATGGTGTGCGGTCAAGAGGAGCCCTTGCTGTAGGAGTGAGAATAGCTGTAATTTTTTGGGATCTAGTATTATTTGCTGGGGGACTATGCTGAACTGGCATTATTAACAGAAGTAGAATAAAAGAGACTTGATGGTATTGAGAACAGAAATCAAAACTTGGCCAAATCAATCACAATAAAAATCTTGATGAGTCTTGAGGAACCAATTCAATTCTTGCGGTGAAATCAACTTCAATAAGCAATCAATGAATTCAATCAATAATCAATAGTAAATCAAATTAAATATCAATAATCTTGAGTAAATCAACAATAAATCAATATTCAATAAATAATCAATCAATTAATAAATCAGTCTCTTCAATATGAAATCAAGGTCTTCAGGAATCAATAAATCAATTCAAAATCTTCAAAAATCAATTCAATCATCTTGATGAGTCAAAATCAATCAACAATCAAAATAAATTCTTGAGGATCAATAAAATATCTTGAGAATTCAAAGTCAATCAATCCAATCCAAATAAAAAATCCTGAATCGCTGAATCAATAAACCCAATGAATCCCAATGAATAATTTAATCAATTAAACCAATCAATAATTCCTAGATAAGGCCTGAATGGGAACACAGAAAAATTTGATTTGATTAAAAATAAAATGAAGTGAATGAAATGGTCAGCAATGATTAAGAAAGAAGAAAAAATCAATTTTCATACAAAGGAAATGAATGAGATGAAAATTGATGAGAGAGAAAATCATAATCATTAAGAATCATAAGTCATGAAAGATCATAATTGATGAATGGGAGAAATGAATATAAATGAATGAAAAGAAAGAATCAAATATGAGTTAATTAATTTAATGTCACAGGGGCTGTTTGAAGTGAAGAGGGCCTGGAACTCAGTAAACTGGCACTCACTTATGGAGGGCTCAAGGATATGGTAAAAAGGAATACACTTAAGAGTGCAAAGAGATGAATTACTAAAATAAAGAATATAAGAAAGCAGCAACAAAAGAAATAAAAGTAAAGAATAGAAGAGCCAACCACAAACAAGTCCAACTCCACTGTTTCAACCTGTCAGAATGAAAAGAGAAGGGTTAATAAGGATATGGCCACCCAACTCCTACTGTACAGGCAAAGAGAGAAATGCAAAAGACTAACTTAATATTAAATAAATATAATACCCAAAATAAGGATAATAATATTCATAAAATAATAAATAAACTAAATTAATTAACTGGGGAAAAGTCCCCAGGGGGGAGAAAGAGGGGCTGGTATATGTGAGAATCACCAGCCCTGATCCATAGGAGGAATTTTCATGAGAATCATTGAGTATTGAATTGAGTATGGCCAATACAGGTCCTGTACAGCTGTACGGAACCTGTACAAGAGGTGTGGTGTATCTGAGTGATCATACAGTTTCATACTGCTGTATTGAAACTGTATTGGGCGAATCCAACCTGTACAGATGTTGACAGGCTGTATCAAAGTACCAAGCTGTATGCATGTTTGAGCAAGGAAGATTTCTGAAACTGAATGCTGATGCAGATAGTGGATCTGCTGATTTGAGGTGTTTGAGTGGGTGTATTAATGAATACCCTTACCCCTGGTGAGTGGTTGTTACAATGTGGAAGAGGGCTTGTGACACAGCTGCCAAATGCATAGCTGAAGCAAACGAATATAATAAGCAGAGGTGTGACAAGACACACATGGAACCTGACTTTAAGGAAGGGGACCAGGTGGTAGTGTCTACACTGAACTTTAATAATCTTAAAGGACCTAAGAAAATGAGAGACTCATTTGTAGGGCCCTTCACTATCATGAAGTTGATAGGGAAGAATGCAGTGGAAGTCAAACTTACAGAGGAATTTTGCAGAAAGCACCCAGTCTTTCCAGTAAACTTAGTCAAGCCATACTTCCAAACAGAGGAGGGAAAATTCCCCTGCAGGAGGAAGAACCGCACACCACCAGAGATAGTAAAAGTGGAGGATTCCACTGGACCTGTGAGTAAAATGATCAGGGCCAGGAAGATCAGACTTAATGGGAAGGATCAAAGACAATACTTAGTCAGATTCAAGAACCAAACAGCTGATAAAGACAAATGGTTGGCAGAAGATACCATACCAGATGGGAACCTTCATTTAAGCATATTCAGAGCCTCTAGGAGGACTGAACAGTGTCATCAATTATGAACCTTTTTTAGAGGGAGGGTATGTCAGCCTGTGACTCAAAACCAGAGCACGAGCATGACAGCCAAAATACCATAAACCAATGGTATAGCCAAGATACCACCAAAACATGGAGCTGAGCCAAATTAGCTCAAAAGGTCTCAAACTAAAGAGGAAACTCACCCCTTGAAGGATATACAAGTCCCATCATCATAGGACAAAGAATAAAAAATTTATCCATGCTCAAAGTTATTGCTGAGCATAAACCTTAATTTTAACCTCTCATCTGAAATACAGAGTAAGAGGCTTAACCCCATCAAATGGGTATGCAAAATGAAGCTCCAAGTCAGGGAAATAAAATGGTACCAGCCAAACTGAGCTAGCACCAGTATTATAGAAGTCATGGTCAAATTCAGGCAAAATAAGGGTGAACAAAACATTCACCTCTCATCTAACTTCGACAGTTTTAGTGTGAGATACCTTAAGTGGGGTCTTTCCGGAAATAACACAATCAGGGCTACCTGATGGTTCCATTAATTTCCTCATATCTCAACTAGAACAAAGGTTATGGGGCAAACAAGCCCAATACAGCTTTTTCCCAAAACACACATATGTACAAAAAATCTTGTACATGGGATAACTTTGTCATATTCAATGATAACCATATCAAATAAGGTACAATTGTGAAGAACAAATACAGGACTACACGGATCCAATTTTGAGGTTGATATCTCAAAAACTGCCAAATTTATGGCTGTTTTAAGGTCTAAATCCCACATTTTGTCCAATACACTCTTACCATGGGATAATATCCCATAACCATGATTATGAGGTATGAAACAGACAAGGAAGCATGTTTATACTTCAATACCTCATAATTCAGTAATTACTGGGGTCCCATACCGTTTCTGTACAGCATTCTACATGTCATACATGTCAGAAGAGGGCTATGGAGTCCCCAGATGAAAATATTCACCCTGTATTGGTGAAAACTGGCCAGATGTGGTTTCAAAACCACATGTGAGCCCAATACAGGCTATACAGGTCCTTGAAAACCACAAGCCTGTCTCAGAGAGTGAAAAATCTTCACTTCCTCTACATGGAAAGGTCTAGTACCCTTTCCACACCATTTCAGGATAAAAGGAGGGCTTTTCACAGCCAGAAAAGCTTTCCACATCCTGCTCTTGAATTCCTACGTAGTACAACTGTCAAAAACATTTATACTCTTAGAAAATAATCAGGTATCATTATAATCTTAATTATTGTAGTCTTTGTTATTGTAATCCAACAGGTAAAACTGCACCCAGGCCTTTCAACAGCGCTCACTGCCACTCTTCTATAATAGTAAAGCCCTTTAATTTTATTATGAACCCTTATTTCTTCATGAAAAATCTTATTTTATATCTTTTATCACGTGTCACAGTCATAGTTAAAGTTGTAAATAGCCTAATTACTGCTTCATCATAGACTCAACCTGACAATACTACTATTTTCAATTATATGTAGAAATGAGGTACAAACTCCAAAAATTCATTCACAATACAATTCTTAATGAATCTTTCTGAAACCTTCAGAACCAATTAAGAACTTTATAATTCATATAAAAGCCACAAAGAATTATACTTTCATAAGTAAAATTAAAAGTTTTCCTTACAGCCCATTTTGATGATCACATGTGAAATAATGAATATTTAAAAATTCACGGAAAATATACTCTGTAATGAAATTTAGAATAACATTGATATCTTTGAGAAATCAATGATTGTTTTGGAATGAAACAAGATTTACAGTTGTTACTCCTTTTATTCTTAACCATAAATGGGTTGGTAGTCACGTAAAAGGACCAATTAAGTAATTATGATAATCTTACATGACAACAGATGATGCAATCAATAATCAAAAAAGGGTTATTGTTTTCTCACTCAATTTATTTTCAGTTTGCACCATGGCATGCACCTTTGAGCTTTTTTTAGACTTAAAAGAGGCCTCCTTTTGCTGTTTTTTCCAGAGCATCATATTATTCTATTATACCTATATTACCAACAAGTGAGTATTAGTTGGAGATTTTTCTTAAGTATTTTCTTCTTTCAAAATCAATCAGAAAGACTTGAAATCATACAAATCAACTATATATTGCTGTAATACTGTTATATATCCATTTTTGATCCCTTAAATCCACAATTACCAGTCAAATTTCTCTACTTTTATCGTTGATAGGTTCTTTGGAGTATTAGTGAGTGATTTATCTTAATTCTTGAAGTTTTTCTCTAGTAATTGTTTTCTTCAAGAATTATCTTTATAATTATTCTTACATAAGATAATTATATATCAAAATAATTTTATTATTTGAACAAAAGAAGTTTTATTATTAAATACTTCTTGCAATTGGTTCTAGTAGGCAATTACTGCTTACTGTTATAATTACTAGTAGTGTATCACAAGTAAAAGAAATAATCATTCGATTGTCATTATAATAATTTTATTATTATATTTCATGAGAACAGTCATAGTACTGTTGATTAATAGTAATATTATCAACAGTCTCATAGACACATCTTACAGGAAGATTCAAAGGTTGTTTCCACTTTGAAGGTCCAAGTATCATTGGCCTATTTGTTGATAATTTGCCTTTTCCAAAAAGTCCAGCTTTGGTGTTCATGTGCTTGTCTTAATTTGATATACCCTCTGTGGGCTGATCTGGTAAACAAGGTGTTAAATTGTTCTGTTACCAATGTGTCTGGTAATTCAAACTCTTCTGTAATCATGTCAATACCTCTGATGAATCCCCCATGGTCATATTCTTCTTCACCACTGAAGTGAGCCCATTCTTTAATTTTTGGTACTTCTTTTAAAAGTGCTTTGCCCATTCATGGTTCAAAGTTATGAAAAGAAGTGGAAAATTCACTTTTTAACTGTAAATTTTCAGCATCCAATACTTGTGGATTGGGAATTCCTCTACCCTCATTTTGATCCAGAGGTGTGGATATTCTTGGTGAGGTGATCACTATCTGTTCAATATAATTCATTTTACTGTTGCTACACCTTTGGGAATTTCTGAATTCATGTTGGAAGGCGTGTATTAAATTTATTACTTCAATTTTATAAATGTCTTCTTTATGTGTCAGTTCTTTCCATAACTCTGTGTGTATTGTATTATCAGAAGTGACTTGATTAAATTTCATTGTAAATTTTGATATTTCTTCTTGTGGAGCATCAAAGCACTTTTTCAAGGAAATTGTATATGTCTTTACTTCAGTAAATGAATTTGAAATGTCATCAAGCACTTTCTTGTTATCTGTCTTGATAATATTTATGGCTTTTTAATTCTTGTTTCAACTATGTCATCAATATTGAATTTAGAGTATTTGTCTGTTAATTTTTTGATAATGGCAGATTGTTCATTTATGTTATTGCCAAAAGAATTTTAATTATTAGAAGTCTTAATTGTTCACAAAACTTTCTCAAAACACATAAGTGTTTCATTTATTTGGCTCAGACTTGAGTTGTTTATCTTAAGATTTTTACAAATGGATGAATTTTGATCAGAAACATGACTTTTTATGTCATTTATAGCTTCATAAAACTCTGGGATAGAATCAAAAATTTCAGAAATCATTTTTGATATTTTAATCTGGCTTCCTCCTTGTTCTGTAATTCCATCATTTTTCTGGCCATCTGACATACATTTTCCATGTCATTCTGCTGAATCTTTGGGATTCTATAACCCTGGCTGTAAGGCTTTGTGGCTGGTGCTCTGCCTTTTCCCATGTTCTGAGCTTGTGGCTGATTTTTCACATTGGAATGGCTGCTTCTGGCTACTTGGGCTGTTTTTGGAAATTTCTTGGGTGGTGGTGGGTTGTTTTCCCTCCATGCTGCTGTTAAAAGCATCATGATCTTATTTTCCATCAATTGATTCCATCCATTGAGTAACTTGCAAGTGTTGGGATGGCCCAGGAATTTTCTCACAATAAGGTAAGAATCCATGCAGTTGTTCCGCAGATCTGCAAAGATCAGGTACTCTTTGTGCTGAAATGCATTGTTGTAAGCCTTCTGGCTGGCTTTTTATATGTCCACTGAGGCTTCATGTGGCAGTGTCAGCTTGGTTTGAAGGTAAAAAAGTATTATCAGCTTCATAATGACATAATTTACTATTTTGGAAGTCATCAAATGACCCTTGTCCTTCTGTAACTGATTGGATTCTGCCATAATCAAGTCTATGACCTTTTTTGGGAGCTGCTTGAGAGGTTATAGCTGGCTCCTGATCTTCTTGGAGGCATATTTTATGATTAAAAAGCTTAAAATAGGAATTTTCCATCAAAAAACCTACTCTTTACCAAATCCTGTGCATTCTGAAGGTTATTACTTATATCCCAGTTAATTAATTCAGAAGAAATTGGTTCTGGTTGATTATTCTGAGCTATAATAACTGTACTATTATGGTCAGAATTCACAGTACTTGCAGGTATAATGCTCACTGTTGAGGCTGTTTCAATATTTTCTTGTCTTACCACATTGTTAGACACTGCAATCAATGAAAAAGCCAATCAATGAAGTAAAACAAGATTTTTCATAAGAGAAATTCAAAATAAAGCCTCACTTATCATGTGAAAAAAATTATTTTTTATGGATTTTTTGGATTATAAGCATTTTTTATATGTTTTTGAATATTTCAATATAAGAAAAAAGATTTAAAAAGAGTAAAAGTTCATTTCACAGGTAAAATATCATAGCTGAGCCCCCAAATGTAAGGTGTGGATATGAAAATTCGATTAAAAATCCAGTACTTTTCCTGTGCTCAAAATTTGTATAAGGTAAAAGATGATTAAAAAATGGTACAAAATAGTATTTTTAAGAGAAAAAACGCTAATTTTAATATTTTTAACTTTATAAGTATAAAACAATAATATTATAAATATTTATTGTTTTACCAACAATAAAAATTTATCCAAAAATACTTTACAAGAGATATTGAAGGCTACAAAAGAAATTCCTTCAAGAGAAATTTCAATTGGAATTAATTGAGAGAAGAACTGAAAGCAATTAATTAAAGAACAAATTCTTTTAATAGATATTTAATGAGAAAACACTCCCAAAAGTGACCAGAGTCAATTTGGAAACAAAGTGACAAAGCTAACAGTGATTAAAGATGCTTTAATTCACTTATGGGGTGGTTCAAGGGGTAAAAAAGATTATAAGAGTTACAAACAATGATTATAATGATTTTTTCACATGGTTAAAAAGGTTTAAAATGATATAAAAAGGATGGTTGTAATCTTTTATTGATTGTTTTTACCATGTTTAAACTAAATATAAAAGGAAAAGATTCTAACATGAAGAGAAAAGTGGGGCAAAGAAGACATTCTTTTATAGCCATCAATTTTCTTACTACAAAAGTAAAACTTACTCTTTCCAGTCGTGGAAAACCTCTGACAACAGAAAAGCCAATTATGGCATCATTTACCCCTGGTTTAGACCAAAAAGAGCTGATTTTGGCCATTTTTGGCTATTTTTAGGCATATTAGACTGTGAAATCAGCCATTACTGTAGTAATACCTGGTCTAGAGCCTCCAAAACACGTCAGAATGTGTGTAAGAGATGTAGAAGCCAGTTAAAACTATTTTTGCTAAGATCTTTTTAACTTCAGGGCAGCTTTACCCTCTTGGAAACAGTTAAAACTCCCCTGGTTGGTATTAAAACCTCATCACCTTTAAACTTAAGGGTAGTTTTACCCTCTTGGCAAGGTTGACAGTTATAACTACCTTGGTTTATATCAAAACCTCCTCATCAATTCAGACACAGACCCAATGACTCCATTACAGGCCAAAAGTGATGAACCTTTGCATGGACTTTGACATCCCATGCCTGTCAGCAAGGGTTTTGGGGATCTGGCTCCCCCTTGGAGCTAGAGTACCTTTCCCCCCCAGAATTAATCTTTCCTACTTGTTTTTTTTAATTCCTCATCATGTAATACACTTGTAATTTACACATAAAATTCATTTGAGTTCTTACAGTACACAACTGTAATAATTGATACCTCATATGTAAATTACAGTTCACTTAAGTAATGAACCCACACATTTTGATATTTTAATTGAAACTACTTCAATTGCTCATATCTTCTAAACTACACACAACACCTCAATTTCAACACAAAAATTGATGGTTAACACCAACTGTGTTCTTAATTAAATTAATGTTTTGAGGATTTTCAAATTTTGTACAGAAAATACTAAAAACTTAAGTTAAGCTTATTTAGGGTTGAGTTACAGAAATTTTACTCAGAGGTGACCCCATCTTATTTTTTATAAAGAATCCAATGGTGTAGTGATTTTCTTATGTTTATTTATTAGATAAAAGGTTTTAATATCTATTATGTAAGTTTTTACCAAAAATATTTCAATTTTATTAATTTCATTAAAAATTCATTTTTACTTAATTTTTTCGAGTAAAGATGTATTTTCATAATTTTCAAATTTAATGAAATTTTTATTTTAAATTATAATTAAATTCTTATGTTTGTATATAAGTTTGTATTTATATTTAAATTTTTATTTTGATAATATCAATAAATTCATTTTATTTATATTTGTATCTCATTTTGTTATTTGTCGTCTTTTGGGTATATGAAAATACCTCTCAGGCTCACAAGGATGGGGATTTCTCTTTTGGAAAGGGAAAAGTCCCTTTTTTTTCCTGAAAATGTGTGAAAAGGTCCTCCAGACAATTCAATGGGGAGAAAATGAAGATTTTTCACTTCCAAGAACTGGCTTGTGGTGTTCACAGAGCCTGTATATCCTTTATTGGGTTCAGGTGTTGTTTTAAAACCACATGTAGGCAGCTTTTACCAATAAAGGGTGAAAATATTCATCTGGAGAGAAAACAGGCCTCTTCTTACGTGTATTCTTTTCAGAATGCCGTACAGAACCAGTGTGAGATACCAGTATTGAACAAGCTATGAGATATCAAAGGATAAAGATAGGCTATTGTCTAATTGGCGCCTCATATTACAGTATATGGGAAGGTATCCCACATTAAAAATGTATTTGACCAACTGTGGGATCTTAAATTTGCTCCTGCCATAGATTTGTCAGTTTTCAAGCTATTGAACACAATTTTGGTTCACTGCATAGCCCTGGATGAGGCTTACACAATGGTACCCCATTTAATATGGGCACCAGTGGATATGGCAAGGTATACCAGGTTTAATTCCCATTATCCAAATAAGGATTTTTCTCAAATCCTGTATGAAAATTGCTTGCTCCATGAATTTGGTTATAGATGAGTTATGGGAAAATAATGGCACCATCAGATATTCCTGATTTTTTTCTTTTCAAAATTACCACACTTTTAGGTATCTCACACCAGGATTGTAGAAGTTAGATGAGAGGTGAATATTTGATTCACCCTTATTAGCATTCAATTCAGCCATATCTTCTCTAGTTTTGATTCTAGCTGAGTTTGGCTAGTACCATCAGAGATTCCAGACTGAGAGCTTTAGTTTGAACACCAATTTGATGGGGTTTTGTTCCCTTCCCTCAACTTTACATGAGGGGTAAAAAGTAGGGTTTTTACTCAGTAATCTCTTTTAGCTTTAATAAATTTGTTATTCTCTTCTCCATGATTATGGGACTTTTATATTTGGAAAGAAGTGAGTTTCTTCTTTCTTTTGATAAATTTTGAGCTGGTTTGGAAAAGCTCTATTCTTTGGTGGTTTTTACTGTACCATTGGTTTTATGGGATTTTGGCTTTCATGCTTGTGCTCTGGTTTTGAGTCACAGGCTGAAAGAAATTTGGCTTTAGGTCCTTGAATTTATATATCTCAAGTTTAGAAAATGTGATAAAACCTTCATAAGAGCCTTTAGTTTTAAAGAAACATTCACAGCTTTGAGGGGATACTTTTTTTTATTAAGGGCCCCCCATTAGCATGTTCTACTTCCACATGAAACAGATTTTATAACAGGACAATGTCTGTTAGTTTCTAATTCCCTGATAAATAAAAAAGAAACAATGGTATTTCAGTAATAAAGGAACTTTCATGTGGTTTTGAATGGAATATATAGTTTGAAATTGTACTATTTTTCTTTTTCAGTCAAAAATAAAACCGAAGAAATCACATGAAAGAATGAATATTCTTCTTATGCAATGATGACTATCATTCATAATTCTGAATCATATTATTCCCCAGTTATTCCAAGGTATATCAAGTCAGGTTGACATTCCTCCAAGAGCTTTGTGATATAAAATAGATTCCTGTGAAAGGGTAACATAGTACTAGATAAGAGGATTGGCTTCATTTTTTTTATCATTGTCTTATATTTTGAGGTTCATTAAGTCAGAGATCTTTCTCATATCGAAAATTAATCTATTATATACCACCTCAGGCGCTTCTTTAAGCGCTTATCAATGTACTTGTTTATAAAGAGAAAAATTTCAATATCTAGAATGAAATACGTGCTCAGGGTTAACTGACAAAATTTGCTTCAAAAACCTCGAGATATCTGAGTTAGTTTTAAAATAATTTCTAAAAGGCGCTGTGATACATTAAGCTGAAATAAATATTTTGGTTCATGAGTTGGGTTGTAAAAATGAAATGAGAATAAGATCAATAGTGATATTTAGAATGGGAAAAACAACCAACACATAACCAATTCGTCCACCTCCGGCATATATCAGAAGTTACTTGTTACCATAGCAATAGTGATCATATTCTATCAATACTTGATTTACCCCCATTATGATTAAGGGTAGTCTGTCTATTTGCATAAAATGCGGCTAATAAGTGAGTCGGGTTAGTTGAACTTTTTGGCTTTTTTGTTTTTCAGCTATCTAGCCAAGATGATTATAACAAAGAAGTCCCTGGGAACATAAGGGGTGTGTGTTTTGGAGAAGCAAAGCCTATTTCAGGGATTTTACGGAAGGAGAAGAGAAATACCAACATATTTACATTTGGAGATTAATAATGACTCGAGAGGAAGTTATGAACAGCGACGCAACAGATCTCAATAATGACTTGTTTATCAAGATTTTACATTTCTTATTTCTCCCAAATTAATACCTTTAAGTAGTTCTTTTTTGTTGAACCTCGAGCAGCTACCAAAATCTGGTATTGATAGTCTTATCCAATTTCACATGAAGACTTTGAGTCTGCTTACCACCTCAGGTTCCAAATCTGTGATACTAAGACTGAATCGCCAATAATTACTAATATCTCTGAAAAGGGAGACCTCTAAATTCCTCCTGTGAATAATAAGCCTAATAATTAGCTTTTTCATTTATCTGTCACGCCCTTTTGCCTATATATTCCATTATCCCATGATTAATTTTCCATCTTAATTTTCCCAGGCCAATAAATTCATATAAAAATTACTTAAAATCTCATTAATGGATATTCCAAAGAAAGGGACCCGATTTTAAATATTTAAAGAATCGTTGGCCTCCTCACCAAGAAAATAGTTACTTCATGGATTCAATGGTGCCATATGATAATCTATGTTACAGTTTCAAATGTGAAGTTTTCATTGTAAAGTGGATCAAATGGATTCTTAAATATAATACTTAAAATAAATTTAATAATGAAATATTTGCCATTACTTAATTATTAAAGGTATCACCAAGATTTAAAATGTGAAGGAGGTCTGAGCGATGGGTTATATTGATGTAAAGGGTTTTATCTAGCACTTATTACTGGTCAATCCAAAGGCCCTCTTTATGTCTTATATCAAATTGGATTTTCAGATAAATGAGGCGAAAAGTATTGCATTAAAAACGTGGGGTTCATAATTGCTCAGAGGGGGTTACCCAATATGGGTCTCCCCCGATAGAGCGTGGGACTGTAATGGATAAGCACTACTATCCCAAGGTTGTTGGCTCAATTCCGGCTCGGGGGGCTTCCTCTTTTTCTTAATTGCTTTCCACCTGTATCTCTCTTTTTCATATACGAGAAATCGTGTTTTCATTCTTCTCAAACAATCCTTTTTGGTTATCTACCTTTTATTTTTTAAAATAAAGAGATATTCATTATTTCAAATGATTATATTGATTTATTCCCAAGAGGGAATCAAACCAATGTTTCTACACGTAAGTAATGGTTTTGGGGAAATTCAGATTTAAAAGAATTTAGAGCAGAATTTTCCTATGTACGATGGAAATATCAGTGTCAACTTCTGTAAGCTTTAGATTCTTAGGCGTTAATTGAACACTTATCATTCCCATCAATAAAAAAAGTCAACTTTATATTAAATATGTAAATATTTCTTGTTCAATCTTTCAAATCATTATCAGGTAAAGACTATTTCTGGCGGTGCGGTTTAATCTCAAAAAACTGCAAAATTGAATTTCTTCTCTAATTTATCCTCCATTTTCCTCAAAAAATAGGTTCGAGAATAATAACAACTATTCCTTTCATTCAATTGTTTGATCAATCAGAGAAATTGATGGAAAAATATTTTTTAGATTTCATTGTCTGGTACATTGCTAGAATTATTATTTATTTCTTCTCTGTTAATAGAGGAGAATATATTTCCTGTAAAATAAAAAGAAAATTTATGAAATTCAAAACTTTATTAAAGTTGGTACTTTAATCAGAAACGATTTCATCTTGATAAATTGAGCTTAAGAGAGTTAATAAATGCGCATTGTATATTTACTCAATCGGATTGAAACAAGCATAAGGAGGGATATGTATCTAGAATTATTTGAATGGAGCTAATTATGATATCATATAAAAATACACAGGAATATCCGGTTTCATGAACACACTGAGTTAAACTTCTTAATTACTAATATCGACATTTATTAGGTTATTATTTTTTCTAAAAGTTAAATCAAAAACAAAAAGTGAAAATTCTATATGGAAATCAATCCTAATATGGACGCTAAAGGAAAATTCTGTGGGAAGGGAAACATAAGTATAGCCTGTTTCCAAATCCAAATGTTATTATTTACACTGATATATCAGGTGATATAGGTCACATAACAAAGGAATTTACCACCGTTTAAATTTGAAATTCTCAGACATTTCGTTGTAGGATTAATCTAATATTTCTGAGATCTAGTCATGAAAGATTGTAAAAAGTATAAATACCATGATTTATTGATCGTAGGATCTTTTTTATTTACTCCTTTATATCAAAATAGGAGAAAAACTACTATGTCATTCAGAGAGGCAAAAAGAAATGCCTTCAAAATAAAGAGAGTTTATCCATCATCTATAGGGAGATATTTCTCACTTAGCTCACTAGTCCTTTCGTGAAAAGAAAGTATCAAAATTGATGAACATATTTCTTCATGCATTACTGTGATGGTCACTCATAAATCTTTGAAAAAATTTCTAAGTAATTTTAAAACCAAAAGAGAATTCCAATAAACATATACTTCAAGATTTCTATTCCTCAAGAGCTTCAGGGTCAGATCTTTAATGAATTAATGAAGATACGCTATATCACATTTCCTATTTAGCCTACTTGGACATATCAGGCAATATATGTCACATAAAAAAAGAATTTACCACCGCTTCAATTTGAAATTCTCCAACATTTCTTTTCAATATTGAGCTCATATTTCTTAAATCTACTCTTAAAAGCATATCAAAGGATAAATAACATGATTTATTAATTGTAGGCACTTATTTATTCACTCCTTTATATCAAAATAGGAGAAAAAATACTATGTCATTCAGAGAGGCAAAAAGAAATGCCTTCAAAATAAAGAGAGTTTATTCCTCATTGATAGTGAGATATTTCTCACTTAGCTCAGCAATCCTCACGTGAAAATAAAATATCAGAATGAATGAAAATATCTCTCCATGAATGAAGGTGATACTCACTCAAAAATCCTTAAAAAACTTTACAAGTAAGTTTGAAACCAGATGAGACTTCCAATAAACACATTGTGCAAGATTTCTATTCCTCAAGAACTTCAGGGTCACCTATTTAATTAATTAATGAAGCTATTCTATAGTAAATTAATTATTTAACCTACTTGGATATTGGCCCCTGGAATTTATAATTAATATTTCAAATCTCTGTATTTTTCTGCAAACAAGTTCCTGAGCCCATCATAACACATATTTGTGTTACAAAATGATTACATTCCAAGTGCCTCTGGAGATTATGGAAAACATCTTAATGCCCACCGCAAGGAATATTCAGAAACATACCATATATTATTTTTTGTTTCAGGATGTTGAAACGTTGATTACTTTTTACCAAGTTTTATTTCTCTTAATTATCCATTTTTTTCATCCATAATTAAGATAATTTTAAAGTTGATTTTGATAGCTCTCTCCAGTTTTCCTAGGATACCTATTCAACCAGTACCATTGGCGTAATTTTAGAATCAAAATTAGGACTCACTGGGAAATACTCCATAATATTTTTCAAGTAAAAAGCCCTTTACATTTTCCTCACCAATCCAGGCCTCAATCCCTTATTGGAATCTCTCCTTCATGCATCTTGGACAAGACACCCTCATCATCCGCAATTATCTTTACTCCCAAAATGTCCTAGTAATATCCTTCCTAGAAGAGCTTCTTCAAGAATTTCTTGAATAAATTTAATCATAATGATTCTCTTGTAAATACAGAAAGGTGCATTTCACCTAATAGAAGCATGATTTATTCAAATGACTTAATATTCAGTCATTTTTATCTATATTTCTAACTTCACAGAGTAATATTAACCTATCAAGAAGATCAATTAGATTTCTGATACTTGATACTTTATTATAAATGAAATAAACCTTGGACATTATTAAAGTACTACAGACCTCATTGATTTTTATAACTTTAATAAGAGCTGGTTGGCGGGATTTTCTTATTATGGAGTTTAAAAGCTGAGAGACAATCAGAACTTTCAGCTACTCTTCAAAAATGGCGAAAGTAAATTGTGGTTTTGTAATTTGGGTCTATCAAAACTACCACAAAATGAGAAGGAAATGCAGGAAATAAAAAAGCAAGACTTGTATCAGGAATGGGGGTTATCAAAGAGTAGTTACCCAAATGGCCCAGTGTTAGACTGTGGGATTATAATGAATATGCACCACAATACCAAGGTCGTTTTTTTTATTCCAGGTTGAGGGAATTAATATTTTGATTAGATGCTATGCAGTTATATCTTCTTATTCCATAGAAGAGGTATTTCATTATAATTTTCTGGGTTGATATGATTTTGGCTATCTGGAATTTACTTGATCACATTTGAGAATTATTTACTTCTCCTATAAAAACTTGAGCTTATTGAAAAAATTGAAGGAAAAATTCCTCTCCTTGTATGTAATTTTTTATATAATTTACATTCCACAAAGAAATGATCAATTACTGATATTTTCTATTTGAAGAATGTGTCACAACCATGGGAAATACCCCCTGATGGTTGTTTACCGCAACTCGCTGTGTACCCCATTAAGGTCCAATTGACTATAATATCAATTTATGGCCAATTGGTCTCATTTATGGTGCTTAGTGGTCTCTGGGACACTGCAACCAGCCCTATCCATATCCTGAATCTTGGCCTCCTTGGAAAATTTGCCATTTTAGTGGTCCCAGGCCTTTGCCACTGAAATGGGTCCTGAGGGGTCTTATGCCCTTTTCACAATATCCAGAGACTCTGGCCTACCCACTTAAATTAGGTGTTTTTGGCCTGAATGGCCTTTAAGTGTTAAAAATTGGTTGTTTTGTTTTATTTTCACATTTTTTCTATTATTACTCATTAATAATTCTTTTATTAATATCAATAGTATGTAGATCAATATATAACTTTAAGATTAGTGATATTTTCCTTATAAATTGTTTTTCATTATTGAATAATAATTTGTCAAGAACTTATTATTTGCTGTTAGCAATAATATAATTACATCAATATATAAACTTATTAAGTATGAATGTATTTGTTTTATCATATTAATTTGTTAATAGATTATTTTATTCCTTATAAATAATATAAGTATCCAAGCCATAAATATCATAATATCTTAATCTTCATATTCATATAGATTAGGCCATTAAGAGTACAATAAGTAAAATATTAGTAAGTCTTAATTATTGTTTCATAGTCAAACCTTCCAGTAACCATGTCCACTATCAATTATTTTTCATGGATAACACAAAAAAGGGTTTTAAAAAGGGTAATCAAAACCCTTTTTATACTAGTATCAATGGGTTTACCTCTTATAAACTAGCTGTAACCATACTATTTGCCTTTATACATAGAAATGAGGTAAAACTTCAAAAATTCATTCAAAATAAATTTTTCAATGAATTCTTCTGAAAAATTCAGGAACAATGAAGAAATGGAAAATCCAAACCAAAAACCAAGAAGGATTGGAATTTCATAATTCAAATACCACATTTCACTTACTATCCACTTTTCATTATTTCAAATAAAGCATTGAATTTCCAAAAATTACCACAAACTACAATATGTGATTAACTCTCCAATGAAATTGATAATTTCAACAAAATAATTTATTTTTTTAAATAATAGAACCTTCAAAGTCTTTACTTCTTTATTTCTTAACTATATATGGTTGGTAGTCACATAAATTGACTTGATTAAGTAAGTATGAGATTTTTCACACAAATGACTGGCAGTCTTGTAATATTTAAACAAACTGAGCGGTAAGGTTTCTCACTCATTTTTTTTCAATTTTGTCAATGGAACACCTCTGTGAGCTGTTGCAGACTTAAAAGGGGCCTTCTCTTGCTTTTTTTTCCAATCTCATTGTATTTTTCAGTTTTATCATGAATACCAAAAATTAAGTATTGGTTCACTTCATTATTGAGAATTTTGTATTTCCAAATCAAACAGAAAAAAAATTAATAAATAATACTATGTAGAATAGTGTTTAGCTATAGAATGCTATTTTTGGCTATAAATCACTTATTGATACTTTTAATCCAAAAATAATCAATCAAATCATGCTTCCAATCCTTTGCAAGGTACTTTTGGAGTATTAGTGATTTTTTGATTAATTCTTAATTCTTTTCTCCAAATTTTGCAGTTTCCTTCAAGAATTAAATATAATTATTCCTGCATAACACAATCATTAATCAAAAAAATTCAATATTAATAATCCTTGTAATTGATTCTAGTAAACAATTACTGCTTACTTTTAGAATCACTAGTAGTGTATAACAAGCAAGAGAAAAAATTAATCAATTAATTATTTTTTTTGTTTTTAATAAATTCATTTATTATATTTCATAAGAACAGTCATAGTAAACTTGATTGAGAGTTATATTATCAAGACTTTCATATATAAGTCTTACATTTGGGGGCCTAGCCATGAAATTGATCCAACTATGAACTTTAAACAAATTTTCGACTTTATTTCTCTGTTTTGAAAACTGCCATACCTATACAGACCTTAAATTTGGGGCCAGTATGTGTTTGTTTAATTTTGAAACCCTACTTGATATATTATTAAGCCTTAAAATATATTAATTTAATGGAGTTTCCTTTCATTTTGAAGTAAAATTATCTTCATTTTTGCAATCTTCCTAAAAATTCTTTTAATCAAGGAATTAGGAGTAATGTTGAGTTATTTTTCACGTGGCATTTTACATCCAAAAACTCATTAAATTCTTGTTTGAGTTACTCTGATTTAATTTTTTTATTTGTAATGTTAAAGTTTCATTCTTCTTGTTTGAAAAGAGTAATAGCTAAATATCTAAAATAGATTATGCCTTATCAAACATCATAAAAATATTCCAAAGCTCAAAAAATAACTTTTTATTTATAATTTTTGTCTTCTACTTTCTTAAATCAAGTATATTGCAGCTGGTAATAATATCAGTAAGAGATACATCACCAGTGCAGAATCTGAAGAAACTGTTGAAGTGAAAAGTTCCAAAAGAGGCACTTTATTTAAACCAGAGCTATCACACCAAAATAAAAAGGTTTGTGTTCTTTGTCTTTATTCTGAATTTCCTCTTAAATTGACATGAAAATGGTGCATACCAGAATTGGAAGCAACTATTCAGTCCAAAAAGATTGTGAGCCTTGAGGTATATTTTACATATCCAAATAGGCCAAAATTAATATCAAAATGAATTGTAAACTTTGAATAACCTATAAGTCATGCATATATCCAACATTAATCATTTTTGATTACACCAAATTAATTAAAATTTGTGTGAGTAAGTAAATCCATGGATTTAAGGCAAGACTTGCTTCTACACAAAAGTTAACCTAAGGTAGCTCCATAGAGTTGATAAGCTTAAATTAACTCTATGAGGTGATAATATGGAAAATACTTCAAAAGCACATAAAAGAATTGTGAAAATGTGTGTTTTTCACAATTTCAAACCAAGATAATGGAAATGTGATAATCAACATGTTACATATACACTATATTTAGTGTTATACATGTTTTTAGCACTTAAAAACATAGTATTCTTACATAAAGGTTTGGTACACCCATAGTGGATATCACCCAGCCTGAGATACTATTTTTTATGTGCCAATAGCGAAGGGGGACAAAAGACCTCAAAGAGAGCCAGGGTACCCAGCTTATGAGGCCTCTGAGGCGTGGAAAGCTCTAAAGCTTGGACCCATGGCTGATCATGGCCCAATTGGTATACTAGAGCCTTTGGGGAGCTTTGTTACCAAGTTACAATCCATTTAAATAATAAGAAAATTTCAAATAAGCTGCTATTTTGATGTGACAAGGAGGTAAACAGCACCTCTGACTCCAGTAACCATGTCATTTGTTAGTGATTTTCCATTTATAAAACTTGAAGGGGTAGTTCAAACAAGTTTTGGACTAGTATCCATTCATTTAACTCATGAAAACCAGCTATAACATGCTATTTGAAATTCTATGTAGAAATAAGGTAAAAATGTCAAAAATTCATTAAAAATACAATTCTTAATTAAGCCTTCTGAAGCTTTCTGGTAAGATGGAGAATTTAATCAAAAATGAAGAAACCAAAAAGAATTATTATTTCATTATTCAAATTTAAACTTTTCCTGACAGACCATTTGTCACAGGGGCTCTTGTAAGTGAAGAGGGCCTGGCACTCAGTAAACTGGGACTTACTTAGGGAGGCCTCAAGATATGGTAAATGGAAAACACACTTAAGAGTGTAATGAGATGAAATTACTAAATAAAGAAATATAAGAAAGCAGCAACAAAAAAATAAGAGTAAGGAGTAAAAGAGCCAACCACAAAAAAGTCCAAGTCCACTGTTTCAATGTGTCAGAATATAAAGAGAAGGGTTAATAAGGATATGGCTACCAAACTCATACTGTACAGGCAAAGAAGGAACATGCAAAGACTAACTTAAAGTTAAGCAAATATAATACCCCAAATAAGGATAAGACTATTTCTAAAATAATAAATAAACTAAATTAATTAACTGGGGAAAAGTCCCAAGGGGGGAGAAAGAGGGGCTTGTATATGTGAGAATCACCAGCCCTGATCAAGACAGAGACTTCTTATGAGGATGATTAATGGTTGAATTGAGTCAGGCTAATACAGCTCCTGTATGGCTGTACAGAACCTGTACAAGAGATGTGGTGGTCTTGAGTGATCATACAGTTTCAGGATGGTTTATCCAAACTGTATTGGGTAATTACAACCTGTACAGAAGTTGACAGGCTGTATTGATGAACCAGACTGTATGCATGTTTCAGGAAGAAAAATTTCTGAAAGTGAATGCTGATACACACAGTGGATTTTCTGGCTTTGAGGTGTTTGAGTGGGTGTAAGTATGAATACCCTTACCCCTGGCTAGTGGTTGTTACAGTATGCTCCTCTTGAAGCTGGTGGGCTCCTAAACACCATAATGCCCTGCCACTGTTGAGTGGCATCTCAATATCCCCATATTTCTTTCAAAAATCTATTTTTAATGTACCTTTTCCTCATGACCATTATCCTGAAAATCCAATCTTCTCTTCTCTGTAATACTTGAATTAATTTATCTTCCCCCCTTCTTTTACATTGAGTAAGTCCTTTTACAACTTTCAAAATATTATTTTCTTGAATTCTGTAAGATGTGTCTATGAAACTGTTTAGAATATTACTATTAATCAACAGTACTAGGACTGTTCTTATGAAATATAATAATAAAAATATTATAACCACAATTAAATAATTTAAGAATTATTTCTTTTATGTGTTATACACTACTAGTGATTATAACAGTAAACAGTAATTGTCTACAATAATCAATTACAAGAAGAATTTAATAATAAAAACTTCTTTTAATAAAATAATAAAATTATTTTAAAATATAATTATCCTTTACAAGAATAATTATAAAGATAATTCTTGAAGAAAACTATTACTAGAGAAGAACTTTAAGAATTGAGATAAATTACTCACTATTAATCCAATGAACCTTTTAGAAGATAATAGTAGAGAAATTTGATGTGGAATTGTGGATTTAATGGACCAAAAATTATTCATAACAGTAGTACAACAAAATATAGTTTATTTCTATGATTTCACGTCTTTCTGATTGAGTTCTTAAAGAATAAAACACTTAAGAAATAGTTCTAACTAATACTCACTTGTTTGGTGATAGAGGTATAATGTAATAATGTGATTCTCTGCAAAAAACAGTAAGAGGAGGCCTCTTTTAAGTCTAAGACAGCTCACAGAGGCGTTCCATGGTCGAAAATGAAACACCAGTGAGTGAGAAATCAATAAACCTTTTGGATTATTGATTGCATCATCTGTTGTCTGGTAAGATTATCATAATTATTCAATTGAGGCTTTTATGTGACTACCAACCCATTTATGGTTAAGAACAAAAGGAGTAAAAACTGTAAATCTTCTTTTATTCCAAAATAATCATTGATTTCTCAAAGTAATCAATGTTATTGGAAATTTCATCACAGAATGTATTTTCTGTAAAATTTTAAAGATTCTGTGTTTCACATGGAATCATCAAAAATGAACTGTAAAAAAAACTTTTTGGTTTTACATATAAAAGTATAATTCTTTTGGGTTTTCATGTGAATTAAACAGTTCTCAATTGGCCCTGAAAGTTTCAGAAAGATTAATTAAGAATTGTATTTTGAATGAATTTTTGAAGTTTTTACCTCAATTCTATGTACAATTGCAAATAGCAGTATATGGTGGTTTCTATGAGGTAAATCAATGAATACTAGTCCAAAAAGAGTCTTAATTACTCTTTTGAGGTTTATTCATGGTAAGTCATTAAGAATTGACATGGTTATAAGAGGCTAAGTAGTTCTTTACCTCCTTGGCATGTCAAAATAGCAGGTTATTTGCTATTTTCTTATGATTTACTGAATTTGTAACATGGTATCCAAGTTCCCAAAAGTCTTTAGATGAATAATTAAGTCATGATAAGAAATGGCTCAAAGCCTTTGAGCTGTTCATGCCTCAAAGGCCTCAGAAGCTGGGTACCCTGGCCCTCTTTGATGTCTTTTGCCCCCCTTGCTTATTTTTTATGTCAAAATAGAATTTGAAGCTTCAAGTGAGATATCCACAATGGGTGTACCAAAGGTACATGTAAGAACATTATAATATTAAGTACCCAAAAGATGCATAACACTATTATTAGTGTATATGTAACATGGGATTTCTCACATTCCCATTATTTTGGTGTGAAATAGAGAAAAACAAAAATTTTCACAAAAATTTTATGTGGTATTGATGATGTGTTATTGGAGTATTTTCCATATTACCACCTCAAAGAGTTGATTTGAGCTTATTCACTCTATGGAGCTACCCTAGGTGAATTTTTGTGTAGAATCCATGGATTTACCTACTCAATAAAAAGTTATTCATCTTTTCTGAAATGAAAAATGATGAATTTTGAATATATGCATGACTTATGGGTTATGCATAGTTCATAATTTATCTTTAAGATAATTGTGGCCTATTTGGGTATGCAAAGTATACCTCAAGGCTCAGAAATTCAGTCAGTATCTTCTTTTCATTGCATGGACCTGGGTTTTATCCCAAAAAGAATGCCACAGAGCTCCTCTGCTCAAAAAATGATGGCGAATGAGTGTATGACCATGTACCCATTGTGATTTGGCAAACTTAATGTTTTGAGTCCCTTCTTGCCTTGATTGAAAATATTGAAGCCTCAAAGGAGGGCTCTTGTCCCCATTGTCCTTGAAAACAATCACCATGGAAAACCTTGAAGTTCTTTGGTTGAAGGCCATTTATGGCCTTTTGGGGTCTTTTCATGATCTTGGTGTCCTAAGGTCTGCCAGCTGTGAGCCGTGGGGGCTGTTGGAGGCCCCCTGGGCCCAAAGTTGCTGGGGTTCCAGGGGGTCCATGGGACCAATCTTTCACCACATGCCCTGGGCCCATTGAGAGGGCACAAATCAACCTGCCCAACATTCAAGAGGAGGTCCTGGTAGTGATTTAAACCCCGGAGGTCCAGGATCCTCATTTTTTGAGGACTTTGAGGGGGGGCCATAATTGGGTTATGGCCTACCTCCTTGATGAATTTTTTCAGTCATGAAGTGAATTCTTCTGATGCCTTGAATTCTTTTGCTTGCATAAATATTTATTCATGAGTTCCAAACTGACTGAACTCACTGAATCTTCTCCTTCTGCGCCACCACTTTCTGTGCTTTGTGGTTCTGGCATCCTCAGGTGACTGGCTTCACCTTGGTCAATGGCTTCTTCTGGTCACTTTCATCCTTCCCAAACCTATGGTGGCTTTAAAGCAGTTGAAGTTTTTGACCCTTCTTGTACCAAGTGTTTGGCCAAAGGAAAGTATTGTTTTAAATATTACAATACAAGTTCTTCAAAGTGCCATTTCTACTATGTTGGGAAGAAGCAATGTCATTGTACTGGACCATTGCCTTCCAATGTCAGCAGATATTTCTGAAGTAAGAAATATGGACCCTTTTGGGAAGGAGTTCCAAGTTTCTGAGGCCCCTACTCCTGATGGTACTTACAGGTATTCTAATTGTGAGTCTGGTGAATTTGTTGATTGAATTGAATTCTGATATCTTGATATAGTGACTGGTTCTAGGTAAAGGGATGTGACCAGGTGGACTAATGTTGGAGGGCCCATGCCAGTTGGCTGTAGGCCAATCTATTCCGGCTCAGAAGTCCCCATATCCAGGATCAATACTGAAGGTGTAGTCAAAAGGATAAGATAAATTGCCAATTACCCACCTGATCCTGATGCTTACGGTAGTGATGTATTGGATGGTGAAGAAGTTGAGGTGATTCATAATTCCATTAGCCATCAATTCAGTACTTCCCCTTCTCATCCTCATGCCAGAAGATTCCAAAGTAACCTTATTCTCAGCACTCCCAGAACTATCCAACCCACTCTTGCTACTCTGCCCACTTCTCTTCCTCCTCCTTCACCAACTTCTTTCACCACAAGGCTTGTACTGATTCCAGAAGTAAGACCATCCCCCATAGTCACTTCTCAACAACTTCAACCTGTGGCCAGCTCCAGTAGAAGAATAGAAGAACTTTCCCCTTTTCTGTTTCCTGTCGCTCCAGTCTTTCAATTAACAAAGCATTGGCCCATCCAAGTTACCAGAGAAGACCCAAATACAGCAAGTAAAAATCAAGATTCTGTGGCCAGGGTGTTTAGAAGGGTTGATAGAAATAGTGGGGAGTTGATTGAGCATGCTACTGACAGGAATATTCCTGGGACTGCCTCTGAGGAAATGACTGCAAAATTTGCCAGGTATGAAGATGAATTGATCAATGATTTCCAGAGAATGTTTGATAATTTGGGTAGAGATAACTAGTTTCCTTTTCCTTGTTCGTGTTTGGTTTGACTTCTATCCACACTCTTATAAAATACTAAAAATAAAAATTAAATGAAACTCCCAATACATAACATGAGAGGGGATGCTTCTGCTTTAAAGAATAAGAGAAAAAATTGAACAAGTAAATAAAGAAAGAAAATGAGAGAAAAAGAAAGAGAAAGAGAGATACAGAAAGAATAAAGAAATTCCTGAGGTTTGTCCTTCTTGTGATATGTTGCTTGATTTTGGCCAAGGATTTTCTAAAAAAAAGTCAAGCTTTCAATGCTCACAGAGTGGCCAAGGTGATGTTTTACAAGAAGTAGAACCCTCAGGGATGCATACCAGGAGATGGGACTTACTTTCATAACTTCCACTCCTCACCAAGCACCATAATAGAATAGAAACTTTGCCATAAATGAATTTTAATTAAGGAATGTCTTGAATAATAATGAATGGCATAATTTGGAATAATAAAATATGAAAGAAAAAGAAAATAGTAAAGCAAAGAGAGAATTTGGCCATATCTTGAAGAAAGGTCCAAATTTTAGGGTATTTATGTTTCAAGGTCTTCTAAACCTGTCCACAGAAATTGACAAGTGCTCACAAAGTGGCCAAGGGGATTCTTACAACATATTTGGGTAGAATAACCCCTTAAAGGTACATGTCAAGAGAGGAACTTACTTTCATAACTTCCAATCCCCACCAAGCACCATGAATAAACTCCTGAGGTATTTGGGCCAGGATTGTCAGGATACAATGAGCGGAAATCTTTGAAAAGCTTTGGTGAGTTGGTAAGGTTGGAATCTTGTTCCCACATTCCTATTTCTGGGTCTTCACTGAATCCTTTCCACTCTAAAAGATACCATAATTTACCTCTTTTGAGTTTTGAGTCCAGAACCTGAGCCACTTCCCATTCTTCTTGTTCCTCCAATAGGATTGGTGGTGGTGGCAATTGATTTTTATTTGGGATACTTGAATGCTTGACTAATTCTAGTAATGACATGTGGACGACAGGGTGAACTGATTTCCATTTTTGAGGCAACTTCAGGTGATATGCATGTCTGCCAATCTTCTTCAGAACTTCAAAGGGTCCCAGTCATATTTCTGAAAGCTTCTTGGTGGGTCTTGTGGTCTTGATATTCTTGGAGTCTGGCCATAATTTGTCCCCAGGTTGGAAATAAGGTGAAATTGTCCTATTTCTATCTGCATATTTCTTGAATTTCCTTATTGCAGACTCTAACTCTTCTTTGACCCCTTGCTGTACTGATTGGAGTTTTTTTGATAGCTTTCCAGCAGGTGAGTCTTGAGAAATATGGATTGAGTCAAAGCTGGGATTTCTCCCATAACTGGTGAAAAAAGGTGATTGCTTTGTTGATGAGTGTTCTGCATTATTATAGGCAAATTCAGCCAGAGGGAGCCAGGTGTGCCAGTCATCTTGATGGTAACTGACATACATCCAAAGATACATGTCTAGAATCTGCTTTACCCTCTCTGTCTGTCCATCTGTTTCAGGGTGAAATGCAGTTGATAGATCTCTTGATGACTTGAGCTTCTGACATAATTGAGTCCAAAATGATAAAACAAATAAATATCCTCTATTACTAACAATACTGGCTGGAAGACCATGTTTGGAAAAGACATGGTTAATGAATATTTGAGTTAAGTCCAGGGCAGGGATTGTTCCATAAGTTGGAATGAAGATTGCCATTTTTGAGAACCTGTCTACAACTACTAGAATTTAATCAAAGTTGTTTGACAAGGGCAATTGAGTGTTAAAGTTGATTGATAATGAATTACAAGGACCAGATGGAATTTGAAGAGGCGTTACTAATTCAAACTTCTTATGACAAATGTTCTTGTTTCTTAAAAATTGCTGAAATGAGGAGACATAGTCCTTAATGAATTGGTCATGCCAGCCCCATAAAAATCCCTCTTGATGCGCTTGACAATCTTCTCCTGGCCAGGATGGCCATCCAATGGTGAGTCATGACGCTTTTGAAGAATATTGGGTTGGATTTCTTCAATTCTTGGGAAACACACTCTATCTTTGAATAACAATAAGTTGGCTTGAGGCTCAAGAGAATAATCTGAAACTGATTCACCCCTTGCTAGTTGCTTGAGTATTTCCTTGTGGTATTTGTCTGGACATACTTCTTTTTGAATCTGTTCAAATAAATCTGAGAATATTTCAGCCTTAATTGAGAAGAATCTTGACTCTTGAATTCCATCTTGCTTTATGACTTGATGAAAATTTTGATGATTCTTTCTGATGAAGTCCATCCCCCTCTCTGGGTACAGGTTGTCCCAATTCAACAAGGCATCTGGTAAAGTGGCCAGTCTTCCTGGTCGGAAAGTGATAGTGAAATGAAACTGAGAAAGCAATTCAGCCCCAGAGGCCTGACAACAAGTAAGAACTTTAGAAGACATGAAATACTGAAGAGAAGAGGGGTCTGTAAAGACCTCAAAAGGATTGGAAAGATAAAGAAAAGAAGCCCTCCAGAGCTTGAGAGCCCAAAATATGCCAAGGAGTTCTTTGTAATGAATTTGATAGTTCAGCTCAGCTTGTAGAAGCTTTCAATCAACAAATGCAATGGGATTCTTTCCTGAGTCATTCACCTGAGTCAGTACATAACCCAAGCCATAATAAGACAAAATGGTCTCTACAATAGTTGGTAGAGAAGAATTGAAATGAGAGATGATGGGAGCAGTGGTGAAAGCTTCTTTGAGTATTTGAAACTGACTAAGAGCTTCCTCATTGGAGATAAAAGGAGAGTCTTTTTTGAGGAGGAAAGTGAGAGCAGTGATTTTTTACGGTAATTTTTAATGAAACAATAGAAGTTGCCAAAGCCAAGGAAAGATTGAAGGGATTTGATGTTCATGGGATGTGGCTAATTGAGGATTTGTTGAACTTCTGAAGAATACATCTTGATACCATCACTTGAGGAAACATAGTCCAAGTATTCCACACTTGAGGCATGGAATACACACTTTTAGACTTTAGAAAAAAAGTTATTGTCCCTCAGTCTTTGGAGGAGAGAGGCCACATGTCTGACATGTTCCTCCTAAGAACTAGAGAAGATCATAATATCATATAAATAAACTACAACAAACATGTCCAAGGACTTTGCAAATATATCATTCAAAAGATTCTGGAAAAAAGCAGGAGAATTTGTAAGGCCAAATGGCATAACACAATAATCATAACTACCATATTTGGTTCTGAAGGAAGTTAAATGATCATGCCCCTCTTTGATTCTCAGGAGATAATATGCACCACACAGATCTATCTTGAAGAAGATAGTGGAACCATTGAATTTGGTAAGAAGCTGGTTCATAGGAGGACTAGGATACCTGTTTTTCCTAGTGACAGAATTGAGTTTGTTGCAGTCAACACACGAACAAAGGACACCATCCTTTTTCTTAACAAAAAGGACAGGTGCTCCTGTTGGAGAGGAGTTTGGCTTTATGGAACCTTTCTCTAAATTCTATGAAATTTAGGCCTGTAGTGCTTCTGACTCTTGATTTTAGAATGAGTAGCTACCACCAACTGGAGGTAGAAGACATTCCAATTTGATATGATTATCACAGGGGCGGTGTGGGGGAAGTTCCTCCGCTTTAAGCTGGGAGAAAACATCCAAATATTGGTGATAAGCAAGAGGAACTACCTTCAACACAGATTCAATCTCTTCTGGCTCTTCCTTCTCATCCCACTGCTCCTCCAGGAAGGCATGAAAGGATAAAGGAGGTAGGTCCATATCCCCTTGAAAGAGGTGAAGTGAAGATATAGCAACATCTTCTCCAACATCCTTTATCTCCAAGAAGACTTTATCTCTTGATGGAAGTAATTACTGAGAGGGAATGATGGAAGGGAAGGTGTCTTAAGTTCACCAACCAGAGAAACACCGTTTACAGCAGTGGCAAATTTATTACTAGTAGAAGATTTAATACCACTAGAATCCTTATGACTAGAATATTAGGTGATCAATTAATGTTTTCAATCAATAATGGGATTAAAATGGTAGAGGAAATCATAGCCCAATATGAGGTCCACTGCCTTATGTGAATCTATGATAAAAAAGTCCCATTCAAAACTTGGGAAGGAAGGACTTTCAACTTCCCACTTGGTATCATGAATGATGAACAAGGCTGGGGATTCATTTTAATCCAGAATGAAAAGAGGAATCTTTTTAGGGAGCTCTGACACAGTTAATTGGTACTTGAGAACAAAATTCTTTTCCATAAAAGAATTTGTAGGACCAGAAAAAATGGGAATACTTTAAAAAATATCAGAGACAGAAGAAAAAATAAGAAATTTTAAAGATTTCTTGACACTAGTATTCAGAGTGCACAATTGTGCTCTTGAAGGAAATAAGTGAGAACAATTGAAAACATCATGAGTCCCACTCAGGCTTTTCCCTGCTTGATAGGGAAGCCTCCTGATCATCCAGGCTTGTTCTGGGGTCTCTTGAAGCATTTTTTAATTGGGTATTTTGCACCACATTAAGTACATAAACCTTCTTTAATCCTCCTCTCCTTTTCAGAACCAATTAATTTATTGTTCTTATTGAGGAGAGCATCATGAGGCTTGTCCCTTGAAGATTGAAATTTATTTCCCTTCTTATTCTTCTTATGGTGAGGTCTTTTTGAAGAAGAGCCTTGAGGAGGCCTTGAGGGATTGGATCCAGGGACAGGAGGCTTCTTTTATTGGTTTCCACAATTTTCCTTCTGCCTCTCATGTTAACTGGTATCTAATTCTAAGGTGACATCCATGAGCTCTTGAAGAGTTTGAAAAGCTCCAGGGTGAGAAGACACTTGGTATAATTATCATGATTCAAATCCTCTTCTATAAACATAAATGTAAACCCTTTCTCCCAAATCTCCAATTCTTGACATTAAGCTTCTAAAATCAGCAATGTACAAGGACAAATGACCACCTTCCTCCATCCTCAAATTGTCCAACTCTTGTTCAGCTTTCCTGACTTCATTGGGATCACCAAACAAAGTGAATAATTGGGTTTAAAATAACTTCCAATTGTTGAGGAGGTAGGAAGGATATTCATTGGAGATATTTGAGAGGTAGGGTTCAATCCATTCTCCAGCTCTACCAGTGAGAAAAGAAGTTGCATAAAGAACGTTCTTCCTGTCAGACAAGAGGTTTGCTGGATCATTATGGAAAATCAATTGACAGGATTGGATGAAACCTCTCAATTTATGGCCTTGAGTAAAATCAAAAGACTCATGTGTCTTCATTGATGGAGTCTTGACTTCCAGGGCTTTGGAATTGTCCCAGGGAGAAACTGCTTGAGTGAGTTTCCCCATGAATTGAGTCATCTACTCCATCATCTTGAAACAATTTGGTTCAGCTTGAGAGAAAAAAGGTTGTTTAGAATGGGCTAGATTTGTAGCTTCAGAAGCCTCAGGGGCACCTGCCAAGGCACCTGCCACTTCAGTTTCCTCAGACTCCTCCCCCTCTTCATTTTCAGCTTCCCCCAATCTACCTCTAGGCCCTTGAGAAATGGTTGGATAACCACTCAACAAGCCCAAGAATGCTCTTGATCTTCTTCACCTCACACCTCGTCTTCTGAAGGGTGCTTCTCCTTCCATTGGTGGTCCTTTCTCCAAATTTGCACTCAGCTGATGAATTGATGATGTGCAGTCAAGAGGAGCCCTTTCTGTAGGAGTAAGAGCAGCTTAATGTCTCTGAGATCTTGTATTCTTGGCTGGGGGCTATTCTGAACTGGAATTATGAAAGAATAAGAAATGACTTGATGGTACTTGAAAATAAGGAATCAAAGCTTGGCCAAATCAATATCAATGAAATACTTGCTGAATCTTGAGGAATTGATCAAAAGTCTTGAGTTGAAATCAAATTCAATAAATTCAGTCAATATCAAAAGTCAACTCAAATCAAATATCAATGAACGTTGAAGAATTCAATAATCAATAATCAATTGATATCTTCAATAAAATTGAATGTCTTGAGGAATCAATCAATCTATCAATATCTTCAGAAATCAGCTCAATGTCTTTATGAATAAGTCAATCAAGACTCAAATTAATTCTTGAGGATAATCAGTTTCTTTAGCAATTCAAATCAGTGAATTAATCTAATCCAACAGAATCTGGAATCTCTGAATCAATAACCAATATAACCCCAATCAATCAACCAATCAATAAAAATTTCTAATAAGACCTGAATAAGCAAAAAAAAGGAAAATTTCATTTGATCAAAATTTAAGATTAAATTTGGATGGTTAGCAATGGTTAAGGAATGAGAAGAATCAAGTTTCATTTGGATAAAATGAGTGAGAGAGAAATCATAATAATGAAGAATCATAAAATAATAAAGAGTCATAGTTTGAAGAATGAGAGAAATGAATTTAAATGAATAAAAAAAAGAATAAAATATGAGTTAATTAATTTAATGTCACAGGGGCTCTTCTAAGTGAAGGGGCCTGGAATGCAGTAAACTGGGACTTACTTATGGCAGGCTTGAGATATTGTAAATGGAAGACACACTTGAGAGTTTAATGAGATGAAAAGCAACAGAATAATAAGAGTAAGAAGTAAAAGAGCCAACCACAAACAAGTCCAATTCCACTGTTTCAACCTGTTGTAATGGAAAGAGAAGGTTTAATAAGGATATGGCCACCCAACTCATACTGTACAGGTGAAGAAAAAAATGCAAAGACTAAATTAAAATTCAAGCAATATATTAACCAAAATAAGGCTAAAAATATTTACAAAATAACCAATAAACTGAATTAATTAACTGGGGAGAAGTCCCCAGGGGGAGAAAGAGGGGCTGGTATATGTTAGAATCACCATCCCTTATCCAGAAAAATAATTTTCATGAGAATGATTGATGGTTGAATGGAGTATGCCCAATACAGGTCCTGTATGGCTGTACAGAACCTGTACAAGAGGTGTGGTGGTCTTGAGTGATCATACAGTTTCAGGATGATGTATCCAAACTGTATTGGGTAATTACAACCTGTACAGAAGTTGACAGGCTGTATTGATGGACCAGACTGTATGCATGTTTCAGCAAGGAAGATTTCTGAAACTGAATTCTGATACAAACAGTGGATTTTCTGGTTTTGAGGTGTTTGAGTGGGTGTAAGTATGAATACCCTTACCCCTGGCTAGTGGTTGTTACACCATTGTTGGTGATTCCACCTGAAACACTGAATCTTCAAAGATTTACATAATGTAAAACCTGTGATGAAAGCTCCAAGAACATTAATAAATTTGATAAATTAATCCTTGTTTGAAATAAAAGAAGATTTAAAGTTGTTAATCCTTTTATTCTTAACTATGAATGGGTTGTTAGTCACATAAAAGCTTCAATTAAGTAGTTATGTTAATCTTATGTGACAAAAGATGATGCAATCAATAATACAAACAGGATTCTTGTTTTCCCGCTCACTGGATTTTCCTTTTTCTCTGTGGAACACCTCTGTAAGCCTTTATGGACTTAAAAGAGGCCTCCCCTTACTGTTCTTTCAAAATCATCTTATTATTCAATCATATCTTTAGCACAAACAAGTATTAGTTAGTTCTTTTCTTAAGTGTTTTAAATCTTTCCAAATCAATAAGAAATATGCAAAATTTCTTAAAATATACTATTTTCAATAGTATGTAGCTTTTATATTGCTTTATTATTGTTATAAAGCAATTTTGATCCTTTAAATCCACAACATAACCATCAAATCTATTTACCAATTATTTTCAAGGTTTTGTTCAAGTATTAATGAGTGGCTTCAGTAGTTATTCAATTTTTTCTCTAGTAATAGTTCTTCTCAAAGTATATCTTTATAGTTGTTCTTGGAAAAGATGATTAGATCTTGAAATAATTACATTATTATTAAATACTTGTTTTAATTAATTCTTGTAGACAATTACTTCTTACTGTTAAGGTAACTATTAGTGTATGATAAGTAAAAGAAATAATTAAGTCATTAATTATGTAATTGTGCTTATGATGAAATTCTTTATTTTATTTCTTAAGAACAGTAATAGTAATGTTGATTAATATTAATAGTATGAAGCTTTTCATAGACACATCTTGAAAAGAGGTACCTGGACAAAGAATATGTAATACCAGGCCCAGAACTGGTTGGCCTTCCTCAATAAAGGCAAATTTGAAGGATGCCACAGTTTCCTTCATCCCCCAATGTCTGTACTAAAAACCCTTCACATAAACTCTGAGCCTGAACTGATTCAAGGTAATGTTTTAAAGTTTGAATCATTTCCAAGTGGCAGATATAGAAGCATATCAGTTTCAGTATCAAAAGTAGTACAGAGAAACTAAGGAATGCAAGTATCAAATATGCCCAAGCCTTTTTCAGGGGACTACAAGCTCCTACTTACCCAAAAAGAGATTCCTGGGTCAGGAGAACACAAAAGAACTGTTAGGAGGTTGTAGCACACTCCATTTCAAGGACAAGGTCAAAAGAATCAAGATTTTGTGGAAGAATCAAAGTTTTTTATCTTCATACCAAAATAAGGAACTGGAAATGACCCCTATTTTGACAAAGAGAGGACCAGTGGCATAAAACACTCCATAACTTCCCCAAAACAAGCCAAAAAGATGTCAGAAGATACAGAAAGGTTCCAGGAACTATAAAGATAAAGCCAATTGGCAAAGAACTTGCCCACAAGTGTACAGGATTTGAAAATTGGACCGTTCTACCATGGAAAGTGTATTCAATATGGCAAGGACTCTTATGGATCTTGCAGCCAAAGAGAAACAAAAGAATACACAGGACCGTTCCACAAAAATGATGGATGAAACTAGACATATTTAGTCCATTATTGATGTAAGACTTAACAATTTTGATAAATAAGTAAAGAAATTAAAATAAAATTTCAATTCATTAAGAAATGATGACAGAACATTCAAGGGATGGTGTCAAGTGACAGCTGCAATAAGTCAGTTCATTTCCAATACATGTGACAGAGTTGACATTAAATTTGTGGTAAAAAATGAGCAATTGGGTAATATTTCTATCAATAATATCAATGGCCAACTCAAAAATTCAAAAAAACATGTTTTGGATATTGTTCATAACACAAATCCTTTTTCCACACATATTGATAGAAGTGATAATGGAGGGCAAAGTATGGAGGAAAAGATACTTCACAATTTAATCAAATTCATGAGAATTATGAGCCTGATATCTATATTCCCAGACACTCCACACCTTTAACTGAAGGAAAACCTTCTTTCAAAGCTTGAACCCCCTTTTCAGGGTAAAATCTGAACTACTGCAAAAGATGTTGTCAGCCTGTGACTCAAAACCAGAGCACAAGCATGACAGCCAAATACCATAAACCAATGGCGGAGCCAAGATACCACCAAAGAATGGATCTGAGCCAAATCTGCTAACAAAAGTATCAAAAGCAAGAGGTAACTCATCCATTTCCAAATATAAAAGTCTCACCATCATATGACAAGGAATAACAAAGTTATTCCTGCTCAAAGTTGTTGCTGAGCATAAACCTTATTTTTCACCTCCCATCAGAAATCCAGAGGAAGACGCTTAAACCAATCAAATTGGTATTCAAAATGAATCTCTAAATGAGTTCTATCCAATGACAACAACCAAATTGAGCTAGCACCAGAATTACAGAAGCTATGACCAAAATCAGGTCAAATAAAGGTAAATAAAATATTCACCTCTCATCTAACTTCTACAGTTTTAGTGTGAGATACCTGAAGTGGGGCCTTTTGGAAAGAGCACAATCAGGGATATCTGATGGCGCCATTCATTTCACCATGTCTGATATAGAACAAAAGTTATGGTGAAAACAAGTTCCATACAGATTTTAAGCAACTCATACATATGTCCAAAAAATCTTGTACATGGCATAACTTTGCCATATTTAATTATAACCATGTCAAATGAGGAACCATTGTGTAGAAAACATCCAGGGATATACAATGAACAAAATTTGAGCTTGATATCTCAAAAACTGAAACATTTATGGCAGTTTCAAGGTCAAAATCCCACGGTTAGACCAATACAGACTTACTGTGGGATATTCTCCCATAACTATGATTATGAGTTTTCAAACCAATGAAGAAGCATGTTTATAATTTAATACCTCATAGTTTGGTCAATACTGGGGCCCTTTACAGGTTTTGTACATAATTCTACACATCATACACGTCAGAAAAGGGCTATGTGGTTCCCAAATGAAACTTTTCACCCTGTATTAGTGAAACCGGCCCAGATGTGGTTTCAAAAAAAAATCTGAGCCCAATCTAGGCTATAAAGGCGTTGTGAAAACCACAGAAAAGTCCTTGGAAGTGAAAAATTTCCACTTCCTCTACATTGAAAGCTCTGTAAGCCTTTTCACCCAATTTTAGGACAAAAAGGGACCTTTTCTCCACTAGAAAAGGCTTCCTAATCCTGATCTTGAACTCCTATGTATTAAAACTGTCAAAAAAAGCTATACTCTTGGAAAATGATCAGGTATAATTCTGATTTTAATTATTGCAATCTTTATTATGGTAATCCAACAGGTAAAGCTGCACCCAGGGCTTTCAACAGCACTCACCACCACTATTACTCAATAGTAAATCACTTAATATTCTTTTATTAAACCTTTATCATCCTAGTTAATGCTTGTAAATGGTTATTAATAAGCTTCATCATAGACTCAACCTGACAGATGTTGCCAAACTAGAATGATGGCCAACATTATCTGATGAAGGAGAATATAACCATATTGAATTTAGAAGAATTAATACGCTTCAAGAGGACTTTAACATACCTGATGAAAGCAGATTATTCGAATTACACTCTTTTCTTACCAATAATTCCAAGAAATGCTATTACAAAATGAGGCAATACAATAGCAGAAAGAATTGGCTTTGGTGAAAAGCCGAGATAATCATGAAGTCGGCCAACAATTCCTGGAGAATCAAAATTTAAAATTATTTTTAAAGTTCAAGTTTTAGCACAGAAAAAGAAAAACCACTTACCTTGCCCCTCAAAAAAAAGAAAGACCATCTTCCTACACCTAGATATGTCTGATTTGGTTATTAATATGAAAATATCAAGTAAATGTGGAGGATAAATAGAAACTTCTTTCAAATGAAGATGTGCAGAACCCTGCTCAATAGCGGACTATATTCATGCAATGGAAAAATTATTACTAGGAAAATAATTGCTAAAATATGGACCAGAAACCCTTCTCAGTAAGAAATTATTCAAAAGACTTCTAGAGAAGATAGGAGACCTGAAAGGCCTTTCTTTAAGTGTTATAAATGTGGGAGCACCTCACAATTAGCCAACACCTCTACAAATAAGTCAAAAATAAATGAAGTTCAAGTTATTGAATAAGTTCAGTCTACTAAAGAGAAAAAAAGAATATGACACAGATTCTGAGATCTCTGATGACACACAAGTAGAAGATTGCCATATTAAACATATCACAGTACTATTTGAAGTGACTGAAGTACATAATCATTTACCACAATATAGTGAGGACTGCTACAGGTTGATCAATATGCAGGATTCCAGAATGTGTAAAACCAAACCCACTAGAGGCAAAGGCTATACAGCTTTATCATCTTTTATTACACCAATCTTGATGAATGATGTATAAGCCAAACTCAATCTGGACACAGGAGAATTTTTTACTTGTGTAGGAAATGATTATCTTCAAAACATAATTCAACAATGGACAACCAGCTTATTACCAATAGGAGGTGTAGAATTCAGTAGTGCCAGTAATAATAGGTACCCTTTGGCTATATTAGACACTAAACCTTTATTCCCACACCCAACAGGGATTATGAGAATGAATACATAGATAGTATTAATGGATAACTGAGCTTGAAAACATATTATTTCTGGAAATGGCTAATGGAACAATTAGGGTATTGAAATCAATGACCATCAAGATAGATATCTTACAATTGGAGAAAAAAAATAAGAAAAATTGCTTTCCCCCCTATTCTCAAACAAATATCAATATTTCCTTCAAGGAACGATAATCATAAAGAACTATTTGTGACAAAACCACTTATAGAAGCACAAACTAATCCAGGATTATCACCAAAAAATGAAGCAACAGCTTATTAATGTGTTGTACACATATAAAAATGCCCTTGATTCAGATGACAAACCCTTAGGCTCAATTAGAGGGCATCAATTTTATATTACCCTTACTATTGACAGATCATGCCCTCTAGTGCTCAGAAAACCAGCTTACCCAGCAAGCCCCAGCACTTGGGAAGCTTTGGAAGAACATATTCAACAGCTAAGAAAACTTGTTGTACTAAGAAAAGTAGGAAATAGGGAAGACCCCAAGCTATAACTACTGTTGATATTGCTTCAAAAAATGATAAATTAAGGATGTTTGGAGATTTTGGAGAACTGAATATCTACACAGTTCCAGATAGGTATCCAATTCCTAGAGCCCCAGAAACCTTTAATCAATTTTATAAAGCAAAGTTTATAACCTCAATGGATGCATTGAAAGGTTTTAATCAGAATGCCTTGACACCAAAAGCCAAGAAATTACTCAGAATTTTCACTCATTTTGGTTTTTATTAGTAAATGGGAATTTTATTTGGTATTAAGAATGCTCCATCCCCTTATCAAAGAATGATGAATACCACCTTTCAAACAGAATTCTCTCAAGGATGGGTTATCATTTATTTTGATGATATAATCATATGCTCATACTCATGGCCTTTGTGCCTTGAAATACTTGAAATCTTATCAGACAAAGATGAATAAGTGACTATGCATATTTCACTTAAAAAATGCAATTTTGGGTTTGAAGCACTCAAAAAAACTTGGACATATTGTTTTTGGATTAAGCTTAGGTATTGACAAAAACAAAGAGGCAGCCATGTTATTTAATCCAATACCCAAGAATAAGAAATAAATAATTTCGTTACTTGGATATGCCTGTTATTCCAGGCAGAAGCCAAAGCATTTTGCAATGCTAGCTCATTCACTCTATAGAATCCAAGATCACCAGACTTTATTTCAGATTTCCCAAGAGAGAATTGGAGCATATGAGGATATAAGGAAAACTCTTACAGAAGTTCCTTTACTCCTCATGCTTGACCAGAATATATACCCTTCAAGTTGTACATAGATGAATGTGTAGATTTATGAGGGGAAGCTCTAAACCAAGTCTAAATTTTTGATGACAAACCAAAAGAAGGATCAGTTTTTTTTATCTCAAGACAAATGAAACCAACAGAAGCCATATAGGGTGCAAGACAAATGGAATGCTAATTTTTTGTATGGGCACTTCAGAAATTAAATTATTATCTATATGGAAGTACCTTTGAAGAGATAAATGACTGTAATGCAGTGAAATCACTTCTGAACATGAAAACCCCCAAAAGACACATGTTTAGATGTAAAATATCCATTCAAGAATATAGATGAAATATAAAAATGGTTCATAACACAGGAAATATAGATAAGAATTCTTATTGGATTAGCAGGTAGGAACTAGCAAAACACACCATGTGACTCACCTTTTGATTTATAGAGGCAGACCCACAGATTCCGATTGAAGGGATTAGCATAACTGACATTGGGACTGAATCATTTGAAGAAGTCACAGAGTCATACAAGCAGCACAATAATTGCCATATGTTAGCATCCTTACTAGATAAAGACTGTAAAGACACAGCTTTGGATAATTCATTGGATTAAATACAAAAAATATTTCTATTCTGGAGGAAGATTTCACTTTTTTGATTGAATTATCTGTCACAGGACTCAAGATTCTGATGTCATGAAATTATGAAGTAGATGGCTTATCAATACTATTCTACAGGAATTTTATTCTTGAATCTCGTCTGGACAGCTATGAGAGCACTGGGAAATTTAAAAATTCAGGAACTGTGCATGGTAGCCATTTTGGAGAAAAGACATCATTGAATATTTCCATAATTGTGACAGATGCCAAAATTCAAACAGGAGAACAGGCAAGAAATTTGGACTTGAGATTATTATTAAAGAACAAAAATACCTTTGGGAAATTTCTCACATGGATTTTGTCACAGACATACCTCCAAGTGGTGACAAGGGCTGTAATTCTTGCTTAGTAATTTTATACAGATATAGAAAGACCCCCATTTTTCTTAACATTTCATAAAGATGACACTTATATGGATAAAGCTCTTCTTCTATGGAATAGATTTATCACCCATGTAGAATTATTGAATAGAATCATATGTGACAGAGAACCCAAGTTTATATCTTCACCTTGGACCAATATCTACAGATTGGTTGGGACTGAGTTATCAATTTCTACAGCATACCACCCTAAAACTGATGGGCTAGTAGGGAGAATTTTTCAAACCTTAGAAGACATGATAAAGAGATTCTGTGCCTATGTTTTAGAGTTCAAAGATCTACATGGCTTTACCTATGGCTGGGAAACTTTAATTCCTGATTTGAAATTGGAATAAAAGAAATCTTTTCATTTTCCCACAGGTAAAAATCTTTCTATGTTAGAAAAAGGAAGGAATCCAAGACCCATAGCAGATACACTGAGGAAAGACTTTATTGAAATTCATCTTACAGATTTTGGTTTCAATTTAATGCTTTATAAAGCTTAAAGCCATGCAAGAAAAAGCATTGATTATGCTTTTGAATATGAAAAACAGATGTGGGACTAGAGTCATTAAGTACCCCACTTCAAAGTAGGAGACTTAGCTCTAGTTCAAACCTCAAACTATAAGAATATCAAATTTCCAAAGAAGCTTAAGCATTTTTATGTAAGAAATTTTGTTATTGTTGCCTTAAATGTAACCAATGAAGTTCAAGTGTAATTCAGTTGTGAATTCGAAAAAAAACATCTTACCTTTTCAGTAAGCATGATTAAACCTTATTAACCCATGTTTCCTTTAAGGAACCTCACTCCTTTAGCTGAACCATCAGTGTAGTGGTATGAAGACCAGAAGATAAATAAAATAATTGAAGAAAGGAGACTTGGGGGTAAAAGTAAAAGAATATCTTAGCAGATATAGAAACCAAATAAATGAAGATGAATGGCTGGAAGAATCAGACATACCTAACCTAGATAAACATTTGAGGATATTTAGGAATGAAAGAAGGACACAAGCCTGAATATGCCTGTGAATTTGCATTGAATTACTTGATATGAGTAATTTCAAGAGGTTGAACAGTCAAAAAAAAAACCCCCTTTGGGTATTTTTCATTTTGAAACTCACTAAGAAAAGTGTAGTACAAGCTTTTTGGTTGGAGGGAATGTGATCCTTGAGGTATATTTTACATACTCAAATAGGTCACAAGTGCTATACAACTAAATCTTGAACTATGAATACCCCACAATCCATTTATATATCCAAAATTCACCATTTTAATTTAAGAAAGAATGAATAACATTTTTGTTTGTAACTAATTCCATGGATTTAAGACAATATTTGGCTTATGAAAAAAAGAGCACCTAGGGTAGCTTAATAGGTTGAACAAGCTTAAGCTAACTCTGTGAGGTTGTAATATGGAAAATACAGTAACAACATACCATAAATACCACATAAAATAATTTTGAAAATATTCTTTTGAAATTTCACACCTCATGTTACATATACACAAGGAATAGTTTTATGAATGTTTTTGGGACTTAGAATTACTGTTTTATTACATAAATTTTGATACACCCATAGTTGATATCAGTATTTAAGCCTGAATTACTATTTTTCATGTGAAAATAGCTAAGGAGGACAAAAGACATCAAAGAGAGCCAGGGTACCCAGCTTCTGAGGCCTTTTATCATTACCAGATCTGAAGCTTTCATACATGGTATATAATGACCCAAATATCAAATTAAAAACTTTAGGAACCTGGTTACAAAGTTAAAATATCATCAAATCATGAGAAATTAGCAAACAAGCCGCTTTTTTTGACATGACAAGCAGGTAATGGGTAGCTCTGACTCTTATAACCATATCCATTATCAAGTAATCTCCATCAATGAACCTAAAAAAGTAATTAAAAGCCTTTTTGGACTAGTATCCATGAACGTACCTCATAGGAACTAGCTATACTTTCATATTTGCTTTTCTTCATAGAAATGAGGTAAAAATTACAAATATTCATTCAAAATGCAGTTGGTAATGAATCCTTCTGAAGCTTTCAGTTACAATGAAGAAATGTTAGACCTACGCCAAAACAAAAAATAAAAATAAATACTAAAAGTTTGACTTACTGTCCATTTTTGATTGTTTCACATGAGAAACTGAATCTTTAAATATTCACAGAAGATACGGCCTGTGATGAAATTTCCAATACCATTTATAACTCTGAGAAAATAGTATTTTTTTTGAATGAAAGAATATTTCAAGCTGTTACTACTTTATTTCTTAATTATAAAAAGCCTGATAGCTAAGTAAATTGACTTAATTAAGTATATATGATAACTTCAAATGACTACAAATAATTTAATTGTTAAACCAATTAAGATAAAAGCTTTCTCAATAACTGGCCCATAAGATTTCTGCATATTTTTCCAGTATCATCCTATAATTCAATTTTATCATTAGTACCATAAAGTATGTATTAGTTGAAATCTTTCTTAAGAATACCTATCTTTCAAAATCAATAAGACAAATCTTAAACCAAATGATGATACCATTTCCAATAGTATGTAGCTTTGAATTTTTGTATTAATGCTATAAATAAATTATAAATCCTTTAAATCCAAAATAATCCATCAAATCACTCTGCCAATTCTTTTCAAAGTATCTTTGGAGTATCAGTGAGTGTTTTATTCATTCTTAAAGATTTTCCCAAGAGTTTTTAGCTTTCTTCAATAATTAAATATCATTATTCTTGTATAAGACAATTTTCAATTAAAATGATTTTAAATCATTTTGATACAAACCTTCATTATTGCTACATCCTGTAATTTTTTACAGTAGAAAATTGTGTCTTACTGCTATAATCACCAGTAGTGCATAACAAGTAAATGAAATAATTAATTAATTAATGATTTTTTGGTGGTTTTAATAAATTGTTTTATTATATTTAATGAAACCAGTCATAGTGGTTCTTATTAAAGTGAGATCATCAAGATTTTCATAAAAATATCTTACAGAGAACTTTAAGCTAAATTTTTATCATAATAAAATAATTATTCCTGAGCTGTATAGCTTTTTCAAATATTTGAATCTTATAGTTACCTGGATATAATCAAAATTGGTTTTTTAGCTTCTATTATGATAAATAAGGTGCTAACTCTTGCACCGCAGATATTAAATAGGTATCAGAATTCCTAATTATTATTAATTAAAGATTCAATCCAAAATTAAGAATGATTTAGAAGTTAAAACCAATAGGATTCATGGTATGACTACTTTTCCATAAATTTATCCTGACGTATCACCCATCACAATTTTTATTATGACAGCTATGTATTTATTTCAAGCCAATATTTAAAAGAGCCTCTAACAAATATAGTTGAGAAACTATTTCATGAATTATCATTTCAATGAATTGCGTGACAGATGAATGAAGGTTTGGAATGGTAAAATTATATTTACTTACAAGGAATTGTTAGTTTTGTTAAGGAATTTTTATATCCGATTTGGATTAAATAATAATATAGTTCCTTATTTAAATAGGCACTCATGCTAAAGATATCTTAGGAGTTTTTTGTTTTGGATTTTTCAGGAATAGAAATACAATTATTTGTTTTGAATGATATCAAAAAAATTTAGGTATGATGAATACAAAAAAAATCTGACAGAATAGTACTAATCTTCTAATAGAAAATATCAAGACTTAATCCTTTCTTTGTGGAATGTAAATTATGCAAAAAATCAGATACAAGGAAAAATATTTTTTATTAATTTTTTCAATAAATTAAAATTTTCATATAAGAGGTAAAGTATTATAAAATGTGAAAACATGAATTCCAGATAACCAAAATTAATCAATCCAGAAAAATAGGAATGAAATAAATCCTATATGGAATGATAAGATACAACTTGATATCAGTTAATGGAAATATCAATTCCCTCAACCTCGAATAAGAGAAGCCTTGGTATTGTGGTGAATATCCACTACAGTCCCATAGTCTAACACTGAGCCATTTGGGTAACTACTCTTTGATATCCCCCATGTCTCATACAGGTCTTGATTTTGTATTTCCTGCCTTTCCTTCCCATTTTGTGGTAATTTTGCTAGACCCCAAGTACAAAATAAAATTTACTTTGGCCATTTTTGAAGAGTAGCTGAAAATATCCGACTTTCTCCCAGCCTTTAAATTTCATCAAAAGAAAATTTGGTAAGCCAGGTCTTATCAAAGTTATCAAAATCAATGAGGTCTGTAGTACTTTACTAATGTTCAAGGTTTATTTAATTTTTTAGAAAGTATCAACATCAGAAATCTAATTGATCTTCTTGATAGTTTAATATGACTCTGTGAAGCTAGAAATATAGATAACAATGACTGGATATTAAGTCCTTTAAAGAAATCATTCTTTTATGAGGTGAAATGCCACTTTCTTCATTTAAAAAAGAGAATTCATATTATGGAATTTATTCAAGAAATTCTTTAAGAAGATTTTTTAGGTAGGTTATTCCTAGGAAATCATGAGGGTAAAGAGAATTGCAGATGATGAGGGTGTGTTGTCCAATATGCATGAAGGAGAGATTCCAATCAGGGATTGAGGGCTGGATTGGTGAGAGAATATGAACAGTCTTTTTTACTTGAAAAATATTATGAAGTCTTTTCCAGTAAGTCTTTATGTTTATTCTAAGACTTCTCCGGGGGTAATGGTTGTATATGTATCCCAGGAAAACTGGAGAGAGCTATCAAAATCAACTTTCAAATCATATGAATTATGGAAGACCAAAATGGATGATTAAGAGACATCAAACTTGGTAAAAGTAATCAGGGTTTCAATATCCTGCAAGAAAAAATTCATAAATGGTGTGTTTATGCATATTCCTTGCAGTTTGCAGTAAGATATTTTTCACCATTGCGAGAGGCACTTGGAATGTAATTATTTTGTAACACAAATGGGGGTTTTATAGGCTCAGGGACTTTCTTGCAGAAGAATCCAGAATTTTGAAATATTAATTAAATATTTAAGGTGCCAATATCAAATTAGATCAAATAATCAATGTATCATAGGATAGCTTCATTAATTCATTCAATGGGTAACCCTGAAGCTTTTGAGGAATAGGAATGTTGAAGTATGTGCTTATTGGAAGTCTATCTTGGTTTCAAAATTACTTGGAAAAGTTTTTAAGGATTTATGAGTGACCAGAACATTCATCCATGGAGAGATATTCTTATCCATTTTGATATTCTCTTTTCACGAGAGGATTGGTGAGCGATGTGGGAAATATCTAACTATCAATGTTGGATAAACTCTCTTCACTTTTAAGGCATTTCTTTTCGCCTCTCTGAATGACATAGTAGTTTTTCTCCTATTTTTATATAAAGGAGTGAATACCTAAGAGCCTACCATCCATCAATCATGGTATTTATCCTCTTATAAGCTTTCAAGACTAGATATCAGAGATTTTAGCTTAATCTTACAAAGAAATGTTGGATAATTTCAAATTGAAATAGTGGTAAATTCCTTTTTTATGGGACATATATTGCCTGATATATACAAGTAGGCTAAACACCCAATGTGATATAACTTATCTTCATCAACTAATTCAATAGCTAACCCTGAAGTTCTGGACGAATAGAAATATTGAAGTTTGTTTTTATTGATAGTCTCTTTTGGTTTCAAAATTACTTAGAAATTTTTTTCAAAGCTTTGTGAGTGACCAGCACAGTCCTCCATTGAGAGGTATGTTTATTCATTTTGATACTTTATTTTCACAAAAGGATTGGTTAGCTAAGTGAGGAATATCTCACTATAAACGATGTATAAACTCTCTTTATTTTGAAGGAATTTCGTTTTGCCTCTCTGAAAGACATAGGAGTTTTCCTGCCATTTTAATATAAAGGAGTGAATAAATAAGATCCTAAAGTCAATAAATAATGGTATTTATACTTTTTACAAGCTTTCATGACTAGATCTCAGAAATATTAGCTCAATCCTACAAAGAAATGTCTGATAATTTCAGATTGAAACGGTGGTAAGTTCCCTTGTTATTTGACCTATATCACCTGATATATCAGTGTAAATAATAAAATTTGGATTTGGAAACAGGCTATGCTTATATTTGCCTTCCCACAAAATTTTCCTTTAGCTTCCATATTAGGATTGATTTCTATATAGAATTTTGACTTTTTGTTTTTGCTGTAACTTTTAGAGAAAATAATAACCTAGTAGATTTCTATATTAGGAAATTAAAAAATTCAACTCAGTTTGTTCATGAAACTGGATATTTCTGTGTATTTTTATATGATATCATAATTAGCTCCATTCAGGTAATTCTATATAAATATCTTTCCTTATGCTTGTTTCAATCCAATTGAGAGAATATCGAATGCGCAAGTAATAATCCTCTTAAGGACAATTGATCAAGATGAAATCTTTTCTGATTAAAGTACCAAATTTAATAAAGTTTTGAATTTAATAAATTTTCTTTTATTTTCCAGGAGATATATTGTCCTCTATCAAATGAGAAGAAATAAATAATAATTATAGCAATATACCAGACAATGAAATCTAAAAAATATTTTTCCGTCAATTTCTCTGATTGATCAAATGATTGAATCAAAGGAGTAGTTGTTATTATTATCGAACCTATTTTTTGAGGAAAATGGTGGATGAATTAGAGAAAAACTTCAATTTAGCAGTTTTTTGAGATTAAACCGCACAGCCAGAAATAGTCTTTACCTGATAATAATTTGAAAGATTGATCAAGAAATATTTAGATATTTAATATAAGGTTGAACTATTTTTAGTGATGGAAATGATAAGTGTTCAATTAAGGCCTCAGAATCTAGAGCTTACAGAAGTTGAAATTGATATTTCCATCGCACATAGGAAAATTCTGCTCTAAATTCTTTCAAACGTGAATTTCCCCAAAACCATTACTTTCGTGCAGAAATATTGGTTTTATTCCCTCTTGGTAATAAATCAAGGTAATCATTTGAAATAATGAATACCTCTTAAGTTTAAAAAATCAAATTTAGAGAACCAAAAAGGATTGTTTGAGCAGAATGAAAACACAATTTCTCGTATATGAAAAAGGGGGATACAGGTGGAAAACAATTAAGAAAAAGAAGAAGCCCCCCGAGCCGGAATTGAACCAACAACCTTGGGATAGTAGTGCTTATCCATTACAGTCCCACGCTCTAGCACTGAGCTATCGGGGGAGACCCATATTGGGTAGCCCCCTCTGAGCAATTATGAACCCCACGTTTTTAATGCGATACTTTTCGCCTCATTTTTCTAAAAATCAAATTTGATATAAGGCATAAAGAGGGCCTTTAGATTGACAATTAATAAGTGTTAGATAAAACCCTTTACCCAAATATAACCCATCGCTTAGACCTCCTTCACATTTTAAATCTCGGTGATACCTTTAATAATGAATTAATGGCAAAGATTTGATTACTAAATTTATATTAAGGATTATCTTCAAGAATCCATTTGATCCACTTTACAATGAAAAATTCACATTTGAAACTGTAACATAGATTATCATATGGAACCATTGAATCCATGAAGGAACTAGTTTTTTCTAAGGAGCCTAAAGAGTCTTTAAATACTCACAATCGGGCGCTTTCTTTGGAATATCCATTAACCAGATTTTCAGTAATTTTTATATGAATTTATAGGCCGGGGAAAATTAAGTTTTCAAATTAATCATGGGGCATGTAATATATGATGCAAAGGGCGTGAAAGAGCAATGAAAAAGCTAATTATTAGGCTTATTATTCACCGAAAGAATTTAGAGGTCTCCCTTTTCAAAAATATAAATAATGATTAGAAATTAAGTCTTAGTATCAAAGATTGGGAACCTGGGGTTTTAAGCAGACTACAGGTATTAATGTGAAATGGGATAAGACTATCAATAGCAGATTTTGGTAGCTGCTTGAGGTACAATAAAAAAGAAATACTTTGAAGTTGTTCATTCGGTAGAAAGAAGAAATGTAAAATATTAATAAACAAGTAATTATTCAGATCAATTGCCTCGATGTTCATAACTTCCTCTCGAGTCATTAATAATCTTTAAATGTAAATATTTTGGTATTTCTCGTCTCTTTCCGTAGAATTCCTGAATTAGGCATTTCTTCTCTTAAACACACACCCCTAATGCTCCCAGGGACTTCTTTATTATAATCATCTTGGCTAGATAGCTGCGAAACAAGAAACCCAAAAAATTCAACTAGCCTGACTCACTCATTCTCCACATCCCATGTAAATAGAAAGAATACCCGTAATCATACTGTAAGTAAATCAATTCTTGATAGAATATGCTCACTATTTCTATGGTACCTATTTGTTTATTTTTCCACGAACTATCAGAGCTTCATATCAACCATCAAATATCCGATCACCTAGCAAAATAACCATTTTTAATCTAACCACCTCAATCAGCTGCCATCACTCGCTCACCTACTAAACCTGACTAAAACCTTTTCTTTCCACGACTACTTTCTCTTAGCTCTCCTCTATATATTTCAACTTCCTATTTCCCTATTCCTCTTCTCTTTCCCTCAAGAAACTCATTCCTTTTATTTAAAAAACAATCACTTTATTCATTACTTTTATCAATTATCTTCATCAATTCATTTCGTCACTACGCTTAGTAATTTATCTTGTACTCTTAATCGTACTACCATTTTATTCATCACTAATATTATATTTACTACTACTCAAATACTCAGTTTTCATAGTTCCACAATTTGAGATTATGCCTACGACTAATATAGGGATTTTCAACTAATCATTTAGCTTCAAAGTTTTCCTATCTCCTTTTTGCAGCATTTCATCCTAGCCATCTCTATTGTTTTTCTTTGTATTTTGTACCTGTCCTTTTAGGTAAATCTCTTCTCTCTACAGCTATGAAACTATTAGTAACACTTAAATAATATTCTTTTAGTTTATTTCCCAAATTACAACACTATTAACTTCTGATTCATGTGGGAGGAGGAAGAATTTTCTATGTGATGGTTGATTTTCCCATGCTAAATTCCACTATTGATCTTATTCTTGTTTCATTTTTACAACACCACTCATGAACCAAAATCAGCTTAATGGATTGCAGCGCCTTTTTGAAATTATTTTAAAAAAAATTCAGATATGTTGAGGTTTTTGGAGCAAATTTTGTGAGTTAACCATGAGCACGTATTTCATTCTAGATATTTTGATTTTGCTCTTTATAAACAATTATATTGATAAGCGCTTGAATGAGCGGGTCAGGTGGTATATAATAGATTCATTTTTTATATGAGAAAGATCTCAAACTTAATGAAGCTTAAAAGATAAGGCTTTGATAAAAAAAATGAAGCCAATCCTCATATCTAGTACTGTGTTATCCTTTCACGGGAATTCATTATATATCACAAATCTCTTGAAGAAATTTTATCCTGACTTGATATATCTTGGAATAACTGGTGAATAATAGTCATCATTGCAAAAGAATAATCTTCCTTCTTTCATCTGGGTTTTTCAGTTTTATTTTTGACTGAAAAAGAAAAAGGGTAGAATTTCAAACTCTGTATTATATTCAAAATCACTAAAAAGTAGCTTTATTACTGAACTAACATCACTTATTTTATATTTATCTATGAATTCAAAACTAAAAAATATTATCCTCTTATGAAATCTGTTTCATGGGGAAGTAGAACATGCCAATGGGGGGCCCTTAATAAAACAAAGTACCCCCTCGGAGCTGTGAATTTTTCTTCAAAACTCAAGTTTCTTATTAAAGTTTTTTCACATATTCTAAACTTGAGATATACAAAGTTAAGTACCTAAAAACATATTTCTGTCATCCTGTGATTCAAAACCAGAGGGCAAGCATGAAAGCCAAAATCCCATAAACCCAATGGTACATTGAATACCACCAAAGCATAGAGCTTATCCAAACTAGCTCAAAATGTATCAACAGAAAGGAGAAACCCACCTCCTTCCAAATATACAATGCCCATAATCATAGAGCAAGGAATAACAAAGTTATTCAGGCTCAAAGCAATTACCAAGTGAAAAACTTACTTTTCCCCTCTCATCTAAAGTCCAGAGAAGGGAACAAAACCCCGCCAAATGGGTGTCCAAGCTAAATCTCTCAGTATGGGAAATCCAATGGTACAAGCCAAACTGAGGTAGCATCAATACTACAGAAGATATGCCCAAATCAAATCCTAATAATGGTGAATAAAATTTTCACATCTTATCTAAGTTCTACAATTTTAGTGTGAGACACCTAAAAGTGGGTTAATTTTGGAAAGAGAAGAATCAGGGATAGCTGATTTAGCCATTCATTTCTCATAACTCAGCTAGAACCAAATTCATGGAGCAAGCAATTTTTGTACAGGATTTGAGAAAAATCTGTAACAACCATCCATCAGGGGTAAGGGTATTCATTCATACACCCACTCAAACACCCCAAATCAGCAAATCCAGTATCTGCATCCACATTCAGTTTCAGCAATCTTCATTCTGAAACATGCATACAGCTTGGTACATTAATACAGCCTGTCAATACCTGTACAGGTTGTATTCACCCAATACAGTTTCAATAAACCAGTATGAAACTGTATGATCACTCAAATACACCACACCTCTTGTACAGGCTCTGTACAGCTGTACAAGACCTGTATTGGCCAGACTCAATTCAATAATCATTTATTCTCATGAAAATTCTTCCTCTGGATCAGGGCTGGTGATTCTCACATATACCAGCCCCTCTTTCTCCCCCCTGGGGACTTTTCACCAGTTAATTAATTTAGTTTATTTATTATTTTATAATTATTCTTATCCTTATTTTTGGGTATTATAATTATTTAATTTTAAGTTAGTCTTTGCATTTTCCTTCTTTGCCTGTACAGTATGAGTTGGGTGGCCATATCCTTATTAACCCTTCTCTTTCCATTCTGACGGGTTGAAACAGTGGACTTGGAATTGTTTGTGGTTTGCTCTTCTATTTCTTATCCTTATTTCTTTGTTGCTGCTTTCTTATATCTTTATTTATAGTAATTCATTCCTTACACTCTTAAGTGTCCTTCATCTTTCCATATCCTTGAGCCCTCCATAAGTGAGTCCCAGTTTACTGAGTGCCAGGCCCTCTTCACTTCGAAGAGCCCCTGTGACATTAAATTAATTAACTCATATTTGATTCTTTCATTCATTCATTCATATTCATTTCTCTCATTCATCAATTATGATCCTTTTTATGACTTAATGATCCTTAATGATTATGATTTTTCTCTCTCATCAATTTCATCTCATTCATTTCATTCATATGAAATTGATTCTTCTTCTTTCTTAATCATTGCTGACCATTTCATTCACTTCATTTCATTTTATCAAATCAATTTTTTTCTGTGTTCTTATTCAGGTCTTATTCAGGATTGATTATTGGTTTAATTGATTGGATTATTTCATTGGGATTCATTGGGTTATTGATTCAGCAGCTCAGGATTCTTATTTGGATTGATTAATTTTGACTTCTCAAGATATTGATTGATCCTCAAGAGCTGATGTTGATTATTGATTGACTTTGAATCCTCAAGATATTTTATTGATCCTCAAGAATTGATTTTGATTATTGACTGATTTTGACTCATCAAGATATTGAATTGATTTCTGAAGACTTTAAATTGATTGATTGATTCCTCAAGACCTTGATTTCATATAAAAGACACTAATTTATTGATTGGTTGATTATTGATTGAATATTGATTGATTGTTGACTTTCTCAAGATTATTGATATTTGATTTGAATTGATTGTTGATTGTTGAATTGATTTGACTTTTGACTGAATTTGATTTCACCTCAAGATTTGAATTGATTCCTCAAGATTCATCAAGATTTTATTGTGATTGATTTGGCCAAGTTTTGATCTCTGTTCTCATACCATCAAGTTTATTTCATTTTATTCAAAATGCCAGTTCAGCATAGCCCCCCAGCCAAAAATACTAGATCTCAAAGAATTCAAGCTGTTCTCACTCCTACAGCAAGGGCTCCTCTTGACCGCACGCCATCAGTTCATCAACTGAGTGCAAACTTGGACAGAGGAACACCGATGGAAGGAGCAGCACCCTCAAGAAGAGGTGGAATGAAATCTAGAAGATCAAGATCTTTCTCTGGACTTTTGGGTGGCTACCCTGGCATGTCTGAAGGTGCAAGAGCAAGAAAAGGGGAAGTTGAAGATGAAGAGGGGGAAGAGTCTGTGGAAGAGGAAGATTCTGGGGAAACTGAAGTGGCAGATGCCTTGGCAAATGCTCCAGAGGTACCTCAGGGTTCTAATCTATCCCTTTCTAGTCAACCTCTTGTTTCTCAAACTGATCCAAGTCTCCTCAAGATGATGGAGCAGATGACTCAATTCATGGGGCAACTCACTCAAGCAGTTGCTCCCAGGGACAATTCTAAAGCCCCTGCTTTCAAGACTCCATCCATGAATGCACCTGATTCTTTTGATGGTACTCAAGCTCATAAATTGAGAGGATTTATCCAATTCTGTCAATTAATCTTCCATAATGATCCAGAAAATTTCTTCTCTGACAGGAATAAAGTTCTTTACTCAACTTCTTTTCTCACTGGTAGAGCTGGAAAGTGGATTGAACCCTATCTCTCAAATATTTCCAATGAAGACCCTTCCTACCTCCTCAATAATTGGCCATTATTTGAATCTCAATTGTTCACTCTGTTTGGTGACCCCAATGAAGTCAGGAAAGCTGAACAAGAGTTGGACAATTTCAGGATGAAGGAGAGTGGTCATGTTTCCTTGTACATTGCAGATTTCAGAAGCTTGATGTCAAGAATTGGAGATTGGGGGGAAAGAGCTTATATCCATGTTTACAGAAGAGGATTGGCATCAAGATTATTGGATCAGTTGGCTTCTCACCCTGGAACTTTTGACACTCTTCAAGAACTTATAGATGTCACTTTAGAATTAGACACAAGATATCATGAGAGGCAAAAAGAAAAGGGTGGAAATCAAGAGAAGAAGCCTCCAGTCATTGGATCCAATCAATCTAGGCCTCCTCAAAACTCATCTTCAAAGAGGTTTCACCAGAAGAAGAACAGGAAGGGCAAGCAATTTCAATCTTCAAAGGAAAAGCCCCATGCCGCTCTCCTCAATAAGGAAAATAAATTAATCGGTTCTGAAAAGGAGAGGAGGATCAAAGAGGGGTTGTGTACTTATTGTGGTGGAAAGCACCCAATTAAAAAATTCTTCAAGAGACCTCAGAACAAGCCTGGGTCATCATCAAGAGGCTTCCCTAGCAAGCAGGGAAAAGCCTGAGTGGGAATCATGATGTGTTCAATGTTTCTCACTTGTTTCCTTCAAGAGCACAATTGTGCACTCTGAATACTAATGTCAAGAAATCTTTAAAATTTCTTATTTTCTCTTCTGTCTCTGATATTTTCTATAGTATTCTCATTGATTCTGGTGCTACAAACTCTTTTATTGCAAAGAATTTTGTTCTCAAGTACTCATTGACTCTGTCAGAGCTCCCTGAAAAGATTCCTCTTTTCATTTTGGATTCTAATGAATCCCCTGCCTTGTTCATCACCCATTATACCAAGTGGGTAGTTGACCTGCCTTCCTTCCCAAGCTTTGAATGGGACTTCTTTATCATAGATTCACCCAAGGGAGAAGACCTGATATTGGGCTATGATTTCCTTTACCATTTTAATCCCATTATTGATTGGAAAAATGGATTGATCACCTATGATTCTAGTCATAAGGATTCTAGTGGTATTATTCCTTCAACTAGTAATGACTTAGCCACTGATGTCAACAGTGTTGCTCTGGTTGGTGAACTTAAGACACCTTCCCTTCCTTCTTCTGTCAATATCCCTTCCATCATTCCCTCTCAGTCATTACTTCCATTAAGAGATGAAGTCTTCAAAGAGATAAAGGATGTTGGAGAAGATATTGCCATATCTTCACTTCATCTCTTTCAAGGGGATATGGACCTTCCTCCCTTATCTTTTCATGCATTCCTGGAGGAGCAGTGGGATGAGGAGGAAGAGCCAGAAGAAATTGAAACTGTGTTGAAGGTAGTCCCTCCTGCTTATCACCAATATTTGGATGTATTCTCCAAGGTGAAAGCAGAGAAACCTCCTCCACACCACGCCTGTGATCACCATATCGAATTGGAGGGTCTTCTACCTCCAATTGGTGTTATCTACTCATTATCAAATCAAGAGTCAGAAACACTGCGGGCCTACATTTCAGAGAATGTAGAGAAAGGTTTCATAAGACCAAGCTCCTCTTCAACAGGAGCACCTGTCCTTTTTGTCAAGAAAAAGGATGGTGGTCTTTGTTTGTGTGTTGACTACTGCAAACTCAATGCTGTCACTAGGAAGAACAGATACCCTGTCCCTCCTATGAACCAGCTCCTTACTGTATTCAACGGTTCCACTATCTTCTCCAAGATAGATTTGCATGGTGCATATAGCCTTCTGAGAATCAAAGAGGGGGATGAGCACTTAACTGCCTTCAGAACCAAGTATGGTAGTTATGAGTATTTGGTCATGCCATTTGGTTTGACCAATGCTCCTGCTTCTTTCCAGAATCTTGTAAATGATATATTTGCAGATTTCTTGGATGTGTTTGTTGTGGTTTATCTAGATGATATTATGGTATTCTCAAGTTCTGAGGAAGAACATGTCAAACATGTGACCTCTGTCCTCCAAAGACTCAGAGAAAATAATTTATTTGCCAAAGCCTCCAAGTGTGTATTCCATGCCTCAAGTGTGGAATACTTGGGCTATGTTGTTTCAAGTAATGGCCTCAAGATGGATTCTTCAAAAGTTCAGCAAATACTCAATTGGCCTCAGCCCAAAAACATCAAGGCCCTTCAATCTTTTCTTGGCTTTGCCAATTTTTATTGTCGTTTCATTAAAAATTATTACGAAAAATCACTTCTCTCAATTCCCTTCTCAAAAAAGATTCTCCCTTTATCTTCAATGAGGAAGCTCTTAGTCAGTTTCAAGCACTCAAAGAAGCTTTCACCTCTGCTCCTATCTTGTCCCATTTCAATCCATCTCTACCTACTATTGTAGAGACTGATGCTTCTGATTATGCATTGGGCACTGTGGTGAGTCAGGTGAATGACTCAGGAAAGCATCCCATTGCATTTGATAGCCACAAGCTCTTACCAGCTGAACTCAACTATGAAATTCATGACAAGGAACTCCTTGGCATAGTTTGGGCTCTCAAGCGCTGGAGAGCATTTCTTCTTTCTCTTTCCAATTCTTTTGAGGTCTTGACAGACCACTCTTCCTTGCAGTATTTCATGTCTTCCAAAGTTCTTACCTGTCGTCAGGCCCATTGGGCTGAATTTCTCTCAGAATTTCACTTCACTATCACTTACCGCCCAGGCAGGCTGGCCACTTTACCAGAAGCCTTGTCACGTCGGGACAACGTGTACCCAGAGAGGGGGGTGGACTTCATCAGCAAGAATCCTCAAAATTTTCATCCAGTACTTAAGCAAGATGGAATTCAAGAGTCAAGATTCCTCTCAATCAAAGTGGAGATTTTCTCAGATGTAGTAGACAAGATTCAAAAAGAAGTATGGCAAGACAAAGACTATAAAGAAATACTCAAGCAACTAGCAAGAGGTGAATCAGTTCCAGATTATTCTCTTGAACCTCAAGCCAAGTTAATATTATTCAAAGATAGAGTGGTAATCCCAAGCAATGAAGAACTTCAACTCAATATTCTTCAAAAGCGTCATGACTCACCATTGGCTGGCCATCCTGGCCAGGAGAAGACCCTCAAGCTCATCAAGAGGGATTTTTATTGGGCTGGCATGAATCAATTCATCAAGGACGATGTGTCCTCATGTCAGCAATGTTCAAGAAACAAGAACATTCATCACAAGAAGTTTGGATTACTCAACCCTCTTTCAATTCCCTCTGGTCCTTGGAATTCATTATCAATGGACTTCATCAATCAATTGCCACTGTCAAACAACTTTGATTCAATTTTAGTAGTTGTGGACAGATTCCCAAAAATGGCAATCTTCATTCCAGCTTATGGAACAATCACTGCTCTGGACTCAGCTCAAATCTTCATTAGTCATGTATTTTCCAAGCATGGACTTCCAGTCAGTATTGTCAGTGATAGAGGATCCTTATTTGTTTCATCATTTTGGACTCAATTGTGTCAGCAGCTCAAGATATCAAGAGATCTTTCAACTTCCTTTCACCCTGAAACAGATGGACAGACAGAGAGGGTAAATCAGATACTAGAACAGTACCTTTGGATGTATGTCAGCTATCATCAAGATGACTGGTACACCTGGCTCCCTCTGGCTGAATTTGCCTATAATAAGGCAGAACATTCATCAACCAAGCAATCACCTTTTTTCACCATTTATGGAAGAAATCCCAGCTTTGACTCAATCCATATTTCTCAAGACTCACCTGCTGGAAAGTTATCAACAAAACTCCAATCAGTACAGCAAGTTGTCAAAGAAGAATCAGAGTCAGCAATAAGGAGATTCAAGAAGTATGCAGATAGAAATAGAGCAATCCCACCTGATTTCCAACCTGGGGACAAAGTATGGCTGGCTTCAAAGAACATCAAGACAACAAGACCCACCAAGAAGTTATCAGAAAGATGGTTGGGACCTTTTGAAGTTCTGAAGAAGATTGGCAGTCATGCATATCACCTCAAGTTGCCTCAGCAATGGAAGACAGTTCACCCTGAATTCCATGTGTCCTTATTAGAACCAGTCAAGCATTCAACTATCCCAAATCATCATCAATTGCCGCCACCGCCAGTTTTAGTGGAGGAGCAAGAAGAATGGGAAGTGGCTCAGGTTCTGGACTCAAAACTCAAAAGAGGTAAATTATGGTATCTTGTAGAGTGGAAAGGATTCAGTGAAGACCCAGAAAGAACCACTTGGGAACCAGCTTCAAACCTTAGCAACTCACCAGATCTTGTCAAGGATTTCCATTCATTGTATCCAGACAAGCCTGGTCCAAATACCTCAAGAGTTTGATTTATGGTGCTTGGTGGGGAGAAGAAGTTATGAAAGTAAGTTCCTTTCCTGGCATGCACCTTTAAGGGGGTATTCTACCCATATGCTGTTGTAAGCATCACCTTGGCCACTTTGTGAGCACTTGTCAATTTTTTGGACAGGTTCAGGAAGCCTACAACACCAATACCCTCCGATTTGGACCTTATCAAGATATGGCCAAATGTTTCTTTCTTTAATTTTCTTTCTTTCTCTATTATTTATCATTTCATTTATGCCAATCATCATAATTCAAGACATTCATTACTTCAAGTCATTTACGGCAATTCTTTTCAGAAGTCATTTATGGCAATTCATCTCAGAAGTCATTTATGGCAATTCTTTTTGATTTTATGGTGCTTGGTGGGGAGTGGAAGTTATGAAAGTAAGTTCCATCTCCTGGTATGCATCCATGAGGGTTCTACTTCTTGTAAAACATTACCTTGGCCACTCTGTGAGCATCAAATGCTTGGTTTTCATTTTTCAGACACTTGTTGGCCAGAATCAAGCAACTCACCACAGGAAGGACTAACCATCAGGATTTTTCTTTATTTCTTTCTTTACTCTCATTTTCTCTTATTCTTTAATTTTTTCTTTCTTTATTTACTTGTATATTTTTCTTTCTTTTATTTCTTTAAAGCAGCAGCATCCCATCCCAAATCATGTATTGGGAGGTTCCATTATTTTTTCATTTTTTAGTATTATAAGAGTGGGGATAGAAGCCAAACCAAACACAAACAAGGAAAAGGAAAACTGGTTATCTCTACCCAAATCATCAAAAGTTCTCTGGAAATCATTTATTAACTCATCTTAATACCAGGCAAATTTTGCAGCCATCTCTTCAGAAGCAGTACCTGGAATAGTCCTGTCATTGGCATACATAATCACCTCTCTGCTATTTCTATCAACCCTCCTGAACAATCTGGCCACAGCATCTTGACTTTCACTAGCCACGTTGGGATCTTCTCTGGTAACCCGGATAGGCCAACGTTCTCTTCTTTGAAAAACTTGAGCGGCAGGAAACGGAAAAGGGGACAATCCATCTCTTCTTCTGCTGGAGCTGGCCACAGGTTGGAGTTGACGGGAGGTGTTTATGGGTGAGTTTCTGGACTGTTGAACTGGTGATGGTCTTACTGCTGGATTCAAGGCAGGCCTGGTGGTGTGGGAAGTAGTTGGTGAAGGAGGAGGAAGGGTTGTAGGAATGGAAGCAAGCATTGGTTGGAAGGTTCGTGGAGTGCTGGGAATAACTTGACTTTGGAACCTAGTGTTGGCAAGAGGTTGAGAAGAGGAATTGCTAGATGGATGGCCAATTGAATGAGGAATAACTTGAACTTCTTCACCATACAACTCATCACTTCCTTCAGCATCTGGATCTGTTGGGGAATCAACAATTCTTCTTAGTTTCTTCACTACTTTCACCACTCCATCAGCATTGGTCCTTGAGATTGGGATTTCTGAGCTATAGTGTATGGGCCTACCACCAATTGGAATGGACCCTCCACCATTAGTCCACCTGGCCACATCCCTCTGCCTGGAACCAGTCACTAAATCAAAATATCAGAACCAATTCAATCAAAATATGCAAATCACTCACATTGAGAAAATCCAGAAGTTGCATCAGGGTAGGTTCCTGAAGAATGGGGAATTCCTGCCCATAAGGCCCATCTTTCCTGCTCCATAAGTGTCTCCTGACCTGGGACAAAGTTGATCCCGTACGACAACATGGCTTCTTCCCAACAAAGCAAAAGTGGCATTTTGACAATTGAGGATTGTAATGTTGAAAGCATTCCTTACCCCTGGCCAAACATTCAGTACAGGCAGGATCAAGAACTTCAACTGCTCTGAACCCATCATAGGTTTGGGAGGGGTCAAAATGGCCAGAAGACGCCATGGAAGGGGAGGACAGTTGACTGAAGACCCCAGAACCATGAATAACAGACAGTGGCGGTACAGAAGGAGAAGATTCAGTGAGCTCAGTCAGTTTAGAACTCATAACTGAAGAATATGCAAGCAGAAGATTCAAGACGTCAGAATCAATCCACTCCATATCAAGAAAAAGAATTCGACCTCGAGGAAATGGGGGCCATAACTCAATTATGCCCCCCCTCAAAGCCTCTAAGGTGAAGGTTCATACCCCTTTGGGGCTGAACTCATCACCCAGGGCCTCCCCTGCAACTTTGGGGAGGCCAGGATCTTGATGGTCCTGGACCCCATCAATGGGTCCAGGCCATGTATGGTGAAAGTGATATTTGGGCCATTTCTGGGCCCCTTGGTCACCCTGGGTCCAGGGGCTCCATTTTGCTCCTGGGGGCCTCCAATAACCCCCACGGACCGCGGACCGCAGCGCACGGTGCACGGACCGCAGACCATAGACCATAGACCACGGACCGCGGACCGTAGGGCCCCAAACAAGCAAAAAGGCCAAATATGGCCAAAAATCAAAGAATTACCCAACTTCACCAAAACACCCAAAAGGCCCAAAAGGCCATAAAAATCAAGAGGTATCAAGATTTCCTCAGGGGAGAGGCCACAGCCCAGAGCACTTTGGAGGGCTGTTTGAGGCCATTTCCATGGACAATGGGGACAAGACTCCTGGAGGAATATTTTTCAAGAATTCATTGGATTAAGCCTTGCCCAATGAGTACACTTCATATACTCATTGGGCATCATTTTTTGAGCACAAGAGCTCAGTGGCCCTTATTCTGGGATATATCCCAAGGCCACACTCCAAGGGCATGGTTGATTGATTCAGTAGAAAAGAAATGCATATTCTGAAGTGGAATACTTACTCAAACTTGGAAAAAAAAGGGGGGGAATCAATTGAGTTTGACAGAGAAGGAGTGAAGAAAGATTTTCAGGATAATGGCCAAGAGTAAAAGAAAATTAAAAAAGAAATTTTTTTTGAAAAAAAGTGGGGATATTGAGATGCCACTCAACAGTGGCAGGGTATTATGGTGTTCAGGAGCCCACCAGTTTCAAGAGGGGGATACTGTAACAACCATCCATCAGGGGTAAGGGTATTCATTCATACACCCACTCAAACACCCCAAATCAGCAAATCCAGTATCTGCATCAGCATTCAGTTTCAGCAATCTTCATTCTGAAACATGCATACAGCTTGGTACATTAATACAGCCTGTCAATACCTGTACAGGTTGGATTCACCCAATACAGTTTCAATACACCAGTATGAAACTGTATGATCACTCAAATACACCACACCTCTTGTAGAGGCTCTGCACAGCTGTACAAGACCTGTATTGGCCAGAATCAATTCAATCATCATTTATTCTCATGAAAATTCTTCCTCTGGATCAGGGCTGGTGATTCTCACATATACCAGCCCCTCTTTCTCCCCCCTGGGCACTTTTCCCCAGTTAATTAATTGAGTTTATTTATTATTTTATAATTATTCTTATCCTTATTTTTGGGTATTATAATTACTTAATTTTAAGTTAGTCTTTGCATTTTCCTTCTTTGCCTGTACAGTATGAGTTGGGTGGCCATATCCTTATTAACCCTTCTCTTTCCATTCTGACAGGTTGAAACAGTGGACTTGGACTTGTTTGTGGTTGGCTCTTCTATTTCTTATCCTTATTTCTTTGTTGTTGCTTTCTCATATCTTTATTTATAGTAATTCATTCCTTACACTCTTAAGTGTCTTTCATATTTCCATATCCTTGAGCCCTCCATAAGTGAGTCCCAGTTTACTGAGTGCCAGGCCCTCTTCACTTTGAAGAGCCCCTGTGACAAAATCCATATTTGGATACGCATAATTAAACCTTGTACAGCTTTGCCATATTGAATACTACCTATATCAAATGAGGTACTGTTGTGTAAGCCCAATCCAGGGCTACACAGTGAACCAAGTTTGAGCTCAATAAAATGAAAATTGAAGAATCTATTGCAGTATTAAGGTTAAAATCCCACAGTTGGTCCAATACACCTTTACTGTGGGATACCTTGCCATATTCTTGAATATGAGGTGTAAATTAGACAAAGGTGCATGTTTATCCTCCAATATCTCATAGATTTTGAAATACTTGGGTCTCATACTGGTTCTGTACAGCATTCTACACATCATACATGTTAGGAGAGGGCTGTGTGGTCCACAGATGAATATTTTCACCCTGTATTGGTGAAAAATACCCAGATGTGGATTCAAGACCAAATATTAACCCAACAAAGGCTATACAGGCTTGGTGAAAACCAAAATCTAGTTTTTGGAAGTTGAAAACCTTCACTTCCTCTGTATGAAATGGTCTGGAGGACCTTTTGACATATTTTCAGGCATAAAAGGGACCTTTCCCTTTCCAAGAAACATTTACCATCCTTCTCTTTAATTCTTACATAGTACCACCATTTACCAACAGCTAGACCCTTGGTGAACAATCAGGTATAACCATTATATTAGCTATTTTAGCATTTATTATAGTAAGCCAATTTCATACATCTACAACTAGGGCTTTCAACAGTGCTCACCACGACTATTGGTCAATATTAAAGCCCTGAATATTATTATTGAATCACTTTTTATCAATATTATTCATGTCACAGTCAGATTTAAAATTGTAAATACCTTTATAATCACTTTATCATAGGATTAACCTCAAAATTTGGGGGCCTGGCCATGTTTTTTGGACTTTTTTGGCTTAAAAAGTAAGTATTTCTTTACTTTTTCTCTTATATTTCTCTTGATATTATTATTTTCCATGTGAAAATACTCTTTTGATAAAAATAATACTGCAAAACATAATATATTATTATTTTTTCAAGTGGTATATAATTTACACCACTATGTTTTTTTCATGAATTTTTGGAATTTTTCGATTATAATTTCATCACCACCAGCAAAATAGGGCTTGACTTTTGTCAAACACTAAGTCCCTTGTAAATTCTTGTTTTTTACATAAGAAGAAGGCCCTTGTACTGTAAATAAGAGTTACAGAGGCCTGGTTTGATATATTGATAATTTCAATTTTCCCTTACAGAACTGTTTATAAGATTACACTTGTTAATTAAAAGTTAATCTGTGGGATATTGGAATACAAATAGTAGACCATAAATCCACAAGCCAGTATTTTTTGATGTGTAATTGATAATTTCAATTACACATCATAATAAAATGCTACAATATATAAATCTCCTGTATGAGAGGCCATTCTTAGATGTGCAAATAGAATTTTAAGAACATTTAACTGAAATAAGCCCTCATCCTACTGATTCAGAAGAAAACAACTTTATACTACTTGGGAACCAGTCACAAGGCAGAACACCTGTGGCATTCTTGGACACAGAAGTGCAGAAGTAAAAAGGGAAGAGGCCAAGTAAAAGCCTCATAATCAACAAGAAGTGACACTAATTTCCACTATAAGAAGTAGAAAGGAATGAAACTCTGCATCAATAAAAGGTAAAACAACCTTTAAAGGTTATGTAGGGAATGTTACAGTAATTGACCCAGCTGTAACCTCTAAAGGAAAATTTCCCAAAGAAATAGATAACAAAGTAGTACAAGGAACAGTCAAAGGTAAATACAATGAGAACATGAATTTTTTTACTGCTTGCTAACACTAAGATGTCCCCTGTACACCTCTGGAGGCTTGGAACTCCAAGGAACAAGCTAGAGGACAGACAAGGAATGTTCAGAACCACAAGATCAGGGTCTGGGAACCATAGTGGATGGCAGAAAACTGAGGCAAATCATATTCACACTGCCATTCACCTTTCAATTTGACACAAACCTCAAACCAGATGTCAGCCTGTGACTCAAAACCAGCACACAAGCATGGCAGTCTAATACCATCAACCAATGGTAAAGCCAAGATACCACCAAAACATGGAGCTGAGCCAAATACGCTCACAAGGTATCAAATAAAAGAGGAAGCCCACCAATTTCCAAATACACAAGTCCCATCATCATAGGACAAGGAATACTCCAAGTTGTTGCTGAGAAAAAAACCCATTTTTCACCTCTTATCTGAAATCCAGAGGAAGAGGCTTAACCCCATCAAATGGGTATTCAAATTGAAGCTCTAGGTCAGGGCTTTTTAATGGTGCTAGTCAAATGTAGCTAGCACCAGCACTACAGGAGGTATGGCCAAAATAAGGTCAAGTAAGGGTGAATAAAATATTCACCTCACATCCAACGTCTACAGTTTTAGTGTGAGATACCTAAAGTGGGGTCTTTTAGCAATGGGAAAAATAAGGGATATCTGATGGTGCCATCCATTTACCCATATCTCATCTAGAACAAACGTTATGGCAAAAAGAAGCTCCATACAGCTTTTAAGAAAATCATACATATGTACCAAATGTCTTGTACATGGCATAGATTTGTCATATTAAATGATAGCCATATTTAATGAGGTACCATTGTGTAGAGGACATCCAGGGCTTCAAAATGAAACAGCTTTGAGCTTGATATCTCAAATACTGACAAAGGTATGGCAGTTTCAAGGTCAAAATCCAACAGTTAGACCAATACAGCCTTACTATGGGATAATATCTCATAGCTATGATCATGAGGTGTCAAAAAGACAAAAGAGCTTGTTTATACTTCAATACCTCATATTTTGGCCTATACGTGGGTGCTGTACCGGCTTTGGACAGCATTCTATGTGTAATACATGTCAGAAGAGGGCTATGTGGTCCCCAGATGAAACTTTTAACCCTGCATTGGTGAAAACTGCCCAGATGTGGTTTCAAAGCCACATCTGAGCCCAATACAGGCTATAAAGGCCTTTTGGAAATGACAAGTCAGTCTTTTGAAATGAAAAATCTTCACTTCCTCTATGTGGAAAAGTCTAGAAGACTTTTTCACCCAAGTTTAGGATGAAAAGGGCCTTTTCCCCACCAGAAAAGGTTGCCTCATCCTGCTCTTAAATTCATATGTAGTACAACTCTCAAAAATAGTTAAAGTCTTTGGAAATAAGCAGGCTATAACTATAATATCAACTATTGTAGTAGTTATTATAGTAAACCAACTGATAATTATTGCACCCAGGGCTTTCAACAGTGCTCACCACCACTATTCCTCAATAGTAAAGCCCTTTATGCCTCATCATCAACCTTTATTATAATCAAAACAAACTTTTGAATCATTTTCACCATGTCACAGTCATAGTTAAAGCTTGTAATTAGTCTTTATTAGCTTCATCATAGATGCAGCCTCATACCAGAGGACTGGAAGGATATGGATCAAGTCCTTCAGCTCCACCAACTCCTCAAAGATTTATATCAATGAAGAATGGATAAAAAGAGGTTTGACCTAGCTTTACACTGGGAGAAACTTGAAGTATACTTCCAGAGGATATTTCTCAAAGAGATACCCTTCAAAGATCTTATGGTAATCACAAAAGTATGGAATCCCAACAGGAAGTGCAGACTCCTGGAGCAAAGAGAAGCCAGGATAAGGGAGAATCAGGCCACTATCCAAGCCATAGAATAAAAACTGAACCAGCTAGATCATATTCTGATCCCTTCAGGCTCATAGAATTAAACCATCCAGACTCCCCAGTAGCTTCATACCATTCAGGCATCAGTAGATAATTGACCAAGAGTCACCATTCTTCAGAATCCCAGGTACTTTCCAGGACAAGACAAGGATCAAAAGGGAAAAACAAGACTTCTTTCAACAAGAGGCAGAAATAGTCAGACCCCATGAGCCAGAAGAGGTTGCAATTGATTAAAGAAATACACCAGAGCCATAAATAGTTTTAAGTACTTCTAATAGAATCAGAATCCCAGCTCATGGAAGGAATACCCCCACTAAGAATGGACATACTGTTGTCACACCTGAGAGTAACATAAACAGCAATGAACTGTGGTTACAAATGTCCCAATTTTGAGAGCAAGCCCAAGAAAAGTTTTCAAAGATCCAAGAAAACAATGTAAGGTTTTAATAATTTACAACCTTACAACAAACAACCATCCAAACTCTGCAAGAAGGCTACTCTAAACTAGGAAAAGCCTCAGAGGATACTTAAAAAAGACTGAACCAAGTCTTAGAGGATAAGGGATTGAGGCCTGGATTGGTGAGAAGAAATGAAAAGGGCTTTTTACTTGAAAAATATTATGGATTATTTCCCAGTGAGTCCTAATTTTGATTCTAAAATTACTCCAATGTTACTGGTTGAATAGGTATCCCAGGAAAACTGGAGAGAGCTATCAAAATCAACTTCAAAATTTTCTTAATTATGGAGGGAAAAAATGGATGATTAAGAGACATAAAACTTGGTAAAAGTAATCAAGGTTTCAACATCCTGAAACAAAAAATAATATATGGTATGTTTCTGAATATTCCTTGCAGTGGGCATTAAGATATTTTCCATAATCTTTAGAGGCACTTGGAATGTAATCATTTTGTAACACAAATATGTGTTATGATGGGCTCAGGGACTTGTTTGCAGAAAAATACAGAGATTTGAAATATTAATTATAAATTCCAGGGGCCAATATCCAAGTAGGTTAAAGAATGAATTTATTATAGGATAGCTTCATTAATTAATTAAATAGGTAACCCTGAAGTTCTTGAGGAATAGAAATCTTGAACAATGTGTTTATTGGAAGTCTCATCTGGTTTCAAAATTACTTTTAAATTTTTTTAAGGATTTTTGAGTGAGTATCACATTCATTCATGGAGAGATATTTTCATTCATTTTGATCTTTTATTTTCAAGAGAGGATTGCTGAGCTAAGTGAGAAATATCTCACTATCAATGAGGAATAAACTCTCTTTATTTTGAAGGCATTTCTTTTTGCCTCTCTGAATGACATAGTATTTTTTCTCCTATTTTGATATAAAGGAGTGAATAAATAAGTGCCTACAATTAATAAATCATGTTATTTATCATTTGATATGCTTTCAAGAGTAGATTTAAGAAATATGAGCTTAATATTGCAAACAAATTTTGGAGAATTTCAAGTTGAAGCGGTATTAAATTCCTCTTTTATGTGACATATATTGCCTGATATGTCCAAGTAGGCTAAATACTAAATGTGATATAGCTTATCTTCATTAATTCATTAAAGATCTGACCCTGGAGTTCTTGAGGAATAGAAATCTTGAAGTATATGTTTATTGGAATTCTCTTTTGGTTTTAAAATTACTTAGAAATTTTTTCAAAGATTTATGAGTGACCAGCACAGTAATGCATGAAGAGATATGTTCATCAATTTCGATACTTTCTTTTCACGAAAGGACTGGTGAGCTAAGTGAGAAATATCTCACTATAAATGATGGATAAACTCTCTTTATTTTGAAGGCATTTCTTTTTGCCTCTCTGAATGACATATTAGTTTTTCTCCTAATTTGATATAAAGGAGTGAATAAAAAAGATCCTACGATCAATAAATCATGGTTTTTATACTTTTTACAATCTTTCATGACTAGATCTCAGGATTATTAGATTACTCCTACAAAGAAATGTCTGAGAATTTCAAATTTAAACGGTGGTAAATTCCTTTGTTATGTGACCTATTTTACCTGATATATCAGTGTAAATAATAAAATTTGGATTTGGAAACAGGCTATGCTTATATTTGCCTTCCCACAAAATTTTCCTTTAGCTTCCATATTAGGATTGATTTCTATATAGAATTTTGACTTTTTGTTTTTGATGTAACTTTCAGAGAAAATAATAACCTAATAGATTTCGATATTAGGAAATTAAGAAATTCAACTCAGTTTGTTCATGAGACTGGATATTTCTGTGTATTTTTATATGATATCATAATTAGCTCCATTCAGGTAATTCTATATACATATCCCTCCTTATGCTTGTTTCAATCCGATTGAGTAAATATACAATGCGCATTTATTAACTCTCTTAAGCTCAATTTATCAAGATGAAATCGTTTCTGATTAAAGTACCAACTTTAATAAAGTTTTGAATTTAATAAATTTTCTTTTTATTTTACAGGAAATCTATTGTCCTCTATTAAATGAGAAGAAATAAGTAATAATTCTAGCAATATACCAGACAATGAAATCTAAAAAATATTTTTCCGTCAATTTCTCTGATTGATCAAACGATTGAATGAAAGGAATAGTTTTTATTATTCTCGAACCTATTTTTTGAGGAAAATGGAGGATAAATTAGAGAAGAAATTCAATTTTGCAGTTTTTTGAGATTAAACCGCACCTCCAGAAATAGTCTTTACCTGATAATAATCTGAAAGATTGAACAAGAACTATTTAGATATTTAGTATAAAGTTGAACTTTTTTTATTGATGGGAATGATAGGTGTTCAATTAACGCCTAAGAATCTAAAGCTTACAGAAATTGACACTGATATTTCCATCGTACATAGGAAAATTCTGCTCTAAATTCTTTTAAATGTGACTTTCCCCAAAACCATTACTTACGTGTAGAAACATTGGTTTGATTCCCTCTTGGGAATAAATCAATATAATCATTTGAAATAATGAATATCTCTTTATTTTAAAAAATTAAATCTAGATAACCAAAAAGGATTGTTTGAGAAGAATGAAAACATGATTTCTCGTATATGAAAAAGAGAGATACAGGTGGAAAGCAATTAAGAAAAAGAGGAAGCCCCCCGAGCCGGAATTGAACCAACAACCTTGGGATAGTAGTGCTTATCCATTACAGTCCCACGCTCTAGCACTGAGCTATCGGGGGAGACCCATATTGGGTAACCCCCTCTGAGCAATTATGAACCCCACGTTTTTAATGCAATACTTTTCGCCTCATTTATTCAAAAATCCAATTTGATATAAGGCATAAAGAGGGCCTTTGGATTGACCAGTAATAAGTGCTAGATAAAACCCTTTACATCAATATAACCCATCGCTCAGACCTCCTTCACATTTTAAATCTTGGTGATACCTTTAATAATTAAGTAATGGCAAATATTTCATTATTAAATTTATTTTAAGTATTATATTTAAGAATCCATTTGATCCACTTTACAATGAAAACTTCACATTTGAAACTGTAACATAGATTATAATATGGCACCATTGAATCCATGAAGTAATTATTTTCTTGGTGAGGAGGCCAACGATTCTTTAAATATTTAAAATCGGGTCCCTTTCTTTGGAATATCCATTAATGAGATTTTAAGTAATTTTTATATGAATTTATTGGCCGGGGAAAATTAAGATGGAAAATTAATCATGGGATAATGGAATATATAAGCCAAAGGGCGTGACAGATAAATGAAAAAGCTAATTATTAGGCTTATTATTCACAGGAAGAATTTAGAGGTCTCCCTTTTCAGAGATATTAGTAATTATTGGCGATTCAGTCTTAGTATCACAGATTTGGAACCTGAGGTGGTAAGCAGACTAAAAGTATTCATGTGAAATTGGATAAGACTATCAATACCAGATTTTGGTAGCTGCTCGAGGTTCAACAAAAAAGAACTACTTAAAGGTATTAATTTGGGAGAAATAAGAAATGTAAAATCTTGATAAACAAGTCATTATTGAGATCTGTTGCGTCGCTGTTCATAACTTCCTCTCGAGTCATTATTAATCTCCAAATGTAAATATGTTGGTATTTCTCTTCTCCTTCCGGAAAATCCCTGAAATAGGCATTGCTTCTCCAAAACACACACCCCTTATGTTCCCAGGGACTTCTTTGTTATAATCATCTTGGCTAGATAGCTGAAAAACAAAAAAGCCAAGAAGTTCAACTAACCCGACTCACTTATTAGCCGCATTTTATGTAAATAGACAGACTACCCTTAATCATAATGGGGGTAAATCAAGTATTGATAGAATATGATCACTATTGCTATGGTAACAAGTAACTTCTGATATATGCCGGAGGTGGACGAATTGGGTATGTGTTGGTTGTTTTTCCCATTCTAAATATCACTATTGATCTTATTCTCATTTCATTTTTACAACCCAACTCATGAACCAAAATATTTATTTCAGCTTAATGTATCACAGCGCCTTTTAGAAATTATTTTAAAACTAACTCAGATATCTCGAGGTTTTTGAAGCAAATTTTGTCAGTTAACCCTGAGCACGTATTTCATTCTAGATATTGAAATTTTTCTCTTTATAAACAAGTACATTGATAAGCGCTTAAAGAAGCGCCTGAGGTGGTATATAATAGATTAATTTTCGATATGAGAAAGATCTCTGACTTAATGAACCTCAAAATATAAGACAATGATAAAAAAAATGAAGCCAATCCTCATATCTAGTAGTATGTTACCCTTTCCCAGGAATCTATTTTATATCACAAAGCTCTTGGAGGAATGTCAACCTGACTTGATATACCTTGGAATAACTGGGTAATAATATTATTAAGAATTCTGAATGATAGTCATCATTGCATAAGAAGAATATTCATTCTTTCATGTGATTTTTTCGGTTTTATTTTTGACTGAAAAAGAAAAATAGTAGAATTTCAAACTATATATTCCATTCAAAACCACATGAAAGTTCCTTTATTAGTGAAATACCATTGTTTCTTTTTTATTTATCAGGGAATTAAAAACTAACAGACATTGTCCTGTTATAAAATCTGTTTCATGTGGAAGTAGAACATGCTAATGGGGGGCCCTTAATAAAAAAAAGTAGGTTCTAGCTCAGTTTAGCTAGTACCATTGGGTGGCCCTGGGTTAGAGCTTCATTTTAAATACCCTTTTGATGGGGTTAAGCCTCTCCTTCTGGATTTTAGATGAGAGGTGAAAATTAAGGTTTATACTAAGCAACAACTTTGAAGAGGAATAACTTTGTTATTCTTTGTCCTGTGGTGATTGGACTTATATATTCAGAAAGGGGTGAGTCTCCTATTTCTTTTGATACCCTTTGAGCTAATTTGGCTCAGCTTCATGTTTTGGTGGTATCTTGGCTACACCATTGATTTATGGTATTTTGGCCATCATGCTTGTGCTCTTGTTTTGAGTCACAGGCTGACAAACTCAACTCTAAATAAGCTTAAATTAAGTTTTTAGTATTTTCTGTACAAAATTTGAAAAACCTCAAAACCTTAACTTAATTCACAACACATATGGTGTCAACCATCAATTTTTGTGTTAAAATTGAGGTGTTGTGTGTAGTTTAGAAGTTATGAGAAATTGAAGTATTTTCAATTGAAATGTCAAAATGTGAACATTTATTACATAAATAAACTGTAATTTACATATGAGTTATCAATTATTACAGTTGTGTACTGTGAGAACTCAATTAAATTGTATGTGTAAAGAACAAGTGTATTAAATGATGAGGAATTAAAGAAAAAAGAAATTAGAAAGATTAATTCTGGGGGGAAAAAGGTACCCTAGCTCTAAGGGGGAGCCAGACCCCCAAAATCCTTGCTGACAGGTGTGGGATGTCTGTGTCTCAATTGATGATGAGGCTTTAATACCAACCAGGAGAGTTTTAACTGTTTCCAACAGCATAAAACTTCCCCTAAGTGAAAACAATCTCAGTAAAAAAAGTTTAAACTGGCTTCTACGTCTCTTATACACATTCTGACATGTTTTGGAAGCTCTAGACCAGGTATTACTATAGTAATGGCTGATTTAAGGGTCTAATATGGCTAAAAATAGGTAAAAATGGCTAAAACCATCCCTTTGTGGTCTCAAACAGGGTTTAATGATGCCATAATTGAATGTTCTGTTGTCAGAGTTTTTCCACAACGGAAAAGCGTAAATTTTCCTTTTGGAGTAAAAAAATTGATGGCTATAAAAGAATGTCTTCTTTGCCCCACTTTTCTCTTCATGTTAGAATCTTTTCCTTTTATGATTAGTTTAAACACTGTTAAACCAATCAATAAAAGATTCCAACCACCTTTTGTATATCTTTTTAAACCTTCTTAACCACGCAAAAAAATCATTATAATTATTGTTTGTAACTCTTATAATCTTTTTTACCCCTTGAACCACCCCATAACTGAATTAAAGCATCTTTCATCACTGTTAATTTTGTCACTTTGTTTGCAAATTGACTTTGATCACTTTCAGGCATTTTTTATCTTTAAATATCTTTTCAAAGAATTTGTTCTTGAATTGATTTATTGCAGTTCTTTTCTCAATTAATTCCAATTGAAATTGTTCTTGAAGAAATTCCTTTTGTAGCCTTAAATATCCGTTGTAGAGTATTTTTGGATAAATGTTTATTGTTGGTAAAACAATAAATATTTATAATATTATTGTTTTCTACTTATCAAGCTATAAACAATAAAGTTGGCTTTTTTTCTCTTCAAAATACTATTTCATATTAATTTTGAATCATCTTTTATCTCATACAAATTTTCAGCACAGGAAAAGTACTTGATTTTCAATCAAAGTTGCATATCCACAACTTACATTTGGGGGCCCAGCTGTGATATTGTCCCTGTGACATGAATTTTGACTATTTTTAAATCTTTTTTCTTATATTGAAAAACTTAAAAACATATAAAAAATACTTATAATTCAAAAAATCCATAAAAAGTTTTTTTTTTTTCACATTATAAGTCAGGCTTTATTTTTCATTTCTCTTTTGAAAAATCTTTTTTTATTTAATTAATTGGCTTTTTCATTCATCTTAGTGTTTGAAAACATGGTAAGACAAGAAAATATTGAAACAGTCTCAACAGTAATAAGTGATATTCCTGAAAGTGCTGTGAATTCTGACCATAATAGTACACAAATAGTAAGTTTTGTAATTCAACATCACTATTTTGTGCTTTTTAGTCATAAAATATGGCTCCAAGCAGATCAACAGCTAGCTATAACCCCTCACGCAGCTCCCAAAAAGGTCATAGACATGATTATGGCATAATACAATCAGTTAGAGAAGGAAAAGGGTCATTTTATGACTTCCAAAATAGTAAATTATGTCATTATGAAGCTGAAAATACTTTTTCACCTTCAAACCAAGCTGAAACTTCCACATGAAGCCTTAGTGGACATATACAAAGCCAGCCAAAAGGCTTACAACAATGCATTTCAGCACAAAGAGTACCTGATCTTTGCAGATATGCGGAATAACTGCACAAATTCTTACCTTACTGTGAGAAAATTCCTGGGCCATCCCAACACTTGCAAGTTACTCAATGGATGGAATCAATTGATGGAAAATAAGAACATGATGCTTTTAACAGCAGCATGCAGGGAAAACAACCCACCACCACCCAAGCAATTGCCAAAAACAGCCCAAGTAGCCAGAAGCAGCCATTCCAAAGTGAAAAATCACCCACAAGCTCAGAACATGGGAAAAGGCAAGGCACCAGCCACAAAGCCTTACAGCCAGGGTTACAGAATCCCAAAGATTCAGCAGGATGCCATGGAAAATGTATGTCAGATGGCCAGAAAAGTGATGGAATTACAGAAAAAGGAGGAAGCCAGATTAAAATATCAGAAATGATTTCTGAAATTTTTGATTCTATCCCAGAGTTTTATGAAGCTATAAATGATGTAAAAACTCATGTTTCTGATAAACATTCATCCATTTGTAACAATCTTAAAATAAAAAACTTAAGTCTGAGCCAAATAAATGAAACACTTATGTGTTTTGAGAAAGTTTTGTGAACAATTAAAACTTCTAATAATTCAAATTCTTTTGGAAATAAAATAAATGAACAATCTGCCATTATCAAAAAATTAACAGACAAATCTTCTAAATTCAATATTGATGACATAGTTGAAACAAGAATTAAAAAGCCATAAATATTATCAAGACAGATAAAAAGAAAGTGCTTGATGACATTTCAAATTCATTTACTGAAGTAAAGACATATACAATTTCCTTGAAAAAGTGCTTTGATGCTCCCCAAGAAGAAGTATCAAAATTTACAATGAAATTTAATCAAGTCACTGCTGATAATACAATACAAACATAGTTATGGCAAGAACTGAAACATAAAGAAGACATTTATAGAATTGAAGTAATAAATTTCATACAAGCCTTCCAACATGAATTCAGAAATTCCCAAAGGTGTAGCAACAGTAAAATGAATGATATTGAACAGATACTTAACACCTTACCAAGAGTATCTACACCTCTGAATCAAAATGAGGGTAGAGGAATCCCCAATCCACAAGTATTGGATGCTAAAAATTTGCAGTTAAAAAATGAATTTTCCACTTCTTTTGATAAGTTGGAACTATCAATGGGCCAAGCACTTTTAAAAGAAGTACCAAAACTTAAAGAATGGGGTCACTTCAGTGGTGAAGAAGAATATGACCATAGGGAATTCATCAGAGGTATTGACATGATTACAGACGATTTTGAATTACCGGACACATTAGTAACAGAACGATTTTACCCCTTTTTTCCAGATCAGCCCACAGAGGGTATATCAAATTAAGAAAAGCACATGGACACCAAAGTTGGACTTGGTGAAAAACACAAATTATCAACAAATAGGCAAATGATACTTGTAGGTTTAAAGTGGAAACAGCCTTTGAATCTGCCTGTAAGATGTGTCTATGAAGCTGCTGATAATATTACTATTAATAAGCAGTACTATGACTGTTCTTATGAAATATAATAATAAAATTATTATAACCACAATTGAATAATTCTTTAATTAATTCTTTCTTTTACTTGTTATACACTACTAGTGATTATAACAGTAAGCAGTAATTACCTACTAGAACCAATTGCAAGAAGTACTTAATAATAAAACTTCTTTTGTTCAAATAATAAAATTATTCTAATATATAATGATCTTATGTAAGAAAAATTATGAATTTAATTCTTGAAGAAAACAATTACTAGAGAAAAACTTTAAGAATTAAGATAAATCAGTCACTAATACTCCAAAGAACTTATCAAAGATAAAAGTAGAGAAATTTTATGGATAATTGTGGATTTAAGGCATCAAAAAGGGATATATAACGGTATCACAACAATATATAGTTAATTTCTATGATTTCACGTATTTCTGATTCATTTTGAAAGAATAAAACACTTAATAAAAAGTTTCAACTAATACTTACTTGTTGGTAATAAAGGTATAATAGAATAATGTGATGATCTGGAAAAAACAGCAAGAGGAGACCTCTTTTAAGTCTATAAACACCTCACAGAGGTGTTCCATGAAGAAAACTGAAAACCAGTGAGTGAGAAAACAATAATCTTTTTTGGATTATTGATTGTATCATTTGTTGTCATGTAAGATTATCATAATTACTTAATTGGTTCTTTTACATGATTTCCAACCCCTTTATGGTTAAGAATAAAAGGAGTAACAACTCTTAATCTTCTTTTATTCCAAAATAATAATTGATTTTTAAAAGATATCAATGTTATTGTAAATTTAATCACAGAGTATATTTTCTGTGAGTTTTGAAAGGTTCAATATTTCATGTGTGATCACCAAAAATGGACTGTAAGTAAAAATTTTAATTTTGATTATAAAAGTATAATTTTTTTTGTTTTTATATGAATTATAAAGCTCTTGATTGGTCTTGAAAGTTTCAGAAAGATTCATCAAGAATTGTATTGTGAATGAATTTTTGAAGTTTTTACCTCATTTATACATTTTTGAAGTTTTTACCTCATTTCTACATTTTTGAAGTTTTTACCTCATTTCTACATAGAATTGCAAATAGTAGTATATGGGTGGTTTATATGAGGTAAATCAATGGATACTAGTCCAAAGAGGGTTTTAATTACTCTTTTGGGGTTTATCCATGGAGACCTTCTAAGAATTGACATGGTTAAAGGAGTCTAAGTTGCTCTTTACCTCCTTGGCACAACAAAATAGCAGCTTATTTGCTATTTTCTTATGATATAATGAAGTTTTGACTTGGTAACCATGTTCTCAAAAGGCTTTAGTTTACTAATTGGGCCAATTTCAGCCATGCATCCAAGCTTTGGAGCTCTCCACACTTCAAAGGCCTCAGAAGCTGGGTACCCTGGCTCTCTTTGATGTCTTTTGTCCCCCTTGACTATTTTTTATGTCAAAATAGAAATTAAGGCTTCAAGTGAGATATCCACTATGGGTGTACCAAAGGTGCATGTAAGAAGAAAATAATATTAAGTTCCACAATCATGCATAACACTATTATTAGTGTTTATGTGACATTGGATTTCTCACATGCCCATTATTTTGGGATGAAATTGAGAAAAATAAAAGTATTTACAGATCTTTTATGTGGTATTGATGATGTGGACTTGAATCATTTTCCATATTACCACCTCAAGGACTTGATTTGAGCTTCCCTAGGTGGAAGATAGTGTGACATCCAAATTGGGCCTCAAATCCATGGATTTACTTACTCAATAAAAAGTTATTCATCTTTTCTGAAATCAAAAAAGATGAATTTTGAATACATTCATGAATTATGGGTTAATCATAGTTCAGAATTTATTTTTAACATAATTGTGGCCTATTTGGCTATGTAAAATATACCTCAAGTCTCACACTGCCAAATTTAATGCTGATAAAGACAATGCTTTACCATGATTTTGCCAACACAAAGAAAGATTAACAGCATTGTATCCTGAAATCTCACAATTTATGATCCACAGGAAAATTCTGAGACAATGTGGAGCTGATTTTGAGCATGCTGTTAAAAGCAGGACTACTGAACAATCTTCAGCAGAAGATATTATTAATATGTTAGAAGAAGTAACCACCAGAACCAGAATTGGTTCTAGTAGGGTGATTGTCAAAGCAAGGTTTAATATGCCCTGGAAAGATTCTGTGGATAAAAATCCCAAAGAAAATTCCAATAATATGAAGTATAAATCTGCAGATATAATTAGGAAGTGCCATATTTGGCAAAGTACCACCCACTTAGCCAATGCATGTCCAAAAAGGGGGAAAATAAATCAAGTTGACATTGAAAAAGAACCTGATGTTAAAAAAAAATGATAATATAATTGAATAAAATTCAAATCATAAGTCATCAATATTTTCTCAATCTTCAAAATATATAGAAAATATGAATTCCACCTTGGACATCATGGAAACTTATTTCCACTTGCCACAATTAAGCAATGGTCTACTTGATTTGTCAAACGCTCAAGATGCACAACTTATGAAGAACAAACCAAACAGGGGAAAAGGGTATACAGATAGTAACGCCTGTATAACAGAAGTGGTAATTGAAATCAAACCCACTAAACCTTTACATGACCCAGGAGCCTTTTTCTCTTGTGTTGGCAAATCTTTTCTTGAAGCTTGTTGATAAAATTTTGAAAACAAATTGTTACCAATTTATGGCAAAAAATTCAATAAAGCAAGTAATCCAATGAAAGCATTGGAAATATTTGAGACCCCTGTCATATTTTCACATATTAATGAAAATTTAAGAATCACTGTTGAATTTGTTGTTATGGAAAATTTCTCTAGTACCCATTATATATTGGGAAATGAATATTTGATCATGTATGGCATAGTCTTACATAACAACAAAGACAGATACATCACTATTGGAGACAAAAAGCATCAGAAATTTGCCTCTTTACCATTTAAAAGAAAAATTACGGTAAGAAAATTAGCACCAGTCAACTTATATTTGGAAAGATTCAAATATGAACAGTTAAATGAAGCTGAAATAAGCCTTCATATGACTGACAAACAGTAAAATGAGCTTTCTACCCTTTCATATGACCACAGAAAAGCATTTGAATCAGACAAAGAACCTTTGGGGGAAATCATTGGTCATGAAGCTGATATCATCCTTAAAATTGAGAGACCTTATCCACCACTCTTAAGAAGACCTGCATATCAAGCAAATCCTAAATCAAGAGAAGATCTGGAAATCCATATTAAAGAACCTCTAGACCTTGGTGTAATGAGAAAGGTTGGAAATAATGAGGAAGTAGAAATAACTACACCACTCATAGTGGCATGGCATAATGGAAAATCTAGAATGGTTGGGTACTTTAGAGCTCTGAACACTTACACTGTTCCAGACAGGTACCCAATACCAAAAATCCAAATTGCCCCCACCCAGATATCTCAAGAAGTGTATATAACCACTACGGATGCCCTTAAAGGATTTCATCAGAATGTGGTGACACCAAGGGCAATAAAATACTTGAGAGTTATTGTACATTTTGGAGTATATGAATATTTGAGGATGCCTTTTGGTATAAAGAATGCACCTTCACACTTCCAAAGAATGATGAATGAAATCTTCCCTGAAGAACTTTTGGAAGGATGGTTAATTATTTACATTAATAAAATTACTGTCTGTTCCAAAACTTGGGAAGAACATATGTACAGATTATCCAGAGTTTTGACAAAAATCCAATCTGTGAACATGAAGATTTTTTTAAAGAAGTGCAATTTTGGATCTAAAGAGCTCAAAGCACTGGGACATGTAGTATCTGGTTTATCCCTTGGAATTGACAAAACCAAGGTTGCAGCAGTATTGCTGAAACCCATGCCTCAGAACAAAAAAGAAGTTCAGTAGTTTTTTGGGTTCACAGGATATTAAAGGCAACATATTAAAGATTTTGCATCCATAGCAATACCTCTTTATAAATTGTGTGACAAAAACACCATATTTGAAATGACTGTTGACAGAGGCAAAGCCTTGACCACTGCTCCGCTCTTACTGATGCAAGAACTTAAGCTGACTTTTAAAATATATATTGATGCATCAGGGGATGGGATGGGTGCTGCACTTCATCAAGTCCATATTATAAATGATAAACCTGTGGAAGGACCTATATGTTTCATAACAGGGAAAATCAAACCAACTGAAGCCAGATATAGAGCAAGTCAGATGGAGTGTTTATGCCTTGTCTGGGCCTTGGAAAATTGAATTTCTTCCTGGAAGGATGTGATTTTGAAGTGATAAAAGATTGTACCACTGTTAAGTCACTTTTAAACATGAAGACACCTAACAGAAATATGCTCAAATGGCAAATAGCCATACAGGAGTATAGGGGAAATATGACTTTTTGTAACAACCATCCATCAGGGGTAAGGGTATTCATTCATATACCCTCTCAAACACCTCAAATCAGCAAATCCAGTATCTGCATAAGCATTCAGTTTTAGCAATCTTCATTCTGAAACATGTATACAGTTTGGTACGTCAATACAGCCTGTCAATACCTGTACAGGTTGGATTCACCCAATACAGTTTCAATACACCAGTATGAAGCTGTATGATCACTCAAATACATCACACCTCTTGTACAGGCTCTGTACAGCTGCAAAGGACCTGTATTGGCCAGACTCAATTCAATCATCAATTATTCTCATGAAAATTCTTCCTCTGGATCAGGGCTGGTGATTCTCACATATACCAGCCCCTCTTTCTCCCCCCTGGGGAATTTTCCCCAGTTAATGAATTCACTTTATTTATTATTTTATAATTATTCTTATCCTTTTTTTTGGGTATTATAATTATTTAATTCTAAGTTAGTCTTTGCATTTCTTTCTTTGCCTGTACAGTATGAGTTGGGTGGCCATATCCTTATTAACCCTTCTCTTTCCATTCTGACAGGTTGAAACAGTGGACTTGGACTTGTTTGTGGTTGGCTCTTCTATTTCTTATTCTTATTTCTTTGTTGCTGCTTTTCTCATATCTTTATTATAGTAATTCATTCCTTACACTCTTAAGTGTCTTTAATCTTCCCATATCCTTGAGCCCTCCAAAAGTGAGTCCCAGTTTACTGAGTGCCAGGCCCTCTTCACTTTGAAGAGCCCCTGTGACACTTTTGTTCACAAAGATGGAAATATCCATAAAAATGGCAATGGACTGAGCAGATGGCCACTAAAAAATAATATTGATAATCCTGCTTATGTGCCAGAAGAAGCTTCCCCACAAATCCCCATAAAAGGAATCAGTGTTACAGAACTGCACACAGCTTTCTTTGACTAGGAAAGAAACAGTTATGCTCAGGATAAGAAGTGTAGCATTTCATGCAAGTTACTTACTAAGGACTGTAAAGCCAATTCTTTTATACCTTCCTTAGATGGGATATGGAAACAATAATATGATGAAGGAAGATTGCACTTACTGGATGGTATGATTTAATACAGAACTAAGCATACATGTTTCATGAACATGTGGACATTCAGCCTGTGACTCAAAAACAGAGCATACGCATGACAGCCAAAATACCATAAACCAATGGTATAGCCAAGATACCACCAAAACATGGAGTTCTGAGCCAAATTAGCTCAAAAGGTATCAAAAGAAAGGGGAAACTCATCCCTTTCCAAATATACAAGTATCAACATCATAGGACAAAAAATGACATAATTATTCCTGCTCAAAGTTGTTGCTGAGCATAAACCTTAATTTTCACCTCTCATCTGAAATACAGAGTACGAGGCTTAACCCCATCAAATGGGTCTTTCGAATTAAGCTCTAAGTCAGGGATATCCAATGGTCCCAGCCAACCTGAGCTAGTGCCAGTATTACTGAAGTTATGACCAAATTCAGGCCAAATAAGGGTTAACAAAACATTCACCTCACATCTAACTTCTACAGTTTTAGTGTGAGATACCTAAAGTGGGGTATTTTTAAAAAGGGCACAATCAGGGCTATCTGATGGTGTCATCCATTTCATCATGTCTCAACTAGAACAAAATCTATGGGGCAAACAACCCCAATACAGCTTTAGCATAAAACATGCATATGTACAAAATATCTTGTACATGAGACAACTTTGCGATATATAATGATAGCCATATCAAATAAGGTACCACTGTGTAGAGCACACACAGGGATACACACCAAACCAACTTTGAGGTTGATATCTCAGGAACTGACAAAGGTATGGCTGCTTTAAGGTAAAAATCCCACAGTTTGGCCAATACAGCCTTACCATGGGATAATATCCCATACCATGAGTTTGAGGTGTCAAAAAGACAAATAAACAATGATAGCCATATCAAATAAGGTACCACTGTGTAGAGCACACACAGGGATACACACCAAACCAACTTTGAGGTTGATATCTCAGGAACTGACAAAGGTATGGCTGCTTTAAGGTAAAAATCCCACAGTTTGGCCAATACAGCCTTACCATGGGATAATATCCCATACCATGAGTTTGAGGTGTCAAAAAGACAAATAAACATGTTTATACTTCAATACCTCATAAGTAAGTCAATAGTGGGGTCCCATACAGTTTTTTTACAGCATTCTATGCGTCATACATGTCAGAGGAAGGCTATGTGGTCCCCAGATCAAGATTTTCACCCTGTATTGGTGAAAACTGCCCAGATGTGGTTTCAAAACAACATCTGAGCCCAATACAGGCTATACAGGCCTTTTTAAAACCACAAGCCTGTCTCAGAGAGTGAAAAATCTGCACTTCTTCTACATCGAAAGGTCTAGTAGCCTTTCCACCCCATTTCAGGATAAAAGGAGGGCTTTTCACAGCCAGAAAAGCTTTCCACATCCTGCTCTTAAATTGCTATGTATTAGAACTGTCAAAACAGTTATACTCTTGAAAAATAACCAGGTATAACTATAATCTCAATTATTGTAGTCTTTATTATTGCCATCCAACAGGTAAAGCTGCACCCTGGGCTTTCAACAGCACTCACCACCACTATTTCATAATAGTAAAGCCCTTTAATTTTATTGTCAAATCATTATCCTCTATCAATACCTTTATTTTAAATATTTTATCACCAGTCACAGTCACATTTAAAGCTGTAAATAGCCTAATTACTACTTCTACATAGACTCAACCTGACACAGGTCCTTAATCAATCTTGTACTTAAAGAATGCCATGAAAGGTCTTTCTCACGACATCTGTCTGAAGACAGAACAAGAGAAAAATTGAAAACCTTCATATGGTGGCCAATGTGGCAGAAATATGTTTCAGAATATTGAAAAACCTGTGACAGATGTCAAAAAGCAAATAAATCCACTGGCAAAACACTTGGAAATATGATCAAGATCCAAGAACCCAGTAGAACTTGGGAAATTGTCCATATGAATTGGGTAACTGGCCTCCCACCAGGGGGTGATAGAAGTTATAGTTCTTGCCTAGTGATTGTTAACAGATTTAGTAAGACTCCAATCTTTCTACCATGCCCCAAGGATGATACAGCCATGGATACAGCTCTTCTGATATGAAATAGAGTAGTATCATGGACTGGCATATTCAAAAAAATAATCAGTGACAGAGATCCCAAATTCACCGCAGCACTATGGACAAATCTTCACCAACTATTTGGGACAAAAATATACTTCTCTACAGCCTACCACCCACAAACTGATGGTCTGGCTGAAAGGTTGATGAAAAAATTGGAAGACATGTAAAGAAGATTTTGTGCATATGGCCTTGAATTCAAAGATTGTGATGGACTTACCAATGATTGCTGTACTCCTTCACCAGAACTTGAATTGGCATATAAGACATCCATCAATGACAGTACAAATGAAACTCCTGCTATTCTGGAAGAAGGATGGAATCCCAAATTACCTCAAGATTTCTTGAGGAAAAATTTGGTTGAGATACATCCTACAGCTGCTAGCTTCAAAGGAATGCTAGACAAAACTAGACAGAATTCAGTGAGGTGCATGGAAGATTCTTTTGCCTATGCTAAGGACAAATGGAACAAATCACATGCCACTCTAGATTTTAAAGTGGGGGATTTAGTACTTGTATCCACCACTAACTTCAATAACATCAAAGGATGTAAAAAGCTCAAAGAATCCTTTGCAGGACCTTTTGTTATTAAGGCCCTCCATTGAGAAAATGCTGTTGAAGTAGAATTATCTGAAGAATTTAGCAATAAGCATCCTACATTTCCAGTGAGCTTGATAAAGCCATATAAATCCAGTGATGCTGAAAAATTCCCTTTGAGGAATAAAGTTCCCCAAGCTATACCTCCTATTGAATCATTTGGTATTAAACAAATTACCAAAGTCCTGAAAGCAAGAAAGTTGAGAAACAATAAAGTAAGGGAATACCTTGTCAGGTACAGTGACCCAGCTTGTGAAGATGAATGGTTAGCAGAAAAGTACATACATGAAGCTACTAAACTTCTCAGAAGGCTCAGACACACTAGGAATAACAATATTACAAAGTAATATTCTTTTAGGGGGAGGCAATATAAGTCTTAGAAGTATTTGCACATACCCACACCAGGGCGAATCTCGCGTCAATCATCGGCGATTGACTTCACGTCGTACTGCTGTCAGTATAAAATCTTGCTTCAGTCCCATTAGTGTCACTTTATAGTCACTGGATTTAGTGGGTCACGTCACGTCAGCGTCAAGACAACGTCAATCGTCACATGTGTCACATGAGAATGTCACTCAAAGCCCAAGCCCATTCCAACACTATTCACAATGTTCGGGTAATTTCACCTCATTGGCTTCCGCATCCCTGATGCTTTGCATGCTTATGCGCCCGCACCACCCTCCAGATGAGACTCCAACACTGCCTTCCCATCTCCGCCCTCACCACTTGTTACGCTTTCACACACCCACCCTTACCATCTTTATGCTTGTGTACTGCCCTCCCAACATGCCTCCGACACCACTTACGATCCTTACGCTTGTGGTAAGCCCTCCCAACATGCCTCCAACACCACTTATGATCCGTACGCTTGTGGAGAGCCCTCCCAACATGCCTCCGACACCACTTACAATCCTTACGCTTGTGGAGATCCCTCCCAACATGCCTCCGACACCACTTATGATCCTTACGCTTGTGGAGAGACCTCCCAACATGCCTACGACACCACTTACAATCTTTACGCTTGTGGAGAGCCCTCCCAACATGCCTCCAACACCACTTACAAACCTTATGCTTGTGGAGAGCCCTCCCGACATGCCTCCAACACTGCCCTCACACTGGCTTAATCCTCAATGCCGCTTATGATCCTTACGCTCCTGTACCGCCCCCCATCTCTGCCCTCACCACTCCTTACACTTCCGCACCCCTGCTGCTTACCATTCTTATCCTGCCCGCAGCGCCCTAAATATATCCCTCCACACCATTGTCAATGAAGTATGTTTCACACTTTTAATCATTTATTCTCTGCATTTTAAGCTCACAAGGTCTTCCAAGATTGGTACTACAGCCTCTGAGATCAAATCAAATCACTTCCTGATCCATTCTCAAACCTTTCTACATCTTCATTCCATCATTTTCTAAAGAGCTTTGTTGAAAAGATTCCTATGGAGATTTCAAGAACCAATCTCAATAGCTCCACTTGCTCTTCATAAGCTGTAGGGAAATTAAAGTATCCTCTTCTTGATTGGAATATTGACTTTACTTGTTGTTCAATTCAATCTAAATAGTCATTTAAACAAATATTGAGCCCAATGTGGAGAATTTCTTGTTTTACTGGAAACAAATTAGATCCTTTGTAAAGCTTACTACAACTACTGTTCTCCCAATGATACATAATCCACCTTGTCTTTGCTACCCTGGACGCATCTAGTAGGCAGTAAAAACACCTTACAATCCAATTCAGTGCAGTGGGCAGATTCTTCCAAGATTATCATGAGCTCCTTTCCTTTGGGGCCCTCATCTCATAAAAAGCTAGGTGGGGGTTACAACACCTCCAAAACATTTTTCAATGTTTCTCCATAGTTGGTAAGCCAAGGGATTTCCTGTTTGGGCTGATTGACCAGTCTCATCAGAAGATTTTCTCAGGTCATAAAAATCCCTTGTTTCTTCCAATTCATTTTATAATGCCAGCTTGGTGTCCTTCTTGAAACTGGTTGGGTGCCAATAACCAGGCACCAAAGCTACTTTCCTCAAGTAGAACACAACTTGAAAATCACTCATCAGATCATCATTCAATAATCCTCAACCTAAACCTAGACGAGACAGCTATCCAAACAAAAGAATCACACATCAACATGAGATTAGACAAACTCAATGAAAAAGAATACATTATCAATTTTACAACATGACTAAAGACTCTGAACACCAGAATCAAGCTAAAAGATCAGCAAGAGATAGATGAAAGAACAAAACAAATAGGCAAAATAATTTATGAAGAATATATAAAACAAGGTAAAGAATTCAGAACAAGAACAACAAAAGAGAAACCCTGGTGGAATAAGAAGGTGTGAGCCCCAATCATGACAGAACGGAATAGAGCACGCAGATACTACTTACTAACTAGATCACTGGAAGCAAGAAGTGTAAGAAATCAAACTAAAGGTGTGTTTTATTTCATCAACTATGACATGTCTAAATGTATGATATTATGACAAAGATAAGCTAAGATCTATCTAAAGGTGGACACCACTTTAATCTATAACCTATATAAGTGAATAGATAAGCAATAGTGTCTGATTTTGAAACTACGAAACAAGTAGTTAATAAGTAATTAATATAATTTTGCTGAGTGAGAAAAAGTGCTACCTGGCTACACCTCTTCTGATGATAAAACAGTCTTAAGGTGACGTTAACCGGGGAGAACAAAGATAATAGTAACAATAATGAGATAGTTAAATACAGTAGTAGTATGAAAGAATTGGCGTAGGTAGTTTAATAAAGGAGTTCTCCGAAGAAAAGGGGAACAGAGATAGTGGTACATGATGGTCTTTTTATATGTCTGATAAATACGCTGTGGGTCAATTAGGTCAGTTAGATATGATTTCATAGCTAACGGACTTTCTTAGTTTAAGATCACAAGTGCTTGCATCGCATGTGAATTGATTGTCACATGCGCATCAGCATGTTGCATGAATTTCAACAAGAAGCACCTACCAACAATTGCAAGAAGAATTTAGAACAACAGTAGAGCAGATGAAAAGACATAATTGGAGAAAATTCATTGCATCACAGGAACCCAATCATGCCTTCAAAGCACTGAAATTCACCAAGATTAAATCCTCAAGCAAAGTGAAACCACTGAGAAAACAAACAGGAGAGATAACTAATGATAAAAAGGAACAAACTGAACTTTTATTTGAAATGTTTGCTCAGGCAGGCAAAAGAGTAGACCTAAGCAACATCCCTGAGGCACCACTAGCGCTTGAGAAAAACTTTAAAAAAATCACACTAAACAAAATCAAAACAAGCATCAGCCAACTGCCCAATAAGAAAGCACCAGGGCTGGATCAAATTCCAAATGAGCTACTTAACATCCTAGGTAATGTACTTCTCAATGACCTTCACAAACTGTTTAATGCCTTTCTACAAATAGGATATTTCCCCAGACATTGGAAGAAAGCCTCAACAATCATTATTCAGAAAGCGAATAAGAAAGATTATTCTGACCCATCAGCCTATCGCCCGATAGCTCTTCTAAGCACTGTAGGTAAGATTTTTGAAAGAATATCCAGTGAACCTTTGGCAATGCCCAAGTCACAGCAGTATTGAAGGAAATGAATTAGCAGATGAGGTTGCAAAGAGAGCAGCAGAAAACTATTTAATTCAACACTACCCAACGCACCCAAGCATTGCCAAGTTAAATCAATTAATAAGATCCAAAAACAAAAACCCAAAATTAACTAATGAAGAACAGCAACGAGTGAAATTCAAGGGAAACCCAAAACTACTACTGATCAAGCTGAACAAATGGGAAAGAGCTCACACATCGGTAATTCACCAGCTACAAAGCGCACACAGCACGCTAAATGACCATCTTTTCCGAATCCGGGAACGAGGAGATCCTCTCTGTGAAACATGTCAGAGACCAGAATCAGTTAAACATTATTTGACATACTGCAGAAGGTATAAATCGCAAAGAAAGAAAATGAAGAAAACATTACGAAGAGAGAAGATAGCATACGATGACCAAAACCTAGTTAAATTATTAGATAACCCAAGAGCGATCCCAATCTTAATCGAATACATTGGTGGCACGAGACGGTTTGGATTCTTCAAGGAATACAGAGACAAGATGGACAAATAAAGGCATTAAATTGTAACAAGATAACCCAATTAATAATAATGCGAAGAAGATTGAACAGATAGAAACAAACAACCAATGAAATATACACCCCTGTACAGGAATAGACGGAAGCCGAGGCACTGGACACAACTGAACCATAACCTAACAGAAAAAAAAAAAGGGTGACCTCTGAGAGGTGCACATGATCATCAGTCACAATTTTTGATAAGAAGAATATGTTGCTAGCTAACTTAAACACTTCAAGTCATTTGGCGTGGTTTCATACTTTGCCAAATTTGTGATATTCATATTGCGAAAGGATTTTGTAAAAATATGACTGCAATCTCAAGAACATACCAGGCTTGCGACAGTAGTTGTGTTTTGCAGATCCTTGTTGATAATGGAAAAAACGTTAATTCAACAAAGGTTCAGCTCACAACAAATAAATAATCAATTCAAATCCAATTGGTTGCACTGTAACAAAATATGACATTGGATCAGCTGTTGGATTCCTTGACATGATACCTCGCTTAAACAAGTCAGACTCCTTAAGAAAGCTTTCAAATTGAATCAGAAGCAAGACAGACCTCGCGAAGGCATAAAGAGCGAGCTTGTTCAGCTGAGTCCCCCTCATCACCTAGGCAAAATAGCTTCCAGTTTTGAGTGCATAGATTAAATAGTTACTCTTTAATATAACTGTCTGCTTTCTATTTGAGCTGTGGTGGAAGTGGCAAGACTATAGAAGCTTAGCCCTCCATTTAGCTTATTTCTTTTGTGTGAGAAGGTTATATACCTTAGGTTAGTGATTTTGAAAAACGGTTTTCCAAGTAATGATTCTCTTGCTCAAAGGCAAATCACTTTGTTTTATCTAGATAAAGTCTTCACCACACCAGCCTATCCTCAACATTCGCAATGTTGTCAATCAAGTTGTTCAGTGCTTTCCTTATTTTGGCCAGCTCTTGCCATGCACTTTTGGAGGGGGGTGAGTTAAAATGCACCTTGTGCACAAGTTCAAACATCAACCCGAAAGCGGGGAACATGATAAAATGCGGACAAGTGGGCAGTTTCACGGGATGTGGGGATGATAGTAAACCGTGCAACAACAGAATATCCCTCTCGGAATGGAAGTCTAATGATTGTCCCGCGGAGGGTACAATAACGCATTCTTATAAACTGGGCTCCCTGGGCTGTGGTGCCAACCATGACTTTACGTGTGCTGCTTACCAGCCGCCTGCGTCGTACTGTACAGGAATCATTTATTGTATTTGGTGTTTCCCTAAATTTTTCAGAAAATTGTACTGTTGCATGTGAGGGTACATCATATACTGATAATGTCCTTTCTTGTCAAAAGCACACTAGCTTAGTGGTCAAGGGTCAGTTATCTGTTTTGAACTTTGAGCTAAGCACTTGGTTCGATTCCCCCTATCTGCAGGGTGGAAGTCCGGAGCTGAAAGTGGCCATCATGGAAACTGGATGGACAAAACTTGACTTTAGTCGGTTTCACACTAGTCAAGGCCATTTGGTTATCCACATGGCTTTATGCTTACCAGTTGAACATTGGCCTGTTCACAAGGTGTAAAGTGGCAAGCCACAAGTTCAGTGGCATGCCACCGTACATGAAATGCCCCACCACTTGCAAATGGGGTATGGTGGAAGCAAAGTATTTGAAAGAAGAAAAAAAATGAGTTATGTTTATCAAATATTTTCTCTTCCTTTCCTCTGCCATTTTTGTATTTAATTGTGTCTGCCAAAACATGGCATCCAGATTTGGTTCTTTCTGGTGTCAATGTGAGTCACACATGATTCCAATGTTCTTTTATCACATTCAATCAGTGGATACACTTATTAGGGAAACTTTCATGTCAATTTCCAGTGATTGACTTCACATCACACCTCTGCCCTATACAGCCATTACTCATGCAAGAATCGGGTTGCACACCAACTGCTCATTATCTCTGAAATTTACAATCATTACACTCACACAAATTTTGTCTTTGTAACTTCCCCCTCATCATGATCTCTGCAATTTACCATGTTTACACTCCCACACCCCTGCCTCATCATCTCAAAAATTTAACATGCTTACACTTCCACACATCCATCTCATCATCTCTACAATTTACCAATCTTATGGTTCCACATATCCACTTCATCATCTGCGCAAGTTACCATACTTACACTTCCACACATACACCTCATCATCTCCTGCTCATTGATGGGTGGATTCATTACTACAAAAAGTCACGCCTGCACATGCTTTTGCCTTTGTATGTGTGTGTCACCCTTACAATGCTACACCCGCAGCATTGTGGGACTGCCTCCACCTATTTCACCCACAAATTGTCATTCCCACTTGTGCTGAGACTATTCATAGTTACATTAACTTGGGCCTGCACATGATTTTGCCTCCATGTGCGTGTTTCCCACTTACACACCCACACCAACAGCATGATGGGGCTGGCTTTGCCCATTTCCCCCACTTGTTCCAAGTGGATTCATGAATACACATGCTTTTGCCTGCATGTGCATGTGTCACACTTACACACCACCCACAGGGTGCAGCTGCCTTCACACCTGTCACTCGCAAATTTCCATGCCTCTTGATATTAGGCCTACACCTCCTTTGGTGCTTGTGTGCCTGTCACCCTTACACAGTTGGCACAGGGTGTGACAGGATTCACACATGTCACCCACAAATGCTTTTGCCTTTGGGTATGTGTGTCACACTTATGCAACTGCCGCACCTGTCACCTGAAAATTGTTGATGCTGCTTAACATGAATTAGGCCCTCACATTCTTTAGCCATGGTGTGCACGTGTGACACTTAGGCTCCCACACCTTTCAATTGCCAATACCACTAGTCATGAAGGCATTTCATGCTTTTTTCCTTTGTGTGTGTATCACACTTATGCAACCACTGCATTGTGCGGTGGGCTCCACCCATGTCACCTGCATATTATCAATCCCGCTCATGCTGAGCTTATTCATAGCTTAGCTGGGGAAGTCACACACCCACACCATTCACCATTTTTGGGTAATTACATCTTGATGTGCAAGGAAGCAATTTGGCATCCTCATATTTGTCATTTGTCTGAATCCTCCCCTCCTGCCTGATAATCTAACCCCTTTACCATGCCTACTCTCACACATGAATTGGCTTCTGCACCATCTACTAATCATCTCTTCCAGCAGCCAAGATATGCTTCCACACCTGCCACTGCCCCTCCACAATCACCCATCCTTGACACTTCACAAGCACCTGCACCCACACTTGACACTTCACAAGCACCTTAACCCACACATGAAACTGCACAAGCACCCGCACCCGCAAACGACACTTCACAAGCACCTGCACCCACACACGATGCTGCACAAGCACCCGCGCATGCACACAACACTGCACAAGCATCTGCACCCGCACTCGACACTGCACAAGCACCCACACCCTCACACAACACCGCACAAGCACCCACACCCGCACACGACACTGCACAAGCACCCGCACATGCACACGACACTGCACAAGCACCTGCACCCACACTTGACACTGCACAAGCACCCACACCCGCAGACGACACTGCACAAGCACCTGCACCCGCACACAACACTGCACAAGCACCCACACCCGCACACAACACTGCACAAGCACCCGCACATGACACTGCACAAGCACCTGCACCCGCACCCACACCCGCACACGACACTGCACAAGCACCTGCACTCGCACACGACACTGCGCAAGCACCCGCACATGCACACGACACTGCACAAGCACCTGCACCCGCACACGACACTGCACAAGCACCCACACCCGCACACAACACTGCACAAGCACCTGCACCCGCACATGACACTGCACAAGCACCCGCACATGCACATGACACTGCACAAGCACCTGTACCCGCACACGACACTGCACAAGCACCAACACCCGCACACGACACTACACAAGCACCCACACCCGCACACAACACTGCACAAGCACCCACACCCGCACACGACACTGCACAAGCACCCGCACCTGCACATGACACTGCACAAGCACCTGCACCCGCACACGAAACTGCACAAGCACCCACACCCGCACACAACACTGCACAAGCACCTGCACCCGCACCCGCACATGCACACGACACTGCATAAGCACCCGCACCCGCACATGACACTGCACAAGCACCTGCACCCGCACACAACACTGCAGAGGCACCTGCACCTGCACACGACACTGCACAAGCACCAACACCCGCACACGACACTGCACAAGCACCCACACCCGCACACAACACTGCACAAGCACCTGCACCCGCACACGACACTGCACAAGCACCCACACCCGCACACGACACTGCACAAGCACCCGCACCCGCACATGACACTGCACAAGCACCTGCACCCGCACACGAAACTTCACAAGCACCCACACCCACACACAGCACATGCACATGACACTGCACAAGCACCTGCACCCGCACACGACACTGCACAAGCACCTGCACCCGCACACGACACTGCACAAGCACCAACACCCGCACACGACACTGCACAAGCACCCACACCCGCACACGACACTGCAAAAGCACCTGCACCCGCACATGACACTACACAAGCACCTGCACCCGCACACAACACTGCACAAGCACCTGCACCCGCACACGACACTGCACAAGCACCCACACCCGCACACGACACTGCACAAGCACCCGCACCCACACATGACACTGCACAAGCACCTGCACCCGCACACGACACTGCACAAGCACCTGCACCTGCACCCACACACGACACTGCACAAGCACCCACACCCGCACACGACACTGCACAAGCACCAGCACCCGCACATGACACTGCAAAAGCACCTGCACCCGCACACGACACTGCACAAGCACCTGCACCCGCACATGACACTGCACAAGCACCCACACCCACTCACGACACTGCACAAGCACCCGCACCCGCACATGACACTGCACAAGCACCTGCACCCACACACAACACTGCACAAGCACCCCCACCCGCACACAACACTGCACAAGCACCTGCACCCGAACCCGCACCCACACACCAACAGTAGTTCCATATGTGTCACATGCAAATGGTAAATTCCAGTTCACATTAGGCCCTCACATGCTTTGCCTTTGTGTGCAAATGGCACCTAAACCCGCTGCATTGTGCAGAGGGCTCAATCAATGTCACCCGCTCATGCTGAGCTGATTCATGGCTACACAAAATTAAGACAATACATAATTTGTCCGTGGTTTGTGTGTCACACACACACACCTGCACCTGGGGGATTGTGTGGCAGACTCCACCAGTGTCGCCTGCTGAGGCGGAGTACTTTCATGGATGACCTGGTGAAGCCAAACCTGCACCTACATGAAGACTGGGTGAATGACCTCTTATATGTGTGTTTGTGAAAACAGGCGGGTCTTGTGTGAGTTTTACCAACCATCGGACAGTTGCGGGACGATCAGGTCGTGAGGAAACTGACTTGAAGGCAAAGGGGAACCAATATTGGTGGATGTCACAGGATTTGGTGTAAGACAAGAGTGTGACGTGTGCTTGACGTTCACTTGATTTTTGCTTGACGTGAGCTTGACTTTTATCCTGCTTGACGTTTGCTTGACGTGAAGTCAATCGCCGACGATTGACGCGAGATTCGCCCTGGTGCCAAAAGACCACAAATAACAAGATAAGATACAAATATGAATAAAATGAATTTATACATATTAAAAAAAAAAGAATTAAAATATAAATACAAATTCATATACAACAATAAGAATTCAATTATAATTCAAAATAAAAATTACATTAAATTTTAAAATCATGAAAAAACATTTTTACTTGAAAAAATTAAGTAAAAATGAATTTTGAATAAAATTAATGAAATCAGAATATTTTTGGTAAAACGTTACATAAAATATATTATAAGTTTTTATCCAATAAATCAAAATAAGAAAATTACTACACCATTGGATTCTTCATAAAAAATAAGGTGGGGTCACCTCTGGTTGAAATTTCTGTAACTCAACTCTGAATAAGCTTAAATTAAGTTTTGAGTATCTTCTGTACAAAAGTTGAAAATCCTGAAAACCTTAATTTAATTCTCACCCCATGTGGTTTTAACCATCAATCTGTGTGTTAAAATTGAGGTGTGGTGTGTAGTTTAGAAGTTATGAGGAATTGAAGTATTTTCAATTGAAATGTAAAAATGTGCGCATTAATTACATAAGAGAACTGTAATTTACATTTGAGGTATCAATTATTACCGTTGTGTACTGTAAGAACTCAATTGAATTTTATGTGTAAATTACAAGTGTATTACATGATAAGGATTTAAAGAAAAAATAAATTTGAAAGATTAATTCTGGGGGGAAAGGTACTCTAGCTCCAAGGGGTAGCCAGACCCCCAAAATCCTCGCTGACAGGCGTGGTATGTCCAAATCCACACAAAATTTCATCAATTTTGGCCTGGAATTGAGTCACAGGGTCTGTGTCTCAATTCATGATGAGCTTTTGATACCAACCAGGAAAGTTTTACCTGTTGCCAAGAGGGTAAAACTACCCTTAAGCTAAAACAATCTTAGTAAGAACAGTTTTAACTGGCTTCAACATCTCTTACACACATTCTGACATGTTTTGGAGGATCTAGAACAGGTAGTACTATACTAATGGCTGATTTAAGGGTCTAAAATGGCTAGAAATAGCCAAAAATGGCTAAAACCAGCCATTTTTGGTTTAAACCAGGGTTCAATGATGCCATAAGTGGATTTTCTGTTTTCAGATTGTTTTCCACGACTGAAAAGAGTAAATTTTACTTTTGGAGTAAGGAAATTGATGGCTATAAAAGAATGTCTTCTTTGCCCCACTTTTCTCTTCATGTTAAAATCTTTTCCCTTTATGATTAGTTTAAACACTGTTAAACCAATCAATAGAAGGTTCCAACCAACGTTTTTATATCATTTTAATCATTAACCCACTTAAATAATCACTATAATCATTTTTTGTAACTCTTATAATCTTTTTTACCCCTCAAACCACCCCATAAGGTAATGAAAGCATCTTTCATTACCGTTAACATTGTCACTTTGTTTCCAAATTCACTCTTGTCACTTTTGGGTGTGTTTTCTCTTTAAATATATTGTGGAAGGATTTTTTCTTTAACTAATTGCTTGCAGTTCTTTGCTCAATCAATTCCAATTGAAATTGCTCTGGAAGAAATTTCTTTTGTAGCCTTAAATATCTCTTGTAGAGTATTCTTGGATAAATGTTTATTGTTGGTAAAACAATAAATCTTTATAAAATTATTTTCTAATACTTATAAAGTTGAAAAATATGGTATTGGTGCGTTTTCTCTTAAAAATACTATTTCATACAATTTTTTATTCATCTTTTGCCTTATACAAATTTTGAGGACAGGAAAAGTACTTGATTTTTAACCAAAGTTTCATATCCAAACCTTACAATCCTTCTCTTAAATTCCTACATAGTACCACTGCTTACCAACATTTAGACCCTTGGTAAATAATCAGGTATAACCAAAATATTAGTTATTGTAGTATTTATGATAATAGGCCAATTGATACATTTAGACCCAGGGCTTTCAACAATGCTCACCACGACAATTCCTCAATAGTACACCCCTGAATATTATTATTAAACTGTTTTTTTATGATTATTATGCATGTTACAGTCTATTCAAATGTGTAAATACCTTTATAATTACTTTATCATAGTATTAACCTCAAAACTTGGGGTCCTGGCCTTGTTTTTGGGACTTTTTGGGCTTAAATAGTAAGTATTTCTTTACTTTTTCTCTTATATTTCTCTTGATAATCTTTTTTTCTACGTGAAAATACTCTTTTGATAAGGTTAATATTTCAAAACATAATATATTATTATTTTTTCAAGTGGTATATAACTTATACCACTATGTTTTTTTTCATGAATGTTTGAAAAGTTTTGATTATAATTTCATCAGAAACAGCATAATTGGGCTTGACTTTTGTCAAACACTAATTCCCTTCTAAATTTGTGTTTTTTTCATAAGAAGAAGATCCTGCTACTTTAAATAAGAGTTACAGAGGCCTGGTTGGATATATTGATAATTTCAATTTTCCCTTCAGGAACTGTTTATATGATTAAACTTGTTAATTAAAAGTTAATCTGTGGGATATTTGAATACAAATAGTAGATCATACATCCACAAGCCAGTATGTTTTGATGTGTAATTGATAATTTCAATTACACATAATAATAAAAGGGTATAATATAGAAATCTCCTGTATGAGAGGGCATTCCTAGATGTGAAAATAGCATTTTGACAACTCTTGACTGAAATAAGCCCTCATCCTACTGTTTCAGAAGAAAACAACTTTATACTACTTTGGAGGCAGTCACACAGCAAAACACCTGTGGCACCCTTGGACACAGAAGTGCAAAAGGGAAAAGGGAAGAGGTCCATTGAAAGATTCATAATCAACAAGAAGTAGCACTAATTTCCACTAAGAGAAGTCAAAAACCATGAAACTTTGAATCAACAAAGGGTAAAACAACCTTGATAACTTGTAGAGGGAAGATTACAGTAATAAAACCAGTTTTAACCTCTAAAGGAAATTTCCCAAAGCATTAGATAACAACTTTGTACAAGGAACAGTCAAAGGTAAATAGCCTGATAACATCAAGTTTTGAACTGCTTGCAAACACTAAAATGTGCCCTGTACACCTCAGGAGCCTTGGAACTCTAAGGAACCAGGTAGAGGACAGACAAGGAATGTTCAGAACCAGGAGATTAGTGTCTGGACACCATAGTGGATGACAGAAGACGGAGCTAAATCATACCCACACTGCCATTCACCTTTCATTTCAACACAAAAATTAAACCAGAGGTGTGGAAAGATATGGATCAAGTCCTTAAGCTCCACCAACTCCTCAAATATTTATTTCAATTGAGAATAGATAATAAGAGGTTCAACCTAGCTTCAAACTGGGAAGAACTTCAAACAGGCTTCCAGGCAATATGTCTCAAAGAGATACCCTTCAAAAATATGATGGTAATCACCAAAGTATGGAATACCAATAGGAAGTTCAAACTCCTGGAGCAAAGGGCAGCCCAGATAAGGGAGAATCCAGCCACTATTCAAGCAATAGAATAAAAACTGAACCATATAGATCATACTCTGATCCTTTAAGTCTGATAAGAAGTAAAACAGCCAGACTCCCCAGTAGCTTCAAACCATTTAGGAACCAGTAGATAATTGACCAAGAGTCACCATTCTTCAAGAACCCAGGTCCTTTCAAAGAGAAGACAGGGATAAAAAGGGAAAAACAAGACTTCATTCGACAAGGGGCAGAAAGAGTCAGACCCCATGATTCAGAAGAGGTTGGACTTGATGAAAGAAGTACACAAGAGCCAGAAATAGCTGTAGATACTTCTAATAGAATCATAAGCCCTGCTCATAGAAATATTACCCCCACTCAGAATGGACATAGTGTTGTTACACCTGAGAGTAACATAAACAGAAATGAATTGTGTTTAAAAATATACCAATTTGCAGAGCAAGCCCAAGGAAAGTTTGCAAAGATCCAAGAAAATGATTTAAGGTCATAATAATTGACAATCTTCCAACAAAAAACCATCCAACTCTTAAAGAAGGATATACTAAACTAGACTAAGCCTCAGAGGAGGCCTACAAAAGACTAAACAAATTCTTAGAGGAGCAATACGACTGCTGAAGGGACAGGGAGTGTCTGGATCAAGAAATGAAATTCTTTTTTCAATTTCTGCCAAAACATCAAGCCTCAATAATCAGCCAATGTTTTGGAGAATAATACATGCCACCAACAAGACATAAAAACAGATTCCTTATTGGAGAAGAAGTCAGAATTTCCATGACAATACCAAGATGGAGATAACATGACTTATTCAGAGAAGGAAGAACTTAAGCAGATTCCAGAGGCCTCAAGTTGGCCAAAATTCTATGGTGTAAAAGAATATGATCATATGGAGCTCATTGACTATATTTATGGACTGTACATTTATTTGCCCAGTATACCAGATTACTGGATTAAACCCAGCCTAAATACAGAATTCAAAGGAAATGTTAGTATCTGGTACACAGAAATGAAAGAAATTCATGGTGGAAGATTCAAAAAATCCAAACATAAACTACTGGTACTTGGATATGGCACAAGACCATTCCATTTGATAATAAAATATACTCAGTGGACAAAGATCCTTATGAGTGGTGTCTTAAACACTCTAAAAGACCTAAAGCCATTGATCCTCATATGAACATTTAAATGTGGAATCACAAACTCTTGATACAAATGCCATGAGAAATAGAGCATTCAGTAAAATGAAGATGCAATCAGAACTTCAATATAGATGAAATTGCCAACACCTTGCAAGACGTAATGAAGAGGACAAATATAGGAATATATTTCCCATATTAAGGGAGCAGTTTCAGAGAGACACAGCCTTTTATGGTTTACAATAAAGACAAAACTAGAGAAACATTGTCAGAAGTGACCAAGAAGAAGAACTCGTGTCACAATTTTGGGTCAACAGACCAGTATGCTAACAACTGTCCAAAGGAAACAAAAAAGATATATGCTATTGAGAAAGCCCAAGAGGAAGAAACTCAAGGAGAAAATTGTGAATCTGACTCCATGGGTGTTGACATCAGATATAACTCTGAAGATGAGAAATATCCAATAGAGGAATTTCTTGTGGAGTACCAAGAGGAAACAGAAAAAGAACTTCAGGACATACAGTTTGAAGTGGGCCAACTACAGGCGACTGAAAGTAGAATTTGTGCAAATACACACAAGATGCACAGAAGTTCTTATTGACACCAACTAAAGGAACAACATACATTCATGGTATAGCCACTAAAATGACAGTTTTCATTGACAATTATCAACATACATTGATCATTGACGGTGGTGCACACTGCTCAATAGTGGCCAGAGAGCATCTGGACAAAAGCTTCCAAGATTGGGAGAAGAAACTCTTTCCAACTAAGGCAAAGAATTTTCAAATTGCATCAGGAAAGGTAAAAGCCATTGGGACTATTATCAAAGAGCTAATTGTACCCCACAGAACAGGTTATATCAGAATCAACCCAGAGTTTGTAGGGATTGGAGATCCCCACATCCAAGGTTTTTTACTGGAAATAGACTACCAAATAATGTATGGAATTAATATTTAAAATAGTAAAAACATGCACATTACCATAGGTACAAACAAGGAAAAGAAGTTTTCATATGACATATACCAGTTGTCTATCCAAAATGCGATAAAAGAATCACTTAATTAATTCAAAGAGGGACGATTCAGTGCTAGCCTAACTATTAAACAGAAATTCAGTTTACTAAAAAACTTGACAGAAAATAGACCAGATCTTGCAATAGGGGAAGAACCCTTAGGCAAAATGAGAGGGAATGCCATAGAGATATATTTAGATGTGGAAAGACCTTATCCACCCATGCTTAGAGGACTCCATACCCAGCAAGTATGGGAAATAAGAAAGAAATTGAAAAACATGTCAATTAACTACTGGACATGGATTTCATCAGGAAGATAGGACACAATGAAATAGTTGAAGTAACCACACCTGTTTTTATCACTTGGAATGATGGAAAGTCTAGATTTTGTGGCAAATTCAGAATACTGAACAACTACACCAAATCTGACAGGTATGCTATACCAAAGTTACCGCATTCAATAGAAAAGCTGGAAAAATACAAAGACATCAAAAAGATGGATTGTATGAGATCTTCCACCACAATCAAGTTAAACCAAACTGCATGAAATTACTCAGAGTTATATGACACATGGGTATATATGAGTATACCAGGATGTCATTTGGCATCAAAAATGCACAAGCCCACTCCCAAAGAATGATTGACACAATATTTCAAGACAAAAGATTGTAAGGCTGGATGGTAGTATCTATTAGCTAAATAATCATATACTTAGAATCATGGGAAGACCATTTTTGGTACATAGACAGAGTCTTGAGTAAATCAACACCCATATATATGAAAATTTCACTTAATAAGTCTATTTTGGCTAACAAGAAGTATTGGGCCTGGGACATAAACTCTCAGGCCTTACCCTGGCCAAAATAAGGAACAAAGTAGAAGTGTAAGGTGTGGATATGAAACTTTGATTAAAAATCAACTACTTTTCCTGTCCTGAAAATGTTTATAAGGTAAAATTCAATTAAAAATAGTAAATTTTGATATTGTTAAGAGAAGAAACAGAAAATTTATTTTTTAAAATTTCTTATTCTAAAACAATAACATTATAAAGATTTATTTTTTGACCAACAATAAAACATTATCCAAAAATACTCTACAAGAGATATTTAAGGCTACAAAAAGAATTTCTTGAAGAGCAATTTAAATTGAAATTAAGTGAGAAAAGAGCTGCAGGAAATTAATATAAGAACAAAGTCTTCAAAAATTGTAAGGTGTGGATATGAAACTTTGATTAAAAATGAAGGACTTTTCCTGTCCTCAAAATTTGTATAACGTAAAAATCAATTAAAAATAGTAAAAAATATTATTTTGAAGAGGAAACACTCCAATTTTATTTTTTATATCTTTATTAGTATAAAACAATAATATTATAAAGATTTATTGTTTTACCAACAATAAAAATTTATCCAAAAAATACTCTACAAGACATATTTTAAGGCTACAAAAGAAATTTCTTCAAGAGCAATTTCAATTGGAATCAATTGAGGGATAAACTGAAAGAAATGAATTAAAGAATAGATTCTTTAAAAAGAATATTAAAGAGAAAACACGCCCAAAAGTGACCAGAGTGAGTTTGGAAACCACGTGACAAAGTTTACAGTGATGAAAGATGCTTTAATTCACTTTTGGGGTGGCTCAGGGGTAAAAATGATTATAAGAGTTACAAACAATGATTATAATGATTTTTTCACGTGGTTAAAAGGTTTAAAATTATTTAAAAAAGGTGGTTGGGATCTTTTATTGATTGGTTTAACAGTGTTTAAACTAATTATAAAAGGAAAAGATTCTAACATGAAGAGGAAAGTGGGGCAAAGAAGAAATTCTTTTATAGCCATCAATTTTCTTACTAAAAAAGTAAAATGTACTCTTTTCAGTCGTGAAAAACAGTCTGAAAACAGAAAAGCCAATTATGGCATCATTGAACCCTGGTTTAGACCAAAAAAAGGGCTGGTTTAAGCCATTTTTAGCCATTTTAGACCCTTAAATCAGCCATTACTATAGCAATACCTGTTCTAGAGCCTTCAAAACATGTAAGAATGTGTGTAAGAGACGTATAAACCAGTTAAAACTGTTTTTAATATGCTTGTTTTATCTTAAGGGTAGTTTTACCCTCTTGGGAACAGCTAAAACTACCCCAGTTGGTATCAAATCCTCATCATCAATTGAGTCCACAGACCCTGTAACTCAATTCCAGGCCAAAAGTGATGAACCTTTGCATGAATTTTGACACCACATGCCTGTTAGCAAGGATTTTGTTGGTCTAGCCCCCCCTTAGAGCTGGAGTTCCTCTTCCCCCCCAAATTTAATCTTTCCAATTCGCTTTTGGATTCTACTCCAAAAATAACCTATAGGGTGTTATACCCAAAAATGAATATTTTTTAATTTATTAGAAGATTTAAGAATCTCAAAGAACAATTGCAATTCTTTTAACATTTTTTTAAAATTTCTAAATTTATGCTCAAATAAGCTTAAAGTTATAGTTTCATAAGGTTTATGCAAACATACCAAAATTTTGGTCAAAATTAAGGTGTTGTGTATACTTACTGAATTGGCTAAGGATTTTCCATATAGAATGTAAATTCTGCATGATCTCAATTTAAGAGGTTTTAAGGCCAAAATATGGCTTTAAATAAATAAAAGGGCAAAATTGGCTCAAACAGGTGGGGCAAAGGCAAAAAACCAAACAGAGCTGGGGTACCTAATTTTTTGAATATTCAAGTATTCAATTAAGGCCGTCCACCTGTATTGGAGGATTTAAAAACTCATTTAAGCTTTAAGATCAGAATTTGATTCAACATTAAAGTTTAAACTGGTTTTATCCTAATTTGGACAGGAATTTAAAGCTGCAAAAGGGTAAATCACAATATGCAAGCTTGAAATTAAGGTTTTAAGAACTGTCAAAGCGTAAATAAGCTTAAAATTTTAAACTTACAAGCATTAAAACCTTATCAAAAGCTAAGGTTTGGTGTATATTGCTATTTTACGTGGAAAAATAGCAATAATTTAATAAATTCATTAAAAATCCAATTCTTAATGGATTTGCTTGAAGTTCTAACACAGCTCAAAAATTAATTCTATCTGTGTGTAAATGCAATTGTCATTTACTTTTATAAAAAGGCTTTATTGGTAATTAACCTATAAATTTACTATTCCAATTATGATTAAAGATAATTGAGACTTCTTTAAAAATTAATTAAAAGTTGATTTTTAGAGATTTTTGGTTGTAACTATATTTTGAAGTTGTTCATTTGATCAACTTTAATGTAAATTAACTCAATTTATATTAAATCTTAAAATAATTAATCCAAAAGAGGATTAAAGATACTTGGAGTTAAGAATAACACTGGTAGTTATAAATTGGAATTAAAAATAAATTATCCTAATTTAATAGACTTATTTTTAAGTATGGTTTTGCAGTTTTTACCTGAGCAAGCCCTCTATATCTATTATTTATTATGAGAGTTGCTCTGTAGACCTAAAAATAGTCTATTCATCAATGTTTTTGTCCATCACTCATCATCATGCCAATCATATTAGACATTTACACAGGTAAAGTTTTACTAAATATGAAATCCCATTATTAAGGTAATTCTTAATTTTTTTTATTCTTTATTAAGTTTAAAAATTAAAGAATTGAAATCATAGAATTCAGATTATTGTTGTAATCACCAATAAAATATTTTATCACATAAAATTATTGTGTTAAATATCTTGCAAAATCCACAAATTCCTCTTAAAAAATTTTAAATCATATTTTTTATCATAAAATGTTGTTATATCTTTTAAAATGGTGATTTTTGGCGTGTTTTTAACTTATAATAATTATTTAGTGTAATAACATTTGTTTTTTGACTTGTTGTATTAAAGAAATATTATAAGTCAGTTTTGTTTAAAGTTCTGTATTTTTCTATGTAGTGTTAGTTTTTTTATAAGAATTATCTCCACACAGTGTGTGTGATGATTTCTTTTATAAATAATATTCTTATATTCTTTATATGTGGACAAATATTAATATTTTCCACATGTAATTGTCTCATTAAGAGATTTACACTTATTATTGTTAAAACTGTCAGTGCCTATAAAAATAATAGAATAATAATAATTATAATTTCTTATAATTATAATTTTTTTTTCATTATTTTACTATTTGATCATGATTAAATTTCTCTTTTTATATATAATTATTATAATAATTATATAATATTCTTTACTGAGGACAGTCATAGTACTCTTGATATTTGTTACTATTATCAAGAGATTCATAGACAAACCTTATTACTCTACCATAGGAAAATGATCCTCACTGGTAGAGAAAGGGTGTAATCCTTTAATGTCTGTGGATAACTTGAAGAAAAATATTCTGCATATCCACTTCAAATGCAACTACATGCATGTTATGTGAAAGAGGGCTTGTGTGTCACAGAAGGTCTTCTAAGTGAAGAGGGCTCAGAACCCATTAAACTGGGACTTACTTATGGAGGGCTCAAAAATAGAATAATTCAGGGTACACTTAAGAGTGTGATAAGAGTATAATTTCTTTTAAATTAAATATAAGAAAAAGAAGAAACAAAAAATAAGAGTAAGAAATAAAAGAGCCAGCCACAAAAAAGTCCAAGGCCCTTTTTTCAACCTGTCAGAAGGAAAGAGAAGGGTTAATAAGGATATGGCCACCAAAACTCATACTGTACAGGAAAAGAAAAAATGCAAAGACTAAATTAATACCAATAAATTTAATACTCAAAAATAAGGGTAAGCATATCCATAAAATAAGAAATCAACTAAATGCATTAACTGGGAAAAGTCCCCAGAGGGGAGAAAGAGGGGCTGTTATATGTGAGAATCACCAGCCCTGATCCAGACAGCAAATTTTCGTGTGAGGAATTGATTATTGAATTGAGTTTGAATAATACAGGTCCTGTAAGGCTCTACAGGATCTGTAAAGGAGGTGGGGTGGTATTAAGTAATCATAAAGATACATACTTGTGAATCCAAAACTGTATTGGGGAAATGCAACCAGTACAGGAGTTGACAGTCTTTATTGAGGAGCCAACGTGTATGCATGTTTAATAAAGGAAGATTTCCGAGACTCACAACTGATACACACAATTAGTTTTCTTGTTTGGGGTGTTTCAGTGGGTTTAATATTGAATTTCATTACCCCTGAATAGTGGTTGTTACAATATTCCCCTCTTGAAACTGGTGGGCTCCTGAATGCCATAATACCCTGCCTGTCTGGATGAAACTATGATAAAGGTGTAAATAGGCTAGTTACAACTTTAACTATGTTTGTGACACGGTGAAAATGGTTCAAAAAAGATTTATAAGAGCTGAAGATGATTGGATTTAAGATTAAAAGGGCTTTACTATATATAATATAGTGGTGGTGAGCACTGTTGAAAGCCCTGGGTGCAGCTTTATCTGTTGGGTTACAATAATAAGAGACTAAAATAATTAAGATTTTTAATTATACCTGATTATTAACCAAGAGTAAAACTGTTTTTGACAGTTTACTACATAGGTTATTCAAGAGCAGGATGAGGAGACAATTCTGGCTGTGAAAAGCCTCCTTTTTATCCTGAAATGGGGTGGAAAGGGTGCTAGACCTTTCTACATAGAGGAAGTGAAGATTTTTCACTCTCTAGTAATAGCTTGTGGTTTTCAAACAGCCTGTACAACCTGTATTGGTCTCAGACGTGGTTTTGAAAACACATCTGGGCAGTTTTCACCAATAACAGGTGAAAATTTCCATCTGGGGACCTCACAGCCTGATTCTGACGTGTATGACCCATAGAATGCTGTACAGAAGCTGTACGGGACCCCAGTATTGCCTGAAATATGAGATATTGAAGTAAAAACAAGCTTCTTTGTCTATTTGACACCTCATATTCATGATTAAGGGATATTATCCCATGGTAAGGCTGTATTGGTCAGAATGTGAGATTTTGACCTTAAAACAGCTTTAGTTTTGTCAGTTCTTGAGATATCAACCTCAAAACTGAACCAGTGTGTAGCCCTGTATGATTTCTACACAATGGTCCCTTATTTGATATGGTTATCATTAAATATGGCAAAGTTATGCCATGTACAAGATTTTTGTACATATGCGTGTTTTAGGCAAAAATCTGTATTGAGCTTGTTTGCCCTATAACTTCTGCTGTAGTTGAGATATGGGGAAATGGATGACACCATCAGATAGCCCTAATTTTTCTCTCTCCAAAAAGACCCCACCACAAGTATCTCACACTAAAACTGTAGAAGTTAGATGAGAGGTGAATGTTTTGTTCACTCTTATTTTGCCTGAATTTGACCAAAACTTCTATAATACTGGTGCTAGCTCAGTTTGGCTGGTACCATTGGATTTCCCTGACTTGGAAATTCATTTTCCATACCCATTTGATGGGGTTAAACCTCTTACTCTGTATTTCAGATGAGAGGTTAAAATTAAGGTTTATGCTCAGCAATAACTTTGAGCATGGATAACTTTGTTATTCTTTGTCCTATGATGATGGGACTTGTATATCCTTCAAGGGGTGAGTTTCCTCTTTCGTTTGATATCTTTTGAGCTGATTTGGCTCAGCTCCATGTTTTGGTGGTATCTTGGCTATACCATTGGTTTATGGTATTTTGGATGTCATGCTTGTGCTCTGGCTTTGAGTCACAGGCTGACACTGCCACTGTTGAGTGGCATCTCAATATCCCCCATTATTTTTACACTTTTTGCTTTTAATTTTCTTTCCCTCTCTCCTTCTCCTGAAAATACCTCTTTTCTTCTGCCTTGTCATCTTTCATTAAATTATCCTTGCCCTTTTCCTTGAGTAAATACATGCAAGCTTTGAGATTATGATATTCCTATGACTTCATTAAGAAAGCTTTTATTTCATTGCTTTGCCTTTTGTTGTATCCCAAAAAGAAGGCAATAAAGCTCTTCTTCTTGAAAAATGATGAATGATGAGTTTCAGGCTGAGTCTATGAAGAGGTGATAATAATGCTATTTACAACCTAAACTATGACTGTGACACAGATAATGAGTATAAAAAAGGTTTTATTTAAAATATAAGGGCCTTACTAAAGGAATTTTAGTGGTGGTGAGCGCTGTTGAGAGCCCTGGGTGCAGCTTTACCAATTTTATTATTATAATAAAGACTACAGTACTTAAGATTAGAATTATACCTGATTATCTTCCAAGAGTATAACTGTTTTTGACAGTTTTGCTACATAGGAATTTAAGAGCAGGATGAGGAAACCTTCTCTGTTGGAGAAAAGGCCTCCCTTTATCCTAAAATGTGGTGGACTGACCTTCTAGAGCATCCACATAGAGGAAGTGAAGAGTTTTTCGCTTCAGAGTACTGGCTTGTGGTTTACATAGTGCCTGTATGCTCTGTATTAGGCTCAGATGTGGTTTTGAAACCACATCTGGGGAGCTTTTACCAATACAGGGGAAAGGTTTTTTCCTAGGGACCACACAGCCCTCTTCTAACGTGTATTACACGTAGAATGCTGTACAGAACCTGTATGGGACCCCAGTATTGAATGTATTATGAGTTATTGAAGTATAAAAATGCTCCTTTTTCTGTTTGACACCTCATAATTATACTTATGGAAGAATATCCCACAGTAAGACTGTATTGGTCTAATTGGGGAATTTAGAGCTTAAAACTGCCATAAACTTGTCATTTTGTGATATATCAAGCTCAAGGTTGGTTCATTGAGTAGCCCTAGATGTGTTCTACACAATGGTACATCATTTGGTATGGTTAGCATTCAATATGGAAAAGTTAAATCTGGTACAAGCTTTCTTATACAAATTTATGATTTGCTCAAAAACTGTATGGAGTTTGTTTAGTCCATATCTTTTGTTCTAGATGGGATATGGGGAAATGGATGGCACCATCAGATAGCCCTGATTGTGCCCTTTGCAAAAAGACCCCACTTTAGGTATCTCACACTGTTAGGGTGACTCTATGATATAACTTCAAAGTGATAATAAAAGCTATAACTCTGAGTGTGACACAAAAATAATGATGATATTTACGTGAGAATATGAGTAAAAGGGCTATACTAAGATAATTTAGTGATGGTGAGTGCTGCTGATAGCCCTGCGTGCAGTGTTTGCCTGTTGGTTTACAATAACAAACCCTACAATAATTACAAGTTGGAATTATAACCTGTTAGATTCTAAGGGTAACACTTCATTTAAGAAGTTATACCACATAAGAATATCAAGAACAGGATGCTGGATTAGCTTCCTGGTGAGGAAAAGCCTCCTTTCATCTTGTTCTGGGGTAGTGAGAGGTGGTTTACCTCTGCATACAACCACAGAGTTAAACCTTTCACTACTGTGGGCTGATTTGTGGTTCTACACACTCAATACAGACTAGTATTGGGTGGACATGTGGTTTTAGAACCACAAGTAGTCATTTTTACCCTATACAGGGTGAAGGTTTTCACCAATGGAGTTTACAGGTGTGTTCTGGTGCTTCTGACACGTCAGAAGCTGTACAGAACCTGTATGGACCTCTGTATTTGACTTAACTATGAGATATTGAAGCAAATACAAGCTTCTTTGTTTGTTGGACACCTCATAATCATACTTATAGGATAGTATCCCACTGTAAGGCTGTATTGGCCAAACCGTGAGATTTTAACCTTAAAGCTGCTATACCTTTGTCTGTTTTGAAGATATTGAGCTCAAAATTGGTTCATTGTGTAGCCCTGGATGTGATATACACCATGGTACCCCCATTTGCTATGGTTATCATTGAATATGGAAAAGTTATTCAAAGTACAAGTTTTCTTGTACACATTTATGATTTGTCCAAAAACTGTATGGAACTTGTTTGCTACATATCTTTTTTTCTAGATACGATATGGGGAAATGAATGGCACCATTAGATAGCCCTAATTTTTTCATTCCAAAAAGACCCCAATTTAGGTATCTCACACTAAAACTGTAGAAGTTAGATGAGAGGTGAATATTTTAATCACCCTTATTTGACCTTATTTTGGTCATAACCTCTGTAATTCTGGTGCTATCTCAGTTTGGCTAGTACCATTAGATAGGCCTTACTTAGAGCTTCAATTTGAATGACCATTTGATGGGGTTAATCCTCTGCCTCTGGATTTCAGATGTGAGGTGAAAATTAAGGTTTATGCTCAGAAATAGCTTTGAGCAGTAATAACTTTGTTATTCTTTGTCCTATGATGATGAGACTTGTATATTTGTAAAGAGGTGATCTCCCTCTTTCTTTTGATACCTTTTGAGTTAATTTGGCTCAGCTCCATGTTTTGGTGGTATCTTGGATTTACCATTGGTTTATGGTATTTGGCTGTCATGCTTGTGCTCTGGGTTTGAGTCATAGGCTGCCACACACTAAAACTGTAGGAGTTAGATGAGAGGTGAATATTTTAATCACTGTTATTTGACCTTGTTTTGGTAATAAATTTTGTAATTCTGGTGCCAGCTCAGTTTGGCCAGTACCATTGCATAGCCCTGAATTAGAGCTCCATTTTGAATACCCATTTTATGGGGTTAAGCCTCTTCCCCTGTATGTTAGATGAGAGGTGAGAATTAAGGTTTATTCTCAGAAAAAACTTTGCGCAGGAATAACTTTGTTATTATTTGTCCTATGCTGATGGGACTTGTGTATTTGGAAAGTTGTGAGATTCCTCTTTCTTTTGATACCTTTGGAGCTGATTTGGATTGGCTCTATCTTTTGGTGGTATCTTGGCTATACCATTGATTTATGGTATTTGGCTGTCATGCTTGTGTTATGGGTTTTAGTAACAGGCTGAAATACCCTCCCTCCAAAAAAGGCTCATAATCATGAGACTGTTAAGTCCTCCTTGAGGCTCTGAATCTTCTCAAGTGAAGGTTCCCATCTGGTATGGCATCCTCTGCCAACCATTTGTCTTTATCAGCTTTCTGGCTTTTGAATCTGACCAAGTATTGTCTTTGGTCTTTACCATTAAGTCTCATCTTCATGGCGTTTATGATTTTCCTCACTGGTCCAGGGGAGCCTTCCACTTCCACTATCTCTGGTGGGGTGAGGTTTTTCTTCCTGGAGGGGAATTTATCCTCCTCTGTCTGGAGGTATGGCTTGACTAAACTCACTGGAAAGACTGGGTGTTTCCTAAAAAATTCCTCTGTAAGTTTGACTTCCACTGCATTTTCCGCTATCATTATAATGATAATGAAGGGCCCTAAAAATGAGTCTCTCATTTTCTCAGGTTCTTTGAGATTATTAAATTTCAGTGTAGACACTAACACTTGGTCCCCTTCTTTAAAGTCAGGTTCCATGTGTGATTTGTCCCACCTCTGTTTGTTGTATTCTTTTGCCTCAGATATGCATTTGCCATCTGTGACACAAGTTTTCTTCCACATATAATGGAAGTCCTTGGCTGTGGGGTGGATAGTTAGAAGATTCTTCTTCAAGTGATCCACAGTTAATAGGGGATTCCACCCTTTCTCTACTAGTGAAGGTGTTTTTCCTGTGGTAGAGCGCCGGCTTGTGTTATAAGCCAGCTGGACTGCTGGTAGAAGGGTATCCAAGTAATGGGCATAACCTTCATGCTCCTTATATTCCATGCCATAGGAACACAATGTTCTAAGGATGTCTTCCATTATTTGGATCATCCTTTCAGCTAATCCATCTGTTTGTGGATGGTAAGTTGTAGAAAAAGAAAGATTAGTACCCAGAATGTCATAGAGGTTTGTGCAAAATTCTGATGTGAATTTTGAGTCCCTATCACTAAAGGTAATCTTAGGGACTCCACAGGTGGATATTATGTTATTCCAAAATAACAGTGCAGTATCCATGGCTGTATCCTATTTGTGACATGGTAGGCAACTTACACTCTTTATGAACCTATCAACAATGATCACACTGCCATTGAAGTTCTCTTTACCTCCTGGTACAAGTCCTGCAACCCAGGCCCCGTTGATGGTTTCCCATGGGTGCTTGTGTTTTTCTATGTGTTTAAGTAACCCATACGTCTTCCCATTTTTTCTATTTGCCTTTTGGAATCTTTCAAAAGTGTTGATGTTTTGACTCAACTCTTGTTCCCATTTGGGCCACCAATCTGTTGTTGCTAACCTCCCCTTAGTTCTGTCCTCACCCATGCATCCCATATGGGGGTAGTCATAGCATTCTTGTAGGATCAAGGATTTGTGGTCCCTTTTTACTATGGTGAGTGCACTATTGAGCTTTTCTCTATGGTAGATCAGGCCATCTATAAGGAAGAACTTCTTATCCTTATAGTCCCTCAACCAGGGTTCCTCTAACTGGTATTCCAGCTCTGGGAACCTGTATTTTTGTTGAGGGAGTTGCAACAATATGCCACACAGTTTCTGTTTGACATATGTCTTCATCACTGCATTGAAGAATACATTATGCAGTTCTGAGGAACTGATTCCCAGTATGTAAGTCTCTGTTCTTTCTGAATCATTGTCTACACTGTTTGGGGTACCACCTTCCGGTGCGCATTCAGAAAATCTGAAGTTTCTCCTCCTATATATTTCCATGAAATGGATAGGGATCTTGGATTCTACTTCAGGGTCATAAGCTGGGTTTCTTTTGACATTATCCAGTGGCCATCTGAATTGGTATGACTTTTACCTTCTTTGTATATGATGGTCATATTTCCCCTATACTCTTGGAAGACTATTTGCCACCTTGACGTGTCTCTATTGGTAGTCTTCCTGTTCAGTAAAGACTTCAAGGCTGTGTAGTCTGTGTACACTTCAAAGAATGCACCCTCCAAATAATAGTGGAGTTTCTCTAGATCCCAGACTAAGCATAGACATTCAGTCTGTGTTGCCCCATACCTGGCTTCTGAATCTTTCAGTTGCCTAGAGATGTAGCATATTACTCCTTATCTTGGTTCAACATCCACAATTTGTCTCTAGTGAAGGGCTGCCCCTATTCCTTGGCTACATGCTGCATCTTTGTACAACTTGAATGTTAGTTCAAAGTCAGGTAATATGAGAAGAGGTGCATTTGTGAGTTCATTTTGAATCCTCTCATAATCTACATCTTTTGAACATAACTTGTACAGACTACTAGTTATGTGGGAAAAATCTGTGATGTGGCTTCTCTAGTAGCTGGAACACCCAAGGAAAGATTGCATCTCTTTGATGTTTTTTGGTACTGGCTTTTGCAGTACTGCTGCTACTTTCTTCTGGTATATATCCAGACTGAGACCTGAGACTTTATTTGCTAGAGCTCGTAGGTCTTGTTGGCCAAAATTGCACTTTTTTAGTGAAATTTTCAGATTAATGGTTGTGAATCTACTTAGAACTCTGTCTATGTAATGCACATGGTCTTCCCATGTCTCTGAGTATATAATGATGTCATTAATATATACTACCATCCAGCCTTCCAATATTTCTTATTGAACTATTGTGTCCATCATCCTTTGGAAGTGAGGTGGTGCATTCTTGATGGCAAATGCCATCCTGGTGTATTCATATATGCCCTTATGGCATATTATTATGAGTAATTTCATGGAGTTTGGTTTAACTCCATTCTGGTGGAAGCCTTTCATACAATCCATTTTGGTTATGTATTTGGCTTTTTCCAGTTTGTCTAAGGCATGGGGTATCCTGGGTATAGGGTACCTGTAAGCTTTGGGGTAGTTATTCAGGGCTCTGAGATCTCCCCACAGCCTAGATTTGCCATCATTCCAGGTGATTAGGACAGGAGTGGTGGTTTCCACTATTTCATTTTGTCCAATCTTTCTGATGACATCCAAGTCTAGGAGTTCTTTGATGTGTTTTTCAATTTCTTTGCTAGTCTCGGGACTTGCTGGTATGCAGGTCTCCTGAGCATGGGTGGATAATGTCTTTCCACATCTAGATATAGCTCTATATCATTTCCTTTAATTTGCCTAATGATTTTCCAACAATGGCAAATTCTGGTCTATTTTTCCTCAGCATCTTCAGCAAACTTAGTTTCTGTTTACTGGTGAGGGTAATACTGAAATGGCCCTCTCTCAATTTGTTCAGCAGTTCTTCTAGTGGATCCTGGGCAGATATTTGATATATATCAAGCGAAAATCTCTTTTCCTTGTTGGTACCAAGGGTAATGTGCCTGTTTTTACTATTGTAACTATCAATAAAATACATCCTCTGGTAATCTGTCCCCAGCAAGAACCCTTGGAGGTGGGCATTTTCAAGCACTAAAAACTCTGGGTTGAGTCTGATATTACCCTTCCTGTGGGGTATAATTATATCTTTGATAATTGTCCCAATGGAAGTCATCTTCCCTGAAGAAAATTCAAAGTTCTTTGTCTTGATTGCCAAGAGTCATTTTTCCCAATGTGGGAAGTGGTTTTCCAAATAATCTCTGGCAACTATGGAGAAGAGTGCCCCACTCTCAATCATAAATGGGTGCTGAGAATTGTCAATGCAAACAGTCATTTTTTTGGCTGTCCCATGTATGTATGCCATTCCTTTGGTTGGTGTGACCACGAATGTTTGTGCATCTTGTGTATATTTTCACAAGTTTATATTGGCAATGTCTTGTTTCATTCCTGCTTCCAACTGTATGTCCTGGATTTGTAGTAGTTTTTCCTCTTGGTATTCCACTATAAATTCTTCTCTTGCGTGTTTTTCTTTATCAGATTGTTCTCTGATGGCATCTCCCATACAGTTCAATTCAGAATCATCTGTGGGGGATTCCTCCTCTGGGAATTTCTCAATGGCATAGACTTTTTCCTTTTTCTTTGGACAGTTGTTGGCATAGTGCTCTGTTGAACCCAATTGTTACATTAATTTTCCTGCTTAGTCACTTCTGCCACTCTTTCTTTGAGTTTTTCTTTGAACTCCCCCCTGAAAGGTTGTTCCCCTTTGGAACCACTGCTTTTGTATGGGGACTATTTCCCTATATTAGTTCTTTTCCTTACATCTTGTATGGTAGTTTCAATGTCATCTAGAGTGCAATTTTGGTTCCATCTACATTGTACTGCATGTTCTAGCTCTCCTGGCATTTGTGTCAGGAGTTGGTGATTCCTCATCTGATATTTCAATTGGGGATGAATGGCTTGAAGTCTTTTAGAATTTCTAAGACACCATTCATATGGATCTTTGTTCACTGGATACTTATCATTTTCAAAGATATGGTCTTTTGCCATATCCAAGTACCACTACTGTACTTTTGGATGATTTGAATCTTCCACCATGGCCAGTTTCTCCTGCCATGGATTTCTTTCCTTGCTGTGTACCAAATCCTAGCATGTCCTTGAAATGCTGTATTAATTCTAACAGTAATCCAGAAGTCTGGTATGCTTGGTACATCCATGAAGATTCCATCAATATAATCTATCAGTTTCATATGATCATATTCTCCTGTACCAGAGAATTTGGGCCAGATTGAGACCTTAGCAATCTGTTTTAAGTGTTCCATCTGAGAAGAAGACATGTTATCTCCATTGTGGTATTGAGATGGAGATCTTGTCTTATTCACCAACATGGCATCTGTTTCGATGTCCTCTTGGTGATATGTATTATCCGTAACATGGCCTTGTGGTTGGGGGTTCAAGCTATGGTAGAAATTAAACATTTGGTTTATGTCTTGATCCAGACAATTCCTGTCCCTTTTGCTGTGGTGTTGTTCTTCAAAGACTATATTCAGTTTTTTGTTGGTTTCTTCAGAGGCTTTGCTCAATTTACCATGTCCTTCTTGAAGCATTTTAACAATTTTTTCCATTAAGGCTGTTGATGCTTTCATCCTCTGGTGGCTTGCTTCAAGTTCTGAAAACTTTTGAGTTTTCTCAGAAAATTGGGACCTTTGCAACCACAGTGCATCACTGTTTAAGTTACTATCAGGTGTGACAAAAATATGTTCAATCTGATTGGGGATAATATTTCTATTAATAGGACTACTGCTTCTAGAGTTATTTAAAACTACTTCTGGTTCTTGTGCACTTCTTTCACCAAATCCAACAGCTTATGGATCATTGGGTCTGACTCTCTCTCCCTCTGGCTGCTGGTGGTCTTGTTTTTACCCTTGTATTCTTGTCTTCTCCTGGAAACTTCCTGGGATTGTGAAGAATTTTGGCTCTTGGCTACTGATCTGTTGGTTTCTGAATGGTGTGAAGCCACTGGAGAGCTTTTTTGGCCTGCTCCTTTTGAGCCTGCAGGAATCTGTGTATGCCCTGCCTGGGTCAGTTGTTCTTCTATAGCTTGGATAGTGGTTTGATTCTCCCTTATCCTGTTTTCCCTCACCTCCAGGAGTCTGAACTGCCTGGTAGGATTCCAACATTTGGGGATTACCATAAGTTCTCTGAAGTATATCTCTTTGAGACAGATCTTCTGGCAACTTGCTCCAATTTCAGCCAAGTGGGATGCCAGGTTGAACCTCTTGTTGTCCATGCTCAATTAAAAAAGGTCTTTGAGAAGGTGGTGGAGCTGAATGACTTGGTCCTTATCCTTCCAGTCCTCTGTTTTGAGGTTTCTGTTGAATTGGAATGTGAATGGAAGAGTGGGTATGATTTCCCTCAATGTCTTGCCATCCACCACTGTGTCCAAGGTGTCCTCTTCCAGGTACTCTGGCTCTGGACAAGCCTTCTCTGTCCTCTGGCTGGTGGGTTTGGAAACAAAGGTCTCTGAGGTGTACAGGTGACATATCAGTGTTTGCAAGCAGTAAAAAACTTTCTGTTCTTAGGATATTTACATTTGACTGTGCCTTGTACAAATTTGTTGTCTGCTGCTTTTGTGTCACAGGGGCTGTTCTAAATGAAGAGGGCGTGGAACTCACTGAACAGACTTATATATGGAGGGCTCAGAATAAAGGACTCAATTAATAAGAGGAATGAAATAAGAGGATAAATTCCTAGTCATAAAATTATAAGCATAAAAAGATATGAGAGAAAACCAAAAGCAATAATAAAGAGCCAACCACAAATAATCCTGTACCACTGTTTCAACCTATTCAGAAAAGAGAAAAGGATTAATAAAGGATATGGCCACCAGGACTCTACTGAACAGGTGGGGGAAGGCAAAGACTAACTTAATAATTAATAAAATGATATTCCTTAATGAGAAATAAAATAATATTAAATAATAAATCCAATATTTTAATTAACTGGGGGAAAAACCCCCAGGTGGATGAAGAGGGGCTGGTATATGTGAGAAATACCAGCCTTGGAGTTTGAGTGTTGAGATAATTGCCTGTATGCTGGAAGAAGTTGGATGTGGGATTGAATCCTGTATTGGTGAATCCAATACAGGTTATACAGTAAATACAGGTATTTGCTCCTGTATTGATGACAGGACTGTATTTGGTGAATCCTGTATTTGGGTCTTGCCTGTATGAAACTGAATTGAGGTCTGAAAACTGTATTTGGAGAATGTTGAATGAAACCTCCTTGCTGATTGGGTTTTGAAGGGTATCAATGATGTAATGATTGTTGAAGATGATTGGTAATGCCCCTGCCTCCTTGGCTGTGACATTATCCCCCTCTTGAAAGTGGTGAGCTCTGAGCACCATAAGTATAGTGAGTCTTGATGAGCTTGCACTCAATCCGTACAGTTCTTTCCCCCAGTTCCTTGAATTTATCCCATTCAACTTTCTTCTTCAATAAATACTCAAACAAAATCTTCATTTGATCACTTCTAGGTATTTTACCCTTGATCTTGATACAGAATTCCCTCTTTTCCTTCAAAATGCCTTCATTCTTCTTAAATTTCTTCATTCTTGTCTTAATTGTTTTCACCAAAATTTTCTTGAGTCCTGATGGCTTTTGAAAAGTGGGTGACCTGGGTTTATGTCCCAAGAACACCTAATTTCATCATAACTTGAATCTTGAGAGTGTTGGCATGAAATGGCCAATACTTGAGGTTTTGGACCATTTCAGAAGTCCTGGCCAAAATCTGTGATTTTTTGAGTAAAGGGGCTTTTGGCCAATTTGCGCAAAGTGCGCAAATGCGCATATATGCCATAATGGCATATATTGGTGAAAAAATTGAAAAAAAAAGTCCTTATAATGGATTCTGGCCATTTTGCGCATTTTTGCCCAAAATGCGCGAAAATGCGCAAAGTGCGCAAATGCACAATTATGATGAAATGAGCCAAAAGGGCCTTTTGAAGCCTTTTGACAAGATAAAGAGTCCTTTTGCGCAAAAGTGCGCAAAATGCGCAAATTTGCCAATATGCATAATTAAGCATATTTTGATAAAAAATTATAAAAATGGGCTATTTGGAAGTTTTGAGGTCTGATATGGCCATTTGTGCCAAAGTGCATAAATTCATTAAATTGGCCTATTGGGCCATTTGAAGCAGTTTTCCTTTTTTGAGCTTGATTTCTTCTTGAATGTCTTTCTTCTTATACCTTCCTATTTTCTTTGATTCAACTCATTCTTGCAGTTCCAAATTTCCATAATTGTCTTGCTCACTTGCAATTGTCCATAATTCTCTTGGTCTTTGTCACAACCATGGCAATTCATCCCCTTGGACTTCAATATGGCATATCCATGCCACGTCCAATATATGGCAATTTGGCCATATCCATAAATCATTGGCCAAATTGGCCATCTCACCTCATTTGGCCTTTTATGGCCATTTCATCATCTGGGCCCAACTTGGGCCCTTCACCATCATCAGGCTTTTGCTGGCCTTTCTCTACTTTTGGGCAATTTTGGTATTTCCCAGTCAAAAGGGGAAATACAGCCGAAGAAGCTGTATTTGGCTTTAAATACAGTTTCTGCGTATTTGCGCACTTTTGCGCATTTTGTGCATTTGCACACTTTTTGCACATTTTGCGCATTTTTGCGCACTTTGCACAAATACATTTTTAAGGCTGTATGAGCTGTATTTGGCCAAATACCTCAAAAGACACTCTGACACCTCTGAAGCGCTCCAAAACCAAATTTCACCAACATCCTCCTGGTGTCATCTCTGAAGACTTATGGCCATTTTCAACCTCCAATAACCAAAATGCCATATATGGTGTTATACACCATTATGCATCTTTTTTCAGCAGCAATCCACTGGTGGCAATATCATCTGGTTATTTCAACCTTCCATCAAGCCATTCAGTCACGTCATCAAGAGGATTCATCAAGGCTCAAGGGCAAGTGTCAAAACCTCAAACACCAATGACGCCATCAAGCAGTCATTGGTTATTCTCACTCCAAGTATTACTTCCAAGAGAATACTGTCAATTCATTCTCAAGGTGTATTCAAGAGGCAGTGCCAAAAGGAGTTGTCAAGTGTCAAAGCTCCACTCAATTCATCTTGGCAACCACCTTCATTTCAATACAATCTGGATCCATCAACAACTGTATTTCATTTTCAAGTGTGGAAAATTCATTCAAACCATTTCAATTTCAATATTAGCCAGATTTATCAATTCCCAAAACAATCAATACAGCCTCAAGGATCAATACAGATCAGTTTTCAGCCTGAAGAACTCAAGCTCCCAACTTTTCACATATACTGGCTACCCTTTGACCCTGGGGTTTTTTTTCCCCAGTTAATTAATATACTTTGATTTGTTTTAATCTTATTTTCTTATCATTTTAGTTAAGCAAATACTGATATTATTAAGTCAGTCATTTAGCACTTTTCTCTTTCTCTTTCTTTGCCTGTCAATGGATATTTAGTGGTCATATCCTTACTAATTCCATTATTCATTTTTGGCAGGTTGAAACAGTGATTAAGGACTTACTTGGTTGGCTCTTTGGCCATTTGGCTTCCCTCTCCTCTTTTGCATCTCATCTTGTACCTGCATATCTTTTAGAGGAATTCATTCTTATTATTTTTATTCTTTATTCTTTTGGAGTCTTCCAAGTGAGTTCCCTGATTGCTGAGTGCCAGGCCACTCTTGTATTTCCACTAGAGCCCCCATGACATTATATTAATTAACTCATAATTTCTTTTCATTCTGTTCATTCTTTCTCTAAAATTTCATTCACTCATTTCATCGAAATTATGATTCTTTTACGCTTATGAGCTTAATGATTCATTGTCACCTCTTAATTTTCTTTCATTCATTATTCATTTTGAAAATTGAAAGCTGACCCATTTTTATTTTTTTATTCTTTTTAAAATCTTTTTCAAATCATCAAATTTTTGTTTCATTCATAGTTCAGGCGTCATCTTGATTTTCTTTGATTTTCAAGTTTTTCATCAAGATATTTAGACACATTCTTCACATTAAGATTCATGATTGATTCATTCTTCAAGAATTTTGGTTTTTAAAGAAGAATTCACTTGATTTTGATTAATTGATTCATTTGACATATTTGATATTGACCTCAAGAAAATTGATTGACCTGAAGATTTCATTGATTCTGCTGATTTTTTCACATCAAGAATTTTGACATGAATTGATTTTTCTTCAATATTTCATTTGATTGATTGATCTTTGCAAGATTTTGATTTTGATTGTTTTGATTCATTGATTTATTGACTTGAAGACTTCATTTTGATTTGATTCATTGATTCACTTCAAGACATTGATTTGATTTTAACTTCAAGACTTCATTTGATTTTGATTTATTGACATACTTGAAGATTTTCATTTGATTAATTGATTTTCCTCAAGATTTGATTGTTGACTCTTTTCACTTCAAGAAAATTTTGATTTTAATTCATTTATTTCAACTTTATTCCTGACATCATGCCTGTTCAACATTCACCTCTGGCAAGACAGACAAGATCTCATACCAGAGCTCAAGCTGTTCTCACTCCAACTCCAAGAGCTTCTCTAGATGGCACCCCAGCAGTTCCTCAACTGAGGGCCCAATTAGATAGAGTACCCCGCATGGAGAGAGAAGCATCATCCAGGAAGGAAGGAAGAGGGCCAAGAAGATCATGTTCATTCTCAGGAGTAGTTGGCGGATTTCCAGGACTTTCAAGGACCATTTCCAAAGGTCCAGCTGAAGATGGTGAAGAGGAGGAGGAGAACTCTGTGGAAGAGGAAGAGTCTGATGGTACTGAAGGTGTCCCTGATCCTGTGGAGGAATCCCAAGGTACTGGAGGACAAACTCTAGCCCAGTCTAATCAGCCTGTCTCTCATCAGTCTGAACCATCTTTATTGGCCATCATGCAGCAAATGACTCAAATTATGGTCAATCTTCAAGCAGCTTCATCTTCTGAAGCATCAAGAACACCAGCCTTCAAGACTCCATCTATGAAGGCACCAGAATGCTTTGATGGGACTCAGCCCTTAAAAGTTAGAAGTTTCATTCAGTCTTGTCAATTGATATTTCATAATGATCTGGAAAATTTCTCTCAAGACAGATAGAAAGTTCGCTATGCCACATCATTTCTTATTGGCAGGGCTGCAAAATGGATTGAGCCTTATTTTTCCAATCACACCAATCAAGATTCAAATTACCTTCTCAACTCTTGGAAACTGTTTGAATCCCAACTCTTCACTTGGCTTGGGGATCCGAATGAAGTCAGAAAAGCAGAAGTTGAGTTGGATTCTTTAATAATGAAAGAAGGTGGGCATGTATCCTTATACATTGCTGATTTTAGAAGTTTAGTCTCAAGAATCAAGGATTGGGGTGAAAGCGCTCTCATCCATAATTTCAGGAAGGGATTGCCATCCAGGATTTTGGATCAATTGGCCTCCCATCCTTCAAGAATTGACTCTCTTCAAGACTTAATGGACATTACCCTGGAACTTGATACCAGGTACCATAATGTCACATGATGGAATGTGATCTACAACTTTCCAGTATTAATTGGTCTTTCAACCAGTTTAATAGCCTTTTTGGCAAGAATTCCCTTTGCTGAGGTCTGGCAGACAGCATTGTGACAATAAACCGATTACCAACGTCATGGGTTTGATTCCAGTTGGAGACAAGAGGAGGTCTCAATCAAACAACCAGAAGTTGCTGGGGTTTCCACTCCTTTGGCATACAAGGGTTCCGCCCCTTGGAGGTTCCTTGTAGGCTCCTGTTGTGACTAATGTAACTCCATGAGGGTGACATGGGTAATACCATCAGTTACATGCACTTTGGCATGCAGTGCTCTAAACCCGGGGGTACTGTTACATGGTGGAATGTGATCTATAACTTGCCAGAATTAATTGGTCTTTCAACCGGTTTAATAGCCTTTTTGGCAAGAGCCCCCTTTGCTGAGGTCTGGCAGACAGCATTGTGACATTTTGGAAATTCACCTTTAGAGGTTACAACTGGGTTAATGACTGTAATCTTCCCTGTACAAGTTTTTAAGGTTGGTTTACGTTGAATTGATGCAGAGGTTTGTGGTTTTCTATTCCTCTGAGTGGCAATTGGTGTGCACCTCTCAACTGTGATTAGAACTTCACTGTGCCTCTTCCCTTTTCACTTCCTGCCCTCTGGTTCCAATGGTGTCACTGGTGTGTTGGCCTGTGGGCAATATATCTCTGTAATATGCCCTTGAATTATGACAGTGTAATTGAATTAACAATTCCACGTCAGAAATAAAACTTACAGACATCTGGTACACTGTTTGTATACCAGGATCTCACAGATTAACTTGTCATTAGAAAGTATACTCTGACAAAGTTGATAGTAAGAGGGAAATGGAAATTAACAATGTACCAAACCACGCCTCCACTGTAGGTTTTACAGTAAGAGGTGTCCTTATTTAATTGAAAAAAAAGGACTATATTAATGGCTTAAAGTGTTTAAATATGTAAAAAAATGCCAAAAAGAAGGGTTTTGTGGTGAATATATTATAATCAACCACACAACAAAAGCAAAAATAATATAGAAAAACACAGTGGTATACAGCATATACCACTGAAAAAATAAATAAAAGATATATGTTGTATTTATTTTTTAATAAAATTGACGCCTTAAAACAGAAAAGAAAGTGTCAGAATCAATAAAGTAAGAGAAAAAAACTCACTTATAAGGTCCAAAAAAGCTTAAAAACACGGCCAGGCTGCAAAAATGCCAGGCTGAGTCTATGAAGAGGCAATAATAATACTATTTACAACCTAAACTATGAATGTGACACAAATTGAGTATGAAAAAAGATTTTATTTGAAATATAAGGCCTTTACTAAAAGGATTTTAGTGGTGGTGAGCACTGTTGAAAGCCCTGGGTGCAGCTCTGCCAATGGGATTACTATAATAAAGACTACAATACTTAAAATTAGAAGTATACCTGATCATTTTCCAAGAGTATAATTGTTTTTGAAAGTTGTACTACGTAGGAATTCAAGAGCAGGATGAGGAAACCTTTTCTGGTGGAGAAAAGGCCTCCTTTTGTCCTAAAATGGGTGGAATGGCCTTCTAGACCATCTAAGTAGGGGAAGTGAAGAGTACTGGCTTTTGGTTTTTATAGTGCCTGTATTCTCTGTATTGGGCTCAGCTGTGGTTTTGAAACCACATCTGGGCAGTTTTCACCAATACAGAGTGAAAACCTTCACCCAGGGACCACATAGCCCTCTTCTGACGTGTATGACGCATGGAATGTTGTACAGAACCTGTATGGGACCCAAGTATTGAATGGATTATGAGGTATTGAAGTATCAACATGCACCTTTGTCTACTTGACACCTCATAATAACACTTATGGGAGAATATCCCACAGTAAGACCATATTGGTCTAATTGTGGGATTTTGTGCTTAAAACTGCCATACATTTGTCCGTTTTTGAGATATCAAGCTCAAATTTGATTCATTGAGTAGCCCTGGATGTGTTATACACAATGGCACCTCATTTGATATGGTTATCATTAAGTACGGGAAGGTTATGCCGTGTACAGTTTTTCTTATACACATTTATGATTTGCAGAAAAACTGTATGGAGCTTGCTTGGTCCATATCCTTTGTTCTAGATGAGATATGGGGAAATGAATGGCACCATCAGATAGACCTGATTGTGCCCTTTCCAAGAAAACCCACTTTAGGTATCTCACACTAAAACCGTAGAAGGTAGATGAGATGTGAATATTCCAATCACCCTTATTTGACCTTATTTTGGTCATATCTTCTGTAATTCTTGTGCTAGCTCAGTTAGGCTAGTACCATTGAATAGCCCTGACTCAGAGATCCATTATGAATACTCATTTTATGGGGTTAAGCCTCTTTCTTTGTATTTTAGATTTGAGGTGAAAATTAAGGTTTATGTCCAGCAACAACTTTGAGCAGGAATAACTTTGTTATTCTTTGTCCTATGATGATGAGAGTTGTAGATTTGGAAAGGGGTGAGTTTCCTCTTTTGATTGATACATTTTGAGCTGATTTGGCTCAGATCCATGTTTTCGTGGTATCTTGGCTATACCATTGATTTATGGTATTTGGCTGTCATGCTTGTGCTCTTGTTTTGAGTCACAGGCTGACAATGAGTATATGAACATATACCCCATGAATATTTGACCAAAATTTTCATTTGGGCCTCTTCTTTCCTTCAGTATTGATTATTCAATTTATATTTTAAAGGAGGGCTCTTTTCACTATTTTTCTTGAAGATATGGGACCATTTTGGGCCATGTAGGTGCTCCCAGTCATTGCCAATTCTGTGGCCATTTTTGAAAATTTTGGGTTGAAGCCCATTATAGGCCCTTTTGAGGCCTTATGGTTTTTTCTGGTCTCTATGGTCCATGGTCTGTGTGGGCTATTGGAATCCCCCTGGGCCCAAATTTGCTGGGGCTTCAGGGGAACCATTGGACCAAAGAAATATTGAATTTCAAATTTTACCTAAATGGCCTGGGCCCATTGAGGGTGGTCCAGGACCATCAAGAAAAGTGACCTCCCCAGAGCTGAAGGGGAGGTACTGGGTTGTTGATTGGAGCCCCCCATGGAGGAAATTTAGGAGACCATAAAATGACTTATGGCCCCACACCCTTGATGGGCATAATCTGACAGCTTGAATTATTTTGCTTCCATGATCTCTAGTCATGAGGCTAAAGCTGACTGAAATCATTGAATATTCCCCCTCTGTGCCACCACTGTCTGCTCTTTGTGGTTCTGGCATCCTCAGTCATTTGGGGTTGCCTTGGTCAATGGCTTCTTCTGGCCACTTTGATCCTTCTCAAAAATATGATGGCTACAAAAAAGTTGAAGTTCTTTATCCTTCTTGTATCAAGTGTGTGATGAGAGGAAAAGAGTGCTTTCAAAATTGCAATCCAAAGGCTTCAAAGTGCAATTTCTGTTTTGTTGGGAAGAAGCCATGATGTTACCCTGGAATACCAGATTTAAATATCAGAAGATACGTGTGGATCAAGAAGGATGCACCTTTTGGTAAAGAGTTACCATTTTCCAAGGCCTGTACCCCTGATGGTACTTCTGGTTATCCCAAATGTAAGTATGGTGACTTTCTTGATTTATTGTGAGCCTTAGAGGTAATTTCATATACCCAAAAGACCACAAATACAAAATTAACATATAAATATAAATAAAATAAATTTATTTATATTATTAAAATGAAAATCAAAATATAAATATAAAACTATATTCACAATTAAAAATTTAATTACAATTTAAAAATAAAATTACATTAAATTTTGAAATTGTAAAATTAAATTTATATTTGAAAAAATTAAGTAAAAATTAATTTTTAACAAAATTGTAAAAAAATAAATAAATTTGGAAAAAAATTAAATAAAAATTATTATAACTTTTGATCCAATGAATATACATATAGAAATTATTTCACCATTGGATTCCTCATAAAACATCAGGTTGGTTCACCTCTGCGTGAAAGTTTTGTAACTCAACTCCAAATAAGCTTAAATTAAGTTTTTAGTATTTTCTGTATGAAAATTGAAAATCCTCAAAACTTCAATTTAATTCACATCACATGTGGTGTTAATCACCAAAATTTGTGTTAAAATTGAGGTGTTGTGTATATTTTAGAAGTTATGAGGAATTAAAGTATTGTCAATTGAATTTAATTGAAATGTCAAAATGTGCGCATGTATTACATAAGTGAACTTTGATTTACGTATGAGGTATCAATTATTACTGTATTGAACTGCACAACTCAATTGAATTACATATGTAAATTATAAGTATAATACATGATGAGGAATTAAAGGAAAAATAAATTGGAAAGATTAAATTTGGGCGGGAAAAGGAACTCCAGCTCTAAGGGGGAGCTAGGCCCCCAAAATCCTTGCTGACAGGCGTGTGATGTCAAAATTCACGCAAACTTTTATCACTTTTGGCCTGGAATTGAGTTACAGGGTCTGTGGACTCAATTGATAATGAGGATTTGATACCAACTGGGGTAGTTTTAGCTGTTGCCAAGAGGGTAAAACTACCCTTAAGATACAACAATCATAGTAAAACCGTTTTAACTGGTTTCTACGTCTCTTACACACATTCTTACATGTTTTGAAGGCTCTAGACCAGGTATTGCTATAGTAATGGCTGATTCAAGGGTCTAAAATGGCTAAAATTGGCTTAAACCAGCCCTTTTTGGGTCCAAACCAGGGTCCAATGATGCCATAATTGGCTTTTCTGTTGTCAGACTGTTTTTCACGACTGACAAGCGTAAATCTTACTTTTGGAGTAAGAAAATTGATGGCTATAAAAGAATGTCTTCTTTGCCCCACTTTTCTCCTCATGTTAGAATCTTTTCCTTTCATAATTAGTTTAAAAATTTTTAAAACAATCAATAAAAGATTGCAACCAACTTTCTTAAATCATTTTTTAACCTTTTAACCACGTGAAAAAATCATTATAATCATTGTTTGTAACTTTTATAATCATTTTTACCCCTGAACCACCCCAAAAGTGAATTAAAGCATCTGTCATCACTGTAAACATTGTCACTTCGTTTCCAAATTCACTCTGGTCACTTTTGGGCGTGTTTTCTCTTTAGTATTCTTTTTAAAGACTTTTTTCTTTAATTAATTGCTTTCAGTTCTTTGCTCAATTAATTCCAATTGAAATTGCTCTTGAAGAAATTTCTTTTGTAGCCTTAAATATCTCTTGTAGAGGATTTTTGGATAAATCTTTATTGTTGGTAAAACAATAAATCCTTATAATATTATTGTTTTATACTAATCAAGCTATAAACAATACAATTGGCGTTTTCTCTCTTAAAAATAATACTTCTTACTATTTTTAATTGATTTTTACCTTATACAAAATTTGAGGACAGGAAAAGTACTTGATTTTTAATCAAAGTTTCATATCCACACCTTACATTTGGGGGCCCAGCCGTGATATTTTACCTGTGAAATATCTTTTTTACTCTTTTTAAATCTTTTTTCTTATATTGAAAAATTTAAAAACATGTAAAAAATACTTATAATCAAAAAATCCATAAAAAATATATTTTTTTTCATATTATAAGTGAGGCTTATATTTTCATTTCTTTTTGGAAATATTCTTTTTTTACCTAATTAATTGGTTTTTCCATTAATTTTAGTGTCTGAAAACGTGGTAAGACAAGAAAACATTGAAACAGCCTCAACAGTAACCAGCATTATTCCTGCCAGTACTGTTAATTCTGATCATAATAGTATTATTATTGTTACTCAGAATATTCAACCAGAGCCAATTTCTTTTGAATTAGTCAACTTGGAAATAAGTAATACTCTTCAGAAAGCAAAAGATTTGGCCAATAGTAAGTTTTTTGATGTAAAATTACTATTTTGAACCTTTTTTAACCATAATTCTGCCTTCAACCAGATCAGGAGCCAGATTTAACCCCTCAAGCAGCTCCTAGAAAGGTAATAGACGTGATTATGGCAGAGGCCAATCAGGTACAGAAGGAAAAGGGTCAGTTGATGACTTTCAAACAACTAAAATGGGTCATTCTGAAGCTGATAATACCATTTTACCTTCAAAAAGAGCTGACACCGCCACAACAAGCCTCAGTGGACATATACAAAGCCAGCCACAGTGCATACAACAATGCACTTCAGTTCAAGGAGTACCAGATCCTTGCAGACCTGTGGAAGAATTGCATGAATTCTTACCTGACTGTGAGAAAATTCCTGGGCCATCCCAATACTTGCAAATTGCTCAATGGATGGCATCCATTGATGGAGAAGAAAAAAATGATGCTCTTGACACTAGAATGGAGGAAAAACAACCCTCCACCACCCAAACCAGTGCCAAAAACAGACCCAGTTCCCAGCAGCAGCAGCAATTCCAACATGAAAAAGCAGCCACAAGCTCCAAACAAGGGCAAAGGGAAGGCACCAGCCCCAAAGCCTTACAGCGAAGGATACAGGATTCCAAAGATTCAGCAGGATGCCATGGAAAATTTATTTCAGATGGCTAGCACCATGATGGAATTACAAAAGAAGGACGAAGCCAGATTAAAATATCAAAAATGATTTCTGATACTTTTAATTGTATTCCAGAGTTGTATAAAGCTATTATTGATGTAAAAAGTCATCTTTCTGATAAGAAGACATCAATTTGTGACAATCTTAAAACACATAACTTGAGTCTGAGCCAAATAAATGATACACTTAAATGCTTTGAAAGGGTTTTAAGAACAATCAAAACTTCCAATAATGATAATTCTTTTGGCATTAAGATAAATGAACAATCTGCCATTATTAAAGAATTGACAGACAAATATTCTAAATTCAATATTGATGACATAATTAAAACAAGAATAAAACGAGCTATTAATACTATTAAAGAGGATAATAAGAAAGCTCTTGATGATATTTCAAAATAATTTGCTGAAGTCAAGACAAATACAGTTGCCTTGAAAAAACATTTAGATACGTAAAGAGAGGAAATATCAAAATTAACAATAAAGTCAAATGAAGTTATATCTGATAATGCTAAACAAACAGAATTATGGAATGCGCTTACATATAAAGAGGATGATCATAAAAATGATGTCATAGACTCTATAAAAAGCTTACAACATGAGTTAAGAAATTCAAAAAGGTGTAATAACAGTAAAATGAGTGATATTGAACAACTGCTAAACACTTTACCAAGAATTTCTACACCTCTGAATCAAAATGAAGATGCAATAATTCCCAATCCACAAGTATTGGATATTGAAAATTCACAGTTAAAAAATGAATTTTCTACTTCTTTTCATAACTTAGAACCATCCATGGGCCAAGAACTCTTGAAAGAAGTTCCAAAACTTAAAGAATGGCCTCACTTCAGTGGTGAAGGAGAGTATGACCATATGGAATTAATTAGAGGTATTGAAATTATCAAAGAGGATTTTGAATTACCAGACAGATTGGTAACAGCAAGATTTAACACCTTGTTTACCAAATCAGCTCACAGATGGTACATCAAAATAAGACAAGCACATGGACACCAGCGTTGAACTTGGTGGAAAACCCAAATCATTAACAAATGGGAAAATGATGCTTTGAGGTTTAAAGTTGAAACAGCCTTTGAATATGCCAAATTTAATGCTGATAAAGACAATGCTTTACCATGGTTTTGCCAACAAAATGACAGATTAACAGAATTATATCCTGAAATGTCAGAATTTATGATCCATAGAAAAATTCTGAGACAATGTGGAGGTGACTTAGAGCATGCTATCAAAAGCAGGACTACTGAACAATCTTCAGTAGAGGATATTATCAATATATTAGAAGAAGAAACCACCAGAACCAAAATTGGTTCTAGTAGGGTGAATCTCAAAACAAGATTTAACACACCTTGGAAAAATTCTGTGGACAAAAACCCCAAAGAAAATTCTAGTAATATTAAGTATAAATCTGCAGATACAGTCAGAAAGTGCCATATTTGCCAAAGCACCACCCATTTAGCCAATTTATGTCCAAAAAGGGGGAAAATCAATGAAATCAATATTGAAAAGGAACCTGATGTTGAAAAAGATGACTTAATTGAAGACAATTCAGATGATAAGTCATCAATATTCTTTGAATCTTCAAAAGATATAGAAAATATCAATGCCACTTTTGACATCATGGAATCTTATTCCCACTTACCACAATTGAGCAATGGTCAACTTGATTTATCAAAAGTTCAAGATGCACAACTTATGAAAACAAAACCAAAAAGAGGGAAAGGTTATACAGCTGGTAACTCCTGTATAACAGAAGTTGTGATTGACAACAAGCCCACCAAACTTTTGCTTGACCCAGGAGCCTTCTGCTCTTGTGTTGAAAATCTTTTCTTAAGACTTGTGTACCAAATTTTGAAGACCAATTGTTACCAATTGATGGTATAAAATTCAACAGTGCAAGTAATCCAATGAAAGCATTAGAAATTTTTGAGACCAATGTCATATTCCCACACATAAATGGGAATCTAAGAATCACAGTTGAATTTGTTGTTATGGAAAATTGCTCTAGTACCCATTTTATATTGTGAAATGACTATTTAATCATGTATGGGATAGATTTGCATAACAACAAAGACAGAGACTTTACTATTGGATACAATAAGTGCCACAAATTTTCCTTTTTACCATATAAAAGACAAATTACAGTAAACAAAGTATCACCATTCAACTTAGAGTTAGAGAAATTCGAGTCTGAAAAGTTAAATGAGGCTTAAATAAGCCTTCATCTGACTGATAAACAAGAAGATGAACTTTATTCCCTTTTGTATGACCACAAAGGAGCATTTGCTTCAGACAAAGAACCTCTAGGAGCAATTATTGGTCATGAAGTTGACATCATTCTTAACATTGAGAGACCATATCCACCACTCTTAAGAAGACCTGCATATCCAGCAAGTCAAAAATCAAGAGAAGCTCTAGAAATTCATATCAAAGAACTTCTGGACCTTGGTGTAATAAGAAAAGTAGGCCACAATGAAGAAGTATAAATAACTACACCAGTCATAGTGGCATGGCATAATGGAAAATCTAGAATGGTTGGGGACTTTAGAGCTCTGAACACTTACACTGTTCCAGACAGATACCCAATACCAAAAATCCAAATTGCCCTTACTCAAGCATCTCAAGCAGGGTATATAACCACTATGGATTCCCTTAAGGGATTCCATCAAAATGTGGTGACACCAAGAGCAAGAAAATACTTGAGAATTATTGTTCATTGTGGAGTGTATGAATACTTGAGGATGCCCTTTGGTATCAAAAATGCATCTTCACACTTCCAAAGAATTATAAATGAAATCTTCCCTGAAGAACTCTCAGAGGGATGGTTAATAATTTACATTGATCACATTATTGTCTGTTCCAAAACTTGGGATGAGCACATGTACATAGTGTCCAGAGTTTTGACAAAAATTCAATCAGTAAACATGAAAATCTCCTTGAAGAAATGTCATTTTGGATTTAAAGAACTTAAAGGACTAGGACATGTTGCATCTGGTTTATTCCTTGGAATTGACAAGTACAAAGTTGCAGCAGTATTGCCAAAACCCATGCCTCACAAAAAGAAGGAAATTCACTAATTCTTAGGTTTTTCAGGATATTACAGGCAACACATTAAAGATTTTGCATCCATAGCAAGACCACTTTATAAATTGTGTGACAAAGACACAGTATTTGAAATGACTGTTTACAGAGTTAAAGCTTTTGAGTCTCTAAGAGAAGCCATGACCACTGCTCCACTCTTACTGATGCCAGACTTTAAATTGCCTTTCAAATTGTATATTGATGCATCATAGGATGGACTGGGTGCTGCACTTCACCAAGTTCAGATCATAAATGATAAACCTGTAGAAGGACCCATATGCTTCATATCTAGGCAAATCAAACCAACTGAAGCCAGTTATGGGGCAAGTCAAATGGAATGTCTATGCCTTGTCTGGGCCTTGGAGAAATTGAACTACTTCTTAGAGGGATGTGTTTTTGAGGTGATAACAGATTTTACTGCTGTAAAATCACTTTTAAACATGAAAACACCAGACAGACATATGCTCAGATGGCAAATAGCCATACAGAAATATAGAGGAAATATGACTATTGTTCATAAGGATGGGAATATTCATAAGAATGCAGATGGACTAAGCAGATGGGAATTACCAAATAACATTGATAATACTGCTTATGTGCCAGAAAAAGCTTCACCACAAATCCCAATAGAAGGAATAAGTGTTACAGACTTGAACACCACCTTCTTTGAAGAAGTCAGAAATAGTTACACTCAAGATGAGGATTGTAGCATCTTATGCCAATTACTCAAAAAAGACTGTAAAGAAAACTCTCTAATACATTCCTTGGATGAAGTATGGAAAAAATCTTATGATGAAGGAGCATATCACCTACTGGATTGTATAATTTACCACAGAACCAAGCACACATATGTCGTCACAGTTGCAGACAGGTCATTAATCAATCTTGTACTGAAAGAATGCCATGATAGCCCCTTTTCAGGACATCTGTCTGAAGACAGAACAAGATAGAAAGTAAAGACCTGCATATGGTGGCCAATATGGCAGAAAGATGTTGCAGAGTATTGCAAAACCTGTGACAGATGCCAAAAGGCAAATAAATCCATTGGCAAGAAACTTGGAAATCTGATAAAAATCCAAGAACCAAGCAGACCTTGGGAAATTATCCCTATCGATTGAGTAACTGGACTACCACCAGGAGGTGACAGAAGCTATAATGCTTGCCTAGTAATTGTGGACAGATTCAGTAAAAATCCAATCTTTTTACCATGTCACAAGAATGATACAGCTATGGATACAGCTCTTCTGATATGGAATAGAGTAGTGTCATGGACTGGGATATTTACAAATATCATTAGTGATAGGGATCCCAAGTTCACTTCAGCACTATGGACAAATCTTCACCAATTATTTAGCACTAAGCTGTCTTGCTCTACAGCCTACCACCCACAAACTGATGGACTGGCTGAAAGGATGATCCAAACCTTAGAGGAGATGGTAAGAAGATTTGGTGCATATGGCCTTGAATTTAAAGATTGTGATGGATTTACCCATGCTTGATGTACTTTGCTACCAGCACTGGAATTAGAATATAAAACATCAATCCATGCCAGTACCAATCAAACTCCTGCTATCCTATAAAAAGGATGGAACCCCAAATTACCCCAAGATTCCTTGAGGAAAGATTTGATTGAAATAAATCCCACAGCTGCTAGCTTCAAAGGAATGCTAGACAAAGCTAGGAAGCATGCAGTAAGGTGCATGGAAGACTCCTTTGCATACGCTAAAGACAAATGGGATAAATAACATGCAACTCCAGATTTCAAAGTGGGGGACCTAGTTCTTGTATCCACCACTAACTTAAATAACATAAAAGGATGTTAAAAGTTGAAAGACTCCTTTGCAGGACCTTTTGTTATTAAGGGCCCCCATGCGGAAAATGCTGTTGAAGTAGAATTATCTGAAGAACTTAGCAATAAGCATCCCACATTTCCAGTGAGCTTGATAAAGCCATATGAATCTAGTGATGCTGAAAAACTCCCCTTGAGGAATAAAGTTCCCCAAGTTATACCTCCTATAGAGTCATCTGGTAGTAAGAAAATTACCAAAGTTCTTAAAGAAAGAAAGTTGAGAACCAACAAAGTAAGGGAATATCTTGTTAGGTACAGTGACCCAACTTGTGAAGATGAATGGTTTCCAGAAAAGGACATACCTGAAGCGAATAACCTTATCAGAAGGTTAAGGCACACTAGAAATAGCAATATTACAAATTAATATTCTTTTTTAGGGGGAGGGAATGTGAGCCTTAGAGGTAATTTCATATACCCAAAAGACCACAAATACAAAATTAACATATAAATATAAATAAAATAAATTTATTTATATTATTAAAATGAAAATCAAAATATAAATATAAAATTATATTCACAATTAAAAATTTCATTACAATTTAAAAATAAAATTACATTAAATTTTGAGATTGTAAAATTACATTTATACTTGAAAAAATGAAGTAAAAGTGAATTTTTAACAAAATTGTAAAAAAATAAATAAATTTGGAAAAAATCTAAATAAGAATTATTACAACTTTTTATCCAATAAATAAGCATATAAAAATTATTTCACCATGGATTCCTCATAAAAAATCAGGTGGGGTCACCTTTGAGTGAAAATTTTGTAACTCAACTCTAAATAAGCTTAAATTAAGTTTTTAGTATTTTCTGTATGAAAATTGAAAATCCTCAAAACTTTAATTTAATTCACATCACATGTAGTGTTAATCACCAAAATTTGTGTTGAAATTAAGGTGTTGTGTATGTTTTAGAGGTTATGAGGAATTAAAGTATTTTAAATTGAATTCAATTGAAATGTCAAAATGTGCGCATGTATTACATAAGTGAACTTTGATTTACATATGAGGTATCAATTATTACTGTATTGAACTGTACAACTCAATCGAATTACATATGTAAACTATAAGTATAAGACATGATGAGGAATTAAAGGAAAAATAAATTGGAAAGATTAAATTTGGAGGGGAAGAGGAACTCCAGCTCTAAGGGGGAGCTAGATCCCCAAAAGCCTTGCTGACAGGCGTGTGGTGTCAAAATTCATGCAAAAGCTCATCACTTTGGGCCTGGGTTTGAGTTACAGGGTCTGTGGACTCAATTGATGATGAGGATTTGATACCAACTGGGGTAGTTTTAGCTGTTGCCAAGAGGGTAAAACTACCCTTAAGATAAAACAATCATAGTAAAAACCGTTTTAACTGGTTTCGACGTCTTTTAAACACATTATGACGTGTTTTGAACGCTCTAGACCAGGTATTGCTATAGTAATGGCTGATTTAAGGGTCTAAAATGGCTAAAACTGGCTTAAACGAGCCCTTTTTGGGTCCAAACCAGGGTCCAATGATGCCATAATTGGCTTTTCTGTTGTCAGACTTTTTTTCACGACTGACAAGCATAAATTTTACTTTTGGAGTAAGAAAATTGATGGCTATAAAAGAATGTCTTCTTTGCCCCACTTTTCTCCTCATGTTAGAATCTTTTCCTTTCATAATTAGTTTAAAAATTTTTAAAACAATCAATAAAAGATTGCAACCAACTTTCATAAATCATTTTTTAACCTTTTAACCACGTGAAAAAATCATTATAATCATTGTTTGTAACTTTTATAATCATTTTTACCCCTGAACCACCCCAAAAGTGAATTAAAGCATCTGTCATCACTGTAAACGTTGTCACTTCGTTTCCAAATTCACTCTGGTCACTTTTGGGCGTGTTTTCTTTTTAATATTCTTTTTAAAGACTTTGTTCTTTAATTAATTGCTTGCAGTTCTTTACTCAATTAATTCCTATTGAAATTGCTCTTGAAGAAATTTCTTTTGTAGCCTTAAATATCTCTTGTAGAGTATTTTTGGATAAATTTTTATTGTTGGTAAAACAATAAATCTTTATAATATTATTGTTCTATACTAAAAAAGCTGTAAACAATAAAATTGGCGTGTTCTCTCTTAAAAATAATATTTCTTACAATTTTTAATTGATTTTCACCTTATACAAAATTTGAGGACAGGAAAAGTACTTTATTTTTAATCAAAGTTTCATATCCACACCTTACATGTATTGTGATACCAATATGTTGTATTAGTAACTTGTTCCATGCAGAGGGAGGTGGCTAGGTGGACCAATGTTGATGGGCCCATTCCAATTGGTGGTAGGACAATTTATTCCAGCTCAGAGGTCCCTATCTCAAGGATCAACACTGAAGTTGTGGTGAAGAATTGCCAATTAACCTACCAATCCTTATTCTGAAGGTATTGCTGAACTGGATGCTGAAGAAGCTGAGGTGGTACTTAACTCTTCTGGAAACCAATCCAGTAATTCACCTTCCCAACCTCCTGCCAAAATATAACAAAGTCAAGTAATAGTAAGTACCCCCAGAAATTTACATCCAGTCCTTTCAACAATTCTATTGTCTATTCCTCCTCCTTCACCAAGTCCTTCCACTTCTAGGCCTCCCTTGGCTTCAACAGTGAGACCATCACCCATTCCTCATCTCAGAAATTCCCCCATGCTCAGCTCCCAACAGCTTCAACCAGTGGCCAGTGACAGTAGAAGAAGAGAAGACTGCTCTCCTTTGCCATATACTGCCCCCAGGTATTTCAGCAAAGGGAACTTTGGCCTATCCAGGTTACCAGAGAGGATCCAAATATGGTAAATGAAGGCCAAGGTGATTTGGCCAGGTTGTTTATAAGGGTTGATAACAATATGAGGGAGGTAATTATGTATGCTAATGATAGGATGATTCCTGGTACTTCTTCTGAGGAGATGGCTGCCAGGTTCTCCTGGTATGAGGGTGAATGCATTAATGAATTCAAGAGAACTTTTGATGACTTGGGTAGAGAAAACTATCTTTCCTTTTCTTGTTTGTGTTTGGTTTGGCTCCTTCCCCCACTCTTACAACTACTAAAAAAGGAAACGGAACCTGCCAATAGATGATATGGGAGGGGATGCTGCTGCTTTATGAAGAAATAAAAGAAACAAAATTGAACAAGTAAAAAAGAAAAGAACTTTATAGAAAAAGAGAGTAAAGAAAAAAATAAAGAAATTTCTGAGTGTTGTCCTTCCTGTGGTGAGTTGGTTGATTTTGGCCATTAATTTTCTGAAAGATAAAACCAATCATTTGATGCTTGAAGAGTGGCTAAGGTGATGTTTTACAAGAATTAGAACCCTAAGAGATGAATATCAGGAGATGGAACTTACTTTAATAGCTTCCACTCCCCACCAAACACCATAAAATACATAAACCTTTCCATAATTGACTTTGAAGTAATTAATGTCTTGAATAATGATAGATGGCATAATTTGTAACAGTAAAAACGTTTCAGGCTGAGTCTATGATAAAGATGTAATAAGGCTATTTACAACTTTAACTATAACTGCAACATGGATAAAAGTATTTAAAAAGGTTTAATTAAAAATAAGAAGGGCTTTACTAATGAGAATTAGTGGTGGTGAGCAATATTGAACGGCTTGGGTGAAGCTTTACCTGTTGGGTTACAATAATAAAGACTAAAATACTAAGATTTATAGTATAAAATATTTATTTTCCAGGATTATAACTGTTTTTGAGAGTTGTACTACACAGGAATTTGAGAGCAGGATGGAGATTCCTTTTCTGGCAGTGAAAAGGCCTCCTTTTATCCTGAAATGGGGTGAAAAGGCTGCTAGACCTTTTCACATGGAGGGATTGACAATTTTTCACTCTATAGGACAAGCTTTTGGTTTTCAGAAGGCCTTTATAGCCTTTATTGGGCTCAAATGTGGTTTTGAAACCACATCTGGGCAGACTTCACTGATGCAGGGGGGAGATTTTCATCTGGGGACCACATAGCCTGATTCTGACATGTATGACACGTAGAATGATGTACAGAACTTGTATGGGACCACAGTATTTAATGAACTATGAGGTATTGAAATTAAAACAAGCTTATCCGTCTATTTGACACCTCATAATCATATTTATGGGATATTATCCCATTGTGTGCCTTAGATGTATTTTCATATACCCAAAAGACTACAAAAGATAAATTAAGATACAAATATAAATAAAAGAAATTTATTTATATTATAACAATAAAAATCAAAATATAAATACAAATTTATATTTAAAATCAAAATTTAATTATGATTTAAAAATAAAATTACAATAAAACTTAAAATTATGAAATTCTATTATAACTTGTAAAAACTGAGTAAAAATGAATTTTTAATAAAAATTGTGAAATTAAAATATTTTTGGTAAAAATTTACATAAAATATATAATATAACTCTTTATCCAATAAATAAACATGAAGAAATGATCGGCCATTGGATTCCTCATAAAAAATAAAGTGGGGTCACTTCTGGATGAAATTTCTGTAACTCAACTCTAAATAAGCTTAAATTGAGTTTTTAGTATTTTCAATACAAAAATTGAAAAAAATCAAAACTTTAATTTAACTCACACCAAATGTGGTGTTAACCATCAATTTTTGTGTTAAAATTGAGGTGTTGTGTTTAGCTTGGAGGTTATGAGGAATTGAAGTATTTTCAATTGAATTCAATTGAAATGTCAAAATGTGCGCATGTATTAAATAAGTGAACTTTGATTTACATATGAGGTATCAATTATTACTGTATTTCACTGTACAATTCAATTGAATTACATATGTAAATTACAAGTATAATACATGATGAGGAATTAAAGGAAAAAATAAATTGGAAAGATTAAAATTGGGGGGGAAAGGAACTCTAGCTCTAAGGGGGAGCCAGACCCCCAAATTCCTTGCTGACTGGCATGGAATGTCAAAATCCACGGGAAATTACATTAATTTTGGCCTGGAATTGAGTCACAGGGTCTGTGACTCAATTGATAATGAGGTTTTGATACCAACCAGGGTGGTTTTAACTGCTTCCAAGAGGGTAAAACTACCCTTAAGTTAAAATAATGTTGGTAAAAACAGTTTTAACTGGTTTCTACGCCTCTTACACTCATTCTGACGTGTCTTAAAGGCTCTATACCAGGTATTGCTATAGTAATGGCTAATTTAAGGGTCTAAAATGGCTAAAATTGGCTTAAACCAGCCCTTTCTTGGTCTAAACCAGGGTTCAATGATGCCATAATTGGGCTTTCTGTTGTCAGACTGTTTTTCACGAATGACAAGAGTATGTTTTACTTTCGAAATAAGGAACTTGATGGCTATAAAAGAATTTCTTCTCTGCCCCACTTTTCTCTTCCTGTTACAATCTTTTCCTTTTATAATCAGTTTAAACACTGTTATACCAATCAATAAAATATTCCAACCACCTTTCTTAAATCATTTTAAACCTTTTAAACACGTGGAAAAATCATTATAATCATTGTTTGTAACTCTTCTAATCATTTTTTACCCCTGAACCACCCCAAAAGTGAATTAAAGCATCTTTCATCACTGTTAACTTTGTCACTTTGTTTGCAAATTCCCTCTGGTAACTTTTGGGCGTGTTTTCTCTTTAGTATTCTTTTTAAAGAATTTTTTCTTTAATTGATTGCTTGCAGTTCTTTGCTCAATTAATTTCAATTGAAATTGCTCTTGAAGAAATATTTTTTGCAGCCTTGAAATATCTCTTGTAAAGTATTTTTTGGATAAATCTTTATTGTTGGTAAAACAATAAATCCTTATAATATTATTGTTTTATACTAATCAAGCTATAAACAATACAATTGGCATTTCCTCTCTTAAAAATAATACTTCTTACTATTTTTAATTGATTTTTACCTTATACAAACTTTGAGCACAGGAAAAGTACTTGATTTTGTATCAAATTTTCATATCCACACCTTACACCCATGATAAGGCTGTATTGAACAAACTGTGGGATTTTGACCTTAAAACACCCATAGCTTTGTCAGTTTTTGATATATCAACCTCAAGATTGGTTCAATGTGTATCCCTGTATGGTATCTACACAATGGTACCTCATTTGATATTGTCATCATTAAATATGGCAAAGGTATGCCACGTACAAGAACTTTTTACATATGCTTGTTTTAGGAAAAGAGCTGTCTTGGGCTTGTTTGCCTTATAGCTTTTGTTCTAGATGGGATATGGGGAAATGAATGGCACCATCAGATATTCCTGATTATGCTTTCTCCAAAAAGACCCTGCTTTAGGTATCTCACACAAAAACTGAAGAAGTTAGATGAGAGGTGAATATTTTATCCACCCTTATTTGGGCTGAATTTGGCCATAGCATCTGTAATACTGGTGCTAGCTCAGTTTGGCTTGTATCATTGGATAGCTCTGACTGAGAGTATCATTTTGAATACCCATTTGATGGGGTTAAACCTCTTACTCTGTATTTCAGATGACAGGTGAAAATTAAGATTTATGCTCAGCAGCAACTTTCAGCAGGAATAACTTTGTTATTATTTGTCCTATTCTGATAGGACTTGTATATTAATAAAGGGGTGAGATTCCTCTTTCTTCTCATACCTTTTGAGCTGATTTATCTCAGCTTCATATTTTGGTGGTATCTTGGCTATAGCATTGATTTATGGTATTTGGCTGTCATGCTTGTGCTCTGGTTTTGAGTCACAGGCTGATATACCCTCCCTCTAAAAAAGGCTCATCATTGATGAGACTTTTCAGTCCTCGTAGAGGCCCTCAATCTCCTTAAATGAAGGTTCCCATCTGGTATGGCATCCTCTGCCAACCAACTGTCCTTATCAGCTGTCTGGTTCTTGAATCTGACTAACTATTGTCTCTGATCCTTACCATTAAGTCTGATCTTCCTGGCCTTGATAACTTTCTTCATAGGTTTTTCTTCCTGGAGGGGAATTTATCCTCCTCTGTCTGGAAGTACAGCTTGACTAAACTCACTGGAAAGACTGGGTGTTTTGTGGAAAATTCCTCTGTGAGTTTGACTCCCACTGCATTTTTCCCTATCAATTGAATGATGGTGAAGGGCCCTACAAATGAGTCTCTCATTTTGTTGGGTCCTTCCAGATTATCAAAGTTCAGTGTAGACACTAACACTTGCTCCCCTTCTTTAAAGTCGGGTTCCTTGTGTGATTTGTCCCACCTCTGCTTATTATATTCTTTTAACTCAGTTATGCATTTGGCAGCTGTGTTGCAAGCTTTCTTCCACATTTAATGAAAATATTTTTCTGTGGGGTGAATGGTCAGAAGATTTTGCTTGAATTTGTCCCCAGGAAATAGGTGATTCCACCCTTTTTCTACCAGTGCAGGTCATTTTCCTGTGGTAGGGTGCTGACTTGTGTTATAAGCTAGTTGAACTTCTGGTAGAAGGGTATCCCAGTCATGGGTGTAAGCTTCATGGTGCTCATATTCCATGCAATAGGCACAGAATATCCTAAAGATGTCCTCCATTGTTTGGATTATCCTTTCCACTAATCCATGTGTTGTGGATGGTAAGCTGTGGAAAATGCAATCTTGGTGCCAAGAATGTCATACAAGTTTGTCCAAAATTTAGATGTAAACTTTGGGTCCCTATCACTAATGATGATCTTATGGTCTCCAGAGGTGGATATGATGTTGTTACAGAATAACAGAGCAGTATACATTGCTGTGTCCTCCTTGTGACATGGTAGGAACCTTATACTCTTTCTGAACCTATCAACTATGAACACACTGCCATTGAAGTTCTCTTTACCTCCTGGCAAAAGTGCTGTAACCCAGTCCATGTTGATGGTTTCCCATGGATGTTTGGGCTATTTTATGTGTTGAAGTAACCCATACTTCTTCCCATGTTTTGTATTAGCCTTTTGGTATCTTGCACAAGTGTTGATGTATTAACTCAACTCTTGTTCCCATTTGGGGCACCAACCAGTGCTTGCAACCCTTTCTTTGGTCCTGTCTTCACTCATGTGTCCCATATAGGGGCAGTCATTGTCAGCTGGAGTTGATGTTGAAGCAGCAATTAGGCTATTTACAACTAGAACTGTGACTGTGACATGTGAAAATAATTTTGAAATAAGAGTCTTAATATAATATAATAGCTTACAATATAATAATAGGATTCTACTATTGAAAAATAGTGGTGGTGAGCACTATTGAAAACCCTGGATGCAGTCTTACCAGTTGGATTACTATAATAAAACTACAATAATCAAAATTAAAATTATACCCTGATTATTACCCAAGAGTAAAACTGTTTTGGACAGTTTACTACATAGGATATTCAAGAGCAGGATGAGGAAACAATTTTGGCTGTGAAAAGCCTCCTTTTTATCCTGAAATGGGGTGGAAAGGGTGCTAGACCTTTCCAAGTAGAGGAAGTGAAGATTTTTTCACTCTCTAGTACTGGCTTGTGGTTTGAAGACAGCCTGTATAACCTTTATTGGCCTCAGATGTGGTTTTGAAACCACATCTGGGCAGTTTTCACCAATACAGGGTGAAAGTTTTTATCTAGGGACCTCACAGCCTGATTCTGACGTGTATGATGCGTAGAATGCTGTACAGAAACTGTATGGGACCCCAGTATTGACCGACATATGAGGTATTGAAGTAAAAACATGCTTCTTTGTCTATTTGACACCTCATATTCATGATTATGGGACATTATCCCATGGTAAGGCTGTATATGACAGCAGGTGGGAACCTGACTTGAAAACAGCCATAACTTTGTCAATTCTTGAGATATCAACCTCAAAACTGGTTCCGTGTGTAGCCCTGTATGTGCTCTACACAATGGTACCTCATTTGATATGGGTATCATTCAATATGGCAAAGTTATACCATGTACCAGATTTTTGTACATTTGTGTGTTTTAGGCAAAAAGCTGTATTGAGCTTGTTTGCCCCATACCTTCTGCTGTAGTTGATATATGGGGAAGTGGATGGCACCATCAGGTATCCCTGATTGTGCTCTTTCCAAAAAGACCCTACTTCAAGTATCCCACACTAAAACTGTAGAAGTTAGATGAGAGGTGAATGTTTTGTTCACCCTTATTTGGCCTGAAATTGACCATAACTCCAGTAATATTGGTGCTAGCTCAGTTTGGCTGGTACCATTGGATAGCCCTGGCTTAGAGCTTCATTTTGAAAACCCATTTGATGGGGTTAAGCCTCTCCTTCTAGATTTTAGATGGGAGGTGAAAATTAAGGTTTATGCGCAGCAATAACGTTGTTATTTCTTGTCCTATGGTGATGGGACTTATATTTTCAGAAAGAGGTGAGTTTCCCCTTTCTTTTGATACCTTTCGAGCTGATTTGGCTCAGTTCCATGTTTTGGCGGTATCTTGGCTATACCATTGGTTTATCGTATTTTGGCTGTCATGCTTGTGCTCTGGTTTTGAGTCACAGGCTGACATACCCTCCCTCTAAAAAAGGCTCATCATTGATGAGACTGTTTTGTCCTCCTAGAGGCCCTGAATCTTCTTAGATGAAGGTTCCCATCTGGTATGGCATCTTCTGCCAACCATTTGTCTTTATCAGCTGTTTGGTGCTTGAATCTGACTAAGTATTGTCTTTGATCCTCTCCATTAAGTCTGATCTTCCTGGCCCTGATAACTTTACTCACAGTTCCTGGGGAATCCTCCACTTCCACTATATCAGGTGGAGTGGGGTTCTTTTTCCTGGAGGTGAATTTATCCTCCTCTGTTTGGAAGTATGGTTTGACCAAACTCATTGGGAAGACTGGGTGCTTCCCAAAGAATTCCTCTGTAAGTTTGACTTCCACTGCATTCTTTCCTATCAACTCAATGATAGTGAAAGGCCCTACAAATTAGTCCCTCATCTTCTTGGGTCCTTTAAGATTATTAAAGTTCAGCGTAGACATTAGCACCTGGTCCCCTTCCTTGAAGCCAGGTTCCTGTGTGTCTTGTCCCACCTCTTCCTATTATAATCCTTTGCTTCAGCTATACATTTAGCAGCTGTGTCACAAGCCCTCTTCCACATGTCATGGAAGTTTTTGGCTGTGGGGTGGATGGTCATAAGATTCTTCTTCAAGTGATCCACACGCACCAGGGGATTCCACCCTTTCTCTACCACTGCAGGTGTTTTTCCTGTGGTAGAGTTCTGACGTGTATTACAAGCCAGTTGGACAGCTGGTAGAAGGGTAACCCAGTCATGGGTATATCCCTCATGGTCTTTATACTCCATGCCATAGGCACAGAACCTTCTAAGGATGTCTTCCATAGTCTGGATCATCCTCTCAGCTAGGCTATCTGTTTGGGGATGGTAAGCTGTGGAAAAAGCAAGCTTGGTGCCAAGCATGTCATACAAGTTGGTCTCAAATTCAGATGTGAATTTTGGGTCCCTATCACTAATGATGATTTTAGGGACTCCACATGTAGATATGATGTTATTCCAAAATAACAGGGCAGTATCCATGGCTGTGTCCTCTTTGTAACATGGTAGACACCTCATGCTATTGCTGAACCTATCAACTATGATCAAGCAGGCATTGTAGTTTTCTTTGCCTCTAGGGACAAGTCCTGTAGCCCAGTCCATGTTTATGGTTTCCCATGGGTGTTTGGGTTCTTCTATATGTTGAAGTAACCCATACTTCTTCCCATGTTTCCTGTTTGCCTTTTGGAATCTTTCACAAGAGTTGATTTATTCTGCCAACTCTTGTTCCCACTTGGGCCACCAAGCTGTGCTTGCTACCCTCTCCTTGGTCCTATCTTCACTCATGTGTCCCATATAGGGGCAGTCATGGTATTCTTGCAGTGTCAGAGAGATGTGGTCTCTGTCTACCACTGTGATTGCACTTGTGTGTTTATCTCTGTGGTAGAGCAAGCCATCTATAAGGAAGAACTTGTTATCCTTATAAGCCCTCAACCAGGGTTCCTCCAGCTGGGATTGCAGTTCTGGACTCCTGTATTTTTGTTGGAGGAGTTGTAGTAGTATGCCACACTGTTTGTGTTTGGCATAAGACTTAAGTACTGCCCTAAAAAATTCACTGTGCAGTTCAGAGGAACTTATTCCCAATATGGGAGTTTCTGTCCCCTCCAAGTCAGTGTTTCCACTGTCAGGGGTACCACTTCCTGGTGCCCATTCAGAAAATCTGAAGTTCTTCCTCCTATCTATTTCCATGAAATGCACAGGGATTTTGGCTGCAACTTCAGGATCATAAGCTGTATTGCGCTTGACATTATCCAGTGCCCATCTGCTGAGGCCATCTGCATTGGTATGACTTTTACCTTCTTTGTATATGATGGGCATGTTCCCTCTATACTCCTGGATGGCTATTTGCCATCTCAGCATGGGTCTATTTGTAGTCTTCATGTTTAGTAAAGACCTCAAGGCTGTGCAGTCTGTTTAGACTTCAAAGGCTGCACCCTCCAGATAATAATGGTTTTTCTTCTAGAGCCCAGACTAGACATAGACACTAAGTCTGGATGGCCCCATACCTGGCTTCTGAATCTTTCAGCTGTCTTGAGATGTAGCAAATTACTCCTTCTCTTGGTTGACCATCCAAAATTTGTATTTGGTGAAGGGCTGCTCCTAGGCCTTGACTGCATGCTGCATCTATATATAACTTGAATGGTAGTTCAAAGTCAGGTAAGATGAGCACAGGTGCATTTGTGAGTTCATATTTGATCCTCTCATATGCATCCCTCCTTTCCTTGGTTATTTCAAAAACTACATCTTTTGAACATAACTTGTATAAACTACTAGTTATGTGTGCAAAGCTTTTAATGTGGTTTCTATAGTAGCTAGCAAACCCAACAAAAGATTGCATCTCTTTGATGCTTTTTGGTACTGGCTTTTGAAGTACTGCTTCTACTTTATTCTGGTAAATTGCCAGACTAAGACCTGAGACTTTATGTCCTAGAGGCAGTAACTCTTGTTGGCCAAAATTGCACTTTTTAAGTGAAAATTTGAGATTTATGGGTGTGCATTGACTTAGTACTCTGTCTATGTATTGCATATGGTCTTCCCATGTCTCTGAGTATATAATGATATCATCAATATATACCACCATCCAGCCTTCCAGTATTTGTTCTTGAAATATGGTATCCATCATCCTTTGGAAATGAGCTGGTGCATTTTTGATGCCAAATGGCATCCTGGTATACTCATATATTCCCATATGACATATTATCCTGAGTAATTTCATGGAGTTTGGTTTAACTCCATTTTGGTGGAAGCCTTTCATACAATCCATTTTGGTTATGTATTTGGCTTTTGCCAGTTTATCCAAGGCATGGGGTATCCTGGGTATACGGTACCTGTCTGCTTTAGTGTAGTTATTCAGAGCTCTGAAATCTCCACACAGTCAAGACTTGCCATCATGCCAGCTGATTAGGACAGGTGTGGTTATTTCCACTATTTCATTATGTCCAATCTTCCTGATGACATCCATATCCAGGAGTTCATTGATATGTTTCTCAACTTCTTTCCTGGTTTCCAGGCTTGCTGGATAAGGAGGTCACACCAATGGCCAATGCTGGTCTGTTCTTCCTCAGCATCTTCAGTAAATTTAGTTTTTGTTTACTGGTGAGGGTAGTGCTAAACTGACCCTCTCTGAATTCCTTCAGAAGTTCTTCTAGTGGATCCTGAGAAGATATCTGGTATATATCAAGTGAAAATTTCTTTTCCTTGTTAGTACCAATGGTGATGTGCCTATTTTTACTGTTGTAAATGTCTATGCCATACATCCTCTGGTAGTTTGTTCCCAGTAAAAACCCTTGAATGTGGGTATCATCAAGCACTACAAAGTGTGGGTTGAGTATGATATTACCCTTCCTGTGGGTATAATTATCTCTTTGATAATTGTCCCAATCGAATTCATCTTCCCTGATGACCTTTCAAAGTTCTTTGCCTAAGTGGGCAAGAGCTGTTTTTCCCAGTTTGGGAAGTGGGTATCCAGATAGCTTCTGGCCACTATGGAGCAGTGAGCTCCACTATCAATGATCAGTGGATGCTGATCATTGTCAATGCAAACAGTCATTTTTGTGGCTGTCCCATGTATTTATGCCATTCCTTTGGTTGGTGTAACCAGGAATGTTTGTGAATCTTGTGTGTGTTTGCACAAGTTCTTGTTAGCAGTGTCTTTTGGCATGCCTGCTTCTAACTGTACGTCCTGAATTTCTAGTGGGGTTTCCTCTTGGTATTCCACTAAAGATTCTTCTCTGGGGTCTTGGTCATCATCAGATGGTTCTCTGATGGCTTCACCCATGGAGTCTGATTCAGAATCCTCCATTGGAGATTCTTCCTCTGGGACTTTCTCAATGGCATAGACTTTTTTCTTTGCCTTTGTACAGTTGTTGGCATAGCGGTCTTTTAAACCACAATTGTGACAAGAATTCCTCTTCTTTGCCATTTCTGACACTCTTTCTTTGGGTTTGTCTTTAAGATCTACACTGAAAGGTTGATTCTCTTTGAAACTACTGCTCTTATATGCGGTGAATTTCCCTATATTAGTCCTTTTCCTTATGTCTTGTAAGGTGTTAGAAATGTCTTCTACAGTGCAATTTTGGTTGCATCTGCATTTTAACACATGCTCTAGTTCTCCTGGCAGTTGTGTCAGAAGTTTGTGAATCCTCATTTGGATGTTCATCTGAGGATCAATGGCTTAAAGTCTTTTAGACTGTCTAAGACACTACTCATATGGATCTTTGTCCACAGAGTATTTGTCATTTTCAAATGACATGGTCTTCTGCCATATCCAACTTCCATTACTGTACTTTTGGATGATTTGACTCTTCCACCATGGCCGGTTTCTTCTGCCATGGATTTATTTCATTTCTGTGTACCATATACTAGCATGACCTTTAAATGCAGTATTCAATCTAGCAGTTATCCAGTAGTCTGGTATGATTGGTACATTAATAAAGAGTACATAAATATAATCTATGAGTTCCATATGATAATATTCTCCTGATCCAGAGAATTTGGGCCAGCTTGAGGCCTCAGGAAGCTGTTTCAAGGCTTCATTCTCTGAATAAGACATTCCATCTCCATCCTGTTATTGTGATGGAGATCTTTCCTTATTCATCAACATGGAATCTGGTTTGATGTCATCTGGTTGATATGGATTTTCCATAACTTGGCCTTGTGGTTGGGGCTTCAAGTTATGGTAGACATTCAACAATTTTTTTATGTCTTGGTCCAGACAATCCCTGTCCCTTTTGCTGTGGTGTTGTTCTTCAAAGGCTATATTCAGTCTTTTGTTGGTTTCTTCAGAGCCTTTGCTCATTTGAGCATATCCTTCCTGAAGATTCTTAACTATCTGTTCCAAGGAGGCTTGAGTTTTTCTCATCCTCTCTTGGCCAGCTTCAATTTCTGCAAACTGCTTTGCAGATTGTTCAGCATATTAGGACATTTGTAACCACAGTGTATCACTGTTGATGTTACTCTCAGATGTGACAATGTTATGTTCAGTCTGAGTGGGGGTAATGTTTCTATTACTAGGACTACTGATTCTAGAGTGGTTTACAACTACTGCTTGTTCTTGTGCACTTCTTTTACCAAATCCAACAGCTTCTTAATCATAGGGTCTGACTCTTTCCTCCCCTTGTTGAAGGAGGTTTTGTTCTTGCCCTTGTTTCCTTGCCTTCTCCTGGAAACTTCCTGGAATTGTGAATAATGGTGACTCTTGGCCACTGATCTGCTGGTTTCTGAATGGTGTGAAGCCACTGGAGAGCTGATCTGGCCTGCTCACTGTGAGCCTGAAGGAATCTGAGTAGGCCCTGTCTGGTTCAACTGTTCTTCTATAGCTTGGATAGTGGCTTGATTCTCCCTTATCCTCTGTGCCCTTGCCTCCAGGAGTCTGAACTGCCTAGTAGGATTCCAACCTTTGGTGATTACCATCAGGTCTTTGAAGTCTATCTCTCTGAGAAAGATCTTTTGGCAACTTGCTCCAAGTTCTGCCCAGTTAATTGACAGGTTGAACCTCTTGTTGTCCATGCTCCATTGGAATAAGTCCTTGAGGAGTTGGTGGAGCTGAAGAACTTGATCCATGTCTTTCCAGTCCTCTGGTTTGAGGTCTCCATTGAATTGGAGTGTGAATGGCAGGGTTGATATTATCTCCCTCATTGTTTTGCCATCCACTACTGTGTGCAAGGTGTCCTCTTCCAGGTCTTCTGGTTCAGGACAAACCTTCTCTGTCCTCTGGTTGGTTCCTTTGAAAGCCATGATCTCTGAGGTGTAAAGGTGACATGTTAGTGTTTGCAAGCAGTCAAAAACTTTATGTTCTTAGGGTATTTACCTTTGACTGTGCCTTGTACAAATTTGTTGTCTGCTCATTTGGGCAATTTACGTTTAGAGGTTACAACTGGGTTAATTATAGTAATTTTCCCTGTACAAGTTATCAAGGTTGGTTTACCTTGTATTGATGCAGAATTTCGTGGTTTTCTACTCTTCTGTGTGGCAATGGGTGTCCACTTTTTTGCTGTTATCAGGCCTTCACTGTGCCTCTTCCCTTTGCCTTTGCTGCCCTCTGGTTCTGAGCGTGTCACTGGTGTGTTGGCCTGTGACTGGCTTTTGAGTGGTATGAAGTTATCTTCCACTGAATCAAAACAGGAAAAAGAGGGCTTATGTCAGTTAAGACTTCTCAAGAAATGCTGGTTTTGCACATCTAAGAATGGCCTCTGGGCTTGTATATTATTACAGTGTGCCCTTGTATAATGACAGTGTGATTGAATTAACAATTCCACGTCAGAAATACAGCTTACTGATATTTGGTTTACGGTTTGTATACCAATATCTCACAGAATAACTTGTGATTAGCAAGTGTAAACTGTCAAAAAGTGGTGTGTAACAGGGCAATTGAGTTAACAATATGTCCAACCACGCCTCAACTGTTGGTTTATCAGTATGAGATGTCTTATTTTAATTAAAAAATGAGACTGTATTGTTGGCTTAAGTGTTTTTATATGCAAAACACACCCAAAATAAGGGTCTTGTGGTTATTAGCCACGTGAAAGGTACTCTTAAAATATGATTAAAAAAGGTGGTATATGTACCAAAAAGAGAAATATATATATAATATATATATTTTTAAGAAATATTACGCCTAAAAAGAATAAAACAATTGTCAGAAAGTGAGAAATAAGAGAAAAACTCACTTATGAGGGTCCAAAAAGGTTAAAAACATGGCCAGGCCCCGAAAATGTCAGCTGGAGTCTATGTTGAAGCAGTAATTAGGCTATTGACAACTAGAACTGTGACTATGACACATGAAAATAATTTTAAAATAAGAGTTTCAATATAATATAATAGTTTATAATATAATAATAGGATTCTACTATTGAAAAATAGTGGTGGTGAGCGCTATACCCTGGATGCAGTCTTACCAGTTGGATTACTATAGTAAGAAGTACAACAATTAAAATTATAATTATAACCTGATTATTACCCAAGGGTACTAGCTTTTTTGGACAGTTTACTACATAGGATATTCAAGATCAGGATGAGGAAACAATTCTGGCTGTGAAAAGCCTCCTTTTTATCCTGAAATGGGGTGGAAAGGGTGCTAGACCTTTCCACATAGAGGAAGTGGAGATTTTTTCACTCTCTAGTACTGGCTTGTGGTTTGCAAACAGCCTGTATATCCTGTATTGGGCTCAGATGTGGTTTTGAAACCACATCTGGGCAGTTTTCACCAAAACAGGGTGAAACGTTTCATCTAGGGACCTCAGCCTGATTCTGATGTGTATGATGCGTAGAATGCTGTACAGAAACTGTATGAGACCCCAATATTGACTGACATATGAGGTATTGAAGTAAAAAAATGCTTATTTGTCTATTTGACACCTCATATTCATGATTATGGGACATTATCCCATGGTAAGGCTGTATATGACAGCAGGTGGGAACCTGACTTGAAAACAGCCATAACTTTGTCAATTCTTGAGATATCAACCTCAAAATTGGTTCAGTGTGTAGCCCTGTATGTGCTTTACACATTGGTACCCCCATTAGATATTGGTATCATTAAATATGGCAAAGTTATCCCATGTACCAGATTTTTGTACATTTGCGTGTTTTAGGCAAAAAGCTGTATTGAGCTTGTTTGCCCCATACCTTCTGCTGTAGTTGAGATATGGGGAAGTGGATAACACCATCAGATAGCCCTGATTGTGCTCTTTTCAAAAAGACCCTACTTCAAGTATCCCACACTAAAACTGTAGAAGTTAGATGAGAGGTGAATGTTTTGTTCACCCTTGTTTGGCCTGAAATTGACCATAACTCCAGTAATATTGGTGCTAGCTCAGTTTGGCTGGTACCATTGGATAGCCCTGGCTTAGAGCTTCATTTGGAATACCCATTTGATGGGGTTAAGCCTCTCCTTCTAGATTTTAGATGAGAGATGAGAATTAAGGCTTATGCTCAGCAATAACTTTGTTATATCTTGTCCTATGGTGATGGGACTTATATTTTCAGAACAAGGTGATTTTTCTCTTTCGTTTGATACCTTTTGAGCTGATTTGGCTCAGCTCCATGTTTTGGTGGTATCTTGGCTATACCATTGGTTTATGGTATTTTTGCTGTCATGCTTGTGCTCTGGTTTTGAGTCACAGGCTGAGAGTCATGGCATTCCTGCAGGATCAAATATATATAGTCTCTGTCTATTATTGTGAGTGCACTAGTGTGCTTCTCTCTATGGTAGAGAAGGACATCTATAAGGAAAGATTTATTGTCCTTATAGTGTCTCAACCAAGGTTCCTCTAACTGGGACTCCAGTTCTGGGCTCCTGTACTTTTGTTGAGAGAGTTGCAGAAATATGCCACATTGTTTGTGTTTTTCATATTTCTTCATCACTGGATTGAAGAATTCATTGTGCAGTTCTGAGGAGCTTATTCCCCATATGAGAGTTACTGTTCCTTCTGAGTCAGTGTTTCCACTTTCTGGGGTACCACTTTCTGGTGCCCACTCAGAAAATCTGAAACTTTTCTTCCTGTAAATTTCCATTAAATGGATAACAATTCTAGCTGCTAATTCAGGTTCATAAACTGGGTTGCTTTTGACATTATCCAGTGGCCATCTGCATTAGTATGACCTTTGCATTCTTTGTATATGATGGTCATGTTCCCTCTATACTCTTTGATGGCTATTTTCCACCTCAAAATGTGTTTATTGGCAGTTTTCATGTTTAGTAAAGACTTCAAGGCTGTGAAGTCTGTGTAGACTTCAAAGACCGCACCCTCCAAATAATAATGGAGTTTCTCTCAAGCCCAGACTAAGCGGAGACATTCAGTCTGGGTGGCCCCATACCTGTCTTCTGAATCTATCAGCTTACTAGAGATGTAACATATTACTCCCTCTCTTGGTTCACCATCCACAATTTGTCTCTGCTGAAGGGCTGCTCCCAAGCCTTGGCTGCATTCTGCATCTATGTATAGCTTGAATCGTAGTTCAAAGTCAGGAAAGATGAGCACAAGTGCATTTTTGAGTTCATGTTTGATCCTCTCATATGAATCCCTTCTTTCCTTAGTAATTTCAAAAACTACACCTTTTGAACATAACTTTTATAAACTACTAGTTATGTGGGCAAAATATTTGATTTGGTTCCTATAGTAGCTAGCAAACCCAAGGAAGGATTGAATCTCTTTGATTCTTTTTGGTACTGGTTTTTGCAGTACTGTTTACACTTTGTTCTGGTCAATTGCCAGACTAAAACCTGAATATTTATGTCCTAGGGCCAGTAGCTCTTGTTGGCCAAAATTGCACTTTTTAAGTGAAACGTTCAGATTAATGGGTGTATATTTACTTAGTACTCTGTCTATGTACTGCACATGATACTCCCATGTCTCTGAGTATATATGAAATATTGTGTCCATCATCCTTTGGAAGTAAGCTGCTGCATTCTTGATTCCAAATGGCATCCTTGTGTACTCATATATGCCCATATGGCATATGATTCTGAGTAATTTCATGGAGTCTGGTTTAACTCCATTCTGGTTGAAGACTTTCATCCAATCCAATTTGGTTATGTATTTGGATTTTTCCAGTTTGTCTAAGGCATGAGGTATCCTGGGTGTAAGGTACCTGTCAGCTTTGGTGTAGTTTTTCAGGGCTCTGAAATCTCCACACATGCTAGACTTGCCACGATGCCAGGTGGGTTAATTTTAACTATTTTATTGTGTCCAATAATTCTGATGACATCCATGTGCAGGAGTTCATTGATATGTTTTTCAATTTCCTTCCTGGTTTCCAGCCTTGATGGGTAAAGGGGTCTCCTGAGAATGGGTGGATACAGTCTTTCCACATCCAGATATAATTATATATCATGGCCTCTTCTTTTGCCTAATGGTTCTTTGCCAATGGCAAATGCAGGTCTATTATTTCTCATAATTTTCCATAAACTTAGTTTCTGGTTACTGTTGAGGGTAGTGCTAAACTGTCCCTCTCTGAATTCATTTGGTAGTTCTTCAAGAGGAGCTTGGGAAGATATTTGGTATATATCAAGTGAAATTTCTTTTCCTTGTTGGCACCAATTGTAATGTGCCTGTTTTTACTATTTTAGATATCTATACAATAAATCCTCTGGTAATCTGTTCCCAGAAAAAACCTTTTGATTTTGGCATCATTAAGCACAAAAAATTGTGGGTTGAGTCTGATGTAACCTTTCCTATGGGGTATAATTATCTCTTTCATAATTTTCCCAATGGAAGTCATCTTCTCTGATGCACTCTTGAAGTTCTTTTCCTTGGTGGGAAAGAGCTGGCTTTCCCAGTTTGTGAAGTGTTTGTCCAGATAATTTCTGGCCACTATAAAGAAGTGTGCTCCACTATCAATGATCAATGGATGTAGATCATTGTCAAAACAAACAGTCATTTTTGTGGCTGTTCCATGTATGTATGTCATTCCTTTGTTTGGTGTAACCAGGAATGTTTATGAATCTTGTGTGTGTTTGCACAAGGTTTTGTTTGCAGTATCTTGTGGCATTCCTGGTTCCAACTGTATGTCTTGGATTTCTAGTCGGGTTTGTTCTTGGTATTTCACTAGGAATTCTTCTCTTGGGTCTTTGTAATCATCAGATTGTTCTCTGATGGCATCACACATAGAGTCTGATTTACACGGGATGTATTTCCCCATATTAGTTATATTCCTTAAATGTTGTAAGGTGTTTGCAAATTCATCTTGAGTGCAATTGTGGTTGCATCTGCATTTTACTGCATGCTCTTGTTCTCCTGGAATTTTTTTTAGGATTTTGAGATTCCTCATCTGAATTCTCATTTGAGGATCAATGGATATAACTCTTCTAGACTGTCTGAGACACAAATCATATGGATCTTTGTCCACAGAGTACCTGTAATCTTCAAATCACATTGTTTTTTGCCATATCCAAGTACCATTGCTGTACTTTTGGATTATTTGATTCGTCCACCATCGCCAGTTTCTTCTGCCATTAATTTCTTTCATTTCTGTGTACCATGTACTAGCATGTCCTTTAAATTCTGTATTCAGTCTAGCATTCATCAAGTAGTCTGGTATGCTTGGTACATCAATGAACAGTCCATCAATATAATCAATGAGCTTCATATCGTCATATTCTCCAGTTCTAGAAAATTTGGGCCAGTTTGAGGTCTCAGGAAGTGGTTTCAAGGCTTCCTTCTCTGAATAAGTCAACATGGCATCTGGTTTGATGTCATCTTGGGGATATGAATTATCCAAAACATGGCCTTGTGGTTGCGGCTTCATGCTATGGTAGACATTAAACAGTTTGCATATGTCTTGATCGAGACAATCCCTGTGTCACAACCATGAAGATTGACCCTCCTCCATGGATGTTGTGGCAATTCCAACCTGGGACCAAGTTGGGGCCAATTGGCCACACCATATCTTTTATGGCCAATTGGTCCCCTTTGGTGCCTTATGGAAATTGGGCCATAGCACTTTCTTTGGCCATTTATGGCTACCAATCATCATTTATGGCCTTAGGACATATCCTGCCATCATTGGCCTCCTTGGCCAATTTCCATATCACCAACCCCCAGGCCTTTGTCTTTGATTTTGGGCATGGGGGGGTCCTTTTGTCTTCTAGGGGCCTCCAGGCCCCTAGCCATCTCCATCCAATCTGGGCCACCCCTTTTTATTAAGGGGGTTTAGGCCTAAATGGCCTTTTTGGGCCATTTAGGCCCCCTATGGCTCCTATGTCCCGTGGGCCGTGATTCACGGTCCACGGTCCGCAGTCCGCAGGCCAAGTAGGCCCCTTTGGGCCTAATCCAATGGGGCTAAAAGGGGCCAAAGGGGGCAACCATCTAGCCCCCAAGGGCAGGTGGGTCCCAAACTACAATTGGACCCACCTGAGCCAAAATTGGTCACCAATCCCTTGGCCCCAAAATTGGCCAAAGACCTTCTGGACACCAATTTGGCCATAAATCACGTAGGACCCATTTTTGGCCATGGCCCACCATGGACCATTATTCCAGCAATGGCCTCTAGCAACAACCAGAGGCCACCAGACCAGCTCAGCAAGCGTTTCCCCCAACACAAGAGAAATTCTTTCCTTCCTCCATAAACTCCGTACTCAAGGTTGCAGGAGTGGTGCATATATGGTATTATATACCATTATGAACCATTTTTGCTCAGCAATTCCATGGTGACGTTTTTAGGCCAAAATTCCACAATTCCAAATCAAGGTACCAAAATCCAATGCCCATTGTTGAACAAGGATTCTTTAACTCATCAGTCTGGCAATCCATGGCGCCAATCAGAAGACCATTCAAGGACCCCAACCACCTGGCCCTGCAGGAGTTTGGTTGGAAATTTCATTCAGGATTATTCCAAGGGCATTCTCAGAGGTTATACAGTCTTTCAATCAGTTTCCAAGGCAACAAGTATTTCAATAACCCTTGAACAACTCAGTTGATCCATACAGGAGTCAATCAAGCAACCTGTATGTCCTTGGCCCAATTGGGCCAATTCAATCTTCCACTGTGGGAATTCAATCACACAGTTCATTTTCAAGATGGCTCAATTCAGACAATACAGCAGGTGATCCACCTTCCAGGATCAGTCTTTCAGCTTTTCACATATACTGGCCACCTTTCAGCACCTGGGGACTTTTTCCCCAGTTAATTAATATATTGGATTTATTTTTATCTTTGTTTTCTTTTACCTTCTTAAAGTTAATACTGATAATCTTAAGTCAGTCATTAGCACCCTTTCTCTTTTTCTTCCTTGCCTGTCAGTGGATACTGGTGGTCATATCCTTTACTAATTCCATTCCTTTTCTGGCAGGTTGAAACAGTGAATTGAGGATTCACTTGGTTGGCTTCTTGGCCTTTGTCTTCCTTTGTTATCTTTGGCCTTTGGCTTCTTATTCTTTTCTTTTATCTTTGGCATACCTGTCTTTTCCATTCTTCTTCTTTAAAGAAATTAAAACTTTATTATTCCTTTATCTTTGGAGCCCTCCAAGTGAGTTCTTGATTCCTGAGTGCCAGGCCCTCTTTCTTCCATAAGAGCCCCTGTGACACCCTGTCCCTTTTTCTGTGGTGTTGTTCTTCAAAGACTAGATACAGTGTTTTGTTGGTCTCTTCAGAGGCTTTGCTCAATTGAGAATGTGCTTCTTGGCGGTTTTTAACAATTTTTTACATGGAGGCTGTTAATATTTTCATCCTCTCATGGCTTGCTTCAAGTTCTGAAGACTGCTTTTCAGTTTTCTCAGTGAATTGGGCCAATTGTAACCACAGTGCATAACTGTTTAGGCTACACTCAGGTGTGACGACATTATGTTTAATCCGCATGGGGGGGAATATTTCTATTAATGGGAATACTGATTCTAGAGTTATTTAAAACTCTTCTGGTTCTTGTGCACTTCTTTCACCAAATCCAACAGCTTATGGATCATTGGGTCTGACTCTCTCTCCCTCTGGCTGATGGTGGTCTTGTTTTTACCCTTGTATTCATGTCTTCTCCAGGAAACTTCCTGGCATTGGGAAGAATGCTGACTCTTGGCCACTGTTCTGTTGGTTTATGAATGGTTTGAAGCCACTGGAGAGCTTATCTGGCCTTCTCCTTGTGAGCCTGATGGAATCTTAGTATCCCCTGTCTAGGTCAGCTATTTGTCACAGGGGCTCTTATGGAAGCAAGAGGGCCTGGCACTCAGGAATCAAGAACTCACTTGGAGGGCTCCAAAGATGATAAGAAATACTACGGAATATATTTCTTAAGCAGAAAAAAGAGAAGGGACAAATATGCCAAAGATAAAAGAATAATAAGGATGAAGCCAGAGGCCAAAGATAAAAGGAAGCCAAAGGCCAAGAAGCCAACCAAGTGAATCCTCAATTCACTGTTTCAACCTGCCAGAAAGAACAATGGAATTAGTAAAGGATATGACCACCAATATCCACTGACAGGCAAAGAAAGAAAGAGAGAAAAAGGGTGCTAATGACTGACTTAAGATTATCAGTATTAACTTTAATAATGTAAAAGAAAATAAGGATAAAAATAAATCCAATATATTAATTAACTGGGGAAAAAGTCCCCAGGTGCTGAAAGGTGGCCAGTATATGTGAAAAACTGAAAGATTGATCCTGAAGGTGGATCACCGGCTGTATTGTCCGAATCGGGCCAATACAGTTCTGGCCATCTTGAAATTGAACTGTGTGATTGAATTCCCACAGTGGAATATGAATTGGCCCAATTGGGCCAAGTACATACAGGTTGATTGATTGCCGCCTGTATGAACCAATTGAGTTGTCCAAGGAGTATTGAAATACTTGATGCCTTGACAACTGATTGAAATGATGGAATACCTCTGAGAATGAACGTTGGAAGAATCCTGAATGAGAGTACCAACCCAACTCCTGCATAGCCCGGTAGTTGGAGTCCTTGAATGGTCTTCTGCTTGCCGCCATGGATTACCCAACTGATGAGTCCAAAAGTCCTCCTTTGAAATGGGCGTTGGATTTTGGTGTCTTGAGTTGAGAAGATGGAATTGAGTCCTGAAAACGTCACCATTGAATTGCTGAGCAAAAATGGTGCATAATGGTATATAACACCATATATGCACCACTCCTGCAACCTTGAGTACGGGGTGCATGGAGGTATGGAAGAATTTTCCTTAAGTTGAGGGAAAAGCTTGATGAACTGATTTGGTGGCCCCTGGTAGTTGCCAGAGGCCATGACGGAGATATTGATACATAGTGGTCCATGGCCAAAAATGGGTCCTACGTGATTTATGGCCAAAAAGGTGTCCAAGGCGTTTTTGGCCAATTTTGAGTCGAAACCAAATATGACCAATTTTGGCTCAGGTTGGCCCAGATGTGGTTTGGGACCCACCTGGCCTTGGGGGCTAGGTGGTTGCCCCCTTTGGCCCCTTTTGGCCCCATTGGATTAGGCCAAAAGGGGCCTAAAAGGCCGGTGGACCGCGGCTTACGGACCGTACAGACCGTAGGGGGCCTAAATGGCCTTTTTCGGCCATTTAGGCCCAAGACCCCCTAATGAATAGGGGGGGCCTGGATTCAATGATGGTGGCTAGGGGGCCTGGAGGCCCCTAGAAGACAAAAAGGACCCCCCAGGCCCAAAATCAATGATGAAGGCCTGGGGGTTGGTGAGGTGTGAATTGGCCAAGAGGGCCAATGACAGCAGGATATGGCCATTGGGATGGGCTGTGGCGTAAGAGCCATTGGACACCCAATGGGGGCCAGTGGGCCATAAATGATATGACGTGGCCAATTGGCCCCAATTTGGCTCCAGGTTGGATTGCCGCAACCATCAAGGAGGAGGGTCAAACTCGTGGTTGTGACAGTACCCCCCTACCTTGAATGGTGAGCTCCTGAGCACCAAGATAAGGTAGAAGCTTGTTGAGGCTATTGAGATGGATTTGACGTAGGGATTCCAGAGGCATTGAATCTTGAAAAGAAAAATTGAACTGATAAACTTGTTGGCATATGAATTGAGGTTGACTTGGTCTTCTCTTGACATTTGGCTTTGACAATGTTGAAAACGTGATTTGACATGAAGATTTGGCATTAAAAAGTTATAAGAAAAGAATTTTAAGAAAATATAATGAATAAAAGAGAAAAGAAACAGATATAAAGAAAGAAAAAAGAAAATTAAAAGAGAAAATGAATTTCAAGGAGGAATCCAATCTTCATCACGGATTACGACAGTTGATTTTGAGAGTGTCCAAGGACCTGGAAAAAAGAATTTGATGCCAGGTGCTCACAGAGTGGCCAAGGTGATGTTTTGACAGATCGTAGACCCCTCAGGGAAGTGCACACCAGGAGAGGAACTTACTTTTACAAGTTACCAATCACGCCAGTGCCATAAATAATGATATCAATTTGATGAAGGAGTGTCTTCAATTGGAAAACTTGGAAAGAACAATGAAAATGAATGGTCCATTTCCCCAAGTGAAAGGTGGCCATAATTTTGGACTTGATGTTGAAAGCCAGGCCAACGAATCTGTGGACAATTCTTGAGGTTTTCGGCTGGTTCCCAAGTGGATCTTTCTGGGTCTTGGCTGAAACCTTTCCATTCCACCAGATACCATAACTTTCTCCTCTTGAGCTTTGAATCCAGTACTTGAGAGACTTCCCATTCCTCTTCTTCTTCAATGGTAATTGGAGGAGGAGGAGGTTGATGCCGATATGGGATTGTTGATGTCTTGACTGGTTCCAGAAGGGAGATATGGAAGACTGGGTGGACGGATTTCCATTGGGATGGAAGCTTGAGGTGATAAGCATGAGAACTGACTTTCTTCAAGATTGGAAAGGGACCCAACCATCTTTCGGATAGTTTTTTGGTGGGTCTGGTTGATTTGATATTCTTGGAGGAAAGCCATACCATGTCACCAGGATTGAAAACAGGTGGACTTGCTCTACCTTTATCTGCATACCTCTTAAACCGGTTTATGGAAGCTTCAAGTTCTCTCTTGACATCTTGCTGTACTGATTGGATTTTTGTTGATAACTTTCCAGCAGGAGTGTATTGAGTGATGTGAACTGAATCAAAGTGTGGAGCTCTTCCATAAACAGTGAAAAACGGGGATTGCTTGGTTGAAGAATGATCAGAATTATTGTAGGCAAATTTAGCCAGAGGGAGCCAGGTGTTCCAATCATCTTGATGATAACTGACATACATCCGAAGATACTGTTCTAGTATTGTGGGAACTCCTCTGCGTGTGGGATAAAATGAGGCAGTACCTGGAAGGGGAAATTACAAGAAAACAGTTTTGAATTGCTGTTTGAGACTTGTAACCATTGCTCTGCTCGTGTGCTAGAATAATCTAGACTGCCCTTCCTAATATGCTAAGTTATCTTTACTGAGTTCACCAAATCAATTTTATTATTGATAGTGGCTTGATCAGAAAATATTATACTCAACAATCTCTAGTCAGACTTTGCTCTACTCAAAACAATGGTTATTCAAAACCTTAAGACATAAATTCTTTTGAAAGCTTTCAGCAGGCTGAGTGGATTCCACCAGATGATAGTACAACAATATATAAAGTAATATAATAACTAAAATAAATAAAAAATAACAGGAAACACTATCTTCTAATACAAAACCACAAAATATTCTTTTCTTGATAATTCTTTAATAGATATAGAAACTAATAGCTAGGATAACAACAATCTTCAATTCTCTGAAATAATAAACTTGAATGGGATAAAAATATATTTCAAGCCCTTATGATGTGATTGATGGGATAATACTCTAATACTTGTGAATGATATAGTATAATATGGGTAGTTTAATGTTATGTTTGGTGTTGGTTTAATAATAGATTAAATGATCTCTTCTGGTTTTTTGATAATAAGAATATCTAATTGTTATAGTTTCAATATTAATTTGAGCTAAACAATAATGTATTTGATTTTATTTTGTTCCTTGAGGATAATTTATTAGGGATTACCCAATAAATATAAATCCACTTTTATTTTAAAAAAGTAGTAAAATTACTTTGTTTGTGCAGGTTTTGTTTTAAAACCAGCAAAATTACTCTCTTTGAGGAAGTTTTCAACAAAAACTAGCCCAAAACTAATTATAATGGTTAGGTTTTATTTTAAAGCCTACAAAATTACTTTGGTTTGATGGTTTTATTTTAAAACTCTCTCAAAATTACTTTTAAGGATTTAAACACTAAACTCCAGAGATGCCTTGCTCATGAGCTTCAAGATTTAAGATCCTAATTAAATAAGGCACTAGTCTACCTGCTAGTAAGGGATGAATTAACGTCTTTTCACACTATTGGTTCTCTTGATCTACGTCAACAACAAACCTCAGTTACTAGGCTTAATTTATCAAAATTTCTAGTATACCTCCTAGAAGAGGGATCAGAAAAAATAAATTGAATTTACAATTTCTAGATGGGGAAAAGGGAAAAAGTGGGAGAGAGGGCCTCTATTTATATCGGTGGGGCCCTCCATAGGAGTGCAAAAAAGAGGGGACTTAGAAATTTTCAACCTCTGGTGGCTGTGCAAAGCTGCGCAAAATTTAATTGTTGATTTTCAGGGCAACGTGTTGTGACGTGACACGAGTCTGGATTTCTGACCAATCAGATTGCTTCACTTGACTTTTCCTAATGACGTGACGTGTTTCTGACCAATCAGATCCATTCATTCTTATCTCTCCCATTTACATGTGACATGTGGCTGTGTAATACAGTTAAGCCTTAATTTCTGGCCCTGGAACCCTTATCTCCATGTATTACTCAATTGATTACTAATCTGTCAGCTGATTTTCCTGTAACATAGTTTTCTGGCTTCCTGTATTACTCATTGACCTATATTACCTGTATTACCTGTATTCTTCCTGAAAATTCCTAATTCTTCTTAAATCTTCCCAAAACTTCCTAAATCTTCTTAAAACTTCTTAAAACTTCTTAAAACTTCCTAAAACTTCCTAAAACCTCTTAAAGCTTCTTAAAACTTCTTGAAACTTCCAGAAATTTCATTTTCCTAAAATTCCCAATTTTTAGAATGTTGCCACTGTGGCTTGAACCTATAGTATTTCCAGATCTCAGCTTCAGAGATCCTCCTTAGCAACTCTGCCAGTTGGCCTTTTCTGAGATTCTCAAAATAGTGACCACATCACATGTCCCATTCCTTTTCTCTTCAAAAATATTTTTCAAACTTACTAGCCTTGCATAATCTCCTTACAAGAGGAGCACTATGCAAGAATAATAGATAAAAATAAAATAAAAAAACTAATACATACCATATCCCTTCCAACATCCAGTTCCACTCTTCATTTCTGCAGCTTCAATGAGAAAATTTGGGGTTTACATTAACAGAAAAGTTGATGTAATATGGCCTTTCCAATTCAGCAATAAATTATTTCAGTCTTCAAAAATTAATCATTTAATTATCTAAAGGAACTCAATGATTCTTATCCCCTCTTTGAGTGGTTCATAACAGCAAAAATACATGAAATTTCCCAAATTGATACTTCAAAAGTGTTTTGTTCCACATCTTGAATCTTCTATGTCCCCTATGATGCCTACAACTCTGCGCTTTATTAATTGGCATCCTCATTGTGACTCTGATTATATTAATCACCCAATTTCTTATATTTAAGCATATTAAAAAGAATATATTAAAAAGAATTATTTACAGAGAAAATTGAAAAAGGTCTTTGATTTGGGTACTGTCCATCACAATTATGTGTTGGATAGTGCAGTGGGGTGACACTGGAAGAGCAAACCTGTGGTCAATTTTCCTTAATGAATATATCATTTGTGTTACTCCATGTTTATTTTACTGTTACTTTTCCCCAAAGGTGATTTCATACTATTGATATCCTCTTTTATATAAATAATTACCATAAAAATAAAAAATTTATTCAGCTGAACTGTCATGGTATACCACAGTATCTGATTTACCCTCTCTGTCTGTCCATCAGTTTCTGGATGGTAAGCAGTTGACAAGTCTCTTGGAATCTTGAGCTGCTGACAAAGATTGGTCCGAAAGGAAGAAACGAAGAGTGAACCTCTATCACTGACAATGCTTAACGGAAGGCCATGCTTAGAAAAGATATTCTTGATGAATAAATGGGCCAAATCCAGGGAAGTGATTGAAGACATGGTTGGAATAAAAACCGCCATTTTTGAGAAACTGTCGACTATGACCAGAATTGAATCAAAGGAATTAGACAGCGGCAGTTGAGTGATGAAGTCCATTGAAAGACAAATCCAAGGACCATTTGGAATTGGAAGAGGTATTCTTGTTCCTTGAGCACTGTTGACAGGATGAAACATAATCCTTGACAAATTGAGTCATGCCGGACCAGTGGAAATCCCGCTTGACAAGTTTGAGAGTCTTCTCTTGGTCAGGGTGGCCAGCTAGAGGAGAATCGTGACGCTTTTGAAGAATACTAAGTTAAATTGTGGAGTCATTTGGGACTACCACCCGATCTTTGAAAAGAAGAAGTTGGGAGGAGGAATCAAGAGAATAATCTTGGACAGATTTACCTTTACCCAAATCTTCAAGGATACTTCTGTACTGGGGATCTTGCCATAATTTCTTCTGAATTGAATCAATCAAATTTGAAAAAGATTCCACTTTGACTGCAAAAAACTTTGAGGGTTGAACTTAATCTTGCTTAATGATTTGCTGAAAATTCATTGAATTCTTGCTGATGAAATCCTCCCCCCTCTCCGGATAAACATTGTCCCAACGTGATAAGGCATCCGGAAGAGTAGCTAGGCGGCCAGGGTGGTAAGTGATTGAGAAATGAAATTCAGAAAGGAATTCAGCCCAACGGGCTTGATGGCGAGTGAGTACTTTGGAGGTCATGAAGTATTGAAGGGAAGAGTGATCGGTAAGAACTTTAAAAGGGGAAGTCAGTGAAAGAAGAAAAGCCCTCTAGCGCTTGAGCGCCCAGAAAATACAAAGGAGTTCCTTGTCATGAATTTCGTAATTGAGCTCTGCTGGGATAAGCTTGCGGCTTTCAAATGCAATGGGATGTTTTCCTGAGTCAGAGACCTGACTCAGCACAGCACCCAAAGCATAATCTGATGCATCGGTCTCTACAATGGTGGGTAGAGAAGGATTGGAGCGGTGGTGAAACTGACTAAGAGCTTCCTCATTGAGGGGAAAACAGGAATCTTTCTTGAGGAAACTGGTGAGTGAACTGATCTTCTTTGAATAATTCCTGATGAAATGGCGGTAGAAGCTGGCAAAGCCAAGGAAGGATTGAAGAGCCTTGAGGTTTCTTGGAGGTGACCAATTGAGAATTTGCTGGACTTTTGCTTGGTCCATCTTGAGGCCTTCAGAAGAAACTACATAACCAAGATATTCCACGCTTGAAACATGAAACAGGCATTTGGACGCCTTAGCAAAAAGGTTATTGGCTCTGAGTCTGGAAAGAACAGTGGACACATGAGTGACATGTTCTTTCTCAGATTTGGAAAAGACCATAATGTCATCCAAATAAACCACAACATAAACATTGAGAAGATCTTGAAAGATATCATTGACAAGATTTTGAAAAGAAGCAGGGGCATTGGTGAGCCCAAATGGCATAACAAAGTATTCATAACTGCCATATTTGGTTCTAAAACAAGTCAAGTGTTCATCAACCTCCTTGATTCTGAGCAGGTTATATGCACCACGCAGATCAATCTTGGAGAAGATAGAAGAACCATTAAAGACATTGAGGAGCTGATTCATAGGAGGAACAGGATACTTGTTCTTCCTAGTAACAGCATTGAGTTTGCGGTAATCAACACACAAACGGAGGCCACCATCTTTCTTTTTGACAAAGAGGACAGGTGCTCCTGTTGAAGAGGAGCTTGACTGGATGAAACCTTTCTCTACATTCTCTGAAATGTAGGCCCTGAGTGTATCCGACTCTTGTTTGGATAAAGAGTAGATCACCCCAACTGGAGGTAGAGACCCCTACAGTTCAATATGATGATCACAGGCGCGGTGAGGAGGAAGTTTCTCTGCTTTCACCTTGGAGAATACATCCAAGTATTGGTGATAGACAGGAGGAACAACCTTCATCACGGTTTCTACTTCTTCTGGCTCTTCCTCTTCATCCCACAGCTCCTCCAGCGAGTCATGATAAGATGAAGGAGGAAGGTCCATATTCCCAAATTACAGGTGAAGTGAAGATACAGAATCATCTTCTCCAACATCTTGAATCTCTTTGAAGACTTCAGCTCTAGGAGATAGTAATGACTGTGGGGAATTAAGGGAAGGAATATGGACAGAAGACAGAAATGATGGTGTTCTAGAATCACCAACCAGAGCTGCACAAGATTTGGCAGAAGAAAAGTCATCACGGACAGAATTAGAAGGATCAGAGTAGTCCAAATGATCAGGATTAAAGGTGATCAGCCCTTGCCTCCAATAAATAGAAGGATTGAAATGATTGAGAAAGTCAAAGCCCAATATGAGGTCTTCTCCCTTGGGAGTATCAATGACTAAAAAGTCCCATTCAAAGCTTGGGAAGGTAGGGAGCTCAACCATATATTTAGTATGGTGAGTAACAAATAAGGAAGGGGACTCAGAGGAGTCCAAAATGATAAGAGGAATCTTCTCTGGAAGTTCTGACGTAGTCAATGAGTACTTGTGAACAAACTGCTTTGCAATAAATGAGTGTGTAGCACCAGAATCAATGAGAATACTGTAAAAAACATCAGAAAAAGAAGAAAAAACAAAAATTTTAAGAGAATTTTTGACACCAGTATTCAGAATGCACAATTGTGCTCTGGAAGGAAAACTGTGAAGACCATTGAACACAACATGATCTTCACTCAGGCTTTTCCCTGGCTGGGAAAACTGCCTGACGGTTGGGTAAGCTTATTTTGAGGCCTTTTGACACAGGACTCAATACTATGCTTCCCACCACAATAGGTACACAAGCCCTCTTTGATTCTTCTCTCTTTTTCAGAACCCTTCAACTTAAAGTCCTTATTCAACAAGGAAGAATGGGGCTTGTCCCGCTTTTGAGAATGAAATTTCTTCTTATGCCTTGAGCTTGAAGAAACTTGATGATGAGAAGAGTGAGACTTCAAGACTTCAGGCTTCTTCTCTTGATGATGATTCTTCTCCTTTTGCCTCTCATGGTACCTGGTATGACGTTCCAGGATGATGTATATTAAGTCTTGAAGAGAATCAATATTTGAAGGATGGGAGGCTAATTGATCCAGAATTCTGGAGGCCAAGCCCTTCCTGAAATGATGAATAAGAGTCCTTTGACCCCAATCTCCGATTCTTGAAACCAAACTCCTGAAATTGGCAATATATAAAGCAACATGCCCACCTTCTTTCATCCTAAGGCCATCCAATTCTGCTTCAGCTTTTCTAACTTCATTTGGGTCTCCAAATAAAATAAACAAGTGGGATTCAAACAGTGGCCAGGAATTGAGAAGGTAACTTGAGTCTTGATTATTGAGATTGGAAAGATAAGGCTCAATCCATTTTGCAGCCCTGCCAACTAAGAATGAAGTGGCATAAAGAACCTTCTTTCTATCTTGAGAGAGGTTTGCCGGATCATTATGAAAGACGAGTTGACAAGATTGAATAAAGCTTCTGACTTTGAAGGGCTGAGTCCCATCAAAGCATTCTGGTGCCTTCATAGATGGAGTCTTGAAGGCTGGTGGTCTTGATGAATCAGAAGAAGAAGCTGCTTGAAGATTGGCCATGATCTGAGTCATTTGCTGCATAATGGCCAATAAAGATAGTTCAGATTGGTGAGAGACAGGCTGATCAGACTGGGCTAGAGTTGGTCTTCCAGTGCCTTGGGATGCCCCCACCGGAGCAGGAACACCTTCAGTACCTTCAGAATCTTCCTCTTCCACAGAATTCTCCTCCTCCTCGTCACTGTCTTTACCTGGACCTTTGAAACTAGTCCTTGACATGCCTGGAAAACGTCCAACTACTCCTGAAAAAGAATTTGATCTTCTTGGCACTCTTCCTTCCTTCCTGGATGGTGCTGCTCCTTCCATGCGGGGTCCTCTATCTAATTGGGCCCTCAGTTGAGGAACTGCTGGGGTGCCATCAAGAGGAACTCTTGGAGTGGGAGTAAGAACAGCTTGAGTTTGAGCCTGGGACCTGGTCTGTCTTTCAGGAGGTGAGTGTTGGAGTGGCATGATTGAATAAGAGTAAAATTTAAATAAAAAGAAGCAAAACTTGAATAAAAACTTGAGGCAAAACCAAAATAGTCTTGAGGATCGAAATCAAATCAAATCTTGAGGGGAAAATCAATGAATCAATTAAAGTCTTCAGGTACGTCAATCAATCAAATCAGATGAGTCTTGAAGTCAAAAAATCCAAATCAATGAAAGTCTTGAGGTCAATAAAATCAATCAATCAAAATCAATGAAACCAAAATCTTGCAGTGAAAATCAATCAGTCAAATGAATTCTTGAGTCAAAAATCAATTTATGTCAAAATCTTGATGTGAAATTCAGCAGTCAATGGAAAAATCTTCAGGTCAATCAAATATCTTGAAGTCAATATCAATTATGCCAAATCAGTCAATCAAATCAATTATCAAGTGAATTCTTCCTGAAATCAAAATTCTTGAAGAGAAAATCAAATTGAATCCTGATATGAAGAACGTGTCTGAATAATTTGATGAATAATCTGAAAATCAAAATGACAAGACGCCTGAAATGAAGGATAGAATGAGATTGATGATTGAGATTAAGATTGAAAAGATAAACAGGAAATAAAATTTGGGTCAGCTTTCAATTTTTCAGAATAAAGAAATGAATGAGAGAAAATTGAGAGGTGACAGAAAATCAGTTAATTTTCATAAGCGTTAAAGAGTCATAATTTTGATGAATGAATGAGGGAAATTGATGAAGAATGAATGAATAAAATGATGAAGAATGAATGAATAGAATGAAAAGAAATTATGAGTGAATTAATATAATGTCACAGGGGCTCTTATGGAAGTAAGAGGGCCTGGCACTCAGGAATCAAGAACTCACTTGGAGGGCTCCAAAGATGATAAGAAATACTACGGAATATATTTCTTAAGCAGAAAAAAGAGATGGGACAAATATGCCAAAGATAAAAGAATAATAAGGATGAAGCCAGAGGCCAAAGATAAAAGGAAGCCAAAGGCCAAGAAGCCAACCAAGTGAATCCTCAATTCACTGTTTCAACCTGCCAGAAAGAACAATGGAATTAGTAAAGGATATGACCACCAATATCCACTGACAGGCAAAGAAAGAAAGAGAGAAAAAGGGTGCTAATGACTGACTTAAGATTATCAGTATTAACTTTAATAATGTAAAAGAAAATAAGGATAAAAATAAATCCAATATATTAATTAACTGGGGAAAAAGTCCCCAGGTGCTGAAAGGTGGCCAGTATATGTTAAAAACTGAAAGATTGATCCTGAAGGTGGATCACCGGCTGTATTGTCCAAATCAGACCAATGCAGTTCTGGCCATCTTGAAGTTGAACTTTGTGATTGAATTCCCACAGTGGAATATGAATTGGCCCAATTGGGCCAAGTACATACAGGTTGATTGATTGCTGCCTGTATGAACCAATTGAGTTGTCCAAGGAGTATTGAAATACTTGATGCCTTGACAACTGATTGAAATGATGGAATACCTCTGAGAATGAATGTTGGAAGAATCCTTAATGAGAGTACCAACCCAACTCCTGCATAGCCCGGTGGTTGGAGTCCTTGAATGGTCTTCTGCTTGCCACCATGGATTACCCAACTGATGAGTCCGAAAGTCCTCCTTTGAAATGGGTGTTGGATTTTGGTGTCTTGAAATGAGAAGATGGAATTGAGTCCTGAAAACGTCACCATTGAATTGCTGAGCAAAAATGGTGCATAATGGTATATAACACCATATATGCACCACTCCTGCAACCTTGAGTATGGGGTGCATGGAGGTATGGAAGAATTTTCCTCAAGTTGAGGGAAAAGCTTGATGAACTGATTTGGTGGCCCCTGGTAGTTGCCAGAGGCCATGACGGAGATATTGATACATAGTGGTCCATGGCCAAAAATGGGTCCTACGTGATTTATGGCCAAAAAGGTGTCCATGGCGTTTTTGGCCAATTTTGAGTCCAAGGGAAATATGACCAATTTTGGCTCAGGTGGGCCCAGATGTGATTTGGGACCCACCTGGCCTTGGGGGCTAGGTGGTTGCCCCCTTTGGCCCCTTTTGGCCTCATTGGATTAGGCCAAAAGGGGCCTAAAAGGCCTGCGGACCACGGCTTACGGACTGTACGGACCGTAGGGGGCCTAAATGGCACAAAGAGGCCACTTAGGCCCAAGACCCCCTAATTAACAGGGGGGGCCTGGATCGAATGGTAGTGGCTAGGGGGCCTGGAGGCCCCTAGAAGACAAAAAGGACCCCCCAGGCCCAAAATCAATGATGAAGGCCTGGGGGTTGGTGAGGTGTGAATTGGCCAAGAGGGCCAATGACGGCCGGAAATGGCCTGGGGCCATAAAAGATGATGGAGGCCATAAATGGCCATTGGGATGGGCTGTGGCGTAAGAGCCATTGGACACCCAATGGGGGCCAATGGGCCATAAATGATATGACGTGGCCAATTGGCCCCAATTTGGCTCCAGGTTGGATTGCCACAACCATCAAGGAGGAGGGTCAAACTGGTGGTTGTGACAGTACTGTCACATGGTGGAATGTGATCTACAAATTGCCAGTATTAATTGGTCTTTCAACCGGTTTAATAGCCTTTTCGGCAAGAGTTCCCTTTGCTGAGGTCTGGCAGACAGCATTGTGCCAATAAACCGGTTACCAACGTCATGGGTTTGATTCCGGTTGGAGACAAGGAGGGGTCTCAATCAAACAACCAGAAATCGCTGGGTTTTCCGCTCCATTGGCGTACAAGGGTTCTGCCCCTTGGGGGTTCCTTGTAGGCTCCTGTTGTGACTAATGTAACGCCATGAGGGTCACATGGGTAATACCATCAGTTACATGCACTTTGGGACGCAGTGCTCTAAACCAGGGGGTACTGTCACATGGTGGAATGTGATCTACAACTTGCCAGTATTAATTGGTCTTTCAACCGGTTTAATAGCCTTTTTGGCAAGAGTTCCCTTTGCTGAGGTCTGGTAGACAGCATTGTGACACTATTCTTCTATAGCTTGGATAGTGGCTTGATTCTCCCTTATCATGTTTTCCATCACCTCCAGGAGTCTGAACTGCCCAGTAGGATTCCAATCTTTTGTCATTAACATAAGGTCTCTGAATTCTATCTCTTTGAGACAGATCTTCTGGAAACTCGCTCCAAGTTCTGCTGAGTGGGATTCCCGGTTGAACCTCTTGTTGTCCATGCTGAATTGAACTAAATCTTTGAGGAGTTGGTGGAGCTGAATAAGTTGGTCCATGTCTTTCGAGTACTCTGGTTTGAGGTTCCTGTTGAATTAATAAGTGGATGGAAGGGTGGGTTTGATTTCCCTCACTGTCTTGCCATCCACCACTGTGTCCAAGGCGTCCTCTTCCAGGTCTTCTGGTTCTGGACAAGCCTTCTCTGTCCTCTGGTTGGTTCCTTTGCAAGCCACTGTTTCTGAGGTGTACAGGTGACATATCAGTGTTTTCAAGCAGTCAAAAACTTTCTTTTCTTAGGGTATTTACCTTTGATTGTGCCTTGTACATATTTTTTTTCTGATGCTTTTGGCAATTTACCTTTGGAGGTTACAACTTGGCTAATGACTAGGATCTTCCCTGTAAGAATTGTTAAGGTCGGTTTACTTTGTATTCAAGCAGAATTTTGTGGTTTTCTATTCCTCTGAGTGGCAATGGGTGTCCACTTCTTCGCTGTGATCAGGCCTTCACTGTGCTTATTTCTCTTGCCCTTGCTGCACTCTGGTTCTGAGGGTGTCACAGGTGTGTTGGCCTCTTACTGGGTCTCAAGTGGTACATAGTTTTTGTCCACTGAATCAAACAGGAAAAGAGGGCTTAATGTCAGTTAAGCCTTCTTAAAATGCTGTTTGCATGTCTAAAAATGGCCTCTGGGCTTGTATGTTACTACAATATGCTCTTGTATAATGATAGTGTAATTGAATTAACAACTTCATGTCAGAAATACAGCTTACAGATATCTTGTACACTATTTGTATGCCAGTATCTCACAGAATAAGTTGTAGTTACCAAGTATACTCTGAGAAAAAGTGGTATGTAAGAGGGTGATTGAATTAACAATACACCCAACCACGCCTCAACTGTTTGCTTTACAGTCAGAGGTGTCCTAATTTTAATTAAATAAAGGACTTTTATTAATGGCTTAAAGTGCTTTTATATGCAAAATACACCAAAAATAAGGGTTGTTGTGGTGATTAAATTAGAATTAACCATGGCACAATTTCATTTAAAAAATATAATTAATGGTGGTATATGACATATACCGCTGTAAAAATATACATAGGATATATATTATATAAAGTTTAAAAAGAATTACGCCTAAAAAAGACAAAACAATTTTTCAGAATAGAGAAAATAAGAGAAAAAATACAATTATAAGGTCCAAACGGTTTTAAAAAAACACGGCCAGGCCCTGTAGATGTCAGGCTGAGTCTATGATAAATATGTAATAAGGCTATTTAAAGCTTTTAATATGACTGTGAAACTGATAAAATTATTTAAAAAAGGTTTATTTAAAGATAAAAAGGGCTTTACTAATGGGAATTAGTGGTGGTGAGTGCTATTGAAAGCCCTGGGGGCAGCTTTACCTGTTGGGTTACAATAATAAAGACGATAATACTAAGATTTATAGTATAACCTGTTTCCTTTCCAAGAGTATAACGGTTGTTGACAGTTGTACTACATAGGAAGTCAAGAGCAGGATGGGGATTCCTTTTCAGGCAGTGAAAAGGCCTCCTTTTATCCTGAAAGGGGGTGAAAATGCTTCTAGACCTTTTCATGTAGAGGAAGTGAAGATTTTTTACTCTCTAGGACAGGCTTGTGGTTTGCAAAAGGCCTGTATAGCCTGCATTGGGCTCAGATGTGGTTTTGGAACCACATCTGGGCAGCTTTCACCAATACAGGGTGAAAGTTTTCATCTGGGGACCACACAGCCTGATGCTGACGTGTACAACGCGTAGAATGCTGTGCAGAACCTGTATGGGACCTTAGTATTGAATTAACTATGAGGTATTAAAGTAAAAAAAGCTTCTTTGTCTAGTTGACACCTCATAATCATCTTTATGGGATATTATCCCATGGTAAGGCTGTATTGACCAAAATGTGGGATTTTGACCTTAAAACCCCCATACGTTTGTCAGTTTGTGAAATATCACCCTCAAGATTGGTTCAATGCGTAGCCCTGTACGTGCTTTACACAATGGTACCTCATTTTATATGATTATCATTAAATATGGCAAGGGTATGCCACGTACAAGAATTTTGTACATATGCTTGTTTCAGGAAAAGAGCTGTATTGGGCTTGTTTGGGTTAGAACTTTTGTTCTAGATGAGATATGGGGAAGTGACTGGCACCATCAGATAGCCCTGATTGTGCTCTTTTTAAAAAGACCCCACTTTAGGTATCTCACACTAAAACTGTAAAAGCTAGATGAGAGGTGAATATTGTATTCACCCTCATTTGGCCTCAATTTGGCCATAACTTCTGTAATACTGGTGCTAGCTCAGTTTGGCTGGTACCATTGAATACCCCTGACTTGGAGATTTATTTTGAATTCCCATTTAATGGGGTTAAGCCTCTCACTCTGTATTTCATATGAGAGGTAAAATTAAGGTTTATGCTCAGAAACAACTTTGAGCAGGAATAACTTGATTATTCTTTGTCCTATGGTGATGGGACTTTTATATTTGGAAAGGCATGAGTTTCCACTTTTGTGTGATACCTTTTGAGATGATTTGGCTCAGCTCCATGTTTTGGTGGTATCTTGGCTATAGCATTGATTTATGGTTTTGGCTGTCATGCTTGTGCTCTGGTTTTGAGTCACAGGCTGACAAAAAGAAAAAGAAAAGAAGAAGTTTGGCCATATCTGGACAAAAGGTCAAAATATTAGGGTATCAATGTTGCAAGGCCTTCGCAATCTGTCCACAGAGCTGAAAGGGTCTCACAAATTGGCCAAGCTTATTCCTAAAACAAAATTTGGGGAGAACACTCCATTAAAGGTGCATGGCAGGAGAGGAACTTACTTTCATTAAATCCAACCCCCACCAGGCGCCACAAAATCCAACTCTTGAGGTATTTGGGCCAGGGTTGTCAAGGTACAATTGATGAATGTCCTTGACAGGTTATGGTGAGTTGGTCAGGTTAGAAGCCGGTTGCCAACTTGTTCTTTCTGGGTCTTCACTGAATCCTTTCCACTTTACAAAATACCATCATTTACCTCTTTTGAGATTTGGGTCAAGAACCTGTGTCACTTCCCATTGTTGTTGATCCTCCACAAAAACTTTTGGTGGTGGAAATTGATTTTGATTTGGGATATTTGACTTATTGACTTGTTCTAATAATGAAACATAGAATATCAGATGAACTTACTTCCATTGCAAAGCCAACTTGAGGGCATATTTATGGCTTCCAATATTCTTTATGAATTCAAAGGGTCCCAACCATCATTTTTGAAACCTTCTTGCTGTGTCTTGAAGTCTTGATATTCTTTGAGGCTAGCCATACTTTGTCCCCAGGTTGGAAATAAGGTGGAGTTGTCCAATTTCTATCTGCATACTTATTAAATAGCCTTATTTCTAACTTTAATTGTTCTTTTACTACCTGCTGTACTGATTGGAGTTCTGTTGATAATTTTCCAGCAGGTGAGTCTTGAGAAATATGGATTGTGTCAAAGCTGGGATTTCTTTCATAAATGGTGGAAAAAGGTGATTGCATTGTTGATTGATGTTCTGCATTCTTGTGGGAAAATGCAGTATGAGTGATCCAGATGTTGCAATCATCTTGATTGTAGCTGACATACATCCAAAGATACTGTTCTAGAATCTGATTTACCCTCTCTGTCCATCCATTGGTTTCAGGCTGAAAAGCCATCAACAGATCTCTTGATATCTTAAGCTGCTGACATAAGTTTGTCCAAAAGGAAGAAACCAAAGGACAACCTCTATTTCTGATGATGTTTTAAGGAAGGCCATGTTTGGGAGAGACATGGCTGATTAAGATGTGAGCTAAGTACAGGGAAGTGATTGTTCCATAAGCTGGAATGAAGATTTCCATTTTTGTGAATCTGTCCCCAACTACTCAAATTAAATCAAAGTTGTTTTACAGGGGCAATTGAGTGATGAAGTCCATTGACAATTGATTCAAAGGAACAGATGGAATTTGAAGAGATTTGAGTAATCCAAACTTCTTATCGTGAATGTTCTTGTTTCTTGAACATTTCTGACATGAGGACAAATAGTCCTTAATGAATTGATACATGCCAGAACAATAAAAATACCTCTTGATGTGCTTGAGGGTCTTCTCCTCACCATGATGGGAAGCAAATGGTAAGTAATGATGCTTTTCAAGAATATGAAGTTGGATTGATTCGTTGCTTGGTATTACCACTCTATCTTTTAATAACAATGACTTGGCTTGAAGTTCAAGAGAAAAATCTGAGACTGATTCACCTTGTGCTAGTTGCTTGAGTATTTTGTTGTTGTATTTGTCTTTCCATACTTCTTTTTGAATCTGTTCAGCTAAGTCTGAGAATATTCCAACCTGTATTGAGAAGAATCTTGACTCTTGAATTCCATCTTGCTTGATTACTTGATAGAAATTTTGAGGATTTTTTCTGATGAAGTCCAACCCCTTCTCTAGGTAAATGTCATCCCAACATTCCAAGGCATCCCATAAAATGGCCATGCTGGCTGGGCGGTAAGTGATAGTGAAAAGAAACTTAGAGAGAAATTGGACCTAACAGGTCTGGAAATGAGTAATAACTTTGGAAGACATGAAATACTGAAGAGAAGAATGGTCTGTCAAAACCTCAAAATAATTGGAAAGAGGAAGAAGAAGAGAAAGCTCTCCAGTGCTTGAGAACCCAAACCATTCCAAGGAGTTCCTTGTCATGAATCTCATAGTCAAGCTCATCTGGGAGGAGCTTGTGACTATCAAATGAAATGGGATGCTTTCCTGAGTCATTACACTGACTCAGTACAGCACCCAAGGCATAATCATAAGCATCAGTCTCTACAATAGTTTGTAGAGAAGGATTAAAATTGGAAAGGATAGGAGCAGTGGTGAAGGCTTCTCTGAGTATCTGAAAATTACTAAGAGCTTCCTCATTGAATATAAGAGGACAGTCCTTTTTGAGAAGGGAAGTGAGAGAAGTGATTTTCTTAGAGTAGTTTTCAATTAAATGATGATAGAAATTGGCAAAGACAAGAAAGGATTGAAGGGCTTTGATGTTTTTGGGCTGAGGCCAATTGAGGACTTGCTGAGCTTTAGAAGAATCCATATTGAGGCCAATACTTGAAACAACATAGCCCAAGTATTCCACACTTGAGGCATGGAATACACACTTGGAAGCTTTAGTAAATAGATTATTATCCCACAGACTTTGGAGGACACAGGCCACATGTTTGACATTTTCCTTCCCAGAACTGGAATAGACCATAATATTATCCAAATAAACCAAAACAAAAATATCCAAGAAATCTGAAAATATATCATTTACAAGATTTTGAAATGAAGCAGGAGCATTGGAAAGGCGAAATTGAACAACCAAATACTCATAACTACCATACTTGGCTCTAAAGGAAGTTAAGTGCTCATCCCCCTCTTTTATTCTACAGTGCTTATATGTACCATGCAGGTCTATCTTGGAAAAGATAGTGTAAGCATCAAATATGGTAAGGAGCTGGTTCATAGGAAGGACAGGATACCTGTTATTAATAGTGACAGCATTAAGTTTGTGCTGGTCAAGACACAAACAAAATCCTCCATCCTTTTTCTTGACAAAAAGGACAGGTGCTCCTGTTGAAGAAGATCTTGGCCTAATGAAACCTTTCTCTACATTATCTGAAATCTAGGCCTGCAGTGTTTCTGACTCTTGATTCGATAATGAGTGGATAACACCAACTGGAGGTAGAAGACCCTCCAGTTTGATATGATGATCACAGGCATGGTATGGATAAAGTTTCTCTGCTTCACCTTGGAGAATAAATCCATATATTGGTGATAAGCAGGAGGGAATACCTTCAGCACAGTTTCAATTAAATTATAGCTCTTCCTCCTCATCCCACTGCTGCTCCAGGGATGCATGAGAAGATAAAGAAGGAAGCTCCAAATCCCCTTGAAAGAGATGGAGTAAAGATATAGTAGCATCTTCTCCAACATATTTTATCTTTTTGAATAATTCATCTCTTGATTGAAGTAATGACTGAGAGGGGATGATGGAAGGCATATGGTAAGAAGAAGGAATGGAAGGTGTCTTGAGTTAACCAACCAGAACCCTTTTGACATCAGTGGCCAAGTCATTACTAGTAGAATAATTAATACCACTAGAATCCTTATGACTAGAATCATAGGTGATCAATCCATTTTTACAATCAAGAATGGGATTATAATGGTGAAGGAAATGATAGCACAATCTTAGGTCTTCTCCCTTTGCTGAATCTGTGATTCATAAGTCCCATTCAAAGCTTGGCAATTAAGGAAAGTCAACAATTGGCTTGGTATAATGGCTTATGAATAAGGCAGGGTATTCATTTGAATCAAAAATGCAAAGAGGAATATTTTTGTGGATCTCTAAAATAGTCAATGAGTACTTAAGAACAACATCCTTTGCAATAAAAGAGTTTTTAGAAGCAGCATCTATTAGAATACCATAAAAAATTTCAGATTCAGAAGAAAAAATAAGAAATTTTGAAGATTTATTGAAACTAGTATTCAGAGTGCACAATTGTGCTCTTGAAGGAAAGAAGTGAGAACCATTGTAAACATTATGATTCCCACTCAGGCTTTCCCCTGATTTTTAGGGAAGCCTCTGGATGACCCAGGCTTGTTCTGAGGTCTCTTGAAGCATTTTTCAATTGTGGATTCCCACCACAATAAGCACAAAACCCAACCTTAATTGTCCTCTCCTTTTCACAACTGATTGATTTATTGTCCTTATTAAGGGGAGCAGCAAAGGGCTTGTCCTTTGAAACTTGAAATTTCTTGCCCTTCTTATTCATCTTGTGGTGAGGCCTCTTTGCAGATGATTCTTGAGGAACTGGATCCAGTGACAGGAGGCATCTTTTCTTCATTTCCACCCTTCTCCTTCTGCCTCTCATGTTACCTGGTATCTAATTCCAAGGTGATGTCCATGATTTTTTGAAGAGTATCAAAAGTACCAGGGTGGGAAGCCAACTGATCCAAAAATATTGATTCCAATCTTCTTCTGTAAAGATAAATAGATGCCCTTTCTCACCAATCTCCAATTCTTGACATTAGAATCCTAAAATCAGAAATGTACAAGGATACATCACCACTTTCCTTCATCCTCAAATTGTCCAACTCTTGTTCATCTTTGCTGAGCTTATTGGGGTCACCAAACATAGTGAATAATTGGGTTTCAAAAAATGCCAATAATTGAGGGGATTGGAAGGGTCTTCATTGGAAATATTTGAGAGTTAGGGTTCAATACATTTTCCAGCTCTACCAGTGAGAAAAGAAGTTGAGTAAAGAGCTTTTTTCCTTTCAAAGAGGAACTTTTCTGTATCATTATGAAATATCAACTGACAGGAATAGATAAATCCTCTCAATTTATGGGCTTGAGTACCATCAAAAAAATAAGGTGCCTTTATTGATGGAGTCTTGAATCCAGGGGCGTTGGAATTGTCCCTGGGGGTAACTGCTTGAGTGAGTTTCCCCATGAATTGAGTCATCTGCTCCATCATCTTTGTAAGTTTTGACTATGAAACAATAAGTAAAAATTACTAATATTTTACTTATTGTACTATGAATGTCCTTATGAATGAAATAAATAAGATAAAATAATTATAATAATAAACAATTATTATAATTGTGGCGTAAAATGGTTATATTATCAAATAAATATAATAATATAATTTATATAATAAAATATAATATAATAAAGATAAATATATTAATATAAAATAATTAATATATTCAATGGCTCTTTATTATTGTTAAAAACAAATAATAAAGGCGTAAAAAATTGTTTTTTATTAATAAAAAACAATTAATAACAATAATATTACCAATATTAAAGCTATAAATTAATATAAACACTATTTATATTAATTAAAGAATTATTAAAATAATAATAAAGAGAAAATTATTATAATAAGAGAAAATAACCTACTTTTAACACTTAATATAATAATTTTGAAATATTTTACGCCAAAAAAAATAAATACAACCTTTTCAAATTGTATTTACAATAAAAATAAAGATAAATTACTAACATTCTTGATTTTTATGTGGAAATGAGTTTTTAGAGAGATTTTTAACAAAAACAATTAAATAAATGATTTAATAACGTCAAAATAGATGATTTTAACAAAGTGGTCTTTTGTCTTTAATAATATAATAGTTTTATATATAAAGAATAAAGAAATTACCTTTAGCTTAATTGATTTAATGTTTTTGATGCGTCTGAGAGGAAAACAGAGTAAAAAGAGCTCTATTTATAGTAAATACCTCCCTCCTAGAGTCCAACAGGCTTCTAGTAGACGTGTACTGATCATATCCACTGGAATTAATCAATATTTTAAGGTTTGAGGATGATTACATCATTATTACACCATTATTTAGAGTTATCACTATACCTCTAAGTTTGATGACATCAGAGGCTTGGCAGAACCCCAAATTTCGTGGATTTTATTAGTTTTAATCATACACTAATAGTATTCAACAATTTTATCACTCATATGACTGTTAAACTTAATTTAAGGTTACAGTAGGTGATCATAACTGCTCAATTTAAGCTCAACCTTTGATCTTTAATACCTTTCAAGTTTTACACGCTACAGAAATTCAGAGAGTGAATTCTGATAGCCTGACATAACCTTATTATGCTTCCAAGAGCTTTTCATTACATCATCAAAACTCTAATTTTGATGATTTTTCTTGTAACTCATCTTTTCTGTCAAAATTCAATATTTTAAACTTCAAACCATGATTTCAAGGGGTTGTACCCTGAATTTAATAATAAAAATTACATAATTCTTCACGAATAAACTAGTAGAATCCAACTGTGTAATTTTTCTTAAGTTTGGACCACTTTCACAACAAAGTGTTCAACAGCTCTGTTGATTTTTATCAATATTTCATCATAGGTTTTAACCTTGATTATAATTTGTAAAATACAGTTTATATCTGTGTTCTTACAGTAATTACGTGGTAACTTTATTTTTGGTTCATCACTCTATCTTGTATAGTTTAAGAGATATTAGCTATGATCCTTGAATATATGTGTTGACCAAAAAAGTGAATATATTCAGGTTAATTCCTTAAGTATTAACTTTGGAAATTAGCTCATTAATTGTTTTATGTGTGAAATTTTATGGGGAATCCAATGGTACAATTTATTTCACATGCTGTTCCATCGGTTCTTGAAATAAATAAGGATTTATGGTTTTTATAAGGTATTATTCCTTATAACTCATTAAATATTGACTTTACAGATATGCCATAAAAATGGTATATGTGTATTTTACCATAGGGAATCCAATGGTATAATTTATTTCCCATTTTGATTCATTGGTTTTTAAGTTAAACCAATTTTTGTACCAATTTACGGTATTTTTGTATTTTTAAAGTAATTATTTTCAATGTATAATTATTCTAAGTAATTTTAGTATAATTATCTTAAAGGTATAATTTTTCTGAGTCTTTCTTGTGACCGTATTGGGTATGTGGTCATATCTCAAAGGCTCACAATCTTGATGAGACTGGGTTCAGTATTAGAGACAAGGGGTTTATTAGAAAAGGGTAAATTAGAAGTCTGAGGAACCTCTGGAGCATTTTCCAAAGCATCTGCTACTTCAGTTTCCCCAAAATCTTCCATTTACACAGACTCTTCCCCCTCTTCAGCTCTAACTTTCCCTAGTCTTGCTCTTTTGCCTTCAGAAATGCCTGGATAGCCACTCAAAAGGCCAGAGAATTATTTTGATCTTCTTGATTTCATTCCCCCTCTTCTGGAGGGTGTGCTCCTTTCCTTGGTGGTTCTCTGTCCAAGTTTGCACTCAGTTAATTACCTGATGGTGTTCCATCAAGAGGAACCCTTTCTGTAGGAGTGAGAATAGCTTCATTTCTTTGGGAGCTAGTATTTTTGGCTTTAGGGCTATGCTGAACTGGAATTTTTTGAAAATAAGAAGTGCAATAACTTTATGGTACTTGAAAATAAGGAATAAAAGCTTGGCCAAATCAATTATAATAAAATCCTTGATTAAACTTGATTAATAAATTCACAGTCTTGAGGTGAAATCAAATTCAATCAATAATCAATCAATTCAGTCAATGTCAAAAATCAATTCAAATGAAATGTCAATAAAATCCTGAATAATTCAATAATAAACAAATAAATCAATGTCTTCAATAGAAAGACAAGGTATTGAGAAAGAAATCAGTCAATAAATATCTTCAGGAACCATTTCAATTTCTTGATGAATCAAAATCAATTCTTGAGGATCAATCAGTTATCTTGAGGAATTCAATGCCAGTCAATCAATCCAATCCAAAAATAATCCTGAATCTCTGAATCAATAGCCAACATTAATCCCAATCAATCAACAAATAAATTAACAAATAAATAAAAAACTCTGATAAGACCACAATAAGCAAACAAAAGGAATTTTGGATATAATACAGAATTGAGAATCAAAGTGAGATGGTCAGCAATGATTCATAAATGAGAATAATAATTTTTCAGATGAATATAATGAGAGAGAAATGATATCATGAAAAAAAATAACATCATAAAAATGTCATAATTGATTAATGAGTAAAATGATTCATGAAACAATGAAAATAAGAAACAATTATGAGTAAATTAATTTAATGTTACAGGGGCTCTTCTGAGTGAAGAGGGCCTGGAGCTCAGTAAACTGGGACCTACCCATTTAGGGATCAAAGATAAAATAAGGAAGAGTGCACTTCACAGTTTAATAAGAGTAGAATTGCTAGTAAAATTAATATAAGAAAAAGTAGCTTCATTCAATAGGAGTAAGAAATGAAAGAGCCAACCACAAACAAGTCCAAGTCCACTTTTTCAACCTTTCAGAAAGAAAGAGAAGGGTTAAGAATAATATGGCTACCCCAACTCATACTGTACAGGAGAAGAAGAAATTCAAAGACCAACTTCATACCAATAAATACAATACCCAAAAATAAGAGTAGGAATATTCATAAAATAATAAATCAACTAAATTCATTAAATGGGAAGAACTCCCCAGAGGGGAGAAAGAGGGGATGCTATATGTGAGAATCACCAGCCCGGATTCAGACAAAGAATTTTCATGAGAGAAATTGACAATTGAATTGAGTTTAAATAATACAGGTCTGGTATGGCTGCACAGGATCTGTACAAGAGGTGGGGTAGTATTGAGTTATCATACAGCTCCAGACTTGTGAATCCAAAACCATATTGGGTCAATAAAACCTGTACAAAAGTTGACAGTCTGTATTGAGGAACCAAGCTGTATGCATTTTCTAGCAAGGAGGATTTCCAAAAATGACCAATGATACACACAATGGATTTTCTGGTTTGATGTGTCTAAGTGGGGATAAGATTGAATGCTGTTAACCCTGAAAAGCTGTTGTTACATTATGATACAGATGCTAGATTCATAGCTGAGGGTAAGGAATATAACAAACAGAGGTATGACAAGACCCACAAGGAACCAGAATTCAGAGAAGGGGAAAAAGTGTTAGTGCCTCCCTTGAATTTTGGAAACCTAAAAAGCCAACAGAAAATGAGAGACTTATTTTTAGGAAAATTCACTACCGTCAGGTTGATAGGAAAGAATGAAGTGGAGTTCAGACTAAAAGAATAGCTCTCTACAAAACACCCAGTTTTTTCAGTGAGTTTTGTCAACCCTTACCACAAAGCAGGAGAGGATAAGTTCCCTTCCAGAAACAAGAGCCACACTCCACAGGAAATAGTGGAAGTAGAAGAGTCCCCTGGGACAGGTAAAAAGATCATGAAGGCCAGGAAGATCAGACTCAATGGTAAAGACCATAAAAAAATATGTGGTCAGCTTTAAGAACAAAACATCTGGTAAAGGCAAATGGGTGGCATAAGATGCCATGCCATATGGTGACCTTGATCTGGGAATACCAAGAGGCTCTATGAAGGATTAAAAGTCTAATCAATAATGAACCTTTTTTGGAAAGAGGTAATTTCAGCCTGTGACTCAAAACCAGAGCACAAGCATGACATCCAGAATACCATAAACCCAATAGTAGAGTAAATACCACCAAAACCTGGAACTGAGTGAAACCAGCTCAAAAAGGTATCAAACTAAAGAGTAAAATTACCTCTTTTTAAATATAAGACTCACATAATCATAGGACAGAGAATAACAAATTTATTCAGGATCAAAGAAATTTCTGAGCACAAACCCTAATTTTCAACCCTCCTCTACAGTCCATAGAAGGGGGGAAACCCATTAAATGGGTGTTAAAATTGATGTTCCCAGAAGGGGCATTGAATGGTACTAGCCAAATTGAAATAGCATCAACACTACAGAAGTAATGGCAAAATTAACCAAAATAAGGGTGAACAAAGTATTCACCTCTCATCAAAATTCTACAGTTTTAGTATGAGATACCTAAAGGTGGGGTCATTTCAGAAAGAGAATAATAAAGGCTCTCTTATGTTAGAATTTAATTTCTTCATGACTCATCTAGAGCCAAATCTTGGAGCAAACAACATTCATACAGGATTTGAGAAAACTCCATATTTGGATCATGGAAATTAAACATGGTATAACCTTTCCATATTGAATGCTACCCATATCAAATGAGGTACCATTTTTTAGGACCTATACAGGTATACAAAATGAAACAACTCTGACATCCAGACCTTTAAAACTGACAAAGGTATTTCAGCTTAAGGTTAAAATCCCACAGATGAGGCAACACACCTTCACTGTGGCATACTTCCCCATATCCTTGAATATGAGGTGTCAATTAGACAAATGATTCTGTTTAACATTCACTAACTCATAGTACTTTAAGCACTGGGGACCCATACAGGTTCTGTAAAGCATTCTATGCATAATACACATCAGAAGAGACCTGTGTGGTCCTCAGATGAATATTTTCACCCTGTATTGGTGAAACCTTCCCAGATGCGATTTCAAAACCACATCTGTGCCCAAGAGAGACTATAAAGACTTTGTGAAAGCCACAGGCCAGTTCTTGGAAGTGAAAAATCTCCTCTTCCGCTAGGTGGAATGGTCTAGAGGACCATTTTACCCACTTTCAGGATAAAAAGGGACCTTTATCTTCCCAAAAGTGAAACATCAATCCTTCTCTTTAATTCCTACAAAGTACTACTTCTACAAATAGTTAGACCCTTGTTAAAAAATCAGGTATAACCATTATATTACTTATTATACATTTATTATAATAATCCAATTGATACATTTAAACCCAGCACTTTCAACAGCTCTCACCACCAGTATTCCTCAATAGTAAAGACCTGAATGTTATTATCAAACTATTTTTCATCATTATTATCCATGTTGCATTGAGATATAAAGCTTTAAATAGATTTATAGTCATTGTACAATAGAATAAGCCTGACAATTGCAGCATAGGCCTTTCTAGCGGTTAAAAAATGTTACTGCGTGACACAAATATATAAATTTATTTGTTAAAAAATAATCCGATGGTCTTCAAATAATACACTTTTGACCTCTCATTCAATTCAGAGCCACACAAGGAGGTCATCTCTTATCCCTCCCTAATTATTGAAAATTAATGAAAAAATTCTGTTGAAATGTTAATAATCTTGATATTTTATTCATCCAACTCTGTTTTGTCACGGAATGAGTGAGGAAAATTGTTTTTTCCACTTCTCTTTCTGGAATTGTGCCCTAAAATTTAATAAGAGTAATCATGTTGTTCACTGTGAAAGCATTAATGTTAGTTTTATTGTGTGATTGATCTGTTCATTATGACTGTATCATCAATGGGTGTTAATTTGATAATATTCAGTTACCTCATAGAAACAGTAATATAGTGCTATTTGCAATTCTACTTAGAAATGAGGAAAAATCTCAAAAAATTAATTAAAAAAAAATCTTAATCAATCTTTATGAAACTTTCAGGACCAATGAAGAACATTGAGATACATAAATAAAAAAAATAATTACAGTTTCATAAGTAAAATTTAAAGTTCTACTTACAGTCCATATTTGATAATTCCGTGTGAAATACTGAATCTTCAAAAATTCACAGAATAATACAACCTGTGATACAATTTCCAATAAAATTGATAACTTTGAGAAATTCATTTCAATTTTTAAATAAAAGGACAATTACAGTTGTTACTCCTTTTATTCTTAACCATATGTGCGTTGGTAGTTATGTAAAAGCATCAATTAAGTAATTATGACAATCTGACAGAAAAACAGATGATGAAATCATTAAGCCAAAAGTCTTATTGTTTTCTCACTAACTGGTTTTTCAGTTTGTTCCATGGAAAGCCTTTATGCGCTGTCTTAGACTTACAAGAGGCTTCCTATTGCTGTTTTTTACAGATTATCTTATTATACCATTATATCTTTATTATCAACAAGTAAGTCTTAGTTAAAATCTTTTCTTAAGTGTTTTAAATCTTTTAGAATCAATCAGAAAGATGTTAGATCATAGAAATCAACTATATATTGTTGTAATATTGTTATAAATCAATCTTGATCCATTCAATCCATAATCATACGTTGGATCTCTCTACCAATCTCTTTCTAAGGTTCATTGGAGAATTAGTGAGTGATTTATTATTAATTATTAAACGGTTTTCTCTATTAATAGTTTTCTTCAACAATTATAGTTGTTGTTATTCTTGCAAAAGATAATGATATATTAATATAATTTTAAATTTTAATAAAGATTTTTTATTATTAAATACTTCTTGTAATTGATTCTTGTAGACAATGAATGCTTACTGTTATAATCATTAGTAGTGTATAGCAATTAGAAGAAAGAAAGAAAAAATTAATTACTTTATTGTGGTTATAATAATTTCTTATTATATGTCATAAGAACAGTCATAGTATTGCTGATTAATAGTAATATTATCAAGAGTTTTATAGACAAATCTTACAGGCAGAGTTATTGCATCTCAAAACAAAAAATGAGAATAACTCTTAAGCTTCACCTATCATCTAGAGTTTAGAGAAAGAAGAAGAACCCCATCAAATGGGTGTTCAAATTGAAGCTCTTGATAAGGGCTATCTAATATTAAAAGCCAAATTGCGCTAGAATCAAAATGATAAATTTATGCCTAAAAATAAGCAAAGAAAGGGTAAAAAAATATTAACCTCTCATCTAGCTTCTAAAGCTTTAGTGTGAGATAGCTAAAGTGGTGTTTTTGTGAAAAAATAACAATTGGAGATTTTTTGATTGTGCCATAAATTTCCTCATAGCTAACTGAGAACAAAAGCCATGGTACAAACAAGCTCAATACAGGACTCATAAGAAATCCACAAATTAATTATGGAACTTAAAATTGGTAGAAATTTTACATATTTGATTCTAGCTATTACAAATGAGTAACTATGGTGTAGAACCTATAAAGGATAAAATATGAACCACCTTTGAGCCCCCTATCTTAAAAAGCGGAATCAGATATTTTGGATTGAAAATTATAATCCCACACTAGTCATTGTGGGATCTTACTATGGGACAGCTGGCCATATATTGACTTAAATGCTGTTCATTCTTCAATCTCTCATAACATGAGAACTAAAATCCATACAGGAATGGTCTGTACAGATTATGATATGTCAGAAGCATCAGAACACACCTGTAAAATCCATTGGTGAAATGTTTCATCCTGTAACGGGTAAAATTCCAGCTTGTGGTTCTAAAGCCACATTTTTACACAATGCCAGTCTGTATTGAGTGTATAGAGCCACAAACCAACCCACTGTAGTGAAATATTTCGCTCTGTGGTTGTTTGCAGAGGTAAACAACCTCCCACTACCCCCAAACAAGATAAGAGTAGGCTTTTCCTCACCAAAAGGCCAATCAATCATCCTCTTGTTTGTGGGCCTTAGAGGTATTTTCATATACCCAAAAGACCACAAATAACAAAATAAGATACAAATACAAATAAAAATGATTTTATTTATATTATCAAAATAAAGCTTAAAATATAAATACATATTTATATACAAAAATAAAGTTTTAATTCTAATTTAAAATAAAAATTACATTAACTTTTAAAATTATGAAAATACATTTTTACTTGAAAGAATTAAGTAAAAGCAAACTTTTAATAAAATTAGTGAAATTAAAAATATTTTTGGTAAAACGTTACATAAAATATATTAAAAATCTTTATCCAATAAATAAACATAAGAAAATGACTATACAATTGGATTCTTCACAAAAAATAAGGTGGGGTAACCTCTGGGTAAAATTTCTGTAACTCAACTCTAAATAAGCTTAAATGAAGTTTTTAGTATTTTCTGTACAAAAGTTGAAAATCCTCAAAAGCTTAATTTAATTCACACCACATGTGGTGTTAACCATCAATTTTTGTTTTAAAATTGAGGTGTTGTGTTTAGTTTAGAAGCTATGAGGAATTGCAGTATTTTCAATTGAAATGTCAAAATGTGAAATTGTATTACATACATGAAATATAATTTAGATATGAGGTATAAATTATTGAGGGTGTGTACTGGAAAACTAAATTGAATTGTATGTGTAGATTACAAGTGTATTACAGGATGAGGAATTAAGGAAAAAATAAATTGCAAAGATTAATTCTGGGGGAGAAAGGTACTCTAGCTCCAAGGGGGAGCCAGGCCCCCAAATTCCTTGCTGACAGGCGTGGGATGTCAAAATACAGGCAAATGTTCATCAATTTGGGCCTGGAAATGAGTCACAGGGTCTGTGTCTCAATTGATGATGAGGTTTTGATACCAACCAGGGTAGTTTTAACTGTTTCCAAGAGGGTAAAACTACCCTTAAGATAAACAGTCTTAGTACAAACAGTTTGATATGGTTCTACATCTCTGCCACACATTCTGACATGTTTTGAAGGCTCTAGACCAGATATTGCTATAGTAAACCTTTGAAACACGTTAAAAATCATTATAATCATTGTTTGTAACTCTTATAATCATTTTTTACCCCTGAACCACCCCAAAAGTGAATTAAACCATCTTTCATCGCTGTTAACTTTGTCACTTTGGTCCCAAATTCACTCTGGTCACTTTTGGGAGTGTTTTCTTGTTACATACCTTTTAAAGACTTTTTATTAACTAATTGCTTTCACTTCTTTGCTCAATTAATTCCAATTGAAATTGCTCTTGAAGAAATATCTTTTGTAGCCTTAAATATCTCTTGTAGGGTATTTTTGGATAAATGTTTATTGTTGGTAAAACAATAAATCTTTATAGTATTATTGTTTTATACTTATTAAGTTAGAAAAAATACAATTGGTGTGTTTTCTCTTAAAAATACTATTTAATATTATTTTTTTATCATATTTTACCTTATACAAATTTTGAGGACAGGAAAAGTACTTGATTTTTAATCAAAGTTTCATATCCACACCTTACATTTGGAGGCCAAGCCATGATATCTTACCTGTGACATAATTTTTTAATCTTTTTAATTTTTTTTTTGTTATATTGAAAAATTTAAAAACATATAACAGATACTTATAATTCAAAAAATCCATAAAAAATACTTTTTTTTTCATATTATAACTGAGGCTTTATTTTTTCATTTCTCTCTTTAAAAAATCTTTTTTTTACTTAATCAATTGTATTTTTCATTAATTTTAGTATCTGACAACGTGGTAAGAAAAGAAAAATATTGAAACAGCCTCAACAGTAAGAAGCATTATTCCTGCAAGTACTGTGGATTCTGACCATAATAGTACAATTCTTATAACTCAGAATAAGCAACCAGAACCAATTTCTTATGAATTAACTAACTTGGATATAAGTAATACCCTTCAGGAGGCAAAGAATCTGGCCAATAGTAAGCTTTTTGACGTAAACTTACTCACCAGGGCAAATCTCGTGTCAATCGTCGGCGATTGACTTCACGTCAAGCAAATGTCAAGCAGGATAAAAGTCGAGCTCACGTCAAGCAAAAATCAAGCGAACGTCAAGCACACGTCCTACTCTTGTCTTACACCAAATCCTGTGACATCCACCAATATTGGTTCCCCTGTGCCTTCAACTCAGATTCCTCACCACCTGATCATCCCGCAACCGTCCAATGGTTGGTAAAAATTACACAAGACCCGCCTGTTTGCAAAAACACACATCAAAGAGGTCCTTCAGCCAGTCTTGATGTAGGCGGGGGGTTTGACTTCACCAGGTCATCCATAAAAGGACTCCGCCTGAGCGGGATTGTTGTTTTACAGGTGACACTGGTAGGGCCCGCCGCACAATACCGCGTGTGCGTGTGCGGGTGCGCATGCGTGTGCATTGGCGTGTGCGTGTGCGGGTGCGGGTGCGCTTGCGTGTGCATTGGCGTGTGCGTGTGCGCTTGCGCTTGGGTGTGCATTGGCGCGTGCGGGTGCGGGTGCGCAAGGGTCGCTTCCCCTTCCTACATGATGATGGCGCCGTTAAAAATTTTGGCGGGGGGTTTGACTTCACCAGGTCGTCCATGAAAGGACTCCGCCTGAGCGGGATTGTCGTTTTGCAGGTGACACTGGTAGAGCCCGCCGCACAATACCGCGTGTGTGGGTGCGGGTGCGCTTGCGTGTGCGGGTGCGCTTGCGTGTGCATTGGCATGTGCGCAAGGGCCGCTTCCCCTTCCAACATGATGATGGCGCAGTTAGAAATTTTGGATGCTGTGAAAGGTGAGTGTGTGGGTCATTTGATCATTGAACTTGGCTTATTCACACTGTACCCAATGTCAAAATAGTAAGTTCTTTGTGGCAATGTGAAATAATGGGCTTTGCTTGTCACAATGGCATGTCTCTGTCACTAAATTTTGAGGCAGTTATTTCACTAGCAAAATTGCTAATGAATCTGAGATATTTGCATTTTAGTAGACTAAATATCATGAAATAACGGCTTTATCATTACAAGCAGTCCACATGACAGAACTTTGTTATCATACAATCCACAGTTACCTTCTATTTCTTCTTCAGATATAATCAAGGGTCCATCATCAAAACCAACAGCTTTATAAATATTCAGATGCGGCCAATCTGGTAAGAAATTCACATCAATCTTCAAAGTTTTTAAGATCAGAAAGTTATTGTTGAGTATGCTAGATGGCTCAGAGACTTTAAAAATGCTATCAATAATACCAAAGCGTCGTGAGTTGCCCCTCAGAAAACATATCACACTGTTGCTGACATTTTTGGATTCAGTTGAAAATATATTGTTCCCAATATTAATGTTTGAAACTGGAAAATACCAAGGTGAGACAATCCTTGAAGTGAGATGACTTGTGGATTGCACGGTAGTGTCTAAGCTGATCCAATCAACTATTTCCCTTGTTGCATGAAAATTCTGTAAGTACTCAACCAGGCAATCATAATTTTCTTGGTCATGGCGGGATGGTTTGTTATATTTATGGTCATTGAACAGGGCAGGTGGCTGTGATTCGAAAAGCTGTTTTATTTCACATGGCACGGATGGGGATTTCAGGAAAACGGAAAGGTTGGAACATCGACAGATATGTTGAAGTAAGGTTTTATCTATATCATCTATTTAGAGTTTCAAGAAGTTAATCTTATTCAGTTCAGGTGTTTAATCAATGTGAATATATTGATCTTATTAATTGACGTACATATTTTGTTATTTGTTGGCATTTTTGCAAATACTCCAATCAAGCGCTCATAACCCCATGTGGCTGAGGCTTGTGCTGGGCCCCAATGTTGGAAGAGTTCGGGAATATGGTCAGCAAAATGATGATTTGGTTTACTTTTCTGTTTTGGGAACAGGAGTTGATTGGAAAGGCGGAATTTTTTCCAATGTTCAGCAAATGCAGTCGCATCTCCTATTGAAACAGTCCAACTTGTGGCAATGTTGATAGCACTAATCAAATGGAATGTATTCTTGGTTAGTTCATTTCCAAGTTCTTCTGACTGACCCATTTGCCTTTGAATGTTGGGGGATTGGTGTACATCTAATGACATCTGTTGACTGAGCATTAAAAATGGAATATAGACCTTATATAAGAGAGCCCATTCAGCAGCTTTTAAGCTACCATGAGAGGGGGAACCCCTGTTGCGAGGTACTCTTGTCCATGATGAGGGAATTATTGTCTCAGATATGATTTGTCGGAGATGCTCCAGAGCCTCACCCTTGATCTGGTGATCACTCAGTGCAGTGATATCCAATTCAGAGGGGATTTCAGAAGTGGGGATGTAATCGGCATCAAATGAAGGAATCTCCGCAGAACCACTAGATGGATGTTCTGTGTTAGGGGTGGGCATTGGGAAGTAGTTTTTTCGGGTGGAAGTAGTGGGGAGTGGCTCATTTATTATTTTTGCTGCGTCTCTTCTCAGGGAGCGGGCCTCTCTCAATGTGATTTTATCAAGAGAGCTGTTGGAGGTCATGGAATCTGAGTCTGAACTGTTGGTGTCATTGGATTTCCTGCGGGACCTGAGGTAAATTTTTGATTTGGACTCTGGAATGCACAATTTGAAAGTTGCATGATCCTTCAAAATTCCAAGTATTAAATTATGCATTATGTCAAGATTAACCATTCTGGTGGCATCCCAATACGGAAGGTCTTCTAAAATTGAATATCACACTCCATACTCAGAGAAAATTGCTTGTCTTTGTTGTGGGGTTGCCCGAAGCCATTTGGCAATGGTTGATTTATGATTTTGATATGAGCGTGTGTAGTGAAATTGAGGACCAATTTCATCAATTTGAGCTTTGTGAATGGTGCAAAAATTACAAAAGTGGTTGCTTGAATGGGAAATAAATCCAGTAAGCTTGCGCATGGCAACCACATCCGCAATGGCTGTGAGAATGGCAACACGGATAAAGGATCCTGAAGGACCTGTTGAGGTGGGTGACAAATGGTAACCTTGCCATAGCTCTTTGAGCTCCTTGATGAGTGGCATTAATAAATAATTCAATTGAAGGGATGTTGGCTCCTTCGGACCAGGGATTATTCCTGCAACATAGACATTCTCTGGCTTCAATCTTTCACTTGGGGGGAGATTGAGACAAATAAGCATGATAGGTCCAATGCTGGCCAACCGGGTGGACTTTCCATGTGCATTAAACCAGTCCACATAAATGGAGAAGGCCAATGCACCAGGAATGGACATGAATGGGGGGTCATGGATATTTCTAGTGCCAGTGAAGCGTCTCCAGACCAATCCATCCCAGACGTCACGTTTTGGGGAATCTTCGGGAGTTTGGGATTGTTGATGTTGATGCAGAATTTCCATAATTCCAGCCCGCTGGAGAAATCTGGCAAGCCAATTTTTGAATGGTTGATAAATGAAATGTTTTGTTGGTATAAATTTTTGCTTCATGTTGGTGGTGTTTTGGGTGTGGGCTTCAAATGAATATATGAATTTGCCTAATGATTGTGTGAAAGGGGGATCATGATCATTTGGGTCATTATGGCGTTGACAGTGGGGTTGGTCAGTTGTGACTGATTCAGTAAGGCCATTAAGAGAGAAACATTGAGGACAACATATATAGTTTTGAATCACTGGCTCCAATTGGAGAGGTTCAAATATGGTACTCAGATCTTGAGGTATATGGAATGCAGGAATGGGGGAACCACCGGAGCTTGAGATGCTGGACTTGATCAGCAGGTTTAGGGCGGGGTGGAGAATGCGTGAAGCCCTGCGGGGTATATTATACCTTAATGATAGAATGGCAGATATTATCATTCCAAGGTCTTGTGGAGGAAGGGTTTGACTGCTGCTGTATGGTTTCTGTGCAATTGAATTGAGCCCCGCTGCTGTGGAGAAGATGCTTTGGGCCCATGGTGGTGAATAATCAGCTGGGAATGTTTGATCCAATAGAAGTTGTGGGCACTCAGATCCTGATGCAGAAGTAGGGATGTTTGGAAGAGATTTGGGTGCAATGGTTGATTTGAGCTTTTTAATGTGCTGTTTATATTGGAAAGGTGTGAAGGCAACTCCAGGCCTATCACCCTCAGGGGAAGAGTGTGTTTGAGTTGAGCAATGTTGACACATGCATATACGCATTGAGGAATAGCGGCGGGTTGTCATTGTTGCAGGAATTGGGAGTACGGTTGCTTTGTGTATAAATATCTATGGCTGATGTGAAAGTGTTTAGGAGTGTTATTAATTGGCAAAAAAATTGAGTGAGTATTTATGAAGGGGGAGATGATTTGAGCCATCTGAGAATTTTATCCCATTTGTAATGGTGCGTGAGCTGCAGCTGATGGAGTGTAACATGTCTCATCTGGATGGCGGAATTGGTTAGGAGTTTAATTGGGTAAAATGCCATGCTGCTCAATGCTCATACATATACTATTTTATTTACACATGGCGATACTGCGGTTTTGACCCTTGAGGGGTGTTCCAATAGGGATGTGTCAACATTGAACTGAGGGGATTGACATTCAAACCATGTACGCTGGCACGCCATCGTACATGGCTTAAACCTTATTACAGACATAACGATATAACTCTATTACATAAAAGGTTGGAGTGCACCTAAAGTCTTGGTATTTGGTTTGAGTGCAGCAGGCTTTTAATTGGTTGGAGTGTGATTTGGATTGTTTTGCCTTTCTTGTAAAGGTGATGTCTCTTTTGTGGGTAAATCCTTCATGAATATACCCCTTTACAGATGTACAATGCTGTGGAATTTCAATGCATATATTGGCAGTTTGGATAATTCACAAAATGTGACAATGGGGAGGCAGAAATGTTACCAAATATGTTTACTTATGGATGATGGGTCCCCTTTGAGATCAAGGAAATATTACATTATATGGTGGTAGGCTGTGCAGGGTGGTTTCCGACCAAAGCGGAGGAGCTCAAGAGGAGGCAGGGAGGATTCTCCTAAAAAGAGGCTTATTGGACTTTCACTCAACACTTAGTTCCAACTATTCATAGAATTTCTCTATTCTAAATTTGAAAAGATTTCATCTCATATCACTCTATTTTATCATAATACTGAGGTGTTTTATCTAGTTAAAAATATTACTGTACTTTTTCGGCCCTTATGTCATCTTCCAAGTCACATAAATCCCGTTCAGGTTCTGTTCATGACTCAGATAGTGAATCTAGCATAGAATATGTTCAAACACAGTCACCATTGAGTCCCAAAATTCCTCTCACAACCCCTATCGCATCCTCAATGAATGTATCAGGTCTTAAAATTGATGTGGGCAATCCAAAGGCTCCAACTTCAAGCACTTGGTCGATACCAAATATTTCCGTCACTCCAATTCCCCCGAATCCCACTAATACACAAACGCATGTGTCTCAGGGGCCAGAAGGCACACCTCAAATCTCATCACACGCTAATCCCCAATCAAAATTTCCACGTGAGTTCCTCCTTAATCCCGGTCGGAATCCAGTCGCATCACAGGATCCCTTTGGCCAAAGTAAACAGCCAACCCTCAATATTCCATCAGGATCTCAGGTTCATGTGGGTGATGAAAGGCGCGTGGATGGGGGGCGACGAAAAAGACCATTGGAGAATGTAACTTGGAGTGGTCTGTCGGAGGGAAATCCAGGATTGACGCTTCATCAAAGTAAGTCATTTTAATTTCGGAGTATAACCTTTTTCACAATTTGATATGTTTGTTTCATGGGTTAGATATGGCACCTAAAGGCAAGTCAGTCCGATCTCAGGAGCCAATTGAAGATTGTGAGTATGACCAGTCTTCATTCATTTTTTGATGTGTTAACTGATGATGTGCATGGCAGGTGATGAAATTTATGCATCTTCACCTCTGGTCCATAAAGAGAAAGTCACTGGACGTCATCATCCATATTCCTCCAAACCAAGAACAGCTCATGCCAGTTCATCAAGAGAAAAAATGGTGGATGATGAGGATGAGAACATGTCTCCGACTCAAATGGAAACAAATGATGAACCAAGGAGTGACAATTTCACGGCGCATGATCATGGCACTCAGTCAAATAATGAGTTCACCCATCCTCAAATGCCCCTTGCCCAGAGTATGCTTGAGCGATCCGAGGTCAGACAGCAAAGGAACCAGGCTCGTAAAGCTCACAATGTGGCGAAACGTGCAAGCCAGAAGGAGCAACAAAAATGGCTGAAAGCAGAACTTCCAGAGAATGTCCATGGAATGAGATCAGCCGTACATGCACATTGCCTGTTCCTACTCAAAGTTAGGGATAAGGATTTTTCCTCACTACCAGCACCACCAAGCACAGAAGAGCGTGAAATTGCAATTCAAGTGGCTGGTCATCTTGGATATGTCCCCGAGGATGTTTTCAATGAGCCATCAACACAGGTTCAGTCTCAGGGTTTCCAAAGCTACTGCAAAAATGAGCTCCACACGCTAGGACTAAAGCGATTCACTTGGGACTGGGAGAGCTCATGGCAACATCCGTTCAATGAGCTGATGTCTATGGTGTTTTACCGTACATTCCGTCTTGCACTGGTCAGCACCGAGTATCATCATTACTGTTGGAACAAGGATCATAATAACTATGGGGTCGTGGCGGCTTTAATGGAGCGATATTTCACTTATTTGAAATGAGAATGGAAGTCTATTCAAAAGGATGCCGAGTATTTGGTTAAAAAGAAGTAGAATCAAAAGCTCGCGAAGATTCGTCAAAGGGTTAGTTAATGTATCTCTTTTTCATTGGGAGCAAAGACTGATGATGATCTACTTCATTATGTGCAGACCTGTGAGCGCCGTCATGAATGGTGTGATACGGCTAAATTTCCCATTCTAGCATCACAATTCAATGACCCTCGAGTATGTTCAGATACTGAGGAGGTACTGGAAAATGGCCGTCAAGTTTACCGCAAAGTGGGATTACGCTGGCGCTCCCAGTTATTTAATGAATTGGTATTAAAAATGGATCGAGACATAGAGTTTTGTAATTGCATTAAAAAAAAGGGTAAAAAAACTATTGATAGATTGCCAGAATTACGATCGACAGATGATGGTGATATTCCGGAAGGCTTATCATTTCAGGTATTTGATCAAGATTGGCTCAAAGGCTGTAGTAAAATGCAGACTAGCGCCCTCAAGATACTTGACATGCCAGTTATTAGGCCGAATGGTGATGCTCTGCAATAACTTAGTAATATAAATGTATAGCACCGTTACAAATTAACTTTTTGTGAATTATTTGTGCAGGTGTAATACAATCTGAGTATTAATCCTTAAAGATGCAACTTGCTAAATATGTCAGAATATAGACAATATGAGTTGGACTGTATCACCGTCTCCCTTAGAAATAAGACTCTATTGCTCATTTTCATTGAGAAAATATTGAAGGAGTTCGATCCAACTCATGGTGTTCAGAATTGTGGACCTATGCCTGGGTAAACAAGAGTTATCAACTTGGTCAAACACAAATTATATAATATCAGTAAGGCTCACGCAGTTAATGATTTTTTCTTTTCTTGGACCTATTGGTGATTGGAATATGGCATTCCCATAAGGAAGGATTTCAGAATAGTAATACAATCAAGTGAAAGATGATCTTGAAAGGTACCTTCCGCATGTTTACCTCAACTGAATGAGGAGTGATATAGTGGATTACCTTTACAGGTTGTTGTTGGCCAATACGATGGAGTCGATCAACAGCCTGAGCCTCAATGGCTGGGTTCCAATTGGGCTCCTGGAAATGTGGATGTCAGGGGACGCAAATCAGGGCAGAATTTTGGGGGTCCCCTCACCATTAAATAGACCGTATTAGCACAAGTTATATTGAGGCCAGTTCCAGCTGCGGCAATGGATGCAATCAGTACTTCACATTCAGGATTATTGAAGAAATTCTCCAGTGCCTTCTCCTGTGCTCGTGCTGTAATTGTTCCATCAATTCGTGCTGAAAGGATAGAGTGATGGGCAAGGGCAATACCAATTCTACAATATAAAAAGTTCAGATAGATTCAATTGGTAATGGATGCATATTAGAATTAACGCACAAATCTAGAAATTGGGTCCATTGGGAGTAAACCACCAATTTGGTTGGACCACACCTTGTTTGTTTGTTCTTCATTAAGCTTTGTAGGAGGTGTGCAATTTTACTACTCATCATGCATGTTTCGACATCCACAATAGTTCGTGTGATTGTTGGCGAGTTATCCTGAGTGCTCCTGCCCTTGGGGTCTTCCAAATCCGCCTCCGCAATTGTGTTAAGCATGATGTGATGGTTACAACATATTTGCAGCTTATTAATATTTCTGAAAAATTCTCCTGGTCCTTTGCTTTTGGATGATAGGAATTCTTCATATAATATGGAATATTCTTGCTGCATGGTCGGGTTGAGTGGGAGCAGCTCATAATGATGGCTAATAGTGGGGAGGGATTCGAGATGTGTGGTTTTGGTGCGGCGCAAACTTAAATGCCGCAATGCCAAATGCAAGATATCATTGCAACCTTTGGAAAGACTACTCAGGATGAATGGTGACCAGTTATCTTGATCGGCACTCTGGGGTTGAGTGATGAAGGATATTATGCCCAAAAGGTCATAAATGGTGTTGTGAATAGGTGTGCCCGTTAAACATATTTGGCGGGATGAAAGGAGGCTATTAATGGCACGGTGAGTGGCAGTGTATTGAGAGCAAATATAGCTATAAGATGGGGCAAGGGTTATTGGATATAAAAGGTAATTTGAATCATTTAAGATCAGACACTCACTGTGCTTCATCCAAAATTATACAATGCCAATTGATTTGAAAAATGAATGATGTAGAGGGATTGGTTTGCTTAAATTGTTGGGTGATAGTATTGTAAGAAGTGATGATGATATCATATTTTAAGATGTCGTCTTTGGATAATGAGTGACGAGTGGGACCATGGTAGATTTTGGAATGCAGCGCTCCAGCCTGAGCATGCTTGGATATTTCTGATTGCCAGTTGGTAATTAAGCGAGGGGGGCAGATGATCATGGTGGGCGTGGAGCGATGGGGGTTTGCAATCATCCGCTCCTTGGAGGTACCAATTAGAGCAATGGCCTGGATGGTTTTACCTAAACCCATATCATCCGCAAGCAGTCCTCCAAGAGGGGTATTGGTCAAAAGGGATTCAAATGAGCTAACGACCTTGTTTGTAATGATATGCCTGGCATTGAAAGTGGATCCTGGGGGTGAGGTGGCCCAAAGGTTACGGGCTGATTGGCCATTGGGGATTTCTCGATCCCAGAGAAAAGCTAGTCCGGTCTTTTGATGAGGGAGGAGGGGGGTTTGAATAATGGCATGGGGCGGGGTCATCATGGGGAGGTCTGATCCACTGGGTAATTGTATCAGTTTTTGCTTGGAAATCAATGATGAAACAGAAGGATATGAAGCAGGCGTAGAGTTTGAAGCGGGAAATGTCGGAGTAAAGAGTTGACATTGACAATGAGTAGTACAGTCATATTCTTTGGGAATTTTAAGCTTGAAATCTTGTGTTCAAAAGCTTTCCATTATGAATAGAATGTTTGGATACCATGTGAAGAACATCAATGCTAGATTGGGTTTCTGAGATGAGGAGGGATCATTTGCATCAGTCATAAATACTCCCTCAACAAATAATATTTGAGTAGGATTGGTTTGGCAATTTTCAATCCATGCCCCACCAGGACCACAGTGCATGAACGCTTTTGGTGCCCCAAGGAATGGTATCAACGTTTGGGAAAGGGTTCCCGGGAGAGAGCCAATAGCATGCTGGTGATTGGGGAGATATACGAATATGTTGTGTTTATTGTGCCATAGGATAATCCAAGAACCTAAGTGGGAATTCTCAGGCTTTAAGGTTATATCAGTATTAATTTGAATACGAATATTAATTATCCCAATGCAAAGTGGTTGTGAAGGGGTTGACATGATGGCTATGTTAAATTATTTGGGGACAGTTGGGAATTATATGATCGGGAAGGGTTAGCTAAATGGAATGAAGACAAATAGGCGCAGATGGGGAACTTATATGAGTGGCAGCAATGGGGTCAAGGGGGGATGGCCTGTGGTTACGTGCATGGTCTTGATGGGGATGGGCCTCTTGGGCTCATTTATTTCATATCCGATTTGGGGCATATATCAAGGCAAGGTGGCCAAAATGTGGGTGCACCGATATGACTGCTGGATCTGCAGCAAGGTACAAAACCCTTGGTGGAACAAGGTCGACATTAGCATATCCGAATTTGCATGGGTTGTAGCAACTTATTGTGGAGGGCATATCAGAGGCATGCAGTCATGTTTGCTGGTGTGACAGCGAACATGGATGCATATATATCTTCCCCAGGTTAATTGTAGCACAGGGACCTACTGGGCAATGTTGGCCGTTTCAAAGGGCAATCTCACTGTGGGGATGTTTGTGTGTGGGCGGGTGAGATATGTTCGGTGGCGTGCCACCGAACATGACTTTGGTTTTGCGTGAAGGTTTTTGATGACTGATTCCAACTAGGCTTCAGGGGGGGAAGTGTGGCATGATCAAACAGGGCACCAACCGTGAGGCATGATCCACATCTACATTCACCCCTATTGCGTTTGAGGAGGCTACTATTCCCCAGAGATTGGGATCACGGTCTTTGCCTCACGTGTGTACAAAACTCCGGAGAAAGAGCCCACCCACCCAAGGGAATTTCTGGCTGCAAGCCAGGTGCCACAACTTGCGCGGGGCGTGTGAGAACGTGAATAAAATTACCCGCGGTGGGAGATACCCACGCAAACATAGGCTGGGATTATTCTGATGTGGATGAGGCTGAAGCAAATCCACACTGATTGGCCTCAGGTTTCCACGCGCGAGCAGGTGAGCGTCTGCAGTCAAGCTGACCACCCAACCAAGAAACTAGCCGGTCGGAACACTGGCAGTAAAATGTCTTCCCGGCGTGTGAAAGTTGCCTGTGTATGACCCGTTGGGGGGTGCGTATGAAAGTGTGTGGCTGCCTGACAATGAGCACGCGCAATGAACAAGCAGGGCCAGTCATTGTTGGCCCCGACAATGGCACCGGAGTGAATCCACTGTTTGTGTATTACCCAAATAATAAGTCATCCCATTATGACCCACTTTCATTAACTCGGATTACACCCGCGTCTATGCCATTGTTAGGCAGAGCTCTGCAAAAAGGTGCACCAAAGGGAAGCAGTTGAGATATATGACTCAATGGCTTGACGTGATTTTCATGTTACATTGCTGAACAGCTTTTGCTCTGCCCCGCAGCATACATTTACACAGGTGTACTGCGTACTACAGTGTTGGCTGTACAGATCAGGAAGGTGTTATACCACTTGAGCCTGCATGCATATAGCGAATGTGCATGCACCTTCCGATCGTTTGCATAAACGTAGCTCATGTGCCACATGCTCAGCATTGCGTTTCACCCGATTTGCACATGCAAGCTGAGCATATCATGGTCAAAAGCACCGTTTGAAAGTGCTCAGTAAGGCCATGGAATGAACTTTTTTTGCAATAGTTCATTGGAAGGCTCAGTTTGGAGCACTTCACCAAAGCGTGTGAAATGCTGCAGCTGGCAGAAATGTCACCCGATGCTGTGCCAAATGCTCAGATTGTGGGCATACAAAAACGACTGAGCAATGGCTCAGCATGGTGCATTTGATATTTTTATATCAATAGTTCAATCACTGTGCCATTAAAATGTTCAGCCACTGAGCATTTCAATTATGACCCGAAAGCAAACCTGAGCAATGGGTTGAGGCAAGCTCACGCTGTATTCACTTGTGTTACAGCCCCCCCTTTGTTCACATACTATTACCAGGCCATACGGCTGGTAATATTGCCGCGGTCACTTGTGACCAAATGCACCGGGTGCATTTCTGCATGGGTCACTTGTGCATTCCACCCACAATGCACATTCAACAAGGGCCTCACGACCACCCTCCCGGGTGATCAGGTGGCTATTTAAGGAAAGAAAGGGGATTTGACTCAGCTTCACAATTTAATAAATTGAAATACTCAGCGGTCCATTTGATATTGTTATATCAATTGTTCAATTACTGTGCAATTAAAATGCTCAGCCACTGAGCATTTCAATTATGACCCGAAAGCAAACCTGAGCAATGGGTCGAGGAAAGCTCACGCTGTATTCACTTGTGTTACAGCTCCCCCCTTTGTTCACATACTATTACCAGGCCATACGGCCGGTAATCTTGCCGCGGTCACTTGTGCATTGCACCCACAATGCACAATCAATAAGGGCCTCACGACCACCCTCCTGGGTGATCGGGTGGAAATTTAAGGAAACAAAGGGGATTTGACTCAGCTTGACAATTCAATAAATTGCAATACTCAGCCAGACCCCCATTGTTCTTCTGCCTCACGCGAGCATTTCACTTCTCAGTTGCAGCATTCGCTGAGACTCAGCTTCAATTTTGCCCACACGCCTTGAAGCTGAGACTTTTGCAGGTGCTGCAACTGCTGAGATCGTCTCAGCTTCACCATGGTATAAAAGACCATCTTCACACGACACGCACTTCACTTTCTTTCTCACCCGCTCCACTTCATTCAACCCCACCCGCGTTTGTCCTTCTTGTGCGTATTCCCCTTCGTCTTCCTGCCTTTCTATTTTTGTCTTTCGCACTCCACTAAACCCACTTCCCTTCCTTTTGCCTGTTTGTTTATTCTTCTGATCCGTTCAGAACCTCCCTTCTATCCACCTCGTGCGTTACCTCTTTTTTTAACTTTTGTCAACATTATGTACCGATATTAATATTTTTCTTTCTTCATGACTTCCTTCCAGACTTTTAAAAACTTCCGACTAGAGCGTTTTTGATTTGATTCCGTTTTAAATTTATATAATTCATCCTACTTCATCCTTTTCTTTCTTGATTGCTTACTTTCTATTCAGTTACTAACCCCAATTTTTTTGCTTTTAGATGTTGTGCACTTTATGCACCAAGCGGGGTATCACCTGCATTCGTTCCTTGACAACGAACGACGCTTGTGATGCTTGCCGACAAGCACACAAGAAATGTTCGTTCATTGTCCTCCCCTTCCGACCACGAGGCCAGAGGAGTTCTCGCCCAAGACGCCCTCGCGAGGACTCCTTTGTGGTCGACGATGATGAAACCATTTCCGAGCGTGAATGGACGCCGGGCCCCCAAACAGGCCAACGGGAACGATTCCAGACGATTAGCCCTGTCCCCTCCCCCTCCTAGGCCACCATCCAATGGTCACTTCACTCCTCGACCGGAGCGAAGTGATTATCCGGCCGATGAAGGATGGCGATGGCGAGAGGACATTCGAGCTTGGGCTGATCGTCACCATGTCTTGTCACCGATGGGATTCAAACGCCAAAGTAAGTTTTCTTTCTCCTCCTTATCTCATTTCCCTTCACGCAATAATACGGACTTTTTTCCATTTCTCATAGAACAAAACCCCCCGAATCCCCCCCGACAAGACTCTCCCGTTCCTAGTTTGCCTCGCGAGCAAACCCCCCGGCAACCAACTCCAGGCCCGAGTGGCACCCGATGGTCTGAGGAATTATTCCGCGGTAAGCAGCCAAAGTTTCATTTCATTTTTTTCACTTTCACTCTCGAGTCGAGTGAACTGACTCTTCCTCCTTTTTAGAACCCTCCCGAACCGAAGAGCCACCTATTCCTGGCCCAAGTCCAACGTCCCAACAACCTGAGGACGATACAACTCGTGAGCCAGAACCTGAGGTGGCTCCTACGCAATCCACGGAGGAAGCTTATGGTAAGTCACCCCTTCTTTCTCTTCGATCCATATCCTCTTTTCCTCATTTTTTCTTTAACCGTCTCCAGATCGTCCCGCCACTCCTTGCTCGATAATCATCATTGACGATACGCCCGTGGGATCCCCAATTCCCCATCCCCCTTCTTCTTACCCGACTCGCCCACCTTCCCCTTCCATTCCCCCCCCTCCCCAGAGATCCCTTTTAGTGCCCCCGAGAACCCCAACGCCTCCTCCCCCCCGGTGCCAACCTCGTCTCATTCCCACGATGACGCTCGCCAGGAATTCACCAACCTGCGACCGACCCTAATGATTCCTCGAGCCATCGTCCACGATTCGATCAACCGAATCTTGTTGGAGCATCGTCGCTTGCTCCACATGATTCCTTTCGTGGATGCAACTCATCGAAATGAGATGCACCGGGAATTCCGGGAGGAACTAAACTCCCTCCTTGCCCAGGCACTGGAGGCTTATCCAAAGGAGGACATTACCGGAATAGTCTCAAAATACTTAGAAAAATAAAAATTTAAAAAAAAATCTCATTATTTCCACTTTTTATCTTTTGTAATACTTTCTTTTAAATAAGTTATTTGTATTCAATCATTTTTATGTTCAATTTCTATTACAATCTTGGTTCACGTAAAAATTATTTATTTCCTCCTTAGAGAAAAACCCCGATTGCGTGAGAATTATTTTTGTAAGTGCCCCACCAAGATTTTGAGTGAGTATTTGTTTTTGTGAACCTCTTTTTCCCAAAACGCGCCAATAGTTACCATTACCGTCTCCTATATTTTCTTCTTCCATGGTTTAGAGCCATATCCATTCTTAACTGTAAAAAAGTGGGAGCTTCCCGCATGTGAGCAATCCACTCCAGATTTGTGAAACATGGCCTTTCCTATGGTCACACGCTATTAATCTTACTCATGTATTGTTTTTTTTCAATTGTCTGGAACCTTCACAAGCGTAAGGATTGGCGTGTGACTTGTAGGGAGGCTGCACAGGCGTAAGGATTGGCGTGTGAATTGTTGGGAGCCTGCACAGGCATAAGGATTGGCGTGTGAATTGTTGGGAGCCTGCACAGGCGTAAGAATTTGTCAGCATTGTTGGCAACCCTCCCATGCGTAAGGATTGGCGTGTGAATCGTCGGAAGCCTGTACAGGCATAAGGAATTTTAGCACTTTTGGGACCCTTCACAAGCATAAGAATTGGCGTGTGAATTGTTGGGAGCCTGCACAGGCGTAAGAATTGGCGTGTGAATTCTTGGGATCCTGCACAGGCCAAGAAAATTTCAGCATTGTGGGGAAGCGTCACAAGCGTAAGAATTGGCGTGTGAATTGTCGAAAGCCTGTAAAGGCGTAAGGATTGGCGTGTAAATTTTTGGGAGCCTGCACAGGCCCAAGGATTGGCGTGTGTAGCGTTGGCACCCCGCATAGGCGTAAGGAACTTTTAGCATTGTCAGAACCTGCACAAGCATGAGGATTCACGTGTGAAGCATTGGCATCCTGGACAATAGCAACAAACCAGGACAGATGTACGATGGCATGCCACCGTACATAATCCACTTCACCCCTTTTTCATGTCAGACACCCCATCTCCCGCACTAGAATCCATCCAATCCTCGTGTATATTGTCCTCTGCCTTACCCCACCATTACTTACCCAACACCCATGCAAATCTCCTCATTCTTTGAATCGGCATGAGATTGTATTACCATCCCTGATTTGATATCCCGCTCTCTCACCAATCTCATAATAGCCATGGCTTTTTTGCCGCATTGTTTTTGCTAACCTGCTTGAGCATTGTGCGGACATACCCACTAGTGTCGTGCTTTCGTTGTCCTGTGCTGGATCAGTATAAGGAACAAATGTACTACTGGCCCACACTACCTGAATGAGCCCATGACATGCGGATAGATCAATCCAAAAATGCTCATTTGGGAAAATCAATTTTCCACCTGTACACTGCTTTGACTCATCTCTTTGAATTTGGCCGGTCCGCTTATCAGCTTGAAACCACCATCCCGAAGCATACAGCGATGCATCCTTATCAACATGAGGTGCGTTTTTGAATCCATTCATGGTGAAAGTGAGTGTGGAAGCAAACTCGAATGCACCCTGATTTGCCGGAATATTGCCTTCATAGTTGACTTGATCAAAAGACGGAACCCCCAATGAATTGTAGCAATTTTGAATCCTCTCAAATAAATTATCCCCAACATATTGTAAGGATTGACCTAGAATGCAACCCACCGAGCTAAGATTGGGACCTCTGTTCTTCCATTCATCTTTTGCGTTTTCAATTTTCCCGACACTTCCATACAGACCAAATTGTTCATTCTTGGTGCTGCATTTGCGCCACCCAATCGCAAACATAAATCCCTCCAGTAATGCTCCATTGGTTGCAATCGGGTCGGTGAATCTCTTTTCGCGAAATAGGAATTGTGATAATTCATCCCATTGATCGACCTTGACTTCACTCATTGTTGTGAATGGTCGGAATTCGACAAGGGCAATGAGTAATCCGGTTGAAGAGAAAATTGCCACACGGCCAAAGTGAATGTGTTTGATCTGATTGACATCCACAACCCTCCCAATTTCACTTGGGGTGATATTTGCTGATACTGGCATTGATATTTGTGCTGTTGGGTGAGAGGAGGAAAACAACCTATTCATTTGGGTCGTTTTGCGCTCATTTGTCTTTTGGGATCTGCTACTATTCCTGAGTGGTTGAGGGATCACTATGTGTTGAAGCACACAAGATATCAGATACTGCCAAGGAGCTTTCTTCGGCACACATCCTTTGACTTCCCTGTTGGAGCCCACATGACATTGGCACAATCTGAACTGACTAAAGCCAATGTTCTTCCGTGGGGCCCAATGAGGGTGCCACATAAATGTGGAAGCATATATATATATCTATATATATACACTGAGATTAAGCAAGTAACTCACACTTTCCTTCCTCAGCCCGACGCTTTCTCGCGAGTTCCCTTTTACGCTCTTTTCCTTTTTTCGTGAATGGCATGCTTTCAGCAGAAAATGAAATGAAACCGAATGATTACTGATTTCTTAATATCACCTAAATTGGATTGCGGTGGATGAATCTTTTTTAATTGCAGCTAAAAAGAAAGCTCACGCCTGACCTTGGCAAATTCACGATCTCAAATACCTGAACCTGAAAATTGCAGTGGATAGTGCATTATTCAATTTTACACATTGATGTTCCCATGCAATCACTTTCCAATCCAACCATTTGGAATCTTTCAAGCACACGCAAATGCAATATGCATCCTGCTGCGGATCCCTAGCTATCCTAGTCCTCTTGAAAGACACAGGAACATTTGGCCTATTATGGGCTGGCAGGAAGTGATAAACGCGACTTCCCGCAATGCACCCGCGTGTGCTACTCGCGGGCACATCGCCTGACTCAGCTTGCGTCTTGTCGGAGTCTTTGCAATGATGTACGGAGGCACGCCGCTGTACAATTACTATTGGTACTCAGACTGTGGCATCCGGGCAGTAGTAGGATAGGAAGTCATGATTATTAAATTCATAAATAACTTTGCAAAATTCAATTACAATCTATCTAGTACAAAGCTAATCTAAAACGGGTCAATCCTGGTTGTGAGTTTAGCTGACCTGGGTACCGTCAAGGTGACCTCATCACTGGAACCAAGCCCGCGTTTCGCCACCCAGGCATCACCAAAGTCTAATACTAAGCATCGTGCAAATTCAAATCTAAGAGGTACAGCGGGGTTAAAAGACTCTGATGAGAAGAAACTTTTATTCAGTAAATTACATATATACTTATTAGTACGTAGCCACACTGGCTCCACTAGATTTTTACCCTCTGAAAGCTTTGCGGAAATGTCAATTAGTGATAAAGCCCCTTTAACTGAGCTTGTTCTCCAGTCATCTGAGCATACCATCAAACCACGAACCCCCGCCGCACAGAATGCCGCTAATATACCATAGCAAATTCGATTTATTCCAAGATTCTTGTGACACGTCAAAAGATCTTTGATGGCCTCATTTTTTTTGAGTTTGTGAGTTTGCCTTTGATGCCATTAACTTTGACCTTTGTATGTGCACGTACCATGTTGTACGCAATCATCAAATGGATAACTGTATCCATTAGATCCTCCAGGTTCTTGTGCGGCTTTGTGGATATCTCATTGTCAGCCCCGCCACCTTCAATGCTGAGTTGGGTTGCGCGTTGCTTCGATTTACTCAAGCAGGAGGCAAGGTATTCAACTGCTCCCCATTCGAGTCCAAGAGGATCGGTCGAATTTGATGTTGGTGCAACATATGGTTTGGGTGCAATCACATCGTATGAGACTAAACTAATGGATTCAAACATAACATTTGCCCAAAAATGTTTAACTGGATTGGCCGGGTAAAGAAGGCTCTGAACCATTTTGAAGAAGGAGTGTTCTGATTTTGGGAGATTATCTGGAGGTTTAGCTGATTCCTTCATCAATTTGAGATTCCAAATGTTGTGATCAAAAAACGCTTCTGTTTTGGTTGGCTTAAAAAAATCTAACCCTGTATATTGCAATTTATATCACCAGTCAACAGCCAATAATCATGTATCATGCACAAAGATAAAACTCACCTGCCATCTCAAGGTCCTCCAGCCAGGCCGACATTTTAAGCTCTCGGTTACTGATCGCCTTAATACCAACAGGAAGGAATGTATGAGCATCCTTTGTTGGTAAATTGTCCCATCTATTTTTGTAAATCCTATTGATATTATCAAGCCCCCTTTTCCATGATTGTTGAGAAATATTGGAATTATAATTCAAAATGCCTGCAAACTCTTCCATGCGGGATAAAAATATTCCTTGAAAATTTGCAGCGGATGACACTTCAGGCTCAGCGTCGGGAATTATATCAGTCATATCTCGTCCCATTGTATCATGTTTAATTGTTTTGCTTGCTTGAAAGGCTTGAATATTCCAAGGAGAGGCGGGAGGGGTTGCATCATGCATTGTTTCATTGGGTATCGGGGGGCTTTCAGTATGTGGAGCTTCATCATGGATTGTTTCATTGAGTATTGGGGGGGGTTCAGTATGCGGAGGTTGATTATCAATATGGTCCCCTTCAACATTGATAATTTCATGACCTTGATCGCGAGAATCGTTTGCGGCTTCAAAGGTATGGCGTTTTTTGTTTGTTTTTTTGGCCGCATGTATATTTGGTCTTTTTCCTAATCCTTTGCCTGGAAATCCAATTACGACTCGAGATCCTTCAGGTAGAGATTCTCCCACCTCCACACCTGCCCATATATTGTAAGCAGCTATTTTTATCAATTTTGATTTGAGTTATTAATGGACTTACGGTTCAAATCCATTTTGAGCAGGCTCATGGCTTCAGCAATCTTTTGACGCACATAATCAGGAATTTTACTATCATTTTGGATTTTTTTCGAGCCTTGGGATTGTTTGAGCAATGTTGGAGACAAATTGTTCCTTGGATATAATTTCCACCTCCCCAGTGAAAATTACATCATCTTGCCCATCATCTTCTGTCGGTGCACAAGGTTCAACAGTCTTTTCCTTCTCATAACTTTTAAAATTCGGTTTCTGAGAGCTTGGAGGCTGCCCTGAAATAAAGGCTACGACACAATATCAGGTTTTGAGAGATTTGAAATATTCAAGATGGATGCATACTGACATTCCGGAAGAACTGGTGGATCTTGATTATCTTCATGTGACTGGATCTCTACTTCAATGCCTAATTCACGACTACTGGCGATATCAGAGATTTCACTTCCACTCTCTGGGGCTGAAGTTGGTTGTTCATTGAATTGAGTTGAATTTCCCGGGGTTCGGGCCATAGTGGAGGTAGTTTATTAAGCAAATAGATGGTGACGAGTTGATTGATAACTTGTTTGAAAATTTTTGAATAAAAAGATCCAAATTGAAGAAAAAAGGTGCAAGTAAAATAATTGCATTTGCAAAATGCAATTTGTCGGGAAATTGAAGGAGGCAATGTTTTTCAAATTATTTCATATCATGCAAATGAAATCACTTCCCCGTGAGACATTGAATAAAGTTGACTAGTGAGAAACCTACTAAAGTCAACTTTTGAACTATTCAACGCTCATGAGGTAAGGACTAAGCAAAGTGTTCATTTGATTGATATGAAATAAAATGGTTTTGTCGGCGAAACAGGAGACACAATTCTTGTCTTAAATAGTCCACTTATTAGGTTTTAATTTGTGAGTCTCATGATATAAACCCTAACCACAACATGGTGAATATACTGACCAATATCCCCTTAGGTCCTGTTGGCAGAGAAGGCCACTCAGCATATTTCGGCAATTGCGTTCATCGTGTACGCCAACAAGCCACCGTACTGTACACTATGGATGTAATACAGAAGCGTGAGGAGGGTAAGCGTTGTCGGAGGCATGTCGGGAGGGCACTACATGAGCGTAAGGATGGTAAGCAGTGTCGGGAGGGAGGGTAAGCATTATCGGAGGCATTTCGGGAGGGCACTACATGAGCATAAGGATGGTAAGCGTTGTCGGAGGCATGTCGGGAGGGAGGGTAAGCGTTGGTGGGGGCATGTCGGGAGGGCACTACATGAGCGTAAGGATGGTAACCGTTGTCGGAGGCATGTCGGGAGGGTACTACACAAGCGTAAGGATGGTAGGGGCGGGGGTGTGAAAGCGTAAGGAGTGGTGAGGACGGAGAGGGGCGGGCAGTGTCGGAGTCTCATCTGGATGGAGGGCGGTGCGGGTGCGTAAGCATGCTAAGCGTCGGGGAGGCGGAAGCCAATGAGGTGAAATTACACGAACGTTGCGCATAGTGTTGAAATGGGTTTGGGCTTTGACTGACATTCTCATGTGAGACATGTGACGATTGACGTTGTCTTGACGCTGACGTGACGTGACCCACTAAATCCAGTGACTATAAAGTGACACTAACGCGACTGAAGGAAGATTTTATACTGACCGCGGTGCGACGTGAAGTCAATCGCCGACGATTGACGCAAGATTCGCCCTGGTGACTATTTTAAGCTTTTTAATCATAAAATATGCCTTTAACCAGATCAGGAGCCAGCTACAACCCCTCAAGCAGCTCCCAAAAAGGTCAAAGATGCGATTATGGCAGAAGCCAATCAGTTATGGAAGGGAAAGGGTCAGTTGATGACTTCCAAATTAATAAATTATGTCATTCTGAAGCTTATAATACTGTTTTACCTGCAAACAGAGCTGACACCATCACAAGAAGCCTCAGTGGACATATACAAAGCCAGCCACAAGGCTAACAACAATGCATTGCAGCACAAAGAGTACCAGATCCTTGCAGATCTGTGGAAAACTGCATTAATTCTTACCTGACTGTGAGAAGATTCCTGGGCCATCCCAACACTTGCGAGTTACTCAATGGATGGAATAAATTGATGGAAAATTAAAACATGATGCTTTTAACAGCATCATGGAGGAAAAACAGCCCTTCACCACCAACACAATTGCCAAAAACAGCCCCAGTAGCCAACAGAAGCAATTTTAATGTGCAAAAGCAGCCAAAAGCTCAGAACAAGGGCAAAGGAAAGGCAAAAGCCACAAAGCCTTACAGCCAGGGTTACAGAATCCCAAAGACTCAGAAGGATGCCATGGAAAATGTATCTCAGATGGCCAGAAAAATGATGGAATGACAGAGGAAGGAGAAAGCCAGATTCAAATATCAGAAATGATTTCTGAAATTTTTGATTCTATCCCAGAGTTGTATGAAGCTATAAATTATGTAAAAAGTGATGTTTCTGATAAAACTTCATCCATTTGTAACAATCGTATAACAAACAACTTAATTCTGATCCAAATAAATGGAATACTTATGTGTTTTGAGAAAGCTTTAAGAACAATTAAAATCTCTTAAAAAGACAATTCTGTTTGAAATAAGTTAAATGAACAATCTTCCATTATCAGAAAATTAACAGACAAATATTTTGAATTCAATATTAATGACATAATTGAAACAAGAATTAAACAAGCCATAAATATTATCAAGAAAGATCACAAGAAAGTGATTGATGACATTTGAAATTCATTTACTGAAGTAAAGACATATACAATTGCCTTGAAAAAGTGTTTTGATGCTTCAAAAAAATAATTATCAAAATTAACAATGAAATTGAATCAAGTCACTGCTGTGATACAAGACAAACAGATTTATGGAAAGAACTGACACATAAAGAAGACATGTACAAAATTGAAGTAATAAATTCCATGAAAGCCTTCCAACATGAATTCAGAAATTCTCAAAGGTGTATCAACAGTAAAATGAATGATATCAAACAGATTCTGAACACCTTGCCAAGAATGTGTAAACCTCTGAATCAAAATGAGGGTACAGTAATTCCCAATCCACAAGTATTGGATGCTGAAAATTAACAGTTAAAAAATGAGTTTTCCACTTTTCATAACTTATAACCCTCAATGGGCCAAGAACTTTCAAAAGAAGTACCAAAACTTAAAGAGTGGCCCACTTCAGTGGTGAAGGAGAATATGTCCAAATGGAATTCATCAGAGGTATTCACATGATGCAAGAAGAATTTGAATTACCGGAAAGATTGGTAACACCAAGATTTAAAACATTATTTACCAGATCAGCCCAAAGATGGTATATCAAATCAAGAAAAGCAGATGGACACCAAAGTCGGACTTGGTGGAAAACCCAAATTATCAACAAATGGGCCAATGATTATTGGAGGTTTAAAGTGGGAAAATCCCTCTAATCTTCCAAACTTAATGCTGATAAAGACAAAGAATTACCATGGTTTTGCTAACAAAAAGACAGTTTAACAGCATTGTATCCTGAAATGTCTGAATTGATGACCCACAGGAAAATTCTGAGACAATGTGGAGGTGACTTAGAGCATTCTGTCAAAAGCAGGACTACTGAACAATCTTTAGAAGAAGATCTTATTAATATATTAGAAGAAGTAACCACCAGAACCAGAATTGGTTCTAGTAGGGTGAATCTCAAACCAAGGTTTAATACACCTTGGAAAGATTCTGTGGATAAAAATCCCAAAACAAATTCTAATATTATGAATTACAAATCTGCAGATATGATCAGAAAGTCCCATATTTGCCAAAGCACCACCCACTTAGCCAATACATGTCCAAAAAGGGGAAAAATCAATGAAATTGACATTGAAAAGGAACCTGATGTTGAAAAAGATGATAATATAATTGAAAAAAAATCAGATGATAAGTCATCAATATTTTCTGAATCTTCAAAAGATATAGAAAATATGAATGCCACATTTGACATCATGGAATCTTATTCCCACTTGCTACAATTAAGCAATGGTAAACTTGATTTGTCAAAAATTCAAGATGCACAACTTATGAAGACCAAACCAAAAAGGGGAAAAGTTTATACAGCTGGAAACTCCTGTATAAAAGAATTGGTAATTGACAATAGACCCACTAAGCTTTTACTTGACTCAGGAACCTTCTGCTCTTGTGTTGGCAAATATTTTCTTAAAGCTTGTGCACCAAAGTTTGAAGACAAATTGTTACCAATTGATGGCATAAAATTCAATAGTGCAAGTAATCCAATGAAAGCATTGGGAATATTTGAGACTAATTTCATATTTCCACATATTAATGGAAATTATAGAATCACTGTTGAATTTTTTGTTATGAAAAATTGGTCTAGTACCCATTTTATATTGGGAAATGACTATTTGATCATGTATGGCATAGACTCACATAAAAACAAGGACAGATAATCTACTATTGAAGACAATAAGAATCAAGAATTTGCCTTTTTACAATTCAAAAGACAAATTAAAGTAAGCAAAGAAGCACCCATCAACTTAGAGCTGAAAAGATTTCAATCTTAACAGTCAAGTGAAGCTGAAATAATCCTTCATCTGACTGATAAACACAAAAATGAACTTTCTGCCCTTTCTTATGACCACAAAGAAGAATTTGCATAAGACAAAGAACCTTTGGGGGAAATTATTGGTCATGAAGTTGACATCATACTTAATATTGAGAGACCTTATCCACCACTCTTAAGAAGACCTTCATATCTAGAAAGTCCTAAATCAAGGGAATCTCCAGAAATTCATATTAAAGAACTTCTAGACCTTGGGTCTTCCTGTGGAGGGACCCATATATTTCATATCCAGGAAAATCAAACCAACTGAAGCCAGATATGGGGCGAGTCAAATGGGGTGTTTATTCCTTGTCTGGGCCTTGGAAACACCAAATTACTTCCTGGAAGGAAGTGTTTTTGAAGTGATAACAGATTGTACTGCTGTCAAGTCACTTTTAAGCATAAAGACACCTAGAAGACATATGCTCAGATGGCAAATAGCCATAAAAGAATATAGGGGCAATATGACTATTGTTCACAAAGATGGGAATATTCATAAAACTGCAGATGGACTAGGCAGGTGGCCACTACTTAATATATTGCTAATCCTGCTGATGTGCCAGAAGAAGCTTCCCCACAAATCCCCATAGAAGGAATCAGGGTTACAGACCTGAACACCACTTTCTTTGAGGAGGTAAGAAACAGCTATAGGCAGGATAAAAATAGTAGCATTTCATTCCACTTACTTACTAAGGACTGTAAAGATAATTCTTTAATACATTCCTTAGATGAGATATGGAGAAAATCATACGATGAAGGAAGATTCCACTTAAGGGATGGTATAATTTGCCACAGAACTAAGCATACATGTGTCTTGACAGTTGTGGACAGGTACTTAATCAATATTGTACTTAAAGAATGCCATTACAGCCCTTTCTCAGGACATCTGTCTGAAGAAAGAACCAACAAAAAATTCAAAACCTGCATATAGTGGCCAATATGGCAGAAAGATGTTGCAGAGTATTTCAAAACCTGTGAAAGATGTCAAAAAGAAAATAAATCCACTGGCAAAAGACTTGGAAATATGATCAAGATCCAAGAACCCAGCAGACCTTGGGAAATTGTACATATGTATTGGGTAACTAGCCGGCCACCAGGGGGTGACAGAAGCTATAATGCTTGCCTAGTGATTGTTGATAGATTTAGTAAGACTGCAAGCTTTCTACCATGTCACAAGGATGATACAGCCATGGATAAAGCTCTTCTGATATGGAATAGAGTAGTATCATGGACTGGCATATTCACAAACATCATTAATGACAGTGATGCCAAATTCACCTCAGCACTGTGGACAAATATTCACCAACTATTTGGGAAAAAATATGCTTTTCTACAGCCTGCCACCCACAAACTGATGGTTTGGCTGAAAGGATGATCCAAGCCTTAGAAAATATGGTAAGAAGATTTTGTGCATATGGCCTTGAATTCAAAGATTGTGATGGATTGACCAATGATTGGCGTACTCTTTTACCAGAACTAGAATTGGCATATAAGAAATCAATTCATGCCAGTCCCAATCAAATTTCTGCTATTCTAGAAAAGGATGGAATCCCAAATTACCTCAAGATGCCTTGAGGAAAGATTTGGTTGAGATACATCCTAAAGTTGCTACATTCAAAGGAATGCTAGAAAAATCTAGAAAGCATACAATGAGGTGTATGCAAGACTCTTTTTCATATGCTAAGGACAAATGGGACAAATCACATGCCACTCCAGATTTCCAAGTGGGGGATTTTGTACTTGTATCCACCACTAACTTCAATAACATCAAAGGATGTAGAAAACTCAAAGACCCCTTTGCAGGACCTCTTGTTATTAAGGCCCTCCATGGAGAAAATACCATTGAGGTAGAACTATCTGGGGAACTTCACAATAAGCATCGCACATTTCCAGTGAGCTTGATAAAGCCATATAAATCTTGTGATGCTGAAAGATTTCCTTTGAGAGATAAAGTTCCCCAAGTTATACCTCCTATTCAATCATCTGGTATTAAGAAAATTGCCAAAGTTCTCAAAGAAAGAAAGTTGAGAATCAATAAAGTAAGGGAATACCTTGCTAGGTACAGTGACCCAACTTGTGAAGATGAATGCTTAGCAGAAAAGGACATACCTGAAGCTACTAAACTTCTCAGAAGGCTCATACACACAAGAAATAACAATATTACAAAGTAATATTTTTTAGGGGGAGAGAATGCGAGCCTTAGAGGTATTTTCATATACCCAAAAGACCACAAATAACAAAATAAGATACAAATATAAATAAAAATGAATTTATTTATATTATAAAAATGAAGATTAAAATTTAAATACAAATTCATATACAAAAATAAAACTTTAAATATAATTTAAAATAAAAATGACATTAAATTTTCAAATTATGAAAATACATTTTTACTTGGAAAAATAAGTAAAAAGGAATTTTCAATAAAAGGTTACATAAAATATATTATAAATTTTTATCCAATAAATAAATGTAAGAAAATCACTTCATCATTGGATTCTTCACAAAAAATAAGGTGGGATCACTTTGGGGTAAAATTTCTGTAACTCAACTCTAACTAAGCTTAAATTAAGTTTTTAGCATTTTCCGTAAAAAAGGTGAAAATGATCAAAACCTTAATTGGATTAACACCACATGTGGTGTTAACCATCAATTTTTGTGTCAAAATTGAGGTGTTGTGTGTAGTTTAGAAGTTATGAGGAATTGAAGTATTTTCAATTGAAATGTCAAAATGTATGCATGTATTACATAAGTGAACTGTAGCTTACATATGAGGTATCAATTATTACAGTCATGTACTGTCAAACTCAATTGAATTGTATGTGTAGATTAAAAGTGTATTACATGATGAGGAATCAAAGAAAAGATAAATTGGAAATATTAATTCTGCGGAGGGAAAGGTACTCTAGCTCCAAGGGGGAGCCAGACCCCCAAAATCCTTGCTGACAGGCGTGGGTTGTCAGATTCCATGCACAGGTTCATCAGTTTTGGCCTGTAATTGAGTCATTGGGTCTGTGTCTGAATTGATGATGAGGTTTTGATATAAACCAAGGTAGTTATAACTATCAACATTGCCAAGAGGGTAAAACTACCTTTAATCTTAAAGAATCTTAGTAAATACAGTTTTAACTGGTTTCTACTTCTCCAACACAAATTTTGAAGTGTTTTTAAGGCTCTAGGCCAGGTACTACTCTAGTAATGGCTGATTTAAGGGTCTAAAATGGCAAAATTCAGCCCTTTTCTGGTCTAAACCAAGGTTCAATGATGCCATGATTGTCTTTTCTGTGGTCAGAGTGTTTTCCACGACTGAAAAGAGTAACCATTGCTTTTGGAGTAAGGAAATTGATTACTATAAAAGAATGTCTTCTTTGCCACACTGTAAGATGTGTGTATGAAACTGCTAATAATATTACTATTAATCAACAGTACTATGAATTTTATTATTAAATATAATAATGAAATCATTATAACCCCAATTAAATTAATAATTAATTAATTTTTTCTTTTACTTGTTATACACTACTAGTGATTATAACAGTAAGCACTAATTGTCTACTAGAATCAAAGACAAGAAGTATTTAATAATAAATTATTTCAATATATAATTATCTTATGTAAGAATGATTATAAAAATAATTCTTGAAGAAAAAATTTAAGAATTAACATAAATCACTCACTCATACTCCAAAGAACTTATCAAAGATAAAAGTAGAGAAATTTAATGGATAATTGTGGATTTAAGGGATCAAAAACGGATATATAACAGTATTAAAGAAATATATAGCTGACCTATATGATTTCAAGTCTTTCTGATTGATTCTGAAATAGTAAAACACTTAAGAAAAATTTTTAACCAATACTTACTTTTTGGTAATAAAGGTATAATAGAATAATGTGATGATTTTTGGAAAAAGTATCAAGGGGAAGCCTCTTTCAAGTCTAAGAAAGCTCACAGAAGCATGCCATGGAGCTAACTGAAAAACCAGTGATTGAGAAAACAATAAAACCTTTTGTATTATTCATTGCATCATCTGTTGTCAAGTATGATTATCATAATTACTTGATTGGTGCTTTTATGTGACTACCAACCCATTTATGGTTCAGAATAAAAGGAGTAAAAACTGTAGATCTTCTTTTGTTCCAAAAGAATCATTGATTTCTCAAAGGTATCAATTTTATTGGAAATTTCATCACAGAGTATATTTTCTGTGAATTTTTAAAGATTCAGTATTTCACATGGAATCATCAAAAATCAACTGTAAGTAAAACGTTTGTGTCTTACTTATAAGCGTGTAATTCTTTTTGATTCTTATATAAATTCTACAGTTATCAATTGGTCCTGAAAGTTTCAGAAAGATTCTTTAAGAATTGTATTTTTAATGAATTTTTGAATTTTTTACCTCATTTCTACGTAGAATTGCAAATAGCAGTATATGCCTGGTTGCTATGAGGTAAATCAATGGATGCTAGTCCAAAAAGGGTTTTGATGACTCTTCTAGGGTTTATCCATTGAAAGTAATTAATAATTGACATGGTTACAGGATTCTAAAGTGCTCTTTACCTCGTTGGCACATCAAAATAACAGCTTATTTGCTATTTTATTATGATATAATGAATTTTTTACTTGGTAACCAAGTTCCCAAAAGGATTTAGTTTACTAATTCGTCCAAGATCAGCCATGGATCCAATCTTTGGAGCTGTCCATGCCTCAAAGGCCTTAGAAGTTGGGTACCCTGGCTCTCTTTGATGTCTTTTGTCCCCCTTGAATATTTTTTACGTCAAAATAGAAATTCAGGCTTCAAGTGAGATATCCACTATGGGTGTACCAAAAGTGCATGTAAGAATATCATAATATCAAGTGCCACAAACATGCATAAAACTATTATCAGTGTATATGTAACATGGCATTTCTCACATTCCCATTATTTTGGCGTGAGATTGAGAAAAACAAAAGTTTTCACCAATCTTTTATGTGGTATTGATGATGTGGTATTGAAGCATTTTCCATATTACCACCTCAAAGAGTTGATTTGAGCTTATTCACTCTATGGAGCTACCCTACGTAAAATCTTTTCTAGAATCCCAATCTGGCCTTAAATCCTTGGATTTACTTCCTCAATAAAATTTTATTCATCTTTTCCGAAATAAAAAGAGATGAAATTCAAATATATGCATGACTCATGTATTATGCATAGTTTAGAATTTATTTTTTAGATGTTTGTGGTCTATTTGGGTATGTAAAATATGCCTCAAGGCTCACATTCCCTCCCACCAAAAAATGAAATTGTACCACAAGCTTATTAAAGGTATCATGAAGAAAAGGCCATCAAAGGGGGTTAATATCCACTGTCCAACCTCTTTACATTAGTCAGATCAAGGAATATAAAGCCCATTTTTAGAGATATTCAGGCTTGTGGCCTTCTTTCATGTCTAAATTTTCTTGGGATTTTATCCGAGTTGGGTATTTCTGATTCTTCCAGCCATTCATATTCATGTACTGGATTTCTATATCTGACAAGATATTCCCTTTGATTTTTACCCCTAAGTCTCCTTTCTTTAATGACTTTCTTTATATTTTTGTCTTCACTCTGTTCCACTGGTGGTACAGTCAAAGGAGTTGGGTTCCTTAAAGGAAACAATTCTTTGTCAGCTGGTTGATAAGGCTTTATCAAGCTGAGTGGAAAGGTGGGGTGTTTATTTTCCAATTCACCACTCAATTCCACTTGTACTGCATTTGTTCCATGTAAGTCAACAATAAAAAAAGGTCCTACATAATAATGTTTGGGTTTCTTTGGGACTTTGATATTATGAAAATTCCAGGTTGAAACTAGAACTAAGTCCCCTACTTTGAAGTCTGGTACTTTGTGAATTTTGTCCCACTTCTGTTTTTCATAGTCAAAAGTGTTATTAAAACTCTGTTTTGCATGGTGTTTCACTTTATCAAGAATTATCTTGCATATGGGAGCTGTTGGATGAATGTCAATCAAGTCTTTCCTCAGTGTGTCTGCTGGGAGTCTTGCATTCCATCCTTTTTCTAACATAGCAGGAGTTTGGACTGTAGAAGAATGGACTGATGTCTTATATGCCAGTTCCAATGCAGGTAGTAGAGTGCACCAGTCATGGGTAAAGCCATCTGAGTCTTTGAATTCTAACCCTTAAGCACAGAATCTCCTGATCATGTCCTATAAAGTTTTAATCATCCTCTCTGCTAGTCCATCTGTTTGAGGGTGATATGCTGGTGAGAATGATAACTTAGTACCAAACAATCTGGGAAGATTGGTCCAAATTGCAGATTTTAATTTGGGATCTCTGTCACTTATAATATTCTCAAATAACCATGTATGAGAAATAAATCTACTCCATAGAAGAAGAGCTGTATCCATAGCGGTGTCATCTTTATGACATGGTAAGAATATGGGAGTTTTGCTATATATGTCTACAATGACTAAACAAGCATTATAACCTTTGTCACCACTTGGAGGAAGTGCTGTGACCCAATGCATGTGGACAACTTCCCAAGGGGATTTTGGTTCTTGAATATGAATCATTAGTCCAAATTTCTTGCCTGTAGTCCTGTTTTCTTTTCCCCATCTATTGCCGGTATGGAAATTTGCAATGGTTTCTTTTCTCAAATATGGCAACCATGCACAGCTCTTCACTTTTCCAAGTGTTCTGTCTGCTGACAGGTTTCCAGAGTAGATGCTATCATGGAATTCATGAACAATGGTATTTATAAGCAATCTGCTACACAATGTCATGACACAAGAATGTTTGGTTCCGTGATAAATTATCCCATCAAAAAAGGGAAATCTCCCTCCAGAATAGGAATTCTTCCAAACTTCATCAAGTGCATTGACTAAAAATTTATCTTTACAGTCTTTATATAATAAGGAAGTCAGGATATGGCAATTCTTGTATTGCTTATAAGATTCTCTGACTTGTTCGAAGAATTCAGGCCCAATATCAGTTATGTTAATTCCTTCAATCAGAATCTGTGGTTCTTCTTCCAAAGGTACATAAGCTGGGTTATCAAGAGTATTGGCTAATGCCCACCTGCTAAGTCCATCAGCATTCCTGTGAGAGTTTCCTGCTTTATGAACTATATTCATGTTACCTCTATATTATTGAATGGCTATTTGCCATCTCAACATATGAATGTTGGGAGTTTTCATGTTAAAAAGTGATTTGACGGCATTAAAGTCAGGTATCACTTCAAAACTACTGCCATCAAGATAATAGTGTAATTTATCAAGTGCCCATACCAAACATAAGCCCTCCATCTGGCTTCTGTTGATTTGATTTGTCTTGAGATGTAACAAACTGGTACCTCTGTAGGTTTGTCATCAATAATTTGAACTTGATGTAGGTCTGCCCCTAATCCATCTCCACATGCATCAATGTACAATCTAAAAGGTATGGTCCAGTCAGGCATGCAGAGTAAAGCTTCTTCTTTAAGAGCTTTCCTTATCTTATTATAAGCTTCAATTATTTCCTATGTCATCTCAAATAATGTCTGTTGATCACAGATTCTATAGAGTGACTTGGCTAGAATTGCAAAGTATTTCAAGTGTTTCCTATAATAACTGGCAAATCCTAGAAAAGACACCATATATTTCTTATTCTGCGGTATTGGATTAAGTAACACTGCTGCCACTCTATTTTTTTCAATACCCAAGCTTAAATCAGAAACAATATGTCCTAATGCTTTGAGTTCTTCAAAAGAAAAATTGCATTTCTTGACTGAAATTTTCATATTCACCTCTGCAACTTTGTGAAGCACTCTTGCAAGTCTTTCAAGGTGCAAAGACCATGAATCAGAACATATGATAATATCATCAATATAAATAATGAGCCATCCTTCAGAAAATTCTGTGGGGAAGATGGTATTCATCATTTATTTGATAATGATATGGTGCATTTTTAATTCCAAATGGCATTCTAGATACTCATAAATACCACAGTGAGTGATAATTCTAAGTAATTACTTAGCTTTAGGCATCAAAACATTTTGGTGAAAGCCTCTCAATGCATCCATTGATGTTATATACTTGTATTTAGACAATTGGGTCAAGGTTTCTTGAATTCTAGGAACTGGATACCTATCTGAAACTGTGGAGGTATTCAATGCTCTAAAATTTCCAACCATTCTTGATTTATCATTATTCCAAGCAATAATGACAGATGTTTTTACTTCAACTTCTTCCTTATGGCCTACTTTCCTTATTACACCAAGTTGGATGAGCTCTTGGATATGTTTCTTGAAGGCCTCCCTAGCTCTGGGACTGGCTGGATAAGCCGGTCTTCTAAGTACTGGAGGATATTTTCTGTCAGTATTAAGAGTAATATCAACTTCATGCCCTTTTCTAGCGCCTAATGGTTCATTATCAGAGGCAAATGAATTATTATATGTGTATAAAACATCAAGAAGTTCATTTCTCATATTTGGTGACAATGATGGATTAATTTGTTCTTCAACAAGTTAATTAGCCACAAATTCTTCCTTATAAGTATCTTTAACAGAAGATATCAAAGATATTTGCTTTGGCATATTGTAAAAGGCAAATTTTGGTCTTTTCTTTTCTCTGATTGTGAAATATCTGTCTTTATGGTTATTGATGTCAATAACATAAATATTTAAGTAATAATTTTCAAGAATGATATGCTGAGATGTGCAATTGTCCATTAATACTGTCTAAGTTTTCATTCTTACACTTCTTGCTGGATGTGAAAATACAAGATCAGTGTCCAATATGCCCAAAGGGTACATATTATTACTGGAACTACTAAATTTTACACCATCTATTGGTAATAGATAGCTTTTCCATCCAGGGAGTATGGCTTGAAGATAATATTTGCCTACACAAGTACAAAATGCCCCTATATCCAAGTTTACTCATCAGGATTGATTTGATACAAGATGCTCCAAAAGTGTATCCTTTACCTCTAGCAGGTTTGGGCTTAAAAATTCTGGCATCCTCAATATTGATCAGGTTATGACAATCCTCATTGTACTGTGGCAAGTGAGTGTAGAATTCTGTGACCTCAAAAAAATCTGTAATGCTTTCAATGGGATAGCCCTCTACTGGTCAATCCTCAGAGACTGCAGAATCTTGGTCAGATTCTTCTTTCTCTTCAGTACACTGAACTTATTCAATGATTTGAACTGAATTACTCTTTTTCTTTTTGGTGCAAGTGTTGGCTAAATGTGAAGTGCTTCCACATTCATGACACTTCCAGACAGGTCTTTCAGGCCTCTTCTCTTATACAGAAGGTTCAGAGACCATTTTTGAGTCCATAGGGACTCTAGTCCAGGTTTACCGATTCTTGTTCTAGTACTGATATCTTCCATGGCATTGATGTAGTCTTCTGTTGAGCAGAGTTCTACACATCTTCACTTTATATTATGTTTCAGTTCTCCTCCAAAGCTCTTAATATTTTCCTATTAATTGTAGAGTCAGACATATCTGGGTTTAAGGCAGATAATCTGTCTTTATGTTTGAGGAATCAAGTAAGTGGTTTATCATTTTCTGAGTTAGAAATGGAACTTTCAAAAGACTCTTCCATTTCAAATATACAAGAATTGTTAGCCCATTTGGTGATTATTTCACATTTTCACCAAGGCCAATCATGTGTACTTTGATCTATTCTCATTTTTTAATACAATTTCTTTGCAGTCCTGGTAAAAAAAGAGTGTAGCTTGCCCACTATGATTTCATCAGGTAAGTGAAAATCTTCTTGCAACATATCAATTATTCTGATGAACTCAATATGATTGTATTCTCCTTTACCAGAGAAAGTTGGCCATTCTTCCACTTTGGGAATATCTTTTCCACAGATAAGATTTTCTCCTAAAAATGGGGTTAAACTTCCTTTTACAGAAATTTCCAACACAGTCAAAGGTGTAGACTGTGTTGATATATGTGGTTCATTTATATATGAAATTGCTCCACATTTGCAATGATCTCATTGTTACACTTCTGTCTTTCACTGTCACTTTTTGCCAAATGTGTGGCAAAATGATTGGTATTACTAATTATTTCCAAAACATGATCTTTTAGAATTCTACATTGATCATTGATGTTTAAGATGGAAATATCTCTCATTTCATCATTCTGGGCTTGACATTAACTTTCAATTCTGTCACATGTATTGGTAATTGGATCAAGTCTGACAATTTTCAGCTTATACCTTTCAGTATAATTCTTCTAATTTCCTTTTAATTCACTTATATCTGATGTTATTTTACTTAAATTTGCATCAAATGTTCCAAGTTCTACATCAATACTAGATTTAATAAATTGTATTTCATTTATTATTTGTGTGGAAAAGTCCTGTTCATCCTTTCCTTCTCTTTGGATGTGAATTCTGTGAGAGTCCTGGCCATATTGGAGACACTGTCCACAGCTGAAGGCTCCAATTTGGCAATCCTGTACCCTTGTGGGTAAGGTCAGTTTCAATTTGCTTTGCCTTTTCACTTTCCCTGATGGTTCTTGGCACCTTTATTCTTCTTCTGAGGTCCTTTGGGCTTCTCTTTGGATGCTTCTAGAGCTGGCTTGGAGCTGGTAGACGCCATGGGGCCTTCTTCCAGAGCTGGGGTCATTTCCAATTCCTTCTTCTGGTGTACAGATAAAAGAATTTGGTTCTTCAACCAATTCTTTATCTTTTTGACTTTGTCTTTGGAATACAATGGGCTCCACTCTCCTAGGAGTTCTATGGTCTTCTCCTGACCCAGAAAGCTCTTGATGTGTAAGTAGGAGTTCATGGCCCCCTGCCAAAGGCTTGGGCATATTTTCCACTCCTCTACTTTTGCTGCTCTGAACCAATTTTTGTATTGGGAGAGATATATTTCTATGGCTTCCACTTGGAAGTGATTCAGCCCTTAAAATATTACCTTCAATTAGTTCAGGCTCAGAGTTCACATCAAAGCTTGTTGGTACAGACCTTGGGGAATGGGGGCAGCTCAGGGATCCTCCAGATGTGTATTTCTTGAGGAAGACTTGGTAGACCTTGTTCTGGTCTTACCTCTTCCTTGTCCAGATCCACCTGGTTGGACTGAATAGCTGCTTCCATTCCTGGAATACACCATTTCACATCAATTCAAGAGAAAATAAGAATTGAAAACAGAAAACACACACCTTCTGGTGGTTGTTTGGCTTGTTCTGGATTAAATAAAGTGCCTCTTTTAGAAATTTGCACTTCAATACTGTCTTCAGATTCTGAAATGGTAATGTATCTCTTACTGAGTCTGTTACTAGCTGCACAGTATTTGATTAAAGACCCTAGAGAAAAATTATTTTTTATACTTTTAATATTTTTTAAGATTTTTTATAAATTTTTATTTTTTAATATTAGAAAAGTATTCTCTTTGAAGAAAAAAAAATTAAGATTTTGAATAAAAATTAATTCAGAGTAACTCAAAGAATAATTTTATAAGTTTTTGGATGTGAAAAAGCCATGTGTGAAAACAGTATAAAATTAAGCCAAACTCCGCAATGAAAAAGATTTTAAAACAATTTCAAAAATACAAATAATTTTAGCTCCAATTTGAAGGGAAAAAAATAATTAAATTAATATATTTTAAAGCTTAAAAATATATTAATTAAGCTTACAAGGTTCAAAAAACATGGCCAGGCCCCCAAATGTAAGATGTGTCTATGAAACTGTTGATAATATTACTATTAATCAACAGTACTATGACTGTTCTTATGAAATATAATAATAAAAATATTATAACCACAATTAAATAATTAAATGATTAATTATTAGTTCTTTTACTTGTTTTACACTACTAGGGATTATAACAGTAAGCAGTAATTGTGTACTAGAATAAATTACAAGAAATAATTAATAATAAAACTTCTTTATTAAAATAATAAAATCATTTTGATATATAATTAGCTTATGTAAGAATAATTCTAAATATAATTCTTGAAGAAAACAATTAATAGAGAAAAAAATTAAGAATTCAGAGAAATCACTCACTAATACTCCAAAGAACTTATCAAAGATAAAAGTAGATAAATTTAATGGATAATTGTGGATTTAAGGGATCAAAAATGGATATATAACAGTATTACAACAATATATAGTTGATTTCTATGATTTCACGTCTTTCTGATTTATTATGAAAGATTAAAACACTTAAGAGAAAGTTTTAACTAATACTTACTTGTTGGTAATAAAGGTATAATAGGATAATGTGGTGATTTGGAAAAAACAGTTAGAGGAGGTCTCTTTTGAGTCTAAAAACAGCTCAAACAGGTGTGCCATGGAGAAAACTGAAAAACCAGTGAGTGAGAGAAAAATAAACCATTTTGGATAATTGATTGCATTATCTGTTGTCATGTAAGATTGTCATAATTACTTAATTGGTGCTTTTACATGACTTCTAACCCATTTATGGTTAAGAATAAAAGGAATAAAAACTGTAAATATTCTTTTATTCAAAAATAATCATTGATTTCTCAAAGTTCTCATTGTTATTGGAAATTTAATCACAGAGTGTATTTTCTGTGAATGTTTAATGATTCAGTATTTCACATGGAATCATCAAAAATGCACTGTAGGTAAAGCTTTTGATTTTACATATAAACATATAGTTATTTTTTTGTATTTATATGAATTATACAGTTCTTAATTGGTCCTTAATGTTTCAGGTAAATTAATTAAGACTTGTATTTTTAATGTATTTTTCAAGTTTTACCTCATTTCTACATAGAATTGCAAATGGCAGTATTTGGCTGGTTTCTATGAGGTAAATCAATGGATACTAGTCCAAAAAGGGTTTTAATTAATATTTTGGGGTTTATCCATGGAAATTGATTGATAATTGAAATGTTTACAGGAGTCTAAGTTGCTCTTTACCTCCTTGGCACATCAAAATAACAGATTATTTGCTATTTCCTTAGGATATAATGCAGTTTTGACTTGGTAACCAAGTTCCCAAAAGGATTTAGTTTACTAATTGGGCCAAGATAAGCCATGGATCCAATCTTTGGAGCTGTCCATGCCTCAAAGGCCTTAGAAGTTGGGTACCCTGGCTCTCTTTGATGTCTTTTGTCCCCCTTGAATATTTTTTACATCAAAATAGAAATTCAGGCTTCAAGTGAGATATCCACTATGGGTGTACCAAAAGTGCATGTAAGAATATCATAATATCAAGTGCCACAAACATGCATAAAACTATTATCAGTGTATATGTAACATGGCATTTCTCACATTCCCATTATTTTGGCGTGAGATTGAGAAAAACAAAAGTTTTCACCAATCTTTTATGTGGTATTGATGATGTGGTATTGAAGTATTTTCCATATTAATGCCTCAAAGAGTGGATTTGAGCTTATTAACTATATGAAGCTACCCTAGGTTAAATTTTGTCTAGAATCCAAATCTGGCTTTAAATCCATGGATTTACTTACTCAATGAAATGTTATTAATCTTTTCTGGAATCAAAAAAGATTAATTTTGAATATATGCATGACTTATGGAGTATGCATAGTTCAGAATTTCTTTTTGAGATAATTGTGACCTATTTGGGTACGTAAAATATGCCTCAAGGCTCACAGCCACCTTTATCTTCATGTTAGAATCTTTTCCTTCTATAATTAGCTGAAAAACTGTTATACCAATCAATAGGAGATTCCAACCACCCCTTTTATATCATTTAAAACCTTTGAAACACGTGAAAAAATCATTATAATCATTGTTTGTAACTCTTATAATCATTTTTACCCCTTGAACCACCCCATAAGTGAATTAAAGCATCTCTCATCACCATTAACTTCGTTACTTTGTTTCCAAATTGACTCTGGTTACTTTTGGGCTTGTTTTCTCTTTAAATACCTTTTTAAAGACTTTTTCTTTAATGAATTGCTTGCAGTTCTTTGCTCAATTAATTTCAATTGAAATTTCTCTGGAAGAAATTTCCTTTGTAGCCTGAAATATCTCTTGTAGAGTATTTTTGGATAAATGTTTGTTGTTGGTAAAACAATAAATCTTTATAATATTATTGTTATATACTTTTAAAGTTAAAAAAAAAAATATTGCAGTGTTTTCTCTTAAAAATACTATTTCATATTATTTTTTATCATATTTCACCTTATACAAATTTTGAGGACAGGAAAAGTGCTTGATTTTTAATCAAAGTTTCATATCCACACCTTACATTGTTGGTATTCCTACATGGTATAGCATCTTAGAGAAGTGACACACTTAGAATTGAACAGTTAAAATTGCAATTTTTATTATTCAAAAGCAACAAATAAACACTGCAACCAGGGCTTTTGGAAGAGTGTACCATCACTAACAATCATCATTAAAGCAACAAAACCCTTATTAATCATGTTTTAATAATCCTACCACTAGGGTATCATCATTATTTTTATGTCACACTCACATTTGTAGATTTTTATCATAATTGCAAAGCTATATGATAGAGTCACCTTAACATTTTGAGGGCCTGGCCCTGTTTTTTGTATCTTAGACAAATGTTTATCTTATTTTCCCTGTTTTTTGTGCATCACTATGTTTCTTAGACCTTGTGGACCATTATTATTGCTTATTTAGACCTTTATTGAATCATCAGAAGCCCTGAAGGGGTTTCTTTTGTAGTTTATCTTTATTCTGATTATTTTTACTTAACAAATAAAAAATTATACAAAATAAAAAAACCATATATATAATTTTCAGAAAAATAATATATTTTTTAAAATTTCAAGGAGCTATGAATATAATTTATATTAATAAATTACTTTGTTAAAGAAATAGTCATAATTCTTTTTCTGCAAATTGTTTTTCATAATAGTATATACAGATTATACATTGTTCAAATTTTTTCTTTAGGAAAACTTTCATAGTTCAATTTTCTACCCAAATGAGCATGAAAATTGATCATTATAGTTATTAGTGATAGTTTCAATAATAGAACTTCATGTAAAGAAATATAATCATATTCCATTTACTTCTTTTGTTTTTTTAGTAATTTATACAAAGTATATAGTGTTTGAATTTTTCTGTAAGATAAACCCTTATAATCCAATTTTTCACCCAAATTGGCGTCAAAACTGATTATTATCATTATTAATGATAGTTTCAATATTAATACTTCATTTAAAAAGATATAATCATATTATTTTACTTATTTCTTTGCTAATAATATATGCTAAGTGTATATTGTTTGAAGTTCTCTTTGAGGAAAGTCTTATAGTGCAATGTTCCACCAAAATTGGGGGTCAAAATTGATTTTTATAATTATTATTGATAGTTTCAATAATAATACTTCATTCAAAAAATGATAGAATATATGATTTTATTGATTTCTTCCAATATATACAAAGTATATCTTCTTAGAGTTTCTCTTGAAGAAATAATTTTAAAACCCATTTTTTCACCTGAATTGGCGTGAAGAATTGATCATGAGCATTATTATTGATAACTTAAATAATAGAACTTATTTAAAAACAAACAAAGTCATATTTCTTTTACTTGAATTCCTTTTAAATAGTATATACAAAGTATATATAGTTTGTATTTTTTCTTTGGGAAAAACTTCTATGATTCAGCTTTTTACACAAATTGGTATGGAAAACTGACTATTATGATTATTACTGATGTTTTCAATAATAATACTTATTCAAAGGAAATTTAGTCATATTTATTTTGCTGAAATGTTTTTGATATATAAAAAGTATATACATGCTTCTTTAAGAAAATCCTTATGATTCAGTTTTTCCAAACAAAATTGGTTGGGATGGTTGATTTAAATAATCATTACTGATAGTTTCAATGGTACTATCTCCAAACTGACTTGTAGATTATTATCAGAACAGAAATTCATATCCGCTAGATAGGACTGTCACTGTATAAATGAGGGATGCCACCACGTCATTTCAAAGACTTTGGAGTTTCAAGAGACGATTTGCTCCAAAGAGAATCAACTATCAGGAGGAATGAAAACCTGAAAGGGAGAGAAGTTGAAATTTAACAAATTCATAGCATATGAGCAAATAAACCTTCCTCCACCTTTAGAATAGTATCCAACAGCAACCCTTCAAGGGAGGCTTGGATAAACTCAGAAACATTTTTTCTGACCCACCAACTCCTCAAAGACTTACTCAAATTGAGAATAGTAGACAGGTGATTAAACCTAGAATCCCATTGGAAAGTACTTTTAATAAGCTCCCAGGAGATTTTTCTCAACGGGAAATTCTTGAAAGAACTCATGGAAATAAGCAAAGGGTTGTATTTAAAACTGTTGGAAGAAAAGATATCCAACATCAGAGACAATCCTGCTACTATCCAGGCCACAGAAGAGAAGGGGAACCAGAGAGAGAACACTCTGATTCATTCAGGGTCACAAAGAGTTTAAAAGAATACAACATCCCAAGTGGCTTCACACCATTCAGAATCCAACAGATCAGTGACCAAAATTCATCATTCTTCCCAATCCCAGGTAGTGTCAAGGAGAAGGAAAGTATCAAAAGGCAAGAAAAATGTCTTTCAACCAGAGGCAGAAAGAGTCGGAACCCATGATCAAGAAGTTTTTATAATTATTGAAAGCAGTACAAACCAGAAAGAAATAGTCGCAAATACTTCTGTTGGAGCTAGCAGACCCAAAATTAGGGACGATTTCCACACTCAAAGTGAACAAAATGTTTTAACCCCAAATAGCACCATAGGTAGCAGTGCACTATGGATGCAAATGAACCAATTTTCAGAGAATCTTCAGAAAGAGCTTAATGAAATCCAAAAGCATATCTCCAGGCTATAAGAGGTAAATACATTGCAAAGAAAAACCATGAATACTATCCAAGAGGACTATTTTAAATTATGTAAATCCTCAGAGGAAACCCCCAAAAGACTAAACCAAGTCTCTTGGAATCAACATAATTATGAAAGGGACATGATCTGTACCCATGAGAAGATGGAAGATATGAACCAATACATGGAAAAACTGTTTATTGTCTGCCAAAATATACACCCACAAATACAGGGTAATTTCCAAAACAAAATAAATACACAAATGAAACAAAAATATGCTAAACCATGCTCCCATCAAGAGAAAAGGAAGATATCAACATCACAGTACCAAGATGGGGATAATAGCACTTATGCAGAGAAGGAATAATTGAAACAACCTACAGAAGCCACAACCTGGCCCAAACTCTCTGGTGTAGGAGAATATGATCAAATGAAAATAATTGATTACATTTATGGACTCTTCATTTATTTTCCAAGAATACCAGAATACTGGATAACAGCTAGAATCAACACAGCATTCAAAAGCGCTGGTAGGGTATGGTATACTGAAATGAAAGAAATTCATGTTAGAAGTAACTGGCCATGGTGGAAGAGCCAATTATTCCAAAAGTACAGTAATGATACATGGATATGGAAGAGAAATCTTTAATTTAAAAATTATAGATAAAAAGTGCATAGAGATTCATATGATTGGTTTCTGAGACATTTGAAAAGGCTAATAGCCAAATTGAGTGTATAGAGCCGCAAATCAACCCACAGTAGTGAGAACTGTCACTCTGTGGGTATGTGCAGAGGTAAAAAACCTCCCACTACCCCAGAACAAGATAAAAGGAGGCTTTTCATCACAATACAACCAATAAATCATCCTTTTATTAGTATTGTTATGGTATAGCTTCTTAAAGAAGTGTTAACTTTAGTATTGAACAGGTATAATTATAATTTTAATTCTTGTAAGCCAATAGGAAAAAAACAGGGCTGACAGAAGAACTCACCACCACTAACACTCATTAGCAAAGCCCCATAACCCTTATTAATCATCTTTTCATGATACTATAAAATAGTTATGATTGTTATTTTTTTTGTCACAATTAAATTTATGGATTTTCATTATCATTGTAAAGCTATGTCATAGAGTCACCCTGACACTGACAAGATCTCAGGCCAGAGCTCAAGCTGTTCTCACTCCAACACAAATAGTGCCTCTTGATGGGACCCCAGAAATCTCTCAACTGAGGGGAAAGAAGATCAAGGTCTTTCTTGGTTTTTTTTGGAACTTTTCCTGGAATTTCAAATATCTCTTCCAAAGTTCTTGGTGAAGGTGGTGAAGTGGAGGAAAATTTTGTGAAAGAGGAAGGGTATGAATGGACTGAGGTTGTCCCTGATCCCGTGGGGGTCTCTGAAAGTACTGAAGGACCAACTATATCCCAGTCTTACCAGCCTGTTTCTCATCAGTGTGAAACATCTCTGTTGACCATCATGAATTAGATGACTCAAATAATGGCCAATTTTTGATAAGCTTCAAGACCAACATCTGGTTTTGATAGGACTTAACAATTCCAAGTGAGAAGTTTTATTCAGTACTTCCATCCTATTTTTAATAATGAAAAGGAAAGTCTCCCGGAAGAGAAGAAGAAAGTACTATACAACCCATTGTTTACCATTTTCTGACCCAAAAAATGGATTGAGCCTCGTATTTTGTAAATTACAAATAAAGAGCCAAATTACCTCCCAAATTATTGAGAATTCTTCAAATCACAACACATCACTTTATTTGAGGACCAAGAGGAATTTAGAAAAGATGAAGAAGAGATGGATGCCTTATTAATGATAGAAGCAGGGCATGTTTCCTTGGAAAATTCTGATTTTGGAAGTTTGGTATCAGGAATTGGGGATTCAAGTGAAAGGGATTTTACAGAAAATAATAAGAAAGGATTATCGTTGATTGTTCTTGATCAATTGGAATAAAATCTTTCAGTTAATAATTCTCTCCAAGAATTACTGTATTTTACCCTAGATTTTTCTACCAGGTACCATGAGAGGAAGAAGGAGAAGAATATTTTTTCAGAAAAGAAGACTGAAACCTCAAATTCAGGTTCTTCTGACCAAAAGGGCTTTAATTTCAATCCACAAGAAGAAGAATACAAAGAAGAGGACAAATAAGTTTCATTTTCAAAAGAGGGACAATTCCCATTTTTCTCTCCTTGATAAGGACTCAAATCTAATGGGTTCCATAGATGAGCAAAGAGGGAAGGAGGGGTTTTGTGCCTATTTTGGCAGGAAGCATAGTATTGAGACTTGTATCAAAAGGCCTAAAAACCAGCTTCCCCGCCCAGAAGGCAGATTTCCCAGCCAGTGAAAAGCCTGAGTGAAGATCATGTTGTATTCCATCCAGGTAACAACTGTGTCTTCTGAATACTGGTGTCAAGAATTCTTTTGAATTATTTGTTTTTTCTTCTCTTTCTGATATTTTTTTACAATATTTCCATTGATTCTGGTGCCACCAAATAATTCATTGCAAATATGTTTGTTCAAAAGTATTGTCACATGTGCTCTTCTAAGTGAAGAGGGCCTTGAAATAAGTAAACTGATATCACTTCTTGAGGGCGCAGAATTTGATGAGAAGAATACACTTTAGAGTGTAATAAGAATGGAATTTCCAATAAAAATGAATGTAAGAAAAGAGAAAGAGAAAAATAAACAAGGGAGCCAAACAAAAAAAGTCCAAGTCCACTGTTTGAGATTTATACCAATAAATAAGATATTACCAAAATACAAATAAGAATATTTTTTAAACAATAAATCTGATACATTAATTAACTTGGTAAAAGGCCCCAGAGGGAAGAAGAGGGGCCTTTATATGTGTGAATGAACCAGCCTTGAGGCAAAGAGTGAATTTCCTTGAGAGAGATCATTTCTTGATGTCATAACCATGGCAATTCATCCCCTTGAACTTCAATATGGCATATCCATGCCACATCCAATATATGGCTATTTGGCCATATCCATAAATCATTGGCCAAATTGGCCATCTCATCTCATTTAGCCTTTTATGGCTATTTCATCATCTGGGCCCAACTTGGCCCTTCACCGTCATCAGGCCTTTCCTGGCCTTTCTCTACTTTTGGGCAATTTTGGTATTTCCCAATCAACAGGGGAAATACAGCCCAGGAAGCTGAATTTGGCTTTAAATACAGTTTCTGCGCATTTGCGCACTTCTGCACATTTTGCGCATTTTTGCACATGTGCGCACTTTTGCGCATTTTGGGCATTTTTGCGCACTTTTGTGCATTTTGCACAAATGCAGTTTTAAGGCTGTATGAGATGTATTTGGCCAAATACCTCAAAAGACACTCTGACACCTGTGAAGCCCTCCAAAACCAAATTTAACCAATATCCTCCTGGCCCCATCTCTAAACACCTATGGCCACTTTCAACCTCCAATAACCAAAATGACATATATGGTGTTATACACCATTATGCATCTTTTTCCAGCAGCAAGCCACTGGCGGCAATATCATCTGGTTATTTCAACTTTCCATCAGGCCATCCAGTCACGTCATCAAGAGGATTCATCAAGGCTCAAAGGCAAGTGTCAAAACCTCAAATACCAATGACGCCATCAAGCAGTCATTGGTTATTCTCACTCCAAGTATTTCTTCCAAGGGAATACTTTCATTTCATTCTCAAGGTGTATTCAAGAGGCAGTGTCAAAGCTCCACTCAATCCATCTTGGCAACCACCTTCATTTCAATACAGTCTTGATCCATCAAGAGCTGTATTTCATTTTCAAGTGTGGGAAATTGATTCAACCCTTTTACAATTTCAATATTAGCCAGCTGTATCAATTCCCAAAACAATCAATACAGCCTCAAGGATCAATACAGATCAGTTTTCAGCCTGAAGAACTCAAGCTCCCAGATTTTCACATATACCGGCTACCCTTTGACCCTGGGGGGTTTTTCCCCCAGTTAATTAATATACTTTGATTTATTTTTATCTCTATTTTCTTTTCATTTTAGTTAAGCAAATATTGATATTATCAAGTCAGTCATTTAGCACCTTTCTCTTTATCTTTCTTTGCCTGTCAATGGATATTTAGTGGTCATATCCTTACTAATTCCATTATTCATTTTTGGCAGGTTGAAACAGTGATTAAGGACTTACTTGGTTTGCTCTTTGGCCATTTGGCTTCCCTCTCCTCTTTTGCATCTCATCTTGTACCTGCATATCTGTTAGAGGAATTCATTCTTATTATTTTTATTCTTTATTCTTTTGGAGTCTTCCAAGTGAGTCCCCTGATTACTGAGTGCCAGGCCACTCTTGTATTTCCACTGGAGCCCCTGTGAAGTTATATTACTTAAATCACAATTTCTTTTTCATTTTGTTCATTCTTTCTCTATAATTTCATTCACTCATTTGATCAAAATTATGATTCTTTTATGCTTATGAACTTAATGATTCATTGTCACCTCTCAATTTTCTTTCATTTATTATTCATTTTGAAAATTGAAGGCTGACCCATTTTTATTTTGTTATTCTTTTTAAAATCTTTTTCAAATCATCAAATTTTAATTTCATTCATAATTCAGGTGTCAGCTTGATTTTCTTTGATTTTCAAATTTTTCATCAAGATATTCAGACACATTCTTCACATCAAGATTCATAATTGATTCATTCTTCAAGAATTTTGGTTTTTAAAGAAGAATTCACTTGATTTTGATTGATTGATTGATTTGACATATTTGATATTGACCTCAAGAAGATTGATTGACCTGAAGATTTCATTGGTTTTGCTGATTTTTCACATCAAGAATTTTGACATAAATTGATTTTTCTTCAAGATTTCATTTGATTGATTGATTTTGCAAGATTTTGATTTGACTGATCTGATACATTGATTTATTGACTTGAATATTTCATTTGAATTTCAATTGATTGATTTACCTCAGGATTTCATTTTTATGCATTGATTCTTCAAGACATTGATTTGATTTTGACTTCAAGACTTCATTTGATTTTGATTTATTGACGTACTTGAAGATTTTCATTTAATTCATTGATTTTCCTCAAGATTTGATTGTTTACTCTTTTCACTTCAAGAAAAGTTTGATTTCAATTCATGTATTTCGATTTGATTCCTGACGTCATGCCTGTTCATCATTCACCTCCGGCAAGACAGACAAGATCTCAGGCCAGAGCTCAAGCTGTTCTCACTGCAACTCAAAGAGCTCCTCTAGATGGCACCCCAGCAGTTCCTCAACTGAGGGCCCAATTAGATAGAGGACCCCGCATGAAAGGAGCAGCACCATCCAGGAAGGAAGGAAGAGGGCCAAGAAGATCATGTTCATTCTCAGGAGTAGTTGGCGGATTTCCAGGAATTTCAAGGACCATTTCCAAAGGTCTAGGTGAAGATGGTGAAGAGGAGGAGCAGAATTCTGTCAAAGAGGAAGAGTCTGATGGTACTGAAGGTGCTCCTGCTCCTGTGGAGCCATCCCAAGGTACTGGAGGACCAACTCTAGCCCAGTATAATCAGCCTGTCTCTCACCAGTCTGAACCATCTTTATTGGCCATCATGCAGCAAATGACTCAAATTATGGCAAATCTTCAAGCAGCTTCATCTTCTGAAGCATCACGACCACCAGCCTTCAAGACTGCATCTATGAATGCACCGGAAGGCTTTGATGGGACTCAGCCCTTCAAAGTTAGAAGTTTCATTCAGTCTTGTCAGTTGATATTTCATAATGATCCGGCAAATTTCTCTCAAGACAGAAAGAAAGTTCGCTATGCCACATCATTTCTTATTGGCAGGGCTGCAAAATGGATTGAGCCTTATCTTTCCAATCTCACCAATCAAGATTCAAATTACCTTCTCAACTCTTGGAAACTGTTTGAATCCCAACTCTTCACGTTGTTTGGGGATCCGAATAAAGTCAGAAAAGCAGAAGCTGAGTTGGATTCTTTAAGAATGAAAGAAGGTGGGCATGTATCCTTATAGATTGCTGATTTCAGAAGTTTAGTCTAAAGAATTGGGGATTGGGGTGAAAGAGCTCTCATCCATCATTTCAGGAAAAGATTGCCATCCAGGATTTTGAATCAATTGGCCTCCCATCCTTCAAGAATTGACTCTCTTCAAGACTTAATGGACGTTACCCTGGAACTTGATAGCAGGTACCATGAGAGGCAAAATGAAAAGAGTCATCATCAAGAGAAGAAACCAGAAGCCTCAAAGTCAAGTTCTTCTCATCCTCAAAATTATTCAAGCTCAAGTCAAAAGAAGAAGAAGAATTTTCAGAAAAGGGACAAGCCCCATTCTTCTTTATTGAATAAAGATTTCAAGCTCATGAACTCTGAAAAAGAAAGAAGAATCAAAGAGGGTCTTTGTACCTATTGTGGTGGGAAGCATAGTCTTGATTCCTGTTTCAAAAGGCCTCAAAACAAGCTTACCCAACCGTCAGGCAAATTTCCCAGCCAGGGAAAAGCCTGAGTGAAGATCATGTTGTGTTCAATGGTCTTCACTGTTTTCCATCCAGAGCACAATTGTGCATTCTGAATACTGGTGTCAAGAATTCTCTTAAATTCTTTGTTTTTTCTTCTCTTTCTGATGTTTTTTACAGTATTCTCATTGATTCTGGTGCTACCAACTCATTTATGGCAAAGACGTTTGTTCACAATATTCATTTACTACAACAGAACATCCAGAGAAGATTCCCCTCATCATTTTAGATTCCTCTGAGTCTCCTTCTTTATTTGTGACTCACCATCCTAAATATATGGTTGAGCTCCCTTCCTTCCCAAGCTTTGAATGGGACTTCTTAGTCATTGATAATCCCAAGGGAGAAGACCTCATATTGGGCTTTGACTTTCTTAATCATTTTAATCCGTTTATTGATTGGAGGCAAGGATTGATCACCTTTAATTCTGAGAATAAGGACTATAATAATCCTTCAATTTCTTTTAGTAATGACTTTTCTTCTGCCAAATCATGTGCAGCTCTGGTTGGTGATTCTAGAACACCATCATTTCCGTCTTCTGTCCATATTCCTTTCCTTAATTCCCCACAGTCATTACTATCATCTAGAGATGAAGTCTTCAAAGAGATTCAAGATGTTGGAGAAGAAAATTCTGTATCTTCACTTCATCTCTTTTTGGGGAATATGGACCTTCCTCCCTCATCTTACCATGACTCCCTGGAGTAGTTAAGGGATGAAGAGGAAGAGCCAGAAGGAATAAAAACCGTGATGAAGGTTGTTCCTTCTGTTTATCAGCAATACGTGGATGTATTCTCCAAGGTGAAAGCAGAGAAACTTCCTCACCGCGCCTGTGATCATCATATCCAGCTGGAGGGGTCTCTACCTCCAGCTGGGGTGATCTACTCTTTATCAAACCAAGAGTCAGATACACTCAGGGCCCAAATTTCAGAGAATGTAGAGAAAGGTTTCATCTGGCCAAGCTCCTCTTCTACAGGAGCACCTGTTCTTTTTGTTAAAAAGAAAGATGGTGGCCTCCGTTTGTGTGTTGATTACTGCAAACTCAATGCTGTTACTAGGAAGAACAAGGATCCTGTTGCTCCTATGAATCAGCTTCTCACTATTTTCAATGGTTCTTCTATCTTCTCCAAGATTGATTTGGGTGGTGCATATAACCTGCTCAGAATCAAGGAAGGTGATGAACATTTAACTTGTTTTAGAACCAAATATGGGAGTTATGAGTACTTGGTTATGCCATTTGGGCTTACCAATGCTCCTGCTTATTTTCAAAATCTTGTCAATGATATTTTTTATGATCTTCTTGATGTTTATTTTGTGGTTTATTTGGATGAAATTATGGTCTTTTCCAAATCTGAGGAAGAACATGTCACTCATGTGTCCACTGTTCTTTCCAGAATCAGAGCCAATAGCCTCTTTGCTAAGGCATCCAAATGCCTATTCCATGTTTCTAGTGTAGAGTATTTAGGTTATGTTGTTTCTTCTGAAGGCCTCAAGATGGACCAAGCAAAAGTCCAGCAAATTCTCAATTGGCCACCTCCAAGAAACCTCAAGGCTCTTCAATTACTCCTTTGCTTTGCCAATTTCTACCGCCATTTCATCAAGAATTATTCAAAGAAAATTAGTTCACTCACAAGTTTCCTCAACAAAGATTCCCGTTTTCCCCTCAATGAGGAAGCTCTTAGACAGTTTCATCAACTCAAAGAGGCATTCATCACTGCTCCAATACTTTCTCATTTCAATCCTTCTCTACCCACCATTGTAGAGACCAATGCATCAGATTATGCCTTGGGTGCTGTACTGAGTCAGGTCTCTGACTCAGGAAAACATCCCATTGCATTTGATAGCTGCAAGCGTCTCCCAGCTGAGCTTGATTATGATATTCATGACAAGGAACTCCTTGGCATAGTCTGGGCTCTCAAGCGCTGGAGAGCTTTCCTTCTTTCAATTTCTTCCCCTTTTGAAGTTCTCACCCATCATTCATCTCTTCAATAATTTATGTCTTCCAAGATTCTCACTCGCCGTCAAGCCCGCTGGGCTGAATTTTTATCTGAATTCCATTTCTCAATCACTTACCGCCCTGGACGCTTCGCCACCCTTCAAGATGCCTTGTCATGTCGGGACAACGTTTACCCAGAGAGGGGGGAGGATTTCATCAGCAAGAATCCAATGAACTATCAGAAGATAATCAAGCAAGATGAAATTCAAGCCTCAAAGTTTTTTGCAGTCAAGGTGGATTCATTCTCAAATTTGATTGATTCAATTCAGAAGGCAGTGTGGCAAGATTCTCAATATAGAAGTGTCCTTGAAGATTTGTGTAAAGGTAAATCTGTCCAAGATTATTCTCTTGATTCCTCTCCCAAACTTCTCCTTTTCAAAGATTGGGTGGTGGTCCCAAATGACCCCACAATTAAACTCAATATACTTCAAAAGGGGCATGACTCTCCTCTAGCTGGATGACACCCTGGCCAAGAGAAGACTCTCAAACTTGTCAAGCAGAATTTCCACTGGTCTGGCATGACTCAATTCATCAAGGATTAGGTCTCATCCTGTCAACAGTGTTCAAGAAACAAAAATATTCATCACAAGAAGTTTGGACTCCTCAAACCTCTTCCAATTCCAAGTGGTCCTTGGATTTGTCTTTCAGTAGATTTCATCACTCAATCGCCACCATCCGATTCCTTTGACTAAATCCTTGTCATAGTGGACAGATTCTCAAAAATGGCGGTTTTTATTCCAACAATAGCTTCAATCACTTCATTAGATTTGGCCCATCTATTCATCAAGAATATTTTTTCAAAGCATGGCCTTCCTTCAAGCATTGTTAGTGATCGAGGGTCTCTTTTTGTTTCTTCTTTTTGGACCAACCTTTGTCAGCAGCTCAAGATTTCAAGAGATCTGTCAACTGCTTATCATCCAGGAACTGATGGACAGACAGAGAGGGTAAATCAGATACTATAACAGTACCTTTGGATGCATGTCAGCTATCATCACAATGATTGGAACACCTGGCTCCCTCTGGCTGAATTTGCCTACAATAACTCTGACCACTCTTCAACAATACAATCACTGTTTTTCACTTTTTATGGAAGAGATCCTCATTTTGACTCAGTTAACATCACTCAAGATACTCCGGCTGGAAAGCTATCAACAAAAATCCAATCAGTACAGCAAGATGTCAAGAGAGAACTTGAAGTTTCCATAAACAGGTTTAAGAGGTATGCAGAAAAAAGTGGAGCAAGTCCACCTGTTTTCAATCCTGGTGATATGGTATGGCTTTCTTCCAAGAACATAAAATCAACCAGACCCACCAAAAAGCTGTCTGAAAGATGGCTGGGTCCTTTTCCAATCTTGAATAAAGTCAGTACTCATGCCTACTACCTCAAGCTTCCATCCCAATGGAAATCCATCCACCCAGTCTTCCATACTTCCCTTTTGGAACCAGTCAAGACATCAACAATCCCAAATAGGCTTCAAGAGCCTCCTCCTCCAATAATCATTGAAGAAGAAGAAGAATGGGAAGTCTCTCAAATACTGGACTCAAAGCTCAAGAGAGTAAAATTATGGTATTTGGTGGAATGGAAGGGTTTCAGTCAAGACTTGGAAAGATCCACTTGGGAACCAGCCAAAAACCTCAAGCATTGTCCTGAACTTGTCAAAGATTTCCATTCTTTATATCCTGACAAGCCAGGACCCAATTCTTCAAGAGCTTGATTTTTTAAGGTGCTTGGTGGGGAGAGGAATTACCAAAAGTCCCACGCCTGGAATGCACCTTTAGGGGTATTCTACTCTTTTGTTGTAAGCATCACCTTGGCCACTCTGTGAGCACTTTGCAAATTTTAGACACAGATCTTTGGCCGGGCTTTTCAACATTGAATTCCAAAATTATGGCCATTTTCACTTGGGCAAATGGACCATTCACTTATTTATTTCTTTTCCAAGTCTTTCAACTCAATTCAATCCTTCAACAATGTTGTTTTCTTTTTATGGCACTGGCGGGAGTGGTAATTACCAAACGTAAGTTCCTCTCCTGGTGTGCACTTCCTTGAGGGGTCTACAATCTTTCAAAAACATCACCTTGGCCACTCTGTGAGCACCTGGCATTGAATTTCTCTTTCCAGGTCCCTGGCCATTTTCAAAATCAATTGTCAACATCAGTTATCAAGATCGGAAGCTCCTCAAAATTCATCTCTCTTTTCTTTTCTTTTCTTAGTTTCATTTTCATTCTTTATTTTTATTTTATATTCTTTTATCACATCAATTATCATGTCAAACATTTTCATTCATTTTAAAATTCAATTCAAATCATTAAGCCAATGACAAAAGAAGATCAAGCAAGTCCTGCATCAAATGTCAAATTTTTAATATCAGTTTTTAAATTTTTTATCTCAATCAGTCCTCTTGAATCACTCTCTCAGAATCTTTCAAATAGCCTCAACAGGCTTCACTTTGTATTGGTGCTCAGGAGCTCACCATTTCAAGGTGGGGGGTACTGTCACAACCATGGCAATTCATCCCCTTGGACTTCAATATGGCATATCCATGCCACATCCAATATATGGCAATTTGGCCATATTCATAAATCATTGGCAAAATTGGCCATCTCTTCTCATTTGGCCTTTTATGGCCATTTCATCATCTGGGCCCATCTTGGCCCTTCACTGTCATTAGGCCTTTCCTGGCCTTTCTCTACTTTTGGGCAATTTTGGTATTTCCCAGTCAACAGGGGAAATACAGCCCAAGAAGCTATATTTGGCTTTAAATACAGTTTCTGCGCATTTGCGGACTTTGTGCATTTGCACACATTTGCGCACTTTTTGCGCACTTTGCGCAAATACAGTTTTAAGGCTGTATGAGCTGCATTTGGCCAAATACCTCAAAAGACACTTTGACACCTCTGAAGCCCTCCAAAACCAAATTTCACCAATATCCTCCTGGCGTCATCTCTAAAGATTTATGGCCACTTTCAACCTCCAATAACCAAAATGCCATCTATGGTGTTATACACCATTATGCATCTTTTTTCGGCAGCAAGCCACTGGCGGCAATATCATCTGGTTATTTCATCTTTCCATCAGGCCATCCAGTCACGTCATCAAGAGGATTCATCAAGGCTCAAGGGCAAGTGTCAAAACCTCAAATACCAATGACGCCATTGAGCAGTCATTGGTTATTCTCACTCCAAGTATTTCTTCCAAGGGAATACTAACATTTCATTCTCAAGGTGTATTCAAGAGGCAGTGCCAAAAGGAGTTGTCAAGTGTCAAAGCTCCACTCAATCCATCTTGGCAACCACCTTAATTTCAATACAGTCTGGATCCATCAAGAACTGTATTTCATTTTTAAGTGTGAGAAATTCATTCAACCCATTTCGATTTCAATATTAGGCAGCTGTATCAATTCCCAAAACAATCAATACAGCCTCAAGGATCAATACAGATCAGTTTTCAGCCTGAAGAACTCAAGCTCCCAACTTTTCACATATACTGGCTACCCTTTGACCCTGGGGTTTTTTTCCCCCAGTTAATTAATATACTTTGATTTATTTTTATCTTTATTTTCTTTTCATTTTAGTTAAGCAAAGACCGATATTATTAAGTCAGTCATTTAGCACCTTCCTCTTTCTTTTTCTTTGCCCGTCAATCAATATTTGGTGGTCATATCCTTACTAATTCCATTATTCATTTTTTGGCAGGTTTAAACAGTGATTAAGGACTTACTTGGTTAGCGCTTTGGCCATTTGGCTTCCCTTTTCTCTTTTGCATCTCATCTTGTACCTGCATATCTTTTAGAGGAATTCATTCTTATTCTTTTTATTCTTTTTTCTTTTGGAGTCTTCCAAGTGAGTCCCCTGATTACTGAGTGCAAGCCCACTCTTGTATTTCCGCTAGAGCCCCTGTTACACTTTATTAGATTTGGATAATAAAGGTAATTTATGGACATACAGGGTCTCTACAAGAGGTGCTGTGGATTTGGGTGATCATAAAGGTTTAGAGTTGTGTATCAAAAGCTGTATTTTGTTTGTGCAGCTTGTAAAGGTGCTTACATGCTGTAGTAGTGAAGAAAACTGTATGATAGTTTCAAAATAATATTTCTGAAATTAGGAGCTTATACACAGAAAGGATTTTCTGGTTTGGTGAGTTTGAATGCCCCTTGCCCTCATAGTGTTGGTAACAGTATCCCCTTCTTGAAGCTGGTGTACTTCTGAACACCATAATAAGCTGTAAATCTTGAGTCTCATCCATTTATCCCTACATTTCTTCAAACATTTTAAGCTTAAAACTTTAGCATGCTGGATCATTAGCCTGAAACTCCTCCGCCTTCATTCCTTTTCATTACTTTCATTCTTACCTTTGTCCCCTCCATTAAGTAAATGATTTGATTTTTTCTGGGTTATGTTTTTTGTCTTCAGTCTTGTCTTGTGAAAACTTCCTGTCTTCAAATGTCTTTTGGGTGTATCCCAAAATGGGGGCTTCCATTACCTTCAGCTCAAAATTTGATAAAAAATGACTATATGAATGTATAGTCTTGGAGAAAGCGGCCATAATTGACAATTAGGCCTCTCCTTGTAAGAAACACTTTACTATTCATGTTTTGATTATGAGGTTTTTTATGCTCAAAAGCTTGTAAAATGTGCCAAATGGCCTTTTGAAGAAATTTGGATTCATCTTGGTTCACTTGGTCCAGGCCTCATTATTTGTGAGGGTGGAAGGGCCATTTTGGCCATTTTTGGGTCCCTAAATCCTGAAGCCCATAATAAGAAGTCGGCAAGCCATAGGGTTTATTGATGGCCCCAACGACCATTTTGGCCCCCTGAACATAATTTTTCTGGGGTTCCGTGGGGTCCAAACAACCAATATGGGCCAATTTTGGCCATATTATGTGGACCCAATGAGATTGGTTCATGTCCAAAAGTTGAAAAGGAGGTCTTGAATGGCTTATTGGGGACCCATCTTGAGGACTTTGAGGGGGCCATAATTTCTGTTATGGCCCCATGGGCTTGATGACCTTCATAACTGAATATTTTCCTTCTAGGCCTCCAACTTCTGTAAATTGTGGTACTGGCCTCTTCAGTAACTTGGGATCACCTTGTTCTATGGCTTCCTCAGGTTTCTTCTATCCTTCCCAAGCATATGATCGCTACAAGGCAGTATGATCTTTTGATCAGGCTTGTGCTGAATGCTTGAAGAAAGGCAAGCGTTGTTTTTAAAATTTTGATACAGGTTCTTTAACATGCCATGTTTTTTTTGTTGGGAAGAAGACATGCCATAATCCAGGGCACCAATTTCAATCATCATAAGGTATTTGTGGAGCAAGAAGGAAGGGCATTTTGGCAAAGAGTACCCCATTCCTCAGGCCCCTACCCCTGATGGTACTTGAGGTTATTCTAATTGTAATTTCTGTTGTATTCTCCATTCAACTTGGTGCTGATTACTTGATTGAGTGACTGGGTCCAGGAAAAGAGATGTTGCAAGGTGGACTAAGGTTGGAGTACCAATTACCACAGGTTGTAGGCTAATTTATTCCAGTTCAGAGGTCCCAATTTCTAAAATCAACAGTCAAGGAATAAGGAATATGATCAGAAGGATTTCTGATTCACCAACTGATCCAAATTTGCAAGGAAGTGATAGGTTGGTTAGTGAAAAAATCCATTGGCCAACTTCCAAGCTCTTCCACTACTCAGCCTCCTGGCAGAACACTACATAGCAAAGCTATTCCCAGTTCTCCCATCATTTTCCACCATCCCCTTCCTTCACCAAATACATCTACTTTTAGGCCTCCCCTAGCTCCCAAATCATGCCAACCTCCATTCCACATCCAAGACCATAACCAATGGCTTCCTAAAAATTTACAACCTGTGGCCAGCACTGGTGTAAGAAGAGAATATAGATAGCATTTGCCATTCCACGCTACTAAAGTGTTTCAAAAAAGTTATTTTTAGCCTGTGAGAGTTACCAGAGAGGATCCAAATGTGGGTAATGAGGCAAACACTTCTGCTTACAGGATTTTCAATATGGCTTAAGAAAGTAGTAGAGAGATGGAAGTGTATGCTAATTATAGGATGATCCCTTGGAATGATTCAGAAGAGATTGCTGCTAAATTTCTCCTGTAAGAAGATGAGTTGATAAAGAAATTCCAGATACCCTTTGATGAATTGGATAGAGATAACTAGTCTATTGATTTTCTGAAGTTTTTTTCCTTATTGCTTTTCTGATTCATGAGAAAGCAGCTGGAACCTCCCAATAAATATTGAGGGAGGAAATGCTTGATGCTTTGATAGAGAAATGAAAAAAAAGAATTATATAAGTAAAATAAATGAATAAAATAAGATAATTCAGAGAAAAAGAGAGTAAAGAAAAAGAAATAAAAGGAACTTCTGAGGATTTTGCTTCTTGTGGCAAGTTGCTTCATTTTGAACATGATTTACCTGAAAATATAAAATCAAGAATTTGCATTTCACAGAGCTCCCAAGGTGTTGTCTTAAAAGAAATAGAGACCCTCAGAGATTCATACCAGGAGATGGGTCTTACTTTCATAACTTCCACTCCCCACCAAGCACCATAAAAAGAAAACCTTTCCAATAAGATAACTTGATCTAAGAAATCATTTTAACAATGATTATTGAAGTAAAACAGAGAATTAAATGAAGAAAGGAGAAAATTTGGCCATATATTTATTTAATGTCCGAATTTGAGGGTATTCATGTTTCAAGGCCTTTTTAAATCTTTCCAAATAATTGAAAAGTTCTCACATAGTGGCCAAGGTGATGCCTACAGAAACCTTGGGTATAATAACCCCTTAAAGGTGAATGACAGGAGAGAAACTTACTTTTCTAAAATTCAATAGCCACCAATCACCATAAATTCTATCTCTTGAGGTATTTGAGCCAGGCTTGTCAGGATAAAAAAATGTAAGTTTTTGGAAAGGTCTGGAAAGTTGGTAAGGTTGGAATCTGGTTCTCAAGTGGTTGTTTCTGAGTTTTCAATTAACCCTTTGAACCCTAAAAGATACCACCATTTACCTATTTTTCCTTTTGAGTCTGGAACCTGTACTACTTCCCATTCCTCTTGCTCCTACACTATGATGGGTGGGAGTGAAAACTAATGGTGGTTTGGGATAGTTGATTTCTTGAATGGTTCTAACAAGGACACATGGAAGACAGGGTGAGCTGATTTTCATTGTGAAGACAAATTGAGGTGATATGCATGTTTTTCAATCTTCAGAACCTCAAAGGGCCCCAACCATCTTTCTGATAATTTCTTGGTTGGTCTTGTTGTCTTGCTGCTCTTTTAAGCTAGCCATACTTTGTCCCCAGGTAGGAAATCATGTCAAATTGTACTATTTTTATCTGCATAATTCTTAAAATAATTTATTTCTGACTCTACTTCCTCTTAAACAATTTGATGTACTGATTGGAGGTTTGTTGATAGCTTCCCAGCAGGTGTTTTGTGTGAAATATGGATTCAGTAAAGACTGGAATTTCTACCCTACTTAGTGAAAGATTGTGCTTGTTTTTCTGATGAATTTCCTGCATTATTACAGGAAAATTGAGCCAGAGGGAGCCAGATGTGCCAGTCATCTTAATGGTAACAGACATAGATTCAAAGATATTGTTCTAGAATCTGATTCACCCTATCTGTATTTCTGTATGTTTGAGGATAAAAGGAAGCTGAAGAATCTCCTGTAAGCTGGAGCTGCTGAAACAAAGTAGTCCATAATTATGAAACAAATAGTGAACCTATATCACTAACAATACTGACTGGAAGTACATGCTTGCAAAAGACATGGATAATGAAGATTTGAGCTAAATTGAGGAAAGTAATTGTTGAATGAGCTGGAATGGATATTTCCATTTTTGAAAATATATGCAAAAACATGAAGATTGATAAAAGATGTTGGAAAGAGTAAATTGAGTGATAAATTCCATTGATAATTAATTCAAAGGGCCGTATGGAATTCAAAGAGGCTTGACTAATCCAAAATTCTGACAGTAAATGTTCATTTTTCTTGAACATTTCTGGCATGAGGACACCTAGTACTTAATTATTTGATTCACGCCAGCCCAATAAAAATTCCTCTTGATGAGCCTAACGCTCTCATCCTGGCCAGGATGGACAGCTAATAGTGAGTCATGATGCTTTTTAATAATCTAAAACTCAAATGTATGATTTCTGGGAATGAATAATCTATCCTTGAATAATGAAAACTTGGCTTGACGTTCAAGAGAATAATCTAGAGCTGATTCACCTCTTTCTAATTTTTTGAGTATTCATTTATGATCTTTTTATTTGAATACTTCTTTTTGAATATGATCCACTAAATATAACAAAAGGTCAACCTTGATTGAGAATGATCAGGATTTTTGAATTTCATCTTGCTTAAGAACTTGATGTAAATTTTAAGGGTTCTTGCTGATGAATTCCCCCCTCTCTATGAGTACACATTTCCCAGACATGGAAAGGCATCTGGTATAGTGGACAGCCAGTCTGGGAATTAAACTATGGAAATGTGAAGTTCAGATAGAAATTCAGCCCAACAGGGTTGATGGCAAGTAAAGACTTTGGAGGACATAAAATACTCAAGGGAAGAGTTATCTGTTAACACTACAAAATAATTGGAGAGAGAAAAAAAAAGTCTTCAGAACTTGAGAGCTCAAACTATGCCAAGAGGTTCCTTGTCATGAACTTCATAGTTGAGCACAGCTGGGAGAAGCATGCTCTTATGAAATGCAATGTAATAATTTTCTGAGTGATTCAACTGCATCAGCACAGAACCCAAGGCATACTCAGAAGCATGAGTGTCTATAATAGTTGATATGGAAGGTTTGAAGTGGTGGTTAAAGCTTCTCTGAGTATCTGAGAATGACTGAGAGCTCCTCATTGAAGTAGAAAGGGATATCTTTCTTGAGAAGAGAAGTGAGAGAGGTTGGCTTTTTGAAGGAGTTTTTTTAAAAAATAAAAATAAAAATTTGCAAATACAAGAAAGGATTGGAGAGCCTTGATTTCTTTGGGCTGAGGCCAATTGAGGATTCATTGAGCTTTTGGAGAATAAATCTCAAGACCATCATTTGATAGAACATAACCAAGATATTCCACACTTGAGGCATGAGATAAGTACTTGGAAGATTTGAAAAAGAAATTATTGTGCCTCAGTGTTTTAAGGACAGAGACCACATGTTTTCTATGTTCCTCCTCATAACCTGAAAAGACCATAACATCTGTGAACCATTAGAGGTATTTTTATATACACTAAAAGACCAAAATAGTAAAAAATCACACAATTATAAATAAAATAGGTTTATTTATGTTATTAATAACAAAAACAAAATATAAATATAAAATTCATATAAAAAATTAAAATTTCGATTATAATTTAAACAAAAATTACTTTGAAACTTGAAATTGTGAAAACATCTTTTTAATTGAAAAAATTGAGTAAAAATGAATTTTCAACAAAAATATTAAAATTAAATTATTTTTGGGAAAAGGTTAAATGTATATTATTAAAAATCTTTTTTCCAATATATAAACATATAAAAATTATTTCACCATTGGATTCCTCATAAAAAATAAGGTGGGGTCACTGTGGGGTGAAATTTCTGCAAGTCAGCTCTAAATAAGCTTAAATTAACTTTTTAGTATTTTCTGTATAAAAATTGAAAATCCTCAAAATATTAATCTAATACACACCACATGTGGTGTTAACCATCAATTTTTGTGTTAAAATTGAGGTGTTTTGTGTAGTTTAGAAGCTATGAGTAATTGAAGTATTTTCAATTGAAATGTTGAAATGTGTGGGTGTATTACATATGTGAGCTTTAATTTAAATATGATGTATCAATTATTACAGTTTTTTACTGTAAAAATTCAATTTACTTACATAGTTCAATTACAAGTATAATACATGGTGAGAAATAATGAAAAAAATTAGAAAGATTAATTCTGGGGGGAAAGGGAATCTTGGCTCCAAAGGTGCCAGACTCCCCCAAATTCCTTTCTGACAGGTGTGGGTTGTCAGACTTCATGCAAAAGCTCATCACTTTTGGCCTGGAATTGAGTCACAGGGTCTGTGACCCAATTGATGATGAGGTTTTGATACCAACCAGGGCAGTTTTAACTGTTGCCAAGAAGGTAAAACCACAATTAAGATAAAAAGTCTTAATAAAAACAGTTTTAACCAGGTTTTTTTGTCTCTTAAACACATGCTGACATGTTCTGAAGTCTTGAAACCAGGTATTACTATAGCAATGGCTTATTTAAGGTTCTAAAATGGCTAAAACCAGCCATTTTTTGGTCTGAACCAAGGTTCAATGAGGCCATAATTGGATTTTCTGTTTTCAGAGTTTTTCCTCAACCAATGAGAGTAAATTTCAATTTTGGAGTAAGAAAATCAATGGTTATGAAAAAAGGTCTTATTTGCCCCTTTTTTCACTTCATCTTAGAATCTATTCCTTTAATAATTAGTTTAAACACTGTTAAACCAATCAATGAAATATTCAAACCACCCTTTTTAAATAACTTTAAACCTTTTAAAAAAGTGAAAAAATTATTATTAAAATGATCTTTTCTAACTATTATGATCATTTTTAACCCTAAACCACCCCATAAGTGAATTAAAGCATCTTTTATCACTGTTAACTTTGTCACTTTGTTTTTAAATTCACTCTGGTAACTTTTCAGAGTGTTCTCTCTTTAATATTCTTTTTAAAGACGTTTTCTTATATTCATTTCCTGAAGTTCTTCTCTCAATTAATTCCAATCGCAGGTGCTCTTGAAGAAATTTCTTTTATAGCCTTAAAAATCTCTAGTAGAGTATCTTGGATACCTTTTTATTGTTGGTGAAACAATAAATCTTTATATTGTTATTTTTATACTTATAAAGTCAAAAAAAATAAATTTTGTGTGTAATCTCTTAAAAATGTTAAATCTTTACATTTTTAATCATATTGTACCTTATAAAAATTTTGAGTAAAGGAAAAGTACTTGATGTTACGACAAAGCTTCATAGCCACACCTTACACTACTACTCCAATAAAACCTTGAAAGGAATTGGTAAAGAAACTTGATGGATAAATTTTAAATTTAAAGGATCAAAATTGATTTAAAGCAGTATTCAGACAATTTATAGTTTATTTCTATGGCTTCACGTCTTTCTGATTGATCCTTAAATATTAAAACACATAAGAAAAGGATTAATTAATAATTACTTGTTGTTAATAAAGGAATAATTGCATAATAAGAGTATTTGAAAAAAGCAGAAAGAGAAGGCCTCTTTTGATTCAACAACAGCTCAAAGAGATGTGAAATTGAGAAAAATGAAAAACTAGTGAGCAAGAAAGAAATAATCATTTTTGGATTATTGATTTCATCATCTGTTGCCACATAAAATTATTATAATTACTTAATTAAGGCTTTTACATGGCTACCAACCCATTTATGGTTAAGAATAAAAGAAGGGAAAACTGTAAATCTTATCTTATTTCAAAATTAAGATTAATTTCTCAAAGTTATTGATGTTATCGGAAATTTCATCACAGGTTGTATTTTCTGTGAATGTTTGAAGATTCAGTGTTTTACACGGAATCATCAAAAATGGACTGTAAGTAAAACATCTAGGTTTACTTATGAAACTATAATTCTTTTTGGTTTATTTATGGATCACACTATCCTCTGTTGCTTCTTAAAGCTTCCAAAAGAGTCAACATGAATTTTGTTTTTAATGAGTTTTGAAAGTTTTTACCTTATTTCTACATAGCATTGCAAATAGCACATTATAGCAGGTTTCTATGAGGTAAATCAATGGATAATAGCTAAGAAATTGTTTTAAATTCTATTTGAAGGCTTGGAAATGGAAGCTCATGAAGAACTGACATTATTACAGGATTCTAAGTTGCTCTTTACCTCCTTTTCATGTCAGAATAGCAGCTCATTTGCAATTTTCCTATGAATCAATGAGGGTTTAAATGGGTAAATAAGTTCCCAAAAGGCTTTGGTATACTAATTGGGCCATTAGAAGACATGAATTAAGGATTTAGAGCTCTCCACGCCTTAGAGCCCTCAGAAGTTGGGGATATGGCCCTCTTTGAGGTATTTTGTTCCAAATTTGTATGTAAGAATAGTATACTTTTAAGTGCCACAAACATGCATAACACTAATCTCAGTGTATATGTAATATGGGATATCTCATTTTTTCATTCTTTTGGTGTAAAATTGAGAAAAAAGAATTCACACTTCTTTTATGTGGTATTGAAGGAGTTTCCATATTACTACCTCATAGAGTTAATTTGAGCTTATTCACACTATGGAGCTACCCTAGGTGAAGATTTTTGCATAATCCAGATCGGGCCTTCAACCCATGGATTTACTTACTCACAAAAAGCTATTCATTTTTTTTGAAATGAAAAATGATGAATTTTGGATCTATGCATGATTTATGGGTTATGCATAGTTAAGAATTTATTTTGATAACAATTTTGGCCTATTTTGGTATGTAAAATATACCTCAAGGATCACAATGATATTTATAACCCTTCTTTCAGAAGCTATGTACTCACTAACAATTAAATGTGCTACAATGATTTTTAGATAGAAATATATCAAAGTTATTTTGAATATGCTACTGCTTTAATAAAGATTTACTATATGGGAATAATAATTAAAAATTATAATTTTTCCTAAAGGCAGGTAGAGATTTCTTTTATTCCTTTTTGGGACTACAAGGTCCTTAAAATTTATTCAAATGTCTGAAAAGTGAAATCTTTCACTCTGGAGGCTAAATTTCAGTTCAATAACATTGATTCCAATGTAAATAGTCAAAATTGTGGCTCTTTACCAAACATTCTCATGTCAGTACAAGGAGAGCTGTGGATAAAAAATATCATTTCTGATGTAAGCATAGTGGTAATTGTGGGTTTATGACAAAAAATGTTCATTATTGATTGATTCAGCATGAAAAAGCTTTCTCCAGACCATGCTAAAATTGTTATTAAACTTTTAGAGTGTTTCATTGCCTAATATTAATTATTTCATTAATTTCCAAGCTTTGCGATACAGCTATTATAAGGATTAAGCCAGTACTGGCATGTTAAAGATTAATATTGCTAGAAAGAATTTTCAACGTTTGACTATGAAACAATAAGTAAATATTACTAATATATTTTACTTGTTGTATTATTAATATCCTTATTAAATTAAAGGATAAGATAAAAAAGCATTATTATAATTATGGAATAAAAGTTTTATATTTTTAAATAAATAAAATAATATAATGAAAATAAATATATTAATATTTAATAATTAATATGTTTACGGCACTTTATTCTTGTCACAAACAATTAATAAAGGCATAAAACAATTTTTTTGAATAATAAAAAATTTAAAACAATTCTATTGGAAATATCAATGCAAATACTATTTATATTTAGAAAAAAACTTTTCAAATAATAATAAAGATAAAATTGTTATGAAAGATGAAAATGACCTACTTTTGATACTTAATATGATAATTTTGAATGAATTTATGCCTAAAAATGTTGATACAACTTCTTTAAATTGTATTTTCAATTCAAAATAACAAAATTGCAAATATTCTTGTTTTTACATGGAATTAGAGACTTTGAGAGAAATTTAACAAAAAGAATTGAAAGTTGATTAAATAACCTCAAGATTGATGATTAAAATAAATATGAACTTTTTTCTTTAAATACAAAACAGTTTTATATAGAAATAATAAAGCTTTTACCTTTGGTTTGAATAATCTAATGTTTTCGTTGCACTTGAGAGGGAAATAGAGGTAAAAAGAGTTCTATTCAAATTCAAATCTTTCCATCTAGAGTCAATTAGGATTCTAGAAGACCTTTACTGATGGTATCCACTGGAATTGATCATTATTTGAATGTTTAGTGATGATCACATCATAATTAAACCATCTTATCTAATTATTATGCCATTACTTAGACTTATCACTGTAGCTCTAATTTTGCTGAGATCATGAGTTGGAAGAAGACCAAAATGCCTGTATTTTCTTATTTTTAATGATAATAAGCTATTATTAACCAATTTTATCACTTATATGACTGTTAAGCTTAAATTAAGGTTACAGTGAGTAAACTCAAATGATCAATTTTAAGCTTAAACGTTTATCATTAATACCTTTTGAGTTACACATTTTAATGACATTCAGAGAGTTAATTCTGATATCCGGCCTTTTCCTTATGAAACTGAAAAGAGCATTTTATTATATCATCAAAATTCTCTTTTGAATTATTTTTCTTGTAGCTAATCTTTTCCATCAAAATTTACTATTTTAAAGTTCAGACCATGATTTAAAGGTGTTACACCTGTAATATGATGTTAAAAATTACAGAATTCCACATGTATGAGCTATTAAAACCTTCATATACAATTCATTTTAAGTTTGGAACATTTTCACAACAAAGTGGTCAACAGTTATAACAAATATGTTCAATAAACCTTTAAAATTACATTTATACCTGTATTCTTGCAGTAATTACGTGGTAACACTTTTTTCTTCAAATTGCTATTATGTATATTTCAAGAGATATGAGCAAAAAACCATGAATACATGTGCTGATCATGAAAGTGCATATATTCAGGTTGCTTCCTTAAGTATTGACTTAACAGCTATGACATAAAAATGGTATATGTGTAAATATTCATGGGGAATTAAATGGTGCAACTACTTCCCCATTTTGATTAATTAATTTCTGATATAATGAAAAATTTATTCTTACTCATGGCATTTTTTACTTATAACTCAGTAAGTATTGCCTTTATAGATATGAAATAAAAGTTTTATATGTGTATTTTACCATGGTGAATCTAATGGTGCGAATCATTTCATATGTTTTTTCATTAGCTTAAGAGGTAATCAGGAGTTTGTTCCTTTTTATGGAATATCTGTTTACTTCAAGATAATAATTTTAATTCTTATTATTACAAAAAATTTTGTCAAGTTGTGTTGTGAACCTTTTGGATATGTGGTCATATTCTGATGCCTCACAGAATTCAACTTCAGAAATTTGAGTTTCAAATCATTTTCAATGCTTCTTTGGGAAGTATAAGTGAGCAACTTGTTCATGTGTACATTTTATTTTTCCTCAAGACTTCATTGTAATTACCCTTTTGAAGAATACATCTATATTAATTTTCTAAGAATTTTTTTCTATTAAATTCTTCTTGTAATTGATATTAGCCTAAAGAGCTTATTAATGCAAAATTACTAGTATTATATGACAATTAGAGGAAATACTTTTTCAATTCACTATGTATCTTTAGTAATGATAGTCTTTAATTTTATATCTAATATATAAATCCATATTACTCTTGATCAATGTTAATGCTATCAAGGATTTCATATAAATATCTTACAGCTCTAATGCAGGTTGAATTAGAATCCTTTTTATTAAAATGACATGATCATGACTCGAAAATTTAGAACAATGACCCAATCAGCTCAACAATAAATTAATAGAGAAGAATTCCTCCCTCAATCTATAGCTTGACTAGTGTCATAATCAAGAAAATTCTAGTTATGATAAAAGAAATCTTTCCACATAATATCTCTGCCAAACTCATTGTTTTAATGGAAATGTTTATAAACACGTTCATTATCATAAATAACCTGAAATACCATTTGAATGAATGATTTCTGCAGTTCTTTCAAAGAGCTTACTCTGAGCTTGATATCTATTCTCCATGCTTAACATCAAATAATTAAAGGGGGAAAAATCTACATAAGTTTTTGGTAAACCCAAATTAGCCTTTACATGGTTTTTTGAAATGGTGCAAATTCATATGAAAAAGGCCATATTCGTAGGAGGTTTCTTCAAAAAGACTTATAAAATTATCATTTGGGCCTCCTAATATTGTTCAACATTTTTTTTATGTTTTTATTTGGTTGTAAACTTATAACAATTGACAGATTTTGGAAATCTCATTTTTCAATAGGAAACATCATAAAAAACCCATTAAACCATGTATTTGTAATAATTATCTTTCTGAGGAAGGGTATTAATTTTTTAGAATAAATATGAAATATTAAATATTTTGAATCATTTGTACCTATGATTTTTATGCTTCCCAGAGGGAATCATTTTTTTAAATCAACCCCAATGACCATCTTGTCAGTAATCTTTTAGAAGACATATTTTTACCAAAAATGGTTAGCTTATTTTTTTCGCATATCTTTCTGTGCTCACAATTGGAAAAACTCATCAGGCATTCTTTTGCCTAATAATTCCAAAACCCTTGGTTGTAAGAAAAATAAGGTTTTTGTGTTTAAATTACATCCAGAGGAGGAAATTGAAATAGGTTATACAAAAATAGAGTTTAGAATTTGAATTTTTGTTAATATTGCACTGATTATGAGAATATCTTGGAAATTGGACCAGTTTTATTTTTTGTGGAGCTCCCTCAATTTGACAAAAGCTTGGTTTAATACTGAGGCGGGTCTTGAAGCAGAAAATATGAATTTTACATATTTTCTTAGTGCATTATAAATTTCTCCCATTTTTTCAAGATGTAAGTCCACAGAATCAGCGCGGAAAAAATGTTAAAAAAATAAGAATAAAGTGAATGAATTTTTTTCTTCTTTTCAGTAGTTTTTGTTTTCGGGAGGTTCATGTTCAAACACTTACATTTCTCCAAAAGCTTCCTTATATTCCATTGAAATTTGGTGTATGTACTTTCTCACATGTATTTTCCAGCTTTCGGTAAATTCATTTAAGACAGCTTATCTGGAGTCACCAAAAGGCTTTATGGCTATACCAATCCCGTGGTTATATGGTAATTATTCCTTAATATATAACAATTATTTTAAGATATCATGGAAAGAAAGCCTATCCAAATTGATTTAGTTTTGGGAAGTTCAAGACTTTTTGTCATTTAAAATGAATTTCTCTCCGCTTTCTGAATTTTCATCATTTTTCTATGATATATGAAGTATTTCAAGATAATAACTACTAAGAACATTTTCATTTATTAATTTTTTAAAAAATTTAGTCTATATTATTGGTTTTCATGTAATGATGGTCTGTTTTTAACATTACCTATTATAATATTCGATCACTTATTATCTAGTATATTAAAGCTATAATTACTTATTATTATGTTTTCTTGTTATTTTCAAACTTAATTTTAGCTAAGGAATATTTTTTGTACATTATTTTTCACACAATTGAATGATTTGTAATATTAATATTGAGTCTATTATATGATATATTTGTTAGTATTTTCAGATTTTACTCTTTTAAAATTGTATTCTATTTTTGATAAAAAATAATTATTTCATTTTATAGTTATATTTTTCATTTTATTTCTTCATTAGGAAGGGATATTTTGATTTTTATTATCACTTATTACTACTTATTATTATTTTTAAGAACATTTATAGTACAAAATACAAGATTATTGAATATTTTTCTATTTCCCAATAGTCACCTATTACAGGGTGGGTACCCTTTATGACTCTCTCCGCCTATCTAAGTGTGAGCCTTGAGGTATATTTTACATACCCAAATAGGCCACAATTATCTTAAAAAGAAATTTTGAATTATGCACAACTCATAAGTCATGCATATATCCAAAATTAATCATTTTCAATTTCAGAAAAAATGAATAACTTTTTATTGAGTAAGTAAATCCAAGGATTTAAGACCAGATTTGGATTCTACACAACAATTCACCCAGGGTAGCTCCATAGAGTGAATAAGCTCAATTTAAGTAATTGAGGTGGTAAAATGGAAAATACTTCAATACCACATCATTAATACCACATAAAAGATCCATGAAAATTTTTGTTTTTCTTGATTTTAAGCCAAAATAATGGGAAAGTGAGAAATCCCATGTTACATATACACTAAAAATAGTGCTATTCATGTTTTGAGCACTTAATATCATGGTATTCTTACATGGACTTTTGGTACACCCATAGTGGATATCTCACTTGAAGCTTAATTTTCTATTTTTATGTGAAAAATAAGTAAGGGGGACAAAAGACATCAAAGAGAGCCAGGGTACCCAACTTCTGAGGCCTCAGAGGCGTGGATAGCTCCAGAGCATGGATCCATGGCTCATCTTGGCCCAATTGGTAAACCAAAACTCTTTGGGAACTTGGTTACCAAGTTACACCTACTGTAACCATAAGAAAATAGCAAATAACCTGCTATTTTGACATGCCAAGGAGGTAATAAGCTGCTTAGACTCCTGTAACCACGTCAATTCTTGATGACTTTCCATTACTAGACCCTAAAAGAGTAATTAAAACCCTTTTGGGACTTATATTCATTGATTTACCTCATAGCAACCAGCAAAATACTGCTATTTGCAATTCTATGTAGAAATGAGGTAAAAACTTCAAAAATTCATTAAAAATACAAATCTCAATGAATCTTTCTGAAACTTTCAGGACTAATAGAGAACTGTATTATCTATGGTACAACCAAAAAGAATTATGGTTTTACTAGTAAAACTCAAAGTTTTACTCACAGTCCATTTTTGACCATTCTACGTGAAACACTGAATCTTCAAAAATTCACAGTAATTACAACCTGTGATGAAATTGGCAATAACATTGATAGCTTTGAGAAATCAATGATTATTTTAGAATAAAAGAAGATTTACAGATGTTACTCCTTTTATTCTTAACCATATTGGGGTTGGTAGTCACGTAAAAGCATCAATTAAGTAATTATGATAATCTTACGTGACAACTGATAATGCAATCAATAATCCAAAAAGGTTTATTGTTTTCTCACTCACTGGTTTTTCAGTTTGCTCCATGGCACGCCTCTGTGAGCTGTTGTTGACTTAAAAGAGGCCTCCTCTTGCTGTTTTTTCCAAGAATCATCTTATCAATTTATTAAATCATTATTACCAACAAGTAAGTATTAGTTACAGCTATTCTTAAGTGTTTTAAATCTTTGAGAATCAACCAGAAAGACGTGAAATCATAGAATCCAACTATATATTGTTGTAATACTGTTATACATCCTTTTGATCCCTTAAATCCACAATTCCACATCAAATTTCTCTACTTTTATCTATCAATAAGTTCTTTGGAGTATTAGTGAGTCATTTATCTTTAATTCTTAGAGTTTTTCTCTAGTAATAGTTTTCCTCAAGAATTATCTTTATAATTATTCTTGTAAAAGATAATTTTATATTAAAATAATTTTATTTTTTTAATAAAAGAAGTTTTTATTATTAAATTCTTCTTGTAATTGATTCTTGTAGACAATTACTGCTCACTGTTATAATCACTAGTAGTGTATAACACGTGAAAGAAATAATTTTATAATTATTGAATTGTGGTTATAATAATTTTTATTATTATATTTCAAAAGAACAGACATAGTACTGTTGATTAATAGTAATATTATCATCAGTTTCATAGTCACATCTTACATTTGGGGGCCTGGCCGTGTTTTTTGAACCTTGTACCCTTAATTAATATATTTTTAAGCTCTAAAATATATTAATTTAATATTTTCTTCTTTCATTTTAAAGTTAAAATAATTCTTATTTTTGAAATTGTTTTGGAAATCTTTTTCATTGAGGAATTTGGTTTAATTTTATACTGTTTTACACGTGGCTTTTTCACATCCAAAAACTTATAAAATTCTTCTTTGAGTTACTCTGAATTAATTTTCATTCAAAATCTTAAATTTTAATTTTTTTTCTTTAAAAAGAATAATTTTTTTAATATTAAAAAATATAAAAATTATAAAAAATCTTTAAAAATATTTTAAATAGTATAAAAAATAATTTTTTTCTCTTTTATTATTTTTCTAGTGTCTTTAATCAAATACTGTGCAGCTGGCAACAGACTCAGTAAAAGATATATCACTAGTCCAGAATCTTCAGAAGCAGAATCTGAAGACAGTATTGAGGTGCAGATTGCTAAAAGAGGCACCTTATTTAACTCAGAAAAAGCTAAATTACCACCAAAAGGTGTGTATTTTATTTTATATTTTCACCTTTTATATTTAAATTGACGTGAAAATGGTGCATACCAGACATGGAAGCAACTATTCAGTCCAGCCAGATGGATGTGGACAAGGAAGAGGCAAGACCAAATCCAGAAGTGCCAATTTTCCACAAGAAAGACACATCTGGACAATGCCAGAGTTGCCCCCCATTCCCCAAGGTCTGTACCAACAGATTTTGATGTGAACTCAGAACCTGAACTGATCTATGGTAATATTTCCAGGGCTGAACCACTTTCAGGTGGCAGCAATAGAAATATATCAATGCCAGTACAAAAACTGGTTCAGAGCAGCCAAGGAGGAGGAGTGGGAAATCTGCCAAGCCTTTGGCAGGGGGCCATGAACTCCTACTTACACATCAAGAGCTTTCTGGGTCAGGAGAAGACCATAGAACTCTTAAGAGGTTGGAGCCCCCTGTCTTGCAAAGACAAGGTCAAAAAGATAAATAATTGGTTGAAGAACCAAAGTCTTTTATCCATAGACCAGAAGAAAGAGTTGGAAATGACTCCAGCTTTGGAGGCAGAAGCCCCAGTGGCATCTACCAGCTCCAAACCAGCTCCAGACACGTCCAAAGACAAGCCCAAAGGACCTCAGAAGAAGCAGAGAGGTCCCAAGAACCATCAAGGAAAGGGCAAAGGCAAAGCCAATTGGCACAGACCTTACCCACAGGGGTACAGGATCCCCAAATTGGAGGCTTCAGCTGTGGACAGTGTGTTCAATATGGCCAGAACTCTGATGGAATTCACAGCCAAAGAGCAGGAAAGAATGAACAGAAACTTTCCACGGAAATAATTGGTGTACAGACTAGTATTAATGTAGAAATTGGTAAACTTGATGGAAGATTAACCAACATTGCATCAGATATAGTTGAATTAAAGAAAAATGACAAGAAATACATTGAATTGCACCAAGTGACAAATGCCAAACTTGACTCAATTACCAATTCTTGCATAAGAATTGAAAACATGTGCCAAGTTCAGAATGAGGAAGATCTTTCCATTTTCAACATGAATGATCAACTTAAAATTCTAAAACACCATGTCTTGAAGATAGTTGAGAATACCAATCAATTTGCTATACACTTAGCAAAAAGTGACAGTGAAAGACAGGTTGAAAAATGAAATAATTGCAAGTTTGGAACAAATTCATAAGAATCATGAACCACATATGCCAAGACATTCTACACCTTTAACTGAAGAAAAACTCTCTGTTAAGGAAAGTCTCACCCCATTCTTAGGAGAAAATGCCTACTCTGCAAGAGATATTCCCAAAATAGAAGAATGGCCAACACCCTCTGGTGAAGGAGAATACAACCATATTGAATTCATCAGGACTATTGATATGTTGCAAGAAGACTTTAATATACCTGATGAAGTCATAGTCGGAAAATTACATTGTCTGTTTGCCAGAACTGCAAAGAAATGGTATTACAAAATGAGGATTGATCATGGTAAACATGATTGGTCTTGGTGGAAATCTGAAGTGATCACCAAATGGGCCAACAATTCTTGGAGGTTTAAAATGGAAAATGCTTTTGAAAGTGCCATTTTTAACTCAGAAAGAGACAAACCACTTACTTGGTTCTTCAAACAAAAAGACAGATTATCTGCTTTACAACCAGATATGTCTGACACTATGATTAATATGAAAATATTAAGAAAGTGTGGACGAGAACTGGAACATGCTATCAAAAGCAGATGTGTGGAACCCTGTTCAACAGAGGACTACATTAATGCCATGGAAGATATCATTGCCAGAACAAGAATTGGTAAAACTTGGTCTAAGATCCCATCAGAATCCAAGATAACCTCTAAGATTCCCAGAGAAGATAAGAGACCAGAGAGACCTGTCTTAAAGTGTCATAAATGTGGGAGAACTTCAAATTTAGCCAACACTTGCACTAAAAAGACAAAAATCAATGAAGTTCAAGTCATTGAAGAAGTTCAGTGTACTGAAGAGAGGGAGGAATCAGATCAAGATTCTGCAGTCTCTGAAGATACACCAGTGGAGGACTATCCCATTGAAAACATTACAGCTTTCTTTGAAGTCGCAGAAGTCCATACCCACTTGCAACAATACAGTGAAGATTGCTGCAACCTGATAAATATCCAAGATGCCAAAATGTGTAAAACAAAACCTGCCAGAGGGAAAGGTTACACTGCTGGAGCATCCTGTAACACATCAGTTTTGATGAGTGATATTGAAGCCAAAGTTAATTTGGATAAAGGGGCATTTTGTACTTGTGTAGGCAAAGATTATCTCCAAATTATACTTCCTGAATGGAAAAACCATCTATTACCAATAGAAGGTGTACAATTCAGTAGTGCCAGTAACAATATGTACCCCTTGGGTATATTGGACACTACTATTGTATTTCCACATCCAGCAGGAAGTCTAAGAATGAAAACTGAGATTTTAGTAATGGACAATTGCACATCTCAGCACATCATTCTTGGAAATGATTACTTGAATATGTATGGTATTGATATAAATAACCATAAAGACAGATATTTCACAATTGGAGATAACAAAAGGCAAAAATTTGCTTTCTCCAATATGCCAAAACAGATATCTGTAGTATCTTCTGTCAAATATACTTACAAAGATGAATTTGTGTCTAAACAACTTGTTGAAGCACAAATTAATCCATCATTGTCACCAAAGATGAGGAATGAACTTATTGATGTATTATACACATACAATACTGCATTTGCCTCTGATAATGAACCATTAGGTGCTATAAGAGGACATGAAGTTGATATTACTCTTAATATTGACAGACCATATCCCCCAGTACTTAGAAGACCAGCTTATCCAGCCAGTCCCAGAGCTAGAGAAGCCTTGGAAAAACATATCCAAGAGTTAATCCAACTTGGTGTACTAAGGAAAGTAGGCCATAATGAGGAGGTTGAAGTGACAACACCTGTTATCATTGCTTGGCATAATGATAAGTCAAGAATGGTTGGAGATTTTAGAGCTTTAAATACCTACACAGTTCCAGATAGGTATCCAATCCCTAGAATCCAAGAAACCTTGACTCAATTGTCTAAAGCCAAGTATATAACATAAATGGACGCATTGAAAGGCTTCCATCAAAATGGTTTGACGCCTAAAGCTAGGAATTTACTCAGAATTATCACTCACTGTGGTATTTATGAGTATCTTAGAATGCCATTTGGCATTAAAAATGCTCCATCCCATTATCAAAGGATGATGAACACCATCTTTCCTACAGAATTGTCTGAAGGATGGCTCATTATTTATATTGATGATATTATCATATGTTCTGATTCATGGTTTTTGCACCTTGAAAGACTTGAAAGAGTACTTCATAAAGTTGCAGAAGTGAACATGAAAATTTCACTTAAGAAATGCAATTTTGGTTTTGAAGAACTCAAAGCATTAGGACATGTTTTTTCTGGTTTGAGCTTGGGTATTGACAAGAATAAAGTGGCAGCAGTGCTACTTAAGCCAATACCCCAGAATAAAAAGGAGATGATGTCTTTTCTTGGATTTGCTAGTTACTATAGGCAACACTTGAAAGACTTTGCAATTCTAGCCAAATCACTCTATAGAATCTGTGATCAACAGACTGTACTTGAGATGACACAGGAGAGAATTAAAGCTTATGAGAAGATAAAGAAAGCCCTTACAGAAGCACCTTTACTCCTCATGCCTGACTGGAATATTCCTTTTAAATTGTGCATTGATGCATGTGGAGATGGATTAGGGGCAGCCCTACATCAAGTCCAAATTATTGATGACAAACCTACAGAAGGACCAGTTTGTTATATCTCAAGACAAATCAAACAAACAGAAGCCAGATATGGTGCAAGCCAAATGGAGTGCTTATGTTTGGTATGGGTACTTGAGAAATTACACTATTACCTTTATGGCAGTGTTTTTGAAGTGATAACTGACTGTAATGCAGTAAAATCACTCCTTAACATGAAAACTCCCAACAGACATATGTTGAGATGGCAAATAGCTATTCAAGAATATAGAGGAAACATGACTATAGTTCATAAAGCAGGAAACATTCACAAGAATGCTGATGGACTTAGTAGATGGGCTTTAGCCAACACTCCTGATAACCCAGCTTATGTACCTTTGGAAGCTGAACCACAGATTCCAATTGAAGGAATTAACATAACTGATATTGGGACTGAATTCTTTGAAGAGGTCAGAGAGTCTTATAAACAAGACAAGAATTGCCATATCTTGACTTCTTTATTAGATAAACACTGCAAGGATAAATCTTTAGTTAATGCACTTGATGAAGTTTGGAAAAATTCCTATTCTGAAGGAAGATTTCACTTGTTTGATGGGATCATTTACCACAGAACAAAACATTCTTGTGTTATGACATTGTGCAGTAGATTACTTATCAATACCATTCTTCATGAATGTCATGATAGTATCTACTCTGGACACCTGTCAGAAGACAGAACACTTGAAAAAGTGAAGAACTGTGCATGGTGGCCATCTTGGAGGAAAGAAACCATTGAATATTGCCATACCTGTGATAGATGCCAAAAAGCAAACAGGAGCACAGGCAAGAAATTTGGATTGATGATCCATATTCAAGAACCAAAATCCCCTTGGGAAGTTGTTCACATGGATTGGGTCACAGCACTTCCTCCAAGTGGTGACAAAAGTTATAATGCTTGCTTAGTCATTGTAGACAGATATAGCAAAACTCCCATATTCTTACCATGTCATAAAGATGACACTGCTATGGATACAGCTCTTCTTTTATGGAGTAGAGTTATTTCTAATACAGGATTATTTAAGAATATCATAAGTGACAGAGATCCCAAATTCACATCTGCACTTTGGACCAATCTTCATAGATTGTTTGGGACTGAGTTATCATTCTCTACAGCATATCACCCTCAAACAGATGGGCTAGCAGAGAGGATGATTCAGACTTTAGAAGACATGATCAGGAGATTCTGTGCTTATGGATTAGAATTCAAAGACTCAGATGGCTTTACCCATGACTGGTGCACTCTGATACCTGCATTAGAATTGGCATACAAGACATCAGTCCATTCTTCCACAGGACAAACTCCTGCTATGTTAGAGAAAGGATGGAATCCAAGACTCCCAGCAGACACACTGAGGAAAAACTTGATTGACATTCATCCTACAGCTTCCAGCTTTAAGATAATGCTTGATAAAGTGAAACATCATGCAAAACAAAGTATGGAGGATGCTTTTGATTATGCAAAACAAAAGTGGGACAAGAGTCATAAAGTACCAGACTTCAAAGTAGGGGACTTGGCTTTAGTTTCAACCTTGAATTTTAATAATATCAAAGGCCCAAAGAAACTTAAAGATTCTTATGTAGGACCTTTTGTTATTGTTGCTTTACATGGAACCAATGCAGTTCAAGTAGAATTGAGTGGTGAATTGGAAAATAAACACCCCACCTTTCCAGTCAGCTTGTTAAAACCTTATCAACCAGCTGATAAATAATTGTTTCCTTTAAGAAACCCAACTCCCTTAACTGTACCACCTGTGGAACAGAATGAAGACAAAAAGATAAAGAAAGTCATTAAAGAAAGGAGACTTAGGGGTAAAAATCAAAGAGAATATCTTGTCAGATATAGAAATCCAGTACATGAAGATGAATGGATGGCAGAATCAGAAATACCTGACTCGGATAAACTCTTAAGAATATTTAGACATGAAAGAAGGCCACAAGCCTGAATATGTCTATAAATGTGCTTTAAATTACTTGATCTGAGTGATGTGAAGCGGTTGGACAGTGGACATTAACCCCCTTTGGGGCCTTATTCTTTTATCATTAATAAAATTGTAGGACAATTTTATTTTTTGGTGGGAGGGAATGTGAGCCTTGAGGTATATTTTACATACCCAAATAGGCCACAATTATCTTAAAAAGAAATTTTGAATTATGCACAACTCATAAGTCATGCATATATCCAAAATTCATCATTTTGAATTTCAGAAAAAATGAATCACTTTTTATTGAGTAAGTAAATCCATGGATTTAAGACCAGATTTGGATTCCACACAAAAATTCACCTAGGGTAGCTCCATAGAGTGAATAAGCTCAATTTAAGTATTTGAGGTGGTAAAATGGAAAATACTTCAATACCACATCATTAATACCACATAAAAGATCCGTGAAAATTTTTGTTTTTCTTGATTTTAAGCCAAAATAATGGGAAAGTGAGAAATCCCATGTTACATATACACTAAAAATAGTGTTATGCATGTTTTGAGCACTTAATATCATGGTATTCTTACATGGACTTTTGGTACACCCATAGTGGATATCTCACTTTAAGCTTAATTTTCTATTTTTACGTGAAAAATAAGTAAGGGGGACAAAAGACATCAAAGAGAGCCAGGGTGCCCAACTTCTGAGGCCTCAGAGGTGTGGATAGCTCCAGAGCATGGATCCATGGCTCATCTTGGCCCAATTGGTAAACCAGAACTCTTTGGGAACTTGGTTACCAAGTTACACCTACTGTAACCATAAGAAAATAGCAAATAACCTGCTATTTTGACGTGGCAAGGAGGTAATAAGCTACTTAGACTCCTGTAACCACGTCAATTCTTGATGACTTTCCATGACTAGACCTTAAAAGAGTAATTAAAACCCTTTTGGGACTTATATTCATTGATTTACCTCATAGCAACCAGCAAAATACTGCTATTTGCAATTGTACGTAGAAATGAGGTAAAAACTTCAAAAATTCATTAAAAATACAAATCTTAATGAATCTTTCTGAAACTTTCAGGACTAATAGAGAACTGTATTATCCATGGTACAACCAAAAAGAATTATGGTTTTACTAGTAAAATTAAAAGTTTCACTTACAGTCCATTTCTGACCATTCTATGTGAAACACTGAATCTTCAAAAATTCACAGTAATTACAACCTGTGATGAAATTGGCAATAACATTGATAACTTTGAGAAATCAATGATTATTTTAGAATAAAAGAAGATTTACAGATGTTACTCCTTTTATTCTTAACCATATTGGGGTTGGTAGTCACGTAAAAGCATCAATTAAGTAATTATGATAATCTTACGTGACAACTGATGATGCAATCAATAATCCAAAAAGGTTTATTGTTTTCTCACTCACTGGTTTTTCAGTTTGCTCCATGGCACGCCTCTGTGAGCTGTTGTTGACTTAAAAGAGGCCTCCTCTTGCTGTTTTTTCCAAGAATCATCTTATCAATTTATTAAATCATTATTACCAACAAGTAAGTATTAGTTACAGCTATTCTTAAGTGTTTTAAATCTTTCAGAATCAACCAGAAAGACGTGAAATCATAGAATCCAACTATATATTGTTGTAATACTGTTATAAATCCTTTTGATCCCTTAAATCCACAATTCCACGTCAAATTTCTCTACTTTTATCTATCAATAAGTTCTTTGGAGTATTAGTGAGTCATTTATCTTTAATTCTTAAAGTTTTTCTCTAGTAATAGTTTTATTCAAGAATTATCTTTAGAATTATTCTTGTGAAAGATAATTATATATTAAAATAATTTTATAATTTTAATAAAAGAAGTTTTTATTATTAAATTCTTCTTGTAATTGATTCTTGTAGACAATTACTGCTCACTGTTATAATCACTAGTAGTGTATAACACGTGAAAGAAATAATTTTATAATTATTGAATTGTGGTTATAATAATTTTTATTATTATATTTCATAAGAACAGACATAGTACTGTTGATTAATAGTAATATTATCATCAGTTTCATAGTCACATCTTCCACTAAGCGCTAGAGGATGGGGATATAATGGATGGAACCCATTAATCCAAAGAATTCCATTTGACGTTTTGAGGGGGTACTTCCTCTTAATAAGGAACTCCCATTAGCATGTTCTACTTCTACATGGAAAAGATTTCATAAGAGAAGAATATCTGTTAGTTTCAATTAAGTGAGAAATAAAGAAGAAATAATCATAGTTCAGTAATCAAGCTCCTTTTATGTGATTTTGAATATGATACAGAGTTTTAAATTCAACAATTTTTCCTTTCCAGTAAAAAATAAAACCGAAAAAATCAGATGAAAAAATTGAAGACTCTTCATATGCAATGATGAATATCATTCAGAATGTTTAATTATATTATTCCCCAGTTATTCAAAGATATATTAAATCAGATTAACATTGTTCCAAGATCTTTGTGATATATAATATATTCCTGTGGAAGGATAACATGAAATAATTACTTAAATTTACCCGATCAGGGGCTTTCTGTTATTGTCCATCTAAAAGAACCACTTTTCCAATCTACTATGTTAGCCTATTATGTTAAAACCCCAATGTTTTATCTCCTTTATTCAACCATCAAACCAATGGAGCTCTCTTTGATAAATAGCTTAGCCTTTTTTGTCTTCATTGCTCCCCATCTAGTTTCTTTTTTTCTTCTTTCTCTTCTGTCCCTGTTTGCTGAAACTCTCCTTTCCCTGATACTCCGTTTCCTAAAAGACTCTCGTCTAATTTCCCTTCTTAGGTTCTTACCTTATCAACTTGATTAATTTATTTTCCATAATTAATATCTATTTCCTTTTTGACTTCTTTCTCTTCCGTCCATGTTTGATGTGACTCTCCTGTCCCTGATACTCTTCTGAATAAAAGACTCACGTCTTGTTGCGCTTCTTAGTTCTATCTTTTAGATTATAAGACGAGTTGTCTCTTTAAGATGAAAAATCAAAATTTTGAGCTTCTGAAGATCTAAAAATCTCAAGTACTAATTCCTTAAAATGGAAGGCTCGAATGAAAAACCTTCTCACTCTATTCGGATACTGCCATCTTATCACCAGGAACAAAAAAGAAGAGGGATATACTGCTGCAGAAAAACAAGAGCCATGTTCAAAAGAAAAAGCCCTAGCTATTCTGTCAGGATGAAACTATGATGAAGGTGTAAATAGGCTAAATACAACTTTATCTATGTTTGTGACACGGTAAAATAGTTTAAAAAAAGACTTATAAGGTTTAAAATATATTTTGATTTAAGATAAAAAGGGCTTTACTATATATGATATAGTGGTGGTGAGCACTGGTGAAAGCCCTGGGTGAAGCTTTATCTGTTGGGTTACAATAATTAAATTTATAATTATACCTGATTATTAACCAAGAGTAAAATTGTTTTTGACAGTTTACTACGTAGGTTATTCAAGAGCAGGATGAGGAAACAATTCTGGCTGTGAAAAGCCTCCTTTTTATCCTGAAATGGGGTGGAAAGGGGACTAGGCCTTTCCACGTTGAGGAAGTGAAGATTTTTCTCAAACAGCCTATATAACCTGTATTGGGCTCAGATGTGGTCTATGTGGTTTTGAAACCACATCTGGGCGGTTTTCACCAATACAAGGTGAAAACTTTCATCTGGGGACCTCACAGCCTGATTCTGACATGTATGACGCGTAGAATGCTGTACAGAAACTGTATGGGACCCCAGTATTGACTGACATATGAGGTATTGAAGTAAAAACATGCTTCTTCGTCTATTTGACACCTCATATTCATGATTATGGGATATTATCCCATGGTAAGGCTGTATATGACAGCAGGTGGGATTTTGACCTTAAACCAGCCATAACTCTGTCAGTTTTTGAGATATCATGCTCAACGTTGGTTCATTGGATAGCCCTGTATGAGCTCTACACAATGGTTCTCAATTTGGTATGGTTATCATTAAATATGGCAAAGTTATCCCATGTACAAGGTTTTTTGTACATAGGCGTGGTTTGGGCAAAAAGCTGTATTGAGCTTGTTTGCCTCATAACTTCTGTTATAGTTGAGATATGAAGAATTGGATGGCACTATCTGATAGCCCTGATTGTGCTCCTTCCAAAGATACCCCACTTCAGGTATCCCACACTAAAACTGTAGAAGTTAGATGAGGGGTGAATGTTTTGTTCACTCTTATTTGGCCTGAAATTGACCATAACTCCAGTAATATTTGTGCTAGCTCAGTTTGGCTGGTACCATTGGATAGCCCTGGCTTGGAGCTTCATTTTGAATACCCATTTGATGGGGTTAAGTCTCTCCTTCTAGATTTTAGATGAGAGGTGAAAATTAAGGTTTATGCTCAGCAATAACTTTGTTATTTCTTGTCCCATGGTGATGGACTTATATTTTCAGAAAGAGGTGAGTTTCCTCTATCGTTTGATACCTTTTGAGCTAATTTGGCTCAGTTTCATGTTTTGGTGGTATCTTGGCTATAACATTGGTTTATTGTATTTTGGCTGTCATGCTTGTGCTCTGGTTTTGAGTCACAGGCTGACATACCCTCCCTCTAAAAAAGGCTCATCATTGATGAGACTGTTCAGTCCTCCTAGAGGCTCTGAATCTCCTTAAATGAAGGTTCCCATCTGGTATGGCATCTTCTGCCAACCATTTGTCTTTATCTGCTGTCTGGTTCTTGAATCTGACTAGGTATTGTCTTTGATCCCTCCCATTGAGTCGGATCTTCCTGGCCCTGATGATCTTACTCACAGGTCCAGGGGAGTCTTCCACTTCCACTATCTCTTGTGGTGTGGGATTCCTTCTCCTGGAGGGGAATTCATCCTCCTCTGTCTGGAAGTATGGTTTGACCAAACTCACTGGAAAGACTGGGTGTTTCCTGGAAAACTCCTCAGTGAGCTTGACCTCTACTGCATTCTTCCCTATCAACTTAATGATAGTGAAGGGCCCTACAAATGAGTCTTTCATTTTCTTGGGTCCCTTGAGATTGTTAAAGTTCAGTGTAGACACTAACACCTGGTCCCCTTCCTTAAAGTCAGGTTCCATATGTGATTTGTCCCACCTCTGCTTGTTATACTCTTTGGCCTCAGCTATGCATTTGGCAGCAGTGTCACAAGCTTTCTTCCACATATCATGGAAGTCTTTGGCTGTGGGGTGGATGGTCAGAAGATTTTTCTTCAAGTGATCCACAGGTAACAGGGGATTCCACCCTTTCTCCACCAGTGCAGGTGTTTTACCTGTGGTGGAGTGCTGGCTTGTATTATAAGCCAGTTGAACTGCTGGTAAGAGGGTAACCCAATCATGGGTGTATCCCTCATGGTCCTTGTATTCCATGCCATAGGCACAGAATCTTCTGAGGATGTCCTCCATTGTTTGGATCATCCTTTAAGCTAGGCCATCTGTTTGTGGATGGTAAGCTGTGGAAAAAGCAAGTTTGGTTCCAAGCATGTCATATAAGTCGGTCCAGAATTCAGATGTGAATTTTGGGTCCCTATCACTAATGATGATCTTAGGGACTCCACAGTGGGATATGATGTTATTCCAAAACAACAGAGCAGTATCCATGGCTGTGTCTTCTTTATGGCATGGTAGACACCTCATGCTCTTGCTGAACCTATCAACTATGATCAAACAGGCATTGTAGTTTTCTTTGCCTCCTGGGACAAGTCCTGTAACCCAGTCCATGTTGATGGTTTCCCATGGGTGCTTGGGTTCTTCTATGTGTTGAAGTAACCCATACTTCTTCCCATGTTTCCTATCTGCCTTTTGGCATCTTTCACAAGTGTTGATGTATTCACTCAACTCTTGTTCCCACTTGGGCCACCAAGCTGTGCTTGCTACCCTCTCTCTGGTCCTGTCTTCACTCATGTGTCCCATATAGGGGCAGTCATGGAATTCTTGTAGGATCAATGAGATGTGGTCTCTGTCTACCACTGTGAGTGCACTTGTGTGCTTTTCTCTGTGGTAGAGCAGGCCATCTATAAGAAAAAACTTATTGTCCTTGTAGGCCCTCAACCAGGGTTCTTCCTGCCGGGTTTCCAGTTCTTGGCTCCTGTACTTTTGTTGAAGGAGTTGGAGTAGTATGCTACACTGTTTGTGTTTGGCATAAGACTTCTGTACTGCACTGAAGAATTCATTGTGCAGTTCTGAGGAGCTTATTCCCAGTATGGGAGTTTCTGTTCCTTCTGAATCAGTGTTTCCACTGTCAAGGGTACCATTTCCTGGTGCCCATTCAGAAAATCAAAGTTCTTCCTCCAATCTATTTCCATGAAATGGATAGGGATTTTGGCTGCAACTTCTGGGTCATAAGCTGGATTGCTCTTGACATTGTCCAGTGGCCATCTGCTGAGGCCATCTGCATTGGTATGGCTTTTAACTTCTTTGTATGTGATGGTCATGTTCCCTCTTTACTCCTGGATGGCTATTTGCCATCTCAGCATATGTCTTTTAGTAGTCTTCATGTTTAGTAAAGACTGCAAGGCTGTGCAGTCTATGTAGACTTCAAAGACTGCACCCTCCAAATAATAATTGAGTTTTTCTAGAGCCCAAACTAGACATAGACATTCAGTCTGGGTGGCCCCATTCCTGGCTTCTGAATCTTTCAGTTGCCTAGATATGTAATATATTACACCCTCTCTTGGTTCACCACCACAATTTGTCTTTGGTGAAGGGCTGCTCCTAAGCCTTGACTGCATGCTGCATCTATATATAACTTGAATGGTAGTTCAAAGTCAGGTAAGATGAGCACAGGTGCATTTGTGAGTTCATATTTGATCCTCTCATATGCATCCCTCCTTTCCTTGGTTATTTCAAAAACTACATCTTTCGACCATAACTTGTATAAACTACTGGTTATGTGGGCAAAAATTTTGATGTGGTTTCTATAGTAACTAGCAAACCCAAGGAAAGATTGCATCTCTTTGATGTTCTTTGGTACTGGCTTTTGCATTACTGCTGCTACTTTGTTCTGGTCAATTGCCAGACTAAGACCTGAGACTTTGTGTCCTAGAGCAAGTAGCTCTTGTTGGCCAAAATTACACTTTTTTAGCGAAATTTTCAGGTTAATGGGTGTACATTTACTTAGCACTCTGTCTATGTATTGTACATGGTCTTCCCATGTCTCTGAGTATATAATGATATCATCAATATATACTACCATCCAGCCTTCCATTATTTCTTCTTGAAATATGGTGTCCATCATCCTTTGGAAGTGGGCTGGTGCATTATTGATGCCAAATGGCATTCTGGTGTACTCATATATGCCCATATGGCATATTATTCTGAGTAATTTCATGGAGTTTGGTTTAACTCCATTTTGGTGGAAGCCTTTCATACAATCCATCTTGGTTATGTATTTGGCTTTGGCCAGCTTATCCAAGGCATGAGGTATCCTTGGTATAGGGTACCTGTCTGCTTTTGTGTAGTTATTCAGGGCTCTGAAGTCTCCACACAATCTAAATTTGCCATCATGCCAAGTGATTAGGACAGGAGTGGTGATTTACACTATTTCATTATGTCCAATATTCCTGATGACATCCATGTCCAGGAGTTCATTGATGTGTTTTTCAATTTCTTTCCTGGTTTCCAGACTTGCTGGATAAGGAGGTCTCCTCAGCATGGGTGGATAAGGTCTTTCTACATCCAGGTATAGTTCTATGTCATGGCCTTTAATCTGGCCTAGTGGTTCTTCACCCATGGCAAATGCTGGTCTGTTCTTTCTCAGCATCTTCAGTAAACTTAGTTTTTGTTTACTGGTGAGGGTAGTGCTAAACTGTCCCTCCTTGAATTCCTTTAAGAGTTCTTCTAGTGGATCCTGTGAAGATATGTACTATATATCAAGTGAAAATTTCTTTTCCTTGTTGGTGCCAATGTTAATGTGCCTGTTTTTACTGTTGTAAATATCTATGCCATACATCCTCTGGTAATCTGTTCCCAGTAAAAACCCTTGGATATGGGCATCTTCAAGCACTACAAACTCTGGGTTGAGTCTGATATTACCCTTCCTGTGGGGTATAATTATCTCTTTGATAAGTGTCCCAATGGAAGTCATCTTCCCTGATGCACTTTTAGAGTTCTTTGCCTTAGTGGGAAAGAGCTGTTTTTCCCAGTTTGGGAAGTGGGTATCCAGATAGTTTATGGCCACTATGGAGCAGTGTGCCCCACTATCAATGATCAGTGGGTGGTGAGCATTGTCAATGCAAACAGTCATTTTGGTGGCTGTTCCATGTATATATGCCATTCCTTTGGTTGGTGTAACCAGGAATGTTTGTTCATCTTGTGTGTGTTTGCACAAGTTTTTATTAGCAGTGTCCTGTGGCATGCCTGCTTCCAAACATATGTCCTGGATTTCTAGTGGGGTTTCCTCTTGGTATTCCACTAAAAATTCCTCTCTTGGGTCCTGGTCATCATCAGATGGTTCTCTGATGGCATCACCCATGGAGTCTGATTCAGAATCCTCTGTTGGAGGTTCTTCTTCAGGGACTTTCTCTATGGCATAGAATTTTTTCTTTGCCTTTGGACAGTTGTTGGCATAGTGGTCTGTTGAACCACAATTGTGGCAAGAATTCTTTTTCTTAGCCACTTCTGCCACTCTTTCTCTGGGTTTGTCCTTAAACTCTACCCTGACAGGTTGTTTCTTTTTAAAACTACTGCTTCTATATGGGATGAATTTCCCTATATTAGTTCTTTTCCTTATGTCTTGTAAGGTATTGGCTATGTCATCTAGAGTGCAATTTTGGTTGCATCTGCATTTCACTGCATGCTCTAGTTCTCCAGGAAGTTGTGTCAGAAGTTTGTGATTCCTCATCTGGATGTTCATCTGAGGATCAATGGCTTTGAGTCTTTTAGACTGTCTGAGACACCACTCATATGGATCTTTGTCCACAGAGTACTTGTCATTTTCAAATGACATGATCTTTTGCCATATCCAAGTTCCATTACTGTACTTTTGAATGATTTGACTCTTCCACCATGGCCAGTTTCTCCTGCCATGGATTTCTTTCATTTCTGTGTATCATATACTAGCATGACCTTTAAATGCAGTATTCAATCTAGCAGTGATCCAGTAGTCTGGTATGCTTGGTAAATCAATGAAGGGTCCATCAATATAATCTATGAGTTCCATATGATTATATTTTCCTGTTCCAGAGAATTTGGGCCAGCTTGAGGCCTCAGGAAGCTGTTTCAAGGCTTCCTTCTCTGAATAAGACATGCCATCTCCATCCTGGTATTGTGATGGAGATCTTGCCTTACTCAACAACATGGCATCTGGTTTTATGTCATCTGGTTGATATGGATTCTTCATAGCTTGGCCTTGTGGTTGGGGCTTCAAGCTATGGTAGGCATTAAACAATTTGTTAATGTCCTGATCCAGACACTCCATGTCCCTTGTGCTGTGGTGTTGTTCTTCAAAGACTTGGTTCAGTCTTCTGTTGGATTCTTCAGAGGCTTTGCTACGTTGAGCATATCCTTCTTGAAGATTCTTGACTATCTGTTCCAAGGAGGCTTGAGCTTGTCTCATCCTCTCTTGGCCAGCTTTAATTTCTGCAAACTGCTTTGCAGATCGTTCAGCATATTGGGACATTTGTAACCACAGTGTATCACTGTTGATGTTACTCTCAGATGTGACAATGTTATTTTCAGTCTGAGTGGGGGTAATGTTTCTATTACTAGGACTACTGATTCTAGAGTGGTTTACAACTACTTCTGGTTCTTGTGTACTTCTTTCACCAAATCTAACAGCTTCTGGATCATGGGGTCTGACTCTTTCCTCCTCTGGTTGAAGGAGGTTTTGTTCTTGCCCTTGTTTCCTTGTCTTCTCCTGGAAACTTCCTGATATTGTGAAGAATGGTGACTCTTGGCCACTGATCTGCTGGTTTCTAATTGGTGTGAAGCCACTGGAGAGCTGATTTGGCCTGCTCATTGTGAACCTGAAGGAATCTGAGTAGGCCCTGTCTGGGTCAACTGTTCTTCTATAGCTAGGATAGTGGCTTGATTCTCCCTTATCCTCTGTGCCCTTGCCTCCAGGAGTCTGTGCTGTCTGGTAGGATTCCAACCCTTGGTGATTCCCATAAGGTCTTTGAAGTCTATCTCTTTGAGACAGATCTTCTGGCAACTTGATCCCAGTTCTGCCCAGTGAGTTTCTAGGTTGAACATCTTGTTGTCCATGCTCCATTGAAATAAATTTTTAAGGAGTTGGTGGATCTGAAGAACTTGATCTATATCCTTCCAGTCCTCTGGTTTGAGGTTTCTGTTGAATTGGAGTGTGAATGGCAAGGTTGATATTATCTCCCTCATTGTTTTGCCATCCACCACTGTGTCCAAGGGGTCCTCCTTCAGGTCTTCTGGTTCTGGACAATCCTTCTCTGTCCTCTCGCTGGTTCCTTTGGAAGCCAAGATCTCTGAGGTATACAGGGGACATATCAGTGTTTGCAAGCAGTCAAAAACTTTATGTTCTTAGGGTATTTACCTTTGACTGTGCCTTGTACAAATTTGCTGTCTGCTGATTTGGGCAGTTTGCCTTTGGAGGTTACAACTGGGTTAATAATTGTAATATTCCCTGTACAAGTGGTTAAGGTTGGTTTACCTTGTATTGAAGCAGAGTTTCGTGGTTTTCTACTCCTCTGAGTTGCTATTAGAGTCCACTTCTTGGCTGTGATGAGACCTTCACTGTGCCTCTTTCCTTTGCCCTCGCTGCCCTCTGGTTCTGAGGGTGTCACTGGTGTGTTGGCCTGTGACTGGGTCTCAAGTGGGATGTAATTTTCTTCCACTGAAATCAAGGCAGGAAAAAGAGGGCTTATGTCAGTTAAGACTTCTGAAAAATGCTGGTTTTGCACGTCTAAGATTGGCCTCTGGGCTTGTATGTTACTACAATGTGCCCTGTATAATAACAGTGTAATTGAATCAACAATTCCACGTCAGAATCACAGATTTTGGTGCCCTGTCACACTGTTTGTGTGCCAGTATCCCACAGATACACTTGTGGTTTTCAAGTGTATTCTGTACAAGTGGCTTTGTATAAGTGTTATTGAGTTAACAATACGCTTAACCACGCCTCAACTGATGGTTTTTCAGTCAGAGGTGTCCCTATTCAGTCAAGAATACAGGACTTTATTGATTGCTTATGTGTTTTTATATACAAAACACGCCAAAAATAGTTATTTTCAGTGGGTATTAACCACGTGAATAATACTCTTATAATATGAGTATATATAAAGAAAAGGATAAAAATATATAAAATATATATTTTAATAGAGAAATTACGCCGAAAAAAGGATAAAACACTTGTTAGTAAGTCATAAAAAGAGAAAAGACTTCCTTATAAGGTCCAAAAAAGGATTTAAAACACGGCCAGGCCCCCAAAATGTCAGGATGAAACTATGATGAAGGTGTAAATAGGCTAAATACAACTTTATCTATGTTTGTGACACAGTAAAATAGTTTAAAAAAAGAGTTATAAGGTTTAAAATATATTTTTATTTAAGATGAAAAGGGATTTACTATATATGATATAATGGTGGTGAGCGCTGTTGAAAGCCCTGGGTGCAGCTTTATCTGTTGGGTTACAATAATAAAAGACTACAATAATTAAATTTATAATTATACCTGATTATTAACCAAGAGTAAAACTGTTTTTGACAGTTTACTACGTAGGTTATTCAAGAGCAGGATGAGGAAATAATTCTGGCTGTGAAAAGCCTCCTTTTTATCCTGAAATGGGGTGGAAAGGGTACTAGGCCTTTCCACGTAGAGGAAGTGAAGATTTTTCACTTTCTAGTACTGGCTTGTGGTTTGCAAACAGCCTGTATAACCTGTGTTGGGCTCAGATGTGGTTTTGAAACCACATCTGGGCGGTTTTCACCAATACAAGGTGAAAATTTTCATCTGGGGACCTCACAGCCTGATTCTGACATGTATGATGCATAGAATGCTGTACAGAAACTTTATGGAACCCCAGTATTGACTGACATATGAGGTATTGAATTAAAAACATGTGTCTTCGTCTATTTGACACCTCATATTGATGATTATGGGATATTATCCCATGGTAAGGCTGTATATGACAGCAGATGGGATTTTGACCTCAAACCAGCCATAACTCTGTCAGTTTTTGAGATATCATGTTCAAAGTTGGTTCATTGGATAGCCCTTTATGAGCTCTACACAATGGTTCCCAATTTGGTATGGGTATCAATAAATATGGCAAAGTTATCCCATGTACAAGGTTTTTTGTACATAGGCGTGGTTTGGCAAAAAGCTGTATTGAGCTTGTTTGCCTCATAACTTCTGTTATAGTTGAGATATGAAGAAGTGGATGGCACTATCTGGTAGCCCTGATTGTGCTCTTTCCAAAGATACCCCACTTCAGGTATCCCACACTAAAACTGTAGAAGTTAGATGAGAGGTGAATGTTTTGTTCACTCTTATTTGGCCTGAGATTGACCATAACTCCAGTAATATTGGTGCTAGCTCAGTTTGGCTGGTACCATTGGATAGCCCTGGCTTGGAGCTTCATTTTGAATACCCATTTGATGGGGTTAAGTCTCTCCTTCTAGATTTTAGATGAGGGATGAAAATTAAGGTTTATTCTCAGCAATAACTTTGAGCAGGAATAACTTTGTTATTTCTTGTCCTATGGTGATGGGACTTATATTTTCAGAAAGAGGTGAGTTTCCTCCATCTTTTGATACCTTTTGAGCTAATTTGGCTCAGCTCCATATTTTGGTGGTATCTTGGCTATACCATTGGTTTATGGTATTTTGGCTGTCATGCTTGTGCTCTGGTTTTGAGTCACAGGCTGACATATTCTTTGTCTCAGCCGTGAAGGGAAAGTTTCTCACCACTTCATTTTAGAAATTAATGACAATCCCAGTACATTCTGGGAAGTTGTTGATAAAAGTTTTTCTCACAAGTTTGTAAAAAATGAAACCAAATATATGAACAAAATCTTCTTATTTGCCTTATCCACTGGAAAAATAGATAAGAACATCAGAAAAATAATGAGAAAACCTCCTTGATTGCTATGTAGGCTATAATCAATCTTTCCACTCACTTAAAAATTTTAGGAAAAGCTTTCCTGAAAAATTACAATGGAGATACCAATCCACCCACCTTGAAACATCTCTGAGACGAATTCGGACTTTATTTGCAACAACAAAATCACAAAAACTCTCCAGCCCTTGTATCTATTCAAGGAAATCCAATGACAAATCACTTGAATTTTCTTCCTGAGCAAAAATACCTTACAAATCAACCTAAAAATCCATTCAATCAGAATTTTTTCCAACAAAATCAATTTCTAAACTTTCCTTGCTGTGCTGAATGGTGTCACAATGCTTTAACAAAAGATAAAGAAGAATATTGCTCTTTTCTCAAACATAAAGGAGAGAGACCAACAGTTGCATTAAATAATCAAACAAACCAAATCAAGAATTGCGTAATCAACCTTTACTCTGGAGCAACCAATCCTATGTTAAACGATATTTCATACTTCAGAACTGCCCTACTTCTATCTAGGAATCAAAGACATTATTTACTGGCCTGAATTATCTAATTGTCTTCTTATTATGGGATAACTTTTAAAAACCACTACAGTCTTCATCCTCTCAATACCAAGAAATTTCAAATAGTTAATCAATCTAATAAAATAATCCTTGATGGAAACTATTCCTCTGGTACCTTAATCATTAAAAAATCCCAACAGTATTTAACAAATTTTTCTCAATCAACTTCAAACAAATTTATTAACCTACACTAATCTAGTGGAAATCCCTCTCCAGAGTAGTTTTCCAAAATTTATCCTCACCTTGATACTCAATCATTTTCCTGTTTATCCTGTGATCTCTGTAAAATGAGCAAGGAACCCTTTCCTGGTCACGTTCCCCATTCCTCCTCAAAAGAATAGATACTCCATGTCAGCCTGTGACTCAAAACCAGAGCACAAGCATGACAGCCAAAATACCATAAACCAATGGTATAGCCAAGATACCACCAAAACATGGAGCTGAGCCAAATTAGCTCAAAAGGTATCAAAAGATAGAGGAAACTCACCTCTTTTTGAAAATATAAGTCCCATCACCATAGGACAAGAAATAACAAAGTTATTCCTGCTCAAAGTTATTGCTGAGCATAAACCTTGATTTTCACCTCCCATCTAAAATCTAAAAGGAGAGACTTAACCCCATCAAATGGGTATTCAAAATGAAGCTCCAAGCCAGGGCTATCCAATGGTACCAGCCAAACTGAGCTAGCACCAATATTACTGGAGTTATGGTCAATTTCAGGCCAAATAAGGGTGAACAAAACATTCACCTCTCATCTAACTTCTACAGTTTTAGTGTAAGATAATTGAAGTGGGGTCTTATTGGAAAGAGCACAATCAGGGCTATCTGATGTTGTCATCCATTTCCCCATAGCTCAACTAGAGCAAAATTTATGGGGCAAATAAGCTCAATACAGCTTTTTGCCTATACCACACAATTGTATAAAAATCTTATACATGGGATACCTTTGCCATATTTAATGATACCCATATCAAATGAGGTACCATTATGTAGGGCATATACAGGGCTATACACTGAACCAATTTTGAGGTTGATATCTCAAGAATTGACAAAGGTATGGCTGTTTTAAGGTCAGGTTCCCACCTGCTGTCATATACAGTCTTACCATGGGATAATATCCCATAATCATTAATATGAGGTGTCAAATAGACAAAGAAGAATGTTCTTACTTCAATACCTAATATTTCAGTCAATACTTGGGTCCCATACAGTTTCTGTACAGAATGCTACGGGTCATACACGTCAGAATCAGGCTGTGAGGTCCCCAGATGAAAATTTTCACCCTGTATTGGTGAAAACTGCCCAGATGTGGTTTCAAAACCACATCTGAGCCCAATACATGTTATACAGGCTGTTTGCAAACCACAAGCCAGTACTAGAGAGTGAAAAATTGTTCACTTCCTCTACGTGGAAAGGTCTAGCACCCTTACCACCCCATTTCAGCATAAAAAGGAGGCTTTTCACAGCCAGAATTGTTTCCTCATCCTTCTCTTGAATATCCTACGTAGTAAACTGTCAAAAACAGTTTTACTCTTGGGTAATAATCAGGGTATAATCATAATTTTAAATATTGTAGCTCTTATTATAGTAATTCAACTGGTAAGACTGCACCCAGGGTTCTCAATAGCACTCACCACCACTATTCTTCAATAGTAGAACCCTTATATTATATTATAAACCACTATATCAAATTCAAAATCTTATTTTAAAATCATTTCTACGTGTCACAGTCATAGTTCTAGTTGTAAATAGCCTAATTACTGCTTCAACATAGACTCCAGCTAACACTCCACCTCAATTTATGTGGACCTTTTACTCGTCTATCTGAATTTGGGAGCAAATGCTTTCTTTGAATAGCTAACTCTTTCTCTCAATATGTTTGGGTATCCTTGCCACAACAAAAATCTGAAGCCAAAGAAAAGATCAAGAACCTAGTCCTCAAAGTTCAGAAAACACCACTATCCATGGTATTCAATTTCGTCTATGACAATGGATCTGAATTCAAAAATCAAGACCTACACCTCTTCTTCCAAGGAGAGGGAATTACTCATCTACCCATGTCTCCTTACACACCTCAACAGAACCCAGTGGCTGAGAGAGATGACCAAACCACCATTAACAAGGCAAGATTCCTTTTCAAGTACTCCAGACTTCATCTCTCTTACTAAGAAGAAGAAGTTAACACTGCTGTGTACTTAGAGAACCTGACTCCAAACAGTGCTTTTGACTTTGAAAAACCTTTTCAAAAATGGCACTGTTGGGACCCTTCCCTTAAATATCTACATCATTTTGGATGTCTTGCCATATATTACAAAAACTATATTAATGGAAAATCCTCAGAGAGGGGAGTCGAAGAAATATTCCTGGGGTACAGAGAGGGAAATAGGAGTTTAAGAATCATGGATGTGGAGAAAGGTAATGTCATTATTTCTCACCATTTAAAATTTGACAATAATATTATTCCTTATGAAGACCTCACCCCCTATAGGCAAGACTCATTTGACCTTCTCTCCCATGACTTTCCCAACCTACCATCTGACTCTCCCCATTTGTCTCCACTGACCCTCCCTCTTAATGACAGAAATAATTTAGTGACTCCATCTCATATTAAAACAGAAGAAATCCTCATTACCACCCCTTCCATTCCCCCAACTAGCTTGACTAAACACAAAGGGTACACTTGGATACCTGAAAACTCCTAACCTAACCAAAATGAAATTATTGGTAATGTCAAACCCCAAAATATCCTTAATGAAACCAGACAAAAAACTCACTCCATTAACTATGTTGGCACCCTTAGCTCTGATTCAAAAACTTACATGAAAGCAATGCACAGTACAGAAAGCGTTTTTAGCATTGATGCTATTAACTCCGAACTCAAAAACATGAAAAAGGTCAGGTATGGTCACCATAAAATCACTGTCCCTACTTAAAACAATCAACTACCCCCTGGGTTTTCAAATGGAAAACCAACAGAAATGACAACCCCAATACATTCAAAGGTTGGATTTGTATTGGGGTTTTAATCAAAATTAAGGGACTTATTATGATTAAGTATTTGCCCCCATTGGAAGACTTTCCTCTCTTCTACTTCTTCTGATGCTCTTCTCACTGAATAGGTTCAAAGTCCAAAAAATGGAAAACAAAAATAATAATTGTATATCTTATACCCTGATTGTCTCCCTCACTCAGATTACTTCAAAACATTTTGACTGAATAAATCACTGTATGGGTTGAAAAAAAGCCCAAAATTCCGGAATTCCAGACTCAGAACCACCTCAATCAAATTCAACTTCAATCCATCAGATATCGATCCCTTTCTATTTTTCATTAAAGAAAAACTCAAACCTTGCTATATCTATTTTCATGTTGATGATCTCTTATTTGGAGATAGTTGGGTTTGTGATTTCAAGACAAAGATACAATACTATTTCAATATGGAAGACCGTAATGTTAGAAAGTATGCATTGGGCATTTGAATAATTCAAAAAGAAGGTTACACTAGTCTGATAAAATAAAAGATGATCTCCAAGATACTCCCTGAGTTCCAAGTTGAAAATTCTAGAGGAATATCAAGAGCTTAAAACTCCAGACCTAAATGATCCACCAAATATTCTATATAAATACCATTGAGCTATTGAACTCCTTCAGTACTTAGGTCAATGCACTCAACCCAATATTTCATTTAACATTGCTTATTTTTCTCAATTTCTTGATTAAACCAAAGAAACGCACTATCAAGCAGTAACTCCTGTCCTAAAATACTTAAGCCTCACCAAGACTCTGGAGCTTAGAGTTTGAATAAAGGTATTAGATAAATAATCCAAATAAATTGTATGCTTTACTGATTCCGATTGGGCAGGAGCAAAATAAGATAGATCTTTCTCTTTACCCATTGTCTACTTCTATGGTACCCTTGGCTGGATATCTCAGAAACAATGTGTTGTCCCACTGTCAGGCTGAGTCTATGATAGAGTAAAAAAAATGGTATATAAAGCTATAACTGTGACTGTGACATGGATAAAAATAAGTAAAAAACGGTTTTAAAGAGTATTTCAGGACTCTACTAAAGGATTCTAGTGGTGGTGAGTGCTGTTGAAAGCCCTGGGTGAAATAATTAACTGTTGGGTTACAATAATAACTACCAGAATACTTGAGATAAGAAGCATACCTAATTATTTTACAATAGTATAACTGTTTTGGACAGTTTCACTATGTAGGAATTCAAAATAAGTATTAGGAAACCTTTTCTGGGGGAGAAGAGGCCTCCTTTTATCCTGAATTGGGGTGGAATGGCCCTCTACACTATCCACATAGAGGAAGTGAAGAGGTTTGAACTTCAGAGTACTGGCTTGTGGTTTCCACAAAGCCTTTATACACTGTATTGGGCTCAGATGTGGTTTTGAAACCACATCTGGGCAGTTTTCACCAATACAGGGTGAAAATTGTCATCTGGGAACCACACAGCCCTCTTTTGACGTGAATGATGTGTAGAATTCTGTATAGAACCTGAATTGGACCCCAGTATTGGATTAGCCCTGAGATATTGAAGTATAAACATGCTTCTTCATCTGTTTGACACCTCATAATCATGGCTGTGGGATATTATCCCACAGAAAAGGTTTATTGGCCCAATTGGGGGATTTTAACCTTAAAACTGCTATACCTTTGTCAGTTTTTTAGATATAGAGCTCAAAGGTGGCTTATTCTTTAGCCCTGGATGGTATCTTCACAATGATTCCTCATTTGGTATGGGTAACATCAAATATGGAAAAGTTATGCCATGTACACGTTTTGTTATTCAGATATATGATTTTCTCAATATCTGTATGAAGCTTGTTTGCTCCATAAATTTTGTTCTACATAAGATATGGAGAAATGGCTGGCACCACCAGATAGTCCTGATTGCTGTTTTTCAAAAAAGACCACACTTTAAGTATCTCACACAAAAACTGTAGAAGTTGGATGAGAGGGGAATATTTTATTCACCCTTATTTCACCTTATTTTGACCATAACTTCTGTAATTCTGGTTTTAGCTCAATTTGGCTAGTACTTTTGGATAGCCCTGACTTAGAGCTTCAATTTGAATACCCATTTTATGGGTTTAAGTATCTTCCTCTGAATTTCAGATGACACGTGAAAATTAAGGTTTATGCTCAGCAAAAACTTTGAGCAGTAATAACTTTGCTATTCTTTGTCCTATGATGATGGGACTTGTATAGTTTGAAACAAGTGATTTTCCTCTTTTGTTTGATACCTTTTAAGCTTGTTTGGCTCAGCTCCATGTTTTGGTGGTATCTTAGCTTTACCATTGGTTTATGGTATTTGGCTGTCATGCTTGTGCTCTGGTTTTGAGTCACAGGCTGACACCCACTCTCATCTCCTAAAACTGAGTAAAAGTCTCTAAGAAGTTGTTTTCATGATAGAAAATATTTCATTAAGCTCATTTACAAAATCACTCACAAAAAATCACTTCTGTCATCTATTCTGCCATTAAAAGCTCCATGTCCCTTGCCCAAATTGTCTCTATAATCACAGTACAATACATATTCACTTTAGAATTGATTTTCTTCTAATTGAGAAAAGAGAAAATCACCTTAAAATTCATCCCAACCCAATTCATGTTGGCCGGCTTACTCACTAAGAACCTCACTTTTTCAAAATCACAAGCCCTCATTAAGACCATTCTTGGTCAAGAAAGTCAATGAAAGTTGACAGGTATGGGTTAGCAAAAAATATACTTGAATTTACCCAATCAGGGGTTGTCTGTTATTTTCCATCTAAAAGTACCATTTTGTGAATCAACTTTCTTATCCTACTACGTAAAAACCCCAATGTTTTATCTCCTTTATTCAACCATCAATCTAAAGCTGTTCTCTATGATAAATAGCTTAGCTTTTGATGTCTTAATTGTTCCCCATATACTTTCCCTTTTTCTCCTTTCTCTTCCATCCAGGCTTTCTGCAACTTGACTGTTCCTGATACTCTGTTGGCTAAAAGACTCACATCTTATTGTCCTTCTCAGGTTCTTACCTTATCAACTTAACCACTTTCTTTTCCATAATGAATCTCTGGTTTCTTTTTGTCTTCTTTCTCTTCTGTACAGGTTTTCTGTGAATCTCCTTTCCCTGATACTCCTTTGAATAATAGACTCATGTCTTATTGCCCTTGTTAGGTTTTCCAAAACTCTCCTGTCCCTGATACTGTCTTGGCTAAAGAAATCTTGTCTTATTTCCCTTATTTCTATCTTTTATAACACAGTACTAGATATGAGGATTGGCTTCAGTCTTTTTCAGCGTCTTACAGTTTGAGCTTAATGAAGTTCAAATTCATTCTCCTATCAAAAATGAATCTATTATCTACCGCCTCACCTGCTCCTTTAAGCTCCTATCAATATAATTGTTTATAAAGAGAAAAATTGGAATATCTGGAACAAAATACGTGCTCATGGTTAAGTCAAAAACTTAGCTTCAAAAACCTTGAGATATCTGAATTCTTTTTGAAATAATTTCAAAAAGGTGCTGTTATCCATTAAGTTGAAGAAAGATCTCGGTTTATGAGTTTTTCTGTAAGAGTGAAATGAGAATAAAATCAATAGTGATATTTGGAACGGGAAAATCCACCATCACATACCCAATCATTCCTCCTCCCGCATATATCAGATGCTACTTGGTACCATAGCAATGGTGATCATATGCTATCAATACTTGATTTACCCCCATTATGATTAAGGGTATTATTTTTTTTTACATAACATGCGGCTAATGAGTGAGTCAGGTTAGTTGAATTTTGTGGTTTTCTTGTTTTTCAGCTATCTATCAAAGATGATTATAATGAAGAAGTCCCTGGGAATATAAGGGGTGTGTGTTTCACAGAAGCAATGCCTATTTCAGGAATTCTACGGAAGGACAAGAGAAATACCAACATATTTATATTTTGAGATTAATAATGACTCGAGAGGAAGTTATGAACAGAAACACAACAGATCTCAATAATGAATTGTTTCTCAAGATTTTACATTTTTTATCTCTCCCAAATTAATACCTTCAAGTATTTCTTTTTTGTTGAACCTCGAGCAGATAACAAAATCTGGTATTGATAGTCTTATCCTATTTAACATGAATAATTTTAGTCTGCTTACCACCTCAAATTCCAAATTTGTGATACTAAGACTGAATCGCCAATAATTACTAATGTCTCTGAAAAGGGAGACCCATAAATTCTTCCTGTAAATAATAAGCCTAATAGTTAGCTTTTTCATTTCTCTGTCACGCCCTTTTGCTTATATATTACATTACCCCATGATTAATTTGGCATCTTAATTTTCCCCGGCCAATAATTTCATATAAAAATTACTTAAAATCTCGTTAATGGATATTCCAAAGAAAGGGACCCGATTTTAAGTATCTAAAGAATCGTTGGCCTCCTTAGCAAGAAAATAGTTACTTCATGGATTCAATGGTGCCATATGATAATCTATGCTACAGTCTCAAATGTGAATTTTTCATTGTAAAGTGGATCAAATGGATTTTTAAAGATACTCCTTAAAATGAATTTAATAATGAAATCTTTTCCATTACTTAATTATTAAAGGTATCACCAAGATTTAAAATGTGAAGGAGGTCTGAGCGATGGGTTATATTGATGTAAAGGGTTTTATCTAGCACTTATTACTGGTCAATCCAAAGGCCCTCTTTATGCCTTATATCAAATTTGATTTTGAGAAAAATGAGGCGAAAAGTATTGCATTAAAAACGTGGGGTTCATAATTGCTCAGAGGGGGTTACCCAATATGGGTCTCCCCCGATAGCTCAGTGCTAGAGCGTGGGACTGTAATGGATAAGCACTACTATCCCAAGGTTGCTGGTTCAATTCCGGCTCGGGGGGCTTCTTCTTTTTTTTAACTTCTTTCCACCTTTATCTCTCTTTTTTATATATGAGAAATCGTGTTTTCATTCTTCTCAAACAATCCTTTTTGGTTATCTAAATTTTATTTTTTGAAATCAAGAGATATTCATTATTTAATATGATTACCTTGCGTTCTTACCAAGGGGGAATCAAACCAATATTTCTACATGCAAGTAATGGCTTTGGCGAAATTCACATTTGAAAGAATTTAGAGCAGAATTTTCCTATGTACAATGGAAATATCAATTTCAACTACTGTAAGCTTTAGATTCTTAGGCCTTAATAGAACACTTATAATTCCCCTCACTAGAAAAAGTTCAACTTTATATTAAATATCTAAATATTTCTTGTTCAATCTTTCAAATTATAATCAGGTGAAGACTATTTCTGGTGATGTGGTTTAATCTCAAAAGACTGAAAAATTGAACTTTTTCTCTAATTTATCCTTCATTTTCCTCAAAAAATAGGTTTGAGGATAATAAAAACTATTCCTTTCATTCAATTGTTTGATCAATCAGAGAAATTAACGGAAAAAGATTTTTTAGATTTAACTTTCTGGTATATTGCTAGAATTATTATTTATTGCTTCTCATTTAATAGAGGAGAATATATTTCCTGTAAAATAAAAAGAAAATTTATGAAATTAAAAACTTTATTAAAGTCGCTACTCTAATCAGAAAGAATTTCATCTTGATATATGGAGCTTAAGAGAGTTATTAATTGCACATTGTATGTTTACTGAATTGGATTGAAACAAGCATAAGGAAGGATATGTAAATGAAATTACCTGAATGGAGCTAATTATGTAATCATAGAAAAATACACAGGAATATCCAGTTTCATGAACAAACTGAGTTAAAATTCTTAATTACTAATATTGACATTTATTAGGTTATTATTTTCTCTAAAAGTTACACAAAAATGAAAAGTGAAAATTCTATACAGGAATCAATCCTAATTTCAAAGCTAAATGGAAATTTTGTGGGAAGGGAAATTCCATAATTCATTCATATGTTCCAAATTCATCATTTTTCATTTCAGAAAAGATGGATAACTTTTTATGGAGTAAGTAAATACATGGATTTAAGACCAGATTTGGATTTTACATAAAATTCCACCTAGGGTAGCTCCATAGAGTGAATAAGCTCAAATCAACTCTTTGAGGTGGTAATATGGAAAATACTTCAATACCACAGCATCAATGCCACACAAAAGATCTGTGAAATATTTTGTTTTTCTCAATTTCATGCCAAAATAATGGGAATGTGAGAGCTCCCATGTTGCTATACACTAAGAATAGTGTTATGCATGTTTTTGGCACTTAATATTATGGTATTCTTCTATGCACTTTTGGTACACCCATAGTGGATATCTCACTTCAATCCTGAATTTCTATTTTGATGTAAAAAATAGTCAAGGGGGACAAAAGACATCAAAGAGAGCCAGGGTACCCAACTTCTGAGACATTTGAGGTGTGGACATCTCCAAAGCTTGGATCCATGGCTGATCTTGGCCCAAATAGTAAACCAAAACCTTTTGGGAACTTTGTTATCAAGTCAAAACTTCATTATATCATAAGAAAGTAGCAAATAAGCTGCTATTTTCACGTGCCAAGGAAGTAGAGAGCAACTTAGATTCCTGTAACAATGTCACTTCTTAATGACTTTCCATGCATAAACCCCAAAAGAGTAATTCAAACCCTTTTTGGACTAGTATCCATTGATTTACCTCATAGCAAGCACCCATATACTTGTCAGCCTGTGACTCAAAACCAGAGCACAAGCATGACAGCCAAAAAAGATACCACCAAAACATGGAGCTGAGCCAAATTAGCTCAAAAGGTATCAAAAGAAAGAGTAAACTCACCCCTTTCAAAATATACATGTCCCATCATCATAGGACAAAGAATAGCAAAGTTATACCTGCTCAAAGTTATTTCTGAGCATAAACCTTAATTTTCACCTCTAATCTGAAATACAGAGTAAGAGGCTTAACCCCATCAAATGGGTATGCAAAATGAAGCTCCAAGTCAGGGAAATAAAATGGTACCAGCCAAACTGAGCTAGCACCAGTATTTTAGAAGTTATGGTCAAATTCAGGCCAAATAATGGGGAACAAAACATTCACCTCTCATCTAACCTCTACAGTTTTAGTGTGAGATACCTAAAGTGGGGTCTTTTTGGAAATAGAACAATCAGGGATACCTGATGGTGTCATCCATTTCCTCATATCTCAACTGGAACAAAAGTTATGGGGAAAACAAGCCCAATACAGCTTTTGCCCAAAACACACGTATGTACAAACATTCTTGTACATGGTTGTAACAACCATCCATCAAGGGTAAGGGGGGATACTCTAACAACCATCCATCAGGGGTAAGGGTATTTGTTCATATACCCACTCAAACATCTCAAAATCAGAAGATCCACTGTTTCATCAATATTCAGTTTCAGCAATCTTCAGTTCTGAAACATGCATACAGCTTGGTACCTCAATACAGCCTGTCATCATCTGTAGAGGTTGGATTCACCCAATACAGCTTCAATACACCAGGATGAAACTGTATGATCACTGAAATCCACTACATCTCTTGTACAGGTTCTGTACATCCGTACAGGACCTGTATTGGCCAGACTCAATTCAATCATCAATTATTCTCATGAAAATTCTTCCTCTGGATCAGGGCTGGTGATTCTCACATATACCAGCCCCTCCTTCTCCCCCCTGGGGCCTTTTCCCCAGTTAATTAATTTAGTTTATTTATTATTTTATAATTATTCTTATCATTATTTTGGGTATTATATTTATTTGATTTTAAGTTAGTCTTTACATTTCTCTCTTTGCCTGTAGAGTATGAGCTGGGTGGCCATATCCTTATTAACCCTTCTCTTTCCATTCTGACAGGTTGAAAAAGTGGACTTGGACTTGTTTGTGGTTGGCTCTTCTATTCTTTATTCTTATTTTTTTTGTTGCTGCTTTCTTATATTCATTCTTTGGTAATTCATCTTTAACACTCTTAAGTGTATCCTTCCTTACCATATCTTTGAGCCATCCATAAGTGAGTCCCAGTTTACTGAGTGCCAGGCCTTCTTCACTTTGAAGAGCCCCTGTGAAATTAAATTAAATAACTCATCTTTGATTCTTTCTTTCAATTCATTTATATTCATTTCTCTCATTCATCAATTATGATCTCTTTTATGATTGAATGTTCTTTAATGATTATGATTTTTCTCTCTCATCAATTTCATCTCATTCATTTCATTCACATGAAATTGATTTTTCTTCTTTCTTAATCATTGCTGACCATTTCATCACTTCATTTTATTTTTTTATCAAATCAACTTTTTTCTGTGTTCTCATTCAGGTCTTATTCAGGGTTTATTGATTGGTTCAATTGATTGCATTATTCATTGGGATTCATTGGGTTTATTGATTCAGTGATTCAGGAGTTTTTATTTGGATTGGATTGATTGACTTTGAATTCTCAAGATATTTTATTGATCCTCAAGAATTGATTTTGATTATTGATTGATTTGACTCATCAAGATAGTTGAATTGATTTCTGAAGATTTTGAATTGATTGAATGATTCCTCAAGACCTTGATTCATATTGAAGAAACTGATTTATTGATTGATTGTTGATTTACTCAAGATTATTGATATTTGATTTGAACTTTATTTATTGTTGATTTTTGATTGAACTGATTGATTTTTGATTGAAGTTGATTTCACCTCAAGAATTGAATTGATTCCTCAAGACTCATCAAGATTTTATTGTGATTGATTTGGCCAAGTTTTGATTTCTGCTCTCAATACCATCACGTTTCTTTTATTCAACTTCTGTTCATAATTCCAGTTCAGCATAGTCCCCCAGCAAAGAACACTAGATCCCAAAAAATTCCAGCTGTTCTTACTCCAACAACAAGGGCTCCTCTTGACCGCACCCCATCAGTTCATCAACTGAGTGAAAATTTGGACAGAGGACCACCAATGGAAGGAGAAGCACCCTCAAGAAGAGGTGGAATGAAATCTAGAAGATCAAGATCCTTTTCTGGACTTTTGGGTGGCTACCCTGGCATGTCTGAAGGTGCAAGAGCAAGATTAGGGGAACTTGAAGATGAAGAGGGGGAAGAGTCTGTGGAAGAGGAAGATTCTGGCAAAACTGAAGTGGCAGATGCCTTGGCAAATGCTCCAGAGGTGCCTCAGGGTTCTAATCTAGCCCTTTCTAGTGAACCTCTTTTCTCTAAAACTGATCCAAGTCTCCTCAAGATGATGGAGCAGATGACTAAATTCATGGGGAGACTCACTCAAGCAGTTGCTCCCAGGGACAATTCCAAGGCCCCTGCTTTCAAGACTCCATCCATGAAGGCGCCTGATTCTTTTGATGGTACTTAAGCTCATAAATTGAGAGGATTTATCCAATCCTGTCAATTAATCTTCCATAATGATCCAGCAAATTTCTTCTCTGACAGAAAGAAAGTTCTTTACTCAACTTCTTTTCTCACTGGTGAGCTAGAAAGTGGATTGAACCCTATCTCTCAAATATTTCCAATGAAGACCCTTCCTACCTCCTCAATAATTGGCCCTTATTTGAATCTCAATTTTTCACACTGTTTGGTGACCCCAATGAAGTCAGGAAAGCTGAACAAGAGTTGGACAATTTGAGGATGAAAGAGAGTGGTCATATTTCCTTGTACATTGCAGATTTCAGAAGCTTAAAGTCAATAATTGGAGATTGGGGGGAAAGAGCTTATATCCATGTTTACAGAAGAGGATTGGTATCAAGATTATTGGATCTGTTGGCTTCTCACCCTGGAGCTTTTGAGATTCTTCAAGAACTTATGGGTGTCACTTTAGAGTTAGACACAAGATATCATGAGAAGCAAAAAGAAAAGGGTGGAAATCAAGAAAAGAAGACTCCAGTAAATGGATCCAATCAATCTAGTCCTCCTCAAAACTCATCTTCAAAGAGGCCTCACCAGAAGAAGAACAAGAAGGGCAAGCAGTTTCAATCTTCAAAGGACAAGCCTAATGCTGCTCTCCTCAATAAGGACAATAAATTAATTGGTTCTGAAAAGGAGAGGAGGATTAAAGAGGGGTTGTGTACTTATTGTGTCGGAAAGCACCCAATTGAAGAATGCTTCAAGAGACCTCAGAACAAGCCTGGGTCATCATCAAGAGGCTTCCCTAGCAAGCATGGAAAAGCCTGAGTGGGAATCATGATGTGTTCAATGGTTCTCACTTATTTCCTTCAAATGAACAATTGTGCACTCTGAATACTAGTGTCAAGAAATCTTTAAAGTTTCTTATTTTTTCTTCTATCTCTGATATTTTTTTATATTATTCTCATTGATTCTGGTGCTACAAACTCTTTTATTGCAAAGAATTTTGTTCTCAAAACCTCATTGACTCTGTCAGAGCTCCCTGAAAAGATTCCTCTTTTCATTCTGGATTCTAATGAATGCCCTGCCTTGTTCATGACTCATTATACGAAGTGGGTAGTTGACTTGCCTTCCTTCCCAAGCTTTGAATGGGACTTCTTTATCATGGATTCACCCGAGGGAGAGGACCTGATATTGGGCTATGATTTCCTTTACCATTTTAATCCCATTATTGATTGGAAAAATGGATTGATCACCTATGATTCTAATCATAAGGATTCTAGTGGTATTATTCCTTGTGCTAGTAATGACTTTGCCACTGCTGTCAAAAGTGTTGCTCTTGCTGGTGAACTTAAGACACCTTCCTTTCCTTCTTTTGTCCATATTGCTTCAATAAATCCCTCTCAGTCAATACTTCCATTAAGCGATGAAGTCTTCAAAGAGATAAAAGATGTTGGAGAACATGTTGCTATATCTTCACTTCGCCTCTTTCAAGGGGATATGGACCTTCCTCCCTTATCTTTTCATGCATCCCTGGAGGAGCAGTGGGATGAGGAGGAAGAGCCAGAAGAAATTGAAACTGTGTTGAAGGTTTTCCCTCCTGTTTATCACCAATATTTGGATGTATTCTCCAAGGTGAAAGCAGAGAAACTTCCTCCACACTGTGCCTGTGATCATCATATTGAATTGGAGGGTCTTCTACCTCCAATTGGTGTTATCTACTCATTATCAAATCAGGAGTCAGAAACACTGCGGGCCTACATTTCAGAGAATGTAGAGAAAGGTTTCATAAGACCAAGCTTCTTTTCAACAGGAGCACCTGTCCTTTTTGTCAAGAAAAAGGATGGAGGTCTTTGGTTGTGTGTTGACTACCGCAAACTCAATGCTGTAACTAGGAAGAACAGATACCCTGTACCACCTATGAACCAGCTCCTTACCATATTCAACAGTTCCACTATCTTCTCCAAGATAGATTTGCGTGGTGTATGTAACCTTCTGAGAATCAAAGAGGGGGATGAGCACTTAACTGCCTTCAGAACCAAAGATGGTAGTTATTAGTATTTGGTCATGCCATTTGGTTTAACAAATGCTCCTGCTTCTTTCCAGAATCTTGTGAATGATATCTTTGCAGATTTCTTGGATGTGTTTGTTGTGGTTTATTTAGATGATATTATGGTATTCTCGAGTTCTGAGGAAGAACATGTCAAACATGTGACCTCTGTCCTCCAAAGACTCAGAGAAAATAATTTATTTTCCAAAGCCTCCAAGTGTTTATTCCATGCCTCAAGTGTGGAATACTTGGGCTATGTTGTTTCAAGTGATGGCCTCAAGATGGATTCTTCAAAAGTTCAGCAGATCCTCAATTGGCCTCAGCCCAGAAACATCAAAGCACTTCAATCTTTTCTTGGCTTTGCCAGTTTTTATTGTCTTTTCATTAAAAATTATTCCAAAAAAATCACTGCTCTCACTTCCCTCCTTAAAAAAGATTCTCCTTTCATCTTCAATGAGAAAGCTCTTAGTCAATTTCAAGCACTCAAAGAACCTTTCACCGCTGCTCCTATCTTATCCCATTTCAATCCTTCTCTACCTACTATTGTAGAGAGTGATGCTTCTGATTATGCATTGGGCGCCGTACTGAGTCAGGTGAATGACTCAGGAAAGCACCCCATTGCATTTGATAGTCGCAAGCTTCTCCCAGCTGAGCTCAACTATGAAATTCATGACAAGGAACTCCTTAGCATAGTTTGGGCTCTCAAGCGCTGGAGAGCATTTCTTCTTTCTCTTTCCAATTCCTTTGAGGTCTTGACAGACCATTCTTCCTTGCAAATTTCTTACTCGTTGTCAGGCCCGTTGGGATGAATTTCTCTCAGAATTTCATTTCACTATCACTTACCGCCCAGGCAGGCTGGCCACTTTACAAGATCCCTTGTCACATCGGGACGACGTGTACCCAGAGAGGGGGATGGACTTAATCAGAAAGAATCCTCAAAATTTTTATCAAGCACTTAAGCGAGATAGAATTCAAGAGTCAAGATTCTTCTCAATCAAAGTGGAGATTTTCTCAGATTTAGTTGACAAGATTCAAAAAGAAGTATGGCAAGACAAAGACTATAAAGAAATACTCAAGCAACTAGCAAGAGGTGAATCAGTTCCAGATTATTCTCTTGAACCTCAAGCCAAGTTATTATTATTCAAAGATAGAGTGGTAATCCCAAGCAATGAAGAACTTCAACTCAATATTCTTCAAAAGCGTCATGACTCACCATTGGCTGGCCATCCTGGCCAGGAGAAGACCCTCAAGCTCATCAAGAGGGAGTTTTATTGGGCTGGCATGAATCAATTCATCAAGTTCTATGTGTCCTCATGTAAGCAATGTTCAAGAAACAAGAACATTCATCACCAGAAGCTTGGACTACTCAAGCCTCTTCAAATTCCATCTGGTCCTTGGAATTCCTTATCAATGGACTTCAACACTCAATTGCCCTTGTAAAAAACCTTTCACTCAATTCTAGTAGTTGTGGACAGATTCTCAAAAATGGCAATCTTCATTCCAACTCATGGAACAATCACTGCACTGGACCTAGCTCAAATCTTCATTAGTCATGTATTTTTCAAGCATGGCTTCCAGTCAGTATCATCAGTGATAGAGGATCCTTATTTGTTTCATCATTTTGGACTCAATTATGTCAGCAGCTCAAGATATCAAGAGATCTTTCAACTGCTTTTCATCCTGAAACAGATGGACAGACAGAGAGGTTAAATCAGATTCTAGAAAAGTATCTTTGGATGTATGTCAGCTATCATCCAATGACTGGTACAGCTGTCTCCCTCTGGCTGAATTTGACTATAATAATGCAGAACATTCATCAACAAAGCAATCACCTTTTTTCACAATTTCTGAAAGAAATCCCAGCTTTGACTCAATCCATATTTCTCAAGACTCACCTGCTGGAAGGTTATCAACAAAACTCCAATCAGTACAGGAGGTTGTCAAAGAAGAATTAAACTCAGCAATAAGGAGATTCAAGAAGTATGCAGATAGAAATAGAGCAATTCCACCTGATTTTCAACCTGGGGACAAAGTATGGCTAGCTTACAAGAATATAAAGACAACAAGACCCACCAAGAAATTATCAGAATGATGGTTGGGACCTTTTGAAGTTCTGAAGAAGATTGGCAGCCATGCATATTACCTCAAGTTGCCTCAGAAATGGAAGACAGTTCACCCTGTATTCCATGTGTCCTTATTAGAACCAGTCAAGCTTTCAACTATCCCAAATCGTCATCAATTGCCACCACCACCAGTCCTAGTGGAGGAGCCAGAGGAATGGGAAGTGGCTCAGGTTCTGGACTCAAAAGTCAAAAGAGGCAAATTATGGTATCTTGTAGATTGGAAAGGATTCAGTGAAGACCCAGAAAGAATCACTTGGGAACCAGCTTCCAACCCTACCAACTCACCAGACCTTGTCAAGGATTTCCATTAATTATATCCAGACAAGCCTGGTCCAAATACCTCAAGAGTTTGATTATGGTGCTTGGTGGGGAGAAGAAGTTATGAAAGTAAGTTCCTCTCCTGGAATGCACCTTTAAGGGGGTATTCTACCCATATGTTGTTGTAAGCATCACCTTGGCCACTTTGTGAGCACTTTTCAATTCTTTGGACAGGTTCAGGAAGCATACGACATCAATACCCTCCATTTGGATCTTATCAAGATATGGCCAAATGTTTTCTTTCTTTCTTTTTCTCTGTCTTTTCTCTTATTTATCATCTCATTTATGCCAATCATCATAATTCAAGAACTTCATTACTTAAAATCACTTATGGAATATCATTTCACAAGTCATTTATGCAATTTCATTGCAGAAGTAATTTATGGCAGTTCATTTCAGTTTTATGGTGCTTGGTGGGGAGTGGAAGTTTTGAAAGTAAGTTCCATCTCCTGGTCTGCATCCCTGAGGGTTCTACTTCTTGTAAAACATTACCTTGGCCACTCTGTGAGCATCAAATGCTTGGTTTTCATTTTTCAGACACTTCTTGGCCAGAATCAAGCAACTCACCACAAGGAGGACCAGCCATCAGGATTTTTCATTATTTTTTTTCTTTACTCTCATTTTCTCTTATTCTTTTATTTTCTTTCTTTCTTTACTTGTATAAATTTCTTTCTTTTATTTCTTTAAAGCAGCAGCATCCCCTCCCAAATCATGTATTGGGAGGTTCCATTATTTTTTCATTTTTTTTAGTATTTTTAAGAGTGGGGAGAGAAGTCAAACCAAACACAAACAAGGAAAAGGAAAACTAGTTATTTCTACCAATCATCAAAAGCTCACTGGAAGTCATTATTTGGTTCATCTTCATACCGGTTGAATCTGGCAATGCAGAAGCAAAAGATTCAAGACATCCAAATCAGTCCATTTCAATCCAAAGGAAATTTACCTCAAGAATGGGGCCAGAACTCATTTATGGCCCCCCCTCAAAGCCTCAAGAATGAAGGTTGAAGGCCCCTTTGGGGCTGAATTCATTACTGTGGGCCTCCCCTGCATCTTTGGGGAGGCCATGATCTGGGTGGCCCTGGACCCCATCAATGGGCCCAGGCAATAAAGGTGGGTGTCTTGGACTCTGGGCCAATTTATGGTCCCCTTGCACCCCTGGGTCCCCATCAAATTTGGGCCCAGGGGGTCTCCAATAGCCCCCACGGCCCATGGACTGTAGACCACGGCGTACAGCCCACGGCCCGCGGACCGTAGGGCCCAGAAGACTCCAATAGGCCAAAAATGGCCATAAACTCCAAAATCATGAAAACCACCAAGAAACCCAAAAAAGGGCAAATTGGGCAAATTGGCCATAGAATGCAGGAAAAGCCAAGAACCAAAGAAAAGGCCAAAATGGCCATAGAGTCATAAATCATCAAGATTCATCAGAGAAAAGGCCAAAGGCCACAATCATCATGGAAGGCTGGTTGAGGCCATTTCCAAGGTCAATGGGGACAAGACACCTGGAAGGTGGAATTCCTGGATTTTTTCAAATTGGGCTTGCAAGATGAGTACACTTCATATACTCACCTGGCATCATTTTTTGAGCACAAGAGCTCTGTGGACATCATTTTGGGATACAACCCAAGGCCATGCCCAAGGACAATCATTGATTGAATCAGACTAAGAATGCATATTTCGAAGTGGAATACTTACTCAAGTTTGAAAAAGGGGGGAATCAATCTGATTGACAGAGAAGAATTGAAAAGGATTTTCAGGATAAGGTTCAAGAGGAAAAGAGTTTTGAAGGAAATTTTTTGCGAAAATGTGGGGAAATGAGATACCACTCAACAGTGGCAGGGTATTATGGTGTTCAGGAGCCCACAAGTTTCAAGAGGGGGATACTGTAACAACCATCCATCAGGGGTAAGGGTATTTGTTCATATACCCACTCAAACATCTCAAAATCAGAAGATCCACTGTTGCATCAATATTCAGTTTAAGCAATCTTCAGTTCTGAAACATGCATACAGCTTGGTACCTCAATACAGCCTGTCAACATCTGTACAGGTTGGATTCACCCAATATAGTTTCAATACACCAGCATGAAACTGTATGATCACTCATATCCACCACACCTCTTGTACAGGTTCTGTACAGCCATACAGAACCTGTATTGGCCAGACTCAATTCAATCATCAATTATTCTCATGAAAATTCTTCCTCTGGATCAGGTCTGGTGATTCTCACATATACCAGCCCCTCCTTCTCCCCCCTGCGGACTTTTCCCCAGTTAATTAATTTAGTTTATTTATTATTTTACAATTATTCTTATCCTTATTTTGGGTATTATAATTATTTGATTTTAAGTTAGTCTTTGCATTTCTCTCTTTGCCTGTACAGTATGAGTTGGGTGGCCATATCCTTATTAACCCTTCTCTTTGCATTCTGACAGGTTGATTAAGTGGACTTGGACTTGTTTGTGGTTGGCTCTTCTATTCTTTATTATGATTCTTTTTTGTTGCAGCTTTCTTATATTCATTCTTTGGTAATTCATCTTTAACACTCTTAAGTGTATCCTTCCTTACCATATCTTTGAGTCCTCCATAAGTGAGTCCCAGTTTACTGAGTCCAGGCCCTCTTCACTTTGAAGAGCCCTTGTGACAATGGGATAGCTTTGTCATATTAAATGATAACCATATCAAATAAGGTACCACTGTGTAGAACACATACAGGGCTACACACTGAACCCATTTTGAGGTTGATATCTCAAAAGCTGAAAATTTTATGGATGTTTAAGGACAAAATCCCACATTTTGTCCAATACAGTCGTACCATGGGATAACATCCCATAAACATGTTTATGAGGTGTGAAACAAACAAGGAAGCATATTTATACTTCAATACCTCATAATTCCGCCAATACTGGGGTCCCATACAGTTTCTGTACAGCATTCTACACATCATACACGTCAGAAGAGGGCTATGTGGTACCCAGATGAAATTTTTCACCCTGTATTGGTTAAAACTGCTCAGATGTAGTTCCAAAACCACATCTGAGCCAAATACAGGCTATACAGGTCCTTGTGAGCCACAAGCCCGTCTCAAAGAGTGAAAAAATCATCACTTCCTCTATGTGGAAAGGCCTAAAGCGCTTCCGACCCATTTCAGGAAAAAAAGGAGGTTTTTCACATCCAGAAATGCTTTCATCATCCTGCTCTTAAATTCCTACGTAGTAAAACTGTCAAAAACAGTTATACTCTTGGAAAATAATCAGGTATAATCATAATATTAATTATTGTAATCCAACAGGTAAAGCTGCACCCAGGGCTTTCAACAGTGCTCACCGCCACTATTCTATAATAGTAAAGCCCTTTAATTTGATTATAAACCCTTATTTCTTCATGAAAACTTTTACTTTACATCTTTTACCACATGTCACAGTCATAGTTAAAGTTGTAAATAGCCTAATTACTGCTTCATCATAGACTCAACCTGACATTTTGGGGTCCTGGCCATGTTTTAACTTATTTGGACCATTACAAGTGAGTTTTTTCTCTTATATTCTTTATTTCTGACAATTTCTTAATCATTTTCAGGCGTAATTTTCTTAAAAATATACATATCTTATATATTTTTCTTATTAATTGGTGTATACACCATTATATATTGTTATTATAAGAATATGTGTCACGTGGCTAATAACCACAAGACCCTTATTTTTGGTGTGTTTTACATATAGAAACAATTTTAAGCCATCAATAAAGTCTTCTTTTTTAAATAAATTAAGACACCTCTTACTGATAAACCAACAGTTGAGGCGTGGTTGGGCATATTGTTAATTCAATTACCCTCTTATACACCACTTTGTGACAGATTATATTTGCTAATTACAAGTAATCTGTAATATATTTGTATACAGACAGTATACAAAATATCTGTAAGGTGTATTTCTGATGGGGAATTGTTGATTCAATTACACTTTCATTGTACAAGGGCACATTGTAGTAATATACAAGCCCAGAGGCCATACTTAGAAGTGCAAGAAGCAGTTTAAGAAGTCTTAACTGACATTAAGCCCTCTTTTTTCCTGTTTTGATTCAGTGGAAGGAAATTTCATACCACTTGAGACCCAGTCATAGGCCAACAAACCAGTCACACCCTCAGAACCAGAGGGCAGCAAGGGCACAGGAAAGAGGCACAGTGAAGGCCTGATCCCAGCAAAGAAGTTGACACCAATAGCCACCCAGAGGAGTAGAAAACCACGAAACTTTGCATAAATACAAGGTAATCCAACCTTAACATCTTGTACAGGGAAGATTGCTATAATTAACCCAGTTGTACCTCTAAAGGTAAATTGCCAAAAGCAGTAGACAATGGATTTGTAAAAGGTACAGTCAAAGGTAAATACCCTAAGAACATAAAGTTTTTGACTTCTTGCAAACACTGATATGTCACCTGTATACCTCAGAGACCTTGGCTTCAAAAGGAACCAACCAGAGGACAGACAAGGATTGTCCAGAACCAGAAGACCTGAAAGAGGACACCTTGGACACAGTAGTGGATGGCAAAACAATGAGGGAGATAATATCAACCCTTCCATTCACACTCCAATTCAATGAAGACCTCAAACCAGAGGACTGGAAAGACATGGATCAAGTTCTTCAGCTCCACCAACTCCTCAAGGACTGATTCCAATGGAGCATGGACAACAAGAGGTTCAACCTGGAAAGTCACTGGGCAGAACTTGGAGCAAGTTGCCAGAAGATCGGTCTCAGAGAGATAGACTTGAAGGACCTTATGGTAATCACCAAAGGCTGGAATCCTATCAGGCAGTTCAGACTCCAGGAGGCAAGGGCAACCAGGATAAGGGACAATCAAGCCACTATCCAAGCTATAGAAGAACAGCTGACACAGACAGGGCATACTCAGATTCCTTGAGGCTCACAAGGAGGGGGACAAATCAGCTCTCCAGTGACTTCACACCATTCAGAAACCAGCAGATCAGTGGCCAACAGTCACCATTATTCACAAATCCAGGAAGTTTCAAGAAGAAGAAAAGGAAACAAGGGCAACCACAAGACCTCCTTCAACCAGAGGAAGAGAGAGTCAGAACCCATGATCCAGAAGCTGTTGGATTTGGTGAAAGAAGTGCACAAGAGCCGGAAGTAGTTGTAAACCACTCTAGAATCAGTAGTCCCATTGATGGAAATATTACCCCCACTCAGATTGAACATAATTCTGTCACACCTGAGAGTAACTTAAACAGTGATGCACTGTTGTTACAAATGTCCCAATATGCTGAGCAAACTGAAAAGCAGTTTACAGAACTTGAAGCAAGCCATGAGAGGATGAAAGAATTAACAGCTTCCATGGACAAAATTGTTAAAACTTTTCAAGAAGAAAATGCTAAATTGAGCAAAGCCTCTGAAGAAACCAACAAAAGACTGAATCTAGTCTTTGAAGAAAAACACCACAGCAAAAGGCACAGGGATTGTCTTGATCAAGACATAAACAAATTTTTTAATTTCTACCATAACATGAAGCCCCAACCACAAGGGCATGTTATGGATAATCCATATCAACCAGATGAAATCAAACCAGATTCCATGTTGATGAATAAGGCAAGCTCTCCATCACAGTACCAGGATGGAGATGGCATGTCTTATTCAGAGAAGGAAGCCTTGAAACAGCTTCCTGAGGCCTCAAGCTGGCCCAAATTCTCTGTATCAGGAGAATATGATCATATTGAGCTCATAGATTATATTGATGGACTCTTCATTAATTTACCAAACATACCAGACTACTGGATTACTGCTAGATTGAATACAGCATTTAAAGGTCATGCTAGTATATGGTACACAGAAATGAAAGAAATTCATGGCAGAAGGAACTGGCCATGGTGGAAGAGTCAATCATCCTAAAGTACAGTAATGAAATTTGGATATGGCAAAGGACAATGTCATTTGAAAATGACAAATACTCTGTGGACAAATATCCATATAAGTGGTGTGTTAGACAGTCTAAAAGACTTAAAGCCATTTATCCTTGGATGAACATCCAAATGAGGAATCACAAAATTCTGAGACAACTTCCAGGAGAACTAGAGCATGAAGTAAAATGCAGATGCAACCAAAATTTCACTCTAGATGACATTGCTAATACCTTACAAGATATAAGGTCAAGAACAAATATAGGGAAATTCAGCCTATATAGAAGCAGTAGTTTCAAAGAGAAACAACCTCTCAGGGTGGAGTTTAAAGACAAACCCAGAGAAAGAGTGGCAGAAGTGGCAAAGAAGAAAAATACTTGTCACAATTGTGGTTCAACAGACCACTATGTCAACAACTGTCCAAAGGCAAAGAAAAACATCTATGCCATTGAGAAATTCCCAGAGGAGGAATCACCAACGGAGGATTCTGAATCAGACTCCATGGGTAATGCCATCAGAGAACCATGTTATGATGACCAAGACCCCAGAGAAGAATCTTTAGTGGAATACCAAGAGGAAACCCCACTAGAAATTCAGGACGTACAGTTGGAAGCAGGCATGCCACAGGATACTGTCAACAAAAACTTGTGCAAACATACACAAGATGCACAAACATTCCTGGTTACACCAACCAAAGGGATGGAATACATACATGGAACAGCCACAAAAGTGACTGTCTGTATTGACAATGCTCAACATCCACTGATCATTGATAGTGGAGCACACTGCTCCATAGTGGCCAGAGATTATCTGGATAACCACTTCCCAAACTGGGAAAAACAGCTCTTCCCCACTAAAGCAAAGAACTCTAAAAGTGCATCAGGGAGGATGACTTCCATTGGAACAATTATTAAAGAGATAATTATACCCCACAGGAAGGGTAATATCTGACTCAACCTAGAGTTTGTAGTGCTTGATGATACCCACATCCAAGGGTTTTTACTGGGAACAAATTACCAGACGATGTATGGCATAGACATTTACAACAGTAAAAATAGGCACATCACCATTGGTACTAACAAGGAAAAGAAATTTTCGCTTGATATATACCAGATATCTTCTCAAGATCCACTAGAAGAACTTCTGAAGGAATTCAGAGAGGTACAGTTTAGCACTACCCTCACCAGTAAACAAAAACTAAGTTTACTGAAGATGCTGAGAAAGAACATACCAGCATTTGCCATTGGTGAAGAGTCATTAGGAACAATCAAAGTCCATGATATAGAACTATATCTGGATGTGGAAAGGCCTTATCCACCCATGCTTAGAAGACCTCCATATCCAGCAAGCCTGGAAACCAGGAAAGAAATTGAGAAACATATCAATGAACTCCTGGATATTGATGTCATCAGGAATATTGGACATAATGAAATAGTGGAAATCACCACCCCTGTCCTAATCACCTGGCATGATGGCAAGTCTAGACTGTGTGGAGATTTCAAAGCTGTGAATAACTACACAAAAGCAGACAGGTACCCTATACCCAGGATACCTCATGCCTTGGATAAATTGGCAAAGGCCAAATACATAACCAAAATGGATTGTATGAAAGGCTTCCACCAAAATGGAGTTGAACCAAACTCCATGAAATTACTCAGAATCATATGTCTTATGGGCATATATGAGTACACCAGCATGCCATTGCAAAGAACTTTAAAAGTGCATCAGGGAGGATGACTTCCATTGGGACAATTATCAAAGAGATAATTATACCCCACAGGAAGGGTAATATCAGACTCAACCCAGGGTTTGTAGTGCTTGATGATGCCCACACCCAAAGGTTTTTACTGGGAACAGATTACCAGACGATGCATGGCATAGACATTTACAACAGTAAAAATAGGCACCTCACCCTTGGTACTAACAAGGAAAAGAAGTTTTCACTTGATATATACCAGATATCTTCTCAAAATCGACTAGAAGAACTTCTGAAGGAATTCAGAGAGGAAATGTTTAGCACTACCCTCACCAGTAAACAAAAACTAAGTTTACTGAAGATGCTGAGGAAGAACAGAACAGCATTTGCCATTGGTGAAGAACCATTAGGCAAGATCAAAGGCCATGATATAGAATTATATCTGGATGTGGAAAGACCTTATCCACCCATGCTTAGGAGACCTCCTTATCCAGCCAGCCTGGAAACCAGGAAAGAAATTGAAAAACACATCAATGAACTCCTGGAAACTGATGTCATCAGGAAGATTGGACATAAAGACATAGTGGAAATCACCACTCCTGTCCCAATCACCTGGCATGATGGCAAGTCTAGACTGTGTGCAGAATTCAGAGCTCTAAATAACTACACAAAAGCAGACAGGTAGCCCATACCCAGGACACCTCATGCCTTTGATAAACTGGCTAAAGCCAAAGAAATAACCAAAATGTATTGTATGAAAGGCTTCCACCAAAATGCAGTTAGACCAAACTCCATGAAATTGCTCAGAATAATATGCCATGTGGCCATATATGAGTATTCCAGGATGCCATTTGGCATCAAAAATGCACCAGCCCACTTCCAAAGGATGATAGACACAATATTTCAAGAAGAAATATCTGAAGGCTGGATGGTGGTATATATTGATGATATCATTATATACTCAGAGACATGGGAAGACCATGTACAATACATAGACAGAGTTCTAAGTAAATGTAAACCCATCAATCTGAAAATTTCACTTAAAAAGTGTAATTTTGGCCAACAAGAGCTACTAGCTCTAGGACATAAAGTCTCAGGTCTTATTCTGGCAATTGACCAGAATGAAGTGGCAGAAGTACTGCAAAAGCCAGTACCAAAGAGCATCAAAGAGATGCAATCTTCCCTTGGGTTTTTGAGCTACTACAGAAACCACATCAAGAATTTTGCCCACATAACTAATAGTTTATACAAGTTATGTTCAAAAGATGTAGTTTTTGAAATTGTCAAGGAAAGAAGGGATGCATATGAGAGGATCAAACATGAACTCACAAATGCACCTGTGCTCATCTTGCCCACTTTGAACTACCATTCAAGTTATATATAGATGCAGCATGTAGCCAAGGCTTAGGAGCAGCCCTTCACCAAAGACAAATTGTGGATAGTGAACCAAAGAGGGAGTAATTTGTTACATCTCTAGGCAGCTGAAATATTCAGAAGCCAGGTATGGGGCCACCCAGACTTAATTTATACTCTTAGTCTGGGCTCTGGAAAAACCTCATTATTATCTGGAGGGTGCAGTCTTTGACGTCTACACAGACTTCACAGCCTTGAATTCTTTACTGAACATGAAGACTACAAATAGACACATGCTGAGATGGCAAATAGCCATCCCAGAGTATAGAGGGAATATGACCAACATATACAAAGAATGTCAAAGTCATACCAATGCAGATGGCCTTAGCAGATGGCCACTGGATAATGTCAATAGCAATCCAGCTTATGACCCTGAAGTTGCAGCCAAGATTCCTATCCATTTCATGGAAATAGATAGGAGGAAGAACTTCAGATTCTCTGAATGGGCACCAGGAAGTGGTACCCTTGACAGTGGGAACACTGATTCAGAAGGAACAGAAACTCCCATACTGGGAACAAGTTCCTCAGAACTGCACAATGAATTTTTCAGTGCAGTATTGAAGTCTTATTCCAAACACAAACAGTGTGGCATATTACTAAAACTCCTTCAACAAAAGTACAGGAGTCCAGAACTGGAATCCCAGCTGGAAGAACCCTGGTTGAGGGCCTACAAGGATAACAAGTTCTTCCTTGTGGATGGCCTGCTTTACCACAGAGAGAATCACAAATGTGCACTCACAGTGTTAGACAGATAGCTCATCTCTCTGACCCTACAGGAATGTCATGGCTGCCCCTATATGGGAGATATCAGTTATGAAAGGACCAGAGAGAGGGTAGCAAGAACAGCTTGGTGGCCCAAGTGGGAACAAGAGTTTAGTGAATACATCAACACTTGTGAAAGATGCCAAAAGGTAAATAGGAAACATGGGAAGATGTATGGGTTACTTCAACATATAGAGGAACCCAAACAACCGTGGGAAACCATCAATATTGACTGGGTCACAGGACTTGTCACAGGGGGAAAAGAAAACTACAATTCCTGCCTAATGATTGTTGATAGGTTCAGCAAGAGCATGAGATGTCTACCATTCCATAAAGAGGACACATCCATGGATACTGCTCTGTTATTATGGAATAACATCATATCCACCTGTGGAGTGTGTAAGATCATTATCAGTGATAGGGACCCAAAGTTCACATCTGAATTTTGGACCAACTTCTATGACATTCTGGGTACTAAGATTGCTTTTTCTACAGCTTACCATCTGCAAACAGATGGATTAGCTGAAAGGATGATCCAGACAATGGAGGACATCCTTAGAAGTTTCTGTGCCTATGGCATGGAATACAAGGACCATGAGGGATACACCCATGACTGGGTTACCCTTCTACCAGCTGTACAACTGGCTTATAATACAAGTCAGCACTCTACCACAGGAAAAACACCTGCAGTGGTAGAGAAAGGGTGGAATCCCCTGCTGCGTGTGGATCACTTTAAGAAGAATCTTATGACCATCCACCCCACAGCCAAAGACTTCCATGATATGTGTGTCACAGGGGCTTTTTGAAGTGAAGAGGGCCTGGCACTCAGTAAACTGGGACTCACTTATTGAGGGCTCAAGGATATGGTAAGAAGGAATACACTTAAGAGTGCAAAGAAATGAATTACTAAGATAAAAAATATAAGAAAGCAGAAACAAAAGAAATAAAAGTAAAGAATAGAAGATCCAACCACAAAAAAGTCCAAGTCCACTGTTTCAACCTGTCAGAATGAAAAGAGAAGGGTTAATAAGGATATGCCCCCCAGCTCATACTGTACAGGCAAAGAGAAAAATGCAAAAGACTAACTTGATATTATATAAATATAATACCCAAAATAAGGATAAGAATATACATAAAATAATAAATAAACTAACTTAATTAACTGGGGAAAAGTCCCCAGGGGGGAGAAAGAGGGGCTGGTATATGTAAGAATCATCAGCCCTGATCCAGAGGAAGAATTTTCATGAGAATAATTGAGTATTGAATTGATTCTGGCAAATGAAGGTCCTGTACAGCTGTACAGAACCTGTACAAGAGGTGTGGTGGATTTGAGTGATCATACAGTTTCATACTGGTGTATTGAAACCGTATTGGGTGAATCCAACCTGTACATATGTTGAAAGGCTGTATTGAAGTACCAAGCTGTATGCATGTTTCAGCAAGGAAGATTGCTGAAACTGAATGCTGATGCAGATAGCAGATCTGCTGATTTGAGGTGTTTGAGTGGGTGTATTAATGAATACCCATACCCCTGGTGAGTGGTTGTTACATTATCCCCCTCTTGAAACTGGTGGGCTCCTGAACACCATAATACCCTGCCACTGTTGAGTGGCATCTCAATATCCCCATATTTTTTCAAAAAATTTGCTTTTAATTTTCATTTCCTCTTGACCATTATCCTGAAAATCTTTCTTCAATTCTTCTCTGTCCAATTAAATTTATTCCCCCCTTCTTTCAATTTTGAGTAAGTATTCCATTTTGAAATATGCTTCTTTTTCTTCTGATTCAATCAATATTTTGTCCTTGGGGTATGGCCTTGGGTTGTATCCCAAAATGATGTCCACTGAGCTCTTGTGCTCAGAAAATGATGCCAAATGAGTATATGAATGTATACTCATTTTTCAAGGCCCTCCTGAAAATATCTTGAAATGAAGTCTTCAAGGGGTCTTGTCCCCCTTGTCCTTGGAAATTGCCTCAAACAGCCCTCTATAATGATTTTGGGCTGTGGCCTTTCCTATGGTGAATCTTGATAAATTATGGTTTTATGGCCTTTTGGGCCTTTTTGGGGTTCTTGATGGTTTTTGGTGATTTTATGATATATGGCCATTTTGGCCATTTTTTGTCTTCTGGGGTCCTATGGTCCATGGTCCGTGGGGGCTATTGGAGGCCCCCAGGACCAAAATGGACCCCCTGGGCCCAATTTTGCTGGGGACCCAGGGGTACCATAGGACCAGGAATTGGCCCAGGACCAAAAACTCACCCTACATGGCCTGGACCCATTGATGGGGTCCAGGACCATCAAGATCCTGACCTCCCCAAAGTTGCAGGGGAGGCCCTGGGTGAAGAATTCAGCCCCAAAGGGGTATTAATCCTCACCTTAGAGGCTTTGAGGGGGGTCAAAAATGAGTTATGGCCCCCATTTCCTTGAGGTCAATTTCTTTTGATTTGAAGTCAACTGATTCTGACGTCTTGAATCTTCTGCTTGCATATTCTTCAGTTATGAGTTCCAAACTCACTGAACTAACTGAATGTTCTTCTTCTGCACTGCCACCATCTGTTCTTTGTGGTTCTGGCGTCTTCAGTCAATTTTCTTCACCCTCCATGGCTTGTTCTGGTCATTTTGATCCCTCCCAAACTATGATGGATACAGAGAAGTTGAAATTCTTGATCCTGCCTGTACTGAATGTTTGGGCAAGGGTAAGGATTGTTTTCAACACTACAATCCCCTCTGAGGCACCTACTCCTGATGGAACTTCAGCATTTTCTCAATGTGAGTGATTTGCATATCTTGATTGAATTGGTACTGACATTTTGATGTAGTGACTGCTTCCAGGCAGAGGCATGTGGCAAGGTGGACTAGTGTTGGAGGGCCCATTCCACTTGGTGGTAGGCCAATATATTCCAGTTCAGAAGTGCCCATCTCCAGGATCAACACTGAAGGGGTAGTGAAAAGAATAAGAAGGATTGCTGATTCCCCAACTGATCCAGATGCTGAAGGAAATGATGAATTAGATGGTGAAGAAGTTGTAGTTGTTACTCATTCAGTTGGCCATTAATCCAGCAATTCCTCTGCCCAGCCTCTTGCCAACAGATTCCAAAGCCAAGTGATTCCCAGTACTCCCAGAACCTTCCAACCAGTGCTTGCTTCCATTCCTACTACCATTCCACCTTCTTCACCAAGTACTTCTCATGCCAGGCCTGCCTTGAATTCAGCAGTAAGACCATCACCAAGCCAGAAACAGAGGAACTCACCCATAACCACCCCCCAACAACTCCAACCTGTGGCCAGTTCCAGTAGAAGAAGGGATGGTTTGTCTCCTTTGCCGTTTCCTGCCGCCCAAGTTTTTCAAAGGAGAGATCGCTGGCCTATTCGAGTTACCAGAGAGTATTCCAATGCGGAAAGTGAAAGCCAAGAAGCTGTGGCCTGATTATTCAGGAGGGTTGATAGAAATAGCAGGGAGGTGATTATGTATGAAAATGACAGGACCATTCTGGGTACTGCTTCAGAAGAGATGGCTGCAGAAATCGTCTGGTATGAAGATGAATTGATAAATTATTTTCAGAGAACCTTTGATGATTCAGGTAGAGATAACTAGTTTCCTTATCCTTGTTTGTGATTGGTTTGACTTCTATTGCCACTCTTATAGATACTAAAAAATGAAAAAATAATGGAGCCTCCCAATACATTATTTGGGAGGGGATGATTCTACTTTAAAGAAATAAAAAGAAAAAAAATTATAAAAGTAAAGAAAAGAAAGAAAAAGAGAGAAAAAGAAAGTAGAGAAAAAGAGAATAAATGAAATTCCTGATGGTTTGTCCTTCTTGTAGTAAGTTGCTTGATTTTTGGCCAAGAATTGTCTGAAAAATGAAAACCAATCATTTGATGCTCACAGAGTGGCCAAGGTAATGTTTTACAAGAAGTAGAACCCTCAGGGATGCATACCAGGAAATGGAACTTACTTCCATAACTTCCACTCCCCACCAAGCACCACAAAGACTGGAATAAATTGCCATAAATGACTTCTGAAATGAATTTCCATAAATGACTGGAAGTAATGAATGTCTTGAATTATGATTGTTGGCATAAATGAAATGATAAATAAGAAAAACAAAAGGAAAAGAAAGAGAGAAACATTTGGCCATATCTTGATAAGGTCCAAATGGAGGGTATTGATGTTGCATGCTTCCTGAACCTGTCCAAAGAATTGAAAAGTGCTCACAAAGTGGCCAAGGTGATTCTTACAAAAAGATATGGGTATAATACCCCCTTAGAGGTGCATGCCAGGAGAGGCACTTACTTTCATAACTTCTTCTCCCCACCAAGCACCATAAAATCAAACTCTTGAGGTATTTGGGCCAGTCTTGTCTGGATACAATTAATGGAAATCCTTGACAAGGTCTGGTGAGTTGGTAAGGTTGGAAGCTGGTTCCCAAGTGGTTCTTTCTGGGTCTTCACAGAATCCTTTCCACTCTACAAGATACCATAAATTACCTCTCTTGATTTTTGAGTCCAGAACCTGAGCCACTTCCCATTCTTCTTGCTCCTCCACTAAGACTGGCGGTGGTGGCAATTGATGACGATTTGGGATAGTTGAATGCTTCACTGGTTCTAATAAGGACACATGGAATACAGGGTCAACTGACTTCCATTGCTGAGGCAACTTGAGGTGATATGCATGGCTGCCAACTTCTTCAGAACTTCAAAAGGTACCAACCACCTTTCTGATAATTTCTTGGTGGGTCTTGTTGTCTTTATGTTCTTGGAAGCTAGCCATACTTTTTCCCCCTGTTGGAAATCAGGTGGAATTGCTCTATTTCTATCAGCATACTTCTTGAATCTCCTTATTGCTGACTCTAATTCTTCTTTGACAACTTGCTGTACTGATTGGACTTTTGTTGATACCTTTCCAGCAGGTGAATCTTGAGAAATATGGATTGAGTTGAAGCTGGGATTTCTTCCATAAATGGTGAAAAAAGGTGATTGCTTTGTTGATGAATTTTCTGCATTATAATAAGCAAATGCAGCAAGAGGAAGACAGGTGTACCAGTAATCTTGATGATAGCTGACATACATCCGAAGATACTTTTCTAGAATCTGATTTACCTTCTCTGTCTGTCCATCTGTTTCAGGATGAAAAGCAGTTGAAAGATCTCTTGATATCTTGAGCTCCTGACATAATTGAGTCCAAAATGATGAAACAAATAAAGATCCTCTATCACTGACAATACCTACTGCAAGGCGATGTTTGGAAAATAAGTGACTAATGAAGATTGGAGCTAAGTCCAGAGCAGTGATTGTTCCATAAGTTAGAATGAAGATTGCCATTTTTGGAAACCTGTCCACAACTAGTAGAATTGAGTGAAAGTTGTTTGACAAGGGCAATTGAGTGTTAAAGTCAATTGATAAGTAATTCCAAGGACAAGATGGAATTTGAAGAGGCTTGAGTAGTCCAAATTTCTGGTGATGAATGTTCTTGTTTCTTGAACATTGCTGACATGAGGACACATAGTACTTGATGAATTGATTCATGCCAGCCCAATAAAAATCCCTCTTGATGAGCTTGAGGGTCTTCTCCTGGCCAGGATGGCCAGCCAATGGTGAGTCATGACGCTTTTGAAGAATATTGAGTTGAAGTTCTTCATTGCTTGGGATTACCACTTTATCTTTGAATAATAACAACTTGGCTTGCGGTTCAGTAGAATAATCTGGAACTGATTTACTTCTTTCTAGTTGCTTGAGTATTTCTTTATGGTCTTTGTCTTGCCATACTTCTTTTTGAACCTTGTCAACTAAATCTGAAAATACTTCCACTTTGATTCAGAAGAATCTTGACTCTTTAATTCCATCTTGATGATTATTTGATGAAAATTATCAGTATTCTTGCTGATGAAGTCCACCCCCCTCTGTGGGTACACGTTGTCCAGGCCTGACAAGGCATCTGGTAAAGTGGCCAGCCTGCCTGGGCGGTAAGTGATAGTGAAGTGAAATTCTGAAAAAAAACTCAGCCCAATGGGCCTGACGACAAGTAAGAACTTTGGAAGACATAAAATACTGCAAGGAAGAGTGGTCCGTCAAGACCTCAAATGAATTGGAAAGAGAGAGAAGAAATGCTCTCCAGCGCTTGAGAGCCCAAACTATGCCAAGGAGTTCCTTGTCATGAATTTCATAGTTGAGCTCAGCTGGGAGAAGCTTGCGACTATGAAATGCAATGGGATGCTTTCATGAGTCATTCGCCTGGCTCAGTACAGAACCCAAGGCATAATCAGAAGCATCAGTCTCTATAATAGTAGCTAAAGAAGGATTGAAATGAGATAAGATAGGAGCAGTAGTGAGAGCTTCTTTGAGTAATTGAAACTGGCTAAGAGCTTCCTCATTGAAGATAAAGGAAGAATCTTCTTTGAGAAGGGAAGTGAGAGAAGTGATTTTTTTAGAATCATATTTTATGAAACAATGATAAAAATTGGCAAAGCCAAGAAAAGATTGAAGAGCCTTGGTGTTTTTGGGCTGAGGCCAATTGAGGATTTGCTGAACGTTTGAAGAATCCATCTTGAGGCCATCACTTGAAACAACATAGCCCAGGTATTCCACACTTGAGGCATGGAATACACACTTGGAGGCTTTGGCAAACAAATTATTGTCCCTCAGTCTTTGGAGGACAGAGGCCACATGTTTGACATGTTCCTCCTCAGAACTGGAAAAGACCAGCATATCATCTAGATAAACCATGACAAACACATCCAAGAAATCTGCAAAGTTATCATTAACAAGATTCTGGAAAGAAGCTGGAGAATTGGTAAGGCCAAATGGCATAACCAAATACTCATAACTACCATATTTGGTTCTAAAGGCAGTTAAGTGCTCATCCCCCTCTTTGATTCTCAGGAGATTATATGCACCACTCAAATCTATCTTGGAGAAGATAGTGGAACCATTGAATACGGTAAGAAGCTGGTTCATAGGAGGAACAGGATACCTGTTCTTCCTAGTGACAGAATTGATTTTGTGGTAGTCAACACACAAACAAAGACCTCCATTCTTTTTCTTAACAAAAAGGACAGGTGCTCTTGTTGAAGAGGAGCTTGCCGTTATGAAACCTTTCTCTACATTCTCTGAAATGTAGGCCCGTAGTGTTTCTGACTCTTGATTTAATAATGAGTAGATCACACCAATTGGAGGTAGAAGACCCTCCAATTTGATATGATGATCACAGACGTGGTGTGGAGGAAGTTTCTCTGCTTTCACCTTGGAGAATACATCCAAATATTGGTGATAAACAGGAGGGACTACCTTCAACACAGTTTCAATTTCTTCTGGCTCTTCCTCGTCATCCCACTGCCCCTCCAGGGATTCATGAAAGGATTAGGAAGGGAAGGCCATATCCCCTTGAAAGAGATGAAGTGAAGATATAGCAACATCTTCTCCAACATCTTTTATCTCTTTGAAGACTTCATCTCTTGATGGAAGTAGTGACTGAGGGGGAATGATGGAAGGGAAGGTGTCTTCAGTTCACCAACCAGAGCAGAACTGATGAAAGCAGTGGCAAAGTCATTACTAGTAGAAGGAATAATACCACTAGAATCCTTATGAATAAAATAATAGGTGATCAATCCATTTTTCCAATCAATAATGGGATTCAAATGGTAAAGGAAATCATACCCCAATATCAGGTCTTCTCCCTTGGGTGAATCTATGATAAAGAAGTCCCATTCAAGGATTGGGAAGGAAGGAAAGTCAGCTACCCACTTGGTATAATGGGTGATGAACAAGGCAGGGGATTCATTAGAATCCAGGATGAAAAGCAGAATCTTTTCAGGGAGCTCTGACAGAGTCAATGACTACTTGAGAACAAAATTCTTTGCACCAGAATCAATGAGAATACTATGAAAAATATCAGAGACAGAAGAGAAAATAAGAAACTTTAAAGATTTCTTGACACTAGTATTCAGAGTACACAATTGTGCTCTTGAAGGAAATAAGTGAGAACCATTGAACACATCATGATCCCCACTCAGGCTTTCCCCTGCTTGCTAGGGAAGCCTCTTGATGATGACCCAGGCTTGTTCTGAGGTCTCTTGAAGCATTTTTCAATTGGGTGCTTTCCACCACAATAAGTACACAACCCCTATTGAACCCTCCTCTCCTTATCAAAACCAATGAATTTATTGTCCTTATTGAGGAGAGCAGCATGAGGCTTGTCCTTTGAGGATTGAGATTTCTTGCCCTTCTTATTCTTCTTCTGATGAGGCCTCTTTGAAAGTGAATTTTGAGGAGGCCTAGATTGATTGGATCCAGTTACAGGAGGCTTCTTCTCTTGATTGCCACCCTTTTCTTTTTGCCTCTCATTATATCTTGTGTCTAATTATAAAGTGAAATCCATAAGTTCTTGAAGAGTGTCAAAGGTTCCAGGGTGAGAAGCCAACTGATCCAATAATCATGATGCCAATCCTCTTCTGTAAACATGGATATAAGCTCTTTCCCCCCAATCTCCAATTCTTGACTTTAAGCTTCTGAAATCAGCAATTTCCAAAGATACATTACCACTTTCCTTCATCCTCCAATTGTCCAACTCTTGTTCAGCTTTCCTGACTTCATTAGGGTCACCAAACAGATTGAATAATTGAGATTCAAATCATGGCCAATTATTGAGGAGATAAGAAGGGTATTTGTTGGAAATATTTGAGAGATAGGCTTCAATCCACTTTCCAGCTCTACCAGTGAGAAAAGAAGTTGAGTAAAGAACTTTCTTCCTGTCATAGAAGGAATTTGCTGGATCATTATGGAAGATTAATTGACAGGATTGGATAAATCCTCTCAACTTATGATCTTGAGTACCATAAACAGGATAAGGTGCCTTCATGGATGGAGTCTTGAAAGAATGGGCTTTGGAACTGTCCCTGGGAGAAACTGCTTGACTGAGCTGCCCCATGAATTGAAGCATCTGCTCCATCATCTTGAGGAGACTTCAATCAGTTTTAGAGAAAAGAGGTTCACTAGAAAGGGCCAGATTAGAACCCTGAGGCACCTCTGGAGCATTTGCCAAGGCATCTGCCACTTCAGTTTCGCCAGAATCTTCCTCTTCCACAGACTCTTCCCCTGATCTTGCTCTTGCACCTTCAGACATGCCAGGGTAGCCACCCAAAAGTCCAGAAAAGAATCTTGATCTTCTATATTTCATTCCACCTCTTCTGAGGGTGCTGCTCCTTCCATTGGTGGTCCCCTGTCCAAGTTTGCACTCAGTTGATGAACTGATGGCGGTGGTCAAGAGGAGCCTTGCTGTAGGAGTGAGAACAGCTGTAATTTTTTGGCACTAGTATTCTTTGCTGGGGGACTATGCTGAACTGGCATTATTAACAGAAGTAGAATAAAAGAAACTTGATTGTATTGAGAACAGAAATCAAAGCTTGGACAAATCAATCACAATAAAAATCTTGATGAGTCTTGAGGAATGAATTCAATTCTTGAGGTGAAATCAACTTCAATAAAAAGTCAATCAATTAAATCAATCATCAATAGTAAATCAAACTCAATATCAGTAATCATCAGTAAATCAACAATAAATCAATATTCAGTCAATAATAAATCAGTTAATAAATCAATGTCTTCAATATGAAATCAAGGTCTTGAGGAAGCAATAAATCAATTCAAAATCTTCAAAAATCAATTCAATAATCATGATGAGTCAAAATCAATCAACAATCGAAATCAATTCTTGAGGATCAATAAAGTATCTTGAGAATTCAAAGCCAATCAATCCAATCCAAATGAAAAATCCTGAATCGCTGAATCAATAAACCCAATGAATCCCAATGAATAATGCAATCAATTAAACCAATCAATAATTCCTAAATAAGACCTGAGTGGGAACACAGATAAATTTGATTTGATTAAAAATAAAATGAAGTGAATGAAATGGTCAGCAATGATTAATAAAGAATAAAAAATCAATTTTCATATAAAGGAAATGAATGAGATGAAAATTGATGAGAGAGAAAATCATAATCATTAAGGATGATAAGTCATGAAAGATCATGATTGATGAATGAATGAAAAGAAAGAATCAAATATGAGTTAATTAATTTAATGTCACAGGGGCTCTTCAAAGTGAAGAGAGCCTGGAACTCAGTAAACTGGGACTCACTTATGGAGGGCTCAAGGATATGGTAAGAAGGAATACACTTAAGAGTGCAAAGAGATGAATTACCAAAATAAAGAATATAAGAAAGCAGAAACAAAAGAAATAAAAGAATTGAGTCTGGCCAATGAAGGTCCTGTACAGCTGTACAGAACCTGTAAAAGAGGTTTGGTGGATTTGAGTGATCATACAGTTTCATACTGGTGTATTGAAACCGTATTGGGTGAATCCAACCTGTACAGATGTTGACAGGCTGTATTGAAGTACCAAGCAGTATGCATGTTTCATCAAGGAAGATTTCTGAAACTGAATGCTGATGCAGATAGTGGATCTGCTTATTTGAGGTGTTTGAGTGGGTGTATGAATGAATACCCTTACCCCTGGTGAGTGGTTGCTACAATGTGGAAGAGGGATTGTAACACAGCTGCCAAATGCATAGCTGAGGCAAAAGAATATAATAAGTAGAGGTGTGACAAGACACACATGGAAACTGACTTTAAGGAAGGGGACCAGGTGGTAGTCTCTACACTAAACATTAATAATCTTAAAGGACCCAAGAAAATGAGAGACTCATTTGTAGGGCCCTTCACTATCATTAAATTGATAGGGAAGATTTTAGTGGAAGTCAAACTAACAGAGGAATTTTCCAGAAGGCACCCAGTCTTTCCAGTAAGCTTGGTCAAGCTATACTTCCAAACAGAGGAAGGAAAATTCCCCTCCAGGAGGAAGAACCCCACACCACCAGAGATAGTGGAAGTGGAGGATTTCCCTGGACCTGTGAGTAAAATCTTCAGGCCCAGGAAGTTCAGAATTAATGGGAAGGATTAAAGACAATACTTAGTCAGATTCAAGAACCAAACAGTTGATAAAGACAAATGGTTGGCAGAAGATACCATACCAGATGGGAACCTTCATTTAAGGATATTCAGAGCCTCTAGGAGGACTGAACAGTCTAATCAATGATGAGCCTTTTTTAGAGGGAGGGTATGTCAGCCTGTGACTCAAAACCAGAGCACAAGCATGACAGCCAAAATACCATAAACCAATGGTATAGCCAAGATACCACCAAAACATGTAGCCGAGCCAGATTAGCTCAAAAGGTATCAAAAGATAGAGGAAACTCACCCCTTGACAAATATAAAAGACCCATCATCATAGGACAAAGAATAACAAAGTTATCCATGCTCAAAGTTATTGCTGAGCATAAACCTTAATTTTAACCTCTCATCTGAAATACAGAGTAAGAGGCTCAACCCCATCAAATGGGTATGTAAAATGAAGCTCCAAGTCAGGGAAATTCAATGGTACCACCCAAAGTGAGCAAGCACCAGTATTATAGAAGTTATGATCAAGTTCATGCAAAATAAGGGTGAAAAAAACATTCACCTCTCATCTAACTTCTGCAGTTTTATTGTGAGATACCTAAAGTGGGGTCTTTTCGGAAAGAACACAATCAGGGCTACCTGATGTGGCATTCATTTCCTCATATCTTAACTAGAACAAAAGTTATGGGGCAAACAAGCCCAATACAGCTTTTGCCTAAAACACACATATGCACAAAAAATCTTGTACATGAGATATTTTTGTCATATTCGATGATAAACATATGAAATAAGGGACCATTGTTAAGAACAAATACAGGGCTACACACTGAACCAATTTTGAGGTTGATATCTCAAAAACTGCCAAAGTTATGGCTGTTTTAAGGTCAAAATCCCACATTTTGTCCAATACAGTCTTACCATGGGATAATATCCCGTAACTGGATTATTAGGGGTGAAACACACAAGGAAGCATGTTTATACTTCAATACCTCATAGGTCAGTCAATACTGGGGTCCCATACCGTTTCTGTACAACATTCTACGTGTCATACATGTCAGAAGAGGGCTATGTGGTCCCCAGATGAAAGATTTCACCCTGTATTGGTGAAAACTGCCCAGATGTGGTTTCAAAACCACATGTGAGCCCAATACAGGCTATACAGGTCCTTGCGAACCACAAGCCTGTCTCAGAGAGTGTACAATTCGCACTTCCTTTACATGGAAAGGTCTAGTACCCTTTCCCCACCATTTCAGGATAAAAGGAGGGCTTTTCACAGCCAGAAAAGCTTTCCACATCCTGCTCTTAAAATCCTACGTAGTACAACTGTCAAAAACATTTATACTGATGGAAAATAATCAGGTATCCAACATGTAAAGCTGCACCCAGGGCTTTAAACAGTGCACACCGCCACTCTTCTATAATAGTAAAGCCCTTTAATTTTATTATAAACCCTTATTTCTTCATAAAAAATCTAATCTTATATCTTTTATCACGTGTCACAGTCATAGTTCAAGTTGTAAATAGCCTAATTACTGCTTCATCATAGACTCAACCTGACAATACTACTATTTGCAATTATATGTAGAAATGAGGTAAAAACTCCAAAAATTCATTCACAATACAATTCTTAATGAATCTTTCTGAAACTCTCAGGACCAATTAAGAACGTTATAATTAATATAAAAGCCAAAAAGAATTATACTTTCATAAGTAAAATTAAAAGTTTTCCTTACAGTCCATTTTGATGATCACATGTGAAATATTGAATGTTTAAAAATTCACAGAAAATATACTCTGTAATTAAATTTACAATAGCATTGATATCTTTGAGAAATCAATGATTGTTTTGGTATAAAAGAAGATTTACAGTTTTTACTCCTTTTATTCTCAACCATAAATGGGTTGTTAGTCATGTAAAGGGACCAATTAAGTAATTATTATAATCTTACATGACAAAAGATGATGCAATCAATAATCAAAAAAGGGTTATTGTTCTCTCACTCACTTGCTTTTCAGTTTGCTCCATGGCATGCACCTTTGAGCTGTTCCCAGACTTAAAAGAGGCCTCCTCTTGCTGTTTTTTCCAGAGCATCATATTATTCTATTATACCTTTATTACCAACAAGTGAGTATTAGTTGAAGATTTTTATAAGTATTTTCTTCTTTCAAAATCAATCAGAAAGACTTGAAATCATACAAATCAACTATATATTGTTGTAATACATTTATATATCCATTTTTGATCCCTTAAATCCACATTTACCGGTCAAATTTCTCTACTTTTATCGTTGATAGGTTCTTTGGAGTATTAGTGAGTGATTTATCTTAATTCTTGAAGTTTTTCTCTAGTAATTGTTTTCTTCAAGAATTATCTTTATAATTATTCTTGAATAAGATAATTATATATTAAAATAATTTTATTATTTGAACAAAAGAAGTTTTATTATTAAATACTTCTTGCAATTGGTTCTAGTAGGAAATTACTGATTACTGTTATAATCACTAGTAGTGTATAACAAGTAAAAGAAATAATTATTTAAATAATTATTCAATTTTCATTATAATAATTTTATTATTATATTTCATGAGAACAGTCATAGTACTGTTGATTAATAGTAATATTATCAACAGTTTCATAGACACATCTTACAGGAATATTCAAGGGTTGTTTCCACTTTGAAGCTCCAAGTATCATTGGCCTATTTGTTGATACTTTTCATTTTCCACCAAGACCAGCTTTGGTGTCCATGTGCTTGTCTTAATTTGATATAACGTCTGTAGGCTGATCTGGTAAACAAGGTGTTAAATTGTTCTGTTACCAATGTGTCTGGTAATTCAAAATCTTCTGTAATCATGTCAATACCTCTGATTAATTCCCTATGGTCATATTCTTCTTCACCACTGAAGTGAGCCCATTATTTAATTTTTGGTACTTCTTATCAAAGTGCTTGGCCCATTGATGGTTCCAAGTTATGAAAAGAAGTGGAAAATTCATTTTTTAACTGTGAATTTTCAGCATCCAATACTTGTGGATTGGGAATTCCTCTACCCTCATTTTGATTCAGAGCTGTAGATATTCTTGGTAAGGTGTTCAGTATCTGTTCAATATCATTCATTTGACTGTTGCTACACCTTTGGGAGTTTCTGAATTCATGTTGGAAGGCATGTATTAAATTTATTACTTCAATTCTATAAATGTCTTCTTTATGTTTCAGTTCTTGCCATAACTCTGTATGTATTGTATTATCAGCAGTGACTTGATTAAATTTCATTGTAAATTTTGATACTTCTTCTTGTGGAGCATCAAAGCACTTTTTCAAGGAAATTGTATATGTCTTTACTTCAGTAAATGAATTTGAAATGTCATCAAGCACTTTGTTGTTATCTGTCTTGATAATATTTATGGCTTGCTTAATTCTTGTTTCAACTATGTCATCAATATTGAATTTAGAATATTTGTCTGTTAATTTTTTGATAATGGCAGATTGTTCATTTATCTTATTGTCAAAAGAATTTTAATTATTAGAAGTTTTAATTGTTCACAAAACTTTCTCAAATCACATAAGTGTTTCATTTATTTGGCTCAGACTTGCATTGTTTATCTTAAGATTGTTACAAATGGATGAATTTTTATCAGAAACATGACGTTTTACGTCATTTATAGCTTCATAAAACTCTGGGATAGAATCAAAAATTTCAGAAATCATTTTGGATATTTTAATCTGGCTTCCTCCTTTTTCTGTAATTCCATCATTTTTCTGGCCATCTGACATACATTTTCCATGGAATCCTCCTGAATCTTTGGGATTCTGTAACCCTGGCTGTAAGGCTTTGTGGCTGGTGCCTTGCCTTTTCCCATGTTCTGAGCTTGTGGCTGATTTTTCACATTGGAATGGCTGCTTCTGGCTACTTGGGCTGTTTTTGCCAATTGCTTGGGTGGTGGTGGGATCTTTTCCCTCCATGCTGCTGTTAAAAGCATCATGTTCTTATTTTCCATCAATTGATTCCATCCATTGATTAACTTGCAAGTGTTGGGATGGCCCAGGAATTTTCTCACATTAAGTTAAGAATCCATACAGTTATTCCGTAGATATGCAAATATCAGGTACTCTTTGTGCTGAAATGCATTGTTGTAAGCCTTCTGGATGGATTTTTATATGTCCACTGAGGCTGCATGTGGCAGTGTCAGCTTGGTTTGAAGGTAAAAAAGTATTATCAGCTTCATAATGACATAATTTACTATTTTGGAGGTCATCAAATGACCCTTGTCCCTCTGTAACAGATTGGATTATGCCATAATCAAGTCTACAACCTTTTTTGGGAGCTGCTTGAGAGGTTATAGCTGGCTCCTGATCTTCTTGGAGGCATATTTTGGGATTAAAATGCGTAAAATGGTAATTTTCCATCAAAAAATCTACTCTTTACCAAATCCTGTGCATTCTGAAGGGTATTACTTACATCCGAGTTGATTAATTCAGAAGAAATTGGTTCTGGTTGACTATTCTGAGTCATAATAATTGTACTATTATGGTCCGAATTCACAGTACTTGCAGGTATAATGCGTGTTACTGTTGAGGCTGTTTCAATATTTTCTTGTCTTACCACGTTTTTAGACACTAAAATCAATGAAAAAGCCAATTAATTACGTAAAACAAGATTTTTCAAAAGAGAAATTAAAAATAAAGCCTCACTTATCATGTGAAAAAAAATATTTTGTATGGATTTTTTGAATTATAAGCATTTGTTATATGTTTTTAAATTTTTCAATATAAGAAAAAAGATTTGAAATGAGTAAAAGTTAATGTCACAGGTAAAATATCACAGCTGGGCCCCCAAATGTAAGGTTTGGATATGAAAATTTGATTAAAAATCCAGTACTTTTCCTGTGCTCAAAATTTGTATAAGGTAAAAGATGATTAAAAAATGGTACGTGATAGTATTTTTAATAGAAAACATGCTAATTTTAATTTTTTTTAACTTTATAAGTATAAAACAATAATATTATAAATATTTATTGTCTTACCAACAATAAAAATTTATCCAAAAATACTTTACAAGAGATATTGAAGGCTACAAAAGAAATTATTTCAAGAGAAATTTTGATTGGTATTAATTTAGAAAAGAACTGCAAGAAATTAATTAAAGAACAAATTCTTTTAATAGATATTTAATGAGAAAACACTCCAAAAAGTGACCAGAGTCAATTTGGAAAGAAAGTGACAAAGCTAACAGCGATGAAAGATGCTTCAATTCACTTATGGGGTGGTTCAAGGGGTAAAAAAGATTATAAGAGTTACAAACAATGATTATAATGATTTTTTCACATGGTTAGAAAGATTTGAAATGATATAAAAAGGGTGGTTTTAATCTTTTATTGATTGTTTTTACAGTGTTTAAACTAATTATAAAAGGAAAAGATTCTAACATGAAGAGAAAAGTGGGGCAAAGAAGGCATTCTTTTATAGCCATCAATTTTGTTACTACAAAAGTAAAACTTACTCTTTCCAGTAGTGGAAAACCTCTGACAGCAGAAAAGCAAATTATGGCATCATTTAACGCTGGTTTAGACCAAAAAGAGCTGATTTTGGCCATGTTTGGCTATTTTTAGCCATATTAGACCCTGAAATCAGCCATTACTATAGTAATACCTGGTCTAGAGCCTCCAAAACACGTCAGAATGTGTGTAAGAGATGTAGAAGCCAGTTAAAACTATTTTTGCTAAGGGTTTTTTCACTTAAGGGTAGTTTTACCCTCTTGGAAACAGTTAAAACTCCCCTGGTTGGTATTCAAACCTCATCACCTTTAAGCTTAAGGGTAGTTTTACCCTCTTGGCAACTTTGAAAGTTATAACTACCTTGGTTTATATCAAAGCCTAATCATCAATTCAGACACAGACCCAATGACTCAATTATAGGCCAAAAGTGATGAACCTTCGCATGGATTTTGACATCCCACGCCTGTCAGCAAGGATTTTGGGGATCTGGCTCCCCCTTGGAGCTAGAGTACCTTTTCCCCCCAGAATTAATCTTTCCAATTTGTTTTTTATTTAATTCCTAATCATGTAATACACTTGTAATTTACACATACAATTCATTTAAGTTCTTACAGTACACAACTGTAATAATTGATACCTCATATGTAAATTACAGTTCACTTAAGTAATGAACGCACACATTTTAACATTTTGATTGAAACTACTTCAATTCCTCATAGCTTCTGAACTACACACAACACCTCAATTTTAACACAAAAATTGATGGTTAACACCACATGTGTTTTTAATTAAATTAATTTTTTGAGGATTTTCAACTTTTGTACAGAAAATACTAAAAAATTAATTTAAGTTTATTTAGGGTTGAGCTACAGAAATTTTACTCAGAGGTGACCCCATCTTATTTTTAATGAAGAATCCAAAGGTGTAGTAACTTTCTTATGTTTATTTATTAGATAAAAGGTTATCATATCTTTTATGTAAGTTTTTACCAAAAATATTTTAATTTTATTAATTTCATTAAAAATTCATTTTTACTTAATTTTTTCAAGTAAAGATGTATTTTCATAATTCTCAAATTTAATGAAATTTTTATTTTAAATTATAATTGAATTTTTATTTTTGTATATAAATTTGTATTTATATTTTAATTTTTATTTTGATGATATCAATAAATGCGTTTTATTTATATTTGCATCTCATTTTGTTATTTGTTGTCTTTTGGGCATATGAAAATACCTCTAAGGCTCACAAGGATGGGGATTTCTCTTTTGGGAAGGGAAAAGTCCCTTTTTTTCCTGAAAATGTGTGAAAAGGTCCTCCAGACAATTCAATGGGGAGAAAATGAGAATTTTTCACTTCCAAGAACTGGGTTGTGGTGTTCACAGAGCCTGTATATCCTTTATTGGGTTCAGATGTTGTTTCAAAACCACATGTAGGCAGCTTTTACCAATAAAGGTTGAAAAGATTCATCTGTGGAGAACACAGGCCTATCCTTACATGTATTCTTTGCAGAATTCCATACAGAACCAGTGTGAGATCCCAGTATTGAAAAAGCTATGAGATATCAAAGGACAAACATAGGCTATTGTCTAATTGGTACCTCATATTATAGAATATGGGAAGGTATCCCACATTAAAAGTGTATTTGACCAACTGTGGGATCTTAAACTTGCTCCTGCCATAGATTTGTCAGTTTTCAAGCTATTGAGCACAATTTTGGTTCACTGCATAGCCCTGGATGAGGCTTACACAATGGTACCCCATTCAATATGGGCACAAGTGGATATGGAAAGGTATACCAGGTTTAATTCCCATTATCCAAATAAGGATTTTTCTCAAATCCTGTATGAAAATTGCTTGCTCCATGAATTTTGTTATAGATGATTTATGGGAAAATAATGGCACCATCAGATATTCCTGATTTTATTCTTTTCAAACTTACCCCACTTTTAGGTATCTCACACCGGTATGGTAGAAGTTAGATAAGAGGTGAATATTTGATTCACCCTTATTAGCATCCAATTTGGCCATATCCTCTCTAGTTTTGATGATAGCTGAGTTTGGCTAGTACCATCAGAGATTCCAGACTGAGAGCTTTAGTTTGAACACCCATTTGATGGGGTTTTGTTCCCTTCCCTCAACTTTACATGAGGGGTAAAAAGTAAGGTTTTTACTCAGTAATCTCTTTTAGCTTTAATAAATTTATTATTCTCTTCTCCATGATTATGGGACTTTTATATTTGGAAAGAAGTGAGTTTCTTCTTTCTTTTGATAAATTTTGAGCTCGTTTGGAAAAGCTCTATTCTTTGGTGGTTTTTACTGTACCATTGGTTTTATGGGATGTTGGCTGTCATGCTTGTGCTCTGGTTTTGGGTCACAGGCTGAAAGAAATTTGGCTTTAGGTACTTGAATTTATATATCTCAAGTTTAGAATATGTGACAAAACCTTCATAAGAGCCTTTAGTTTTAAAGAAACATTCACAGCTCTGAGGGCATACTTTTTTTTATTAAGGGCCCCCCATTAGCATCTTCTACTTCCACATGAAACAGATTTTATCAGAGGGAAATATCTGTTAGTTTTTAATTCCCTGATAAATAAAAAAATAATAATTGTATTTCAGTAATAAAGGTACTTTCATGTGGTTTTGAATGTAATATAGAGTTTAAAATTGTATTATTATTATTTTTCAGTCAAAAAGAAAACCAAAAAAATCAGATGAAAGAATGAGTATTCTTCTTATGCAATGATGACTATCATTCAGAATTCTTAATCACATTATTCCCCAGTTATTCCAAGGTATATCAAGTCTAGTTATAATTCCTCCAAGAGGTTTGTGATATATAATAAATTCCTGTGAAAGGGTAACATAGTACTAGATATGAGGATTGGCTTCATTTTTTATCATTGTCTTATGTTTTGAGCTTCATTAAGTCAGAGAGCTTTGTCATATAGAAAATTAATCTATTATATACCACCTCAGGCGCTCCTTTAAGCGCTTAACAATGTAATTGTTTATAAAGAGAAAAATTTCAATATCTAGAATGAAATATGTGCTCAGGGTTAACTGACAAAATTTGCTTCAAAAACCTCAATCTATCTGAATTAGTTTTAAAATAATTTCCAAAAGGGGCTGTGATACATTAAGCTGACATAAATATTTTGGTTCATGAGTTGTGTTGTAAAAATGAAATGAGAATAAGATCAATAGTGGTATTTAGAATGGGAAAAACAACTAACACATACCCAATTTGTCCTCCTCCCACATACATGAGAATTTACTTGTTACCATAGCAATATTGATCATATTTTATCAATAATTTATTTACCCCCATTATGATTAAGGGTAGTCTGTCTATTTACATAAAATGGGCTAATAAGTGAGTCGGGTTAGTTGAACTATTTGGTTTTGTTGTTTTTCAGCTATCTAGCCAAGATGATTATAACAAAGAACTCCCTGGGAACATAAGGGGTGTGTGTTTTGGAGAAGCAATGCCTATTTCAGGCATTTTACAGAAGGAGAATAGAAATACCATCATATTTACATTTGGAGATTAATAATGACTCGAGAGGAAGTAATGAACAGTGACGCTGTAAGATGTGACTATGAAACTGATGATAATATCACTATTAATCAACAGTACTGTGTCTGTTCTTATGAAATATAATAATGAGATATTATTATAACTACAATTCAATAATTAAAGAATTATTTCTTTCACGTGTTAAGCACTACTAGTTATTTTAACAGTGAGCAAGTAATTGTCTACAAGAATCAATTACAAGAAGATTTTAATAATAAAATTATTTTAATATATAATTATCTTTTGCAAGAATAATTATAATGATAATTCTTGAAGAAAACTAATTTTAGAGAAAAACTTTAAGAACTCAAAATAAATCACTCACTAATATTACAAAGAACTCATTGAAAGATAAGATAGAGAGATTTGACATGGAATTGTGGATTTTAAGGATCAAAATGGATTTGTAACCATATTACAACAATATATAGTTGGATTCTATGATTTCACGTCTTTCTGATTGATTCTGAAAAATTTAAAACTCTTAACAATTTCTTTAACTAATATTTACTTGTTGATAATAATGATTTGAATGATAATAAGATGATGATGATGTGACAAAACAGCAAGAGGAGCCCTCTTTTAAGTCAACAACAGCTCACAGAGGCATGCCATGGAGCAAACTAAAAAACCAGTGAGTGAGAAAACAATACACCTTTTTGGGTTATTTATTGCATCATCTGTTGTCAGGTAAGATTATCATAATTACTTAATCGATGCTTTTACATGACTACCAACCCCAATATGGTTAAGAATAAAAGAAGTAACATCTGTACATCTTCTATTATTCCAAAATAATCATTGATTTCTCAAAGTTATCAATGTTATTGCCAATTTCATCACAGGTTGTAATTACTGTGAATTTTTGAAGATTCAGTGTTTCACGTAGAATAGTCAAAAATGGACTGTAGGTAAAACTTTTAATTTTACTAGTAAAACTGTAATTATTTTTGGTTGTACCATAGATAATACAGCTCTCCATTAGTCCTGAAAGTTTCAGAAAGATTCATTAAGAATTTTATTTTTAATGAATCTATGAAGTTTTTACCTCATTTCTACGTAGAATTGCAAATATCATTGTTTCACTGGTTGCTATGAGGTAAATCAATGGATACAAGTCCAAAAAGGGTTTTAATTACTCTTTTTGGGTTTATCCATGGAAATCATTAAGAATTGACATGGTCACAGGAGTCTAAGTAGCTTTTTACCTCCTTGGCACGTGAAAATAGCAGGTTATTTTCTATTGTCTTAAGTTTTACTGTAGTTGTAACATGGTAACCAAGTTCCCAAAAGGTTCTAGTTTACCAATTAGGCCAAGATCAGCCATGGATCCAAGCTTTGGAGCTATCCACGCCTCTGAGGCCCCAGAAGTTGGGTACCCTGGCTCTCTTTGATGTCTTTTGTCCCCCTTGCTTATTTTTGACGTCAAAATAGAAATTTAAGCGTGAAGTGAGATATCCACTATGGGTGTACCAAAAGTCCATGTACGAATACCATGATATTAAGTGCTCAAAAGATGCATGGCACTATTCTTAGTGTATATGTAACATGGGATTTCTCACATTCCCATTATTTTGGCATGAAATTAAGAAAAACAAAAATTTTCCCGGATCTTTTATGTGGTATTGATGATGTGATATTGAAGTATTTTCCATTTTACGACCTCAAAGAGTTAATTTGAGCTTATTCACTCTATGGAGCTACCCTAGGTGAATTTTTGTGTAGAATCCAAATCTGGTCTTAAATACATGGACTTACTTACTCAATAAAAAGTTATTCATCTTTTCTGAAATCAAAAATGATGAATTTTGGATATATGCATGACTTATGAGCTATGCATAATTTGAAATATATTTTTCAAGATAATTGTGGCCTATTTGGGTATGTAAAATATACTTCATGGCTCACAGACGCAACAGATATTAATAATGACTTGTTTAGCAAGATCTTACACTTCTTATTCCTCCCAAATTAATACCTTTAAGTAGTTCTTTTTGTTGAACCTTGAGCAGGTACTAAAATCTGGTATTGATAGTCTTATCCCATTTCACATGAAAACTTTTAGTCTTCTTACCACCTCAGGTTCCAAATCTGTGATACTAAGACTGAATCGCCAATAATTACTAATATCTCTGAAAAGGGAGACCTGTAAATTCTTCCTGTGAATAATAAGCCTAATAATTAGCTTTTTCATTTATCTGTCATGCCCTTTTGCTTATATATTCTATTAACCCATGATTAATTTTCCATTTTAATTTTCCCCGGCCAATAAATTCATATAAAAATTACTTAAAATCTCATTAATGGATATTCCAAAGAAAGGGACCCGATTTTAAGTATTTAAAGAATCGTTGGCCTCCTTAGCAAGAAAATAGTTACTTCATGGATGCAATGGTGCCATATGATAATCTATGTTACAGTTTCAAATGTGAATTTTTCATTGTAAAGTGGATCAAATGGATTTTTAAAGATACTCCTTAAAATAAATTTAATAATGCAATCTTTTCCATTACTTCATTATTAAAGGTATCACCAAGATTTAAAATGTGAAGTAGGTCTAAGCAATGGGTTATATTGGTGTAAAGGGTTTTATCTAGCACTTATTACTGGTCAATCCAAAGGCCCTCTTTATGCCTTATATCAAATTTGATTTTTAGAAAAATGAGGCGAAAAGTATCGCATTCAAAACGTGGGGTTCATAATTGCTCAGAGGGGGTTACCCAATATGGGTCTCCCCCGATAGCTCAGTGCTAGAGCGTGGGACTGTAATGGATAAGCACTACTATCCCAAGGTTGTTGGTTCAATTCCGGCTCGGGGGGCTTTTTCTTTTTCTTAATTGCTTCAACCTGTATCTCTCTTTTTCATATATGAGAAATCGTGTTTCCATTCTTCTGAAACAATCCTTTTTGGTTATCTAGATTTTATTTTTTAAAATAAAGAGATATTCATTATTTCAAATGATTATCTTGATTTATTCCCAGAGGGAATCAAACCAATGTTTCTACCCGTAAGCAATGGTTTTGGAGAAATTCACATTTAAAAGAATTTAGAGCAGAATTTTCCTATGTACGATGGAAATATCAGTGTCAACTTCTGTAAGCTTCATATTCTTAGGCTTTAATTGAACACTTATCATTCCCATCAATAAAAAAAGTTCAACTTTATATTAAATATCTAAATATTTCTTGTTCAATCTTTCAAATTATTATCAGGTAAAGACTATTTCTGGCGGTGCGGTTTAATCTCAAAAAACTGCAAAATTGAATTTTTTCTCTAATTTATCCATCATTTTCCTCAAAAAATAGGTTCGAGAATAATAACAACTATTCCTTTCATTCAATCGTTTGATCAATCAGAGAAATTGACGGAAAAATATGTTTTAGATTTCATTGTCTGGTATATTGCTAGAATTATTATTTATTTCTTCTCATTTAATAGAGGAGAATATATTTCCTGTAAAATAAAAAGAAAATTTATGAAATTCAAAACTTTATTAAAGTTGGTACTTTAATCAGAAACGATTTCATCTTGATAAATTGAGCTTAAGAGAGTTATTAAATGCGCATTGTATATTTACTCAATCGGATTGAAACAAGCATAAGGAGGGATATGTATATAGAATTATTTGAATGGAGCTAATTATGATATCATATAAAAATACACAGGAATATCCAGTTTCATGAACAAACTGAGTTAAACTTCTTAATTACTAATATCGACATTTATTAGGTTATTATTTTCTCTAAAAGTTAAATCAAAAACAAAAATTGAAAATTCTATATGGAAATCAATCCTAATATGGACGCTAAAGGATTCTTCTGTGGGAAGGGAAACATAAGTATAGCCTGTTTCCAAATCCAAATGTTATTATTTACACTGATATATCAGGTGATATAGGTCAAATAACAAAGGAATTTACCACCGTTTAAATTTGAAATTCTCAGACATTTCTTTGTAGGATTAATCTAATATTTCTGAGATCTACTCATGCAAGATTGTAAATAGTATAAATACCATGATTCATTGATCGTAGGATCTTTTTTATTTACTCCTTTATATCAAAATAGGAGAAAAACTACTATGTCATTCAGAGAGGCAAAAAGAAATGCCTTCAAAATAAAGAGAGTTTGTCCATCATCGATAGTGAGATATTTCTCACTTAGCTCAGCAATCCTCTCGTTAAAATACAATATCAAAATGAATGAAAATATCTCTCCATGAATGAATGTGATACTCACTCAAAAATTCTTAAAAAACTTTACAAGTAATTTTGAAACCAGATCAGAATTCCAATAAACACATTGTTCAAGACTTCTATTCCTCAAGAACTTCAGGGTCACCTATTTAATTAATTAATGAAGCTATCCTATAGTAAATTCATTCTCCAACCTACTTGGATATTGGCCCCTGGAATTTATAATTATTATTTCAAATCTCTGAATTTTCTGAAAACAATTCCCTGAGCCCATCATAACACATATTTGTGTTACAAAATAATTAGATTCCAAGTGCCTCTGGAGATTATGGAAAATAACTTACTGCCCACCGCAAGGAATATTCAGAAACATACCATATATTATTTTTTGTTGCAGGATGTTGAAACCTTGATTACTTTTACCAAGTTTTATGTCTCTTAATTATCCATTTTTTTCCTCCATAATTAAGATAATTTTAAAGTTGATTTTGATAGCTCTCTCCAGTTTTCCTGGGATACCTATTCAACCAGTACCATTGGAGTAATTTTAGAATCAAAATTAGGACTCACTGGGAAATACTCCATAATATTTTTCAAGTAAAAAGCCCTTTACATTTTTTCTCACCGATCCAGGCCTCAATCCCTTATTGGAATCTCTGTTTCATGCATCTTTGACAACACACCCTCATCATCCGCAATTCTCTTTACTCTCAAGATCTCCTAGTAATATCCTTGCTAGAGGATCTTCAAGAATTTCCTGAATAAATTTAATCATAATGATTCTCTTGTAAATACAGAAAGGTGCATTTTACCTAATAAAAGCATGATTTATTCAAATGACTTAATATTCAGTCATTTTTATCTATATTTCTAACTTCACAGAGTAATATTAACCTATCAAGAAGATCAATTAGATTTCTGATACTTGATACTTTATTATAAATGAAATAAACCTTGGACATTAGTAAAGTACTACAGACCTCATTGATTTCCATAACTTTGATAAGACCCTGTTGGCGGAATTTCCTTTTGATGGAGTTTAAAAGCTGAGAGACAATCAGAACTTTCAGCTACTCTTCCAAAATGGCGAAAGTCAATTGTGGTTTTGTGATTTGGGTCTATCAAAACTAACACAAAATGAGAAGGAAATGCAGGAAATAAAAAATCAAGACTTGTATCAGGCATGGGGGTTATCAAAGAGTAGTTACCCAAATGGCCCAGTGTTAGACTGTGGGATTATAGTGAATATGCACCACAATACCAAGGTTGTTTGTTTTATTCCAGGTTGAGGGAATTAATATTTTGATTAGATGCTATCCAGTTATATCTTCTTATTCCATAGAAGAGGTATTTCATTATAATTTTCTGGGTTGATATGATTTTGGCTATCTGGAATTCACTTGATCACATTTGAGAATTATTTACTTCTCCTATAAAAACTTGAGCTTATTGAAAAAATTGTAGGAAAAATTCCTCTCCTTGTATGTAATTTTTTATATAATTTACATTCCACAAAGAAATGATCAATTATTGATATTTTCTATTTGAAGAATGTGTCACAACCATTGTAAATACCCCCTGATGGTTGTTTACCGCAACTCGCTGTGTACCCCATTAAGGTCCAATTGGCTATAATATCAATTTATGTCCAATTGGTCTCATTTATGGTGCTTAGTGGTCTCTGGGACACTGCAACCAGCCCTATCCATATCCGGAATCTTGGCCCTCCTTGGAAAATTTGCCATTTTAGTGGTCCCAGGCCTTTGCCACTGAAATGGGTCCTGGGGGTCTTATGCCCTTTTCACAATATCCAGAGACTCTGGCCCACCCACTTAAATTAGGTGTTTTTGGCCTGAATGGCCTTTAAGTGTTAAAACTTGGTTGTTTTGTTTTATTATCACATTTTTTCTATTATTACCCATTAATAATGACTTTATTAATATGAATAGTATGTAGAGCAATATACAACTTTAAGATTAGTGATGTTTTCCTTATAAATTGTTTTTCATTATTGAATAATAATTTGTCAAGAACTTATTATTTTCTCTTAGCAATAATATAATTGCATAAATATATAAACTTATTAAATATTAATGTATTTTTTTATCATATTAATTTGTTAATAAATTATTTTACTCCTTATAAATAATATAAGTATTCAAGCTATAAATATCATAATATCTTGATCTTCATATTCACATATATTAGGTCATTAAGAGTACAATAAGTAAAATATTGGTAAGTCTTACTTATTGTTTCATAGTCAAACCTTCCAGTAACCATGTCCACTATCAATTATTTTTCATGGACAACACAAAAAAGGGTAATTAAAACCCTTTTTATACTAGTATCAATGGGTTTACCTCTTATAAACTAGCGTTAACCATACTATTTGCCTTTATACATAGAAATGACGTAAAACTTCAAAAATTCATTCAAAATAAAGTTTTCAATGAATTCTTCTGAAAAATTCAGGAACAATGAAGAAAGGGAAAATCCAAACTAAAAAACAAGAAGGATTGGAATTTCATAATTCAAATACCACATTTCACTTACTATCCACTTTTCATTATTTCAAATAAAGCATTGAATTTCCAAAAATTAACACAAATTACAATATGTGATTAACTGTCCAATTTAATTGATAATTTCAACAAAATACTTTATTTTTTTAAATAATAGAACCTTCAAAGTCTTTACTTCTTTATTTCTTAGCTATATATGGTTGGTAGTCACATAAATTGACTTGATTAAGTAAGTATGAGATTTTTCACACAAATGACTGGCAGTCTTGTAATATTTAAACCACTTGAGCTGTAAGGCTTCTCACTCATTTGTTTTCAATTTTCTCAATGGAACACCTCTGTGAGCTGTTGCAGACTTAAAAGGGGCCTTCTCTTGCTTTTTTTTCCAATCTCATTGTATTCTTCAGTTTTATCGTGTAAACCAAAAATTAAGTATTGGTTAGATTCATTATTGAGAATTGTGTATTTTCAAATCAAACAGAAAAAAAATTAATAAATGATACTATGTAGAATAGGTTTTAGCTATATAATGCTATTTTTTGGTTATAAATCACTTATTGATACTTTGAATCCAAAAATAATCAATCAAATTATTCTTCCGATCATTTGCAAGGTACCTTTGGAGTATTAGTGATTTTTTGATTAATTCTTAATTTTTTTCTCCAAATTTTGCAGTTTGCTTCAATAATTAAATATAATTATTCCTGCATAACACAATCATTAATCAAAAGAATTTAATATTAATAGTCCTTGTAATTGATTCTAGTAAACAATTACTGCTTACTTTTAGAATCACTAGTAGTGTATAACAAGCAAGAGGAAAAATTAAGCAATTAATTATTTTTTTTGGTTTTAATAAATTCATTTATTATATTTCACAAGAACAGTCATAGTAAACTTGATTGAGAGTTATATTATCAAGACTTGAATATACAAATCTTACATTTGGGGGCCTAGCCATGACATTGATCAAACTATGAACTTTAAACAAATTGTAGACTTTATTTCTCTGTTTTGAAAACTGCCATACCTATACAGACCTTACATTTGGGGCCCGGATGTGTTTGTCTAATTTTGAAACCCTACTTAATATATTATTAAGCCTTAAAATATATCAATTTAATGGAGTTTCCTTTCATTTTGAAGTAAAATTATCTTCATTTTGGAAATCTTCCTAAAAATTCTTTTAATCAAGGAATTAGGAGTAATTTTGAGTTATTTTTCACATGGAATTTTACATCCAACAACTCATTGAATTCTTGTTTGAGTTACTCTGATTTAATTTTTTTATTTGTAATGTTAAAGTTTCATTCTTCTTGTTTGAAAAGAGTAATATCTTAATATCTAAAATATATTATGCCTTATCAAACATCATAAGAATATTCCAAAGCTCAAAAAATAACTTTTTATTTATAATTTTTGTCTTCTACTTTCTTAAATCAAGTATATTGCAGCTGGTAATAATCTCAGTAAGAGATACATCACCAGTGCAGTATCTGAAGAAACTGTTGAAGTGAAAGGTTCCAAAAGAGGCACTTTATTTAAACCAGAGCTATCACACCAAAATCAAAAGGTTTGTGTTCTTTGTCTTTATTCTGAATTTCCTCTTAAATTGACATGAAAATGGTGCATACCAGAATTGGAAGCAACTATTCAGTCCAAAAAGATTGTGAGCCTTGATGTATATTTTACATACCCAAATAGGCCAAAATTAATATCAAAATGAATTCTGAACTGTGCATAACCTATAAGTCATGCATATATCCAACATTAATCATTTTTGATTACACCAAATTAATTAAAATTTGTGTGAGTAAGTAAATCCATGCATTTGAGGCCAAACTTGGCTTCTACACAAAAGTTAACCTAGGGTAGCTCCATAAAGTGGATAAGCTTAAATTAACTCTATGAGGTGGTAATATGGAAAATACTTTAAAAGCACATAAAAGAATTGTGAAAATGTGTGTTTTTCACAATTTCAAACCAAGATAATGGAAATGTGAGAATCATCATGTTACATATACACTATATTTAGTGTTATACATGTTTTTGGCACTTAAAAACATAGTATTCTTACATAAAGTTTTGGTACACCCATAGTGGATATCACTCAGCCTGAGATACTATTTTTTATGTGCCAATAGCAAAGGGGGACAAAAGACCTCAAAGAGAGCCAGGGTACCCAACTTATGAGGCCTCTGAGGCGTGGAAAGCTCTAAAGCTTGGACCCATAGCTGATCATGGCCCAATTGGTATACTAGAGCCTTTGGGGAACTTTGTTACCAAGTTAAAATCCATTTAAATAATAACAAAATTTCAAATAAGCTGCTATTTTGATGTGACAAGGAGGTAAACAGCACCTCTGACTCCAGTGACCATGTCATTTGTTAGTGATTTTCCATTTATAAAACTTCAAGGGGTAGTTCAAACAATTATTGGACTAGTATCCATTCATTTAACTCATGAAAACCAGCTATAACGTGCTATTTGCAATTATATGTAGAAATAAGGTAAAAATGTCAAAAATTCATTAAAAATAGAATTCTTAATTAAGCCTTCTGAAGCTTTCTGGTAAGATGAAGACTTTAATGAAAAATGAAGAAACCAGAAAGAATTATTATTTCATTATTCAAATTTGAACTTTTCCTGACAGTCCATTTGTCACAGGGGCTCTTCTAAGTGAAGAGGGCCTGGCACTCAGTAAACTGGGACTTACTTAGGCAGGGCTCAAGATATGGTAAATGGAAAACACACTTAAGAGTGTAATGAGATGAAATTACTAAATAAAGAAATATAAGAAAGCAGCAACAAAAAAATAAGAGTAAGGAGTAAAAGAGCCAACCACAAACAAGTCCAATTCCACTGTTTCAACCTGTCAAAATACAAAGAGAAGGGTTAATAAGGATATGGCCACCAAACTCATACGGTACAGGCAAAGAAGGAACATGCAGAGACTAACTTAAAGTTAAACAAATATAATACCCCAAATAAGGATAAGACTATTTCTAAAATAATAAATAAACTAAATCAATGAACTGGGGAAAAGTCCCAAGGGGGGAGAAAGAGGGGCTTGTATATGTGATAATCACCAGCCCTGATCCAGACAGAGACTTCTTATGAGGATGATTAATGGTTGAATTGAGTCTGGCTGATACAGTTCCTGTATGGCTGTACAGAACCTGTACAAGAGATGTGGTGGTCTTGAGTGACAATGTGAGCCTTGAGGTATATTTTACATACCCAAATAGGCCACAATTATCTTAAAAAGAAATTTTGAATTATACATAACTCATAAATCATGCATATATTTAAAATTCATCATTTTTGATTTCAGAAAAGATGAATAACTTTTTATTGAGTAAGTAAATCCATCAATTTAAGGCCAGATTTGGATTCTACACAAAAATTCACCTAGGGTAGCTCCATAGAGTGAATAAGCTCAAATTAACTCTTTGAGGTGGTAATATGGAAAATACTTCAACACCACATCATTAATACCACATAAAAGATCCGTGAAATTTTTTGTTTTTCTTGATTTTATGCTAAAATAATGGGAAAGTGAGAAATCCCATGTTACATATACACTAAGAATAGTGTTATACATGTTTTGAGCACTTAATATTATGGTATTATTACATGCACTTTTGGTACACCCATAGTGGATATCTCACTTTAAGCTTAAATTTCTATTTTGACGTGAAAAATAAGCAAGGGGGACAAAAGACATCAAAGAGAGCCAGGGTACCCAACTTCTGAGGCCCCAGAGGCGTGGATAGCTCCAAAGCTTGGTTCCATGGCTGATCTTGACCCAATTGGTAAACTAAATCTCTTTGGGAACTTGGTTACCAAGTTACAACTACTGCAAAACACCAGAAAATAGCAAATAACCTGCTATTTTGACGTGCCAAGGAGGTAAAAATCTACTTACACTCCTGTAACCATGTCAATTACTAACGAATTTCCATGGATAGACCCCAAAAGAGTAATTCAAACCCTTCTTGGACTAGTATCCATTGATTTACCTCATAGCAACCAGTCAAACACTGATATTTGCAATTCTACGTAGAAATGAGGTAAAAACCTCAAAAATTCATTAAAAATACAATTCTTAATGAATCTTTCTGAAGGTTTCAGGACCAATTTAGAACTGTATTATCTATGGTACAACCAAAAACAATTACAGTTTTACTAGTAAAATTAAAAGTTTTACTTACAGTCCATTTTTGGTTATTCTACGTGAAACACTGAATCTTCAAAAATTCACAGTAAATACAACCTGTGATGAAATGGTCAATACCTTTGATAAATTTGGTAAATCAATGATTAATTTGGAATAAAAGAAGATTTAAAAATCTTACTCCTTTTATTCTTAACCATATTGAGGTTGGTAGTCACGTAAAAGCATCAATTAAGAAATTATGACAATTTTATGTGACAACAGATGATGTAAGTACTAATCCAAAAGGGTTTAAAGCTTTCTCACTCACTGGTTTTTCAGTTTGCTCCATGGCAGGCCTCTGTGAGCTGTTGTTGACTTAAAAGAGGCCTCCTCTTGCTGATTTTTCCGTATCATCATCTTATTATCATTTTATATCATTGTTACCAACAAGTAAGTATTAGTTAAGCTATTCTTAAGTGTTTTAAATCTTTCAGAATCAATCAGAAAGACATGAAATCATAGAATCCAACTACAAATTGTTGTAATCTTGCTATAAATCATTTTGATCTCTTAAATCCACAATTCTATGTCAAATTTCTCTACTTTTATCTATCAATAAGTTCTTTGGAGTATTAGTGAGTCATTTATCTTTAATTCTTAAAGTTTTTCTCTAGTAATAGTTTTCTTCAAGAATTAGCTTTATAATTATTCTTGCAAAAGATAATTATATATTAAAATAATTATATTATTTTAATAAAAGAAGTTTTTATTATTAAATTCTTCTTGTAATTGATTCTTGTAGACAATTACTTTCTCACTGTCAAAATCACTAGTAGTGTTTGACATGTGAAAGAAATAATTCTTTAATTATTTAATTGTGGTTATAATAATATTTTATTATTATATTTCATAAGAACAGGCATAGTACTGTTGATTAATAGTAATATTATCATCAGTTTCATAGTCACATCTTACATTTGGGTACCTGGCCGTGATTGTAACCAGAGTTTTGGATATAATCATATTCTAGACTTCATTTTTGTGTTCTAAAAAACCACCATACCTACCACATCTTACATTTGGGGGCCTGGCGGTGGTTTTTGAACCTTGTACCCTTAATTAATATATTTTTAAGTTCTAAAATATATTAATTTAATATTTTTTTTCTTCAATTTGAAGAAAAAATTATTTTTAATTTTGAAATTGTCTTCAAATATTATTTCATTGAGGAATTTGGTTTAATTTTGTATTGTTTTTACATGTGGCTTTTTCACATCCAAAAACTTATAAAATTATTCTTTGAGTTACTCTGACTTAATTTTTTATTCAAATTCTTAAATTTTAATACTTGTTTCTTTGAAAAGAATATTTTCTTTTAATATCAAAAAATAATAAAACTTATAAAAAATCTTTTAAAATATCTTAAATCATAAAAATAATTTCTTTTATCATATTTTCTCCTTAAAGTGTCTGTAATCAAGTACTGTGCAGCTGGCAACAGACTCAGTAAAAGATACATCACTAGTCCTGAATCTTCAGAAGCAGAATCTGAAGAAAGTATTGAGGTGCAAATTGCTAAAAGAGGCACCTTATTTAACTCAGAAAAAGCTAAATTACCACCAAAAGGTGTGTATTTTATCTTATATTTTCACCTTTTTATCTTTAAATTAACGTGAAAATGGTGCATACCATAAATGGAAGCAACTATTCAGTCCAACCAGATGGATGTGGACAAAGAAGAGGCAAGACCAAATCCAGAAGTGCCAAATCTTCCACAATAAAGACACATCTGGAGGATGCCAGAGTTGCCCCCCATTCCCCAAGGTCTGTACCAACAGATTTTGACATGAATTCTGAGCTTGAACTAATTCATGATATTATTTCCAGGGTTGAACCACTTCCAGGTGGCAGCTATAGAAATATATCAATGCCAGTACAAAAATTTGTTCAGAGCAGCCAAGGAGGAAGAGTGGGAAATCTGCCCAAGCCTTTGGCAGGGGGCCATGAACTCCTACTTACACATCAAGAGCTTTCTGGGTCAGGAGAAGACCATAGAACTTTTAGGAGGTTGGAGCCCCCTGTCTTGCAAAGACAAGGTCAAAAAGATAAAGAATTGGTTGAAGAACCAAAGTCTTTTATCCATAGACCAGAAGAAAGAGTTGGAAATGACTCCAGCTTTGGAGACAGAGGCACCAGTGGCGTCTACCAGCTCCAAACCAGCTCCAGAAGTGTCCAAGGACAAGCCCAAGGGACCTCAGAAGAGGCAGAAAGGTCCCAAGAACCATCAAGGCAAAGGAAAAGGCAAAGCCAATTGGCACAGACCTTACCCACAGGGGTACAGGATCCCCAAATTGGAGCCTTCAGCCGTGGACAGTGTCTTCAATATGGCCAGAACTCTGATGCAATTCACAGCCAAGGAGCAGGAAAGGATGAAAAGAAACTTTCCACGCAAATAATTGGTGTACAAACTAGTATTAATGGAGAAATTGGTAAATGTGATGGAAGATTAACCAAAATTGCATCACATATAGTTGAATTAAAGAAAAATGACAAGAAATACATTGAATTGCACCAAGTGACAAATGCCAAACTTGACTCAATTACCAATTCTTGCAAAAGAATTGAAAACATGTACCAAGTTCAGCATGATGAGATGGAAGATCTTTCCATTTTTAAGGTGAATGATCAACTTACAACTCTACAAGACCAAGTCTTGAAAATTGTTGAGAATACCAATCAATTTGCTATACACTTAGCTAAAAGTGACAGTGAAAGGCAGAAGTTGAAGAATGAAATAATTGCAAGTGTGGAACAAATTCATAAGAATCATGAACCACATATGCCAAGACATTCTACACCTTTAACTGAAGAAAAACTTTCTGTTAAAGAAAGTCTCACCCCATTCTTAGGAGAAAACGCCTACTCTGCAAGAGATATTCCCAAAATAGAGGAATGGCCAACATCCTCTGGTGAAGGAGAATACAACCATATTGAATTCATCAGGACTATTGATATGTTGCAAGAAGACTTTAATATACCTGATGAAATCATAGTGGGTAAATTGCACTGTCTGTTTACCAGAACTGCAAAGAAATGGTATTACAAAATGAGGATTGACCATGGTATACATGATTGGTCTTGGTGGAAATCTGAAGTGATTACCAAATGGGCCAACAATTCTTGGAGGTTTAAAATGGAAAATGCCTTTGAAAGTGCCATTTTTAACTCAGAGAAAGATAAACCACTTACTTGGTTGTTCAAACAAAAAGACAGATTATCTGCTTTACAACCAGATATGTCTGACACTATGATTAATATGAAAATATTAAGGAAGTGTGGAGGAGATTTGGCACATGTTATCAAAAGCAGATGTGTGGAACCCTGTTCAACAGAAGACTACATTAATGCTATGGAAGATATCATTGCCAGAACAAGAATTGGTAAAACTTGGTCTAAAATCCCAACAGAATCCAAGATGACCTCTAAGATTCCCAGAGAGGATAAGAGACCAGAAAAACCTGTCTTGAAGGGTCATAAATGTGGAAGCACTTCACATTTAGCCAACACTTGCACTAAGAGGACAAAAATCAATGAGGTTCAATTCATTGAGGACATTCAGTGTACTGGAGAGAAGGAGGAATCTGATCAAGACTCTACAATCTCTGAAGATACACCAGTGGAGGACTATCCCATTGAAAACATCACAGCTTTCTTTGAGGTCACTGAAGTACATACTCATTTTCCACAGTATAGTGAAGATTGCTACAACCTGATTAATGTTCAGGATGCCAGAATGTGTAAAACCAAACCTGCTAGAGGAAAAGGTTATACTGCTGGAGCATCTTGTATCACATCCATTCTGATGAATGATGTTGAAGCCAAAGTCAATTTTGATACAGGAGCATTTTGCACTTGTGTAGGCAAAAATTATCTCCAAGCTATACTTCCTGAATGGAAAACCCATTTATTACCAATAGAAGGTGTACAATTCAGTAGTGCCAGTACCAATATGTACCCTTTGGGTATATTAGACTCTATTCTTGTATTTCCCCATCCAACAGGAAGTATAAGAATAAAAGCTGAGGTTGTAGTAATGGACAACTGCACATCTCAACATGTCATTCTTGGAAATGATTACTTAAGTATTTATGGTATTGATATCAATAACCATAAAGACAGATATTTCACAATTGGAGAAAACAGAAGAAAGAAATTTGCTTTCTCCAATATGCCAAAGCAAATATCAGTAGTATCTTCTGAGAAAGATACTTATACGGAAGAATTTGTGACCACACAACTTGTTGAAGCACAAATTAATCCATCATTGTCACCAAAAATGAGGAATGAACTTATTGATGTGTTACACACATACAATACTGCATTTGCCTCTGATAATGAACCATTAGGTGCTATAAGAGGACATGAAGTTGATATTACTCTTAATATTGACAGACCATATCCCCCAGTACTTAGAAGACCAGCTTATCCAGCCAGTCCCAGACCTAGAGAAGCCTTGGAGAAACATATCCAAGAGTTAATTCAACTTGGTGTACTAAGAAAAGTAGGCCATAATGAAGAGGTTGAAGTGACAACACCTGTTATCATTGCTTGGCATAATGATAAGTCAAGAATGGTTGGAAATTTTAGAGCTTTGAATACCTACACAGTTCCAGATAGGTATCCAATCCCTAGAATCCAAGACACCTTGACTCAATTGTCTAAAGCCAAGTATTTAACATCAATGGATGCATTGAAAGGCTTCCATCAAAATGCTTTGACGCCTAAAGCTAAGAGATTACTTAGAATTATCACTCACTGTGGTATTTATGAGTATCTTAGAATGCCATTTGGCATTAAGAATGCTCCATCTCATTAGCAAAGAATGATGAATACCATCTTCCCCACAGAATTGTCTGAAGGATGGCTTATCATTTATATTGATGATATTATTATATGTTCTGATTCATGGTCTTTGCACCTTGAAAGACTCGCAAAAGTACTTCACAAAGTTGCAGAAGTGAATATAAAAATTTCACTTAAGAAATGCAACTTTGTTTTTGAACAACTTAAAGCATTAGGACATGTTGTTTCTGGTTTGAGCTTGGGCATTGACAAGAATAAAGTGGCAGCACTGCTACTTAAACCAATACCCCAGAATAAAAAAGAAATGATGTCTTTTCTTGGATTTGCTAGTTACTATAGGCAACACTTAAAAGACTTTGCAATTCTAGCCAAATCACTCTATAGAATCTGTGATCAACAGACTGTATTTGAGATGGCACAGGAGAGAATTAAAGCTTATGAGAAGATAAAGAAAGCCCTTACAGAAGCACCTTTACTCCTCATGCCTGACTGGAATATTCCTTTTAAGTTGTACATTGATGCATGTGGAGATGGATTAGGGGCAGACCTACATCAAGTCCAAATTATTGATGACAAACCTACAGAAGGACCAGTTTGTCACATCTCAAGACAAATCAAACCAACAGAAGCCAGATATGGTGCAAGCCCAATGGAGTGCTTATGTTTGGTATGGGCACTTGAGAAATTACACTATTACCTTGATGGCAGTGTTTTTGAAGTGATAACTGACTGTTATGCAGTAAAATCACTTCTTAACATGAAAACTCCCAACAGCCATATGTTGAGATGGAAAATAGCTATTCAATAATATAAAGGAAACATGACTATAGTTCATAAAGCAGGAAACATTCACAAGAATGCTGATGGACTTAGTAGATGGGATTTAGCCAACACCCCTGATAACCCAGCTTATGTACCTTTGGAAGCTGAACCACAGATTCCAATTGAAGTAATTAACATAACTGATATTGGGACTGAATTCTTTGAGGAGGTCAGATAATCTTATAAACAAGACAAGAATTTCTATATCTTGACTTCTTTATTAGATAAAGACTGCAAGAACACATCTTTAGTTAATGCACTTGATGAAGTTTGGAAAAAATCCTATTCTGAAGGAAGATTTCACTTGTTTGATGGGATCATTTACCACAGAACAAAACATTCTTGTGTTATGATATTGTGCAGTAGATGACCTATCAATACCATTCTTCATGAATGTCATGATAGTATCTACTCTGGACACCTGTCAGAAGACGAAACACTTGAAGAAGTGAAGAACTGTGCATGGTGGCCATCTTGGAGAAAAGAAACCATTGAATATTGCCATACCTGTGAAAGATGCCAAAAAGCAAACAGGAGTACAGGCAAGAAATTTGGACTTATGACCCATATTCAAGAACCAAAATCCCCATGGGAAGTTGTTCACATGGATTGGGTCACACCAATTCCTCCAAGTGGTGACAGAAGTTATAATGCTTGTTTAGTCATAGTAGACAGATATAGCAAAACTCCCATATTCTTACCATGTCATAAAGATGACACTGCTATGGATACAGCTCTTCTTTTATGGAGTAGAGTTATTTCTCATACAGGATCATTTAAGAATATCATAAGTGAAAGAGATCCTAAATTCACATCTGCACTTTGGACCAATCTTCATAGATTGTTTGGGACTAAGTTATCATTCTCTACAGCATATCACCCTCAGACAGATGGGCTAGCAGAGAGGATGATTCAAACTTTAGAGGACATGATCAGGAGATTTTGTGCTTATGGATTAGAATTCAAAGACTCAGATGGCTTTACCCATGACTGGTGCACTCTGATACCTGCATTAGAATTGGCATATAAGACATCAGTCCATTCTTCCACAGGACAAACTCCTGCTATGTTAGCAAAAGGATGGAATCCAAGACTCCCAGCAGACACACTGAGGAAAGACTTGATTGACATTCATCCTACAGCTTCCAGCTTCAAAATAATGCTTGACAAAGTAAAACATCATGCAAAACAGAGTATGGATTATGCTTTTGATCATGAAAAACAGAAGTGGGACAAGAGTCATAAAGTACCAGACTTCAAAGTAGGGGACTTGGCTTTAGTTTCAACCTTGAATTTTAATAATATCAAAGGCCCAAAGAAACTTAAAGATTCTTATGTAGGACCTTTTGTTATTGTTGCCTTACATGAAACCAATGCAGTTCAAGTGGAATTGAGTGGTGAATTGGAAAATAAACACCCCACCTTTCCAGTCAGCTTGATAAAGCCTTATCAACCAGCTGATAAAGAATTGTTTCCTTTAAGGAACACAACTCCTTTAACTGCACCACCTGTGGAACAGAATGAAGACAAGAAGATAAAGAAAGTCATTAAAGAAAGGAGACTTAGGGGTAAAAATCAAAGAGAATATCTTGTCAGATATAGAAATCCAGTACATGAAGATGAATGGATGGCAGAATCAGAAATACCTGACTCAGATAAACTCTCAAGAAGATTTAGACATGAAAGAAGGCCACAAGCCTGAATATGTCTATAAATGTGCTTTAAATTACTTGATCTGAGTAATGTAAAGAGGTTTGACAGTGGACATTAACCCCCTTTGGGGCCTTATTCTTTTATCACTAATAAAATTGTAGTACAATTTTATTTTTTGGTGGGAGGGAATGTTAGCCTTGAGGTATATTTTACATACCCAAATAGGCCACCATTATCTTAAAAAGAAATTTTCAATTATACATAACTAACAAATCATGCATATATTTAAAATTCATCATTTTTGATTTCAGAAAAGATGAATAACTTTTTATTGAGTAAGTAAATCCATGGATTTGAGGCCAGATTTGGATTCTACAAAAAAATTCACCTAGGGTAGCTCCATAGAGTGAATAAGCTCAAATTAACTCTTTGAGGTGGTAATATGGAAAATACTTCAACACCACATCATTAATACCACATAAAAGATGTGTGAAATTTTTTGTTTTTCTTGATTTTATGCTAAAATAATGGGAAAGTGAGAAATCCCATGTTACATATACACTAAGAATAGTGTTATACATGTTTTGAGCACTTAATATTATGGTATTCTTACATGCACTTTTGGTACACCCATAGTGGATATCTCACTTTAAGCTTAAATTTCTATTTTGACGTGAAAAATAAGCAAGGGGGACAAAAGACATCAAAGAGAGCCAGGGCACCCAACTTCTGAGGCCCCAGAGGCGTGGATAGCTCCAAAGCTTGGTTCCATGGCTGATCTTGACCCAATTGGTAAACTAAACCTCTTTGGGAACTTGGTTACCAAGTTACAACTACTGTAAAACACCAGAAAATAGCAAATAACCTGCTATTTTGATGTGCCAAGGAGGTAAAAAGCTACTTACACTCCTGTAACCATGTCAATTACTAATGACTTTCCATGGATAAACCCCAAAAGAGTAATTAAAACCCTTTTTGGACTAGTATCCATTGATTTACCTCATAGCAACCAGTCAAACACTGATATTTGCAATTCTACGTAGAAATGAGGTAAAAACCTCAAAAATTCATTAAAAATACAATTCTTAATGAATATTTCTGAAACTTTCAGGACCAATTGAGAACTGTATTATCTATTGTACACCAAACAGAATTACAGTTTTACTAGTAAAATTAAAAGTTTTACTTACAGTCCATTTTTGGTTATTCTATGTGAAACACTGAATCTTCAAAAATTCACAGTAAATACAACCTGTGGTGAAATTGTCAATAACATTGATAAATTTGGTAAATCAATGATTAATTTGGAATAAAAGAAGATTTACAAATCTTACTCCTTTTATTCTTAACCATATTGAGGTTGGTAGTCACGTAAAAGCATCAATTAAGAAATTATGACAATTTTATGTGACAACAGATGATGTAAGTACTAATCCAAAAGGGTTTAAACCTTTCTCACACACTGGGTTTTCAGTTTGCTCCATGGCACGCCTCTGTGAGCTGTTGTTGACTTAAAAGAGGCCTCCTCTTGCTGTTTTTTCCATATCATCATCTTATTATCATTTTATATCATTGTTACCAACAAGTAAGTATTAGTTAAGCTATTCTTAAGTGTTTTAAATCTTTCAGAATCAATCAGAAAGACATGAAATCATAGAATCCAACTATAAATTGTTGTAATCTTGCTATAAATCATTTTGATCTCTTAAATCCACAATTCTATGTCAAATTTCTCTACTTTTATCTATCAATAAGTTCTTTGGAGTATTAGTGAGTCATTTATCTTTAATTCTTAAAGTTTTTCTCTAGTAATACTTTTCTTCAAGAATTAGCTCTATAATTATTCTTGCAAAAGATAATTATATATTCAAATAATTATATTATTTTAATAAAAGAAGTTTTTATTATTAAATTCTTCTTGTAATTGATTCTTGTAGACAATTACTTGCTCACTGTTAAAATAACTAGTAGTGTTTGACATGTGAAAGAAATAATTCTTTAATTATTTAATTGTGGTTATAATAATATTTTATTATTATATTTCATAAGAACAGGCTTAGTAATATTATCATCAGTTTCATAGTCACATCTTACAGATAATACACTTTCAGGATGGTTTATCCAAACTGTATTGGGTACTTACAACCTGTACAGAAGTTGACAGGCTGTATTGATGAACCAGACTGTATGCATGTTTCAGAAAGAAAGATTTCTGAAAGTGAATGCTGATACACACAGTAGATTTTCTGGCTTTGAGATGTTTGAGTGGGTGTAAGTATGAATACCCTTACCCCTGGCTAGTGGTTGTTACAGTATGCTCCTCTTGAAACTGGTGGGCTCCTGAACACCATAATGCCCTGCCACTGTTGAGTGGCATCTCAATATCCCCATATTTCTTTCAAAAATCTATTTTTAATGTATCTTTTCCTCATGACCATTGTCCTGAAAATCGAATCTGCTCTTCTCTGTAATACTTGAATTAATTCATCTTCCCCCCTTCTTTTACATTGAGTAAGTCCTTTTACAACTTTTATAATATGATTTTCTTGAATTCTGTAAGATGTGTCTATGAAACGTTTTATGATATCACTATTGATAAACAATACTAGGACTGTTCTTATGAAATAAAATAATAAAATTATTATAACCACAATTAAATAATTTAAGAATACTTCTTTTACGTGCTATACACTACTAGTGATTATAACAGTAAGCAGTAATTGTCTACAATAATCAATTACAAGAAGAATTTAATAATAAAAACTTCTTTCAATAAAATAATAAAATTATTTTAATATATAATTATCCTTTACAAGAATAATTTTAAAGATAATTCTTGAAGAAAACTATTACTAGAGAAGAACTTTAAGAATTGAGATAAATTACTCACTATTAATCCAATGAACTTTTTAGAAGTTAATAGTAGAGAGATTTGATGTGGAATTGTGGATTTAATGGACCAAAAATTATTCATAACATTAGAAAAACAAAATATAGTTTATTTCTATGATTTCACCTCTTTCTGATTGATTTCTTAAAGAATAAAACACTTAAGAAATAGTTTTAACTAATACTCACTTGTTTGGTAATAAAGGTATAATATAATAATGTGATTCTCTGGAAAAAACAGTAAGAGGAGGCCTCTTTTAGGTTTAAAACAGCTCACAGAGGCGTGCCATGGTGGAAAATGAAACACCAATGAGTGAGAAAACAATAAACCATTTGGATTATTAATTGCATCATCTGTTGTCTGGTAAGATTATCATAATTATTCAATTGAGGCTTTTATGTGACTACCAACCCATTTATGGTTAAGAATAAAAGGAGTAACAACTGTAAATCTTCTTTTATTCCAAAATAAAAATTGATTTCTCAAAGTTATCAATGTTATTGGAAATTTCATCACAGAATGTATTTTTTGTAAAATTTTCAAGATTCTGTGTTTCACATGGAATCATCAAAAATGAACTGTAAAAAGAACTTTTTAGTTTTACATATAAAAGTATAATTATTTTTGGTTTTCATGTGAATTAAACAGTTCTTAATTGGCCCTGAAAGCTTCATAAAGATTCATTAAGAATTGTCTTTTTAATGAATTTTTGAAGTTTTTACCTCAATTCTATGTACAATTGCAAATACCGGTATATGGTGGTTTCTATGAGGTAAATCAATGAATAATAGTCCAAAAAGAGTCTTAATTACTCTTTTGGGGCTTAGTCATGGTAAGTCATTAATAATTGACATGTTTATAGGAGTCTAAGTAGTTCTTTACCTCCTTGGCATGTCAAAATAGCAGGTTATTTGCTATTTTCTCATGATTTACGGAGGTTGTAACATGGTATCCAAGTTCCCAAAAGGCTTTAGATTAATAATTGAGCCAAGATCAGCAATGGATCCAAGCTTTTGAGCTGTCCACGCCTCAGAGGCCTCAGAAGCTGGGTACCCTGGCCCTCTTTGATGTCTTTTGCTCCCCTTGCTTATTTTTTATGTCAAAATAGAATTTTGAGCTTCAAGTGATATATCCACAATGGGCATACCAAAGTTACATGTAGGAATACCATAATATTAAGTGCTCAACACATGTATAACACTATTTTTAGTGTATATGTAACATGGGATTTCTCACATTCCCATTATTTTGGTGTGAAATAGAGAAAAACAAAATTTTCCACAAATCTTTTATGTGGTATTGAAGTATTTTCCATATTACCACCTCAAAGAGTTGATTTGAGCTTATTCACTCTATGGAGCTACCCTAGGTGAACTTTTGTGTAGAATCCAAACCTGGCCTAGAATCCATGTATTTACCTACTCAATGAAAAGTTATCCATCTTTTCTGAAATGAAAAATGATGAATTTTGAATATATGCATGGCTTATGGGTTACGCATAGTTCATAATTTATTTTTAAGATAATTGTGGCTTATTTGGGTATGTAAAGTATACCTCAAGGCTCACAAATTCAGTCAGTATCTTTTTTTTATTCCATGGACCTGGGTTTCATCCCAAAAAGAATGCCATAGAGCTCCTCTGCTCAAAAAATGATGGGGAAATGAGTGTATGACCATATACCCATTGTGATTTGGCCAACTTAATTTTTTGAGTCCCTTCTTCCCTTGATTGAAAATATTGAAGCCTCAAAGGAGGGCTCTTGTCCCCATTGTCCTTGAAAAAGGGCCCAAAATGGCCCCAAGGCCATTTTGGACCATACCAGTGATTTTGGGTCCTGGCAATCACCATGGAAAATCTTGAAGTTCTTTGGTTTATGGCCATTTATGGCCTTTTGGGGTCTTTTCATGATTTTGGTGTCCTAATTTCTGCCAGCTGTGGGCCGTGGGGGCTGTTGGAGGCCCCCTGGGCCCAAACATGCTGGGGTTCCAGGGGGTCCATGGGACTAATCTTTCACCTAATGGCCTGGGCCCATTGAGAGGGCCCAGCACCATCAAGAAATCAACCTTCCCAACATCGAAGAGGAGGTCGTGGTAGTGATTTAAAACCCAGAGGTCCAGGATCCTCATTTTTTGAGGACTTTGAGGGGGGGCCATAATTGGGTTATGGCCTACCTCCTTGATGAATTTTTTCAGGCATGAAGTGAATTCTTCTGATGCCTTGAATTCTTCTGCTTGCATAAATATTTAGTCATGAGTTCCAAACTGACTGAACTCACTGAATCTTCTCCTTCTGCACCGCCACTTCCTGTGCTTTGTGGTTCTGGCATACTCAGGTGATTGGCTTCACCTTGGTCAATGGATTCTTCTGGTCACTTGGATCCTTCCCAAACCTATGGTGGCTATAAAGCAGTTGAAGTTCTTGATCCTTCTTGTACCAAGTGTTTGGCCAAAGGAAAGTATTGTTTTAAATATTACAATACAAGTTCTTCAAAGTGCCATTTCTACTATGTTGGGCAGAAGCAATGTCATTGTACTGGACCATTGGCTTCCAATGTCAGCAGATATTTATGAAGTAAGAAATATGGACCTTTTTGGGAAAGAGTTCCAAGTTTCTGAGGCCCCTACTCCTGATGGTACTTACAGGTATTCTAATTGTGACTCTGGTGAATTTATTGATTGAATTGAATGCTGATATCTTGATATAGTGAGTGGTTCTGGGTAAAGGGATGTGACCAGGTGGACTAATGTTGGAGGGCCCATGCCAGTTGGCTGTAGGCCAATCTATTCCAGCTCAGAAGTCCCCATATCCAGGATCAATACTGAAGGTGTAGTCAAAAGGATAAGATAAATTGCCAATTACCCACCTGATCCTGATGCTTATGGTAGGGATGTATTGGATGGTGAAGAAGTTGAGGTGATTCATAATTCCATTAGCCATCAATTCAGTACTTCCCCTTCTCATCCTCATGCCAGAAGATTCCAAAGTAACCTTATTCTCAGCACTCCCAACACTATCCAACCCACTCTTGCTACTCTTCCCACTTCTCTTCCTCCTCCTTCACCAACTCCTTTCACCACAAGGCTTGCACTGATTCCAGAAGTAAGACCATCCCCTATAGTCACTTCTCAACAACTTCAACCTGTGGCCGGCTCCAGTAGAAGAATAGAAGAACTTTCCCCTTTTCTGTTTCCTGTCGCTTCAGTCTTTCAATTAACAAAGCATTGGCCCATCCAAGTTACCAGAGAAGACCCAAATACAGCAAGTAAAAATCAAGATTCTGTGGCCAGGGTGTTTAGAAGGGTTGATAGAAATAGTGGGGAGTTGATTGAGTATGCTACTGATAGGACTATTCCTGGGACTGCATCTGAGGAAATGACTGCAAAATTTGCCACGTATGAAGATGAATTGATCAATGATTTCCAGAGAACGTTTGATAATTTGGGTTGAGATAACTAGTTTCCTTTTCCTTGTTTGTGTTTGGTTTGACATCTGTCCCCACTATTATAAAATACTAAAAATCAAAATAAAATGAATCTCCCAATACATAACATGGGAGGGGATGCTTCTGCTTTAAAGAATAAGAGAATAAAATTGTACAAGTAAATAAAGGAAGAAAATGAAAGAAAAAGAAAGAAAAAGAGAGATACAGAAAGAATAAAGAAATTCCTGAGGTTTGTCCTTCTTGTGATATGTTGCTTGATTTTGGCCAAGGACTTTGTGAAAAAAAGCCAAGCTTTCAATGCTCACAGAGTGGCCAAGGTGATGTTTTACAAGAAGTAGAACCCTCAGGGATGCATACCAGGAGATGGAACTTACTTTCATAACTTCCACTCCCCACCAAGCACCATAATGGAATAGAAACTTGGCCATAAATGAATTTTGATTAAGGAATGTCTTGAATAATAATGAATGGCATAATCTGGAATAAGAAAATATGAAAGAAAAATAAAATAGTAAAGCAAAGAGAGAATTTGCCATATCTTGATGAAAGGTCCAAATTTTAGGGTATTTATGTTTCAAGGTCTTCTAAACCTGTCCACAGAAATTGACAAGTGCTCAAAAAGTGGCCAAGGGGATTCTTAAGACATATTTGGGTAGAATAACCCCTTAAAGGTACATGCCAAGAGAGAAACTTACTTTCATAAACTCCAATCCCCACCAAGCACCATGAATAAAACTCCTGAGGTATTTGGGCCGGGCTTGTCAGGATACAATGAGCGGAAATCTTTGAAAAGGTTTGGTGAGTTGGTAAGGTTGGAAGCTTGTTCCCACATTCCTCTTTCTGGGTCTTCACTGAATCCTCTCCACTCTAAAAGATACCATAATTTACCTCTTTTGAGTTTTGAGTGCAGAACCTGAGCCACTTCCCATTCTTCTTGTTCCTCCAATAGGATTGGTGGTGGTGGCAATTGATTTTTATTTGGGATACTTGACTGCTTGACTAATTCTAGTAATGACATGTGGAGGACAGGGTGAATTGACTTCCATTTTTGAGGCAACCCCAGGTGATATGCATGTCTGCCAATCTTCTTCAGAACTTCAAAGGGTCCCAGTCATATTTCTGGAAGCTTCTTGGTGGGTCTTGTGGTCTTGATATTCTTGAAGTCTGACCATGATTTGTCCCCAGGTTGGAAATAAGGTGGAATTGTCCTATTTCTATCTGCATATTTCTTGAATTTCCTTATTGCAGACTCTAACTCTTCTTTGACCCCTTGCTGTACTGATTGGAGTTTTTTTGATAGCTTTCCAGCAGGTGAGTCTTGAGAAATATGGATTGAGTCAAAGATGGGATTTCTCCCATAACTGGTGAAAAAAGGTGATTGCTTTGTTGATGAGTGTTCTACATTATTATAGGCAAATTCAGCCAGAGGGTGCCAGGTGTGCTCATCTTGATGGTAACTGACATACATCCAAAGATAAATGTCTAGAATCTGCTTTACCCTCTCTGTCTGTCCATATGTTTCAGGGTGAAATGCAGTTGATAGATCTCTTGATAACTTGAGCTTCTGAGATAACTGAGTCCAAAATGATAAAACAAATAAATATCCTCTATTACTAACAATAGTGGCTGGAAGACCATGTTTGGAAAAGACATGGTTAATGGTTATTTGAGTTAAGTCCAGGCCAGGAATTGTTCCATCAGTTGGAATGAAGATTTCCATTTTTGAGAACCTGTCTACAACTACTAGAATTGAATCAAAGCTGTTTTACAAGGACAATTGGGTGATAAAGTTGATTGATAATGAACTACAAGGACCAGATGGAATTTGAAGAGGCGTTACTAATTCAAATTTCTTATGATGAATGTTCTTGTTTCTTAAACATTGCTGAAATGAGGACACATAGTCCTTAATGAATTGGTCATTCCAGCCCAGTAAAAATCCCTCTTCATGAGCTTGACAATCTTCTCCTGGGCAGGATGGCCATCCAATGGTGAGTCATGACGCTTTTGAAGAATATTGGGTTGGATTTCTTCAATTCTTGGGAAACCCACTCTATCTTTGAATAACAATAAGTTGGCTTGGGGCTCAAGAGAATAATCTGAAACTGATTCACCCCTTGCTAGTTGCTTGAGTATTTCCTTGTAGTATTTGTCTTGCCATACTTCTTTTTGAATCTGTTCAACTAAATCTGAGAATATTTCAACCTTAAATGAGAAGAATCTTGACTCTTGAATTCCATCTTGCTTTATTCCTTGATGACAATTTTGATGATTCTTTCTGATGAAGTCCATCCCCCTCTCAGTGTACAGGTTGTCCCAATTTAACAAGGCATATGATAAAGTGGCCAACTGTCACAGGGGCTCCTCAAAGTGAAGAGGGCCTGGCACTCAGTAAACTGGGACTCACTTATGGAGGGCTCAAAGATATGGTAAGAAAGGATACACTTAAGAGTGTTAAAGATGAATTGCTAAAAGAATGAATATAAGAAGCAGCAACAAAAAGAATAAGAATAAAGAATAGAAGAGCCAACCACAAACAAGTCCAAGTCCACTTTTGCAACCTGTCAGAATGGAAAGAGAAGGGTTAATAAGGATATGGCCACCCAACTCATACTGTACAGGCAAAGAGAGAAATGCAAAGACTAACTTAAAATCAAATAATTATAATACCCAAAAAAAGGATAAGAATAATTATAAAATAATAAATAAACTAAATTAATTAACTGGGGAAAAGTCCTCAGGGGGGCGAAAGAGGGGCTGGTATATGTGAGAAACACCAGCCCTGATCCAGAGGAAGAATTTTCATGATATGATTGAATCTTTGAATTGATTCTGGCCAATACAGGTCCTGTACAGCTGTACAGAATCTGTACAAGAGGTGTGGTGTATTTGTGTGATCATACAGTTTCATACTGGTGTATTAAAACTGTATTGGGTGAATCCAACCTGTACAGGTATTAACAGGCTGTATTGATGTACCAAGCTGTATGCATGTTTCAGAATGAAGATTGCTGAAACTGAATGCTGATGCAGATACTGGATTTGCTGATTTGAGGCTTTTGAGTGGGTGAATTAATTAATACCCTTACCCCTGGTGAGCGGTTGTTACAGTATCCCCCTCTTGAAACTGGTGGGCTCCTGAACACCATAATACCCTGCCACTGTTGAGTGGCATCTCAATATCCCCACATCTTTTCAAAAACGTTTCCTTTTAAATTTTCTTTCCTATTGACCATTATCCTGAAAATCCTTCTTCAATTCTTCTCTGTCAAATTAAATTGATTCTCCCCTTCTTTCAACTTTTGAGTAAGTATTCCACTTTGAAATATGCTTTTTTCTTTCTTCTGATTCAGTCAATCTTGCCCTTGGGGTATGGCATTGGGATATATGCCAAAATAATGGCCACTGAGCTCTTGTGCTCAAAAAATGATTCCCAATGAGTATATTAAGTGTACTCATTGGGCAAGGCTTGATCCAAATGAAATCTTGAAAAATTTTCCTCCAAGGGGTCTTGTCCCCATTGTCCATGAAAATGGCCTCAGACAGCCCTAAAAAGTGTTTTTGGGCTGTGGCCTCTTCCCTGATGAATCTTGATAAATTGTGATTTTTATGGCCTTTTGGGCCTTTTTGGGATTTTGGTGAATTTTATTGATTTTGTGATCTATGGCCATTTGAGGCCATTTTGGCTCTTTGGGGTCCTATGGTCCGTGGGCCGTGGACCATATGCCGCACTCCGTGGGGGCTATTGGAGGCCCCCAGGACCAAAATGGAGCCCCTGGGCCCAATTTTGCAGGGGACCCAGGGTGACCAAGGGGCCCAGAATTGGCCGAAACCCAATTTTCACCATATATGGCCTGGACCCATTGGTGGGGTCCAGGACCATCAAGATCCTGGCCTCGCCAAAGTTGAAGGGGAGGCCCTGGGTGATGATTTCAACCCCAAAGGGGTATGAATCCTCACCTTAGAGGCTTTGAGGGGGGCATAATTGAGTTATGGCCCCAATTTCCTTGAGGTCAAAATCTTTTTCTTGATATGGAGTGGATTGATTCTGACATCTTGAATCTTCTGCTTGAATATTCTTCAGTTATGAGTTCCAAACTGACTGAACTCACTGAATCTTCTCCTTCTGCACCGCCACCGTCTGTTCTTCATCGTTCTGGAATCTTCAGTCAATCATCTTCCCCTATCATGGCATCTTCTGGTCATTTTGATCCCTCCAAACCTATGATGGGTTCAAAGCAGTTGAAGTTCTTGATCCTGCCTGTACTGAATGTTTGGCCAAGGGTAAGGATTGCTTTCAACATTACAATCCTTGATTGTCAAAATGCCATTTTTGCTTCATTGGAAAGAAGCCATGTCATTGTACCAGGTCAACTTTGTCCAATGTCAGGAGGCACTTATGGAGTAGGAAAGATGGGCCTTATGGGCAGGAATTCCCCATTCTTGAGGAACCTACTCCTGATGCAATCTCAGGATTTTCTCAATGTGAGTGATTTGCATATCTTGATTGAATTGGTACTGATATTTTGATGTAGTGACTGGTTCCAAGCAGAGGGATGTGGCCAGGTGGACTAATGTTGGAGGACCCATTCCAATTGGTGGTAGGCCCATACATTACAGCTCAGAAATTCCAATCTCAAGGCCCAATACTGATGGAGTAGTGAAGGTAGTGAAAAAACTAAGAAGAATTGTTGATTCCCCAACAGATCCAGATGCTGAAGTAAGTGATGAGTTGGTTGGTGAAGAAGTTGAAGTTGTTCCTCATTCAGTTGGCCATCCATCCAGAAATTCCTCTTCTCAACCTCTTGCCAACACTAGATTCCAAAGCCAAATTATTACGAGCACTCCCAGAAGCTTTCAAACAATCCTTTCTTCCATTCCTACAGCCCTTCCTCCTACTTCACCAACTACTTCCCACACCACCAGGCCTGCCTTGAATCCAGCAGTAAGACCATCACCAGTTCAACAACCCAGAAACTCACCCATAACCACCTCCCGTCAACTCCAACCTGTGGCCAGCTCCAGCAGAAGAAGAGATGGATTGTCCCCTTTTCCGTTTCCTGCCTCTCAAGTTTTTCAAAGAAGAGAACATTGGCCTATATGGGTTACCATAGAAGATCCCAACGTGGCTAGTGAAAATCAAGATGATGTGGCCAGATTATTCGGGAGGGTTGATAGAAATACCAGAGAGCGGATTATGTATGCCAATGACAGGACTATTCCAGTTACTGGTTCTGAAGAGATGGCTGCCAAATTTTCCTGGTATGAAGATGAGTTGAAAAATGATTTCCAGGGAACCTTTGATGATTTGGGTAGAGATAACTAGTTTTCCTTTTCCTTGTGTGTGTTTGGTTTGACTTCTATCCCCACTCTTATAAATACTAAAAAATGAAAAAAATAATGGAACCTCCCAATACATGATTTTGGGAGGGGATGCTGCTACTTTGAAGAAATAAGAGAAAGAAAATTACACAAGTAAAGAAAGAAAGAAATAAAAGAATAAGAAAAAATGAGAGTAAAGAAAAGAAATAAAGAAAAATCCTGATGGCTGGTCCTCCTTGTGGTGAGTTGCTTGATTCTGGCCAAGGAGTGTCTGAAAAATGAAAACCAAGCATTTGATGCTCACAGGGTGGCCAAGGTAATGTTTTTAAATAAGTAGGACCCTCAGGGATGCATACCAGGAGATGGAACTTACTTTCAAGACTTCCACTCCCCACCAAGCACCATAAAAGTGAAATGAATTGCCATAAATGACTTCTGAAATGAAATCCCATAAATGACTTGTGAAATGATATGCCATAAATGACTTGAAGTAATGAATGTCTTGAATTATGATGATTGGCATAAATTGAAATGGTAATAAGGAAAAGAAATGAAAAATAAAGAAAGAAACATTTGGCCATATCTTGATAAGGTCCAAATCGGAGGGTATTGGTGTTGTACGCTTCCTGAACCTGTCCAAAGAATTGACAAGTGCTCAAAAAGTGGCCAAGGTTATTCTTACAACAACATTTGGGTAGAATACCCCTTTAAAGGTGCATGCCAGCAGAGGAACTTACTTTCATAACTTCTTCTCCCCACCAAGCACCATAATCAAACTCTTGAGGTATTTGGACCAGGCTTGTCTGGATATAATAAATGGAAATCCTTGACAAGGTCTGGTGAGTTGGGAAGGTTGGAAGCTGGTTCCCAAGTGGTTCTTTCTTGGTCTTCACTGAATCCTTTCCACCCTACAAGATACCATAATTTATCTCTTTTGAGTTTTGAGTCCAGAACCTGAGCCACTTCCCATTATTCTTGCTCCTCCACTAAGACTGGCGGTGGTGGCAATTGATGACGATTTGGGATAGTTGAATGCTTCACTGGTTCTAATAAGGACACATGGAATACAGGGTGAACTGTCTTCCATTGCTGAGGAAACTTGAGGTGATATGCATTGCTGCCAATCTTCTTCAGAACTTCAAAAGGTCCCAGCCATATTTCTGATAACTTCTTGGTGGGTCTTGTGATCTTGATGTTCTTGGAAGATAGCCATACTTTGTCCCCAGGTTGGAAATCAGGTGGAATTGCCCTATTTCTATCTGCATACTTCTTGAATCGCCTTATTGCTGACTCTAATTCTTCTTTGACAAATTTCTGTACTTATTGGAGTTTTGTTGGTAACTTTTCGGCAAGTGAGTTTTGAGAAATATGGATTGAGTCAAAGCTGGTATTTTCTCCATAAATGGTGAAAAAAGGTGATTTCCTTGTTGATGAATGTTCTGAATTATTATAGGCGAATTCCGCCAGAGGGATCCAGGTGTACCAGCCATCTTGATTATGGATGACATAGAAGAATCTTGAATCTTGAATTCCATCTTGCTTAAGTACTTGATGAAAATCTTGAGGATTCTTGCTGATGAAGTCCACCCCCCTCTCTGGGTACACGTCTTCCCAACTTGACAAGGCATCTTGTAAAGTGGCCAGCCTGCCTGGGCGGTAAGTGATAGTGAAATGAAATTCTGAGAGAAATTCAGCCCAACGGGCCTGAGGACAAGTAAGAAATTTGCAAGAAATGAAATACTGCAAGGAAGAATGGTCTGTCAAGACCTCAAAGGAATTGGAAAGAGAAATAAGAAATGCTCTCCAGCGCTTGAGAGCCTAAACTATGCCAAGGAGTTCCTTGTCATGAATTTCATAGTTCAGCTCAGCTGGGAGAAGCTTGCGACTATCAAATGCATTGGGGTGCTTTCCTGAGTCATTCACCTGACTCAGTATGGCACCCAATGCATAATCAGAAGCATCAGTCTCTACAATAGTAGGTAGAGATGGATTGACATGGGATAAGATAGGAGCGGAGGTGAAAGCTTCTTTGAGTGCTTGAAACTGACTAAGATCTTCCTCCTTGAAGATTAAAGGAGAATCTTTTTTAAGGAGGGAAGTGAGAGCAGTGATTTTTTTGGAATAATTTTTAATGAAACAACAATAAAAAGTGGCAAATCTAAGAAAAGATTGTAGTGCTTTGATGTTTCTGGGCTGAGGCCAATTGAGGATCTGCTGAACTTTTGAAGAATCCATCTTGAGGCCATCACTTGAAACAACATAGCCCAAGTATTCCACACTTGAGCCATGGAATACACACTTGGAGGCTTTGGCAAATAAATTATTCTCTCTGAGTCTTTGGAGGACAGAGGTCACATGTTTGACTTGCATTTTCTCAGAACTTGAGAATACCATAATATCATCTAGATAAACCACAACAAACACATCCAAGAAATCTGCAAATATATCATTCACAAGATTCTGGAAAGAAGCAGGAGCATTGGTCAAACCAAATGGCATGACCAAATACTCATAACTACCATATTTGGTTGCAAAGGCAGTTAAGTGCTCATCCCCCTCTTTGATTCTCAGAAGGTTACATGCACCACGCAAATCTATCTTGGAGAATATAGTGGCACCGATGAATACGGTAAGGAGCTGGTTCATAGGTGGAACAGGGTATCTGTTCTTCCTAGTGACAGAATTGAGTTTGAGGTAGTCAACACACAAATGAAGACCTCCATCCTTTTTATTGACAAAAAGGACAGGTGCTCCTGTTGAAGAGAAGCTTGGTCTTATGAAACCTTTCTCCACATTCTCTGAAATGTAGGCCCGCAGTTCTTCTGACTCTTGATTTGATAATGAGTAGATAACACCAATTGGAGGTAAAAAACCCTCCAATTCAATATGATGATCACAGGCACGGTGTGGAGGAAGTTTCTCTGCTTTTACCTTGGAGAATACATCCAAATATTGGTGATAAGCCAGAGGGACAACCTTCAACACAGTTTCAATTTCTTCTGGCTCTTCCTCCTCATCCCACTGCACCTCCAGGGATGCATGAAAAGATAAGGGAGGAAGGTCCATATCCCCTTTAAAGAGACAAAGTGAAGATATAGCAAAATCTTCTCCAACATCTTTTATCTCTTTGAAGACTTCATCTCTCAATGGAAGTAATGACTGAGAGAAATTGATGGAAGGGATATGGACAGAAGAAGGAAGGGAAGGTGTCTTAAGTTCACCAGCCAGAGAAACACTGTTTACAGCAGTGGCAAAGTAATTACTAGCAGAAGGAATAATACCACTAGAATCCTTATGATTAGAATCATAGGTGATCAATCTGTTTTTCCAATCAATAATGGGATTAAAATGGTAAAGGAAATCATAGCCCAATATCAGGTCTTCTCCCTTGGGTGAATCTATGATAAAAAAGTCCCATTCAAAGCTTGGGAAGGAAGGCAAGTCAACTAGCCACTTGGTATAATGAGTGATGAACAAGGCAGGGGATTCATTAGAATCCAGAATGAAAAGCGGAATCTTTTCAGGGAGCTCTGACAGGGTCAATGAGTACTTGAGAACAAAATTCTTTGCAATAAAAGAGTTTGTAGCACCAGAATCAATGAGAATACTATAAAAAATATCAGAGATAGAAGAAAAAATAAGAAACTTTAAAGATTTCTTGACACTAGTATTCAGAGTGCACAATTGTGCTCTTGAAGGAAATAAGCAAGAACCATTGAACACATCATGATTCCCACTCAGGCTTTTCCCTGCTTGCTAGGGAAGCCTCTTGATGATGGCGCAGGCTTGTTCTGAGGTCTCTTGAAGCATTTTTCAATTGGGTGCTTCCACCACAATAAGTACACAGCCCCTCTTTAATCCTCCTCTCCTTTTCAGAACCAATTAATTTTTTGTCCTTATTGCGGAGAGCAGCATGAGGCTTGTCCTTTGAAGATTGAAATTGCTTGCCCTTCTTGTTCTTCTTCTGGTGAGGCCTCTTTGAAGATGAGTTTTGAGGAGGCCTAGATTGATTGTATCCATTAACTGGAGGCGTCTTTTCTTGATTTCCACCCTTTTCTTTTTGCCTCTCATGATATCTTGTGTCTAACTCTAAAGTGACATCCATAAGTTCTTGAACAGTATCAAAGGTTCCAGGGTGAGAAGCCAACTGATTCAATAATCTTGATGCCAATCCTCTTCTGTAAAAATGGATATAAGCTCTTTCCCCCCAATCTCCAATTCTTGACATTAAGCTTCTGAAATCTGCAATGTACAAGGAAACATGACCACTCTCCTTCATCCTAAAATTGTGCAACTCTTGTTCAGCTTTCCTGACTTCATTGGGGTCAGCAAACAGAGTGAATAATTGAGATTCAAATAAGGGCCATTTATTGAGGAGGTAGGATGGGTCTTCATTGGAAATATTTGAGAGATAGGGTTCAATCCACTTTCCAGCTCTACCAGTGAGGAAAGAAGTTGAGTAAAGAACTTTCTTCCTGTCAGAAAAGCAATTTGCTGGATCATTATGAAATATTAATTGACAGGATTGGATAAATCCTCTCAATTTATGAGCTTGAGTACCATCAAAAGAAGCAGGTGCCTTCATGGATGGAGTCTTGAAAGCAGGGGCTTTGGAATTGTCCCTGGGAGCAACTGCTTGAGTGAGTTTCCCCATGAATTGAGTCATCTGCTCCATCAACTTGAGGAGACTTGGATCAGTTTGAGAGACAAGAGGTTGACTAGAAAGGACTAGATTAGAACCCTGAGGCACCTCTGGAGCATTTTCCAAGGCATCTGCCACTTCAGTTTTGCTAGAATCTTCCTCTTTCACAGACTCTTCCCCCTCTTCACCTTCAACTTCCCCTAATCTTGCTCTTGCACCTTCAGGCATGCCAGGATAGCCACCCAAAAGTCCAGAAAAGGATCTTGATCTTCTAGATTTCATTCCACCTCCTCTTGAGGGTGCTGCTTCTTCCATTGGTGGTCCTCTGTCCAAATGTGCACTCAGTTGATGAACTGATGGTGTGCGGTCAAGAGGAGCCCTTGTTGTAGGAGTAATAACAGCTGGAATTTTTTTGGATCTAGTTTTCTTTTCTGGGAGACTATGCTGAACTGGGATTATGAACAGAAGTTCAATAAAAGAAACTTAATGGTATTGAGAACAGAAATAAAAACTTGGCCAAATCAATCCCAAAAAACTCTGGATGAGTCTTGAGGAATCAATTTAATTCTTGAGGTGAAATCAACTTCAATCAACAATCAACCAATTCAATCAAAATCAACAATAAATCAAATTCCAATCAAATATCAATAATCTTGAGTCAATAAACAATCAAGCAATAAATCAGTGTCTTCAATATGAATCAAGGTCTTGAGGAGTCAATCAATCAATTCAAAATCTTTAGAAATCAGTTCAAATATCTTGATGAGTCAAATCAATCAATAATGAAAGTCAATTCTTGAGGATCAATAAAATATCTTGAGAATTCAAAGTCAATCAATCCAATCCAAATGACAAATCCAGAATCGCTGAATCGATAAACCCAATGAATCCCAATGAATAATCCAATCAATGAAACCAATCAATAAATCCTGAATAAGACCTGAATGAGAACGCAGAAAAAATTTGATTTGATAAAAAATAAAATGAAGTGATGAAATGGTCAGCAACAATTAAGAAAGAAGAAAAATCAATTTTATGTGAATGAAATGAATGAGATGAAATTGATGAGAGAGGAAAATCATAATCATTAAATATCATTGAATCATAAAAGAGATCATAATTGATGAATGAGAGAAATGAATATAAATGAATGAAAAGAAAGAATCAAATATGAGCTAATTGATTTAATGTCACAGGGGCTCTTCGAAGTGAAGAGGGCCTGGCACTCAGTAAACTGGGACTCACTTATGGAGGGCTCAAAGATATGGTAAGAAAGGATACACTTAAGAGTGTTAAAGGCTAATTACTAAAAGAATGAATACAAGAAGCAGCAACAAAAAAGAATAAGAATAAAGAATAGAAAAGCCAACCACAAACAAGTCCAAGTCCACTGTTTCAACCTGTCAGAATGGAAAGAGAAGGGTTAATAAGGATATGGCCACCCAACTCATACTGTACAGGCAAAGAGAGAAACACAAAGACTAACTTAAAATCAAATAACTATAATACCCAAAATAAGGATAAGAATAATTATAAAATAAAAAATAAACTAAATTAATTAACTGGGGAAAAGTCCCCAGGGGGGAGAAAGCGGGGCTGGTATATGTGAGAAACACCAGCCCTGATCCAGAGGAAGAATTTTCATGAGAGGATTGAATCATTGAATTGAGTCTGGCCAATACAGGTCCTGTACAGCTGTACAGAACCTGTACAAGAGGTGTGGTGTATTTGAGTGATCATACAGTTTCATACTGGTGTATTGAAACTGTATTGGGTGAATCCAACCTGTACAGGTATTGACAGGCTGTATTGATGTACCAAGCTGTATGCATGTTTCAGAATGAAGATTGCTGAAACTGAATGTTGATGCAGATACTGGATTTGCTTATTTGAGGTGTTTGAGTGGGTGTATTGATTAATACCCTTACCCCTGGTGAGTGGTTGTTACACCAGCCTTCCTGGTCAGAAAGCAATAGTGAAATGAAACTCAGAAAGCAATTCAGCCCCAGAGGCCTGACAACAAGTAAGAACTTTAGAAGACATGGAATACTGAAGAGAAGAGTGGTTTGTAAAGACCTCAAAAGGATTGGAAAGATGAAGAAGAAAAGCCCTCCAGTGCTTGAGAGCCCAAAATATGCCAAGGAGTTCCTTGTAATTAATTTCATAGTTCAGCTCAGCTTGTAGAAGCTTTCAATCATCAAATGCAATGAGATTCTTTCCTGAGTCATTCACCTGACTCAGTACAGAACCCAAGCCATAATCAGACACAATGGTCTCTACAATAGTTGGTAGAGAAGGATTGAAATGAGAGATGATGGGAGCAGTGGTGAAAGCGTGTTTGAGTATTTGAAACTGACTAAGAGCTTCTTCATTGGAGATAAAAGGAGAGTATTTTTTGAGGAGGAAAGTGAGAGCAGTCATTTTTTACGTTAATTTTCAATGAAACAATAGAAGTTACCAAAACCAAGGAAAGATTGAAGGGATTTGATTTTCTTGGGCTGTGGCCAACTGAGGATTTGTTGAACTTCTGAAGAATACATCTTGATACCATTACTTGGGAAAACATAGTCTAAGTATTCCACACTTGAGGCATGGAATACACACTTTTAGACTTTAGAAAACAAATTATTGTCCCTCAGTATTTGGAGGAGAGAGGCCAATTGTCTGACATGTTCCTTTTAAGAACTAGAGAAGACCATAATATCATATAAATAAACTACAACAAACATGTCCAAGAAATCTGCAAATATATCATTCACAAGATTCTGGAAAGAAGCAGGAGAATTGGTAAGGCCAAATGGCATAACCCAATAATCATAACTACCATATTTGGTTGCAAAGGCAGTTAAGTGCTCATCCCCCTGTTTGATTCTCAGGAGATAATATGCACCACACAGATCTATCTTGAAGAAGATAGTGGAACCATTGAATATGGTAAGAAGCTGGTTCATAGGAGGACTAGGATACCTGTTCTTCCTAGTGACAGAATTGAGTTTGTGACAGTCATAACACAAGGAAAGGACACCATCCTTTTTCTTACAAAAAAGGACAGGTGCTCCTGTTGGAGAGTAGCTTGGCTTTATGAAACCTTTCTCTACATTCTCTGAAATTTAGGCCTGTAGTGCTTCTGACTCTTGATTTTAGAATGAGTAGCTACCACCAAATGGAGGTAGAAGACATCCCAATTTGATATGATTATCACAGGGGCGGTGTGGGGGAAGTTTCTCCGCGTTAAGCTGGGAGAAAACATCCAAATATTGGTGATAAGCAAGAGGGACTACCTTCAACACAGATTCAATCTCTTCTGGCTCTTCCTTCTCATCCCACTGCTCCTCCAGGCAGGCATGAAAGGATAAAGGAGGTAGGTCCATATCCCCTTGAAAGAGGTGAAGTGAAGATATAGCAACATCTTCTCCAACATCTTTTATATCCAAGAATACTTTAACTCTTGATGGAAGTCATGACTGAGAGGGAATGATGGAAGGAATATGAACAGAAGGAGGAAGGGAAGGTGTCTTAAGCTCACCAACCAGAGAAACACTGTTTACAGCAGTGGCAAATTCATTACTACTAGAAGATTTAATACCACTAGAATCCTTATGACTAGAATCATAGGTGATCAATTAATTTTTTCAATTAATAATGGGATTAAAATGGTAGAGGAAATCATAGCCCAATGTTAGGTCCACTGCCTTAGATGAATCTATGATGAAAAAGTCCCATTGATAACTTGGGAAGGAAGGAAATTAAACTACCCACTTGGTATCATGAATGATGAACAAGGCTGGGGATTAATTTTAATCCAGAATGAAAAGAGGAATATTTTTAGGGAGCTCTGACACAGTCAATTAGTACTTGAGAACAAAATTATTTTCAATAAAAGAGTTTGTAGAACCAGAAAAAATGGGAATACTTTAAAAAATATCAGAGACAGAAGAAAAAATAAGAAATTTTAAAGATTTCTTGACACTAGTATTCAGAGTGCACAATTGTGCTCTTGAAGGAAATAAGTGAGAACAATTGAACACATCATGAGTCCCACTCAGGCATTTCCCTGCTTGATAGGGAAGCCTCCTGATCCTCCAGGCTTGTTCTGGAGTCTCTTGAAGCATTTTTTAATTGGGTCTTTTGCACCACAGTAAGTACATAAACCTTCTTTAATCTTCCTCCCCTTTTCAGAACCAATTAATTTATTGTCCTTATTGAGGAGATCAGCATGAATATTGTCCCTTGAATATTGAAATTGATTTCCCTTCTTATTCTTCTTATGGTGAGGTCTTTTTGAAGAAGAGCCTTGAGGAGGCCTTGAGGGATTGGATACAGGGACAGGAGGCTTCTTTTATTTGTTTCCACCATTTTCCTTCTGCCTCTCATGTTAACTGGTATCTAATTCCAAGGTGACATCCATGATCTCTTGAAGAGTTTCAAAAGCTCCAGGGTGAGAAGAAACTTGGTCTAATTATCTTGATGCAAATCCCCTTCTATAAACATAAATGTAAACTCTTTCTCCCAAATCTCATATTCTTGACATGAAACTTCTAAAATCAGCAATGTTCAAGGACAAATGACCACTTTCCTTCATCCTCAAATTGTCTAACTCTTGTTCAGCTTTCCTGACTTCATTGGGATCACCAAAAAAAGTGAATAATTGGGTTTAAAATAACTTCCATTTTTGAGGAGGTAGGAAGGATCTTCATTGGAGATATTTGAGAGGTAGGGTTCAATCCATTCTCCAGCTCTACCAGTGAGAAAAGAAGTTGGATAAAGATCATTCTTCCTGTCAGACAAGAAGTTTGCTTGATCATTATGGAAAATCAATGGACAGGATTGGATTAAACTTCTCAATTTATGGGCTTGAGTACAATCAAAAGACTCATGTGTCTTCATTGATGGAGTCTTGACTTCCAGGGCTTTGGAATTTTCCCAGGGAGAAACTGCTTGAGTGATTTTCCCCATGAATTGAGTCATCTACTCCATCATCTTTAAACAATTTGGTTCATCTTTAGAGAAAAAAGGTTGTTTAGAATGGGCTAGATTTGTAGCTTCAGAAGCCTCAGAGGCACCTGCCAAGACACCTGCCACTTCAGCTTCCTCAGACTCCTCCCCCTCTTCATCTTCAGCTTCCCTCAATCTACCTCTAGGCTCTTGAGAAATGCTTGGATAACCACCTAACAAGCCCAAGAATGATCTTGATCTTCTTCACCTCACACCTCCTCTTCTGAAGGGTTCTGCTCCTTCCATTGGTGGTCCTTTGTCCAAATTTGCACTCAGCTGATGAATTGATGCTGTTCAGTCAAGAGGAGCCCTTTCTGTAGGAGTAAGAGCAGTTTAATGTCTCTGAGATCTTGTATTCTTGGCTGGGGGCTATGCTCAACTGAAATTTTGAAAGAATAAGAAATGACTTGATGGTACTTGAAAATAAGCAATCAAAGCTTGGACAAATCAATATCAATGAAATACTTGCTGAACCTTGAGGTGAAATCAAATTCAATAAATTCAGTCAATATCAAAAGTCAACTCAAATCAAATATCAATGAATATTGAAGAATTCAATAATCAATAATCAATTGATATCTTCAATAAAATTGAATGTCTTGAGGAATCAATCAATCTATCAATATCTTTAGGAATCAGCTCAATTTCTTTATGAATAAGTCAATCAATACTCAAATCAATTCTTGAGGATAATCAGTTTCTTTAGGAATTCAAATCAGTCAATTAATCTAATCCAACAGAATCTGGAATCTCTGAATAAATATCCAATATAACCCCAATCAATCAACCAATCCATAAAAATTTCTAATAAGACCTGAATAAGCAAAGAAAGGAAAATTTAATTTGATCAAAATTTAAGATTAAATTTGCATGGTCAGCAATGGTTAAGGAATGAGAAGAATCAAGTTTAATTTGAATAAAATGAATGAGATGAAAATTAATGAGAGAGAAATCATAATAATGAAGAATCATAAAATAATAAAGAGTCATAGTTTGAAGAATGAGAGAAATGAATCTAAATGGATAAAAAGAAAGAATAAAATATGAGTTAATTAATTTAATGTCACAGGGGCTCTTCTAAGTGAAGGGGGCCTGTAATACAGTAAACTGGGACTTACTTATGGCAGGCTCAAGATATGGTAAATGGAAGACACACTTGAGAGTTTCATGAGATGAAAAGCAACAGAATAATAAGAGTAAGAAGTAAACGAGCCAACCACAAACAAGTCCAAGTCCACTGTTTCAACCTGTCAGAATGGAAAGAGAAGGTTTCATAAGGATATGGCCACCCAACTCATACTGTACAGGTGAAGAAAAAAATGCAAAGACTAAATTAAAATTCAATCAATATATTACCCAAAGTAAGGCTAAAAATATTTATAAAATAATAAATAAACTGAATTAATTAACTGGGGAGAAGCTCCCAGGGAGAGAAAGAGGGGCTGGTATATGTTAGAATCACCATCCCTTATCCAGACAAATAATTTTCATGAGAATGATTGATGGTTGAATGGAGTATGCCCAATACAGGTCCTGTATGGCTGTACAGAACCTGTACAAGAGGTGTGGTGGTCTTGAGTGATCATACAGTTTCAGGATGGTGTATCCAAACTGTATTGGGTAATTCCAACCTGTACAGAAGTTGACAGGCTGTATTGATGGACCAGACTGTATGCATGTTTCAGCAAGGAAGATTTCTGAAACTGAATTCTGATACAAACAGTGGATTTGCTGGTTTTGAGGTGTTTGAGTGGGTTTAAGTATGAATACCCTTACCCCTGGCTAGTGGTTGTTACACCATTGTTGGTGATTCCACCTGAAACACTGAATCTTCAAAGATTTACATAATGTACAACCTGTGATGAAAGTTCCAAGAACATTAATAAATTTGATAAATTAATTCTTGTTTTGAAATAAAGAGGATTTAAATTTGTTAATCCTTTTGTTCTTAACCATGAATGGGTTGTTAGTTACATAAAAGCTTCAATCAAGTAGTTATGTTAATCTTATGTGACAAAAGATGATGCAATTAATAATCCAAACAGGATTCTTGTTTTCCCACTCACTGGATTTTCCTTTTTCTCCATGGAACACCTCTGTAAGCCTTTATGGACTTAAAAGAGGCCTCCCCTTACTGTTCTTTCAAAATCATCTTATTATTCAATCATATCTTTAGCACAAACAAGTGAGTATTAGTTAGTTCTTTTCTTAAGTCTTTTAAATCTTTCCAAATCAATAAGAAATATGCAAAATTGCTGAAAATATACTATTTTCAGTAGTATGTAGCTTTTATATTGCTTTATTATTGTTATAAAGCAATTTTGATCCTGTAAATCCACAACATAACCATCAAATCTATTTACCAATTATTTTCAAGGTTTTGTTCAAGTATTAATGAGTGGCTTCAGTTGTTATTCAATTTTTTTCTCTAGTAATAGTTCTTCTTAAAGTATATCTTTATAGTTGTTCTTGCAAAAGATGATTGGATCTTGAAATAATTACATTATTATTAAATACTTGTTTTAATTAATTCTTGTAGACAATTACTTATTACTGTTAATGTAACTAGTAGTGTATGATGAGTAAAAGAAATAATTAAGTCATTAATTATGTAATTGTGGTTATGATAAAATTCTTTATCATATTTCTTAAGAACAGTAATTGTAAGGTTTATTAATATTAATATTAATATTATGAAGCTTTTCATAGACACATCTTGAAAAGAGGTACCTGGACAAGGAAGATGTAATACCAGGCCCAGAACTGGTTGTCCTTCCTCAATAAAGGCAAATTTGGAGGATTCCACAGCTTACTTCATCCCCCAATGTTTATACTAACAACACTTCACATAAACTCTGAGCCTGAACTGATTCAAGGTAATGTTTTAAAGTTTGAATCATTTCCAAGTGGCAGATATAGAAGCATATCAGCTCCAGTATCAAAAGTAGTACAGAGAAACTAAGGAATGCAAGTATCAAATATGCTCAAGCCTTTTTCAGGGGCCTACAAGCTCCTACTTACCTAAAAAGAGATTCCTGGTTCAGGAGAACACAATAGAACTTTTAGGAGGTTGTAGCACACTGTATTTCAAGGACAAGGTCAAAAGAATCAAGATTTTGTGGAAGAATCAAAGTTTTTTATCTTCATACCAAAATAAGGAACTGGCAATGACCTCTATTTTGACAAAGAGAGGACCAGTAGCATCAAACACTCCATAACTTCCCCAAGACAAGCCAAAAAGATTTCAGGAGATACAGAAAGGTGCCAGGAACTATAAAGGTAAAGCCAATTGGCAAAGAACTTGCCCACAAGTGTACAGGATTTGAAAATTGGACTGTTCTACCATGGAAAGTGTATTCAATATGGCAAGGACTCTTATGGAACTTGCAGCCAAAGAGAAACAAAAGAATACACAGGACCTTTCCACACAAATGATGGATGAAACTAGACATATTTAGTCCATTATTGATGTAAGACATAACAATTTTGAAAAATAAGTAAAGAAATTGACATAAAATGTCAATTCATTAAGAAATGATGACAGAACATTCAAGGGATGGTGTCAAGTGACAGCTGAAATAAGTGAGTTCATTTCTAATACATGTGACAGAGTTGACAGTAAATTTGTGGTAAAAAATGAGCAATTGGATAATATTTCTATCAATAATATCAATGGCCAACTTATTCATAACACAAATCCCTTTTCCACACATATTGATAGAAGTGATAATGAAGGGCAAAAGATGGAGGAAGAGATACTTCACAATTTGATCAGATTCATGAGAATTATGAGCCTGATATCTATATTCCCAGACACTCCACACCTTTAAATGAAGGAAAACCTTCTTTCAAAGGTTGAACCCCCTTTTTAGGGGAAAATCTGAACTACCGCAAAAGATGTTGGCAGCCTGTGACTCAAAACCAGAGCACAAGCATGACAGCCAAATACCATAAACCAATGGTAGAGCCAAGATACCACCAAAGAATGGATCTGAGCCAAATCAGCTAACACAAGTATCAACAGCAAGAGGTAACTCATCCATTTCCAAATTTAAAAGTCCCACCATCATATGACAAGGAATAACAAAGTTATTCCTGCTCAAAGTTGTTTCTGAGCATAAACCTTATTTTTCACCTCCCATCTGAAATCCAGGGGAAGAGGCTTAAACCAATCAAATCGGTATTCAAAATGAATCTCTAAATGAGTTCTATCCAATGATACCAACCAAATTGAGCTAGCACCAGAATTACAGAAGCTATGGCCAAAATCAGGTCAAGTAAACGTAAATAAAATATTCACCTCTCATCTAACTTCTATAGTTTTAGTGTGAGATACATAAAGTGGGGGCGTTTTGCAAAGAGCACAATCAGGGATATCTGATGGCACCATTCATTTCACCATGTCTGATATAGAACTAAAGTTATGGTTAAAACAAGTTCCATACAGATTTTAAGCAACTCATACATATGTCCAAAAAATCTTGTACATGGCATAACTTTGCCGTATTTAATTTTAACCATGTCAAATGAAGATCCATTGTGTATAAAACATCCAGGGATATAAAATGAACCAAATTTGAACTTGATATCTCAAAAACTGAAACATTTATGGCAGCTTCAAGGTCAAAATCCCACAGTTAGACCAATACGGCCTTACTGTGGGATATTCTCCCATAACTATGATTATGAGGTGTCAAACCGATGAAGAAGCATGTTTATAATTTAATACCTCATAGTTTGGTCAATACTGGGGCCCGTACAGGTTTTGTACATAATTCTACACATCATACACATCAGAAAAGGGCTATGTGGTTCCCAAATGAAACTTTTCACCCTGTATTGGTGAAACTGACCCAGATGTGGTTTCAAAACAAAATCTGAGCCCAATCTAGGCTATACAGGCTTTTTGAAAACCACAAGGCAGTCCTTGGAAGGGAAAAATCTTCACTTCCTGCACATTGAAAGGTCTGCAAGCCTTTTCACCCAATTTGAGGATAAAAAGGGACCTTTTCTCCACTAGAAAAGGCTTCCTCATCCTGCTCTTGAACTCCTATGTATTAAAACTGTCAAAAAAAGCTATACTCTTGGAAAATGATCAGGTATAATTCTGATTTTAATTATTGTAATCTTTATTATGGTAATCCAACAGGTAAAGATGCACCCAGGGCTTTCAACAGCACTCACCACCACTATTACTCAATAGTAAATCCCTTAATATTCTTTTATTAAACCTTTATCATCCTAGTTGAAGCTTGTAAATGGTTATTAATATGCTTCATCATAGACTCAACCTGACAGATGTTGCCAAAATAGAATAATGGCCAACATTATCTGATGAAGGAGAATATAGCCATATTGAATTGAGAAGAATTAATACGCTTCAAGAGCACTTTAAAATACCTGATGAAAGCAGATTATTCAAATTACACTCTTTTCTTACCAAGAATTCCAAGAAATGCTATTACAAAATGAGGCAATACAATCACAGAAAGAATTGGCTTTGGTGAAAATCTGAGATAATCATGAAGTGGGCCAACAATTCGTGGAGAATCAAAATTTAAAATTATTCTTAAAGTTCTAGTTTTAGCACAGAAAAAAAATAACCACTTACCTTTCCCCTCAAAAAAAAGAAAGACCATCTTCCTTACACCTAGATATGTCTGATTTGGTTATGAATATGCAAATATCAAGTAAATGTGGAGGAGAAATAGAAACTTCTTTCAAATGAAGATGTGCAGAACCCTGCTCAATAGAGCACTATATTCATGCAATGGAAAAATTATTACTAGGAAAATAATTGCTAAAATCTGGACCAGAAACCCTTCTCAGTAAGAAATTATTCAAAAGACTTCTAGAGAAGATAGGAGACTTGAAAGACCTTTCTTGAAGTGTTATAAATATGGGTGCACCTCGCAATTAGCCAACACCTCTACAAATAAGTCAAAAATAAATGAAGCTCAAGTTATTGAATAAGCTCAGTGTACTAAAGAGAAAAAAGAATATGACACAGATTCTGAGATCTCTGATGACACACAAGTAGAGTACATAATCATTTACCACAATATAGTGAGGACTGCTACAGGTTGATCAATATCCAGGATTCCAGAATGTGTAAAACCAAACCCACTAGAGGCAAAGGCTATACAGCTTGATCATCTTTTATTACACCGATCTTGATGAATGATGTATAAGCCAAACTCAATCTGGACACAGGAGAAATTTTCACTTGTGTAGGAAACGATTATCTTCAAAACATAATTCAACAATGGACAAACAATCTATTACCAATAGGAGGTGTAGAATTCAGTAGTGCCAGTAATAATAGGTACCCTTTGGGTATATTAGACACTAACCCTTTATTCCCACACCCAACAGAAATTATGAGAATGAATACCTAGATAGTATTAATGGATAACTGTGGTTGAAAACATATTATTTCTGGAAATGGCTAATTGAACATTTAGGGTATTGAAATCAATAACCATCAAGATAGATATCTTACAATTGGAGAAAAAAAATAAGAAAAATTGCTTTTCCCCCTGTTCCCAAACAAATATCAATATTTCCTTCAAGTAATGATAATCAAAAAGAACTATTTGTGACAAAACCACTTATAGAAGCACAAACTAATCCAGGATTATCACCAAAAAATGAAGCAACAGCTTATTAATGTGTTGTACACATATAAAAATGCCCTTGATTCAGATGACAAACCCTCAGGCTCATTTAGAGGGCATTAAATTTATATTACCCTTACTACTGACAGATAATGCCCTCCAGTGCTCAGAAGACCACCTAACCCAGCAGGCCCCAGCGCTTGGGAAGCTTTGGAAAAATATATTCAACAGCTAAGAAAACTTGTTGTACTAAGCAGATTAGGCAATAGGGAAGAACCCCAAGCTATAACTACTGTTGATATTGCTTCAAAAAATGATAAATTAAGGATGATTGGAGATTTTAGAGAACTGAATATCTACACAGTTCCAGATAGGTATCCAGTTCCTAGAACCCCAGAAACTTTAATCAATTTTATAAAGCAAAGTATATAACCTCAATGGATGCATTGAAAGGTTTTCATCAGAATGCCTTGACACCAAAAGCCAAGAAATTACTCAGAATTTTCACTCATTTTGGTTTTTATTAGTAAATGAGAATTTTATTTGGTATTAAGAATGCTCCATCCACTTATCAAAGAATGATGAATACCACCTTTCAAACAGAATTCTCTCAAGGATGGGTTATCATTTATTTTGATGATATAATCATATGTTCATACTCATGGCCTTTGTGCCTTGAAATACTTGAAAGCTTATCAGACAAAGATGAATAAGTGACCATGCATATTTCACTTAAAAAATGCAATTTTGGGTTTGAAGCACTCAAAAAAACTTGGACATATTGTTTTTGGATTAAGCTTAGGTATTGACAAAAAGAAAGAGGCAGCCATGTTATTTAATCCAATACCCAAGAATAAGAAATAAATAATTTCGTTCCTTGGATATGCCTGTTATTCCAGGCAGAAACCAAAGTATTTTGCAATGCTAGCTCATTCACTCTATAGAATACAATATCACCAGACTTTATTTCAGATTTCCCAAGAGAGAATTGGAGCATATGAGGATATAAGGAAAACTCTTACAGAAGTTCCTTTACTCCTCATGCTTGACCAGAATATATACCCTTGAAGTTGTACATAGATGAATGTGTAGATTTATGAGGGGAAGCTCTAAACCAAGTCCAAATTTTTGATGACAAACCAAAAGAAGGATCAGTTTTTTTACCTCAAGACAAATGAAACCAACAGAAGCCATATAGGGTGCAAGCCAAATGGAATGCTAATGTTTTGTATGGGCACTTCAGAAATTAGATTATCATCTATATGGAAGTACTTTTGAAGAGATAAATGACTGTAATGCAGTGAAATCACTTCTGAACATGAAAGACCCCAAAAGACACATGTTTAGATGTAAAATATCCATTCAAGAATATAGATTATAAATAAAAATAGTTCATAACACAGGAAATATAGAGAAGAATGCTTATTGGATTAGCAGGTAGAAACTAGAAAAACACACCATGTAACTCACCTTTTAATGTCTAGAGGCAGACCCACGGATTCCAATTGAAGGGATTAGCATAACTGACATTGGGACTGAATCATTTGAAGAAGTCACAGAGTCATACAAGCAACACAATAATTGCCATATGTTAGCATCCTTACTAGATAAAGACTGTAAAGACACAGCTTTGGATAATTCATTGGATTAAATACAAAAAATATTTCTATTCTGGAGGAAGATGTCACTTTTTTGATTGAATGATCTGTCATGGGACTCAAGATTCTTATGTCATGAAATTATGAAGTAGATGGCTTATCAATATCATTCTACAGGAATTTCATTCTTGAATCTCTTCTGGACAGCTATCAGAGCACTGGGAAATTTAAAAATTCAGAACTGTGCATGGGAGCCATTTTGGAGAAAAAACATCATTGAATATTTCCATAATTGTGATGGATGCCAAAATTCAAACAGGAGAACAGGCAAGAAATTTGGACTTGAGATCCTTATTAAAGAACAAAAATACCTTTGGGAAATTTCTCACATGGATTTTGTCACAGAACTACCTTCAAGTGGTGACATGGGCTGTAATTCTTGCTTAGTAATTTTATACAGATATAGAAAGACCCCCATTTTTCTTAACATTTCATAAAGATGACACTGATATGGATACAGCTCTTCTCCTGTGGAATAGATTTATCACCCATGTAGAATTATTGAATAGAATCATATGTGACAGAGAACCCAAGTTTACATCTTCACCTTGACCCAATATCTACAGATTGGTTGGGACTGAGTTATCAATTTCTACAGCATACCACCATAAAACTGATGGGCTAGTAGAGAGATTTTTTCAAACTTTAGAAGACGTGATAAAGAGATTCTGTGCCTATGGTTTAGAGTTCAAAGATCTACATGGCTTTACCTATGGCTGGGAAACTTTAATTCCTGATTTGGAATTGGAATATAAGAAATCTTTTCATTGTCCCACAGGTAAAAATCTTTCTTTGTTAGAAAAAGGAAGGAATCCAAGACCCATAGCAGATACACTGAGGAAAGACTTTATTGAAATTCATCTTACAGATTTTGGTTTCAATTTAATGCTTTATAAAGCTGTGAGCCTTTGAGATATGACCACATACCCAATAAGGTCACAAAAAATACTCAGAATAATTATATCTTTAATATAATTATATTCAAATTAATTAGAATAATTATACACTAAAAATAATTACTCAAATATACAAAAAATACCATAAATTGGTACTAAAATTGGTTTAACTTAAAAACCAATGAATGAACATGTGAAATAAATTATACCATTGGATTCTTCATGGAAAAATACACATATACCATTTTTATGGCATATCTGTAAAGTCAATATTTAATGAATTATAAGGTATAATACCTTATAAAAACCATAAAATCCTATTTATCTCAGAAACCAATTAAACAACATGTGAAATAAATTGTACCAGTGGATTCCCCATAAATATCCACACATAAAACAATTAATAAGCTAATTCTCAAAATCAATACTTAAGGAATTATCCTGAATATATGCACTTTTTTGGTCAACGCATATATTCAGTGATCATAGCTAATATCTTCTAAACTATACATGCTAGAATTATGAACCAAAAATAAAGTTACCACGTAATTACTGTAAGAACACAGATATGAACTTTATTTTGCAAATTATAAACAAGGTTAAGACTTATGAGGAAATATTGATAAAAATCAACAGAGCTGTTGACCACTTTGTTGTGAAAGTAGTCCAAACTTAAAAAAAAAATACACAGTTGGATTCTCCTAGTTCATTCGTGAAGAATGATGTAATTTTTATTATTAAATTCAGGGTATAACCCCCTGAAATCAAGGTTTGAAGTTTAAAATATTGAATTTCGACAGAAAAGATGAGTTACAAGAAAAATCATCAAAATTAGAGTTTTGATGATGTAATGAAAAGCTCTTGGCAGCATAATAAGGTTATGTCAGGCTATCATAATTAACTCTCTGAATTGCTGTAGCGTGAAAACCTTAAAAGTTATTGAGGATCAAAGTTTGAGCTTAAATTGAGCTGTTATGATCACATACTGTAACCTTAAATTAAGTTTAACAGTCGTAATAGTGATAAAATTGGTGAATACTATTAGTTTATGATTAAAACTAATAAAATCCACGAAATTTGGGGTTCTGCCAAGCCTCTGATGTCATCACAATTAGAGTTATAGTGATAACTCTAAATAATGGTGTAATAATGATGTAATATGGTTTGATCATGATGTAATCACCCTCAAACCTTAAAATATTGATCAATTCCAGTGGATATGATCAGTACACGTCTACTAGAAGCCTGTTGGACTCTAGGAGGGAGGTATTTACTATAAATAGAGCTCTTTTTACTCTGTTTTCCCCTCAGACGCATCAAAAACATTAAATCAATTAAATAAAAGGTAATTTCTCTATTCTTTAAATATAAAACTCTTATATTCTTAAAGACCAAAGACCATCTTGTCATTAATCACCATTTTTACGTGATTAAATCAATTCTTTAATTGTTTTTGCTATAAATCTCTCTAAAAAGCTCATTTCCACGTAAAATCAAGAAATTTAGGAAATTCTCTTTATTTTTATTGTAAATACAATTTGAAAAGGTTGTATTATATTCTTTTGGCGTAAAATAACTCAAAATTATTATCTTAAGTGTTAAAAGTAGGTTATTTCATCTTATTATAATAATTTCTCTCTTATTATTACTCATAATAATTCTTATTTAATATAAATAGTATTTATATTAATTTATAACTTTAATATTAGTAATATTATTGTTATTAATTGTTTTTTATTTATAAAAAACAATTTTTTACGCCTTTATTATTTGTTGGTAACAATAATAAAGAGCTTTATAATATATTAATTATTTTATATTAATATATTATTTATAATATTATATTTTTATATAATATTAATTATATTATTATATTTATTTAATAATATAATAATTTTACGCCATAATAATAATATTTCTTTATTATTATTATTATTTTAATCTTATTTATTCATTTTATAAGGACATTCAGAGTACAAGAAGTGATAAATTAGTAATTTTTACTTATTGTTTCATAGTAAAACCTTACAAAAGCTTAAAGCCATGCAAGAAAAAGCATTGATGATGCTTTTGAATATGAAAAACAGATGTGGGACTAGAGTCATTAAGTACCCTACTTCAAATTAGGAGACTTAGCCTCAAACTATAAGAATATCAAATTCCCAAAGAAGCTTAAGCAGTTTTATGTAGGAAATTTTGTTATTGTTGCCTTAAATGTAACCAATGAAGTTCAAGTGGAATTCAGTGGCGAATTTGAAACAAAACATCTTACCTTTTCAGTAAGCATGATTAAACCTTATTAACCCATGTTTCCTTTAAGGAACCTCACTCCTTTAGCTGAACCATCAGTGTAGTGGTATGAAGACCAGAAGATAAATAAAGTAATTGAAGAAAGGAGAATTGGCGGCAAAAGTAAAAGAATATCTTTTCAGATATAGAAACCAAATAAATGAAGATGAATGGCTGGAAGAATCAGACATACCTAACCTAGATAAACATTTGAGGATATTTAGGAATTAAAGAAGGACACAAGCCTGAATATGCCTCTGAATTTGCTTTAAATTACTTGATATGAGTAATTTCAAGAGGTTGAAAAGTCAAAACAAACCCCCCCTTTGGGTCTTTTTCATTCTAAAACTCACTAAGAAAAGTTTAGTACAAGTTTTTTTGTTGGAGGGAATGTGATCCTTGAGGTATATTTTACATACTCAAATAGGTCACAAGTGCTATACAACTAAATCTTGAACTATGAATACCCCACAATCCATTTATATATCCAAAATACACCATTTTCATTTAAGAAAGAATGAATAACATTTTTGTTTGTAACTAATTCCATGGATTTAAGACAATATTTGGCTTATACAAAAAAGAGCACCTAGGGTAGCTTCATAGGTTGAATAAGCTTAAGCTAACTCTGTGAGGTTGTAATATGGAAAATACAGTAACAACATACCATAAATACCACATAAAATAATTTTGAAAATATTTTTTTGCAATTTCACACCTCATGTTACATTTACACAAGGAATAGTTTTATGAATGTTTTTGGGACTTAGAATTACTGTTTTATTACATAAATTTTGATACACCCATAGTTGATATCAGTATTTAAGCCTTAATTACTATTTTTCATTTGAAAATAGCTAAGGAGGACAAAAGACATCAAAGAGAGCCAGGGTACCCAGCTGCTGAGGCCTTTTATCATTACCAGATCTGAAGCTTGCATGTATGGTATATAATGACCCAAATATCAAATTAAAAACTTCCAGGAACCTGGTTACAAAGTTAAAATATCATCAAATCATGAGAAATTAGCAAACAAGCCGCTTTTTTTGACATGACAAGGAGGTAATGGGTAGCTCTGACTCTTATAACCATATCCATTATCAAGTAATCTCCATAAATGAACCTAAAGAATTAATTAAAAGCGTTTTTGGACTAGTATCCATGAACGTACCTCATAGGAACTAGCTGTACTTTCATATTTGCTTTTCTTCATAGAAATGAGGTAAAAATTACAAATATTCATTCAAAATACAGTTGGTAATGAATCCTTCTGAAGCTTTCAGTTACAATGAAGAAATTTTAGACCTACACCAAAACAAAAAATTAAAATAAATACTAAAAGTTTGACTTACTGTTGATTTTTGATTGTTTCACATGAGAAACTGAATCTTCAAATATTCACAGAAGATACTAAAAGACTCAATAGATTCGCAAGTGAGTCAGGAACAGGGAGTTACAAAGAAGTTCAAGGAGTAAGAAACAAATAGCTGGATTGCAAGAGTAGAGCATACCTAAAAGACTCAATAGATTCGCAAGTGAGTCAGGAACAGGGAGTTACAAAGAAGTTCAAGGAGTAAGAAACGAATAGCTGGATGAAGATTCAGCTATTCGAATCTCCTTGCTCTATATATAGTAGTTACAGATTTAAAGTCCGCGTTATTACAAACGGGACTTGTGATTACTCTTAGCGATAATAAAATGAAATTTTAGATAAACCTGTTTGGTAAGGATACATGATCAGAGTGTGCTATTGTCGTCAATGAAGATTACATTAACACCCCCTTATGCTCAATCTTGCACATCTTGAATACCCAGAGAAGCACGATGAGTTGCGTGAGTTTGACGAGGTAGGGACTTTGTCATTATATCAGCCATCATATTGGTGGTGCTGACATACTCGGCCTGAATGTGCCCCGCATTGAATAATTCCCTACACCAGTGCAATCGGAGTTTGATATGTCGAGTTCGATGTTGATACAAAGGGTTCTTGAGAAGGGAGAGAGCTCCCTGATTGTTGCATAATAACTTGCCTTTCAACGTGAGGCCAAAATCGTTGGTTAATTCCAGCAACCAGCTGATGTCTTGACAGCAGCTTGATACGGATCGATACTCAGCCTCCGTAGATGATAGAGCCACAACCTCTTGTTTTGACGTTTTCCAGCCGACCAGACCGTAACAGAACACACAGCTCCCTGAGAATGACCTTGAGTCGTAATTCGAACCCCAGTCCGCATCACAAAATGCCACTATGAGTGAATTGTCAGTCACATTCCCCAATGTGATTCCCAAACCCTTGGTCCCCTTCAAATATCGAAGAACATGCTTGAAGGCATTCTCATGCTCAATGCTCGGAGCATTGAGGAACTGGGCTAAGCAAGATGAGGCGAACGCAATGTCGGGTCTTGTGCAGGAGACCAAGTAGTTCAGTAGTCCCACAGCCCTTCTGTAGTTGATACCAGCAGGATTGACGTCACCATTACCAATTGGATCCAGTCTTGACAAAGGGACGAGAGGAGTAGATGCCGGCTTGCAATCTTGCATGCCAAAGTCTTTGAGGAGATTGTCGACGTACAGTTCTTGAGATAGAGAGATAGTCCTCATTGACCTGTTTCTGGTTACTTTCATTCCCAAAACATACTTTAATTCACCCAAATCTTTCATTTCGAAGGTCGAGATTATTTTCTCTTTAAACTTATGTAAATTTTGACCGCCAATGACAAGATCGTCGACATGAAGAAAAAAAAACAAGGCTCTCCACCTGTTTTTATGAAAAAGCAGGGATCAGCAGCTGATGGACGAAAACCGGCTTCTGTAAAGAACCGCTTGATACGAAGGTACCAGTTTCTTGGGCTTTTTTTGAGCCCATAGAGTGATTTGGTTAGCTTCAGGCACACTTCCCCTTTCATCGTCGGGGTGTAGCCTTCGGGAATCTGTATGAAAATCTCCTCGTCCAAATCACCATGAAGGAAAGCAGTCTTCACGTCCATCTGCTGAATGTCAAAGTCGTTGCTTGCACAGTACCCTAGAAGGAACCTTAAAGTAGCCAACCGACCAGTGGGTGCAAAAGTCTCATGGAAATCCACATCTTCTATCTGACGAAACCCTTTTACACAGAGACGGGCTTTTTCTTCAGTGACATTTCCTTCAGCATCAGTTTTCTCGCGAAAAACCCAAGTGGTGTCCAACAGCCGTTGGTTCTTTCCCCGACTGACCTCCTTAACCACCTGGTGTCGTTCAAGACTGGCGAATTCTTTCGCAATCGCATTAAGCCAGGCACTTGATTTTGAAGATGCCATGGCCTCCCCAAATGAACGAGGAACCAAGCCAACTACCGCCCCAGCAAATCGATTCGGCGGTGCCCTGGAGCGTCTTCCAGAGACAACATTATCCATAGAAATTGCACTCGTGACATCTTTGGGGGCCGTCTCAGCCACCGGTTCATACGTCCAGCCTTTTGGCAAGGGTTTTTCAAGGGGGACACTGGGCTGAGGAGGACACACCTCGACAACGGGCTGAGGAAGACACACCTCGATCGCCTCAGTGGATTCATTCTCCCCTTCGTTACACAGTGCTTCTACCACCCCTGGGCTAGTGACGTCCTCAGAGACTTCTGCCATGGATACAACAGGGAGGTCAGCAGGAAGCGAAAGGTTGGACGGTAGAGAGAGAGAAGACGAGGGAAGGGATGAGGAGTACAAAGGCCAAAAAGCCTCACCGTCCTTGAAGGTGCAATCGTGAGTGATTAGAATTCTTCCCGATTCAGGATCGTATAGGCAAAAGTTGCGATGTCCCTCAACGTTCCCCAAAAACATACACAGGACCCCTGTTGGACCAACCTTCGAAGATCGCCTCTCTTTGGGTAAGTGTATTACAGCAGTGCATCCAAAAGGATGTAAGTGGTCAACACCAGTAGACGGAGAAGGTGCAACCCACTTACTGATGGGAGTTTGGAAGTTGAGAGAGGAGACTGGAGTTCGATTCAACAGATAGGTCGCCATAGAGCAGGCTTCACCCCACCATTCTGCTGGAACCTGATAGTCGAGCAGAAGAACCCGTATTCTCTCTAACAGAGTCCGATTCGCCCTTTCCGCTATCGGATTTTGCTGAGGAGTGTACGGTGCTGTAGGAAGATGAATTATTCCGGCTTCCTCAAAAAGTTTTAAGAACCCCTTGTTGATGAACTCACCACCATTATCAGACACAACAGTCTTGATCCTTCGACCAGTTTGGTTTTCTGCCATTTTCTGAAATCTAGAGAAATGGTGATAACAGTCGGATTTTAACTTCATCGGAAAAGTAAACCTCATGCGACTATGTCCATCAATAATCTGAAAGATATAACGATTACCCCCCCGAGTTGCCGGATTGACTGGTCCACAGACGTCCATGTGGATAACCTCAAGAACATTGGACGGAAGAGGAAATTGACCAGGAAAAGGCAGGCGATGGCCTTTCAAACGCAAGCATGAGTTGCAGTCTACACCCGAGAAGTCGTATCCGGGAAGCATTTTGGATGCAGCTGCTTTGCCCGGATGCCCTAGTCGCTTGTGAAGTAACATTAGGCCTTCTGATGATACCGCGTTTATTGAGTTTACTTTTGCAGTGTCGATGACCAAGGTGTTGTTTACCAATCGAGTTTTAAGCAAAAGTCTTCCCTCTCTGTCGAAAAGATCCGCTCCCCCAGTATATCCCCTGAGAACAGCTCCCTCATTCAGGAAAGGTCCCATCGCAATTAGGGTGGAGGTCGCGGAGGGGACAAGAAGAGCATTGGAGATTTTCAAGTCGCCTTCGGTAGTTTTTATTCGAACGGTTCCTTCAGCCAAGACATTCATGTCGGAGCCATTTGCAGCTTGAAGCCTCTCTTCAGATGCCCTTGTTTGAAGAAATAGTTGCTTAAAGGGAGTGATGGTGTTTGAGGTTCCACTATCCAGTATGGGAAGACTTGATACAAGGTTGCATACACTCAGTGCAGTACCTACTTCGTGGTGATTACGTCTTTTGTGATACGCATCACGTTTTTCTGGATACAGTTGAAAACACTCGCTTTCCGAGTGAGGAGCCAAAGGATTGTGCTTACCCCTTGAGCACAATTGTCTCTTGGGCTTTGCTGATACCTTCAGAGCCAGATTAGATTCATCATCATTATCAACGCGACGAACAATATCTAGTTCAACCTCTTTGAATACCTCCTCTACAGTCGGTATTTTGGTCGAGACTTTAATCGAATGAAAAACAGCGGTGGACACATGACGACAAGGTTCAGGAAGCATGCGCAGCACATAGAAGGCCAGAACCTGGGGCATGATGTCCCCCATGAAGAGCTGAGGAGATAGAGAACAAAGTAGTTTGAGAGTTGAGCGAAAAGATGAGATGGCCTCGGAGAGACCTGAGGAGGAGGAAGGGAACTTTATGCTGAAAAGCTTTCCGAAGTGAGTGGCAATATTTTCGGCCGAAGTGGACGCATAATGTTCCTTAATTGTCCTCCACAACCTTCCCGGATGCTTATCTTCATCTACTACAAACTTGTCGTAGTTTTCAGAATCCAAGTGGCCAACTATGAAGTAATATACTGTCTGACGTTGCCTCTTAATTCCACTATCTTCCTTTTCTTCAGTAGTGGTTTCTTCAAGGAAACTTTCCAGATTTCTCATGCCTAGAGTGGCAATCATGCTCCTTTGCCATGGGAGGAAGTTATTTCCATTGAGTTTTTCAATGTTTTTAACTTCGAAGAGTGAAGTGGAAGTATTTTCCATCTTTCCAGTGAATGATGAGTGAGGAGATTGAAATTCTTCAGAGTTTGAGTATTCAGAGTTATTTGTTTGATCCAGTTTGTCTTTGTACGCTTTTCAGAGCGCTGGGCCCATAACCTAAAAGACTCAATAGATTCGCAAGTGAGTCAGGAACAGGGAGTTACAAAGAAGTTCAAGGAGTAAGAAACGAATAGCTGGATTGCAAGAGTAGAGCATACCTAAAAGACTCAATAGATTCGCAAGTGAGTCAGGAACAGGGAGTTACAAAGAAGTTCAAGGAGTAAGAAACGAATAGCTGGATGAAGATTCAGCTATTCGAATCTCCTTGCTCTATATATAGTAGTTACAGATTTAAAGTCCGCGTTATTACGAACGGGACTTGTGATTACTCTTAGCGATAATAAAATGAAATTTTAGATAAACCTGTTTGGTAAGGATACATGATCAGAGTGTGCTATTGTCGTCAATGAAGATTACATTAACAGATACAGCCTGTGATTAAATTTCCAATACCATTAATAACTCAGAGAAAATAGTATTTCTTTGAATGAAAGAATATTTCAAGCTGTTACTCCTTTATTTCTTAATTATAAAAAGCCTGATAGCTAAGTAAATTGACTTAATTAAGTATATATGATAACTTCAAATGACTAAAAATGATGTAATTGTTAAGCCAATTAAGCTAAAAGCTTTCTCAATAACTGGCCCATAAGATTTCTCCATATTTTTCCAGTATCATCCTATCATTCAATTTTATCATTAGTACCAAAAAGTATGTATTAGTTGAAATCTTTCTTAAGAATACCTATCTTTCCAAATCAATAAGACAAATCTTGAACCAAATCATGATAGCATTTCCAATAGTATGTAGCTTTGAATTTTTGTATCAATGCTATAAATAAATTCTAAATCCTTTAAATCCAAAATCATCCATCAAATCACTCTGCCAATTCTTTTAAAAGTATCTTTGGAGTATCAGTGAGTGTTTTATTCATTATTGAAGCTTTTCCTGAGAGTTTTTAGCTTTCTTCAATAATTAAATATCATTATTCTTGTATAAAACAATTTTCAATTAAAATAATTTTATATCATTTTGATATAAACCTTCATTATTGCTACATCCTGTAATTTATTACAGTAGAAAATTGTGTCTTAGTGCTATAATCACCAGTAGTGCATAAGAAGTAAATGAAATAATTAATTAATTAATTATTTTTTGGTGGTTTTAATAAATTGTTTTATTATATTTAATAAGACCAGTCATAGTGGTTCTTATTGAAGTGAGATAATCAAGATTTTCATAGAAATATTTTACAGAGAACTTTAAGCTAAATTTTTGTCATAATAAAATAATTATTCGTGAGCTGTATAGCTTTTTCAAAGATTTGAATCTTATAGTTACCTGGATATAATCAAAATTGGTTTTTTAGCTTCTATTATGTAAAATAAGGTGCTAACTCTTGAACCTCAGATATCAAATAGCTATCAGAATTGCTAATTATTATTATTTAAATATTCAATCCAAAATTAAGAATATTTTAGAAGTTAAAACCAATATGATTCATGGTATGACTACTTTCCCATAAATTTATCCTGACATATCACCCATCACAATTTTTATTATGACAGCTATGTATTTATTTCAAGTCGATATTTAAAAGAGCCTCTAACAAATATAGTTGAGAAATTATTTCATGAATTATCATTTCATTGAACTGCTTGATAGATTAATGAAGGTTTGGAATGGTAAAATTATATTTACTTACAAGGAATTGTTAGTTTTGTTAAGGAATTTTTATATCCGATTTGGATTAAATAATAATATAGCTCTTTATTTGAAAAGGCATTCATGTTAAAGATATCTTAGGAGATTTTTGTTTTGAATTTTTCAGGAATAGAAATACAATTGTTTGTTTTGAATGATATCAAAAGAGTTATGTATGATGAATACAAAATAAATCCAACAGAATAGTACTAATCTTCTAATAGAAAATATCAAGACTTAATCCTTTCTTTGTGGAATCTAAATTATGCAAAAAATCAGATACAAGGAAAAATATTTTTTATTAATTATTTTCAATAAATTAAAATTTTTCATATAAGAGGTAAAGTATTATAAAATGTGAAAACATGAATTCCAGATAACCAAAATTAATCAATCCAGAAAAATAGGAATGAAATAAATCCTATATGGAATGATAAGATACAACTTGATATCAGTTGATGGAAATATCAATTCCCTCAACCTTGAATAAGCGAAGCCTTGGTATTGTGGTGAATATCCACTACAGTCCCATAGTCTAACACTGAGCCATTTGGGTAACTACTCTTTGATATCCCCCATGTCTCATACAAATCTTGATGTTGTATTTCCTGGCTTTCCTTCCCATTTTGTGGTAATTTTGCTAGACCCCAAGTACAAAATAAAATCTACTTTGGCCATTTTTGAATTGTAGCTGAAAATTTCCGATTTTCTCCCAGCCCTTAAACTTCATTGAAAGAAAATTTGGTAATCCAGGTCTTATCAAAGTTATCAAAATCAATGAGGTCTGTAGTACTTTACTAATGTCCAAGGTTTATTTAATTTTTTAGAAAGTATCAAGATCAGAAATCTAATTGATCTTCTTGATAGTTGTAAGATGTGACTATGAAACTGATGATAATATTACTATTAATCAACAGTACTATGTCTGTTCTTATGAAATATAATAATAAAATATTATTATAACCACAATTAAATAATTAAAAAAATTATTTCTTTCACGTGTTAAGCACTACTAGTGATTTTAACAGTGAGCAAGTAATTGTCTACAAGAATCAATTACAAGAAGAATTTAATAATAAAAACTTCTTTATTAAAATAATAAAATTATTTTAATATATAATTATCTTTTGCAAGAATAATTATAAAGATAATTCTTGAAGAAAACTATTACTAGAGAAAAACTTTAAGAATTAAAGATAAATGACTCCCTAATACTCCAAAGAACTTATTGATAATAAAAGTAGAGAAATTTGACGTGGAATTGTGGATTTAAGGGATCAAAATGATTTATAACAGTATTACAACAATATATAGTTGGATTCTATGATTTCACGTCTTTCTGATTGATTCTGAAAGAATTAAAACACTTAAGAATAGTTGAACTAATACTTACTTGTTGGTAATAAAGATTTGATAAATTGATAAGATGATGATGAAAAAACAGCAAGAAGAGGCTTCTTTTAAGTCAACAACAGCTCACAGAGGCGTGCCATGGAGCAAACTGAAAAACCAGTGAGTGAGAAAACAATAAACCTTTTTGGATTATTGATTGCATCATCTGTTGTCATGTAAGATTATCATAATTACTTAATTGATGCTTTTACGTGACTACCAACCCCAATATGGTTAAGAATAAAAGGAGTAACACTTGTAAATCTTCTTTTATTCTAAAATAATCATTGATTTCTCAAAGTTATCAATGTTATTGCCAATTTCATCACAGGTTGTAATTACTGTGAATTTTTGAAGATTCAGTGTTTCACGTAGAATATCCAAAAATGGACTGTAAGTAAAACTTTTAATTTTACTAGTAAAACTGTAATTCTTTTTGGTTGTACCATAGATAATACAGTTCTCCTTTGGTCCTGAAAGTTTCAGAAAGATTCATTAAGAATTGTATTTTTAATGAATTTTTGAAGGTTTTACCTCATTTCTACGTAGAATTGCAAATAGCAGTGTTTTGCTGGTTGCTATGAGGTAAATCAATGAATATGGGTCCCAAAAGGGTTTTAATTACTCTTTTGGGGTTTATCCATGGAAAGTCATTAGTAATTGACATGGTTACAGGAGTGTAAGTAGCTCATTACCTCCTTGGCACGTCAAAATAGTAGGTTATTTGCTATTTTCTGATGTTTTACAGTAGTTGTAACTTGGTAACCAAGTTCCCAAAGAGTTTTAGTTTACCAATTGGGCCAAGATGAGCCATGGATCCATGCTCTGGAGCTATCCACGCCTCTGAGGCCTCAGAAGTTGGGTACCCTGGCTCTCTTTGATGTCTTTTGTCCCCCTTGCCTATTTTTTACGTCAAAATAGTAATTTAAGCTTAAAGTGAGATATCCACTATGGGTGTACCAAAAGTCCATGTAAGAATACCATGATATTAAGTGCTCAAAACATGCATAACACTATTCTTAGTGTATATGTAACATGGGATTTCTCACTTTCCCATTATTTTGGCTAAAAATCAAGAAAAACAAAAATTTTCACGGATCTTTTATGTGGTATTAATGATGTGGTATTGAAGTATTTTCCATTTTACCACCTCAAATACTTAAATTGAGCTTATTCACTCTATGGAGCTACCCTAGGTGAATTTTTGTGTAGAATCCAAATCTGGTCTTAAATCCATGGATTTACTTATTCAATAAAAAGTTATTCATCTTTTCTGAAATTGAAAATGATGAATTTTGGATATATGCATGACTTATGAGTTTTGCATAATTCAAAATTTCTTTTTAAGATAATTGTGGCCTATTTGGGTATGTAAAATATACCTCAAGGCTCACATTCCCTCCCACCAAAAAATAAAATTGTACTACAATTTTATTAGTGATAAAAAGAATAAGGCCCCAAAAGGGGGTTAATGTCCACTGTCCAACCTCTTCACATTACTCAGATCAAGTAATTTAAAGCACATTTATAGACATATTCAGGCTTGTGGCCTTCTTTCATGTCTAAATCTTCTTAAGAGTTTATCTGAGTCAGGTATTTCTGATTCTGCCATCCATTCATCTTCATGTACTGGATTTCTATATCTGACAAGATATTCTCTTTGATTTTTACCCCTAAGTCTCCTTTCTTTAATGACTTTCTTTATCTTTCTGTCTTCATTCTGTTCCACAGGGGGCACAGTTAAAGGAGTTGGGTTCCTTAAAGGAAACAATTCTTTGTCAGCTGGTTGATAAGGTTTTATCAAGCTGACTGGAAATGTGGGGTGTTTATTTTCCAATTCACCACTCAATTCCACTTGAACTGCATTGGTTCCATGTAAGGCAACAATAACAAAAGGTCCTACATAAGAATCTTTAAGTTTCTTTGGGCCTTTGATATTATTAAAATTCAAGGTTGAAACTAGAACTAAGTCCCCTACTTTGAAGTCTGGTACTTTATGACTCTTGTCCCACTTCTGTTTTGCATAATCAAAAGCATCATCCATACTTTGTTTTGCATGGTGTTTTACTTTATCAAGCATTAATTTGAAGCTGGAAGCTGTAGGATGAATGTCAATCAAGTCTTTCCTCAGTGTGTCTGCTGGGAGTCTTGGATTCCATCCTTTTTCTAACATAGCAGGAGTTTGTCCTGTGGAAGAATGGACTGATGTCTTGTATGCCAATTCTAATGCAGGTATCAGAGTGCACCAGTCATGGGTAAAGCCATCTGAGTCTTTAAATTCTAATCCATAAGCACAAAATCTCCTGATCATGTCTTCTAAAGTTTGAATCATTCTCTCTGCTAGCCCATCTGTTTGAGGGTGATATGCTGTAGAGAATGATAACTTAGTCCCAAACAATCTATGAAGATTGGTCCAAAGTGCAGATGTGAACTTGGGGTCTCTGTCACTTATGATATTCTTAAATAACCCTGTATGAGAAATAACTCTACTCCATAAAAGAAGAGCTGTATCCATAGCAGTGTCATCTTTATGACATGGTAAGAATATGGGAGTTTTGCTATATCTGTCTACAATGACTAAACAAGCATTATAACTTTTGTCACCACTTGGAGGAAGTGCTGTGACCCAATCCATGTGAACAACTTCCCAAGGGGATTTTGGTTCTTGAATATGGATCATTAATCCAAATTTCTTGCCTGTACTCCTGTTTGCTTTTTGGCATCTATCACAGGTATGGCAATATTCAATGGTTTCTTTTCTCCAAGATGGCCACCATGCACAGTTCTTCACCTTTTCAAGTGTTCTGTCTTCTGATAGGTGTCCAGAGTAAATGCTATCATGGCATTCATGAAGAATGGTATTGATGAGCAATCTACTACACAATGTCATCACACAAGAATGTTTTGTTCTATGGTAAATAATCCCATCAAACAAGTGAAATCTTCCTTCAGAATAGGAATTTTTCCAAACTTCATCTAGTGTATTAACCAAAGATGTGTCTTTGCAGTCTTTATCCAATAAAGAAGTCAAGATATGGCAATTCTTGTCTTGTTTATAAGACTCTCTGACCTCTTCAAAGAATTCAGTCCCAATATCAGTTATGTTAATCCCTTCAATTGGAATCTGTGGTTCAGCTTCCAAAGGTACATAAGCTGGGTTATCAGGAGTGTTGGCTAAAGCCCATCTACTAAGTCCATCAGCATTTTTGTGAATGTTTCCTGCTTTATGAACTATAGTCATGTTTCCTCTATATTCTTGAATGGCTATTTGCCATCTCAACATATGTCTGTTGGGAGTTTTCATGTTAAGAAGTGATTTCACGGCATTACAGTCAGTTATCACTTCAAAAACACTGCCATCAAGGTAATAGTGTAATTTCTCAAGTGCCCATACCAAACATAAGCACTCCATTTGGCTTGCACCATATCTGGCTTCTGTTGGTTTGATTTGTCTTGAGATATAACAAACTGGTCCTTCTGTAGGTTTGTCATCAATAATTTGGACTTGGTGTAGGGCTGCCCCTAATCCATCCCCACATGCATCAATGTACAATTTAAAAGGAATATTCCAGTCAGGCATGAGGAGTAAAGGTGCTTCTGTAAGGGCTTTCTTTATCTTCTCATAAGCTTTAATTCTTTCCTGTGTCATTTCAAATACAGTCTGTTGATCACAGATTCTATAAAGTGACTTGGCTAGAATTGCAAAATCTTTCAAGTGTTGCCTATAGTAACTAGCAAATCCAAGAAAAGACATCATTTCTTTTTTATTCTGGGGTATTGGCTTAAGTAACACTGCTGCTACTTTATTCTTGTCAATACCCAAGCTCAAACCAGAAACAACATGTCCTAATGCTTTGAGTTCTTCAAAACCAAAATTGCATTTCTTAAGTGAAATTTTCATGTTCACTTCTGCAACTTTATGAAGTACTCTTGCAAGTCTTTCAAGGTGCAAAGACCATGAGTCAGAACATATAATAATATCATCAATATAAATGATAAGCCATCCTTCAGACAATTCTGTGGGGAAGATGGTATTCATCATTCTTTGATAATGAGATGGAGCATTTTTAATGCCAAATGGCATTCTAAGATACTCATAAATACCACAGTGAGTGATAATTCTAAGTAATTTCCTAGCTTTAGGCGTCAAAACATTTTGATGGAAGCCTTTTAATGCATCCATTGATGTTATATACTTGGCTTTAGACAATTGAGTCAAGGTTTCTTGGATCCTAGGCATTGGATACCTATCTGGAACTGTGTAGGTATTCAAAGCTCTAAAATCTCCAACCATTCTTGACTTATCATTATGCCATGCAATAATAACAGGTGTTGTCACTTCAACTTCCTCATTATGGCCTACTTTCCTTAGCACACCAAGTTGGATCAACTCTTGGATATGTTTTTCCAAGGCCTCTCTAGCTCTGGGACTGGCTGGATAAGCTGGTCTTCTAAGTACTGGAGGATATGGTCTATCAATATTAAGAGTAATATCAATTTCATGTCCCCTTATAGCGCCTAATGGTTCATTATCAGATGCAAATGCATTATTGTATGTATATAATACATCAATAAGTTCATTCCTCATCTTTGGTGACAATGATGGATTAATTTGTGCTTCAACAAGTTGTTTAGACACAAATTCATCTTTGTAAGTATCTTTGACAGAAGATACTACAGATATCTGTTTTGGCATATTGGAGAAAGCAAATTTTTGCCTTTTGTTATCTCCAATTGTGAAATATCTGTCTTTGTGGTTATTTATATCAATACCATAAATATTCAAGTAATCATTTCCAAGAATGATATGCTGAGATGTACAATTATCCATTACTACAATCTCAGTTTTCATTCTTACACTTCCTGCTGGATGTGGGAATACAATATTAGTATCCAATATGCCCAAGGGGTACATATTGTTACTGGCACTACTGAACTGTACACCTTCTATTGGTAATAGATGGTTTTTCCATTCAGGAAGTATAATTTGAAGATAATCTTTGCCAATACAAGTGCAAAATGCCCCTGTATCCAGATTCACTTTGGCTTCAATATCACTCATTAGAACTGATGTGATACAGGATGCTCCAGCAGTATAACCCTTTCCTCTAGCAGGTTTTGTTTTACACATTCTGGCATCTTGGATATTGATCAGGTTGTAGCAATCCTCACTGTACTGTGGCAAGTGGGTATGGACTTCTGTGACCTCAAAGAAAGCTGAAATGTTTTCAATGGGATAGTCCTCTACTGGTGTATCTTCAGAGACTGCAGAATCTTGATCAGACTCTTCTTTCTCTTCAGTACACTGAATGTCTTCAATGATTTGAACTTCATTGATCTTTGTCTTCTTAGGGCAAGTGTTGGCTAAATGTGAAGTACTTCCACATTTATGACACTTCAAGACAGGTCTTTCTGGTCTTCTTTCCTCTCTAGGAATCTTTGAGACTATTTTGGACTCTATTGGGTTTCTAACCCAAGTTTTACCAATTCTTGTTCTGGTAATGATATCTTCCATAGCATTAATGTAGTCCTCTGTTGAACAGGGTTCCACACATCTGCTTTTGATAGCATGTTCTAGTTCTCCTCCACATTTTCTTAATATTTTCATATTAATCATAGTGTCAGACATATCTGGGTGTAAAGCAGATAATCTGTCTTTTTGTTTGAAGAACCAAGTAAGTGGTTTGTCTTTTTCTGAGTTAAAAATGGCACTTTCAAAAGCATTCTCCATTTTAAACCTCCAAGAATTATTGGCCCATTTGGTAATCACTTCAGATTTCCACCAAGACCAGTCATGTCTTCCATGATCCATTCTCATCTTGTAATACCATTTCTTTGCAGTCTTGGTAAACAAACAATGTAATTTTCCTACTATGATTTCATCAGGTATATTAAAGTCTTCTTGCAACATATCAATAGTCCTGATGAATTCAATGTGGTTGTATTCTCCTTCACCAGAGAATGTTGGCCATTCTTCTAATTTGGGAATATCCTTTGTAGAAATAACATTCTCTCCTAAGAATGGAGTCAAACTTTCTTTGACAGAAAGTTTTTCTTCAGTCAAAGGTGTAGAATGTCTTGGCATATGTGGTTCATGATTCTTATGAATTTGCTCCACACTTGCAATTATTTCATTCTTCAATTTCTGCCTTTCACTGTCACTTTTTGCTAAATGTATAGCAAATTGATTGGTGTTCTTAACTATTTGTAAGACATGGTCTTCAAGAGTTTTAAGTCTATCATTTACTTTAAAGATGGAAAGATCCTCTGTGTCATTATTTTGACATTGGTTCTCAATTCTTTCACAAGCATTGCTAATTGACTCAAGGGTGACAGTTGTCAATTTATGCCAATCAGAATGTTGCTTATCATTTTTCTTTAAATCATTGATGTCTAATGTAATTTGCTTTAACTTTGACTCAAGTTTGCCAATTTCTACACTAATACTTCTATGTACATCATTTATTTGCGTGGAAAAGTCCTGTTCATCCTTTCCTGCTCTTTGGCTGTGAATTCCATAAGAGTTCTGGCCATATTGAAGACACTGTCCACGGCTGAAGGCTCCAATCTGGGGATCCTGTACCCTTGTGGGTAAGGTCTGTGCCAATTGGCTTTGCCTTTGCCCTTGCCTTGATGGTTCTTGGGACCTCTCTGTTTCTTTTGAGGTCCTTTGGGCTTGTCCTTGGATGCTTCTGGAGCTGGTTTGGAGCTGGTAGATGCCACTGGTGCCTCTGTCTCCAAAGTTGGAGTCATTTTCAATTCTTTCTTCTGGTCTATGGATAAAAGACTCTGGTTCTTCAACCAATTCTTTATCTTTTTGACCTTGTCTTTGCAAGACAGGGGGCTCCAACCTCCTAAGAGTTCTATGGTCTTCTCCTGACCCAGAAAGCTCTTGATGTGTAAGTAGGAGTTCATGGCCCCCTGCCAAAGGCTTGGGCAGATTTCCCACTCCTCTTCTTTGGCTGCTCTGAACCAATTTTTGTACTGGCTCTGATATATTTCTATTGCTGCCACTTGAAAATGGTTCAGCCCTGGAAATATTATCATAAATTAGTTCAGGCTCAGAATTCACGTCAAAATCTGTTGGTACAGACCTTGGGGAATGGGGGGCAACTCTGGCATCCTCCAGATGTGCCTTTCTTGTGGAAGATTTGGCACTTCTGGATTTGGTCTTGCCTCTTCCTTGTCCACATCCATCTGGTTGGACTGAATAGTTGCTTCCATTTCTGGTATGCACCATTTTCACGTCAATTTAAAGATAAAAGGTGAAAATATAAGGTAAAATACACACCTTTTGGTGGTAATTTAGCTTTTTCTGAGTTGAATAAGGTGCCTCTTTTAGCAATCTGCACCTCAATACTGTCTTCAGATTCTGCTTCTGAAGATTCTGGACTAGTGATATATCTTTTACTGAGTCTGTTGCCAGCTGCACAGTATTTGATTAAAGACACTAAAAGAAATTATAAAAGAGAAAAAATTATTTTTTATACTTCTTAAAATATTTTTTAAAGATTTTTTATAAGTTTTATATTTTTTAATATTAAAAAAATTATTCTTTTTAAAGAAAAAAAATTAAAATTTAAGATTTTGAATGAAAATTAATTCAGAGTAACTCAAAGAATAATTTTATAAGTTTTTGGATGTGAAAAAGCCACGTGTAAAAACAATATAAAATTAAACCAAATTCCTCAATGAAAAAGATTTTAAAACAATTTCAAAAATAAAAATATTTTAACTCCAAATTGAAAAAAAAAAATTAATTAAATTAATATATTTTAGAGCTTAAAAATATATTAATTAAGGGTACAAGGTTCAAAAAACACGGCCAGGCCCCCAAATGTAAGATGTGGTAGGTATGGTGGTTTTTTAGAACACAAAAATGAAGTCTAGAATATGATTAAAGCCAAGTCTATGGATAAAATCACGGCCAGGCCCCCAAATGTAAGATGTGACTATGAAACTGATGATAATATTACTATTAATCAACAGTACTATGTCTGTTCTTATGAAATATAATAATAAAATATTATTATAACCACAATTAAATAATTAAAAAAATTATTTCTTTCACGTGTTAAGCACTACTAGTGATTTTAACAGTGAGCAAGTAATTGTCTACAAGAATCAATTACAAGAAGAATTTAATAATAAAAACTTCTTTATTAAAATAATAAAATTATTTTAATATATAATTATCTTTTGCAAGAATAATTATAAAGATAATTCTTGAAGAAAACTATTACTAGAGAAAAACTTTAAGAATTAAAGATAAATGACTCCCTAATACTCCAAAGAACTTATTGATAATAAAAGTAGAGAAATTTGACGTGGAATTGTGGATTTAAGGGATCAAAATGATTTATAACAGTATTACAACAATATATAGTTGGATTCTATGATTTCACGTCTTTCTGATTGATTCTGAAAGAATTAAAACACTTAAGAATAGTTGAACTAATACTTACTTGTTGGTAATAAAGATTTGATAAATTGATAAGATGATGATGAAAAAACAGCAAGAAGAGGCTTCTTTTAAGTCAACAACAGCTCACAGAGGCGTGCCATGGAGCAAACTGAAAAACCAGTGAGTGAGAAAACAATAAACCTTTTTGGATTATTGATTGCATCATCTGTTGTCATGTAAGATTATCATAATTACTTAATTGATGCTTTTACGTGACTACCAACCCCAATATGGTTAAGAATAAAAGGAGTAACACTTGTAAATCTTCTTTTATTCTAAAATAATCATTGATTTCTCAAAGTTATCAATGTTATTGCCAATTTCATCACAGGTTGTAATTACTGTGAATTTTTGAAGATTCAGTGTTTCACGTAGAATATCCAAAAATGGACTGTAAGTAAAACTTTTAATTTTACTAGTAAAACTGTAATTCTTTTTGGTTGTACCATAGATAATACAGTTTTCCTTTGGTCCTGAAAGTTTCAGAAAGATTCATTAAGAATTGTATTTTTAATGAATTTTTGAAGGTTTTACCTCATTTCTACGTAGAATTGCAAATAGCAGTGTTTTGCTGGTTGCTATGAGGTAAATCAATGAATATGGGTCCCAAAAGGGTTTTAATTACTCTTTTGGGGTTTATCCATGGAAAGTCATTAGTAATTGACATGGTTACAGGAGTGTAAGTAGCTCATTACCTCCTTGGCACGTCAAAATAGTAGGTTATTTGCTATTTTCTGATGTTTTACAGTAGTTGTAACTTGGTAACCAAGTTCCCAAAGAGTTTTAGTTTACCAATTGGGCCAAGATGAGCCATGGATCCATGCTCTGGAGCTATCCACGCCTCTGAGGCCTCAGAAGTTGGGTACCCTGGCTCTCTTTGATGTCTTTTGTCCCCCTTGCCTATTTTTTACGTCAAAATAGTAATTTAAGCTTAAAGTGAGATATCCACTATGGGTGTACCAAAAGTCCATGTAAGAATACCATGATATTAAGTGCTCAAAACATGCATAACACTATTCTTAGTGTATATGTAACATGGGATTTCTCACTTTCCCATTATTTTGGCTAAAAATCAAGAAAAACAAAAATTTTCACGGATCTTTTATGTGGTATTAATGATGTGGTATTGAAGTATTTTCCATTTTACCACCTCAAATACTTAAATTGAGCTTATTCACTCTATGGAGCTACCCTAGGTGAATTTTTGTGTAGAATCCAAATCTGGTCTTAAATCCATGGATTTACTTATTCAATAAAAAGTTATTCATCTTTTCTGAAATTGAAAATGATGAATTTTGGATATATGCATGACTTATGAGTTTTGCATAATTCAAAATTTCTTTTTAAGATAATTGTGGCCTATTTGGGTATGTAAAATATACCTCAAGGCTCACAATAGTTGTCAGGATGAAACTATGATGAAGGTGTAAACAGGCTAAATACATCTTATCTATGTTTGTGACACGGTAAAATAGTTAAAAAAAGAGCTATAAGGTTTAAAATATATTTATATTTAAGATAAAAGGGCTTTAATATATATAATATAGTGGTGGTGAGTGCTGTTGAAAGCCCTGGGTGCAGCTTTATCTGTTGGGTTACAATAATAAAAGACTGCAATAATTAAATTTATAATTATACCTGATTATTAACCAAGAGTAAAACTGTTTTTGACAGTTTACTACGTAGGTTATTCAAGAGCAGGATGAGGAAACAATTCTGGCTGTGAAAAGCCTCCTTTTTATCCTGAAATGGGGTGGAAAGGGTGCTAGGCCTTTCCACGTAGAGGAAGTGAAGATTTTTTCACTTTCTAGTACTGGCTTGTGGTTTGCAAACAGCCTGTATAACCTGTATTGGGCTCAGATGTGGCTTTGAAACCACATCTGGGCGGTTTTCACCAATACAGGGTGAAAATTTTCATCTGGGGACCTCACAGCCTGATTCTGACGTGTATGACATGTAGAATTCTGTACAGAAACTGTATGGGACCCCAGTATGGACTGACATATGAGGTATTGAAGTAAAAAAATGCTTCTTCGTCTATGTGACACCTCATATTCATGATTATGGGATATTATCCTATGGTAAGGTTGTATATGACAGCAGGTGGGATTTTGACCTTAAACCAGCCATAACTCTGTCAGTTTTTGAGATATCATGCTCAAAGTTGGCTCATTGGATAGTCCTGTATGAGCTCTACACAATTGTACCCAGTTTGGTATGGTTATCATTAAATATGGCAAAGTTATCCCATGTACAACATTTTTTGTACATAGGCGTGGTTTGGGCAAAAAGCTGTATTGAGCTTGTTTGCCTCACAACTTCTGTTATAGTTGAGATATGAAGAAGTGGATGGAACCATCTGATAGCCCTGATTGTGCTCTTTCAAAAGATACCCCACTTCAGGTATCCCACACTAAAACTGTAGAAGTTAGATGAGAGGTGAATGTTTTGTTCACCCTTATTTGGCCTGAAATTGACCATAACTCCAGTAATATTGGTGCTAGCTCAGTTTGGCTGGTACCATTTGAGAGCCCTGGCTTAGAGCTTTATTTTGAATACCCATTTGATGGGGTTAAGGCTCTTCTTCTAGATTTTAGATGAGAGGTGAAAATTAAGGTTTATGCTCAGCAATAACTTTGAGCAGGAATAACTTTGTTATTTCTTGTCCTATGGTGATGGGACTTATATTTTCAGAAAAAGGTGAGTTTCCTCTATCTTTTGAAACATTTTGAGCTAATTTGGCTCAGTTCCATGTTTTGGTGGTATCTTGGCTATACCATTGGTTTATGGTATTTTGGCTGTCATGCTTGTGCTCTGGTTTTGAGTCACAGGCTGACATACCCTCCCTCTAAAAAAGGCTCATCATTTATGAGACTGTTCAGTCCTCCTAGAGGCTCTGAATCTCCTTAAATGAAGGTTCCCATGTGGTATGGCATCTTCTGCCAACCATTTGTCTTTATCTGCTGTCTGGTTCTTGAATCTGACTAGGTATTGTCTTTGATCCTTCCCATTGAGTCTGATCTTCCTGGACCTGATGATCTTACTCACAGGTCCAGGGGAGTCTTCCACTTTCACTATCTCTTGTTGTGTGGGATTCCTTCTCCTGGAGGGGAATTTATCCTCCTCTGTCTGGAAGTATGGTTTGACCAAACTCACTGGAAAGACTGGGTGTTTCCTGGAAAACTCCTCAGTGAGCTTGACCTCTACTGCATTCTTCCCTATGAACTTAATGATAGTGAAGGGCCCTACAAATGAGTCTCTCATTTTCTTGGGTCCCTTGAGATTGTTAAAGTTCAGTGTAGACACTAACACCTGGTCCCCTTCTTTAAAGTCAGGTTCCATATGTGATTTGTCCCACCTCTGCTTGTTATATTCTTTGGCCTCAGCTATGCATTTGGCAGCAGTGTCACAGGCTTTCTTCCACATATCATGGAAGTCGTTGGCTGTGGGGTGGATGGTCAGAAGATTTTTCTTCAAGTGATCCACAGGTAACAGGGGATTCCACCCTTTCTCCACCAGTGCAGGTGTTTTACCTGTGGTGGAGTGCTGGCTTGTATTATAAGCCAGTTGGACTGCTGGTAAGAGGGTAACCCAATCATGGGTGTATCCCTCATGGTCCTTGTATTCCATGCCATAGGCACAGAATCTTCTGAGGATGTCCTCCATTGTTTGGATCATCCTTTCAGCTAGGCCATCTGTTTGTGGATGGTAAGCTGTGGAAAAAGAAAGTTTGGTGCCAAGCATGTCATATAAGTTAGTCCAGAATTCAGATGTGAATTTTGGGTCCCTATCACTAATGATGATCTTAGGGACTCCACAGGTGGATATGATGTTATTCCAAAACAACAGAGCAGTATCCATGGCTGTGTCTTCTTTATGGCATGGTAGACACCTCATGCTTTTGCTGAACCTATCAACTATGATCAAACAGGAATTATAGTTTTCTTTGCCTCCTGGGACAAGTCCTGTAACCCAGTCCATGTTGATGTTTTCCCATGGGTGCTTGGGTTATTCTATGTGTTGAAGTAACCCATACTTCTTCCCATGTTTTCTATTTGCCTTTTGGCATCTTTCACAAGTGTTGATGTATTCACTCAATTCTTGTTCCCACTTGGGCCACCAAGCTATGCTTGCTACCCTCTCTATGGTCCTGTCTTCACTCATGTGTCCCATATAGGGGCAGTCATGGCATTCTTGTAGGATCAATGAGATGTGGTCTCTGTCTACCACTGTGAGTGCACTTGTGTGCTTTTCTCTGTGGTAGAGCAGGCCATCTATAAGAAAAAACTTATTGTCCTTGTAGGCCCTCAACCAGGGTTCTTCCAGCTGGGTTTCCAGTTCTGGGCTCCTGTACTTTTGCTGAAGGAGTTGAAGTAGTATGCTACACTGTTTGTGTTTGGCATAAGACTTCTGTACTGCACTCAAGAATTCATTGTGCAGTTCTGAGGAGCTTATTCCCAGTATGGGAGTTTCTGTTCCTTCTGAATCAGTGTTTCCACTGTCAAGGGTACCATTTCCTGGTGCCCATTCAGAAAATCTGAAGTTCTTCCTCCTATCTATTTCCATGAAATGGATAGGGATTTTGGCTGCAACTTCTGGGTCATAAGCTGGATTGCTCTTGACATTGTCTAGTGGCCATCTGCTGAGGCCATCTGCATTGGTATGGCTTTTACCTTCTTTGTATATGATGGTCATGTTCCCTCTATACTCCTGGATGGCTATTTGCCATCTCAGCATATGTCTATTAGTAGTCTTCATGTTTAGTAAAGACTTTAAGGCTGTTCAGTCTGTGTAGACTTCAAAGACTGCACCCTCCAAATAATAATGGAGTTTTTCTAGAGCCCAGACTAGACATAGACATTCAGTCTGGGTGGCCCCATACCTGGCTTCTGAATCTTTCAGTTGCCTAGAGATGTAACATATTACACCCTCTCTTGGTTCAGCATCCACAATTTGTCTTTGGTGAAGGGCTGCTCCTAAGCCTTTATTGCATGCTGCATCTATATATAACTTGAATGGTAGTTCAAAGTCAGGTAAGATGAGCACAGGTGCATTTGTGAGTTCATATTTGATCCTCTCATATGCATCCCTCCTTTCCTTGGTTATTTCAAAAACTACATCTTTTGAACATAACTTGTATAAACTACTGGTTATGTGGGCAAACCTTTTTGATGTGGTTTCTATTGTAGCTAGCAAACCCAAGGAAAGATTGCATCTCTTTGATGTTCTTTGGTACTGGCTTTTGCAGTACTGCTGCTACTTTGTTCTGGTCAATTGCCAGACTAAGACCTGAGACTTTGTGTCCTAGAGCAAGTAGCTCTTGTTGGCCAAAATTACACTTTTTTAGTGAAATTTTCAGGTTAATGGGTGTACATTTACTTAGCACTCTGTCTATGTATTGTACATGGTCTTCCCATGTCTCTGAGTATATAATGATATCATCAATATATACTACCATCCAGCCTTCCATTATTTCTTCTTGAAATATGGTGTCCATCATCCTTTGGAAGTGGGCTGGTGCATTCTTGATTCCAAATGGCATTCTGGTGTACTCATATATGCCCATATAGCATATTATTCTGAGTAATTTCATGGAGTTTTGTTTAACTCCATTTTGGTGGAAGCCTTTCATACAATCCATCTTGGTTATGTATTTGGCTTTGGCCAGCTTATGCAAGGCATGAGGTATCCTTGGTATAGGGTACCTGTCTGCTTTTGTGTAGTTATTCAGGGCTCTGAAGTCTCCACACAATCTAGATCTGCCATCATGCCAAGTGATTAGGACAGGAGTGGTGATTTCCACTATTTCATTATGTCCAATCTTCCTGATGACATCCATATCTAGGAGTTCATTGATGTGTTTTTCAATTTCTTTCCTGGTTTCCAGACTTGCTGGATAAGGAGGTCTCCTCAGCATGGGTGGATAAGGTCTTTCCACATCCAGGTATAGCTCTATGTCATGGCCTTTAATCTTGCCTAGTGGTTCTTCACCAATGGCAAATGCTGGTCTGTTCTTTCTCAGGATCTTCAGTAAACTTAGTTTTTGGTTACTGGTGAGGGTAGTGCTAAACTGTCCCTCCTTGAATTCCTTTAAGAGTTCTTCTAGTGGATCCTGTGAAGATATGTGGTATATATCAAGTGAAAATTTCTTTTCCTTGTTGGTGCCAATGGTAATGTGCCTGTTTTTACTGTTGTAAATATCTATGCCATACATCCTCTGGTAATCTGTTCCCAGTAAAAACCCTTGGATATGGGCATCTTCAAGCACTACAAACTCTGGGTTGAGTCTGATATTACCCTTCCTGCGGGGTATAATTATCTCTTTGATAATTGTCCCATTGGAAGTCATCTTCCCTGATGCACTTTTAAAGTTCTTTGCCTTAGTGGGCAAGAGCTGTTTTTCCCATTTTGGGAAGTGGGTATCCAGATAGTTTCTGGCCACTATGGAGCAGTGTGCCCCACTATCAATGATCAGTGGGTGCTGAGCATTGTCAATGCAAACAGTCATTTTGGTGGTTGTTCCATGTATATATGCCATTCCTTTGGTTGGTGTAACCAGGAATGTTTGTGCATCCTGTGTGTGTTTGCACAAGTTTTTATTAGCAGTGTCCTGTGGCATTCCTGCTTCCAACTGTGTGTCCTGGATTTCTAGTGGGGTTTCCTCTTGGTATTCCACTAAAAATTCCTCTCTTGGGTCTTGGTCATCATCAGATGGTTCTCAGATGGCATCACCCATGGAGTCTGATTCAGAATCCTCTGTTGGAGGTTCTTCTTCAGGGACTTTCTCTATGGAATAGACTTTTTTCTTTGCCTTTGGACAGTTGTTGGCATAGTGGTCTGTTGAACCACAATTGTGGCAAGAATTCTTTTTCTTAGCCACTTCTGCCACTCTTTCTCTGGGTTTGTCCTTAAACTCCGCCCTGAAAGGTTGTTTCTCTTTAAACCTACTGCTTCTATATGAGGTGAATTTCCCTATATTAGTTCTTTTCCTTATGTCTTGTAAGGTATTGGCTATGTCATCTAGAGTGAAATTTTGGTTGCATCTGCATTTCACTGCATGCTCTAGTTCTCCTGGCAGTTGTGTCAGAAGTTTGTGATTCCTCATCTGGATGTTCATCTGAGGATCAATGGCTTTGAGTCTTTTAGTCTGTCTGAGACACCACTCATATGGATCTTTGTCCACAGAGTACTTGTCATTTACAAATGAAATGATCTTTTGCCATATCCAAGTTCCATTACTTTACTTTTGGATGATTTGACTCTTCCACCATGGCCAGTTTCTCCTGCCATGGATTTCTTTCATTTCTGTCTATCATATACTAGCATGACCTTTAAATGCAGTATTCAATCTAGCAGTGATCCAGTAGTCTGGTATGCTTGGTACATCAATGAAGAGTCCATCAATATAATCTATGAGTTCCATATGATCATATTCTCCTGTTCCAGAGAATTTGGGCCAGCTTGAGGCCTCAGGAAGCTGTTTCAAGGCTTCCTTCTCTGAATAAGACATGCCATCTCCATCCTGGTATTTTGATGGAGATCTTGCCTTACTCAACAACATGGCATCTGGTTTTATGTCATCTGGTTGATATGGATTCTTCATAGCTTGGCCTTGAGGTTGGGGCTTCAAGCTATGGTAGGCATTAAAAAATTTGTTAATGTCCTGATCCAGACACTCCCTGTCCCTTGTGCTGTGGTGTTGTTCTTCAAAGACTTGGTTCAGTCTTCTGTTGGATTCTTCAGAGGCTTTGCTCAGTTGAGCATATCCTTCTTGAAGATTCTTGACTATCTGTTCCAAGGAGGCTTGAGTTTGCCTCATCCTCTCTTGGCCAGCTTTAATTTCTGCAAACTGCTTTGCAGATTGTTCAGCATATTGGGACATTTGTAACCACAGTGTATCACTGTTGATGTTACTCTCAGATGTGACAATGTTATTTTCAGTCTGAGTGGGGGTAATGTTTCTATTACTAGGACTACTGATTCTAGAGTGGGTTACAACTACTTCTGGTTCTTGTGTACTTCTTTCACCAAATCTAACAGCTTCTGGATCATGGGGTCTGACTCTTTCCTCCTCTGGTTGAAGGAGGTTTTGTTCTTGCCCTTGTTTCCTTGTCTTCTCCTGGAAACTTCCTGGTATTGTGAAGAATGGTGACTCTTGGCCACTGATCTGCTGGTTTCTGAATGGTGTGAAGCCACTGGAGAGCTGATTTGGCCTGCTCCTTGTGAACCTGAAGGAATCTGAGTAGGCCCTGTCTGGGTCAACTGTTCTTCTATAGCTAGGATAGTGGCTTGATTCTCCCTTATCCTCTGTGCCCTTGCCTCCAGGAGTCTGTGCTGTCTGGTAGGATTCCAACCCTTGGTGATTTCCATAAGGTCTTTGAAGTCTATCTCTTTGAGACAGATCTTCTGGCAACTTGATCCCAGTTCTGCCCAGTGAGTTGCTAGGTTGAACCTCTTGTTGTCCATGCTCCATTGAAATAAATCTTTGAGGAGTTGGTGGATCTGAAGAACTTGATCTATATCCTTCCAGTCCTCTGGTTTGATGTTTCTGTTGAATTGGAGTGTGAATGGCAAGGTTGATATTATCTACCTCATTGTTTTGCCATCCACCACTGTGTCCAAGGTGTCCTCTTTCAGGTCTTCTGGTTCTGGACAATCCTTCTCTGTCCTCTGGCTGGTTCCTTTGGAAGCCAAGATCTCTGAGGTATACAGGGGACATACCAGTGTTTGCAAGCAGTAAAAAACTTTATGTTCCTAGGGTATTTACCTTTGACTGTGCCTTGTACAAATTTGCTGTCTGCTGATTTGGGCAGTTTGCCTTTGGAGGTTACAACTGGGTTAATAATTGTAATCTTCCCTGTACAAGTGGTTAAGGTTGGTTTACCTTGTATTGAAGCAGAGTTTCGTGGTTTCCTACTCCTCTGAGTGGCTTTTGGAGTCCACTTCTTGGCTGTGATGAGACCTTCACTGTGCCTCTTTCCTTTGCACTTGCTGCCCTCTGGTTCTGAGGGTGTCACTGGTGTGTTGGCCTGTGACTGGGTCTCAAGTGGGATGTAATTTTTTTCCACTGAAATCAAGGCAGGAAAAAGAGGGCTTATGTCAGTTAAGACTTCTCAAAAATGCTGGTTTTGCACGTCTAAGATTGGCCTCTGGGCTTGTATGTTACTACAATGTGCCCTGTATAATGACAGTGTAATTGAATCAACAATTCCACGCCAGAATTACAGCTTTTGGTACCCTGTCACACTGTTTGTGTGCCAGTATCCCACAGATACACATGTGGTTTTCAAGTGTATTCTGTACAAGTGGCTTTGTATAAGTGTTATTGAGTTAACAATACACTTAACCACGCCTCAACTGATGGTTTTTCAGTCAGAGGTGTCCTTATTCAGTCAAGAATACAGGACTTTATTGATGGCTTATGTGTTTTTATATACAAAACACGGCAAAAATAGTTATTTTCAGTGGGTATTAACCACATGAATAATACTCTTATAATATGAGTATATATAAAAAAAAGGATAAAAATATATAAAATATATATTTCAATAGAGAAATTACGCCTAAAAAAGGATAAAACACTTGTTAATAAGTCATAAAAAGAGAAAAGACTTACTTATAAGGTCCAAAAAGGATTTAAAACACGGCCATGCCCCCAAAATGTCAGGATGAAACTATGATGAAGGTGTAAATAGGCTAAATACAACTTTATCTATGTTTTTGACATGGTAAAATAGTTAAAAAAAGAGTTATAAGGTTTAAAATATATTTTGATTTAAGATAAAAGGGCTTTACTATATATGATATAGTGGTGGTGAGTGCTGTTGAAAGCCCTGGGTGCAGCTTTATCTGTTGGGTTACAATAATAAAAGACTACAATAATTAGATTTATAATTATACCTGATTATTAACCAAGAGTAAAACTGTTTTTGAAAGTTTACTACGTAGGTTATTCAAGAGCAGGATGAGGAAACAATTCTGGCTGTGAAAAGCCCCCTTTTTATCCTGAAATGGGATGGAAAGGGTGCTAGGCCTTTCCACGTAGAGGAAGTGAAGATTTTTTCACTTTCTAGTACTGGCTTGTGGTTTGCAAACAGCCTGTATAACCTGTATTGGGCTCAGATGTGGTTTTGAAACCACATCTGGGCGGTTTTCACCAATACAGGGTGAAAATTTTCATCTGGGGACCTCACAGCCTGATTCTGATGTGTATGACACATAGAATTCTGTACAGAAACTGTATGGGACCCCAGTATGGACTGAAATATGAGGTATTGAAGTAAAAACATGCTTCTTTGTCTATGTGAAACCTCATATTCATGATTATGGGATATTATCCTATGGTAAGGTTGTATATGACAGCAGGTGGGATTTTGACCTTAAACCAGCCATAACTCTGTCAGTTTTTGAGATATCATGCTCAAAGTTGGCTCATTGGATAGCCCTGTATGAGCTCTACACAATTGTACCCAGTTTGGTATGGTTATCATTAAATATGGCAAAGTTATCCCATGTACAAGGTTTTTTGTACATAGGCGTGGTTTGGGCAAAAAGCTGTATTCAGCTTGTTTGCCTCATAACTTCTGTTATAGCTGAGATATGAAGAAGTGGATGGCACCATCTGATATCCCTGATTGTGCTCTTTCCAAAGATACCCCACTTCAGGTATCCCACACCAAAACTGTAGAAGTTAGATGGGAGGTGAATGTTTTGTTCACCCTTATTTGGCCTGAAATTGACCATAACTCCAGTAATATTGGTGCTAGCTCAGTTTGGCTGGTACCATTTGAGAGCCCTGGCTTAGAGCTTCATTTTGAATACCCATTTGATGGGGTTAAGCCTTTTCTTCTAGATTTTAGATGAGAGGTGAAAATTATGGTTTATGCTCAGCAATAAATTTGAGCAGGAATAACTTTGTTATTTCTTGTCCTATGGTGATGGGACTTATATTTTCAGAAAGAGGTGAGTTTCCTCTATCCTTTGAAACCTTTTGAGCTAATTTGGCTCAGCTCCATGTTTTAGTGGTATCTTGGCTATACCATTGGTTTATGGTATTTTGGCTGTCATGCTTGTGCTCTGATTTTGAGTCACACACTGACAAACGTTTGATATGACCCTGTGAAGCTAGAAATATAGATAACAATGACTGGATATTAAGTCCTTTAAATAAATCATTCTTTTATTAGGTGAAATGCCACTTTCTTTATTTACAAAAGAGAATTATTAGTATGGAATTTATTCAAGAAATTCTTCAAGGAGATTTTCTAGGTAGGTTATTCCTAGGAAATCTTGAGGGTCAAGAGAATTGAAGATGATGAGGGTGTGTTGTCCAATATGCATGAAGGAGAGATTCCAATCAGGGATTGAGGGCTGGATTGGTGAGAGAAAATGAACAGTGTTTTGTACTTGAAAGGTATTATGAAGTCTTTTCCAGTAAGTCTTTATGTTTATTCTAAGACTTCTCCGGGGGTAATGGTTGTATATGTATCCCAGGAAAACTGGAGAGAGCTATCAAAATCAACTTTCAAATCATATGAATTATGGAAGACCAAAATGGATGAATAAGAGACATCACACTTGGTAAAAGTAATCAGGGTTTCAATATCCTGCAAGAAAAAATTCATAAATGGTGTGTTTCTGCATATTCCTTGCAGTTTGCAGTAAGATATTTTTCACAATTGCAAGAGGCACTTGGAATGTGATTATTTTGTAACTCAAGTGGGGGGTTTTATAGGCTCAGGGATCTTCTTGCAGAAGAATCCATAATTTTGAAATACCAATTAAATATTTAAGGAGCCAATATCAAATTAGATTAAATAATCAATGTATCATAGGATAGCTTCATTAATTCATTCAATGGGTAACCCTGAAGCTTTTGAGGCATAGGAATATTAAAGTATGTGCTTATTGGAAGTCTATTTTGGTTTCAAAATTACTTAGAAATTTTTTTAAGGATTTCTGAGTGACCAGAACATTCATCCATGGAGAGATATTTTTATCCATTTTGATATTCTCTTTTCACAAGAGGATTGGTGAGCGATGTGGGAAATATCTAACTATCAATGTTGGATAAACTCTCCTCATTTTTAAGGCATTTCTTTTTGCCTCTCTGAATGACATAGTAGTTTTCTCCTATTTTTATATACAGGAGTGAATAACTAAGATCCTACCATCCATAAATCATGCTATTTATCCTCTTATAAGCTTTCAAGACTAGATACCAGAGATTTTAGCTTAATCTTACAAAGAAATTTTGGATAATTTCAAATTGAAACAGTTATAAATTCCTTTTTTATGGGACATATATTGCCTGATATATCCAAGTAGCCTAAACACCCAATGTGACATAGCTTATCGTCATTAACTCATTCAATAGCTAACCCTGAAGTTCTGGAGGAATAGAAATATTGAAATATGTGTTTATTGATAGTCTCTTTTGGTTTCAGAATTACTTAGAAATTTTTTTCAAAGCTTTCGGAGTGACCAGAAAAGTCCTCCATTGAGAGGTATGTTTATTCATTTTGATACTTTATTTTCACAAAAGGATTGGTTAGCTAAGTGAGGAATATCTCACTATAAATGATGGATAAACTCTCTTTATTTTGAGGTCATTTCGTTTTTCCTCTCTGAAAGACATAGAAGTTTTTCTGCCATTTTGATATAAAGGAGTGAATAAATAAGATCCTCAAGTCAATAAATAATGGTATTTATACTTTTTACAATCTTTCATGACTAGATCTCAGAAATATTAGATTAATCCTACAAAGAAATGTCTGAGAATTTCAAATTTCAACGGGGGTAAATTCATTTTTTATGTGACCTATATCACCTGATATATCAGTGTAAATAATAAAATTTGGATTTGGAAACAGGCTATGCTTATATTTGCCTTCCCACAAAATTTTCCTTTAGCTTCCATATTAGGATTGATTTCTATATAGAATTTTGACTTTTTGTTTTTGATGTAACTTTTAGAGAAAATAATAACCTAGTAGATTTCGATATTAGGAAATTAAGAAATTCAACTCAGTTTGTTCATGAAACTGGATATTTCTGTGTATTTTTATATGATATCATAATTAGCTCCATTCAGGTAATTCTATATAAATATCTTTCCTTATGCTTGTTTCAATCCGATTGAGAGAATATCGAATGCGCAAGTAATAATCCTCTTAAGCACAATTGATCAAGATGAAATCTTTTCTGATTAAAGTACCAAATTTAATAAAGTTTTGAATTTAAGAAATTTTCTTTTTATTTTCCAGGAGATATATTGTCCTCTATCAATTGAGAAGAAATAAATAATAATTATAGCAATATACCAGACAATGAAATCTAAAAAATATTTTTCCGTCAATTTCTCTTATTGATCAAATGATTGAATCAAAGCAGTAGTTGTTATTATTCTCGAACCTATTTTTTGAGGAAAATGGTGGATAAATTAGAGATGAACTTCAATTTAGCAGTTTTTTGAGATTAAACCGCACAGCCAGAAAAAGTCTTTAACTGATAATAATTTGAAAGATTGATCAAGAAATATTTAGATATTCAATATAAGGTTGAACTTTTTTTAGTGATGGAAATGATAAGTGTTCAATTAAGGCCTCAGAATCTAGAGCTTACAGAAGTTTAAATTGATATTTCCATCGCACATAGGAAAATTCTGCTCTAAATTCTTTCAAACGTGAATTTCCTCAAAACCATTACTTTCGTGCAGAAATATTGGTTTTATTCCCTCTTGGTATTCAATCAAGGTAATCATTTGAAATAATGAATACCTCTTAAATTTAAAAAATCAAATTCAGAGAACCAAAAAGGATTGTTTGAGAAGAATGAAAACACAATTTCTCGTATATGAAAAAGGGGGATACAGGTGGAAAACAATTAAGAAAAAGAGAAAGCCCCCCGAGCCGGAATTGAACCAACAACCTTGGGATAGTAGTGCTTATCCATTACAGTCCCACGCTCTAGCACTGAGCTATCGGGGGAGACCCATATTGGGTAACCCCCTCTGAGCAATTATGAACCCCACGTTTTTAATGCGATACTTTTCGCCTCATTTTTCTAAAAATCAAATTTGATATAAGGCATAAAGAGGGCCTTTAGATTGACAATTAATAAGTTTTCGATAAAACCCTTGACCCAAATATAACCCATCGCTTAGACATCCTTCACATTTTTAATCTCGGTGATACCTTGAATAATGAATTAATGGCAAAGATTTGATTACTAAATTTATATTAAGGAGTATCTTCAAGAATGCATTTGATCCACTTTACAATGAAAAATTCACATTTGAAACTGTAACATAGATTATCATATGGCACCATTGAATCCATGAAGTAACTAGTTTTTTCTATAGCGGCTAAAGAGTCTTTAAATACTCAGAATAGGGCGCTTTCTTTGGAATATCCATTAATGAGATTTTCAGTAATTTTTATATGAATTTATAGGCCGGGGAAGATTAAGTTTTCAAATTAATCATGGGGCATGTAATATGTGATGCAAAGGGCGTGAAAGAGCAATGAAAATGATAATTATTAGGCTTATTATTCACCGAAAGAATTCAGAGGTCTCCCTTTTAAAAAATATAAATAATGATTAGAAATCGAGTCTTAGTATCAAAGATTGGGAACCTGGGGTTGTAAGCAGACTACAGGTATTAATTTGAAATGGGATAAGACTATCAATAGCAGATTTTGGTAGCTGCTTGAGGTACAATAAAAAAGAAATACTTTGAAGTTGTTCATTTGGTAGAAAAAAGAATTGTAAAATATTAATAAACAAGTAATTATTCAGATCAATTTCCTCGATGTTCATGACTTCCTCTCGAGTCATTGTTAATCTTTAAATTTAAATATTTTGGTATTTCTCTTCTCTTTCCGTAGAATTCCTGAAATAGGCATTTCTTCTCTTAAACACACACCCCTAATGCTCCCAGGGACTTCTTTATTTTAATCATCTTGGCTAGATAGCTGCGAAACAAGAAACCCAAAAAATTCAACTAGCCTGACTCACTCATTCCCCACATCCCATGTAAATAGAAAGAATACCCGTAATCATACTGTAAGTAAATCAATTCTTGATAGAATATGCTCACTATTTCTATGGTACCTATTTGTTTATTTTTCCACAAACTATCAGAGCTTCATATCAACCATCAAATATCTGATCACCTAGCAAAATAACCATTTTTAACCTAACCACCTCAATCAGCTGCCATCACTCTCTCACCTACTAAACCTGACTAAAACCTTTTCTTTCCACGACTACTTTCTCTTAGCTCTCCTCTATATATTTCAACTTCCTATTTCCCTATTCCTCTTCTCTTTCCCTCAAGAATCTCACTCCTTTTATTTAAAAAACAATCACTTTATTCATTACTTTTATCAATTATCTTCATCAATTCATTTCATCACTACGCTTAGTAATTTATCTTGTACTCATACTCGTACTACCATTTTATTTATCACTAATATTATATTTACTACTACTCAAATACTACATTTTCATAGTTCCACAATTTGAGATTATGCCTACGACTAATATAGGGATTTTCAACTAATCATTTAGCTTCAAAGTTTTCCTATCTCCTTTTTGCAGCATTTCATCCTAGCCATCTCTATTGTTTTTCTTTGTATTTTGTACCTGTACTTTTAGGTAAATCTTTTCTCTCTACAGCTATGAAACTATTAGTAACACTGAAATAATATTCTTTTAGTTTATTTCCTAAAGTACAACACTATTAACTTCTGATTCATGTGGGAGGAGGAAGAATTTTCTATGTGATGGTTGATTTTCCCATGCTAAATTCCACTATTGTTCTTATTCTTGTTTCATTTTTACAACACAACTCATGAACCAAAATATTTTTTTCAGCTTAATGGATTGCAGCGCCTTTTTGAAATTATTTTTAAAAAAATTCAGATATGTTGAGGTTTTTGAAGCAAATTTTGTGAGTTAACCATGAGCACGTATTTCATTCTAGATATTGCGATTTCGCTCTTTATAAAAAATTATATTGATAAGCGCTTGAATGAGCGGGTCAGGTGGTATATAATAGATTCATTGTTTATATGAGAAAGATCTCAAACTTAATGAAGCTTAAAAGATAAGGCTTTGATAACAAAAATGAAGCCAATCCTCATATCTAGTACTGTGTTATCCTTTCATAGGAATTCATTATAAATCACAAATTTCTTGAAGCAATTTTATCCTGACTTGATATATCTTGGAATAACTGGTGAAAAATAGTTATCATTGCAAAAGAAGAATCTTCCTTCTTTCATCCGATTTTTTCAGTTTTATTTTTGACTGAAAAAGAAAAAGGGTAGAATTTCGAACTCTGTATTATATTCAAAACAGCTTAAAAGTAGCTTTATTACTGAACTGACATCACTTATTTTCTATTTATCAATGAATTAAAAACTAACAGATATTATCCTCTTATGAGATCTGCTTCATGTGGAAGTAGAACATGCCAATGGGGGGCCCTTAATAAAACAAAGTACCCCCTCAGTGCTGTAAATCTTTCTTCAAAACTCAAGTTTCTTATTAAAGTTTTTTCACATATTCTAAACTTGAGATATACAAAGTCAAGTACCTAAAAACAAATTTCTGTCATCCTGTGATTCAAAACCAGAGGGCAAGCATGAAAGCCAAAATACCATAAACCCAATGGTACATTGAATACCACCAAAGCATAGAGCTTATCCAAACTAGCTCAAAATGTATCAACAGAAAGGATAAACTCACCTCCTTCCAAATATACAATGCCCATAATCATAGAGCAGAGAATAACAAAGTTATTCAGGCTCAAAGCAATTACCAAGTGAAAAACTTACTTTTCCCCTCCCATCTAAAGTCCAGAGAAGGGAAGAAAACCCCGCCAAATGGGTGTCCAAGCTAAATCTCTCAGTCTGGGCAATCCAATGGTACAAGCCAAACTGAGGTAGCATCAATACTACAGAAGATATGCCCAAATTGAATCCTAATAACAGTGAATAAAATTTTCACATCTTATCTAACTTCTACAATTTTAGTGTGAGACACCTAAAAGTGGATTAATTTTGAAAAGAGAACAATGAGGGATAGCTGATTTAGCCATTCATGGAGTGAGCAATTTTTGTACAGGATTTGAGAAAAATCCATATTTGGATATGCATAATTAAACCTTGTACAGCTTTGCCATATTGAATACTACCTATATCAAATGAGGTACCGTTGTGTAAGCCCAATCCAGAGCTACACAGTGAACCAAGTTTCAGCTCAATAAGTTGAAAAGTGAAGAATCTATTGCAGTATTAAGGTTAAAATCCCACAGTTGGTCTAATACACCTTTACTGTGGGATACCTTGCCATATCCTTGAATATGAGGTGTAAATTAAACAAAGATGCATGTTTATCCTTCAATATCTCATAGCTTTTGAAATACTTGGGTCTCATACTGGTTCTGTACAGCATTCTACACATCATACATGTTAGGAGAGGGCTGTGTGGTCTACAGATGAATATTTTCACCCTGTATTGGTGAAACCTACCCAGATGTGGTTTCAAGACCAAATATTAACCCAATAAAGGCTATACAGGCTCTGTGAAAACCACAATCTAGTTCTTGGAAGTTGAAAACCTTCACTTCCTCTGTATGAAATGGTCTGGAGGACCTTTTGACCCATTTTCAGGCATAAAAGGGACCTTTCCCTTTCCAAGAGAGCATTTACCATCCTTCTCTTTAATTCTTACATAGTACCACCACTTACCAACAGCTAGACCCTTTGTAAAAAATCAGTTATAACCATTATATTAGTTATTTTAGCATTTATTATAGTAAGCCAATTTATACATCTACAACTAGGGCTTTCAACAGTGCTCACCACAACTATTGCTCAATAGTGAAGCCCTGAATATTATTATTAAATCACTTTTTATCAATATTATTCATGTCACAGTCAGATTTAAAATTTTAAATACCTTCATAATCACTTTATCATAGGATTAACCTCAAAATTTGGGGGCCTGGCCATGTTCTTTGGACTTTTTTGGCTTAAAAAATAAGTATTTCTTTATGTTTTCTCTTATATTTCTCTTGATATTATTATTTTCCATGTGAAAATACTCTTTTTATAAGGATAATACTGCAAAACATAATATATTATTATTTTTTCAAGTGGTATATAATTTACACCACTATGTTTTTTTCATGAATTTTTGAAATTTCTTGATTATAATTTCATCACCACCAGCAAAATTGGGCTTGACTTTTGTCAAACACTAAGTCCCTGGTAAATTCTTGTTTTTTAAATAAGAAGAGGACCCTTGTAATGTAAATAAGAGTTACAGAGGCCTGGTTGGATATATTGATGATTTCAATTTTCCCTTACAGAACTGTTTATAAGATTACACTTGTTAATTAAAAGTTAATCTGTGGGATATTGGAATACAAATAGTAGACAATAAATCCACAAGCCAGTATTTTTTTATGTGTAATTGATAATTTCAATTACACATCACAATAAAAGGGTACAATATATAAATCTCCTGTATGAGAGGCCATTCTTAGATGTGCAAATAGAATTTTAAGAACTTTTAACAGAAATAAGCCCTCATCCTACTGATTCAGAAGAAAACAACTTTATACTACTTGGGAACCAGTCACAAGGCAGAACACCTGTGGCATTCTTGGACACAGAAGCACAGAAGTGAAAAGGGAAGAGGCCAAGTAAAAGCCTCATACTCAACAAGAAGTGGCACTAATTTCCACTATAAGAAGTAGAAAAGCATGAAGCTCTGCATCAATAAAAGTTAAAACAACCTTTAAAGGTTATTTAGGGAAGGTTACAGTAATTGACCCAGCTGTAACCTCTAAAGGAAAATTTCCCAAAGCAGTAGATCACAAAGTGGTACAAGGAACAGTCAAAGGTAAATACAATGAGAACATGAATTTTTTTACTGCTTGCAAACACTAAAATGTGCCCTGTACACCTCTGGAGCCTTGGAACTCCAAGGAACAAGCTAGAGGACAGACAAGGAATGTTCAGAACCACAAGATCAGGGTCTGGAAACCATAGTGGATGGCAGAAAACTGAGGGAAATCATATCCACACTGCCATTCACCTTTCAATTTGACACAAACCTCAAACCAGATGTCAGCCTGTGACTCAAAACCAGAACACAAGCATGACAGCCTAATACCATCAACCAATGGTAAAGCCAAGATACCACCAAAACATGGAGCTGAGCCAAATAAGCTCAAAATGTATCAAATGAAAGAAGAACCCCACCAATTTCAAATACAAAAGTCCCATAATCATAGGACAAGGAATACTGCAAGTTGTTGCTGAGCAAAAACCTTATTTTTCACCTCTTATCTGAAATCCAGAGGAAGAGGCTTAACCCCATCAAATGTGTATTCAAATTGAAGCGCTAGGTCAGGGCTATTCAATGGTACTAGCCCAATTTAGCTATCACCAGAACTACAGGAGGTATGGCCAAAATAAGGTCAAGTAAGGGTTAATAAAATATTCACCTCACATCTAATGTCTACAGTTTTAGTGTGAGATACCTAAAGTGGGGTTGTTTTTGGAATGGGAACAATAAGGGATATCTGATGGTGCCATCCATTTACCCATATCTCATCTAGAACAAAAGTTATGGGGAAAAGAAGCTCCATACAGATTTTAAGCAAATCACACATATGTACAAAATGTCTTGTACATGGCATAACTTTGCCATATTGTATGAGGTACCATTGTGTAGAGCACATGCAGGGCTACACAATGAAACAGCTTTGAGCTTGATATCTCAAAGACTGACAAAGGTATGGCAGTTTCAAGGTCAAAATCCAACAGTTAGACCAATACAGCCTTACTATGGGATAATATTTCATAGCTATGATCATGAGGTGTCAAAAAGACAAAAGAGCTTGTTTATACTTCAATACCTCATATTTTGGCCAATATGTGGGTCCTGTACAGGCTTTGGACAGCATTCTATGTGTAATACATGTCAGAAGAGGGCTATGTGGTCCCCAGATGAAACTTTTCACCCTGTATGGGTGAAAACTGCCCAGATGTGGTTTCAAAGCCACATCTGAGCCCAATACAGGCTATAAAGGCCTTTTGGAAATGACAAGTCAGTCTTTTGAAATGAAAAATCTTCACTTCCTCTATGTGGAAAGGTCTAGAAGACTTTTTCACCCAAGTTTAGGATGAAAAGGGGCCTTTTCCCCACCAGAAAAGGTTTCCTCATCCTGCTCTTAAATTCCTATGTAGTACAACTGTCAAAAATAGTTAAACTCTTTGAAAATAAGAAGGCTATAATTATAATATTAACTATTGTAGTAGTTATTTTAGTAAACCAACTGATAACTATTGCACCCATGGCTTTCAACAGTGCTCACCACCAATATTCCTGAATAGTAAAGCCCTTTATACCTCATCATCAACCTTTATTATCATCAAAACAAACTTTTGAATCATTTTCACCATGTCACAGTCATAGTTGAAGCTTGTAATTAGTCTTTATTAGCTCAAGTCCTTCAGCTCCACCAACTCCTCAAAGATTCATATCAATGAAGAATGGATAAAAAGAGGTTTGACCTAGCTTTACACTGGGAGAAACTTGCAGTACACTTCCAGAAGATATTTCTCAAAGAGATACCCTTCAAAGATCTTATGGTAATCACAGAAGTATGGAATCCCAAAAGGAATTGCAGACTCCTGGAGCAAAGAGAATCCAGGATAAGGGAGAATCAGGCCACTATCCAAGCCATAGAATAAAAACTGAACCAGCTAGATCATACTCTGATCCCTTCAAGCTCATAGAAGTAAACCATCCAGACTCCCCAGTAGCTTCATACCATTCAGGTACAAGTAGATAATTGACCAAAAGTCACCATTCTTTAAAATACCAGATACTTTCCAGGACAAGACAAGGATAAAAAGGGAAAAAAAAGACTTCTTTCAACAAAAGGCAGAAAGAGTCAGACCCCATGATCCAGAAGAGGTTGCAATTGATGAAAGAAGTACACCAGAGCCAGAAATAGTTTTAAGTACTTCTAATAGAATCAGAAGCCCCACTCATGGAAGTATTACCCCCACTAAGAATGGACATAGTGTTGTCAAACCTGAGAGTAACATAAACAGCAATAAACTGTGGTTACAAATGTCCCAATTTTGAGAGCAAGCTCAAGAAAAGTTTTCAAAGATCCAAGAAAACATTGTAAGGTTGTAATAATTTACAACCTTACAACAAACAACCATCCAAACTCTGCAAGAAGGCTACTCTAAACTAGGAAAAGCCTCAGAGGAGACTTAAAAAAGACTGAACCAAGTCTTAGAGGATAAGGGATTGAGGCCTGGATCGGTGAGAAGAAATGAAAAGGGCTTTTTATTTGAAAAATATTATGGAGTATTTCCCAGTGAGTCCCAATGTTGATTCTAAAATTACTCCAATGGTACTGGTTGAATAGGTATCCCAGGAAAAATGGAGCGAGCTATCAAAATCAACTTTAAAATTATCGTAATATGGAGGAAAAAAATGGATAATTAAGCGACATAAAACTTGGTAAAAGTAATCAAGGTTTCAACATCCTGCAACAAAAAATAATATATGGTATGTTTTTGAATATTCCTTGCGGTGGGCATTAAGATATTTTCCATAATCTCCAGAGGCACTTGGAATCTAATTATTTTGTAACACAAATATGTGTTATGATGGGCTCAGGGACTAGTTTGCAGAAAAATACAGAGCTTTAGAATATTAATTATAAATTCCAGGGGCCGATACCCAAGTAGGTTAAAGAATGAATTTATTATAGGATAGCTTCATTAATTAATTAAATAGGTGACCCTGAAGTTCTTGAGGAATAGAAATCTTGAACAATGTGTTTATTGGAAGTCTCATCTGGTTTCAAAATTACTTGTAATTTTTTTTAAGAATTTTTGAGTGAGTATCACATTCATTCATGGAGAGATATTTTCATTCATTTTGATATTGTATTTTAACGAGAGGATTGCTGAGCTAAGTGAGAAATATCTCACTATCGATGATGGATAAACTCTCTTTATTTTGAAGGCATTTCTTTTTGCCTCTCTGAATGACATAGTATTTTTTCTCCTATTTTGATATAAAGGAGTGAATAAATAAGTGCCTAAAATCAATAAATCATGTTATTTATCATTTGATATGCTTTCAAGAGTAGATTTAAGAAATATGAGCTTAATATTGCAAAGAAATGTTGGAGAATTTCAAATTGAAGCGGTGGTAAATTCCTTTTTTATGTGACATATATTGCCTGATATGTCCAAGTAGGCTAAATACTAAATGTGATATAGCTTATCTTCATTAATTCATTAAATATCTGACCCTGAAGTTCTTGAGGAATAGAAATCTTGAAGTATATGCTTATTGGAATTCTCTTTTGGCTTTAAAATTACTTAGAAATTATTTCAAAGATTTCTGAGTGACCAGTACAGTAATGCATGAAGAGATATGTTCATCAATTTTGATACTTTCCTTTCACGAAAGGACTAGTGAGCTAAGTGAGAAATATCTCACTATAAATGATGGATAAACTCTCTTTATTTTGAAGGCATTTCTTTTTGCCTCTCTGAATGACATAGTAGTTTTTCTCCTATTTTAATATAAAGGAGTGAATAAAAAAGATCCTACGATCAATAAATCATGGTATTTATACTTTTTACAATCTTTCATGACTAGATCTCAGAAAATTCTAGATTAATCCTACAAAGAAATGTCTGAGAAATTCAAATTTAAACGGGGGTAAATTCATTTTTTATGTGACCTATATCACCTGATATATCAGTGTAAATAATAAAATTTGGATTTGGAAACAGGCTATGCTTATATTTGCCTTCCCACAAAATTTTCCTTTAGCTTCCATATTAGGATTGATTTCTATATAGAATTTTGACTTTTTGTTTTTGATGTAACTTTTAGAGAAAATAATAACCTAGTAGATTTCGATATTAGGAAATTAAGAAATTCAACTCAGTTTGTTCATGAAACTGGATTTTTCTGTGTATTTTTATATGATATCATAATTAGCTCCATTCAGGTAATTCTATATAAATATCTTTCCTTATGCTTGTTTCAATCCGATTGAGAGAATATCGAATGCGCAAGTAATAATCCTCTTAAGCACAATTGATCAAGATGAAATCTTTTCTGATTAAAGTACCAACTTTAATAAAGTTTTGAATTTCATGAATTTTCTTTTTATTTTACAGGAAATATATTCTCCTCTATTAAATGAGAAGAAATAAATAATAATTCTAGCAATATACCAGACAATGAAATCTAAAAAATATTTTTCCGTCAATTTCTCTGATTGATCAAACGATTGAATGAAAGGAATAGTTGTTATTCTTCTCGAACCTATTTTTTGAGGAAAATGGAGGATAAATTAGAGAAAAAATTCAATTTAACAGTTTTTTGACATTAAACCGCACCGCCAGAAATGAACTTTACCTGATAATAATCTGAAAGATTGAACAAGAAATATTTAGATATTTAATATAAAGTTGAGCTTTTTTTATTGATGGGAATGATAAGTGTTCAATTAACGCCTAAGAATTTAAAGCTTACAGAAATTGACACTGATATTTCCATCGTACTTAGAAAATTCTGCTCTAAATTCTTTTAAATGTGAATTTCCCCAAAACCATTACTTACGGGTAGAAACATTGGTTTGATTCCCTCTTGGGAATAAATCAAGATAATCATTTGAAATAATGAATATCTCTTTATTTTAAAAAATACAATCTAGATAACCAAAAAGGATTGTTTGAGAAGAAAGAAAACACGATTTCTCGTATATGAAAAAGAGAGATACAGATTGAAAGCAATTAAGAAAAAGAGAAAGCCCCCCGAGCCGGAATTGAACCAACAACCTTGGGATAGTAGTGCTTATCCATTACAGTCCCACGCTCTAGCACTGAGCTATCGGGGGAGACCCATATTGGGTAACCCCCTCTGAGCAATTATGAACCCCACGTTTTTAATGCGATACTTTTCGCCTCATTTTTCTAAAAATCAAATTTGATATAAGGCATAAAGAGGGCCTTTGGATTGACCAGTAATAAGTGCTAGATAAAACCCTTTACACCAATATAACCCATTGCTTAGACCTCCTTCACATTTTAAATCTTGGTGATACCTTTAATAATTAAGTAATGGCAAATATTTCATTATTAAATTTATTTTAAGGAGTATATTTAAGAATCCATTTGATCCACTTTACAATGAAAAATTCACATTTGAAACTGTAACATAGATTATCATATGGCACCATTGAATCCATGAAGTAACTATTTTCTTTCTAAGGAGGCCAACGATTCTTTAAATACTTCAAATCGGGTCCCTTTCTTTGGAATATCCATTAATGAGATTTTAATTAATTTTTATATGAATTTATTGGCCGGGGAAAATTAAGATAGAAAATTAATCATGGGGTAATGGAATATATAAGCAAAAGGGCGTGACAGATAAATGAAAAAGCTAATTGTTAGGCTTATTATTCACAGGAAGAATTTAGAGGTCTCCCTTTTCAGAGATATTAGTAATTTTGATAAACAAGTCATTATTGGAATCTGCTGCGTCGCTGTTCATAACTTCCTCTTGAGTCATTATTAATCTCCAAATGTAAATATATTGGTATTTCTGTTTTCCTTCCGTAAAATTCCTGAAATAGGCATTGCTTCTCCAAAACACACACCCCTTATGTTCCCAGGGACTTCTTTTTTATAATCATCTTGGCTAGATAGCTGAAAAACAAAAAAACCAAAAAGCTCAACTAACCCAGCTCACTTATTAGCCGCATTTTATGTAAATAGACAGACTACCCTTAATCATAATGGGAGTAAATCAATTATTGATAAAATATGATCACTATTGCTATGGTAACAAGTAACTTCTGATATATGCAGGAGGAGGAGGAATTTGTATGTGTTGGTTGTTTTTCCCATTCTAAATATCACTATTGATCTTATTCTCATTTCATTTTTACAACACAACTCATGAACCAAAATATTTATTTCAGCTTAATGTATCACAGCGCCTTTTAGAAATTCTTTTAAAACTAATTCAAATATCTCAAGGTTTTTGAAGCAAATTTTGTCAGTTAACCCGGAGCACATATTTTATTCCAGATATTGGAATTTTTCTCTTTATAAACAATTACATTGATAAGCGCTTAAAGGAGCGTGTAAGATGTGACTATGAAACTGATGATAATATTACTATTAATCAACAGTACTATGTCTGTTCTTATGAAATATAATAATAAAATATTATTATAACCACAATTGAATAATTAAAGAATTGTTTCTTTCATGTGTTAAGCACTACTAGTGATTTTAACAGTGAGCAAGTAATTGTCTACAAGAATCAATTGCAAGAAGATTTTAATAATAAAACTTCTTTTCTTAAAATAATAAAATTATTTTAATATATAATTATCTTTTGCAAGAATAATTATAATAATAATTCTTGAAGAAAACTAATTTTAGAGAAAAACTTTAAGAATTAAAATAAATCACTCACTATTATTCCAAAGAACATATTGACAGATAATATAGAGAGATTTGACGTAGAATTGTGGATTTTAAGGATCAAAATGGATTTATAACAGTATTACAACAATATATAGTTGGATTCTATGATTTCAAGTCTTTCTGATTGATTCTGAAAGATTTAAAACACTTAAGAATAGCTGTAACTAATACTTACTTGTTGGTAATAATGGTTCAAATGATAATAAGATGATGATTTGGAAAAACAGCAAGAGGAGGCCTCTTTTAAGTCAACAAAAGCTCACAGAGGCGTGCCATGGAGCAAACTGAAAAACCAGTGAGTGAGAAAACAATAAACCCTTTTGGATTATTGATTGCATCATCAGTTGTCACGTAAGATTATCATAATTACTTAATTGATGCTTTTACGTGACTACCAACCCCAATATGGTTAAGAATAAAAGGAGTAACATCTGTAAGTCTTATTTTATTCCAAAACAATCATTGATTTCTCAAAGTTATCAATGTTATTGCCAATTTCATCACAGGTTGTAATTACTGTGAAATTTTGAAGATTCAGTGTTTCATGTAGAATAGTCAAAAATGGACTGTGAGTAAGACTTTTAATTTTACTAGTAAAACCATAAATCTTTGTGGTTGTACCATAGATAATACAGTTCTCTATTAGTCCTGAAAGATTCAGAAGGATTCATTAAGAATTGTATTTTTAATGAATTTTTGAAGTTTTTACCTCATTTCTAGGTAGAATTGCAAATATCAGTGTTTCACTGGTTGCTATGAGGTAAATCAATGGATACAAGTCCAAAAAAGGTTTTAATTACTCTTTTTGGGTTTATCCATGGAAAATCATTAAGAACTGACATGGTTACAGGCGTCTAAGTAGCTCTTTACCTGCTTGGCATGTCAAAATAGCAGGTTATTTGCTATTTTCTTAAGATTTACAGTAGTTGTAACATGGTAACCAAGTTCCCAAAAGGTTTTGGTTTACCAATTAGGCCAAGATCAGCCATGGATCCAAGCTTTGGAGCTGTCCACACCTCTGAGGCCTCAGAAGTTGGGTACCCTGGCTCTCTTTGATGTCTTTTGTCCCCCTTGCTTATTTTTCACGTCAAAATAGAAATTTAAGCTTAAAGTGAGATATCAACTATGGGTGTACCAAAAGTCCATGTAAGAATACCATGATATTAAGTGCTCAAAACATGCATAACACTATTCTTAGTGTATATGTAACATGGGATTTCTCACATTCCCATTATTTTGGCGTGAAATTAAGAAAAACAAAAATTTTCACGGATCTTTTATGTGGTATTGATGATGTGGTATTGAAGTATTTTCCATTTTACCACCTCAAAGAGTTAATTTGAGCTTATTCACTCTATGGAGCTACCCTAGGTGAATTTTTGTGTAGAATCCAAATCTGGTCTTAAATCCATGGATTTACTTACTCAATAAAAATTTATTCATCTTTTCTGAAATTGAAAATGATGAATTTTGGATTTATGCATGACTTATTAGTTATGCATAATTCAAAATTTATTTTCAAGATAATTGTGGCCTATTTGGGTATGTAAAATATACCTCAAGGCTCACAGAGCGCCTGAGGTGGTATATAATAGATTAAATTTCAATATGAGAAATATCTCTGACTTAATGAAGCTCAAAATATAAGACAATGATAAAAAAATGAAGCCAATCCTCATATCTAGTACTATGTTACCCTTTCACAGGAATTTATCTTATATCACAAAGCTCTTGGAGGAATGTTAAACCGACTTGATATACCTTGGAAAAACTGGGGAATAATATGATTAAGAATTCTGAATGATAGTGTGGAACTCCTTTTAGTGTGGGATTGGATAAGGCAGTCCTTGAGGGGGAAATCACAGGTAAACAGTTTTGAATTGCTGAAATAATCCTGTAACCAAGGGTGCTAATGGTGTTTTAGCTGCCCCTCTGAATATACTAAACAATCTCCCTACAGAGCTCACAAATCAATATTTAAGATTGTGGCTTTACAACAAGATGTCACAACCATGGCAATTCACCTCCTTGGATCCCCATATGGCATATCAAGCCATGGTTCTCTTATGGCCAATTGGCCATATCCATCACCAGTGGCCAATATGGCCACGTCATCATCTTATGGACCTTTTATGGCCATTTGTGTTTTGGAGCCTTCATGGCCCTTCACCTCAATCCAGAACCCATAGCGGCAATTTATGCCCAAATGGGTATTTCTGGTCATTTCCCTCAAAACCAGGGGAAATGGCCCAAATGGCTGTTTTTGGCCATTTGGGCTCATAATGCGCATTTGCGCATTTTTGCGCATTTTGCGCACTTTGCGCATTTGCGCATATTTGCGCATTTTGCGCATTTGCGCACTTTGCGCATTTGCAAATATTTGCGCATTTTGCGCATTTTTGCGCACTTTGACGCAAAGTGTCCAAAAGACACTTTCCCGCCTTTTGGGCTAGTTTTTGGCTCAGAACCCAAAGGTGGCCAAAAACCCCAAAGGGCCCAGAAACACCTTTCCAAGCTCTGAAGCCATCACATCCATCATTTTCCCTCTGCCTTTCCATCTCAAGACCTTTGGACGTAATCTTCTTTCCAATGAACCAATATGCCATAAATGATGTTATATATCATTGTACATCATTTCTCAACAGCAATTCAATGGTGGCAATATCAAATGGTCATTTCAACATTCCAACATCTCATCACGTCATCAAGGCACTCAATCATTCAGAGGAATCATCAAGGCTCAAGAGCAAGTGTTTCAGCGTCAAAGACCAATGACGCCATCAAGCAGTCATTGGTTATTCTCACTCCAAGTATTCCTTCCAATGGAATACTGGAAATTCATTCTCAAAAGTGTATTCAAGAGGCGGTGCCAAAAGAAGTTGTCAAGTGTCAAAGCTCCACTCAATCCATCTTGGCAACCATGTTCATTTCAATACAGTCTGGATCCATCAAGAACTGTATTTCATTTTCAAGCATGGGAAGTTCATTCAACCCAATTCAGTTTCAATATTAGCCAGCTGTATCAATTCCCAAAACAATCAATACAGCCTCAAGGATCAATACAGATCAGTTTTCAGCCTGAAGAACTCAAGCTCCCAACTTTTCACATATACCGGCTACCCTTTCCACCCTGGGGGGTTTTCCCCAGTTAATTAATATACTTTGATTTTATTTTATCTTTATTTTCTTTTCATTTTAGTTAAGCAAATACTGATGTTATTAAGTCAGTCATTTAGCACCTTTCTCTTTCTCTTTCTTCGCCTGTCAATGGATATTTGGTGGTCATATCCTTACTAATTCCATTATTCATTTTTGGCAGGTTGAAACAGTGATTAAGGAATTACTTGGTTGGCTCTTTGGCCATTTGGCTTCCCTTTCCTCTTTGCATCTCATCTTGTACCTGCATATCTTTTAGAGGAATCCAATTCTTATTATTTTTATTCTTTATTTCTTTTGGAGTCTTCCAAGTGAGTTCCCTGATTGCTGAGTGCCAGGCCACTCTTGTATTTCCACTAGAGCCCCTGTGACATTATATTAATTAACTCATAATTTCTTTTCATTCTGTTCATTCTTTCTTTATAATTTCATTCACTCTTTTCATCGAAATTATGATTCTTTTACGCTTATGAACTTAATGATTCATCGTCATCTCTCAATTCTCTTTCATTAATTCTTCATTTTGAAAATTGAAAGCTGACCCATTTTTATTTTTGTTATCCTTTTTAAAATCTCTTTCAAATTATCAATTTTCATTTCATTCATAATTCAGGCGTCATCTTGGTTTTCTTTGATTTTCAAATTTTTCCTCAAGACATTCAGACACGTTATTCACATCAAGATTCATAATTCATTCATTCTTCAAGAATTTGGGTTTTTAAAGAATAATTCACTTGATTTTGATTGATTGATTGATTTGACATATTTGATATTGACCTCAAGAAAATTGATTGACCTGAAGATTTCATTGATTTTGCTGATTTTTCACATCAAGAATTTTGACATAAACTGATTTTGCCTCAAGATTTCATTTGATTGATTGATTTTTGCAAGATTTGGCTTTGATTGATTTGATTCATTGATTTTTTTTGACTTCAAGACTTCATTTGATTTTGATTTATTGACGTACTTGAGGATTTTCATTTTGATTCATTCATTTTCCTCAAGATTTGATTGTTGACCCTTTTCACTTCAAGCAAATTTTGATTCTTATTCATTTAATTCGATTTTATTCCTGTTATCATGCCTGTTCAACATTCACCTCCGGCAAGACAGACAAGATCTCAGGCCAGAGCTCAAGCTGTTCTCACTCCAACTCCAAGAGCTCCTCTAGATGGCACCCCAGCAGTTCCTCAACTGAGGGCCCAATTAGATAGAGGACCCCGCATGGAAGGAGCAGCACCATCCAGGAAGGAAGGAAGAGGGCCTAGAAGATCAAGTTCATTTTCAGGAGTAGTTGGCGGATTTCCAGGAACTTCAAGGACTATTTTCAAAGGTCCAGGTGAAGATGGTGAAGAGGAGGAGGAGAATTCTGTGGAAGAGGAAGAGTCTGATGGTACTGAAGGTGTTCCTGCTCCAGTGGAAGCATCCCAAGGTACTGGAAGGCCAACTCTAGCCCAGTCTAATCAGCCTGTTTCTCATCAGTCTGAACCATCTCTATTGGCCATCATGCAGCAAATGACTCAGATTATGGCCAATCTTCAAGCAGCTTCATCTTCTGAAGCATCAAGACCACCAGCCTTCAAGACTCCATCTATGAAGGCACCGGAATGCTTTGATGGGACTCAGCCCTTCAAAGTTAGAAGTTTCATTCAGTCTTGTCAATTGATATTCCATAATGATCCGGCGAATTTCTCTCAAGACAGAAAGAAAGTTCTCTATGCCACATCATTTCTTATTGGCAGGGCTGCAAAATGGATTGAGCCTTATATTTCCAATCTCACCAATCAAGATTCAAATTATCTTCTCAATTCTTGGCCTCTTTTTGAATCTCAACTCTTCACTCTATTTGGTGACCCGAATGAAGTCAGAAAAGCAGAAGCTGAGTTGGATTCTTTAAGAATGAAAGAAGGTGGGCATGTATCCTTATACATTGCTGATTTCAGAAGTTTAGTCTCAAGAATTGGGGATTGGGGTGAAAGAGCTCTTATGCATCATTTCAGGAAGGGATTGCCATCCAGGATTTTGGATCAATTGGCCTCCCATCCTTCAAGAATTGACTCTCTTCAAGACTTAATGGACGTTACCCTGGAACTTGATACCAGGTACCATGAGAGGCAAAATGAAAGGAGTCATCATCAAGAGAAGAAGCCAGAAGCCTCAAAGTCAAGTTCTTCTCATCCTCAAAATTCTTCAAGTTCAAGTCATAAGAAGAAGAAGAATTTTCAGAAGAGGGACAAGCCCCATTCTTCTTTATTGAATAAAGACTTCAAGCTTATGAACTCTGAAAAAGAAAGAAGAATCAAGGAGGGTCTTTGTACCTATTGTGGTGGGAAGCATAGTCTTGAGTCTTGTTTCAAAAGGCCTCAAAACAAGCTTACCCAACTGTCAGGCAAATTTCCCAGCCAGGGAAAAGCCTGAGTGAAGATCATGTTGTGTTCAATGGTCTTCACAGTTTTCCATCCAGAGCACAATTGTGCATTCTGAATACTGGTGTCAAGAATTCTCTTAAATTTTTTGTTTTTTCTTCTCTTTCTGATGTTTTTTACAGTATTCTCATTGATTCTGGTGCTACCAACTCATTTATTGCAAAGCAGTTTGTTCACAAGTATTCATTGACTACGTCAGAGCTTCCAGAGAAGATTCCCCTCATCATTTTAGACTCCTCTGAGTCTCCTTCTTTATTTGTGACTCACCATACTAAATATATGGTTGAGCTCCCTTCCTTCCCAAGCTTTGAATGGGATTTTTTAGTCATTGATACTCCCAAGGGAGAAGACCTCATATTGGGCTTTGACTTTCTTAATCATTTTAATCCGTTTATTGATTGGAGGCAAGGATTGATCACCTTTAATTCTGATCATAAGGACTATAATGATCCTTTAATTTCTTTCAGTAATGACTTTTCTTCTGCCAAATCATGTGCAGCTCTGGTTGGTGATTCTAGAACACCATCATTCCCGTCTTCTGTCCATATTCCTTCCCTTAATTCCCATCAGTCATTACTATCATCTAGAGATGAAGTCTTCAAAGAGATTCAAGATGTTGGAGAAGATAATTCTGTATCTTCACTTCATCTCTTCTTTGGGAATATGGACCTTCCTCCTTCATCTTATCATGACTCCCTGGAGGAGTTGTGGGATGAAGAGGAAGAGCCAGAAGAAATAGAAACCGTGATGAAGGTTGTTCCTCCTGTTTATCACCAATACTTGGATGTATTCTCCAAGGTGAAAGCAGAGAAACTTCCTCCTCACCGCGCCTGTGATCATCATATCGAGCTGGAGGGGTCTCTACCTCCAGTTGGGGTGATCTACTCTTTATCAAACCAAGAGTCAGATACACTCAGGGCCTACATTTCAGGGAATGTAGAGAAAGGTTTCATCCGGCCAAGCTCCTCTTATACAGGAGCACCTGTTCTATTTGTCAAAAAGAAAGACGGTGGCCTCCGTTTGTGTGTTGATTACCGCAAACTCAATGCTGTTACTAGGAAGAACAAGTATCCTGTTCCCCCTATGAACCAGCTTCTCACTGTTTTCAATGGTTCTTCTATCTTCTCCAAGATTGATTTGCGTGGTGCATATAACCTGCTCAGAATCAAGGAAGGTGATGAAAATTTGACTTGTTTTAGAACCAAATATGGTAGTTATGAGTACTTGGCTATGCCTTTTGGGCTTACCAATGCTCCTGCTTCTTTTCAAAATCTTGTCAATGATATTTTTTATGATCTTCTTGATGTTTATGTTGTGGTTTATTTGGATGACATTATGGTCTTTTCCAAATCTGAGGAAGAACATGTCACTCATGTGTCCACTGTTCTTTCCAGACTCAGAGCCAATAACCTCTTTGCTAAGGCGTCCAAATGCCTATTCCATGTTTCTAGTGTAGAGTACTTAGGTTATGTTGTTTCTTCTGAAGGCCTCAAGATGGACCAAGCAAAAGTCCAGCAAATTCTCAATTGGCCGCCTCCAAGAAACCTCAAGGCTCTTCAATCATTCCTTGGCTTTGCCAATTTTTACCGCCGTTTCATCAAGAATTATTCAAAGAAAATTAGTTCACTCACAAGTTTCCTCGAGAAAGATTCCCGTTTTCCCCTCAATGAGGAAGCTCTTAGACAGTTTCATCAACTCAAAGAGGCATTCACCACTGCTCCAATCCTTTCTCACTTCAATCCTTCTCTACCCACCATTGTAGAGACCGATGCATCAGATTATGCCTTGGGTGCTGTACTGAGTCACGTCTCTGACTCAGGAAAACATCCCATTGCATTTGATAGCCGCAAGCTTCTCCCAGCTGAGCTTAATTATGAGATTCATGACAAGGAACTCCTTGGCATAGTCTGGGCTCTCAAGCGCTGGAGAGCTTTTCTTCTTTCCATTTCTTCCCCTTTTAAAGTTCTCACCGATCATTCATCTCTTCAATATTTCATGTCTTCCAAGATTCTCACTCGCCGTCAAGCCCGCTGGGCTGAATTTTTATCTGAATTCCATTTCTCAATCACTTACCGCCCTGGCCACTTGGCCACCCTTCCAGATGCTTTGTCACGTTGGGACAACGTTTACCCGGAGAGGGGGGAGGATTTCATCAGCAAGAATCCAATGAACTATCAGAAGATAATCAAGCAAGATGAAATTCAAGCCTCAAAGTTTTTTGCAGTCAAGGTGGATTCATTTTCAAATTTGATTGATTCAATTCAGAAGGCAGTGTGGCAAGACCCTCAATATAGAAGTGTTCTTGAAGATTTGGGTAAAGGTAAATCTGTCCAAGATTATTCTCTTGATTCCTCTTCCAAACTTCTCCTTTTCAAAGATCGGGTGGTGATCCCAAATGACCCCACAATTCAACTCAATATACTTCAAAAGCGGCATGACTCTCCTCTAGCTGGACACCCTGGCCAAGAGAAGACTCACAAACTTGTCAAGCAGGATTTCCACTAGTCCGGCATGACTCAATTCATCAAGGATTATGTCTCATCCTGTCAACAGTGTTCAAGAAACAAAAATACTCATCACAAGAAGTTGGGACTCCTCAATCCTCTTCCAATTCCAAGTGGTCCTTGGATTTGTCTTTCAATGGATTTCATCACTCAATTGCCACTGTCCAATTCCTTTGACTCAATCCTTGTCATAGTGGACAGATTCTCAAAAATGGTGGTTTTTATTCCAACAATAGCTTCAATCACTTCATTAGATTTGGCCCATTTATTCATCAAGAATATTTTCTCAAAGCATGGCCTTCCTTCAAGCATTGTTAGTGATCAAGGTTCTCTTTTTGTTTCTTCCTTTTGGACCAATCTTTGTCAGCGGCTCAAGATTTCAAGAGATCTGTCAACTGCTTATCACCCAGAAACTGATGGACAGACAGAGAGGGTAAATCAGATACTAGAATAGTATCTTCGGATGTATGTCAGTTATCATCAAGATGATTGGAACACCTGGCTCCCTCTGGCTGAATTTGCCTACAATAATTCTGATCACTCTTCAACCAAGCAATCACCGTTTTTCACTGTTTATGGAAGAGATCCACAATTTGATTCAGTTCACATCACTCAGGATACTCCTGCTGGAAAGTTATCAACAAAAATCCAATCAGTACAGCAAGATGTCAAAAGAGAACTTGAAATCGCCATAAACCGGTTTAAGAGGTATGCAGATAAAGGTAGAGCAAGTCCACCTGTTCTCAATCCTGGTGACATGGTATGGCTTTCTTCCAAGAACATCAAATCAACCAGACCCACCAAAAAACTATCCGAAAGATGGTTGGGTCCTTTTCCAATCTTGAAGAAAGTCAGTTCTCATGCTTACCACCTCAAGCTTCCATCTCAATGGAAATCCATCCACCCAGTCTTCCATATCTCACTTTTGGAACCAGTCAAGACATCAACAATCCCAAATCGGCATCAAGAGCCTCCTCCTCCAATTATCATTGAAGAAGAAGAGGAATGGGAAGTCTCTCAAATACTGGACTCAAAGCTCAAGAGAAGAAAATTATGGTATCTGGTGGAATGGAAAGGTTTCAGTCAAGACCCAGAAAGATCCACTTGGGAACCAGCCGAAAACCTCAAGAATTGTCCTGAACTCGTCAAAGATTTTCATTTATTATATCCTGACAAGCCTGGGCCCAATTCTTCAAAAGCTTGATTCATTATGGTGCTTGGTGGGGAGAGGAATTACCAAACGTAAGTCCCACTCCTGGTATGCACCTTTAGGGGTATTCTACTCTTTTGTTGTAAGCATCACCTTGGCCACTCTGTGAGCACTTTGCAAATTTTGGACACAGATTTTTGGCCGGGCTTTTCAACATTCATTTCCAATCTTATGGCCATTTCACTTGGGACAATGGGCCATTCACTTTCAATTCATTTCCAAGATTCCAAATTCAAATTCATTCCTTCAGCATTTTTGTTTTTATTTTTATGGCACTGGCGGGAGTGGTAACTACCAAAAGTAAGTTCCTCTCCTGGTGTGCACTTCCCTGAGGGGTCTACAATCTTGTCAAAACATCACCTTGGCCACTTTGTGAGAACCTGGCATCAAATTTCTCTTTCCAGGTCCTTGGCCAATTCCAAAATCAGTTATCAACCTCTGTGATGAAGATTGGAACCTCCTCAAGATTCAATTCATTTTCCTTTTCCCTTTTCTCTCTCTTTTATTTTCATTTTCATTCTTTATTTTTATTTTATTTTCATTTTAAAATTTTTCTTATCACGTCAATTATCACGTCAAAATTTTTCATTTATTTTAAAATTCAATTCAAATCATGAAGCCAATGTTAAAAGAAGATCAAGCAAGTCCTGCGTCAAATGTCAAATTTTTAATATCAGTTTTTCAAATTTTTATCTTCATCAGTCCTCTTGAATCACTCTCTCAAAATCTTTCCAATAGCCTCAACAGGCTTCACCTTGTATTGGTCCTCAGGAGCTCACCATTCCAAGGTGGGGGGTACTGTCACAACCATGGCAATTCACCTCCTTGGATCCCCATATGGCATATCAAGCCATAGTTCTCTTATGGCCAATTGGCCATATCCATCACCAGTGGCCAATATGGCCACGTCATCATCTTATGGACCTTTTATGGCCATTTGTGTTTTGGAGCCTTCATGGCCCTTCACCTCAATCCAGAACCCATAGCGGCAATTTATGCCCAAATGGGTATTTCTGGTCATTTCCCTCAAAACCAGGGGAAATGGCCCAAATGGCTGTTTTTGGCCATTTGGGCTCATAATGCGCATTTGCGCATTTTTGCGCATTTTGCGCACTTTGCGCATTTGCGCATATTTGCGCATTTTGCGCATTTGCGCACTTTGCGCATTTGCAAATATTTGCGCATTTTGCGCATTTTTGCGCACTTTGACGCAAAGTGTCCAAAAGACACTTTCCCGCCTTTTGGGCTAGTTTTTGGCTCAGAACCCAAAAGTGGCCAAAAACCCCAAAGGGCCCAGAAACACCTTTCCAAGCTCTGAAGCCATCACATCCATCATTTTCCCTCTGCCTTTCCATCTCAAGACCTTTGGACGTAATCTTCTTTCCAATGAACCAATATGCCATAAATGATGTTATATATCATTGTACATCATTTCTCAACAGCAATTCAATGGTGGCAATATCAAATGGTCATTTCAACATTCCAACATCTCATCACGTCATCAAGGCACCCAATCATTCAGAGGAATCATCAAGGCTCAAGAGCAAGTGTTTCAGCGTCAAAGACCAATGACGCCATCAAGCAGTCATTGGTTATTCTCACTCCAAGTATTCCTTCCAATGGAATACTGGAAATTCATTCTCAAAAGTGTATTCAAGAGGCGGTGCCAAAAGAAGTTGTCAAGTGTCAAAGCTCCACTCAATCCATCTTGGCAACCATGTTCATTTCAATACAGTCTGGATCCATCAAGAACTGTATTTCATTTTCAAGCATGGGAAGTTCATTCAACCCAATTCAGTTTCAATATTAGCCAGCTGTATCAATTCCCAAAACAATCAATACAGCCTCAAGGATCAATACAGATCAGTTTTCAGCCTGAAGAACTCAAGCTCCCAACTTTTCACATATACCGGCTACCCTTTCCACCCTGGGGGGTTTTCCCCAGTTAATTAATATACTTTGATTTTATTTTATCTTTATTTTCTTTTCATTTTAGTTAAGCAAATACTGATATTATTAAGTCAGTCATTTAGCACCTTTCTCTTTCTCTTTCTTCGCCTGTCAATGGATATTTGGTGGTCATATCCTTACTAATTCCATTATTCATTTTTGGCAGGTTGAAACAGTGATTAAGGACTTACTTGGTTGGCTCTTTGGCCATTTGGCTTCCCTTTCCTCTTTGCATCTCATCTTGTACCTGCATATCTTTTAGAGGAATCCAATTCTTATTATTTTTATTCTTTATTTCTTTTGGAGTCTTCCAAGTGAGTTCCCTGATTGCTGAGTGCCAGGCCACTCTTGTATTTCCACTAGAGCCCCTGTGACACAAGAGAAGACTTTTCAGCAGTCAACCAGACCTATTCAATAATCAGGTAAGTAACTTATAAGTTAAAAAAATATAAAATATAGTTTTCAAGTAATAATATAAGATAATTTTAAGGGTAAAACCTTGATAGTATAGGAGGTTGATTTAATATAATAGTAATAATATATATTATAAGGGGTAAGCTCAATTTGATGTTATATATGTTATAATACTTAATGGTTTGAGGGGGTAATTGTTAATATAATATAATAATAACACCTTTAATAACTTATTGGTAAGATTTTGTTCCATATAGAGTGGATGTTTGTTAAATATATAAATGATATAATATAATATAAGGGTAGGTTTTTTTATATATATAATAATATATAGTTGTAAGGTTGGTTTTTTAATATGAAGATATAATAAGGCTATTTTTTCTTTATAATATAAAGATTATGGTGATAAACTCAATATTATGAGTTTTATTTATAGTGTTATAATTATAAGACTAATAATTTAAACATAGGGTGGATTAATAATATTAAGTAGACCTTCTGTTAACTACTATTAATTAGAAATCACTATGAATTAAACTTATAAGTCTATAATACTTTTAATAAAATAACTAGATTATCCTACTAGTAAGGGATGAATAGTTATTCTCCTTCTTGGTATATAACTAATTGGATTCATGGGGGAAAGAGGAAAAAATGAGGGAGAGAGGCCCTCTATTTATAGTCTTTGGGCTCTCCATAGAGGCACTCAAAAACAAGGGACTTAGAATTTTTCCACTTCTTTTGGCTGGGGTAATTTCTTTATAGTGGTGAGATATCATTTGTTTGGTTGGTTGCACCAATTTATGTATGATTATGTAATATGAGATGTTTTTGCTGGTGAGGAATTTTGAGATGGTGTCATTTGATCAAGATATTGCACCATATGTTTGGTATATTGCACCATTTCTGAAGCTTTAATTATATTTTGCTCAAACTTTAATATTATTATGCACAGCCTTGAGGGTATTTAGCTGGTGAGTAATTTTGAGATGGTGTCATTTCTTCCCGGTATTGCACCATTTGTTTGTGCACTGTTTGACCTTTAGGTAGAGAATTATGTATATTGTGGGGATTCTATTTGTCCTGTATGAGTTCTTATTTTCCTTCCTTTAAATTTAATTCTGTTTTTAATTCATATTTACTGGCTTATCAGGTGGCTGTGCTTGTATTTCCACAGATTTGCTGGGTAATTTAAGGTTTTTGATGGATTTTCCTTGCATAAATTGATTGATCTCTTTTTCTTTCTGTCTTGTGGCTGTTGATTGATACAGTTTTAATTTATTCCTTATTGAAGTGGCCTCAGTTTAATAACTGCATTTCTGAACAATCCAAAGGTTGAGCAGAGCCTGGGTAACTTGAGTGTTTCACTACCCCTCTTACTGGTAAATTTAACATTATTGCTAGCTTGTATTTTTCTTTTCCTTATCTTATTGTTATTCTTGTAATCAAATGGACCATTCTTCCAGTATTTGCTTATGGGATTATAAATATTGATTAATTTAAATCCATTATATTGCTGAATTCCTCTATTGTAATTGATTAATTATTGATTTTTCTTTGTTATTTCTTCAATTTATAGCCTTATAAATGAAATTTCACTTGAAACTGGGCCATTAAGGTATGGAATACCACAATAGTCATCATTGCATAAGAAGAATATTCATTCTTTCATCTGATTTTTTCATTTTTATTTTTGACTGAAAAAGAAAAATAGTAGAATTTTAAACTCTATATTACATTCAAAACCACATGAAAGTACCTTTATTACTGAAATACCATTATTTCTTTTTTATTTATCATGGAATTAAAACTACCAGATATTGTCCTGTTATAAAATCTGTTTCATGTGGAAGTAGAACATGCTAATGGGGGGCCCTTAATACAAAAAAGTCTCCCCTCAGAGCTGTGAATGTTTCTTCTAAACTAAAGGCTCTTATTAAAGTTTTGTCACATATTTTAAACTTGAGATATATAAATTCAAGTACCTAAAGCCAAACTTCCTTCAGCCTGTGACTCAAAACCAGAGCACAAGCATGACAGCCAAAATCCCATAAAACCAATGGTACAGTAAAAACCACCAAAGAATAGAGCTTATCCAAACCAGCTCAAAATCTATCAAAAGAAAGAAAAAACTCACTTCTTTCCAAATATAAAAGTCCCATAATCATGGAGAAGAGAATAACAAATTTATTCAAGCTAAAAGAGATTACTGAGTAAAAACCTTACTTTTAACCCCTCATCTAATGTCGAGGGAAGGGAACAAAAACCCATCAAATGGGTGTTCCAACTAAAGCTCTCAGTCTGGAATCTCTGATGGTACTAGCCACACTCAGCTAGCATCAAAAGTAGAGAAGATATGGCAAAATTGAATGCTAATAAGGGTGAATCAAATATTCACCTCTCATCTAACTTCTACAATCCCGGTGTGAGATACCTAAAAGTGGAGTAATTTTGAAAAGAAAAAGATAAGGAATATCTGATGGTGCCATTCTTTTCCCATAACTCAGCTATAACCAAGTTCATGGAGCAAGCAATTTTCATACAGGATTTGAGAAAAATCCTTATTTGGATAATGGGAATTGAGCCTGGTATACCTTGCAATATTGAATGGTCCCAATATTAAATGGGATACCATTGTGTACGCCTCATCCAGGGCTATGCAGTGAACCAATATTGCGCTCAATGCCTTGAAAACTGACAAATCTATGGCAGAATCAAGCTTAAAATCCCACATTTGGTCAAATACACTTTTACTGTGGGATACTTTCCCATATTCTGTAATATGAGGTGCCAATTAGACAATAGCCTATGTTTATCCTTTGATATCTCATAGCTTTTTCAATACTGGGATCTCATACTGGTTCTGTATGGCATTCTGCAAAGAATACACATAAGAAGAGGCCTGTGTTCTCCCCAGATGAATATTTTCACCCTTTATTGGTAAAAGCTGCCTACATGTGGTTTTGAAACAACATCTGAACCCAATAAAGGATATACAGGCTCTGTGAACACCACAAGCCAGTTCCTGGAAGTGAAAAATCTTCATTTACTCCCCATTAAATTGTCTGGAGGATCTTTTCACACATTTTCAGGATAAAAAGGGAACTTTCCCTTCTCAAAAGAGAAATCCCCATCCTTGTGACCCTTAGAGGTATTTTCATATACCCAAAAGAAAACAAATAACAAAATAAGATACAAATATAAATAAAATGAATTTATTTCTATTATCAAAATAAAAATCGAAATATAAATAAAAATTTATACACAAAAATGAAAATTTAATTATGATTTAAAATAAAAATTTCATTAAATTTTAAGATTATGAGAATACATCTTTACTTGAAAAAACTAAGTAAAAATGAATTCTTAATAAAATTAATAAAATTGAAATATTTTTGGTAAAAAGCTACATAAAATAAATTCTAACTTTTTATCCAATAAATAAACATAAGAAAGTTACTACACCATTGGACTCTTCATAAAAAATAAGGTGGGGTCACCTCCGAGTAAAATCTCCGTAGCTCTGTTAGGCTGAGTCTATGATAAAGCAGTAATTAGACTATTCACCACTTTAACTATGACTGTGACACGGTGATAAAGGTTTAAAATAAAGTTATTTATTGATGATAAGGGTTTATAATAAAAATAAGAGGGCTTTACTATTGTGGAATAGTGGTGGTGAGCGCTACTGGAAGCCCTGGGTGCAGCTTTGCCTGTTGGGTTACAATAATAAAGTCTACAATGATTAAAATTATAATTATACCTGGGGAATTTCCAAGAGTATAATGGTTTTTGACAGTTGTACTACATAGGAATTTAAGAGCAGGATGAGGAAAGCAATTCTGGTGGTGAAAAGCCTCCTCTTTATCCTGAAATGGGGTGGAAAGGGTGCTAGACTTTCCACATAGAGGACATAAAGATTTTTTCACTCTCTGGGACAGGCTTGTGGCTTTCAAAGACCTGGGCAGTTTTCACCAATACAGGGTGAAAATTTTCATCTGGGGACCTCACAGCCTGATTCTGACGTGTATGATGAGTAGAATGCTGGGCAGAAACTGTATGGGACCAGAGCATTGGCTGACATATGAGGTATTGAAGTAAAAAATAGCTCCTCCGTCTATTTGACACCTCATATTCATGATTATGGGGCATTATCCCAGGGTAAGGCTGTATATGACAGCAGGTGGGAATCTGACCTTAAAACAGCCATATCTTTCCCAATTCTTGAGATATCAACCTCAAAATTGGTTCAGTCGGTAGCCCTGTATGTGCTCTTCACAATGATACCTCATTTGATATGGGTATCATTAAATATCGCGAAGTTATCCCTTGTACAAGATTTTTGTACATTTGCCTGGTTTAGGCAAAAAGCTGTATTGAGCTCATTTGCCCCCTAACCTTTGTTCTAGTTGTGATATGGGGAAATAGATGACACCATCACATAGCCCCAAATGTGCTCTTTCCAAAAAGACCCCACTTTAGGTATCTCATGCTAAAACTGCAAAAGCTAGATGAGAGGTGAATGTTTGGTTCACCCTTATTTGACCTGAATTTGGCCATAACTCATGTAATACTGGTGCTAGCTCAGTTTAGCTAGTACCATTGGATGTTCCTGGCTTAGAGCTTCACTTTGAATACCCATTTGATGGGGTTAAGCCTCTCCTTCTGGATTTTAGATGAGAGGTGAAAATTAAGGTTTATACTCAGCAACAACTTTGAGGGGGAATAACTTTGTTATTCTTTGTCCTGTGGTGATTGGACCTATAGATTCAGAAAGGGGTGAGTTTCCTCTTTTGTTTGATACCCTTTGAGCTAATTTGGCTCAGCTTCATGTTTTGGTGGTATCTTGGCTACACCATTGATTTGTGGTATTTTGGCTGTCATGCTTGTGCTCTGGTTTTGAGTCATAGGCTTACAAACTCAACTCTAAATAAGCTTAAATTAAGTTTTTAATATTTTATGTACAAAATTTGAAAAACCGCAAAACCTTAACTTAATTCACAACACATGTGGTGTCAACCATCAATTTTTGTGTTAAAATTGAGGTGTTGTGTGTAGTTTAGAAGTTATTAGAAATTGAAGTATTTTCAACTGAAATGTCAAGATGTGCACATTTATTACATAAATAAACTGTAATTTACATATGAGTTATCAATTATTACAGTTGTGTACTGTGAGAGCTCAATTGAATTGTATGTGTAAATAACAAATGTATTAAATGATGAGGAATTAAAGAAAAAAGAAATTAAAAAGATCAATTCTGGGGGGAAAAGGTACCCTAGCTCCAACGGGGAGCCAGACCCCCAAAATCCTTGCTGACAGGTGTGGGATGTCTGTGTCTCAATTAATGATGAGGCTTTAATACCAACCAGGAGAGTTTTAACTGTTTCCAAGAGTGTAAAACTACCCTTAAGTGAAAGCAATCTCAGTAAAAAAAGTTTAAACTGGCTTCTACGTCTCTTACACACATTCTGACAAGTTTTGGAGGCTCTAGACCACGTATTACTATATTAATGGCTGATTTAAGGGTCTAATATGGCTAAAAATAGGCAAAAATGGCTAAAACCATCCCTTTTTGGTCTAAAAAAGGGTTCAATGATGCCATAATTGGCTTTTCTGTTCTCAAAGTTTTTCCACAACTGAAAAGCGTAAATTTTCCTTTTGGAGTAAGAAAATTGATGGCTATAAAAGAATGTCTTCTTTGCCCCACTTTTCTCTTCATGTTAGAATCTTTTCCTTTCATGATTAGTTTAAACAATGTTAAACCAATCAATAAAATATTCCAACCACCTTTTTTATATATTTTTAAAACTTTTTAGCCACACAAAAAAATCATTATAATCATTGTTTGTAACTCTTATAATATTTTTTACCCCTTGAACCACCCCATAAGTAAATTAAAGCATCTTTCATCACTGTTAACTTTGTCACTTTGTTTGCAAATTGACTTTGGTCACTTTCAGGCGTTTTTTATCTTTAAATATCTTTCAAAAGAATTTGTTCTTGAATTAATTTCTTGCAGTTCTTTGCTCAATTAATTCAAATTGAAATGGTTCTTGAAGAAATTCCTTTTGTAGCCTTAAATATCTGTTTTAGAGTATTTTTGGATAAATGTTTATTGTTGGTAAAACAATAAATCTTTATAATATTATTGTTTTATACTTATAAAGCTAAAAACAATAAATTTGGCTTTTTTTCTCTTAAAAATACTATTCCATATTATCTTCTAATCATCTATTATCTCATACAAATTTTCAAGACAGGAAAAGTACTTGATTTTCAATCAAAGTTTCATATCCACAACTCACATTTGGGGGCCCAGCTGTGATATTTTACCTGTGACATAAATTTTGACTCTTTTTAAATCTTTTTTCTTATATTGAAAAATTTAAAAACATATAAAAAATGCTTATAATTCAAAAAATCCATAAAAAATGATTTTTTTTCACATGATAAGTGAGGCTTTATTTTTAATTTCTCTTTTGAAAAATCTTGTTTTAATTAATTAATTGGATTTTTCATTGATTGTAGTGTCTGAAAATGCGGTAAGACAAGAAAATATTGAAACAGTCTCGAAAGTAATCAGTTTTATTCCTGAAAGTATTGTGAATTCTGACCATAATAGTACAATTATTATAACTCAGAATAATCAACCAGAACCAATTTCTTCTGAATTAATTAACTTGGATATAAGTATTAATCTCCAGAAGGCAAAGGATTTGGCAAATAGTAAGTTTTTTAATTGGAAATCACTATTTTGTGCTTTTTAATCATAAAATATGCCTCCAAGAAGATCAACAGCTAGCTATAACCCCTCACGCAGCTCCCAAAGAGGTCATAGACATGATTATGGCAGAACACAATCAGTTATAGAAGGACAAGGGTCATTTGATGACTTCCAAAATAGTAGATTATGTCATTATGAAGCCGATAATACTTTTTTACCTTCAAACCAAGCTGAAACTGCCACATGAAGCCTTAGTTGACATATACAAAGTCAGCCAGAAGGCTTACAACAATGCATTTCAGCACAAAGAGTACCTGATCTTTGCAGATCTGCGGAATAAGTGCATGAATTCTTACCTTACTGTGAGAAAATTCCTGGGCCATCCCAACACTTGCAAGTTACTCAATGGATGGAATCAATTGATGGAAAATAAGAACATGATGCTTTTAACAGCGGCATGGAGGGAAAACAACCCACCACCACCCAAGCAATTTCCAAAAACAGCCCAAGTAGCCACAAGCAGCCATTCCAATGTGAAAAATCAGCCACAAGCTCAGAACATGGGAAAAGGCAAGGCAGCAGGGACAAAGCCTTACAGCCAGGGTTACAGAATCCCAAAGATTCAGGAGGATGCCATGGAAAATGTATGTCAGATGGCCAGAAAAATGATGGAATTACAGAAAAAGGAGGAAGCCAGCTTAAAAGATCAGAAATGATTTCTGACATTTTTGATTCTATCCCCAAGTTTTATGAAGCTATAAATGACATAAAAAGTCATGTTTCTGATAAAGGTTCATTCATTTGTAACAATCTTAAAATAAACAACTAAAGTCTGAGCCAAATAAATGAAACACTTATGTGTTTTGAGAAAGTTTTTTGAACAATTAAAACTTCTAATAATTAAAATTCTTTTGGCAATAAGATAAATGAACAATCTGCCATGATCAAAAAATTAACAGACAAATATTCTAAATTCAATATTGATGACATAGTTGAAACAAGAATTAAAAAGCCATAAATATTATCAAGACAGATAACAAGAAAGTGCTTTATGACATTTCAAATTCATTTACTGAAGTAAAGACATGTACAATTTCCTTGAAAAAGTGCTTTGATTCTCCACAAGAAGAAGTATAAAAATTTACAATGAAGTTCAATCAAGTCACTGCTGACAATACAATACAAACAGAGTTATGGCAAGAACTGACACATAAAGAAGACATTTATCAAATTAAAGTAATAAATTTAATAAAAGCCTTCCAACATGAATTCAGAAATTCCCAAAGGTATAGCAACAGTAAAATGAATGATATTTAACAGATAATGAACACCTTACTAAGAATATCTACGCCTCTGAATAAAAATGAGGGTAGAGGAATCCGCAATCCACAAGTATTGGATGCTGAAAATTCACAGTTAAAAAATGAATTTTCCACTTCTTTTCATAACTTGGAACTATCAATGGGCCAAGCACTTTCAAAAGAAGTACCAAAACTTAAAGAATGGGCTCACTTCAGTGGTGAAGAAGAATATGACCATAGGGAATTCATCAGAGGTATTGACATGATTACAGAAGATTTTGAATTGCCAGACACATTGCTAACAGAAAAATTTAACACCTTGTTTACCAGATCAGCCCACAGATGGTATATCAAATTAAGACAAGCACATGGACACCAAAGTTTGACTTGGTGAAAAACGCAAATTATCAACAAATAGCCCAATGATACTTGTAGGTTTCAAGTGGAAACAGCCTTTGAATCTGCCTGTAAGATGTGTCTATGTGTCACAGGGGCTCTAGTGGAATACAAGAGTGGCCTGGCACTCAGCAATCATGGAACTCACTTGGAAGACTCCAAAAGAATAAAGAATAAAATAATAAGAATAAATTCCTCTAAAAGATATGCAGGTACAAGATGAGATGCAAAGAGGAAAGGAAAGCCAAATGGCCAAATAGCCAACCAAGTAAGTCCTTAATCACTGTTTCAACCTGCCAAAAATGAACAATGGAATTAGTAAGGATATGACCACCAAATATCCATTGACAGGCGAAGAAAGAGAAAGAGAAAGGTGCTAAATGACTGACTTAATAATATCAGTATTTGCTTAACTAAAATTAAGAGAAAATAAAGATAAAATAAAATCAAAGTATATCAATTAACTGGGGAAAAACCCCCCAGGGTGGAAAGGGTAGCCGGTATATGTGAAAAGTTGGGAGCTTGAGTTCTTCAGGCTGAAAACTGATCTGTATTGATTGTTTTGGGAATTGATAAAGCTGGCTAATATTGAAATTCAATTGGGTTAAATGAACTTCCCATGATTGAAAATGAAATACAGTTCTTGGTGGATCCAGACTGTATTGAAATGAATATGGTTGCCAAGATGGATTGAGTGGAGCTTTGACACTTGACAACTTCTTTTGGAACTGCCTCTTTAATACACTTTTGAGAATGAATTGACAGTATTCCATTGGAAGGAATACTTGGAGTGAGAATAACCAATGACTGCTTGATGGCGTCATTGGTCTTTGATGCTGAAACACTTGCTCTTGAGCCTTGATGATTCCTCTGATTGATTGGGTGCCTTGATGACGTGATTAGATGTTGGAATGTTGAAATGACCATTTGATATTGCCACCATTGAATTGCTGTTCAAAAATGATGCACAATGAAATATAACATCATTTATGACATATTGGTTCATTGGTAAGAAGATTACGTCCAAAGGTCTTGAGATGGAAAGGCAGAGGGAAAATGATGGATGTGATGGCTTCAGAGCTTGGAAAGGTGTTTCTGGGCCCTTTGGGGTTTTTGGCCACTTTTGGGTTCTGAGCCAGAACTGGCCCAAAAGGCGGGACAGTGTCTTTTGGACACTTTGCGTCAAAGTGCGCAAAAATGCGCAAAATGCGCAAAAGTGCGCAAAAATGCGCAAAGTGCGCAAAAAGTGCGCAAATGCGCAAATGCGCATTATGAGCTCAAATGGCCAAAAACAGCCATTTGGGCCATTTCCCCTGGTTTTGAGGGAAATGACCAGAAATACTCATTTGGGCATAAATTTCCACTATGGGTTCTGGATTGAGGTGAAGGGCCATGAAGGCTCCAAAACACAAATTGCCATAAAAGGTCCATAAGATGATGACATGGCCATATTGGCCACTGGTGATGGATATGGCCAATTGGCCATAAGAGAACTATGGCTTGATAGGCCATATGGGGATCCAAGGAGGTGAATTGCCATGGTTGTGACAGTACCCCCCACCTTGGAATGGTGAGCTCCTGAGGACCAATACAAGGTGAAGCCTGTTGAGGCTATTGGAAAGATTTTGAGAGAGTGATTCAAGAGGACTGATGAAGATAAAAATTTGAAAACTGATATTAAAAATTTGACATTTGGCTTCATGATTTGAATTGAATTTTAAAATAAATGAAAAATTTTGACGTGATAATTGACGTGATAAGAGAAAATTTAAAATGAAAATAAAATAAAAATAAAGAATGAAAATGAAAATAAAAGAAAGAGAAAAGAGAAAAGGAAATTGAATTGAATCTTGAGGAGGTTCCAATCTTCATCACAGAGGTTGATAACTGATTTTGGAAGTGGCCAAGGACCTGGAAAGAGAAATTTGATGCCAGGTGCTCACAAAGTGGCCAAGGTGATGTTTTGACAAGATTGTAGACCCCTCAGGGAGGTGCACACCAGGAGAGGAACTTACTTTTAGTAGTTACCACTCCCGCCAGTGCCATAAAAATAAAAACAGAAATACTGAAGGAATGAATTTGAATTTGGAATCTTGGAAATGAATTGAAAGTGAATGGCCCATTGTCCCAAGTGAAATGGCCATAAGATTGGAAATGAATGTTGAAAACCCGGACAAAGGTCTGTGTCCAAAATTTGCAAAGTGCTCACAGAGTGGCCAAGGTGATGCTTACAACAAAAGAGTAGAATACCCCTAAAGGTGCATACCAGGAGTGGGACTTACTTTTGGTAATTCCTCTCCCCACCAAGCACCATACTGAATCAAGCTTTTGAAGAATTGGGCCCAGGCTTGTCAGGATATAATAAATGAAAATCTTTGACGAGTTCAGGACAATTCTTGAGGTTTTCAGCTGGTTCCCAAGTGGATCTTTCTGGGTCTTGACTGAAACCTTTCCATTCCACCAGATACCATAATTTTCTTCTCTTGAGCTTTGAGTCCAGTATTTGAGAGACTTTCCATTCTTCTCCTTCTTCAATGATTATTGGAGGAGGAGGCTCTTGATGCCTATTTGGGATTGTTGACGTCTTGACTGGTTCCAAAAGGGAAATATGGAAAACTGGGTGGATGGACTTCCATTCAGATGGGAGCTTGAGGTGGTAGGCATGAGTACTGACTTTCTTCAAGATTGGAAAAGGACCCAGCCATCTTTCAGACAGCTTTTTGGTGGGTCTGGTTGATTTGATGTTCTTGGAAGAAAGCCATACCATGTCACCGGGATTGAAAACAGGTGAACTTGCTCTACTTTTATCTGCATACCTCTTAAACCTGTTTATGGCAACTTCAAGTTCTCTCTTGACATCTTGCTGTACTGATTGGATTTTTGTTGATAAATTTCCAGCCGGAGTATCTTGAGTGATGTGAACTGAGTCAAAATGAGGATCTCTTCCATAAACAGTGAAAAACGGTGATTGTTTTGTTGAAGAGTGGTCAGAGTTATTGTAGGCAAATTCAGCCAGAGGGAGCCAGGTGTTCCAATCATCTTGATGATAACTGACATAAATCCAAAGGTACTGTTCTAGTATCTGATTTACCCTCTCTGTCTGTCCATCAGTTTCTGGGTGATAAGCAGTTGGCAGATCTCTTGAAATCTTGAGCCGCTGACAAAGATTGGTCCAAAAGGAAGAAACAAAAAGAGAACCTCGATCACTAACAATGCTTGAAGGAAGGCCATGCTTTGAGAAAATATTCTTGATGAATAAATGTGCCAAATCTAATGAAGTGATTGAAGCTATTGTTGGAATAAAAACCGCCATTTTTGAGAATCTGTCCACTATGACAAGGATTGAGTCAAAGGAATTGGACAGTGGCAATTGAGTGATGAAATCCATTGAAAGACAAATCCAAGGACCACTTGGAATTGGAAGAGGATTGAGGAGTCCCAACTTCTTGTGATGAGTATTTTTGTTTCTTGAACACTGTTGACAGGATGAGACATAATCCTTGATGAATTGAGTCATGCCGGACTAGTGGAAATCCTGCTTGACAAGTTTGTGAGTCTTCTCTTGGCCAGGGTGTCCAGCTAGAGGAGAGTCATGCCGCTTTTGAAGTATATTGAGTTGAATTGTGGGGTCATTTGGGACCACCACCCGATCTTTGAAAAGGAGAAGTTTGGAAGAGGAATCAAGAGAATAATCTTGGACAGATTTACCTTTACCCAAATCTTCAAGAACACTTCTATATTGAGGGTCTTGCCACACTGCCTTCTGAATTGAATCAATCAAATTTGAAAATGAATCCACCTTGACTGCAAAAAACTTTGAGGCTTGAATTTCATCTTGCTTGATTCTCTTCTGATAGTTCATTGGATTCTTGCTGATGAAATCCTCCCCCCTCTCCGGGTAAACGTTGTCCCAACGTGACAAAGCATCTGGAAGGGTGGCCAAGCGGCCAGGGCGGTAAGTGATTGAGAAATGGAATTCAGATAAAAATTCAGCCCAGCAGGTTTGACGGCGAGTGAGAATCTTGGAAGACATAAAATATTGAAGAGATGAATGATTGGTGAGAACTTCAAAAGGGGAGGAAATCGAAAGAAGAAAAGCTCTCCAGCCCTTGAGAGCCCAGACTATGCCAAGGAGTTCCTTGTCATGAATCTCATAATTGAGCTCAGCTGGGAGAAGCTTGCGGCTATCAAATGCAATGGGATGTTTTCCTGAGTCAGAGACCTGACTCAGTACAGCACCCAAGGCATAATCTGATGCATCAGTCTCTACAATGGTGGGTAGAGAAGGATTGGAGCAGGGGTGAATGCTTCTTTGAGTTGATGAAACTGTCTAAGAGTTTCCTCATTGAGGGGAAAACGGGAATCTTTCTCGAGGAAACTTGTGAGTGAACTAATTTTCTTTGAATAATTCTTGATGAAACGGCGGTAAAAATTGGCAAAGCCAAGGAATGATTGAAGAGCCTTGAGGTTTCTTGGAGGCGGCCAATTGAGAATTTGCTGGACTTTTGCTTGCTCCATATTGAGGCCTTCAGAAGAAACAACATAACCTAAGTACTCTACACTAGAAACATGGAATAGGCATTTGGACGCCTTAGCAAAGAGGTTATTGGCTCTGAGTCTGGAAAGAACAGTGGACACATGAGTGACATGTTCTTCCTCAGATTTGGAAAAGACCATAATGTCATCCAAATAAACAACAACATAAACATCAAGAAGGTCATAAAAAATATCATTGACAAGATTTTGAAAAGAAGCAGGAGCATTGGTAAGCCCAAAAGGTATAACCAAGTACTCATAACTACCATATTTGGTTCTAAAACAAGTCAAATGTTCATCACCTTCCTTGATTCTGAGCAGGTTATATGCACCACGCAAATCAATCTTGGAGAAGATAGAAGAACCATTGAAAACAGTGAGAAGCTGGTTCATAGGGGGAACAGGATACTTGTTCTTCCTAGTAACAGCATTGAGTTTGCGGTAATCAACACACAAATGGAGGCCACCATCTTTCTTTTTGACAAAAAGAACAGGTGCTCCTGTAGAAGATGAGCTTGGCCGGATGAAACCTTTCTCTATATTCTCTGAAATGTAGGCCCTGAGTGTATCTGACTCTTGGTTTGATAAAGAGTAGATCACCCCAACTGGAGGTAAAGACCCCTCCAGCTTGATATGATGATCACAGGCGCGGTGAGGAGGAAGTTTCTCTGCTTTCACCTTGGTTAATACATCCAAGTATTGGTGATAAACAGGAGGAACAACCTTCATCACGGTTTCTATTTCTTCTGGCTCTTCCTCTTCATCCCACAACTCCTCCAGGGAGTCATGATAAGATGAAGGAGGAAGGTCCATATTCCCAAAGAAGAGATGAAGTGAAGATACAGAATTATCTTCTCCAACATCTTGAATCTCTTTGAAGACTTCATCTCTAGATGATAGTAATGACTGATGGGAATTAAGGGAAGGGATATGCACAGAAGACGGAAATGATGCTTTTCTAGAATCACCAACCAGAGCTGCACATGATTTGGCATAAGAAAAGTTGTTACTGAAAGAAATTAAAGGATCATTATAGTCCTTATGATCAGAATTAAAGGTGATCAATCGTTGCCTCCAATCAATAAACGGATTAAAATGATTAAGAAAGTCAAAGCCCAATATGAGGTCTTCTCCCTTGGGAGTATCAATGACTAAAAAGTCCCATTCAAAGCTTGGGAAGGAAGGGAGCTCAACCATATATTTAGTATGGTGAGTCACAAATAAAGAAGGAGACTCAGAGGAGTCTAAAATGATGAGGGGAATCTTCTCTGGAAGCTCTGACGTAGTCAATGAATACTTGTGAACAAACTGCTTTGCAATAAATGAGTTGTTAGCACCAGAATCAATGAGAATACTGTAAAAAACATCAGAAAGAGAAGGAAAAACAAAAAATTTAAGAGAATTCTTGACACCAGTATTCAGAATGCACAATTGTGCTCTGGATGGAAAACTGTGAAGACCATTGAACACAACATGATCTTCACTCAGGCTTTTCCCTGGCTGGGAAATTTGCCTGACGGTTGGGTAAGCTTGTTTTGAGGCCTTTTGAAACAAGACTCAAGACTATGCTTCCCACCACAATAGGTATAAAGACCCTCTTTGATTCTTATTTCTTTTCAGAATTCATGATCTTGAAATTATTATTCAAGAGAGAAGAATGGGGCTTGTCCCTCTTCTCAAAATTCTTCTTCTTATTTTGACTTGAGCTTGAAGAATTTTGAGGATGAGAAGAACTTGACTTTGAGGCTTCTGGCTTCTTCTCTTGATGATGACTCTTTTCATTTTGCCTCTCATGGTACCTGGTATCAAGTTCCAGGGTAACGTCCATTAAGTCTTGAAGAGAGTCAATTCTTGAAGGATGGGAGGCCAATTGATCCAAAATCCTGGATGGCAATCCCTTCCTGAAATGATGGATAAGAGCTCTTTCACCCCAATCCCCAATTCTTGAGACTAAACTTCTGAAATCAGCAATGTATAAGGATACATGCCCACCTTCTTTCATTCTTAAAAAATCCAACTCAGCTTCTGCTTTTCTGACTTCATTCGGGTCACCAAATAGAGTGAAGAGTTGAGATTCAAATAAGCGCCAAGAATTGAGAAGATAATTTGAGTCTTGATTGGTGAGATTGGAAAGATAAGGCTCAATCCATTTTGCAGCCCGGCCAATGAGAAATGAAGTGGCATAAAGAACTTTCTTTCTGTCTTGAGAAAAATTTGCCGGATCATTATGAAATATCAATTGACAAGACTGAATAAAGCTTCTAACCTTGAAGGGCTGAGTCCCATCAAAGCATTCCGGTGCCTTCATAGATGGAGTCTTGAAGGCTGGTGGTCTTGAGGCTTCAGAAGATGAAGCTGCTTGAAGATTGGCCATAATCTGAGTCATTTGCTGCATGATGGCCAATAGAGATGGTTCAGACTGATGAGAGACAGGCTGATTAGACTGGGCTAGAGTTGGCCCTCCAGTACCTTGGGATGCTTCCACCGGGGCAGGAGCACCTTCAGTACCATCAGACTCTTCCTCTTCCACAGAATTCTCCTCCTCCTCTTCACCATCTTCACCTGGACCTTTGAAAATAGTCCTTGAAGTTCCTGGAAATCCGCCAACTACTCCTGAAAATGAACACGATGTTCTGGGCCCTCTTCCTTCCTTCCTGGATGGTGCTGCTCCTTCCATGCGGGGTCCTCTATCTAATTGGGCCCCCAGTTGAGGAACTGCTGGGGTGCCATCTAGAGGAGCTCTTGGAGTTGGAGTGAGAACAGCTTGAGCTCTGGCCTGAGATCTTGTCTGTCTTGCCGGAGGTGAATGTTGAACAGGCATGATAACAGGAATAAAATTGAATTAAATGAATAAGAATCAAAATTTGCTTGAAGTGAAAAGAGTCAACAATCAAATCTTGAGGAAAATGGATGAATCAAAATGAAAATCTTCAAGTACGTCAATAAATAAAAATCAAATGAAGTCTTGAAGTCAAAAAATCAATGAATCAAATCAATCAAAATCAAAATCTTGCAGAAAATCAATTAATCAAAATGAATTCTTGAGGTAAAATCAGTTTATGTCACAATTCTTGATGTGAAAAATCAGCAAAAACAATGAATTCTTCAGGTCAATCAATTTTCTGGAGGTCAATATTTAATATGTCAAATCAATCAATCAATCGAAATCAAGTGAATTCTTCCTTAAAAACCAAAATTCTTGAAGAATGAATCAATTATGAATCTTGATGTGAAGAATGTGTCTGAATATCTTAATGAAAAAAATTTGAAAATCAAAGAAAATCAAGATGATGCCTGAATTATGAATGAAATGAAAATTTGATGATTTGAAAAGATTTTAAAAGAATAACAAAAATAAAAATGGGTCAGCTTTCAATTTTCAAAATGAAGAATGAATGAAAGAAAATTGAGAGATGACAATGAATCATTAAGTTCATAAGCGTAAAAGAATCATAATTTCGATGAAATGAGTGAATGAAATTGTAAAGAAAGAATGAACAGAATGAAAAAGAAATTATGAGTAAATTAATATAATGTCACAGGGGCTCTAGTGGAATACAAGAGTGGCCTGGCACTCAGCAATCAGGGAACTCACTTGGAAGAATCCAAAAGAATAAAGAATAAAATAATAAGAATCAATTCCTCTAAAAGATATGCAGGTACAAGATGAGATGCAAAGAGGAAAGGGAAGCCAAATGGCCAAAGAGCCAACCAAGTAAGTCCTTAATCACTGTTTCAACCTTCCAAAAATGAACAATGGAATTAGTAAGGATATGACCACCAAATATCCATTGACAGGCAAAGAAAGAGAAAGAGAAAGGTGCTAAATGACTGACTTAATAATATCAGTATTTGCTTAACTAAAATGAAAAGAAAATAAAGATAAAATAAAATCAAAGTATGTCAATTAACTGGGGAAAAACCCCCCAGGGTGGAAAGGGTAGCCGGTATATGTGAAAAGTTGGGAGCTTGAGTTCTTCAGGCTGAAAACTCATCTGTATTGATCCTTGAGGCTGTATTGATTGTTTTGGGAATTGATACAGCTGGCTAATATTGAAATTGAATTGGGTTGAATGAACTTCCCATGCTTGAAAATGAAATACAGTTCTTGGTGGATCCAGACTGTATTGAAATGAATATGGTTGCCAAGATGGATTGAGTGGAGCTTTGACACTTGACAACTTCTTTTGGCACTGCCTCTTGAATACACTTTTGAGAATGAATTGACAGTATTCCATTGGAAGGAATACTTGGAGTGAGAATAACCAATGACTGCTTGATGGCGTCAGTGGTCTTGGACGCTGAAACACTTGCTCTTGAGCCTTGATGATTCCTCTGAATGAGATGGAAAGGCAGAGGGGAAAAGGATGGATGTGATGGCTTCAGAGCTTGGAAAGGTGTTTCTGGGCCACTTTTGGGTTCTGAGCCAAAACTGGCCCAAAAGGCGGGACAGTGTCTTTTGGACGCTTTGCGTCAAAGTGCGCAAAAATGCGCAAAATGCGCAAAGTGCGCAAAAATGCGCAATTATGCACAAAAAGTGTGCAAATGCGCATTATGAGCCCAAATGGCCAAAAACAGCCATTTGGGCCATTTCCCCTGGTTTTGAGGGAAATGACCAGAAATACTCATTTGGGCATAAATTGCCACTATGGGTTCTGGATTGAGGTGAAGGGCCATGAAGCCTCCAAAACACAAATGGCCATAAAAGGTCCATAAGATGATGACGTGGACATATTGGCCACTGGTGATCGATATGGCCAATTGGCCATAAGAGAACTATGGCTTGATATGCCATATGGGGATCCAAGGAGGTGAATTGCCATGGTTGTGACACTATGAAACTGCTGATAATATTACTATTAATCAACAGTACTATGACTGTTCTTATGAAATATAATAATAAAATTATTATAACCACAATTGAATAATTCTTTAATTAATTATTTCTTTTACTTTTTATACACTACTAGTGATTATAACAGTAAGCAGTAATTGCCTACTAGAACCAATTGCAAGAAGTATTTAATAATAAGACTTCTTTTATTCAAATGATATATTTATTTTAATATATAATTATCTTATGTAAGAAAAATTATAAATTTAATTCTTGAAGAAAACAATTACTAGAGAAAAACTTTAAGAATTAAGCTAAATCAGTAACTAATACTCCAAAGAACTTATCAAAGATAAAAGTAGAGAAAGTTTATGGATAATTGTGGATTTAAGGCATCAAAAATGGATATATAACAGTATCACAACACTATATAGTTAATTTCCATGATTTAACGTATTTCTGATTCATTTTGAAAGAATAAAACACTTAAGAAAAGTTTCAACTAATACTTACTTGTTGGTAATAAAGGTATAATAGAATAATGTGATGATCTGGAAAACACAGCAAGAGGAAACCTCTTTTAAGTCTATAAACACCTCACAGAGGTGTGCCATAAAGCAAACTGAAAAGAAGTGAGTGAGAAAACAATAATATTTTTTGGATTATTGATTGCATCATTTGTTGTCATGTAAGATTATCATAATTACTTAATTGGTTCTTTTACATGATTTCCAACCCCTTTATGGTTAAGAATAAAAGGAGTAAAAACTCCGAATCTTATTTTATTCCAAAATAATAATTGATTATTGAAAGATATCAATGTTATTCTAAATTTCATTACAGAGTATATTTTCTGTGAATTTTTAAAGGTTCTATATTTCACATGGGAACATCAAAAATGGACTGTAAGTAAAAATTTTAATTTTGCTTATAAAAGTATAATTATTTTTGGTTTTCATATGAATTATAAAGCTCTTGATTGGTCCTGAAAGTTTCAGAAAGTTTCATCAAGAATTGTATTGTGAATGAATTTTTGAAGTTTTTACCTCATTTCTACATAAAATTGCAAATAGTAGTATATGGGTGGTTGCTATGAGGTAAATAAATGGATACTAGTCCAAAGAGGGTTTTAATTAATCTTTTGGGGCTTATCCATGGAAACCCTCTGAGAATTGACATGGTTAAAGGAGTCTAAGTTCCTCTTTACCTCCTTGGCACATCAAAATAGCAGCTTATTTGCTATTTTCTTATGATGTAATGAAGTTTTGACTTGGTAATCATTTTCCCCAAAGGTTTTAGTTTACTAATTGGGCCAATATCAGCCATGGATCCAAGCTTTGGAGCTGTCCACACTTTGAAGGCCTCAGAAGTTGGGTAACCTGGCTCTCTTTGATGTCTTTTGTCCCCCTTGACTATTTTTTATGTCAAAATAGAAATTAAGGCTTCAAGTGAGATATCCACTATGGGTTTACCAAAATTGCATGTAAGAATACAATAATATTAAGTTCCACCAGCATGCAGAACACTATTTTTAGTGTATATGTGACATTGGATTTCTCACATTCCCATTATTTTTGTCACATGGTGGAATGTGATCTACAACTTGCCAGGGTTAATCGGTCTTTCAACCGGTTTAATAGCCTTTTCGGCAAGAGTTCCCTTTGCTGAGGTCTGGCAGACAGCATTGTGACAATAAACCGGTTACCAACATCATGGGTTTGATTCTGGTTGGAGACAAGAGGAGGTCTCAATCAAACAACCAGAAATTGCTGGGTTTTCCGCTCCATAGGCGTACAAGGGTTCCGCCCCTTGGGGGTTCCTTGTAGGCTCCTGTTGTGACTAATGTAGCTCCATGAGGGTCACATGGGTAATACCATCAGTTACATGCACTTCAGGAAGCAGTGCTCTAAACCCGGGGGTACTGTCACATGGTGGAATGTGATCTACAACTTGCCAGTATTAATTGGTCTTTCAACCGGTTTAATAGCCTTTTCGGCAAGAGTTCCCTTTGCTGAGGTCTGGCAGACAGCATTGTGACAATTTTGGCATGAAATTGAGAAAAACAAAGGTATGCACAGATCTTTTATGTGGTATTGATGATGTAGAATTGAAGTATTTTCCATATTACCACCTCAAGGAGTTGATTTGAGCTTATTCACTCTATGGAGCTACCCTAGGTGGAAGATGGTGTGACATCCAAATCTGTCCTCAAATCCATGGATTTACTTACTCAATAAAAAGTTAATCATCTTTTCTGAAATCAAAAAAGATGAATTTTGAATACATTCATGACTTATGGGTCAATAAGAGTTCAGATTTTATTTGTAAGATAATTGTGGCCTATTTGGCTATGTAAAATATACCTCAAGGCTCACACTGTCAAATTTAATTCTGATAAAAACAAAGCTTTACCATGATTTTGCCAACACAAAGAAAGATTAACAGCATTGTATCCTGAACTCTCACAATTTATGATCCACAGGAAAATTCTGAGACAATGTGGAGCTGATTTTGAGCATGCTGTTAAAAGCAGGACCACTTAACAATATTCAGCAGAAGATATTATTAATATGTTAGAAGAAGTAACCACCAGAACCAGAATTGGTTCTAGTAGGGTGAATGTCAAAGCAAGGTTTAATAAGCCTTGAAAAGATTCTGTGGATAAAAATCCCAAAGAAAATTCTAATAATATGAAGTAGAAATCTGAAGATATAATTAGGAAGTGCCATATTTGGCAAAGTACCACCCACTTAGCCAATGCATGTCCGAAAAGGGGAAAAATAAATGAAGTTGACATTGAAAAAGAACCTGATGTTGAGAAATATGATAATATAATTGAAAAAAAATCAGATGATAAGTCATCAATATTTTCTGAATCTTCAAAATATATAGAAAATATGAATGCCACCATTGACATCATGGAAACTTATTTCCACTTGCCACAATGAAGCAATGGTCTACTTTATTTGTCAAACGCTCAAGACGCACAACTTATGAAGAACAAAACAAACAGGGGAAAAGGTTATACAGATAGTAGCTCCTGTATAACAGAAGTGGTAATTGAAAAAAAATCCACTAAACCTTTACTTGACCCAGGAGCCTTCTTCTCTTGTGTTGGCAAATCTTTTCTTGAAGCTTGTTGATAAAGTTTTGAAGACAAATTGTTATCAATTTATGGCAAAAAGGTCAATAGTGGAAGTAATCCAATGAAAGCATTGGAAATCTTTGAGACCACTGTCATATTTTCACATATTAATGAAAGCTTAAGAATCACTGTTGAATTTGTTGTTATGGAAAATTTCTCTAGTACCCATTTTCTATTGGGAAGTGAATATTTGATCATGTATGGCATAGTCTTACATAACAACAAAGACAGATACCTCACTATTGGAGACAAAAAGCATCAGAAATTTGCCTCTTTACCATTTAAAAGACAAATTACTGTAAGAAAATTAGCACCAGTCAACTTAGATTTGGAAAGATTCAAATATGAACAGTTAAATGAAGCTGAAATAAGCCTTCATATGACTGAAAAATGGTAAAATGAACTTTCTACCCTTTTATATGACCACAGAAAAGCATTTGAATCAGACAAAGAACCTTTGGGGGAAATCATTGGTCATGAAGTTGACATCATCCTCAATATTGAGAGACCTTATCCACCAGTCTTAAGAGGACCTGCATATCAAGCAAATCCTAAATCAAGGGTAGATCTGGAAATCCATATTAAAGAACTTCTAGACCTTGGTGTAATGAGAAAGGTTGGCAATAATGAGGAAGTAGAAATAACTACACCACTCTTAGTGGAATGGCATAATGGAAAATCTAGAATGGTTGGGTACTTTAGAGCTCTGAACACTTACACTGTTCCAGACAGGTACCCAATACCAAAAATCCAAATTGCCCCCACCCAGATATCTCAAGAAGTGTATATAACCACTATGGAGGCCCTTAAAGGATTTCATCAGAATGTGGTGACACCAAGGGCAAGAAAATACTTGAGAGTTATTGTTCACTTTGGAGTATATGAAAATTTGAGGATACCTTTTGGTATCAAGAAAGCACCTTCACACTTCCAAAGAATGATGAATGAAATCTTCCCTGAAGAACTTTCAGAAGGATGGTTAATTATTTACATTAATGACATTACTGTCTGTTCCAAAACGTGGGAAGAAAATATGTACAGATTATCCAGAGTTTTGAAAAAAATCCAATCGGTGAACATGAAGATTTTTTCAAGAAGTGCAATTTTGGATTCAAAGAACTCAAAGCACTTGGACATGTATTATCTGGTTTATCCCTTGGAATTTACAAAACCAAGTTTGCAGAAGTATTGCTGAAACCCATGCCTCAGAACAAAAAAGAAGTTCAGTATTTTTTTGGGTTCACAGGATATTAAAGGCAACATATTAAAGATTTTGCATCCATAGAAATACCTCTTGATAAATTGTGTGACAAAAGCACCATATTTGAAATGACTGTTGACAGAGGCAAATCCTTGACCACTGCTCCAATCTTACTGATGCAATAATGTAAACTGACTTTTAAAATATGTGTTGATGCATCAGGGGATGGGATGGGTGCTGCACTTCATCAAGTCCATATTATAAATGATGAACCTGTGGAAGGACCTATATGTTTCATAACCAGGAAAATCAAACCAACTGAAGCCAGATATAGAGCAAGTCAGATGGAGTGTTTATGCCTTTTCTGGGCCTTGGAAAATTAAATTGCTTCCTGGAAAGATGGGATTTTGAAGTGATAAAAGATTGTACCACTGTTAAGTCACTTTTAAACATGAAGACACCTAACAGACATATGCTCAAATGGCAAATAGCCATACAGGAGTAAAGGGGAAATATGACTATTGTTCACAAAGATTGAAATATCCATAAAAATGGCAATGGACTGAGCAGATGGCCACTACAAAATAATATTGATAATCCTGCTTATGTGCCAGAAGAAGCTTCCCCACAAATTCCCATATAAGGAATCAGTGTTACAGAACTGCACACAACTTTTTTGACTAGGAAAGAAACAGTTATGCTCAGGATAAGAAGTGTAGCATTTCATGCCAGTTACTAACTAAGGACTGTAAAGACAATTCTTTTATACATGCCTTAGATGGGATATGGAAACAATAATATGATGAAGGAAGATTGCACTTACTGGATGGTATAATTTAATACAGAACTAAGCATAAATGTTTCATGAACATTGTGGACATTCAGCCTGTGACTCAAAAACAGAGCACAAGCATGACAGCCAAAATACCATGAACCAATGGTATAGCCAAGATACCACCAGAACATGGAGCTGAGCCAAATTAGCTCAAAAAGTATCAAACAAAAGGGGAAACTCACCCCTTTCCAGATATACAAGTCTCATCATCATAGGCCAAAGTATAACAAAGTTATTCCTGCTCAAAGTGGTTGCTGACCATAAACCTTAATTTTCACCTCTCATCTGAAATACAGAGTCAGAGGCTTAACCCCATCAAATGGGTCTTCAAAATTAATCTCTAAGTCAGGGATATCGAATGGTCCCAGACAAACTGAGCTAGTGCCAGTATTACTGAAGTTATGACCAAATTCAGGCAAAATAAGGGTTAACAAAACATTCACCTCACATCTAACTTCTACAGTTTTAGTGTGAGATACCTAAAGTGGGGTCTTTTTAAAAATGGTACAATCAGGGCTATCTGATGGTGTCATCCATTTCCTCATGCCTCAACTAGAACAAACGTTTTGGGGCAAACAAGCCCAATACAGCTTTTGCATAAAACATGCATATGTACAAAATATCTTGAACATGAGACAACTTTGCCATATATAATGATAACCATATCAAATAAGGTACCATTGTGTAGAGCACACACAGGGATACACACCGAACCAATTTTGAGGTTGATATCTCAGGAACTGACAAAGTTATGGCTTCTTTAAGGTAAACATCCCACAGTTTGGCCAATACAGCCTTACCATGGGATAATATCCCATAACCATGAGTGTTAGGTGTCAAACAGACAAATAAGCATTTTATACTTCAATACCTCATACGTAAGTCAATACTGGGGTCCCATACAGTTTTTGTACAGCATTCTACGCGTCATACATGTCAGAAGAAGGCTATGTGGTCCCCAGATGAAGATTTTCACCCTGTATTGGTGAAAACTGCCCAGATGTGGTTTCAAAACAACATATTAGCCCAATACAGGCTATACAGGCCTTTTGCAAACCACAAGCCTGTCTCAGAGAGTGAAAAATCTTCACTTCCTCTACATGGAAAGGTCTAGGAGCCTTTCCACCCCATTTCAGGATAAAAGGAGGGCTTTTCACAGCCAGAAAAGCTTTCCACATCCTGCTCTTAAATTCCTACGTATTAGAACTGTAAAAACAGTTATACTCTTGAAAAATAACCAGTTATAACTATAATCTCAACTATGGTAGGCTTTATTATTGTCTTCCAACAGGTAAAGCTGCACCCAGCGCTTTCAACATCGCTCACCACCACTATTTCATAATAGGAAAGCCCTTTAATTTTATTATAAAATCCTTATCCTCTATCTATACCTTTATTTTGAATCTTTTATCACCAGTCAAAGTCACAGTTAAAGTTGTAAATAGCCTAATTACTACTTCTAAATAGACTCAACCTGACACAGGTCCTTAATCAATCTTGTACTTAAAGAATGCCATGAAAGGTCTTCCTCACGACATCTGTCTGAAGACAGAACAAGAGAAAAAGTAAAAACCTGCATATGGTGGCCAATGTGGCAGAAATATGTTGTAGAGTATTGCAAAACCTGTGACAGATGTCAAAAAGCAAATAAATCCACTGGCAAAAGACTTGGAAATATGATCAAGATCCAAGAACCCAGTAGAACTTGGGAAATTGTCCATATGGATTGGGTAACTGGCCTGCCACCAGGGGGTGATAGAAGTTATAATTCTTGCCTAGTGATTTTTGACAGATTTGGTAAGACTCCAATCTTTCTACCATGTCCCAAGGATGATACAGCCATGGATACAGCTCTTCTGATATGGAATAGAGTAGTATCATGGACTGGCATATTCAAAAAAATAATTAGTGACAGAGATACCAAATTCACCTCAGCACTATGGAAAAATCTTCAACAACTATTCGGGACAAAATTATCCTTCTCTACAGCCTACCACCCACAAACTGATGGTCTGGCTGAAAGGATGATGAAAACATTGGAAGACATGTGGAGAAGAATTTGTGCATATGGCCTTGAATTCAAAGATTGTGATGGACTTACCAATGATTGCTGTAATCCTTTACCAGCACTGGAACTGGAATATAAGAGATCCATTAATGACAGTACAAATGAAACTCCTGCTATTCTAGAAGAAGGATGGAATCCCAAATTACCTCAAGATTTCTTGAGGAAAGATTTGGTTGAGATACATGCTACAGCTGCTAGCTTCAAAGGAATGCTAGACAAAACTAGACAGAATTCAGTGAGGTGCATGGAAGATTCTTTTGCCTATGCTAAGGACAAATGGAACAAATCACATGCCACTCCAGATTTGAAAGTGGGGGATTTAGTACCTGTATCCACCACTAACTTCAATAACATCAAAGGATGTAGAAAGCTCAAAGACTCCTTTGCAGGACCTTATTTTATTAAGGCCCTCCATTGAGAAAATTCTGTTGAAGTAGAATTATCTGAAGAAATTAGCAATAAGCATCCTACATTTCCAATGAGCTTGATAAAGCCATATAAATCCAGTGATGCTGAAAATTTACCTTTGAGGAATAAAGTTCCATAAGCTATACCTCCTATTGAATCATCTGGTATTAAAAAATTTACCAAAGTTCTGAAAGCAAGAAAGTTGAGAAACAATAATGTAAGGGAATACCTTGTTAGGTACAGTGACCCAGCTTGTGAAGATGAATGGTTAGCAGAAAAGGACATACATGAAGCTACTAAGCTTCTCACAAGGCTCAGACACACTGGAAATAACACAATTACAAAGCAATATATTTTTAGGGGGAGGCAATGTAAGCCTTAGAAGTATTTGCACATACCCAAAAGACCACAAATAACAAAATAAGATACAAATATGAATAAAATGAATTTATACATATTAGAAAAATAAGAAGTAAAATATAAATACAAATTTATATACAACAATAATAATTCAACTATAATTCAAAATAAAAATTACATTAAATTTTGAAATCATGAAAAAACATTTTTACTTGAAAAAATTAAGTAAAAATGAATTTTGAATAAAATTAATGAAATCAAAATATTTTTGGTAAAACATTACACAAAATATATTATAAGTTTTCATCCAATCAATCAAAATAAGAAAATTACTACACCATTGGATTTTTCATAAAAAATAAGGTGGGGTCACCTCTGGTTGAAATTTCTGTAACTCAACTCCAAATAAGCTTAAATTAAGTTTTGAGTATCTTCTGTACAAAAGTTGAAAATCCTAAAAACATTAATTGAATTCTCACCACATGTGGTTTTAACCATCAATTTTTGTGTTAAAATTGAGGTGTTGTGTGTAGTTTAGAAGTTATGAGGAATTGAAGTATTTTCAATTGAAATGTCAAAATGTGCGCATTAATTACATAAGAGAACTGTAATTTACATATGAGGTATCAATTATTACAGTTGTGTACTGTAAGAACTCCATTGAATTTTATGTGTAAATTACAAGTGTATTACATGATAAAGAATTAAAGAAAAAAGAAATTTGAAAGATTAATTCTGGGGGGGAAAGGTACTCTAGCTCCAAGGGGGAGCCAGACCCCCAAAATCCTTGCTGACAGGCGTGGTATGTCAAAATCCACGCAAAAGTTCATCAATTTTGGCCTGGAATTGAGTCACAGGGTCTGTGTCTCAATTGATGATGAGGTTTTGATACCAACCAGGAAAGTTTTAACTGTTGCCAAGAAGGTAAAACTACCCTTAAGCTAAAAAAATCTTAGTAAGAACAGTTTTAACTGGTTTCAACATCTCTTACACACATTAGGGGGGTGTCAAAGTCACCAAATCCCGCCTTAAAATAACATGGGATTTGGACCCCAAATCCCAACACTAAATCCTGGGTTTTTTATGTGTAAATCCCATGGCATTTTAACTGAGTCCCCTGGTATTTTGACCAAATCCCATGCATCTGGGATTTCAGCTTGAAACCTAACCCAAATTAGTACTCACAATTCATACCTGCACAACATATCCTTCTACACTCCATTTTGGACAATCTGACCAAACAGCTTACAGTCCATTTATACTTCTTCATCCATATAATAATGCCTCAATACAAAGCCAGACAAATCAAGTCATATATGAAGATCACCTCTGGCCTGCCTCATCCATCAGGTCACTTAATACGTACAGATTATTTAACCTTAATTAATTGGCTTTTAGTCAAAGCCAATTTTGAGTCATGTTTTGGTACTAGTGGTTCAACATCTATTGGAAGACCTCCCTCATCAAAGCAGCATGAATTTCAGCTTATGGCAATTGAGGTCAACAAAAAATCACGTAACCGACTAAACCTTAGTTCAAGCAGCATCTGAGATCAATGGCAAACATATAAAAAGAAATATATGGAAGCAAAAAAATTGGAGAATTTAACTGGGGCTGGAATAACGGAAGAAGATGAGAGTAAAGGGATAAAGTCAATGAGTGAAAAGCTTGAAAGTATGTGTCCTTGCTATGCTGAAATGGATGCGCTCTTTGGCCACAAGCCCAATGTCACTCCGGTTGCAAGCTATGATTCACAAGCAAAAGACAGCTTAAATGGTGATGATGATGATGTTTTGCCCAAAAAGTAAGTTATTGTCTCTTCCTTTTTTACCTGTGATAATTAAACCTCATTTGCTTTTTTAAAGGAGAATAATGGATTGGAATCACCCCTCAATCTTGTTCCTTTGGTTCATAATGAGGATGACTTGGTTCAAGCAGAAAACCTTCAAGATGAATCAGTAAGTATGTTTAAGCCTGATACTTATGAAATCCATTATTGATTATTTCTCCTTTGGACAGCAAATTAAATCCATAACGCATTCAACACAAAAGCGTAATTGAGCATTGACACCCAATTTGAATGACAAGAGTGGCTCTAGGAAAAGGCCAATGGATATGTTTGCACCGACATATGCCAGTTTGCTTGAATCACGGCAAAAGGGTATGTTTTGGAATTATGGCTACTCTGATCAATCCCACTGACTAAACTCATGATTTGTAGCCTGTGAAACCAGTGAAAATGCTTGTTTGGAGTGGGACAGGGAGAGGTGGAATGAAGAGAAAGCAAGCAACCTGGAAAAGCAACGGTTTGAAGAAGTCAAGTTGTAAAATCAAATGGAGTTTGAGGAGAAGCAACATGCAAAGCAATATGAATTTGAAAAAGAAAAGTGGAATCGTGAATTGGAATTGAAGGAAAAGCAATGCCAGATGGATCTCACTATAGCGGCATTTTCATCAAGAAGGCCAATTGAGGAGCTGGAACGCATTCTGGCATTAATCAATAAAAAATAACTTATTACATATATGTAATGTGATCAATTTATATGTGGTGCTTGTTCAATAAATCTTATGTTTATGTTCAATTATTGATCTTATGTCATGAAATCTAACTCCACTTTATTACCAAATGGAAATTTCCATGTTTACGCATAATTGGGGCACCAACGTGCAATTTCAATTTCATATAACATTTATTTGCAATTTGAGACAGATTGGAAAATTTGGGCAAGTTTTGCATTGAGAATTCATATGAAATCTGTTCAAAAATCAAATTCAATGACAGCTTTTTTCCTTTTTTATGAAAATTTCATTTTATAGTTTTTTTTTTAATTTTTTCATCTTTTTCTATATGTTTTTTTTAATTTAATGGTTATTTTTTTTTTGGTTTGAAGAGTTTCAACTTTTAATTGGGCAATGTCCCTTGTTTTGTTGATTTTTGATTTTTAATTCTTAATTTTTTTTTTTTTTCAAAAGTTGATTTTTTTCTTTAATTTCTTTTAATTTTTTCTTTTTAATTTTTACTTTGAAAAAAATCCAATTTAAAAAAAACACCTTTTTTTTAATTTCAAATCTCAAATTTCACTTTTTTTTTTCATTTATACTTTTTACCCCTCCCTTTTAAAAAAAATTCACCAATTTTTTTTTACTTTTCTTTTTTTAGATTTTAATTTTTAATTTTCAATTTATTTTTTTCTAATTTTACTTTTCACCCTTCCCTCTAAAAAAAAACCCACCTTTTTTAAAATTCAGGTAAGTGAATTTCTCTTCTTTTTGTTTAATCACAACCATCTTTTGCCAATTTTTTTTTTATTTTTATATAGGTAATTCTCTTTTTGTTTTTTAAATTTTTTTTTTTATCAAGTTTTTGCCCCTCCCAAACTCACCCACCCATCACCATCATCATCCACAACTAACCCACCCATCACCATCATCATCCACAACTAACCCACCCATCACCATCATCAACCACCATCCACCTCCCAAAACCCCCCATCTAACTCCTAACCCCACCTCACTAACCCTGGAACCTCCCAAATAGGCTCCTGGGAGGTTCCAGGTCCTGAGGCCTTAAAATCGCGCCGAATCAATTTGGAATTGATTCAGAAGGCCTCCCGAATCAATTCTTAATCAATTTGGGATTGTTTTAGCTAATCATCATTCTAATGGCCCCTAGAGGCCATTAGAATGATTGTTTTGTTTATTTTTTTCATTTTTATTTTTTTAATTATATCATTTAAATAAAAAAAGATACTGATAACTTTTTTTTTTCTTTTTCATTTCTGGAAATTGAAAAATGATCTCATTTTTTTTTCTTATTATTCATCAATTGACTTTGAATAATATGTTACTGATTGTTTTTTTGTTTTTTTTATTCATTTATTTTATTTCAAAAATCTTTGACTGATGATGATTTCTTTTTTACTGATGTTTTTATTTTTATGTTTTTTTAATCATTTATTTTATTTCAAAAATCATTTACTGATAATGATCTTTTTTTTACTGATGATATTTTTTTTCCTTTTTTTAATTTTTTGGGATAATAATCATTACTGACCCTTGATTGATTTTTTATTTTAATTTTTGTTTCACTTTTTTATTTATTTGTTCATATAGGGGAGGATTAGTTATAAGAATTTATTTTGCAATGTCATTTCATTTCCCATCCCTTCCATCATCCTTAAAATTCAAAAAAAATCTCCTCCTCCCTCTCATTCTTCCAATCATTTTGATGATGTCATGGTTAGGACTAAACCAGACTCAGCACATCATCAGAATGATTTGAAAGATGATGAAGCTCATATTACTCCTCTTGATGTCATGGTTAGGACTAAACCAAATATAGAACATCATGAGGATAATAATACCAAATTCAATAATAAAAGAAAGCTCACCCAAAGCCAAAGTCAACACATCCATGATTCAAAACAAATAATGTCTCACCTTGGCCATTCCAAAAAAGAATTTAAAAACTTTTCAACAATTTTGATTGACAAGAAATCTGCCAATGCCTCATGGTTAAAACTTCCATCACTTAACACTCTCCCCCATCCTTATATCCTCATTAATAAAACATCCAAGCCATTTTTGCCTGTCATCATATATGAAATAACCCCATTTGATAATTCTTCTGGCCACTCTCAAATTCTGCAAAACATCATCATGACATTAATGTCCTTATCTCAAAATCAACAAGATATTAAAACCAATAAGCAACTCCAAGGTGGCATTATGAAAGGTATTGGGTTTTGATCTGGTTCTGATGCTGGAAAATCTGAAGGTGTGTGATATTTTTGGCATATTACCTTCATAATTACTGACTAATTACAAAATTATTAGGTGTTTACTCCAGAAAACCCTGTTTAACTTCTCATCAAATTGAAACAGATAACAATCAATGGATCAAGCTTCATCCATATGATGAATTTGTTTACTCAAGAATCTCCCATTTTTCAAAATTAGCTGCAAATGAAAATCAATCATTAATGGAAGCAGCCCAATTACCCAACTTCAGTCAACTCAAATGGACTTCTGCCAATCCCAAGGAAGAATTCAAATCATTTACCAATGTCATTGTCACCCAAGATGGATTTTTCAATAAGCCACACAAAGATTTAAACGATCTCAATGCCTGGACTTATGGTATATTTTCTTTTGTATAAAAAAAGATTTCCTTCCACTTCCTACTATCTTCACCCCCTCTGGACATGGCTTACACTTCCCCAAATTGAAAATGGAGATTGATTTTTCAAACAAACCTGGCATCATGGAAATTCTATGGAAGACATCAACAATAGTTCATCATACAACAAAACCACCTCCAGAAATTATCAATCATGACAAAATTACTCATTTTGGATGTTCTTTTCAAATAAACCATAAATTATTTAATGTAGGTCACAAATTCTTGAAAATGACACCCACTGAAATTAATCCAAGAGTCAATGTGTAAGATGTGACTATGAAACTGATGATAATATTACTATTAATCAACAGTACTATGTCTGTTCTTATGAAATATAATAATAAAATATTATTATAACCACAATTAAATAATTAAATAATTATTTCTTTCACGTGTTAAGCACTACTAGTGATTTTAACAGTGAGCAAGTAATTGTCTACAAGAATCAATTACAAGAAGAATTTAATAATAAAAACTTCTTTTATTAAAATAATAAAATTATTCAAATATATAATTATCTTTTGAAAGAATAATTATAAAGATAATCCTTGAAGAAGACTATTACTAGAGAAAAACTTTAAGAATTAAAGATAAATGACTCACTAATACTCCAAAGAACTTATTGATAGATAAAAGTAGAGAAATTTGATGTAGAATTGTGGATTTGAGAGATCAAAATGATTTATAGCAGGATTACAACAATATATAGTTGGATTCTATGATTTCACGTCTTTCTCATTGATTCTGAAAGATTTAAAACACTTAAGAATAGTTTTAACTAATACTTACTTGTTGGTAACAATGATATAAAATGATAATAAGATGATGATGATGTGGAAAAAACAGCAAGAGAAGGCCTCTTTTAAGTCAACAACAGCTCAAAGAGGCGTGCCATGGAGCAAACTAAAAAACCAGTGAGTGAGAAAGCATTAAATCCTTTTTGATTAATACTTACATCATCTGTTGTCACGTAAAATTGTCATAATTGCTTAATTGATGCTTTTACGTGACTACCAACCCCAATATGGTGAAGAATAAAAGGAGTAAAATCTGTAAATATTCTTTTATTCCAAAGTAATCATTGATTTACCAAAGTTATCAATGTTATTGACAATTTCATCACAGGTTGTATTTACTGTGAATTTTTGAAGATTCAGTGTTTCACGTAGAATAACCAAAAATGGACTGTAAATAAAACTTTGAATTTTACTAGTAAAACTGTAATTCTTTTTGGTTGTACCATAGGTAATACAGTTCTCAATTGGTCCTGACAATTTCAGAAATATTCATTAAGATTTGTATTTTTAATGAATTTTTGAAGTTTTTACCTCATTTCTACGTAGAATTGCAAATATCATTGTTTGACTGGTTGTTATGAGGTAAATCAATGGATACTAGTCCAAAAAATATTTTAATTACTCTTTTGTGGTTTATCCATGGAAAGTCATTAGTAATTGAAATGGTTACAGGAGTGTAAGTAGCTTTTTACCTCCTTGGCACGTCAAAATAGCAGGTTATTTGCTATTTTATGGTGTTTTACAGTAGTTGTAACTTGGTAACCAAGTTCCCAAAAAGGTTTAGTTTACCAATTGGGTCAAGATCAGCCATGGAACCAAGCTTTGGAGCTATCCACGCCTCTGGGGCCTCAGAAGCTGGGTACCCTGGCTCTCTTTGATGTCTTTTGTACCCCTCGCTTATTTTTCACATAAAAATAGAAATTTAAGCTTCAAGTGAGATATCCACTATGGGTGTACCAAAAGTGCATGTAAGAATACCATAATATTAAGTTCTCAAAACATGTATAACACTATTCTTAGTGTATATGTAACATGGGATTTCTCACTTTCCCATTATTTTGGCGTAAAATCAAGAAAAACAAAAATTTTCATGGATCTTTTATGTGGTATTGATGATGTGGTGTTGAAGTATTTTCCATATTACCACCTCAAGGAGTTAATTTGAGCTTATTCACTCTATGGAGCTACCCTAGGTGAATTTTTTGTGTAGAATCCAAATCTGGCCTTAAATCCATGGATTTACTTACTCAATAAAAAGTTATTCATCTTTTCTGAAATCAAAAATGATGAATTTTGAATATATGAATGGTTTATGAGTTTTTTATAATTCAAAATTTCTTTTTAAGATAATTGTGGCCTACTTGGGTATGTAAAATATACCTCAAGGCTCACACAATGGGTACTTTGAAAGAAATATGCAGGATCAAAAAAGAACTAAAAAATCTTAATTGTAAATACTTTTATTTTATGAATAACATCTCCACTCCATTGTATGCCAATAAATTAAGTTTATAAAAGATTGGTCCTGATGAAATCTACAATTGACTATTTTTCCATGCCAAAGTGATTGGTTTAATATTTTCACCCATATTTACCACATCTTCCCCAATGTCATTGTTGGCCAGATTTTCTGCATGTGGTGGATCATCATCTTCATATAAATCAAACCACTCATCACCAATTTGAGCTAACATATTATGTAAAATCGTGCACATTTCCCTTAGAGAAAACCAATTCCCCTTCAAAATTCCAATTGCATGCTCAATTCTGACCCTTGATTTTGCTAGACAGTAATTGAAAGAACGGTTGTCTTCATTATGTGCTACAACTCCCTCATATGCTGGAACACCCCAAGGAGAGCTTGCATATGCTGAATCTGCAAGTAAGTATTGATCCTTTTCATAAAACTCTTGAGGTGTTTGTGCTATTTTCATATGTTGATAGACATTCGAATCATGAAGTGACCCAGTACAACCAACATTCAGAGCAGTGAACTGTTTATTGATATCACAAACCAGTTGTATTGACATAGAATACCTTATATGTAAACCATCAGTAAGATTGAAATAAAGAATAAAGATTCAACAGCTTACCTTTTTTTGAAATCAAAATACGCTTCACCATAATTGGGAGGACGTTGTGATAATGGTATGAGACTCCCATCAATAAACCCAATGCACCCAGGGAAGCCTTCTGCTTGCATTACTTGAGACATCTCTCTGTGTTGTTCTATTGTTGGCCACACAATCACTTTGCACTTCAACTTCATTAATATCTGGATGACTCTTTGAGTGTACAACACAATAGCCCCATGGCTAATTCCAAACAACATTCCAATCTTTCCCAAAGCGGCCCCATTTCCATTTGATCCTAGCCTTGATAATGCCACAGCCAATTGGATGGCAGGATTGCATTGTTTGTTTTGTGATGAGTTTTGAAAGGTTTTATCAGCTTGAATTTGTGCAACCAATTTTTCAAATGATTCATGTGTGGTCCTACATAGCTGTCAAAACTTTTCAGATGATAATGTCTGTAAATCATTCATTGTATACAGGTAATGAGATGGATATCTTCTATGAGGATTGATGTATCTTTGTGATGTTATCATATCTAATAAGATTATATCTTCCTGGATATCAGAATCACTATCAGAGTTGAGAGCATCAATGAACTGAAGTGAGTCCAAGGTCTGAAGTAAAGGTAGCCTTTGCAATGCCTTGGGCATGGTAAATGAAGAAAAGGCTGGTAGTAAATGCAATTTGAAATGAAATAACTTAATAAATGATGAGTTTATTTAGATTTTATGCAAGAGAAGGAAATTTTTATGCAATTTAACATGCCCTTACTGAGTTGTGCGTTTGAAAAACTTGCCTTTATGGGAAGCGAAAGGTGGGATTTTGGTATTTAAACACGGGATTTGGTACCAAAAAACCTGTGTTTTTGTACCTCAAAATACCTCACCTCTTGAGGTGTGGGATTTCCCAAATCCCAAAAAATTAATGCAGGATTTTGGCAAAAAGAAACTTGGGATTTTGAGTGTGGGATTTGGTAACTTTGACACCCCCTATTATGACATGTTTTGGAGACTCTAGACCAGGTAGTACTATACTAATGGCTGATTTAAGGGTCTAAAATGGCTAGAAATAGCCAAAAATGGCTAAAACCAGCCCTTTTTGGTTTAAACCAGGGTTCAATGATGCCCTAATTGGATTTTATGTTTTCAGATTGTTTTCCACAATGGAAAAGAGTAAATTTTACTTTTTGAGTAAGAAAATTGATGGCTATGATAGAATGTCTTCTTTTCCCCACTTTTCTCTTCATGTTAGAATCTTTTCCCTGTATGATTAGTTTAAACACTGTTAAAAAAATCAATAGAAGATTCCAACCAACTTTTTTACATCATTTTAAACATTTGACCACTTAAATAATCATTATAATCATTTTTTGTAACTCTTATAATCTTTTTTACCCCTCGAACCACCCCATAAGGGAATGAAAGCATCTTTCATCACTGTTAACTTTCTCACTTTGTTTCCAAATTCACTCTTGTCACTTTTGTGTTTTTTTTCTCTTTAAATATATTTTGGAAGGATTTTTCCTTTAATTAAGTGCTTGCAGTTCTTTGCTCAATCAATTCCAATTGAAATTGCTCTTGAAGAAATTTCTTTTGTAGCCTTCAATATCTCTTGTAGAGTATTTTTGGATAATTTTTTGTTGTTGGTAAAACAATAAATCTTTATAAAATTATGTTCTAATACTTATAAAGTTGAAAAAAATGGTATTGGTGTGTTTTCTCTTAAAAATACTACTTCATACAATTTTTTATTCATCTTTTGCCTTATACAAATTTTGAGGACAGGAAAAGTACTTGCTTTTTAACCAAAGTTTCATATCCACACCTTACAATCCTTCTCTTAAATTCCTACATAGTACCACTGCTTACCAACATTCAGACCCTTGGTAAATAATCAGGTATAACCAAAATATTAGGTATTGTAGTGTGTATGATAATAGGCCAATTGATACATTTACACCCAGGGCTTCCAACAGTGCTCACCACCACAATTCCTCAATAGTATACCCCTGAATATTATTATTGAACTGTTTTTTTATCATTATTATCCATGTCACAGTCGATTTAAATGTGTAAATACCTTTATAATCACTTTATTAAAGGATTAACCTCAAAACTTGGGGGCCTGGCCTTGTTTTTTGGACTTTTTGGGCTTGAAAACAAGTATTTCTTTACTTTTTCTCTTATATTTCTCTTGATATTCTTTTTTTCCACGTGAAAATACTCTTTTGATAAGGATGTTATTTCAAAACATAATATATTATCATTTTTTCAAGTGGTATATAACTTATACCACTATGTTTTTTTTCATGAATTTTTGAAAAGTTTTGATTATAATTTCATCAGCAACAGAAAAATTGGGCTTGACTTTTGTCAAACACTGATTCCCTTCTAAATTAGTGTTTTTTTCATAAGAAGAAGATCCTGCTACTGTAAATAAGAGTCACAGAGGCCTGGTTGGATATATTGATAATTTCAATTTTCCCTTAAAGAACTGATTATAAGATTACACTTGTTAATTAAAAGCTAATATATGGGATATTTGAATAAAAATATCAGATCATACATCCACAAGCCAGTATGTTTTGATGTGTAATTGTTAATTTTAATTACACATAATAATAAAAGGGTATAATATAGAAATTTCCTGTATGAGAGGCCATTATTATATTTGAAAATAGCATTTTGACAACTCTTGACTGAAATAAGCCCCCATCCTACTGTTTCAGAAGAAAACAACTTTATATTACTTTGGAGCCAGTCACACAGCAAAACACCTGTGGCACCCTTGGACACAGAAGTGCAAAAGGGAAAAGGGAAGAGGTCCATTAAAAGCCTCATAATCAACAAGAAGTGGCACTAATTTCCACTAAGAGAAGTCAAAAACCATGAAACTTTGAATCATTCAAAGGTAAAACAACCTTGATAACTTGTACAGGGAAGATTACAGTAATAAAACCAGTTTTAACCTCTAAAGGAAATTTCCCAAAGCATTAGATAACAAATTTGTACAAGGAACAGTCAAAGGTAAATAGCCTGATAACATCAAGTTTTGAACTGCTTGCAAACACTAAAATGTGCCCTGTACACCTCAGGAGCCTTGGAACTCCAAGGCACCAGGTAGAGGACAGAAAAGGAATGTTCAGAGCCAGGAGATTAGTGTCTGGAAACCATAGTGGATGGCAGAATACTGAGCTAAATCATACCCACACTGCCATTCACATTTCAATTCAACACAAAAGTTAAACCAGAGGTGTGGAAAGATATGGATCAAGTCCTTAAGCTCCACCAACTCCTCAAATATTTATTTCAATAGAGAATAGATAACAAGAGTTTCAACCTAGCTTCAAACTGGGAAGAACTTGGAGAAGGCTTCCAGGCAATATGTCTCAAAGAGATACCCTTCAAAAGTCTGATGGTAATCACCAAAGTATGGAATACCAATAGGAAGTTCAAACTCCTGGAGCAAAGGGCAGCCAAGATAAGGGAGAATCCAGCCACTATCCAAGCAATAGAATAACAACTGAACCAGATAGATCATACTCTGATCCTTTAAGTCTCATAAGAAGTAAAACAGCCAGACTCCCCAGTAGCTTCACACCATTTAGGAACCAGTAGATAATGGACCAAGAGTCACCATTCTCCAAAATCCCAGGTACTTTCAAAGAGAAGACAGGGATAAAAAGGGAAAAACAAGACTTCATTCAACAAGGGGCAGAAAGAGTCAGACCACATAATTCAGAAGAGGTTGGACTTTATGAAAGAAGTACACAAGAGCCAGAAATAGCTGTAGATACTTCTAATAGAATCATAAGCCCTGCTCATAGAAATATTATCCCCACTCAGAATGGACATAGTGTTGTTACACCTGAGAGCAACATAAACAGCAATGAATTGTTGTTACCAATATACCAATTTGCAGAGCAAGCGCAAGGAAAGTTTGCAAACATCCAAGAAAATGATTTAAGGTCATAATAATTGACAACCTTCCAACAAAAAACCATCCAAGCTCTTAAAGAAGGCTATACTAAACTAGAATAAGCCTCAGAGGAGACTGTAACAACCACTCATCAGGAGTAAGGGTATTCATTCATACACCCACTCAAACACCCCAAATCAGCAGATCCAGCATTTGTATCAGCATTCAATTTCAGCAATCTCCATTCTGAACATGCATACAGCTTGGTACCTCAATACAGCCTGTTAATACCTGTACAGGCTGGGTTCACCCAATACAGTTTCAATACACCAACTTGAAGCTGTATGATCACTCAAATACACCACACCTCTTGTACAGGTTCTGTACAGCCGTACAGGACCTGTATTGGCCAGACTCAATTCAATCATCAGATATTCTCATGAAAATTCTTCCTCTGGATCAGGGCTGGTGATTCTCACATATACCAGCCCCTCTTTCTCCCCCTGGGGACTTTTCCCCAGTTAATTAATTTAGTTTATTTAACATTTTATAATTATTCTTATCCTTATAATTGGGTATTATAATTATTTAATTTTAAGTTAGTCTTTGCCTTTTCTCTCTTCGCCTGTACAGTATGAGCTGGGTGGCCATATCCTTATTAACCCTTCTCTTTCCATTCTGACAGGTTGAAACAGTGGACTTGGACTTGTTTGTGGTTGGCTCTTCTATTTCTTACTCTTATTTCTTGTTGCTGCTTTTCTTATATTTATTCTTTAGCAATTTATCTTTAACACTCTTTATTGTGTTCCTTCTTACCATATCCTTGAGCCCTCCATAAGTGAGTCCCAGTTTACTGAGTGCCAGGCCCTCTTCACTTCGAAGAGCCCCTGTGACATTAAATCAATTAACTCATATTTGATTCTTTCTTTCATTCATTTATATTCATTTCTCTCATTCATCAATTATGATCTTTTTCATGATTTTATGATTTTTATGATTTTTTATGAATTTTTCTCTCTCATCAATTTTCATCTCATTCATTTCATTCTTATGAAAATTGATTCTTTTTCCTTTCTTAATCATTGCTGACCATTTCATCACTTCATTTTATTTTTATCAATCAAATTTTTCTGTGTTCTTATTCAGGAGTAATTGATTGGTTAATTGATTGGATTATTCATTGGTTTATTGGTTATTAATTCAGGATTCTTATTTGATTTATTGATTGATTTTGACTCTCAAGATATTGAATTGATTTCTGAAGACTTTGAATTGATTGATTGATTCCTCAAGACCTTGATTTCATATTGAAGACACTGAATTATTGATTTATTGATTTACTCAAGATTATTGATATTTGATTTGAATTGATTTTGATTGATTGAATTGATTTGACTGTTGATTGAATTTGATTCCTCAAGATTTGAATTGATTCCTCAAGATCCATCAAGATTTTATTGTGATTGATTTGGCCAAGTTTGATTATCCTTAATACCATCAAGTTTTATTTCATTTATTTCAAAATGCCAGTTCATCATAGTCCCCCAGCCAAAAATACTAGATCCCAAAGAATTCAAGCTGTTCTCACTCCTACAGCAAGGGCTCCTCTTGACCGCACACCATCAGTTCATCAACTGAGTGCAAATTTGGACAGAGGACCACCAATGGAAGGAGCAGCACCCTCAAGAAGAGGTGGAATGAAATCTAGAAGATCAAGATCTTTCTCTGGACTTTTGGGTGGCTACCCTGGCATGTCTGAAGGTGCAAGAGCAAGACAAGGGGAAGTTGAAGATGAAGAGGGGGAAGAGTCTGTGGAAGAGGAAGATTCTGGGGAAACTGAAGTGGCAGATGCCTTGGCAAATGCTCCAGAGGTGCCTCAGGGTTCTAATCTAGCCCTTTCTAGTCAACCTCTTGTCTCTCAAACTGATCCAAGTCTCCTCAAGATGATGGAGCAGATGACTCAATTCATGGTGCAACTCACTCAAGCAGTTGCTCCCAGGGACAATTCCAAAGCCCCTGCTTTCAAGACTCCATCCATGAAGGCACCTGATTCTTTTGATGGTACTCAAGCTCATAAGTTGAGAGGATTTATCCAATCCTGTCAACTAATTTTTCATAATGATCCAGCAAACTTCTTCTCTGACAGGAAGAAGGTTTTGTACTCAACTTCTTTTCTTACTGGTAGAGCTGGCAAGTGGATTGAACCTTACCTCTCAAATATTTCCAATGAAGACCCTTCCTACCTCCTCAATAATTGGCCATTGTTTGAATCTCAATTATTCACTCTGTTTGTTGACCCCAATGAATTCAGGAAAGCTGAACAAGAGTTGGACAATTTGAGGATGAAGGAAAGTGGTCATGTATCCTTGTACAATGCAGATTTCAGAAGCTTAATGTCAAGAATTGGAGATTGGGGGGAAAGAGATTATATCCATGTTTACAGAAGAGGATTGGCATCAAGATTATTGGATCAGTTGGCTTCACACCCTGGAACTTTTGATACTCTTCAAGAACTTATGGATGTCACTTTAGAATTAGACACAAGATTTCATGAGAGACAAAAAGAAAAGGGTGGCAATCAAGAAAAGAAGCCTCCTGTCAATGGATCCAATCAATCTAGACATCCTCAAAACTCATTTTCAAAGAGGCCTCATCAGAAGAAGAATGAGAAGGGCAAGCAGTTTCAGCCTTCAAAAGACAAGCCTCACTCTGCTCTCCTCAATAAGGACAATAAGTTAATCGGTTCTGAAAAGGAGAGGAGGATTCAAGAGGGGTTGTGTACTTATTGTGGTGGCAAGCACCCAATTGAAAAATGCTTCAAGAGACCTCAGAACAATCCTGGGTCATCATCAAGAGGCTTCCCTAGCAAGCAGGGAAAAGCCTGAGTGGGAATCATGATGTGTTCAATGGTTCTCACTTATTTCCCCCAAGAGCACAATTGTGCACTCTGAATACTAGTGTCAAGAAATCTTTAAAGTTTCTTATTTTTTCTTCTATCTCTGATATTTTTTATAGTATTCTCATTGATTCTGGTGCTACAAACTCTTTTATTGCAAAGAATTTTGTTCTCAAGTACTCATTGACTCTGTCAGAGCTCCCCGAAAAGAGGAATCTTTTCATTTTGGATTCTAATGAATCCCCTGCCTTGTTCATCACCCATGATACCAAGTGGGTAGTTGACTTGCCTTCCTTCCCAAGCTTTGAATGGGACTTCTTTATCATAGATTCACCCAAGGGAGAAGACCTGATATTGGGCTATGATTTCCTTTACCATTTTAATCCCATTATTGATTGGAAAAATGGATTGATCACCTATGATTCTAGTCATAAGGATTCTAGTGGTATGATTCCTTCTACTAGTAATGACTTTGCCACTGCTGTCAACAGTGTTGCTCTGGTTGGTGAACTTAAGACACCTCCCATTCCTTCTTCTGTCCATATCCCTTCCATTATTCCCTCTCAGTCATTACTTCCATCAAGAGATGAAGTCTTCAAAGAGATACAGGATGTTGGAGAAGATGTTGCCATATCTTCACTTCATCTCTTTCAAGAGGATATGGACCTTCCTCCCTTATCTTTTCATGCATCCCTGGAGGAGCAGTGGGATGAGGAGGAAGAGCCAGAAGAAATTGAAACTGTGTTGAAGGTTGTTCCTCCTGCTTATCACCAATATTTGGATGTATTCTCCAAGGTGAAAGCAGAAAAACTTCCTCCACAATGCACCTGTGATCACCATATCGAATTGGAGGGTCTTCTACCTCCAATTGGTGTTATCTACTCATTATCAAATCAAGAGTCAGAAATACTGCGGGCCTACATTTCAGAGAATGTAGAGAAAGGTTTCATTAGACCAAGCTGCTCTTCAACAGGAGCACCTGTCCTTTTTGTCAAGAAAAAGGATGGAGGTCTTTGTTTGTGTGTTGACTACCAAAAACTCAATGCTGTCACTAGGAAGAACAGATACCCTGTTCCTCATATGAACCAGCTTCTTACCGTATTCAACGGTTCCACTATCTTCTCCAAGATAGATCTGCGTGGTGCATATAACCTTCTGAGAATCAAAGAGGGGGATGAGCACTTCACTGCCTTTAGAACCAAATATGGCAGTTATGAGTATTTGGTCATGCCATTTGGTTTGACCAATGCTCCTGCTTCTTTCCAAAATCTAGTAAATGATATCTTTGCAGATTTTTTGGATGTGTTTGTTGTGGTTTATCTAGATGATATTATAGTCTCTTCCAGTTCTGAGGAGGAACATGTCAAACATGTGGCCTCTGTCCTCCAAATACTGAGGGACAATAATCTGTTTGCCAAAGCCTCCAAGTGTGGAATACTTGGGCTATGTTGTTTCAAGTGATGGCCTCAAGATGGATTCTTCAAAAGTTCAGCAAATCCTCAATTGGCCTCAGCCCAAAAACATCAAGGCTCTTCAATCCTTTCTTGGCTTTGCCAATTTTTATCGTCGTTTCATTAAAAATTATTCCAAAAAAATCACTTCTCTCACTTCCCTTCTCAAAAAAGATTCTCCTTTCATCTTCAATGAGGAAGCTCTTAGTCATTTTCAAGCACTCAAAGAAGCTTTCACCTCTGCTCCTACCTTATCCCATTTCAACCCATCTCTACCTACTATTGTAGAGACTGATGCTTCTGATTATGCATTGGGCGCCATACTGAGTCAGGTGAATGACTCTGGAAAGCATCCCATTGCATTTGATAGTCGCAAGCTCTTACCAGCTGAACTCAACTATGAAATTCATGACAAGGAACTCCTTGGCATAGTTTGGGCTCTCAAGCGCTGGAGGGCATTTCTTCTTTCTGTTTCCAATCCTTTTGAGGTCTTGACAGACCACTCTTCCTTGCAGTTTTTCATGTCTTCCAAAGTTCTTACTCATCATCAGGCCCGTTGGGCTGAATTTCTCTCAGAATTTCATTTCACTATCACTTACTGCCCAGGCAGACTGGCCACTTTGCCAGATGCCTTGTCACGTCGGGACGACGTGTACCCAGAGAGGGGGGTGGACTTCATCAGCAAGAATCCTCATAATTTTCATCAAATACTTAAGCAAGATGGAATTCAAGAGTCAAGATTCTTCTCAATCAAATTGGAAATTTTCTCAGATTTAGTGGACAAGATTCAAAAAGAAGTATGGCAAGACAAAGACTATAAAGAAATACTCAAGCAACTAGCAAGAGGTGAATCAGTTCCAGATTATTCTCTTGAACCTCAAGCCAAGTTATTATTATTCAAAGATAGAGTGGTAATCCCAAGCAATGAAGAACTTCAACTCGATATTCTTCAAAAGCGTCATGACTCACCATTGGCTGGCCATCCTGGCCAGGAGAAGACCCTCAAGCTCATCAAGAGGGATTTTTATTGGGCTGGCATGAATAAATTCATCAAGGACTATGTGTCCTCATGTCAGCAATGTTCAAGAAACAAGAACATTCATCACAAGAAGTTTGGATTACTCAAGCCTCTTTCAATTCCGTCTGGTCCTTGGAATTCATTATCAATGGACTTCATCACTCAATTGCCACTGTCAAACAACTTTGATTCAATTTTAGTAGTTGGGGACAGATTCTCAAAAATGGCAATCTTCATTCCAACTTATGGCACAATCACTGCTCTGGATTTAGCTCAAATCTTCATTAGTCATGTATTTTCCAAGCATGGACTTCCAGTCAGTATTGTCAGTGATAGAGGATCCTTATTTGTTTCATCATTTTGGACTCAATTGTGTCAGCAGCTCAAGATATAAAGAGATCTTTCAACTGCCTTTCACCCTGAAACAGATGGACAGACAGAGAGGGTAAATCAGATACTAGAACAGTACCTTCGGATGTATGTCAGCTATCATCAAGATGACTGGTACACCTGGCTCCCTCTGGCTGAATTTGCCTATAATAATGCAGAACATTCATCAACCAAGCAATCACCTTTTTCCACCATTTATGGAAGAAATCCCAGCTTTGACTCAACCCATATTTCTCAAGACTCACCTGCTGGAAAGTTATCAACAAAACTCCAATCAGTACAGCAAGTTGTCAAAGAGGAATTAGAGTCAGCAATAAGGAGATTAAAGAAGTATGCAGATAGAAATAGGGCAATTCCACCTGATTTCCAACCTGGGGAGAAAGTATGGCTGGCATCCAAGAACATCAAGACAACAAGACCCACCAAGAAATTATCAGAAAGATGGTTGGGACCCTTTGAAGTTCTTAAGAAGATTGGCAGCCATGCATATCACCTCAGGTTGCCTCAGCAATGGAAGACAGTTCACCCTGTATTCCATGTGTCCTTATTAGAACCAGTCAAGCATTCAACTATCCCAAATCGTCATCAATTGCCGCCACTACCAGTTGTAGTGGAAGAGCAAGAAGAATGGGAAGTGGCTCAGGTTCTGGACTCAAAACTCAAAAGAGGTAAATTATGGTATCTTGTAGAGTGGAAAGGATTCAGTGAAGACCCAGAAAGAACCACTTGGGAACCAGCTTCCAACCTTACCAACTCACCAGACCTTGTCAAGGATTTCCATTCATTATATCCAGACAAGCCTGGCCCAAATACCTCAAGAGTTTGATTTTATGGTGCTTGGTGGGGAGAAGAAATTATGAAAGTAAGTTCCTCTCCTGGCATGCACCTTTAAGGGGGTATTCTACCCATATGTTGTTGTAAGCATCACCTTGGCCACTTTGTGAGCACTTGTCATTTCTTTGGACAGGCTCAGGAAGCATACAACATTGATACCCTCCATTTGGACCTTATCAAGATATGGCCCAATGTTTTCTTTCTTTATTATCATTTCATTTTATGCCAATCATCATAATTCAAGACATTCATTACTTCAAGTCATTTATGGCAATTCATTTCAGAAGTCATTTATGGCAATTCTTTTCAATTTTATGGTGCTTGGTGGGGAGTGGAAGTTATGAAAGTAAGTTCCATCTCCTGGTATGCATCCCTGAGGGTTCTAATTCTTGTAAAACATTACCTTGGCCACTCTGTGAGCATCAAAATTCTTGGTTTTCATTTTTTCAGACACTTATTGGCCAAAATCAAGCAACTCACCACAAGAAGGACCAACCATCAGGATTTTTCTTTATTTCTTTCTTTACTCTCATTTTTCTCTTATTTATTTTCATTTCTTTTCTTTCTTTACTCGTATAATTTCTTTTTATTTCATTGGAAGCAGTAGCATCCCCTTCCAAATCACGTATTGGTAGGTGCCTTTATTATTTTAATCATTTTATTTGATCTCATTTATTAGCTGTTATAAGAGCATGAATAGGAGTCAAACCAACCGTAAACAGGAACAAGACACTGGATTTCACTCCACCAAAATTGTCAAGTCCACGTCAAATCAAAAGTTCGACCTCAAGGGAATTGGGCCACAAGTCAATCATGGCCCCCCTCAAAACCTCTCAATGTCAAGGTCCAAGGCCCCTTTGGGGGCTGGAGTCATCACCCAGGGCCTCACCTGCAACTTTGGGGAAGGCCAGGGTTTGGTGGTCCTGGACCCCACCAATGGGTCCAGGCCATATAAGGTGAAATCTTCTTTTTTGGGCCATTTTAGGTCCCATGACCCCCTTGGGTCCCCAGCAAATTTGGGGCCTGGGGGCTTCCAATAACCCCCACGGACCGCGGACCGCGGCGTACGGCCCACGGCCCACGGACCGTAAGACCCCAAAGACTCCAAAAGGCCAAAAGGGCCAGAAATTTGCAAAAACCACAATTTGGCCATAAAAGGCCATGGACCAAAGTTTCACCCAAAGACACCAAGGATCCAAAAAAGGCCAAAATGGCCATAAATTCAAGGATCCTCAAGATCCTCCATAGAGAAGGCACCAGCCCAAAATCACTATAAAGGGCTGGTTGAGGCATTTTGAAGGCCATTAGGGACAAGACCCCTGAATTCTTGTCATCATCATTTTCTTTGATTGGGCTGGGCAGATGAGTACACTTCATATACTCATCTGGCACCATTTTTTGAGCACAAGAGCTCAGTGGCCATAATTTTGGGATACAACCCAAGGCCACGCCCCAAGGACATCAGTTGTTTCAATCAGAAGAAAGAACAGTTCAAAGTGGGGTATTTACTCAAAGTTAAAGAAGGGGGGAATAAATTTAATTGACAGAGAAGAGATGGAGAAGGATTTCTAGATAATGGTCAAAAGAAAACTTTTCAAAGAATTGTGTGGGGTAGTGAGATGCCACTCAACAATGGCAGGGTATTATGGTGTTCAGGAGCCCACCAATTTCAAGAGGGGGATACTGTAACAACCACTCATCAGGGGTAAGGGTATTCATTCATACACCCACTCAAACACCCCAAATCAGCAGATCCAGCATTTGTATCAGCATTCAATTTCAGCAATCTCCATTCTGAACATGCATACAGCTTGGTACCTCAATACAGCCTGTCAATACCTGTACAGGCTGGGTTCACCCAATACAGTTTCAATACACCAACTTGAAACTGTATGATCACTCAAATACACCACACCTCTTGTACAGGTTCTGTACAGCCGTACAGGACCTGTATTGGCCAGACTCAATTCAATCATCAAATATTCTCATGAAAATTCTTCCTCTGGATCAGGGCTGGTGATTCTCACATATACCAGCCCCTCTTTCTCCCCCCTGGGGACTTTTCCCCAGTTAATTAATTTAGTTTATTTAACATTTTATAATTATTCTTATCCTTATAATTGGGTATTATAATTATTTAATTTTAAGTTAGTCTTTGCCTTTTCTCTCTTTGCCTGTACAGTATGAGTTGGGTGGCCATATCCTTATTAACCCTTCTCTTTCCATTCTGACAGGTTGAAACAGTGGACTTGGACTTGTTTGTGGTTGGCTCTTCTATTTCTTACTCTTATTTCTTGTTGCTGCTTTTCTTATATTTATTCTTTAGCAATTTATCTTTAACACTCTTTATTGTGTTCCTTCTTACCATATCCTTGAGCCCTCCATAAGTGAGTCCCAGTTTACTGAGTGCCAGGCCCTCTTCACTTTGAAGAGCCCCTGTGACAGAGACCTACAAAAGACTAAACCAATTCTTAGAGGAGAAATACCACTGCTAAAGGGACAGGGAATGTCTGGATCAAGAAATTAAATTGTTTTTTCAATTTCTGCCAAAAGATCAAGCCTCAATAATCAGCCAATGTTTTGGAGAATAATACATGCCACCAACAAGACATAAAAACAGATTCCTTATTGGAGAAGAAGTCAGAATTTCCATGACAATACCAAGATGGAGATAACATGACTTATTCAGAGAAGGAAGAACTTAAGCAGATTCCAGAGGCCTCAAGTTGGCCAAAATTCTATGGTGTAGAAGAATATGATCATATGGAGCTCATTGACTATATTTATGGACTCTACATTTATTTGCCAAGTATACCAGATTACTGGATTAAACCCAGCCTAAATACAGAATTCAAAGGACACGTTAGTATCTGGTACACAGAAATGAAAGAAATTCATGGTGGAAGATTCAAAAAATCCAAACATAAACTACTGGTACTTGGATATGGCACAAGACCATTCCATTTGATAATAAAATATACTCAGTGGACAAAGATCCTTATGAGTGGTGTCTTAAACACTCTAAAAGACCTAAAGCCATTGATCCTCATATGAACATTTAAATGTGGAATCACAAACTCTTGATACAAATGCCATGAGAACTCAAGCATTCAGTAAAATGAAGATGCAATCAGAACTTCAATATACATGAAATTTCCAACACCTTGCAAGATTTAATGAAGAGGACAAATATAGGGATATATTTCCCATATGAAGGGAGAAGTTTCAGAGAGAAACATCCTTTTAGGTTTGACAATAAAGACACAACTAGAGAAAAATTTTCAGAAGTGACTAAGAAGAAGAACTCTTGTCACAATTTTGGGTCAACAGACCAGTATGCTAACAACTGTCCAAAGGAAACAAAAAAGATATATGCTATTGAGAAAGCCCAAGAGGAAGAAACTCAAGGAGAAAATTGTGAATCTGACTCCATGGGTGTTGACATCAGATATAACTCTGAAGATGAGAAATATCCAATAGAGGAATTTCTTGTGGAGTACCAAGAGGAAACATAACAAGAACTTCAGGACATACAGTTTGAAGTGGGCCAGCTACAGGACACTGAAAGTAGAATTTGTGCAAATGAACACAAGATTCATATAAGTTCTTATTGACACCAACTAAAGGAACAACATACATTCATGGTATAGCCACTAAAATGACAGTTTTCATTGACAATTATCAACATACATTGATCATTGACAGTGGTGCACACTGCTCAATAGTGGCCAGAGAATATCTGGACAAAATCTTCCAAGATTGGGAGAAGAAACTCTTTCCAACTAAGGCAAAGAATTTTCAAATTGCATCAGGAAAGGTGAAATCCATTGGGACTATTTTCAAAGAGCTAATTGTACCCCACAGAACAGGTTATATCAGACTCAACCCAGAGTTTGTAGGGCTTGGAGATCCCCACATCCAAGGTTTTTTACTGGAAATAGACTACCAAGTAATGTATGGAATTGATATCTCAATAGTAAAAACATGCACATTACCATAGGTACAAACAAGGAAAAGAAATTTTTACTTGACATATACCAGTTGTCTATCCAAGATGCGCTAAAAGAATCACTTAATTAATTAAAAGAGGGACAATTCAGTGCTGGCCTAACTATTAAACAGAAGTTCAGTTTACTAAAAAACTTGACAGAAAATAGACCAGATCTTGCCATAGGGGAAGAACCCTTAGGCAAAATGAGAGGGAATCCTATAGAGATATATTTAGATGTGGAAAGACCTTATCCACCCATGCTTAGAGGACTGCATACCCAGCAAGTATGGGAACTAGGAAAGAAATCAAAAAACATGTCAATGAACTACTGGACATGGATTTCATCAGGAAGATAGGACACAATGAAATAGTTGGAGTAACCACACCTGTTTTTATCACTTGGAATGATGGAAAGTCTATATTTTGTGGTGAATTCAGAATACTGAACAACTACACCAAATCTGACAGGTATGCTATACCAAGGGTACCGCATTCAATGGAAAAGCTGGAAAAATCCAAATACATCAAAAAGATGGATTGTATGAGATCTTCCACCACAATCACGTTAAACCAAACTCCATGAAATTACTCAGAGTTATATGACACATGGGTATATATGAGTATACCAGGATGTCATTTGGCATCAAAAATGCACACGCCCACTCCCAAAGGATGATTGACACAATATTTCAAGACAAAATATTGGAAGGCTGGATGGTAGTATCTATTAGCTAAATAATCATATACTTAGAATCATGGGAATACCATTTTTGGTACATAGACAGAGTCTTGAGTAAATCCACACTCATATATATGAAAATTTCACTTAATAAGTCTATTTTGGCCAACAAGAAGTATTGGGCCTGGGACATAAACTCTCAGGCCTTACCCTGGCCATAAGAAAGAGCAAAGTAGAAGGGTAAGGTGTTGATATGAAACTTTGATTAAAAATCAAGTACTTTTCCTGTCCTCAAAATGTTTATAAGGTAAAATTTAATTAAAAATAGTAAATTTTGATATTTTTAAGAGAAGAGACAAAAAATTTATTTTTTAAAATTTCTTAGTATAAAGCATTAATATTATAAAGATTTATTTTTTTACCAACAATAAAACATTATCCAAAAATACTCTACAAGAGATATTTAAGGCTACAAAAGAAATTTCTTGAAGAGCAATTTACATTTAAATTAAGTGAGAAAAGAGCTGCAGGCAATTAATACAAGAACAAAGTCTTCAAAAATTTTAAGGTGTGGATATGAAACTTTGATTAACAATCAAGTACTTTTCCTGTTTTTACCATTTGTATAAGGTAAAAATCAATTGAAAATAGTAATAAATATTATTTTTAAGAGAAAATACGCCAATTTTATTGTTTATAACTTTATTAGTATAAAACAATAATATTATGAAGATTTATTGTTTTACCAACAATAAAAATTTATCCAAGAAAAAACTCTACAAGAGATATTTTAAGCCTACAAAAGAAAGTTCTTCAAGAGCAATTTCAATTGGAATCAATTGAGAAATGAACTGCAAGCAATGAATTAAAGAACAGAGTCTTTAAAAAGAATATTAAAGAGAAAACACACCCAAAAGTGACCAGAGTGAGTTGGGAAACAAAGTGACAAAGTTTACCATGATGAAAGATGCTTTAATTGAATTTGGGGTGGCTCAGGGGTAAAAATGATTATAAGAGTTACAAACAATGATTAGAATGATTGGCTCACGTGGTTAAAAGGTTTAAAATTATTTAAAAAAGGTGGTTGGAATCTTTTATTGATTGGTTTAACAGTGTTTAAACTAATTATAAAAGGAAAAGATTCTAACATGAAGAGAAAAGTGGGGCAAAGAAGACATTCTTTTATAGCCATCAATTTTCTTACTCCAAAAGTAAAATTCACTCTTGTCAGTCGTGAAAAACAGTCTGAAGACAGAAAAGCCAATTATGCCATCTGTGAACCCTGGTTTAGACCAAAAAAAGGGCTGGTTCAAGCCATTTTTAGCCATTTTAGACCCTTAAATCAGCCATTACTATAGTAATACCTGGTCTAGAGCCTTCAAAACACGTCAGAATGTGTGTAAGAGACGTAGAAACCAGTTAAAACTGTTTTTACTATGATTTTTTTATCTTAAGGGTAGTTTTACCCTCTTGGCAACAGCTAAAACTACCCCAGTTGGTATCAAAACCTGATCATCAATTGAGTCCACAGACCCTGTAACTCAATTCCAGGCCAAAAGTGATGAACTTTTGCATGAATTTTGACACCAAACGCCTGTCAGCAAGGATTTTGGGGGGCTAGCTCCCCCTTAGAGCTGGAGTTCCTTTTCCCCCCCAAATTGAATGTTTCCAATTTATTTTTTGTTTAATTCCTCATCATGTATTATACTTATAATTTACATATGTAATTCAATTGAGTTGTATAGTTCAATACAGTAATAATTAATACCTCATATGTAAATCAAAGTTCACTTACGCAATACATGCGCACATTTTGACATTTCAATTGAATTCAATTGAAAATACTTGAATTCCTCATAACTTCTAAAATATACACAACACCTCAATTTTAACACAAATTTTGGTGATTAACACTACATTTGAAGTGAATTAAATTAAAGTTTTGAGGATTTTCAATTTTCATACAGAAAATACTAAAAACTTAATTTAAGCTTATTTAGAGTTGAGTTACAAAATTTTCACCCAGAGGTGACCCCACCTGATTTTTTATGAGGAATCGAATGGTGAAATAATTTTTATATGTTTGTTTATTGGAGAAAAAGTTATAATAATTTTTATGTAACTTTTTTCCAAATTTATTTATTTTTTTACAATTTTGTTAAAAATTTATTTTTACTTCATTTTTTCAAGTATAAATGTAATTTTACAATTTCAAAATTTAATGTAATTTTATCTTTAAATTGTAATTAAGTTTTTCATTGTGAATATAATTTTATATTTATATTTTGATTTTCATTTTAATAATGTATATAAATTTATTTTATTTATATTTATACGTTAATTTTGTATTTTTGGTCTTTTGGGTATATGAAATTACCTCCAAGGCTCACAAAAATAGCATTAAAGAGAAAACATTCCTAAAAGTGACCAGAGTTAATTTGATAACAAAGTGACAAACTTAAAAGTGATGAAGGATGCTTTAATTAACTTTTTGGGTGGTTCAAGGGCAAAACCGATGATAAGAGTTAAAAAAACTGATTATGAGAATCTTTTCATGTGTTTAAATGTCTCAAAATTGTTTAAAAAGGGTGGTCAGAATTGTTTATTTATTGGTTTGACGGTGTTTAAACTAACTATAAAATGAATAGATTCTTTGATGAAGAGAAAAGTGGGGCAAAGAAGACAATATTTTATAAACACCAATTCTTTACTCCAAAAGTGGAATTTACTCTTGTCAGTAGTGAGAAACACTTTTACAAGAGGAAAGCCAATTATTGAATCATTGAACCCTAGTTTGGCCAAAGAAGGCTAGTTACAGCCATTTTTTGCTATTTTCAGCTATTTTAGACCCTGAAATCAGCCATTTCTATAGTAGTACCTGGTTTCAAGCCTTCAAAACACACCAGAATGTGTGTAAGAGAGGTCAAAAGCAGTTGAATCTGCTTCTACTAAGATTGTTTTAACTAAAAGGTAGCTGTACCCTCTTGACAAATGTTGAAGCTTCCCTGGTTGGTATCAAAACCTCAATATCACTTGAGTCACAGACCCTGTGACTAAATTCAAGGCCAAAATTGATGAGCTTTTGTATTAATTTTGACACTTGTAATTTACATATGTAATTTAATTGGGCTTTTACAGTAACCGACTGTAATAATTTATACCTAAGGTGTAAATCAAAGATCACTTATGTAATACACCCACACATTTTGACATTTTGATTGAAAATACTTAAATTTCTCATAACTTTTAAATTACACACCGCACCTCAATTTTAACACGAAAATTCATGGTTAACACCACATTTGGTGTGAATTACATGAAGGTTTTTAGGATTTTCAATTTTTATACATAAAATACTAAAAGCTTAATTTAAGCTCCTTTTGAGTTGAGTCATTGAAATTTCAGCTAGACATGACCTTAGCTTATTTTGATGAGGAAGCCAATGGTGGAATAATTTTCATAAGTTTATTTATTGGATAATAACTTAGAATAACTTTTATTTAAATTTTTTACAAAAATATTTTAATTTTAATGTTTTTGTTGAAAATTTATTTTCACTTTATTTTTTCAAGTAAAAGTGTTTTTTCACAATTCTGAATTTGAATATAATTTCAATTTTATATTGTAATGAATCTTTTAACTTTTTATATAAGCTTAATATTTTGATTTCAATTTTTGTTTGTATAATATAAATAAATTTCTTAATTTATAATTATAAAATAATCTTTTATTTGTTGTCTTTTGGGTATATAAAAATACCTTGAAGGCACACAAGAGGCAGTAATGCAAAAGCCAGTACCAAAGAACATCAAAGAGATGCAATCTTTCCTTGGATTTTCTAGCTACCACAGAAGCCACATCAAAGGTTTTGCTCACATAACTAGTAGATCATACAAGTTATGTTCAGAAGATGTAGTTTCTGAAATTTGCAAGCAGATGGGGGATGCATATGAGACAATCAAACATGAACTCACTAATACACCTTTCCTCTTGCTCTCTGACTTTGAATTACCATTCAACTTGTACATAGATTTAGATTTCAGTCTAGGATTAGGGGCAGCCCTTCACCAGATACAAATTGTATATGGTGAACGTAGGGAAGGGGTAATATGTGATATCTCCAGGAAACTAAGCAATTCAGAGGCCTGATATGGAGAACCCCAGACTGAATGGTTATTTTTTGTTTGGGCCCTAGAAGAACTCCATCATTACTTGGAGGGTGCTGTCTTTGAAGTTTACACATACTGCACAGGACTCAATTCTTTTCTCAACATGAAGACTACTAATAGAAACATTTTGATATGGCAAATAGCCATCCAAGAGTATAGAGCCAAAATGACTATAATATACAAGGAGGGAAGAGCCACGCTAATTCTGATGGCCTCAGTAGATTGCCATTGAAAAAATTCAAAAGAAAACCAGCTTATTACTTATAATTAGCTTCCAAAGTTCCTATCCACTTCATGGAAATAGATAGGATGAAGAAATTCTGATTATCTGAATGGGCACCAGGAAGTGGTACCTCAGATAATACTCAGAGTGAGCCAGAGTAAACAGAATCTTCAATATTCAGAATAAGCTCATCTGAACTTCAAAATGATTTCTTACTTCAGTTACAAATACTTATGCCAAACACAAACAGTTTAGCATATCTTTACAACTCCTCTGACAAACATACAGGAGCCCAGAGCTGTAATCCCATTTAGAGGATCCCTGGTTGAGGGAATATAAGGAAAACAAATCTTTCCTTATAGGAGGACTGCTTTCTCACAGAGAAAAGCACACAAGTGCCCTCACAGTGATATACAGGGACCATATCCCCCTGATCCTGCAAGAATGCCATGATTGCTTATACATGGGGCACATGAGGCAATACAGGACAAAATACATGGTAGCAAGAACAGCTTTTTGGCCTCAACAGGAGCAAGAGTGGAGTGAACAAATCAACACCTGCGAATGAAGGAAGAATGAAAACAGAAAACATGGGAAGAAATATGAACTCCTCCAACACATAGAACAACCCAAAAACCCAAAGAAAGCCATCAACACAGACTGGGTAACAGGAATTGTCCCATTAGGAAAAGAAAACTCCAATGATTGCCTACACATAGTAGACAGGTATAGTTAATGTGTCAGATGCCTACCATGCCACAAAGAGGACACAGCTATGGAAACAACTTGGTTATTCTGGAATAAAATTATAGCTGCATGGGGAATTCTTAATATGTTCATCAGTGATAGGGAACCAAAGTTCGTGTCAGAATTTTGGACTAACCTCTATGATATTCTTGGAACTAAATATTTATTTTCTACAGATTACCATCCAAGGACAGATGGCCTAGCTGAAAATTTTAACAAAACAATGGAGGAAATAAGTACAAGGTTCTGTAAATATGGAATGGAATACAAGGACCATGAAGGGTATACCCATTTCTGGGTTACACTTCTACCAGAAATCCAACTGGATTAAAAGAAGATAAGTACTCTTGTGATCCTGTGAGGTATGTGCGACATACCCATAAAGCCACAAATAACATTACACACAGTGGATTTAGCCTTAAACAGAATTTTTGACTGAATTTAAGATAAAAAATAACAAAAAATAAGTATAACTTTTTTTGGATAAACAAAGTTATAATTATTATTTCACTTTTTGATTCTACTCCAAAAATAACCTATAGGGTGTTATACCCAAAAATGAATATTTATTAATTTATTTGAAGATTTAAGAATCTCACAGTACAAGTGAAATTCTATTGACATTTTTTTAAAATTGCTAAATTTAAGCTCAAATAAGCTTGAATTTAAAGTTTCATAAGGTTTATGCAAACATACCAAAATTTTGGTCAAAATTAAGGTGTTGTGTATACTTACTGAATTGGCTAAGGATTTTCGATACAGAATTGAAATCCTGCATGATCTTAATTCAAGAGGTTTTAAGGCCATAATATGGCTTTAAATAAATAAAAGGGCAAAATTGGCGCAAACAGGTGGGACAAAGGCAAAAAGCCAAACAGAGCTAAGGTACCTAATTTTTTGAATCTTCAAGTATTCAATTAAGGCCGTCCACCTGTCTTGGAGGATTTTCAAACTCATTTAAGCTTTAAGATACAAATTTGATTCAACATTAAAGTTTAAACTGGTTTTATCCCGATTTGGACAGGAATTTAAAGCTGCAAAAGGGTAAATCCTAATATGCAAGCTTGAAATTAAGGTTTTAAGAACTGTCAAAGCGTAAATAAGCTTAAAATTTTAAATTTACAAGCATTAAAACCTTATCAAAAGTTAAGGTTTGGTGTATATTGCTATTTTACACGGAAAAATAGCAATAATTTAATAAATTCATTCAAAATACAATTCTTGATGGATTTGCTTGAAGTTCTCACACAGCTTAAAAATTGATTCTATCTGTGTGTAAATGCAATTGTCATTGACTTTTATAAAAAGGCTTTATTGGTAATTAACCTATCAATTTACTATTCCAATTATAATTAAAGAAAATTGAGATTTCTTTGAAAATTAATTAAAAGTTGATTTTTAGAGATTTTTGGTTGTAACTATATTTTGAAGTTGTTCATTTGATTAACTTTAATGTAAATTAACTTAATTTATATTACATCTTAAAATAATTGATCCAAAAGAGGATTAAAGATACTTGGAGTTTAAAATAACACTGGTAGTTATCAATTGGAATTAAAAATAAATTATTCTAATTTAATAGACATATTTTTAAGTATGGTTTTGCAGTTTTTACCTGAGCAAGCCCTCTATATACATTATTTATTATGAGAGTTGCTCTGTAGACCTAAAAATAGTCTATTCATCAATTTTTTTGTCCATCACTCATCATCATGCCAATCATATTAGACATTTAAACAGGTAAAGTTTTACTAAATATGAAATCCCATTATTAAGTTAATTCTTAAGTTTTTTTATTATTTATTAATTCTAAAAATTAAAGAATTGAAATCATAGAATTCAGATTATTGTTGTAATCACCAATAAAATATTTTATCACATAAAATTATTGTGTTAAATATCTTGCAAAATCCACAAATTCCTCTTAAAAAAATTTAAATCATATTTTTTATCATAAAACGTTGTTATATCTTTTAAAATATTGATTTTTAGCGTGTTTTTAACTTATAATAATTATTTAGTAGAATAAAATTTGTTTTTTGACTTGTTGTATTAAATAAATAGTATAAGTCAGTTTTGTTTAAAGTTCTGTATTTTTCTATGTAGTGTTAGTTTTTTTAAAAGGATTATCTCTACACGGTGTGTGTGATGATTTCTTTTATAAATAATATTCTTATATTATTTATATGTGGACAAATATTAATATTTTCCACATCCAAATGTCTCACTATGAGATTTACACTTTTTATTGTTAAAACTTTCAGTGACTATAAAAATAATAGAATAATTATAATTTATTAGAATTATATAATAGTCTTTACTTAGGACAGTCATAGTACTCTTGATATTTGTTACTATTATCAAGGATTTCATAGACAAACCTTATTACTCTACTATAGGAAAATTATACTCACTGGTAGAGAAAGGGTGTAATCCCTTAATGCCTGTGGATCACTTGAAGAAAAATATTCTGCATATCCACTCCAAAAGCAAATACATCCATGTTATGTGAAATAGGGCTTGTGTGTCACAGATGGTCTTCTAAGTGAAGAGGGCCTGGAACCCAGTAAACTGGGACTTACTTATGGAGGGCGCAAAAATAGAATAATTCAGGGATCACTTAAGAGTGTGATAAGAGTAGAATTTCTTTTAAATTAAATATAAGAAAAAGAGGAAACAAAAAATAAAAGTAAGAAATAAAAGAGCCAGCCACAAAAAAGTCCAAGGCCCTTTTTTCAACCTGTCAGAAGGAAATAGAAGGGTTAAGCAGGATATGGCCACCACAACTCATACTGTACAGGAAAAGAAGAAATGCAAAGACTAAATCAATACCAATAAATGTAATACTCAAAAGTAAGGGTAAGAATATTCATAAAATAAGAAATCAACTAAATTCATTAACTGGGAAAAAGTCCCCAGAGGGGAGAAAGAGGGGCTGGTATATGTGAGAATCACCAGCCCTGATCCAGACAGGAAATTTTCATGTGAGGAACTGATTATTGAATTGAGTTTGAATAATACAGGTCCTGTAAGGCTCTACAGGATCTGTAAAAGAGGTGAAGTGGTATTCAGTAATCATAAAGTTCCAGACTTGTGAGTCCAAAACTGTATTGGGTAAATCCAACCAGTACAGGAGTTGACAGTCTTTATTGAGGAGCCAAGCTGTTCTGCATGTTGAAGGAAGGAAGATTTTGGAAACTCATAACTGATACACACAATTAGTTTTCCTGTTTGGGGTGTTTCAGTGGGTGGAATATTGAATTCCATTACCCCTGAATGGTGGTTGTTACAATATTCCCCTCTTGAAACTGGTGGGCTCCTGAACACCATAATACCCTGCCTGTCAGGATGAAACTATGATAAAGGCGTAAATAGGCTAGTTACAACTTTAACTATGTTTGTGACATGGTAAAAATGGTTTAAAAAAGATTTATAAGAGTTGAAGATGATTTGATTTAAGATTAAAAGGGCTTTACTATATATAATATAGTGGTGGTGAGCGCTGTTGAAAGCCCTGGGTGCAGCTTTATCTGTTGGGTTACAATAATAAAACACTACAATAATTAGGATTTATAGTTATACCTGATTATTAACCAAGAGTAATACTGTTTTTGAAAGTTTACTATGTAGGTTATTCAAGAGCAGGATGAGGAGACAATTCTGGCTGTGAAAAGCCTCCTTTTTATCCTGAAATGGGGTGCAAAGGGTGCTAGACATTTCCACATAGAGGAAGTGAAGATTTTTCACTCTCTAGTACTGGCTTGTGGTTTTAAAACAGCCTGTACAACTTGTATTGGTCTCAGATGTGGCTTTGAAACCACATCTGGGCAGTTTTCACCAATACAGGGTGAAACTTTTCATCTGGGGACCTCACAGCCTGATTCTGATGTGTATGATGCGTAGAATGCTTTACAGAAGCTGTATGGGACCCCAGTATTGACTGACATATGAGGTATTGAAGTAAAAACAAACTTCTTCATCTATTTGACACCTCATATTCATGGTTATGGGATATTATCCCATGGTAAGGCTGTATTGGTCAGAATGTGGGATTTTGACCTTAAAACAGCTATAGCTTTGTCAGTTCTTGAGATATCAACCTCAAAGCTAAGCCAGTGTGTATTCCTGTATGTGTTCTACACAATGGTACCTTATTTGATATGGTTATCATTAAATATGGCAAAGTTATGCCATGTACAAGAATTTTGTACATATGTGTGTTTTGGGCAAAAAGCTGTATTGAGCTTGTTTGCCCCATAACTTCTGCTGTAGTTGAGATTTAGGGAAATGGATGACACCATCAGATATCCCTGATTGTGCTCTTTCCAAAAAGACCCCACTTCAAGTATCTCACACTAAAACTGCAGAAGTTAGATGAGAGGTGGATGTTTTGTTCACGCTTATTTGGCCTGAAATTGACCATAACTCCAGTAATATTGGTGCTAGCTCAGTTTGGTTGGTACCATTGGATATCCCTGGCTTAGCGCTTCAATCTGAGTACCCATTTGATGGGGTTAAGCCTCTCCTTCTCGATTTTAGATGAGAGATGAAAATTAAGGTTTATGCTCAGCAATAACTTTGAGCAGGAATACCTTTGTTATTCTTTGTCCTATGGTGATGGGACTTACATTTTCAGAAAGGGGTGAGTTTCCTCTTTCTTTTTATACCTTTTGAGCTTATTTGGCTCAGCTCCATCTTTTGGTGGTATCTTGGCTATACCATTGGTTTATGGTATTTTGGCTGTCATGCTTGTGCTCTGGTTTTGAGTCACAGGCTGACACTGCCACTGTTGAGTGGCATCTCAATATCCCCCATTATTTTTAAACTTTTTGCTTTTAATTTTCTTTCCCTCTTTCTCATTCTCCTGAAAATACCTCTTTTCTTCTGCCTTGTCATCTTTCATTAAATTATCCTTGCCCTTTTCCTTGAGTAAATACATCCAAGCTTTGAGATTATGATCTTCCTATGACTTCATTAAGAAAGCTTTTCTTTCATTGCTTTGCCTTTTGTGGTATCCCAAAAAGAAGGCAATAAAGCTCTTCTTCTTGAAAAATGAGGAATGATTAGTTTCAGGCTGAGTCTATGAAGAGGTGATAATAATGCTATTTACAACCTAAAATATGACTGTGACACAGATAATGAGTATAAAAAAGGTTTTATTTAAAATATAAGGGCTTTACTAAAGGAATTTTAGTGGTGGTGAGCGCTGTTGAGAACCCTGGGTGCAGCTTTACCAATTTTATTATTATAATAAAGACTACAGTACTTAAGATTAGAATTATACCTGATTACCTTCCAAGAGTATAACTGTTTTTGACAGTTTTGGTACATAGGAATTAAACAACAGGATGAGGAAACCTTCTCTGGTAGAGAAAAGGCCCCCTTTTATCCTAAAATGGGGGGGACTGACCTTCTAGACCATCCATGTAGAGGAAGTGAAGAGTTTTTCACTTCATAGTACTGGCTTGTGGTTTTCATAGTGCCTGTATGCTCTGTATTAGTCTCAGATGTGGTTTTGAAACCCCATCTGGGGAGATTTTACCAATACAGGGGAAAGGGTTTTGCCTAGGGTCCACACAGCCCTCTTCTAACGTGTATTACGCGTAGAATGCTGTACAAGACCTGTATGATACCCCAGTATTGAATGTATTATGAGTTATCAAAGTATAAAAATGCTCCTTTTTTCGTTTGACACCTCATAATTATACTTATGGAAGAATATCCCACAGTAAGACTGTATTGGTCTAATTGGGGAAATGAGAACTTAAAACTGCCATAAAATTGTCATTTTGTTATATATCAAGCTCAAGGTTGGTTCATTGAGTAGCCCTAGATGTGTTCTACACAATGGTACATCATTTGGTATGGTTATCATTCAAAATGGAAAAGTTAAATCTGGTACAAGCTTTCTTATACAGATTTATGATTTTCCCAAAAACTGTATGGAGTTTGTTTAGCCCATATCTTATGTTCTAGATGGGATATGGGGAAATGGATGGCACCATCAGATAGCCCTGATTGTTCCCTTTGCAAAAAGACCCCACTTTAGGTATCTCACACTGTCAGGATGACTCTATGATATAGCTTCAAAGTGATAATAAAAGCTATAACTCTGAGTGTGACACAAAAATAATGATGATATTAAAGTGAGAATATGAGTGAAAGGGCTATACTAAGATAATTTAGTGATGGTGAGTGCTGCTGATAGCCCTGGGTGCAGTGTTTGCCTGTTGGTTTACAATAACAAACCCTACAATAATTACAACTTGTAATTATAACCTTTTCAATTCCAAGGGTAACACATCTTTCAAGAAGTTATACCACATAAGAATATTATGAACAGGATGCTGTATTAGATTCCTGGTGAGGCAAAGCCTCCTTTTATCTTGTTCTGGGGTAGTGGGAGGTGGTTTACCTCTGCATACAGCCACAGAGTCAAGCTTTTCACTACTGTGGGCTGATTTGTGGTTCTACACACTCAATACAGACTAGTATTGGGCGGAAATGTGGTTTTAGAACCACAAGTAGTCATTTTTACCCTATACAGGGTGAAAGGTTTCACCAATTCTGTATTTGACTTAACTATGAGATATTGAAGCATAAACAAGCATCTTTGTCTGTGGGACACCTCATGATCACACTTATAGGATAGTATCCCACTGTAAGGCTGTATTAGCCAAACTGTTAGATTTTAACCTTAAAGCTGCTATACCTTTGTCAGTTTTTAAGATTTTGAGCTCAAAATTGGTTCATTGTGTAGCCCTGGATGTGATATACACCATGGTGCCTCATTTGCTATGGTTATCATTGAATATGGAAACGTTATGCAAAGTACAAGTTTTCTTGTACAAATTTATAATTTGTCCAAAAACTGTATGGAACTTGTTTGCTCCATATCTTTTTTTCTAGATAAGATATGGGGAAATGAATGGCACCATTAGATAGCCCTAATTTTTTCTTTCCAAAAATACCCTAATTTAGGTATCTCACACTAAAACTGTAGAAGTTAGATGAGAGGTGAATATTTTAATCATCCTTATTTGACCTTATTTTGGTCATAACTTCTGTAATTCTGGTTCTAGCTAATTTTGGCTAGTACCATTGGATAGCCCTTACTTAGAGCTTCAATTTGAATAACCATTTGATGGGGTTAATCCTCTGCCTCTGGATTTCAGATGTGAGGTGAAAATTAAGGTGTATGCTCAGAAATAGCTTTGAGCAGTAATAACTTTGTTATTCTTTTTCCTATGATGATAAGACTTGTATATTTGTAAAGAGGTGATCTCCCTCTTTCTTTTGATACCTTTTGAGTTAATTTGGCTCAGCTCCATGTTTTGGTGGTATCTTGGCTTTACCATTGGTTTATGGTATTTGGCTGTCATGCTTGTGCTCTGGGTTTGAGTCATAGGCTGCCACACACTAAAACTGTAGAAGTTGTATGAGAGGTGAATATTTTAATCACCGTTATTTGACCTTGTTTTTGTAATAAATTTTGTAATTCTGGTGCCAGCTCAGTTTGGCTAGTACCATTGCATAGCCCTGAATTAGAGCTCCATTTTGAATACCCATTTTGTGGGGTTAAGCCTCTTCCCCTGTATGTTAGATGAGAGGTGAGAATTAAGGTTTATGCTCAGAAAAAACTTTGAGCAGGAATAACTTTGTTATTATTTGTCCTATGCTGATGGGACTTGTGTATTTGGAAAGTTGTGAGATTCCTCTTTCTTTAAATACCTTTTGAGATGATTTGGATTGGCTCCATCTTTTGGTGGTATCTTGGCTACACCATTGATTCATTGTATTTGGCTGTCATGCTTGTGTTCTGGGTTTGAGTAACAGGCTGAAATACCCTCCCTCTAAAAAAGGCTCATAATCATGAGACTGTTAAGTCCTCCTTGAGGCTCTGAATCTTCTCAAGTGAAGGTTCCCATCTGGTATGGCATCCTCTGCCAACCATTTGTCTTTATCAGCTTTCTGGTTTTTGAATCTGACCAAGTATTGTCTTTGGTCTTTACCATCAAGTCTCATCTTCATGGCGTTTATGATTTTCCTCACTGGTCCAGGGGAGCCTTCCACTTCCACTATCTCTGGTGGGGTGATGTTTTTCTTCCTGGAGGGGAATTTATCCCCCCTGTCTGGAGGTATGGCTTGACTAAACTCACTGGAAAGACTGGGTGTTTCCTAAAAAATTCCTCTGTAAGTTTGACTTTCACTGCATTTTCCGCTATCATTCTAATGATAATGAAGGGCCTTAAAAATGAGTCTCTCATTTTCTCAGGTTCTTTGAGATTATTAAATTTCGGTGTAGACACTAACACTTGGTCCCCTTCTTTAAAGTCAGGTTCCATGTGTGATTTGTCCCACCTCTGTTTGTTGTATTCTTTTGCCTCAGATATGCATTTGGCAGCTGTGACACAAGATTTTTACACATATAATGGAAGTCCTTGGCTGTGGGGTGGATAGTTAGAAGATTCTTCTTGAAGTGATCCACAGTTAATAGGGGATTCCACCCTTTCTCTACCAGTGAAGGTGTTTTTCCTGTGGTAGAGCACTGGATTGTGTTATAAGCCAGCTGGACTGCTGGTAGAAGGGTATCCAAGTCATGGGTGTAACCTTCATGGTCCTTATATTCCATGCCATAGGCACACAATCTTCTAAGGATGTCTTCCATTATTTGGACCATCCTTTCAGCTAATCCATCTGTTTGTGGATGGTAAGTTGTCGAAAAAGAAAGATTAGTACCCAGCATGTCATAGAGGTTTGTGCAGAATTCTGATGTGAATTGTGAGTCCCTATCACTAATGGTAATCTTAGGGACTCCACAGGTGGATATTATGTTATTACAAAATAACAGTGCAGTATCCTTGGCTGTATCCTATTTGTGAGATGGTAGGCAACTTACACTCTTTCTGAACCTATCAACTATGATCACACTGCCATTGAAGCTCTCTTTAACTCCTGGTACAAGTCCTGTAACCCAGGCCCCATTGATGGTTTCCCATGGGTGCTTGTGTTTTTCTATGTGTTGAAGTAACCCATACTTCTTCCCATTTTTTCTATTTGCCTTTTGAAATCTTTCACAAGTGTTGATGTATTGACTCAACTCTTGTTCCCATTTGGGCCACCAAGCTGTCCTTGCTAACTTCTCCTTAGTTCTGTCCTCACTCATGTGTCCCATATGGGGGTAGTCATGGCATTGTTGTAGGATGAAGGATTTTTGGTCCCTGTCTATTATGGTGAGTGCACTATTGTGCTTTTCTCAATGGTAGATCAGGCCATCTATAAGGAAAAGCTTCTTATCCTTATAGTCCCTCAACCAGGGTTCCTCTAACTGGTATTCCAGTTCTGGGCTCCTGTATTTTTGTTGAGGGAGTTGCAACAATATGCCACACAGTTTCTGTACAAAATATGTCTTCATCACTGCATTGAAGAATTCATTATGCAGTTCTGAGGAACTGATTCCCAGGATGAAAGTTTCTGTTCTTTCTGAATCATTGTCTACACTGTTTGGGGTACCACCTTCCAGTGCCCATTCAGAAGATCTGAAGCTTCTCCTCCTATCTATTTCCATGAAGTGGATAGGGATCTTGGATTATACTTCAGGGTCATAAGCTGGGTTGCTTTTGACATTATAGACTGGCCATCTGCTCAGGCCATCTGAATTGGTATGAATTTTACCTTCTTTGTATATTATGGTCATATTTCCCCTATACTCTTGGAAGGCTATTTGCCACCTCAACGTGTCTCTATTGGTAGTCTTCATGTTCAGTAAAGACTGCAAGACTGTGCAGTCTGTGTACGCTTAAAAGACTGCACCCTCCAAATAATAGTGGAGTTTCTCTAGATCCCAGACTAAGCATAGACATTCAGTCTGGGTTGCCCCATACCTGGCTTCTGAATCTTTCAGTTGCCTAGAGATGTAGCATATTACTCCTTATCTTGGTTCACCATCTACAATTTGTCTCTAGTGAAGGGCTGCCCCTAAGCCTTGGCTACATGCTGCATCTTTGTACAACTTGAATGGTAGTTCAAAGTCAGCTAAGATGAGAACAGGTGCATTTGTGATTTCATTTTGAATCCTCTCATATTCATCCCTCCTTTCCTTGATAATTTCAAAATCTACATCTTTTGAACTTAACTTGTACAGACTACTAGTTATGTGGGAAAAATCTGTGATGTGGTTTCTCTAGTAGCTGGAAAACCCAAGGAAAGATTGCATCTCTTTGATGTTTTTTGGTACTGGCTTTTGCAGTACTGCTGCTACCTTTTTCTGGTATATATCCAGACTGAGACCTGAGACTTTCTTTGCTAGAGCTAGTAGCTCTTGTTGGCCAAAATCACACTTTTTTAGTGAAATTTTCAGATTAATGGGTGTGAATTTACTTAGCACTTTGTCTATGTAATGCACATGGTCTTCCCATGTTTCTGAGTATATAATGATGTCATCAATATATACTACCATCCAGCCTTCCAATATTTCTTATTGAACTATTGTGTCCATAATCCTTTGGAAGTGAGGTGGTTCATTCTTGATGGCAAATGGCATCCTGGTGTACTCATATATGCCCTTATGGCATATGATTCTGAGTAATTTCATGGAGTTTGGTTTAACTCCATTCTGGTGGAAGCCTTTCATACAATCCATTTTGGTTATGTATTTGGCTTTTTCCAGTTTGTCTAAGGCATGAGGTATCCTGGGTATAGGGTACCTGTAAGCTTTGGGGTAGTTATTCAGGGCTCTGAGATCTCCCCACACCCTAGATTTGCCATCAAGCCAGGTGATTAGGACAGGGGTGGTGGTTTCCACTATTTCATTGTGTCCAATCTTTCTGATAACATCAAAGTCTAGGAGTTCTTTGATGTGTTTTTCAATTTCTTTTCTAGCCTCAAGACTTACTGGGTATGCAGGTCTCCTGAGCATGGGTGGATAATGTCTTTCCACATCTAGATATAGCTCTATATCATTTCCTTTAATTTTGCCTAATGATTCTCCAGCAATGGCAAATTCTGGTCTATTTTTCCTCAGCATCTTCAGGAAAATTAGTTTCTGTTTACTGGTTAGGGTAGTACTGAAATGGACCTCTCTCAATTCATTTAGCAGTTCTTCTAGTGGATCCTGGGCAGATATTTGGTATATATCAAGTGAAAATTTCTTTTCCTTGTTGGTACCAAGGGTAATGTGCCTGTTTTTACTATTTTAAATATCAATGAAATACATCCTCTGGTAATCTGTCCCCAGCAAGAACCCTTGGATCTGGGCATTGTGAAGCACTAAAAACTCTGGGTTGAGTCTGATATTACCCTTCCTGTGGGGTATATTTATATCTTTGATAATTGTCCCAATGGAAGTCATCTTCCCTGAAGAACCTCCGAAGTTCTTTGTCTTGGCTGCCAAGAGTCATTTTTCCCAATGTGGGAAGTGGTTTTCCAGATAATTTCTGGAAACTATGGAGAAGAGTTCCCCACTCTCAATTATGAATGGGTGTTGAGCATTGTCAATGCAAACCTTCATTTTTTTGGCTGTCCCATGTATGTATGCCATTCCTTTGGTTGGTGTGACCAGGAATGTTTGTGCATCTTCTGTATATTTTCACAAGTCTATATTGGCAATGTCTTGTTTCATTCCTGCTTGCAACTGTATGTCCTGGATTTCTAGTAGTTTTTCCGCTTGGTATTGCACTAGAAATTCTTCTCTTGCGTGTTGTTCTTTATCATATTGTTCTCTGATGGCATCTCCCATACAGTTCAATTCAGAATCCTCTGTGGGGGATTCCTCCTCTGGGACTTTCTCAATGGCATAGACTTTTTCCTTTTCCTTTGGACAGTTGTTGGCATAGTGCTCTGTTGAGCCCAATTGTGACAATAATTTTCCTTCTTAGTCACTTCTGCCACTGTTTCTTTGAGTTTTTCTTTGAATTCCCTCCTGAAAGGTTGTTCCCCTTTGAAACCACCGCTTTTGTATGGGGACTATTTCCCTATATTAGTTCTTTTCCTTACATCTTGTATGGTAGTGGCAATGTCATCTAGAGTGAAATTTTGTTTCCATCTACATTGTACTGCATGTTCTAGCTCTCCTGGAATTTGTATGAGGAGTTTGTGATTCCTCATCTGAATGTTCAATTGGGGATAAATAGTTTGAAGTCTTTTAGAATTTCTAAGACACCATTCATATGGATCTTTGTCCACTGGATACTTATCATTTTCAAAGACATGGTATTTTGCCATATCCAAGTACCATTGCTGTACTTTTGGATGATTTGACTCTTCCACCATGGCCAGTTTCTCCTTCCATGGATTTCTTTCATTTCTGTGTACCAAATACTAGCATGTCCTTGAAATGCTGTTCTAATTCTAACAGTAATCCAGAAGTCTGGTATGCTTGGTACATGCATGAAGATTCCATCAATATAATATATCAGTTTCATATGATCATATTCTCCTGTACCAGAGAATTTGGGCCAGATTGAGACTGTCAGCCTGTGACTCAAAACCAGAGCACAAGCATGACAGCCAATATACCTTAAATTAATGGTATAGTCAAGATACAACCAAAACATGGAGCTGAGCCAAATTAGCTCAAAATGTATCAAAAGAAGGGGGTAACTCACCTCTTTCTGAAAATATAAGTCCCATCACCATAGGACAAAGAATAATAAAGTTATTCATGCTCAAAGTTATTGCGGAGCATAAAACTTAATTTTCACCTCTCACCTGAAATACAGAGTAAGAGGCTTAACCCTATAAAGTGGGTATGAAAAATGAAGCTCTAAAGCAGGGCTATCCAATGGTACCAGCCAGACTGAGCTAGCACCAGTATTACTGAAATTATGGTCAGATTCAGGCCAAATAAGGGTGAACAAAACATTCGCCTCTCATCTAACTTCTACAGTTTTAGTGTGAGATACCTAAAGTGGGGTCTTTTTGGAAAGAGTAAAATCAGGGCTATCTGATGGTGTCATCCATTTCCTCATATCTCAACTAGAACACAAGTTATGGGGCAAACAAGGCCAATACAGCTTTTGGCCAAAACATACATATGTACAAAAAAACTTGTACATGGAATAACTTTGCCATTTTTAATGATAGCCATATCAAATGAGGTACCATTGTGTAGAAAAAATTCAGAGCTACACACTGAACCAATTTTGAGGTTGATATCCCAAACACTGACAAAGTTATGGCTGTTTTAAGGTCAAAATTCCACACTCTGGCCAATCCAGCCTTATAGTGGGATACTATCCCATAAGTATGATTATGAGGTGTCAAACAGACTCTGAAGCTTATTTATACTCCAATAACTCATAGTTAAGTCAAATACAGAGGTCCATACAGGTTCTGTACAGTTTCTGATGCGTCAGAAGCACCAGAACACACCTGCAAACTCCATTGGTGAAACCTTCACCCTGTATAGGGTAAAAATTACTACTTGTGGTTTTAAAACCACATTTCAACCCAGTACTAGCCTGTATTGAGTGTATAGAACCACAAACCAGCCCACAGTAGTGAAAGGTTTCACTCTGTGGTCGTGTGCAGAGGTAAAACACCTCCCACTACCCAAGAACAAGATAAAAGGAGGCTTTGCCTCACCAGGAAGCAAATTCAGCATCCTGTTCTTGATATTCTTACGTGGTATAACTTCTTAAAAAAGGAAGTGGTACTCTTAGAATTTAACAGGTATTCTTTAAGTTTAAGTACTGTAGGGTTTGCTATTGTAAACCAACAGGCAAACACTGCACCCAGGGCTATCAGCAGTACTCACCATCACTAAATTATTTTAGTATAGCCCTTTTCACTCATATTCTCATTCTAATATCATCATTATTTTCGTGTCACACTCAGAGTTATAGCTTTTATTATCATTCTGAAGGTATATCATAGAGCCACCCTGAAAGAGACCTTAGGGATCTGTTTTAAGGCTTCCATCTCAGAATAAGACATGTTATCTCCATTCTGCTATTGAGATGGAGATCTTGTCTTATTCACCAACATGGCATCTGTTTTTATGTCCTCTTGGTGATATGTATTATCCATAACATGGCCTTGTGGTTGGGGGTTCAAGCTATGGTAGACATTAAAGATTTGGTTTATGTCTTGATCCAGACAATCCCTGTCCCTTTTGCTGTGGTGTTGTTCTTCAAAGACTATATTCAGTTTTTTTGTTGGTTTCTTCAGAGGCTTTGCTCAATTTACCATGTCCTTCTTGAAGAGTTTTAACAATTTTTTCCATCGAGGCTGTTGATGTTTTCATCCTCTGGTGGCTTGCTTCTGGGTCTGAAAACTGCTTTTGAGTTTGCTCAGAAAATTGGGACCTTTGTAACCACAGTGCATCAATGTTTAAGTTACTATCAGGTGTGACAAAAATATGTTCAATCTGAGTGGGGATAATATTTCTATTAATAGGACTACTGCTTCTAGAGTTATTTAAAACTACTTCTGGTTCTTGTGCACTTCTTTCACCAAATCCAACAGCTTATGGATCATTGGGTCTGACTCTCCCTCCCTCTGGCTGGTGGTGGTCTTGTTTTTACCCTTGTATTCTTGTCTTCTCCTGGAAACTCTGTGGGATTGTGAAGAATGTTGACTCTTGGCCCTGATCTGTTGGTTTCTGAATGGTGTGAAGCCACTGGAGAGCTTTTTTGTACGGCTCCTTGTGCGCCTGAAGGAATCTGAGTATGCCCTTGTAAGATGTGAATATGAAACTGATGATAATATTACTATTAATCAGCAGTACTATGTCTGTTCTTATGAAATATAATAATAAAAATTATTATAACCACAATTAAATAATTATAAAATTGCTTCTTTCACGTGTTATACACTACTAGTGATTATAACAGTGAGCAGTAATTGTCTACAAGAATCAATTACAAGAAGAATTTAATAATAAAAACTTCTTTTATTAAAATAATAAAATTATTTTAATATATAATTATCTTTTACAAGAATAATTATAAAGATAATTCTTGAAGAAAACTATTACTAGAGAAAAACTTTAAGAATTAAAGATAAATGACTCACTAATACTCCAAAGAACTTATTGATAGATAAAAGTAGAGGAAATTGACGTGGAATTGTGGATTTAAGGGATCAAAAGGATTTATAACAGTATTACAACAATATATAGTTGGATTCTATGATTTCACGTCTTTCTGGTTGATTCTGAAAGATTTAAAACACTTAAGAATAGCTGTAACTAATACTTACTTGTTGGTAATAATGATTTAATAAATTGATAAGATGATTCTAGGAAAAAACAGCAAGAGGAGGCCTCTTTTAAGTCAACAACAGCTCACAGAGGCGTGCCATGGAGCAAACTGAAAAACTAGTGAGTGAGAAAACAATAAACCCTTTTGGTTTATTGATTACATCATTATTTGTCACGTAACATTATCATAATTACTTATTTGATGCTTTTACGTGACTACCAACCCCAATATGGTTAAGAATAAAAGGAGTAACACTTGTAAATCTTCTTTTATTCTAAAATAATCATTTATTTCTCAAAGTTATCAATGTTATTGCCAATTTCATCACAGGTTGTAATTACTGTGAATTTTTGAAGATTCAGTTTTCACGTAGAATAACCAAAACTGGACTGTACGTAAAGCTTTTAATTTTACTAGTAAAACTGTAATTCTTTTTGGTTGTACCATAGATAATACAGTTCTCCTTTAGTCCTGAAAGTTTCAGAAAGATTCATTAAGAATTGTATTTTTAATGAATTTTTGAGGTTTTTGCCTCATTTCTACGTAGAATTGCAAATAGCAGTGTTTTGCTGGTTGCTATGAGGTAAATCAATGAATATGGGTGCCAAAGGGGTTTTGATTACTCTTTTGGGGTTTATCCATGGAAATTCATTAGTAATTGACATGGTTACAGGAGTGTAAGTAGCTCATTACCTCCTTGGCATGTCAAAATAGCAGGTTAATTGCTATTTTCTGGTGTTTTACAGTAGTTGTAACTTGGTAACCAAGTTCCCAAAGAGTTTTAGTTTACCAATTGGGCCAAGATGAGCCATGGATCTATCCTCTGGAGCTATCCACGCCTCTGAGGCCTCAGAAGTTGGGTACCCTGGCTCTCTTTGATGTCTTTTGTCCCCCTTGCCTATTTTTTACGTCAAAATAGTAATTTAAGCTTCAAGTGAGATATCCACTATGGGTGTACCAAAAGTCCATGTAAGAATACTATGATATTAAGTGCTCAAAACATGCATAACAATATTCTTAGTGTATATGTAACATGGGATTTCTCACTTTCCCATTATTTTGGCTAAAAATCAAGAAAAACAAAAGTTTTCACGGATCTTTTATGTGGTATTAATGATGTGGTATTGAAGTATTTTCCATTTTACCACCTCAAATACTTAAATTGAGCTTATTCACTATATGGAGCTACCCTAGGTGATTTTTTGTGTAGAATCCAAATCTGGTCTTAAATCCATGGATTTACTTACTCAATAAAAAGTTATTCATCTTTTCTGAAATTGAAAATGATGAATTTTGGATATATGCATGACTTATGAGTTTTGCATAATTCAAAATTTCTTTTTAAGATAATTGTGGCCTATTTGGGTATGTAAAATATACCTCAAGGCTCACAGCCCTGCCTGGGTCAGTTGTTCTTCTATAGCTTGGATAGTGGCTTGATTCTCCCTTATCCTGTTTTCCCTCACCCCCAGGAGTCTGAACTGCCTGGTAGGATTCCAACCTTTGGTGATTACCATAAGGTCTCTGACGTCTATCTCTTTGAGACAGATCTTCTGGCAACTTGCTCCAAGTTCTGCCCAGTGGGATGCCAGGTTGAACCTCTTGTTGTCCATGCTCAATTAAAAAAGGTCTTTGAGGAGTTGGTGGAGCTGAATAACTTGGTCCATATCCTTCCAGTCCTCTGTTTTAGGGTTTCTGTTTAATTGGAATGTGAATGGAAGAGTGGGTATGATTTCCCTCAATGTCTTTCCATCCACCACTGTGTCCAAGGTGTCCTCTTCCAGGTACTCTGGTTCTGGACAAGCCTTCTCTGTCCTCTGGCTGGTGGTTTTGGAAACAAAGGTCTCTGAGGTGTTCAGGTGACATATGAGTGTTTTCAAGCAGTCAAAAACTTTCTGTTCTTAGGGTATTTATGTTTCATTGTGCCTTGTACAACTTTTTTGTCTGCTGGTTTTGTGTCACAGGGGCTCTTCTGAATGAAGAGGGCCTGGCACTCAGTGAACAGATCTACTTATGGAGGGCTCAGAATAAAGTACTCAATTGATAAGAGTAATGAAATAAGAGGATAAATTCCTAGTCATAAAATAATAAGCATAAAAAGATATGAGAGAAAAACAAAAGCAATAATAAAGAGCCAACCACAAATAATCCTGTACCACTGTTTCAACTGTTCAGGAAAGAGAAAAGGATTAATAAAGGATATGGCCACCAGGACTCTACTGAACAGGTGAGGGAAGGCAAAGACTAACTTAATAATTAATAAAATAATATTCCTTAATGAGAAATAAAATAATATTAAATAATAAATCCAATATTTTAATTAACTGGGGGAAAACCCCCAGGTGGATGAAGAGGGGCTGGTATATGTGAGAAATACCAGCCTTGGAGTTTGAGTGTTGAGATACTTGCCTGTATGCTGGAAGAAGTTGGATGTGGGATTGAATCCTGTATTGGTGAATACAATACAGGTTATACAGTCAATACAGGTATTTGCTCCTGCATTGCTGACAGGCCTGTATTTGGTGAATCCTGTATTTGGGTCTTGCCTGTATGAAACTGTATTGAGGTCTGAAAACTGTATTTGGAGAATGTTGAATGAAACCCCCTTTCTGATTGGGTTTTGAAGCGTATCAATGAAGTAATGATTGTTGAAAATGATTGGTAATGCCCCTGCCTCCTTGGCTGTGACATTATCCCCCTCTTGAAAGTGGTGAGCTCTGAGCACCATAAGTACAGTGAGTCTTGATGAGCTTGCAATCAATCCCTACATTTCTTTCCCTCAATTCCTTAAACTTATCCCATTAAACTTTCTTCTTCAATCAATACTCAAACAAAATCTTCATTTGATCACTTGTAGGTATTTTACCCTTGATCTTGATTCAGAATTGCCTCTTCTCCTTCAAAATGCCTTTATTCTTCTTAAAATTTCTTCATTCTTGTCTTGGGTGTTTTCACCAAATGTTTCTTGAGTCCTCATGGCTTTTGAAAAGTGGGTGACCTGTGTTTATGTCCCAAGAACACCTGATTTCATCATAACTTGAATATTGAGAGTGTTGGCATGAAATGGCCAATAAAATACTTGAGGTTTTGGACCATATCAGAAGTCCTGGACAAAATCCGTGATTTTGTGATTAAAGGGGCTTTTGGCCATTTTGCACAAAGTGCGCAAATGAGCATACATGCCATAATGACATATTTTGTTGAAAAAATTGAAAAAAAAATGATTACTGATGAAAAAATGGCCTTATAATGGATTCTGCCTTTTTTGCGCATTTTTGCCCAAAATGCGCGAAGTGCGCAAATGCGCAATTATGATGAAATGGGCCAAAAAGGCCTTTTGAACCCTTTTGAAAAGATAAAGAGGCCTTTTCCGCAAAAGTGCACAAAAGTGCGCAAAATGCGCAAATTTGCCAATATGCATAATTAAGCATATTTTGATAAAAAATGATAAAAATGAGCTATTTTGGAGTTTTGATGTCTGATATGGCCATTTGTGCCAAAGTGCATAAATTCATGAAATTGGCTAATTGGGCCATTTGAAGCAGTTTTTCTCTTTTTGATCTTGATTTCTTCTTGAATGTCTTTCTTCTTATACCCTCCTATTTTCTTTGATTCAACTCATTCTTGCAGTTCCAAATTGCCATAATTGTCTTGCTGACTTGCAATTGTACATAATTCTCTTGGTCTTGAATTTGAAATTTTGACTTGAAGATGAGTTCAAGGCTGACTTCCCTTTGTGATTCCAATCACTCTGATTCCCCACCTTCTGTACTTTATGGTCCTGGTGTTTTTGATAACTTGAGGGAGCTTTCTGAAGGGAGTATGGCCCCTACAGAGATTTGGGACATCAAGAAAGCCTATAATGGTTTTAAATATGTCAGAGTTATTGAACCACCCTGCACCAATTGTAAGAGGAAAGGGATTGCTTGTGTGGAATCTGCTACTGCTAGGTCCACCATGTGAGCCTTGAGGTATATTTTACATACCCAAATAGGCCACAATTATCTAAAAAATAAATTTGGAATTATGCATAACTCATGAGTCATGCATATATCCAAAATTCATCATTTTTAATTTCAGAAAATATGAATAACTTTTTATTGAGTAAGTAAATCCATGAATTTAAGACCAGATTTGGATTCTACACAAAAATTCACCTAGGGTAGCTCCATAGAGTGAATAAGCTCAAATTAACTCTTTGAGGTCGTAAAATGGAAAATAATTCAATACCACATCATCAATACCACATAAAAGATCCGTGAAAACTTTTGTTTTTCTTAATTTCACACCAAAAAAATGGGAATGTGAGAAATACCATGTTACATATACACTAAGAATAGTGTTATGCATGATTTGAGCACTTAATATCATTGTATTCTTACATGGACGTTTGGTACACCCATAGAGGATATCTCACTTTAAGCTTTAATTTCTATTTTGACGTGAAAAATAAGCAAGGGGCACAAAATACATCAAAGAGAGCCAGGGTACCCAACTTCTGAGGCCTCAGAGGCGTAGACAGCTCCAAAGCTTGGATCCATGCCTTATCTTGGCTTAATTGGTAAACTAAAACCTTTTGGGAACTTGGTTACCATGTTACAACTACAGTAAAACTTAAGAAAATAGCAAATAACCTGCTATTTTGACCTGCCAAGGAGGTAAAAAGCTACTTAGACTCCTGTAACCATGTCAATTCTTAATGATTTTCCTTTGATAAACCCTAAAAGAGTAATTAAAACCCTTTTTGGACTTGTATCCATTGATTTACCTCATAGCAACCAGTGAAACACTGATATTTGCAATTCTACATAGAAATAAGGTAAGAACTTCAAAAATTCAATAAAAATACAATTCTTAATTAATCTTCCTAAAACTTTCAGAACTAATGTAGAACTGTATTATCTATGATAAAACCAAAAATAATTACAGTTTTACTAGTGTAATTAAAGGTTTTACTTACAGTCCATTTTTGACTATTCTACGTGAAACACTGAATCTTCAAAAATTCACAGTAATTACAACCTGTGATGAACTCGGCAATAACATTGATAACTTTGAGAAATCAATGATTAATTTGGAATTAAAGAAGATTTACAGATGTTACTCGTTTTATTCTTAACCATATTGGGGTTGGTAGTCACGTAAAAGCATCAATTAAGTAATTATGATAATCTTACATGACAACAGATGATGCAATCAATAATCCAAAAAGGTTTATTGTTTTCTCACTCACTGGTATTTTAGTTTGCTCCATGGCACGCCTCTGTGAGCTGTTGTTGACTTAAAAGAGGCCTCCTCTTGCTGTTTTTTCCACATCATCATCTTATTATCATTCAAACCATTATTACCAACAAGTAAGTATTAGTCACAGCTATTCTTAAGTGTTTTAAATCTTTCAGAATCAATCAGAAAGACGTTAAATTGTAGAATCCAATTATATATTGTTGTAATGCTGTTATAAATCCATTTTGATCCTTAAAATCCACAATTCTACATCAAATCTCTCTATCTTATCTTTCAATAAGTTCTTTGGAATAATAGTGAGTGATTCATTTTAATTCTTAAAGTTTTTCTCTAAAATTAGTTTTCTTCAAGAATTATCATTATAATTATTCTTGCAAAAGATAATTATATATTAAAATAATTTTATTATTTTAATAAAAGAAGTTTTATTATTAAAATATTCTTGTAGTTGATTCTTGTAGACAGTTACTTCCTCACTGTTAAAATCACTAGTAGTGCTTAACACATGAAAGAAATAATTATTTAATGATTCAATTGTGGTTATAATAATATTTTATTATTATATTTCACAAGAAAAAACATAGTACTGTTGATTAATAGTGATATTATCATCAGTTTCATAGTCACATCTTACACACCAGGTGTCAATTTTGCAATATTTGAAAAAAAAATTGTTCTCAAGCCCACTATAGCTTTCCTGAAAATCCCAGAATATTATGGAGCAGCATCAAGAAGGGTGGAGTATTTGGATTGGAAGCTCGTGTTGATGAACCTCCCACCTCTGATGCCACCTCTGGTCACTCCAATTGTGAGTTGATTGGCCATAAAATTGATGGGTTACTGACTTCTATGTTTTCTTTTCTTCTTCTTCAGTGACTGGATCTAGAATGAGAGGTGTCCAGAAATGGAATAATACCAGCGGTTCCTGGGCAGCCATTGGAGGATCAATTCACCCCCAAGGACACCCCATTGTAGTGGCCCCAGAGGTTCCCATTTTGGTCACCAGCAAAGATGGAAAACTTGGAATATTGAAGGGAAATTTGGTGGTTCAAGATGAAATTGGTATTGATGCTGAAGGCAGTGATGAGATTGATGGTGAAGAGCTTGAAATGACTACCCCAATCCAGAAAAGAAGAATCGAATCCACCTCACAATCCCCAGTCCAAGCCAGTACCACCAATAATGAAGTGATAAGGTCCCCCAAACCACCTCAACTGTTTGTTGATAAGGCTATGAAGAGTGCTATTCCAGGGGAGCCCACTGCTGCTTTGGCCAGGGAGGCAGTTGCTTATGAAGATGCCATGGTTTTTAAGCTTATGGAAGCCTTGAAGAAATTTTGATGAGGATTATCTGTAGCTGGTCTTTACGATTACTAGTGTTTGCTCTTGATTATTAAATAAATTGACTCCCCAAACAAGATATGGGAGTTATAATTGCTGCTTTTGAAACAAGAAATGAAAAATAAATCATACAAGTAAAAGAAAATGAAATAAAAAATAAAAATGATGAAGAATTGAGAGAAAAAGAGAGTAAAGAAAGAAATAAGAAATGCCTGAGGGTTGTCCTTCTTGTGGTGAGTTGCTTGATTTTGGGAAAAATGTTCTGAAAGATAAAATCAAGCATTTGATTCTCACAGCGTGGCCAAGGTAATGTTTTACAAGAAGTAGACCCCTCAGGGATGCATACCAGGAGATGGAACTTACTTTCATAACTTCCACTCCCCATCAAGCATCATAACAGAATAGAAAACTTTGCCATAACTGAATTTGAGTTAAAGAATGTCTTGAATAATATTGAATGGCATAATTTGGAATAATATTTGTGAAAGAGAGAAAAAGAATAAAAAATAAAAAAGGGAATTTGGCCATATCTTGATGAAAGGTCCAAATTTGGGGGTATTTATGTTTCAAGGCCTTCTAAACCTGTCCAAAGAAATTGCCAAGTGCTCACAAAGTGGCCTAGGTGATGCTTACAATATATTTGGGTAGAATACCCCCTTAAAGGTGCATGCCAGGAGAGGAACTTAATTTCATAACCTCCAATCCCCACCAAGCACCATAAATCAACCTCTTGAGGCATTTGGGACAGGCTTGTCAAGATACAAAGTGTGAAAATCCTTGACAAGGTCTGGGGAGTTGTTAAGGTTGGAAGCTGGTTCCCAAGTTGTTCTTTCTGGGTCTTCATTAAATCCTTTCCACTCTACTAGATACCATAATGTACCTCTCTTGAGGTTTGAGTCCAGAACCTGAGCCACTCCCTTTCTTCTTGCTCTTCCACTATTACTGGAGGTGGTGGCAATTGGTGTCGATTTGGGATAGTTGATTGCTTCACTTGTTCTAACAATGACACATGGAAGACAGGGTGAACTGACTTCCATTGTTGAGGCAACTTGCGGTGATATGCATGGCTGCCAATCTTCTTGAGAACTTCAAAGGGTCCCAACAATCTTTATGAATGTCTCTTAGTGGGTCGTGTTGTCTTGATGTTCTTGGAAGCTAGCCATACTTTGTCCCCAGGTTGGAAATCAGGTGGAATTGCGCCATTTCTATCTGCATACTTCTTAAAACGCTTTATTGCTGACTCTAATTCTTCTTTGACAACTTGATGTACTGATTGGAGTTTTGTTGATAACTTTCCAGAAGGTGTATCTTGAGAAATCTGAATTGAGTCAAAGCTGGGATTTCTTCCATAAATGGTGAAAAATGGTGACTGTTTTGTTGATGAATTTTCTGCATTATTATAGTCAAATTCAGCCAGAGGGAGCCAGGTGTGCCAGTCATCTTGATGGTAGCTGACATACATCCGAAGATACTGTTCTAGAATCTGATTTACCCTCTCTGTCTGTCCATCTGTTTCAGGGTGAAAGGCAGTTGAAAGATCTCTTGATATCTTGAGCTGCTGACACAATTGAGTCCAAAATGATGACACAAATAATGAACCTCTATCACTAACAATACTGATTGGAAGACCATGTTTGGAAAAGACATGATGTCAGCCTGTGACTCAAAACCAGAGCACAAGCATGACAGCCAAAATACCATAAACCAATGGTATAGCCAATATACCACCAAAACATGGAGCTGAGCCAAATCAACTCAAAAGGTATCAAACGAAAGAGGAAACACAACTATTTATGAAAATATAAGTCCCATCACCATAGGAAAAGAAATAATAAAGTTATTCCTGCTCAAAGTTATTCCTGAGCATAAACCTTAATTTTCACCTCTCACTTAAAATCTAGAGGGAGAGGCTTAACCCCATCAAATGGGTATTCAAAATGAATCTATAAGCCAGGGCTATTCAATGGTACCAGCCAAACTGAGCTAACACCAATATTACTGGAGTTATGGTCAATTTCAGGACAAATAAGGGTGAACAAAACATTCACCTCTCATCTAACTTCTACAGTTTTAGTGTGGGATACTTGAAGTGGGGTCTTTTTGGAAAGAGCACAATCAGGGCTATTTAATGGTGCCATCCACTTCTTCATATCTCAACTATAACAGAAGTTATGAGGCAAACAAGCTCAATACAGCTTTTTGCCCAAATCACGCCTGTGTACAAAAAACCTTATACATGGGATAGCTTTGTCATATTTTATTATAACCATACCAAATTGGGTATCATTTTGTAGATCTCATACAGGGCTATTCAATGAACCAACCCTTAGAATTATATCTCAAAAACTGACAGAGTTATGGCCATTTGAATGTTATAATCCCATAATATGGCCAATACAGTGGTATTATGACAGGATACAGTTGTACTCTGATTATGAGGTGTCAAACAGACAAACAAGAATGTTAATACTTAAATACCTCATAAGTCAGTCAATACTGCGGTCCCATACAGTTTCTGTAGAGCATTCTACGCGTCATACACGTCAGAATCAGGCTGTGAGGTCCCCAGATGATGATTTTCACCCTGTATTGGTGAAAACTGCCCAGATGTGGTTTCAAAGCCACATCTGAGGCCAATACAGGCTATACAGGCTTTTTCAGACCACAAGCCAGTCCCAGAGAGTGAAAAATCTTCACTTCCTCTATGTGGAAAGGTCTAGCACCCTTTCCACCCCATTTCAGGATAAAAAGGAGGCTTTTTCACAGCCAGAATTGTCTCCTCATCCTGCTCTTAAATAACCTACGTGGTAAACTGTCAAAAACAGTTTTAATCTTGGTTAAAGAATCAGGTATAACTATAATCTTTAATTATTGTAACCCAACAGATAAAGCTGCACCCAGGGCTTTCAATAGCGCTCACCACCACTATACCCAGTATAGTAAAGCCCTTCAATTTCATTTTAAACCATCTTAAAACTTTATAAATCTTCTTAAAATCATTTTCTACTGTGTCACAAACATAGCCAAAGTTGTAATTAGCCTGCTTACATCTTTTTCATAGTTTCATCCTGACATTTTGGAGGCCTGGCCGTGTTTTAAAACCTTTTGGGCCTATACAAGTAAGTTTTTCTCTTTTTTATCATTTATTGACACTTGTTTTACCTTTTTAGGCGTCATTTCTTCATAAAAATATATTTTATATATTTTTCTTTACCTTTTATTTAAAATAATCATCTTTTCATAAGAGTATCTGTCACATGGCTAATAACCACAAAACCAGTATTTTTGGCGTGTTTTGTATATAAAAACACTTTTAAGCCACTAATACAGTCTTAATTCTTAATTGAATCAAGACAGCTCATACTGATAAACCAACAGTTGAGGCGTGTTTGGGCACATTGTTAACTCAATTGCCCTGTAATACACCATCTTTGACAGATTATACTTGCTAACTACAAGTATTCTGTAAGATATTGGTATACAAACAGTATACCACATGTCAATAAGCTGTATTCTCAACAGGGAATTGTTAATTCAATTACACTGTCATGATACAAGGGCATATTGTAGTAATATACAAGCCCAGAGGCCATTCTTATACATGCAAAACCAGCCTTATAAGAAGTCTTAACTGACATAAGCCCTCTTTTCCTGTTTGATGCAGTGGAAGCAAATTTCATACCACTTGAGAACCAGTCACAGGCCAACACACCAGTGACACCTTCAGAACCAGAGGGTAGCAAGGGCAAAGGGAAAAGACTTAGTGAAGGCCATATTACAGCCAAAAGGTGGACACCAATAGCCACTCAGAGGAGTAGAAAACCACGAAACTCTGCTTCAATACAAGGTAAACCAACCTTAACCACTTGAACAGGAACAATTACAACTATTAACCCAGTTGTAACCTCCAAAGGCAAACTGCCCAAATCAGCAGATAGCAAATTTGTACAAGGCACAGTCAAAGGTAAATACCCTAAGAACATACAGTTTTTGACTGTTTGCAAACACTGATATGTCCGCTGCATACCTCAGACACCTTGGCTTCCAAGGGAACCAGCCAGAGGACAGAGAAGGCTTGTCCAGAACCAGAAGACCTGGAAGAGGACACCTTGGACACAGTGGTGGATGGCAAAACAATGAGGTAGATAATATCAACCTTGCCATTCACACTCCAATTCAACAGGAACCTCAAACCAGAGGACTGGAAGGATATGGATCAAGCTCTTCAGCTCCACCAACTCCTCAAAGATTTATTTCAATGGAGCATGGACAACAAAAGGTTCAACCTGGCAAGTCACTGGGCAGAGCTTGGAGCAAGTTTCCAGAATATCTGTCTCAAAGAGATAGACTTCAAAGACCTGATGGTAATCACCAAAGGTTGGAATCCTACCAGGCAGTTCAGACTCCTGGAGGCAAGGGCACAGAGGATAAGGGAGAATCAAGCCACCATCCAAGCTATAGAAGAACAGTTAACCCAGACAGGGCCTACTCAGATTCCTTCAGGCTCACAAGGAGCAGGCCAAATCAGCTCTCCAGTGGCTTCACACCATTCAGAAACCAGCAGATCAGTGGCGAAGAGTCATCATTCTTCACAATTCCAGGAGGTTTCCAGGAGAAGACAAGGAAACAAGGGCAAGAACAAAACCTCCTTCAACCAGAGGAGGAAAGAGTCAGACCCCATGATCCAGAAGCTGTTAGATTTGGTAAAAGAAGTACACAAGAACCAGAAGTAGTAAACCACTCTAGAATCAGTAGTCCTAGTAATAGAAACATTACCCCCACTCAGACTGAACATAACATTGTCACATCTGAGAGTAACATCAACAGTGATACACTATGGTTACAAATGTCCCAATATGCTGGACAATGTGCAAAACAGTTTTCAGAAATTGAAGCTGGCCAAGAGAGGATGAGAAAGACTCAAGCCTCCTTGGAACAGATAGTTAAGAACCTTCATGAAGGATATGCTCAACTGAGCAAAGCCTCTGAAGAAACCAACAAAAGACTGAATCAAGTCTTTGAAGAACAACACCACAGCACAAGGGACAGGGAGTGTCTGGATCAAGACATTAACAAATTGTTTAATGCCTACCATAGCTTGAAGCCCAACCACAAGGCCAAGTTATGGATAATCCATATCAACCAGATGCCATGTTGATGGCTAAGGAAAGATCCCCATCACAATACCAAGACGGAGATGGCATATCTTATTCAGAGAAGGAAACCTTGAAACAGCTTCCTGAGGCCTCAAGTCGGCCCAAATTCTGTGGATCAGGAGAATATGATCATATGGAACTCATAGATTATGTTGATGGACTCTTCATTGATGTACCAAGCATACCAGATTACTGGATTACTGCTAGATTGAAAACAGCATTTAAAGGTCATGCTAGTATATGGTACACAGAAATTAAAGAAATCCATGGCAGAAGAAACTGGCCATGGTGGAAGAGTCAAATCATCCAAAAGTACAGTAATGGAACTTGGATATGGCAAAAGACCATGTCATTTGAAAATGACAAATACTCTGTGGACAAAGATCCATATGAGTGATGTCTTAGACAGTCCAAGAGACTGAAGGCCATTGATCCTCAGATGAACATCAAAATGAGGAACCATAAGCTTCTGACACAACTTCCAGGAGAGCTAGAGCATGCAGTAAAATGCAGATGCAACCAAAATTGCACTCTAGATGACATTGCCAACACCTTACAAGACATAAGGAAGAGGACTAATATAGGGAAATGCACCCCATATAGGAGAAGTATTTTCAAAGAGAAACAACCTCTCAGGGTAGAGTTTAAAGACAAACCTAGAGAGAGAGTGGCAGAAGTGGCAAAGAAGAAAAACTCTTGTCACAATTGTGGTTCAAAAGACCACTATGCCAACAACTGTCCAAAGGCAAAGAAAAAAGTCTATGCCATTGAGAAAGTCCCAGAGGAGGAATCCCCAACAGAGGATTCTGAATCAGACTCTATGGGTGATGCCATCAGAGAACCATCTGATGATGACCAAGACCCAAGAGAAGAATTTCTAGTGGAATACCAAGAGGAGACCCCACTAGAAATTCAGGAAATACAGTTGGAAGCAGGCATGCCATAGGACACTGCCAACAAGACCTTGTGCAAACACACACAAGATGCACAAACATTCCTGGTTACACCAACCAAAGGAATGGCATACATACATGGAAAAGCCACAAAGATGATTTTATGTATTGACAATGCTCAACATTCATTTATCATTGACAGTTGAGCACACTGCTCCATAGTGGGCAGAGATTATCTGGATAACCACTTCCCAAACTGGGAAAAACAGCTCTTTCCCACTAAAGCAAAGAGCTTTAAAAGTGCATCAGGGAGGATGACTTCCATTGGGACAATTATCAAAGAGATAATTATACCCCACAGGAGGGGTAATATCAAACTCAACCCAGAGTTTGTAGTGCTTGATGATGCCCACATCCAAGGGTTTTTACTGGGAACAGATTACCAGACGATGTATGGCATAGACATTTACAACAGTAAAAATAGGCACATCACCATTGGTACTAACAAGGAAAAGAATTTTTCACTTGATATATACCAGATATCTTCTCAAGATCCACTAGAAGAACTTCTGAAGGAATTCAGAGAGGGACAGTTTAGCACTACCCTCACCAGTAAACAAAAACTAAGTTTACTGATGATACTGAGAAAGAACAGACCAGCATTTGCCATTGGTGAAGAGCCATTAGGAACGATCAAAGTCCATGATATAGAACTATATCTGGATGTGGAAAGGTCTTATCCACCCATGCTTAGGAGACCTCCATATCCAGAAAGCCTGGAAACCAGGAAAGAAATTGAGAAACATATCAATGAACTCCGGGATATGGATGTCATCAGGAAGATTAGACAAAATGAAATAGTGGAAATCACCACCCCTGTCCCAATCACCTGGCATGATGGCATGTCTAGACTGTGTGGAGATTTCAGAGCTCTGAATAACTACACAAAAGCAGACAGGTACCCTATACCCAGGATACCTCATGCCTTGGATAAATTGGCAAAGGCCAAATACATAACCAAAATGGATTGTATGAAAGGCTTCCACCAAAATGGAGTTACACCAAACTCCAAGAAATTACTCAGAATATTATGCCATATGGGCGTATATGAGTACACCAGGATGCCATTTGCCATCAAAAATGCACCAGCCCATTTCCAAAGGATGATGGACACAATATTTCAAGAAGAAATAATGGAAGGGTGGATGGTAGTGTATATTGATGATATCATTATATACTCAGAGACATGGGAAGACCATGTGCAATACATAGACAGAGTACTAGGTAAATGCACACCCATGTATCTCAAACTTTCACTTAAAAAGTGCAATTTTGGCCAACAAGAGTTGCTGGCTCTAGGACATAAAGTCTCAGGTCTTAGTCTGGCAATTGACCAGAAGAAAGTAGCAGCAGTACTACAAAAGCCAGTACTAAAAAGCATCAAAGAGATGCAATCTTTCCTTGGGTTTGCTAGCTACTATAGAAACCACATTAAAAACTTTACACACATAACTAGGAGTTTATACAAGTTGTGTTCAAAAGATGTAGTTTTTGAAATAACCAAGGAAAGGAGGGATGCATATGAGGGGATCAAATATGAACTCACAAATGCACCTGTGCTCATATTACCTGACTTTGAACTACCATTCAAGTTATATACAGATGCAGCATGCAGTCAAGGCCTAGGAGCAGCCCTTCACCAAAGACAAATTGTGGATGGTGAACCAAGAGAAGGAGTAATTTGCTACATCTCAAGAAAGCTGAAAGATTCAGAAGCCAGGTATGGCGCCACCCAGACTGAGTGCCTATGTCTAGTCTGGGCTCTAGAGAAACTCCACTATTATTTGGAGGGTGCAGTCTTTGAAGCGTACACAGACTGCACAGCCTTGAAGTCTTTACTGAACATGAAGACTACCAATAGAGACACGTTGAGGTGGCAAATAGGCTTCCAAGAGTATAGAGGGAACATGACCATCATATACAAAGAGGGTAGAAGTCATACCAATGCAGATGGCCTTAGCAGATGGCCACTGGACAATGTCAAAAGCAACCCAGCTTATGACCCTCAAGTTGCAGCAAAGATTCCTATCCATTTCATGGAAGTGGATAGGAAGAAAAACTCCAGATTTTCTGAATGGGCACCAGAAAGTGGTACCCTTGACAGTGGAAACTGTGATTCAGAAGGAACATAAACTCCCATACTGGGAATAAGTTCCTCAGAACTACACAATGAATTTTTTAGTGCAGTACTGAAGTCTTATGCCAAGCACAAACAGTGTGGCATATTACTAAAACTCCTCCAACAAAAGTACACGAGTCCAGAACTGGAATCCCAGCTGGAAGAACCCTGGTTGAGGGCCTATAAGGTCAACAAGTATTTCCTTATAGATGGCCTGCTCTATCACAGATAAAAACACTCAAGTGCACTCACAGTGGTAGACAGGGACCACATCTCCCTGATCCTACAGGAATGCCATGACTGCCCCTATATGGGACACATGAGTGAAGACAGGACCACGGAGAGGGTAGCAAGCACAGATTGGTGGCCCAAGTGGGAACAAGAGTTGGGAGAATACATCAACACTTGTGAAAGATTCCAAAAGGCAAATAGGAAACATGGGAAGAAGTATGGGTTACTTCAGCATATAGAAGAACCCAAACACCCATGGGAGACCATCAACATGGACTGGGTTACAGGACTTGTCCCAGGAGCCAAAGAAAACTACAATGCCTGCTTGATCATAGTTGATAGGTTCAGGAAGAGAATGAGGTGTCTACCATGCCACAAAGAGCACACAGCCATGGATACTGCTCTGTTATTTTGGAATAACATCATATCTACCTGCGGAGTCCTTAAAATCATCATTAGTGATAGGGACCCAAAATTCACATCTGAATTTTGGAACAACTTGTATGACATGCTTGGCACCAAGCTTGCTTTTTCCACAGCTTACCATCCCCAAACAGATGTCCTAGCTGAGAGGATGATCCAGATTATGGAAGACATCCTTAGAAGGTTCTGTGCCTATGGCATGGAGTATAAGGACCATGAGGGATATACCCATGACTGGGTTACCCTTCTACCAGCTGTCCAACTGGCTTATAATACAAGTCAGCACTATACCACAGGAAAAACACCTGCACTGGTAGAGAAAGGGTGGAATCCCTTGTTGCCTGTGGATCATTTGAAGAATAATTGTCTAACCATCCATCCCACAGCCATAGACTTCCATGATATGTGGAAGAGGGCTTGTGATACAGCTGCTAAATGCATAGCTGAAGCAAAAGATTATAATAAGCAGAGGTGGGACAAAACACACATGGAACCTGACTTTAAGGAAGGGGACAAGGTGCTAGTGTCTACATTGAACTTTAATAATCTCAAAGGACCCAAGAAGATGAGGGACTCATTTGTAGGGCCTTTCACTATCATTATGTTGATAGGAAAGAATGCAGTGGAAGTCAAACTTACAGAGGAATTATGCAGGAAGCACCCAGTCTTCGCAGTGAGTTTAGTCAAACCATACTTCCAAACAGAGAAGGATAAATTCCCCTCCAGGAAAAAGAACCCCACACCACCTGATATAGTAGAAGTGGAGGATTCCCCAGGACCTGTGAGTAAAATCATCAGGGCCAGAAAGATCAGACTTAATGGAAAGGATCAAAGACAATACTTAGTCAGATTCAAACACCAAACAGCTGATAAAGACAAATGGTTGGCAGAAGATGCCATACCAGATGGGAACCTTCATCTGAGAATATTCAGGGCCTCTAGGAGGACTGAACAGTCTCATCAATGATGAGCCTTTTTTAGAGGGAGGGTATGTCAGCCCGTGACTCAAAACCAGAGCACAAGCATTACAGCCAAAATACCATAAACCAATGGTATAGCCAATATACCACCAAAACATGGAGCTGAGACAAATCAACTCAAAGGTATCAAACGAAAGAGGAAACTCAACTATTCTTGAAAATATAAGTCCCATCACCATAGGACAAGAAATAACAAAGTTATTCCTGCTCAAAGTTATTGTTGAGCATACACCTTAATTTTCACCTCTCATCTAAAATCTAGAAGGAGAGTCTTAACCCCATAAAATGGGTATTCAAAATGAAGCTCTAAAGAAGGGCCATTCAGTGGTACCAGCCAAACTGAGCTAACACCAATATTACTGGAGTTATGGTAAATTTCAGGACAAATAAGGGTGAACAAAACATTCACCTCTCATCTAACTTCTACAGTTTTAGTGTGGGATACTTGAAGTGGGGTCTTTTTGGAAAGAGAACAATAGGGCTATCTGATGGTGCCATCCACTTCTTCATATCTCAACTTTAACAGAAGTTATGAGGCAAACAAGCTCAATAAAGCTTTTTGCCCAAACCACGCCTATGTACAAAAAACCTTGTACATGGGATCACTATGTCATATTTTATGATAACCATACCAAATTGGGTATCATTGTGTAGAGCGCATACAAGGCTATCCAATGAACCAACTTTGAGCATTATACCTCAAAAACTGACAGAGTGATGGCCATTTGAATGTTATAATCCCACAATATGGCCAATACAGCTGTATTATGACAGGATACAGTTGTACTCTTTATATGAGGTGTCAAACAGACAAAGAAGCATGTTAATACTTAAATACCTCATAAGTCAGTCAATACTGCGGTCCCATACAGTTTCTGTAGAGCATTCTACGCGTCATACACGTCAGAATCAGGCTGTGAGGTCCCCAGATGATGATTTTCACCCTGTATTGGTGAAAACTTCCCAGATGTGGTTTCAAAACCACATCTGGGCCCAATAAAGGCTATACAGGCTGTTTGCAAACCACAAGCCAGTCCTAGAGAGTGAAAAATCTTCACTTCCTCCACGTGGAAAGGTCTAGCACCCTTTCCACCCCATTTCAGGATAAAAAGGAGGCTTTTTCACAGCCAGAATTGTCTCCTCATCCTGCTCTTAAATAACCTACGTAGTAAACTGTCAAAAACAGTTTTACTCTTGGTTAAATAATCAGGTATAATTATAATCTTTAATTATTGTAGTCTTTTATTATTGTAACCCAACAGATAAAGCTGCACACAGGGCTTTCAATAGCGCTCACCACCACTATACCCAGTATAGTAAAGCCCTTTAATTTCATTTTAAACCAGCTTCAAACTTCATAAATCTTCTTAAAATCAATTTCTACTGTGTCACAAACATAGTCAAAGCTGTAATTAGCCTGCTTACATCTTTGTCATAGTTTCATCCTGACACATGACTAATAAAGATTTGAGTTAAGTCCAAAGCAATGATTGTTGAATAAGTTGGAATGAATATTGCCATTTTTTAAAATCTGTCTACAACTACTATAATTGAATCAAAGTTTCTTTACAAGGCAATTGAGTGATAAAGTCCATTGATAGTAAATTCCAAGGACCAGATGGAATTCGAAGAGGTTTGAGTAATCCAAACTTCTTATGGTGAATTTTCTTGTTTCTTGAACATTGCTGACATGAGGACACATAGTCCTTGATAGTTTGATTCATTCCAGCCCAATAAAAATCCCTCTTGATGAGCTTGAGGGTCTTCTCCTGGCCAGGGTGGCCAGCCAACGGTGAGTCATGATGCTTTTGAAGAATGTCCAATTAAATTTCATGTTTGCTTGGAATGACTACTCTATCTTTGAACAATAATAATTTTGCTTGAGGTTCAAGAGAATAGTCTGGGACTGATTCTCCTCTTGCTAATTCCTTGAGGATTTCCTTATAGTCTTTGTCTTGCCATACTTGTCTTTGAGCTTGATCAACTACATCTGAAAACATATCAACTTTTATTGAAAATAATCTTGACTCTTGAATTTCATTTTGCTTGAGAACTTGATGAAAATTTTGAGGATTCTTGTTGATGAAATCCACCCCCCTCTCTGGGTACACGTTGTCCTGATGTGACAAGGCATCTGGTAAAGTGGCCACCCTGCCTGGGCAGTAAGTGATGATAAAATTGAATTCAGATAGAAATTCAGCCCAACGGGCTTGACGACAAGTAAGGACTTTAGAGGACATAAAATACTGAAGAGAACAATGGTCTGTTAAGACCTCAAAGGAATCACAAAGAGAAAGGAGAAAAGCTCTCCAGCGCTTGAGAGCCCAAAATATGCCAAGGAGTTCCTTGTCATGAATTTCATAGTTGAGTTCAGCTGGTAAGAGCTTGCGACTATCAAATGCAATGGGATGCTTTCCTGAGTCATTCACCTGACTCAGTACAGCACCCAGGGCATAATCAGAAGCATCAGTCTCTACAATAGTTGGTAGAGAAGGATTAAAATGAGAGAGAATAGGAGCAGTGGTGAAAGCTTCTTTGAGTATTTGAAACTAACTAAGAGCTTCCTCATTGAAGATAAAGGGAGAATCTTTTTTAAGGAGGGAAGTGCGAGCAGAGATTTTTTTGGAATAATTTTTAATGAAACAACGATAAAAGCTGGCAAATCCAAGAAAAGATTGGAGGGCCTTGATGTTCTTGGGCTGAGGCCAATTGAGGATTTGTTGAACCTTTGAAGAATCCATCTTGAGGCCATCACTTGAAACAACATAGCCCAAGTATTTCACACTTGAGGCATGGAATACACACTTTTGGGCTTTAGAAAACAAATTATTGTCTCTCAGTCTTTGGAGAACAGAGGTCACATGTTTAACATGTTCATCCAAAGAGCTAGAGAAGACCATAATATCATCTAAGTACACTACAACAAAAATATCCAAATAATCTGCAAATATATCATTCAAAAGATTTTGGAATGAAGCTGGAGCATTGGTTAAGCCAAATGGCATAACCAAATACTCATAACTACCATATTTGGTTCTAAAGGCAGCTAAGTGCTCATCCCCCTCTTTAATTCTCAGGAGATTATAAGCACCACGCAGATCTATCTTGGAGAAGATAATAGCACCATTGAATATGGTAAGAAGCTGGTTCATAGGAGGAACAGGATACCTGTTCTTCCTAGTGACAGCATTGATTTTGTGGTAGTCAACACACAAACAAAGACCTCCATTCTTTTTCTTAACAAAAAGGACAGGTGCTCTTGTTGAAGAGGAGCTTGGCGTTATGAAACCTTTCTCTACATTCTCTGAAATGTAGGCCCGTAGTGTTTCTGACTCTTGATTTAATAATGAGTAGATCACACCAATTGGAGGTAGAAGACCCTCCAATTTGATATGATGATCACAGACGTGGTGTGGAGGAAGTTTCTCTGCTTTCACCTTGGAGAATACATCCAAATATTGGTGATAAACAGGAGGGACAACCTTCAACACAGTTTCAATCTCTTCTGGCTCTTCCTCCTCATCCCACTGCTCCTCCAGGGAGGCATGAAAAGAAAAAGGAGGAAGTTCCATATACCCTTGAAAGAGATGAAGTGAAGATATAGCAACATCTTTTAACTCTTTGAAGACTTCATCTCTAGATGGAAGTAATGAATGAGAGGGAAAGATGGAGGGGTTATGGACAGAAGGAGGAAGGGAAGGTGTCTTAAGTTCACCAACCAGAGTAACACTGTTGACAGAAGTGGTTAAGTAATTACTAGTAGAAGGGTTAAAACCACTAGAATCCTTATGATTAGAATCATAGGTGATCAATCCATTTTTCCAATCAACCCACTTGGTATAATCGGTGATGAATAAGGAAGTGGATTCACTGGAATCCATATTGAAAAGAGGAATCTTTTCAGGGAGCTCTGACATTGTCAATGAGTACTTGAGAACAAAATTCTTTGCAATGAAGGAGTTTGTAGCACCCGAATCACTGATAATACTATAAAAAATATCACAGATTGAAGGAAAAATAAGAAATTTTAAAGAATTTTTGGCACTAGTATTCAGACTGCACAATTGTGCTATTGAAGGAAAGAAGTGAGAAACATTGAGCACATTATGATCCCCACTCAGGCATTTCCCTTCTTGCTAGGGAATCCCTTTGATGACCCTTGCCTATTTTCAGGCCTCTTGAAGCATTTTTCAAATGGGTGTTTACCACCACAATAATTGCACAAGCCTTCTTTGATCCTCCTCTCGTTTTCAGAACCAATTAATGTATTGTCCTTATTGAGGAGAGAAGCATGAGGCTTGTCTTTGGACACTTGAAAACGCATGCCCTTCTTGTTCTTTCTTTGATAACACCTTCTTGAAGCCTGACCTTGAGGTGGCTTGGAAGAGTTTGATCCCACCATTACAGGCTTCTTCTCTTGATGACTACCCCTTTCCTTCTGCCTCACATGGTGCCTGGTATCCAATTCCAAGGTGATGTCCATGAGTTCTTGAAGACTATCAAAAGTTCTAGGGTGAGAAGCCAATTGGTCTAATAATCTTGATGCCAAACCTCTTCTATAAACATGGATATAAGCTCTTTCCCCCCAATCTCAAATTCTTGACATTAAGCTTCTGAAATCTGCTATGTACAAGGAAACCTGACCACTTTCTTTCATCCTGAGATTGTCTAATTCTTGTTCAGCTTTCCTGACTTCATTAGGATCACCAAACAGAGTGAATAACTGGGTTTCAAACAACTGCCAGTTATTGAGGAGATAAGAAGGGTCTTGATTGGAGATATTTGAGACGTAAGGTTCAATCCATTTGCCAGCTCTACCAGTAAGAAAAGAAGTTGAGTATAAGACCTTCTTCCTGTCAGAGGAGAAGTTTGCTGGGTCATTATTGAAAATTAATTGACAAAATTGAATAAATTCTCTCAATTTATAAGCTTTGGTACGATCAAAAGAATCAGGTGCCTTTATTGATGGAGTTTTGAATGCTGGAGCTTTTGAGTTTTCCTTTGGGGTAACTGCTTGAGTGAGTTGTCCCATAAACTGAGTCATTTGCTCCATCATCTTGAGGAAATTTGGTTCAGCGTGAGAGACAGAAGGTTGATTAGAAAGGGCTAGATTTGGAGCCTCAGGAGATTCAGGAGCACCTGCCAAGGCAGCTGCTACTTCAGTCTCCTCAGATTCTTCCTCTTCCACAGACTCCTCCCCCTCCTCATCTTCAGCTTCCCCCAATCTACTCCTAGGCCCTTGAGAAACACCAGGATAACCACCCAATAGTCCAAGGAATGATCTTTATCTTCTAGACTTTACACCTCCTCTTCTGGAGGGTGCTTCTCCTTCCATTGGTGGGCCTCTGTCCAAATTTGCACTCAGTTGATGAACTTATGGTGTGCGTTCAAGAGGAGCTCTTGCTGTAGGAGTAAGAACAGCTTGATGTCTCTGGGATCTTGTATTCTTGGCTGGTGGGCTATGCTGAACTGGCATCATGAAAGAAGAATGAATAAAAACTTGATGATAATTTGAATGAAATAAGGCTTGACCAAATCAAATTAAATGAGAATCTTGATGATCTTTAAGAATCAATAAACAGTCTTGAAGTTAAAATACTCTGAGAAACCTTGAAGAATGAAAATGACAGAATCAAATTCTTATGGATAATGAATGTCAATCAATAAATCAATTCAAGTCAATCAAGTCAATCCAAAATCAAATCAATTAAGTCTTGAGGAATTCAATCAATATCTTCAAAATACATTCAATCAAATCAAATCTTGAGGATAAATCAGCTATCTTGAGGAATCAAATTGAGTCAATCAAATCAAATCAATCAAAGTCAAATCAAAGTATTGAGGTGAAATCAATGTCTTGAGGAATCAATCAATCAATCAATAAATCTTGAGAAATTTCAAAATTAAAATCACCAAATACCCCAAATCAATAAAATCCCTGAATGATGAATCAATTAACTCAAATAATTCCATTCAAATAACCGGATAAAAACCTGAATTCAGACAAAAAGAGAAATGAGAATGATAAAGAATAAAGTGAAATGGTCAGCAGAATTGAGAAATGAGAAAAGAATGAATATTAATGAGAATGAGATGAGTGAGATGAAAATTGATGAAAGTCATAAAAATCATTAAAGTTCATAATCATTAAAAATGATAATTGAAGAATGAGAGAAATGAGTAAAATGAATGAAAAAGAAGAAACAATTATGAGTTAATTAAAATAATGTCACAGGGGATCTTCTAAATGAAGAGGGCCTGGCACTCAGTGAACAGACTTACTTATGGAGGGCTCAGAATAAAGTACTCAATTGATAAGAGTAATCAAATAAGAGGATAAATTCCTAGTCATAAAATGATAAGCATAAGAAGATATGAGAGAAAAACAAAAGCAATAATGAAGAGCCAACCACAAATAATCCTGTACCACTGTTTCAACCTGTTCAGAAGAGAGAAAAGGATTAATAAAGGATATGGCCACCAGGACTCTACTGAACAGGTGAGGGAAGGCAAAGGCTAACTTAATAATTAATAAAATAATATTCCTTAATGAGAAATAAAATAATATTAAATAATAAATCCAATATTTTAATTAACTGGGGGAAAAACCCGCAGGTGGATGAAGAGGGGCTGGTATATGTGAGAAATACCAGCCTTGGAGTTTGAGTGTTGAGATACTTTCCTGTATGCTGGAAGAAGTTGGATGTGGGATTGAATCCTGTATTGGTGAATCCAATACAGGTTATACAGTCAATACAGGTATTTGCTCCTGCATTGCTGACAGGCCTGTATTTGGGTCCTGCCTGTATGAAACTGTATTGAGGTCTGAAAACTGTATTTGGAGAATGTTGAATAAAACGCCCTTGCTGATTGTGTTTTAAAGGGTATCAATGAAGTAATGATTGTTGAAGATGATTGGTAATGCCCCTGCCTCCTTGGCTGTGACATTACAACCAGAAGTCGCTGGGTTTTCCACTCCATTGGCGTACAAGGGTTCCGCCCCTTGGGGGTTCCTTGTAGGCTCCTGTTGTGACTAATGTAACTCCATGAGGGTGACATGGGTAATACCATCAGTTACACGCACTTTGGGACACAGTGTTCTAAACCTGGGGGTAATGTCACATGATGGAATGTGATCTATAACTTGCCAGTATTAATCGGTCTTTCAACCCGTTTAATAGCCTTTTTGTCAAGAGCTCCCTTTGCTGAGGTCTGGCAGACAGCATAATTGTTTTTTAAAGCTGTACTACGTAGGAATTCAAGAGCAGAATGAGGAAACCTTTTCTGGTGGAGAAAAGGCCCCCTTTTGTCCTAAAATGGGTGGAATGGCCTTCTAGACCATCCAAGTAGGGGAAGTGAAGTGTTTTTCACTTAAGAGTACTGTCTTTTGGTTTTCATAGTGCCTTTATGCTCTGTATTGGGCTCAGATGTGGTTTTGAAACCACATCTGGGCAGTTTTCACCAATACAGGGTGAATACTTTCACCCAGGGACCACTTAGCCCTCTTCTGACGTGTATGACGCATGGAATGCTGTACATAACCTGTATGGGACACAAGTATTGAATGAATTATGAGGTATTGAAGTATCAAAATGTTCCTTTGTCTGCTTGACACCTCATAATCATACTTATGGGAGAATATCCCACAGTAAGACTGTATTGGTCTAATTGTGGGTTTTTGACCTTAAAACTGCCATACATTTTTGCGTTTTTGAGATATCAAGCTCAAAGTTGATTCATTGAGTAGCCCTGGATGTGCTATACACAATGGCACCTCATTTGATATGGTTATCATTAGGTACGGGAAGGTTATGCCATGTACAGTTTTTCTTATACACATTTATGATTTGCAGAAAAACTGTATGGAGCTTGCTTGGTCCATATCCTTTGTTCTAGATGAGATATGGGGAAATGAATGGCACCATCAGATAGCCCTGATTATGCCCTTTCCAAAAAGAACCCACTTTAGGTATCTCACACTAAAACCATAGAAGGTAGATGAGAGGTGAATATTTTCATCACCCATATTTGACCTTATTTTGGTCATAACTTCTGTAATTCTTGTGCTAGCTCAGTTAGGCTAGTACCACTGAATATCCCTGACTTAGAGATCTATTATGAATACCCATTTGATGGGGTTAAGCCCGTTCCTTTGTATTTTAGATTTGAGGTGAAAATTAAGGTTTATGCTCAGCAACAGCTTTGAGCAGGAATAACTTTGTTATTCTTTGTTCTATGATGATGAGAGTTGTAGATTTGGAAAGGGGTGAGTTTCCTCTTTTGATTGATACATTTGACCTGATTTGGCTCAGCTCCATTTTTCGGTGGTATCTTGGCTATACCATTGATTTATGGTATTTGGCTGTCATGCTTGTGCTCTGGTTTTGAGTCACAGGCTGACAATGAGTATATGAACATATACCCCATGAATATTTGGCCAAAATTTTCATTTGGGCCTCTTCTTTCCTTCATTATTAATTATTCACTTGATATTTTAAAGGAGGGCTCTTTTCACTATTTTTCTTGAAGATATGGCCCCAAAAAGGGCTTTTGGGACCATTTTGTGCCATGTAGGTGCTCCCAGTCATTGCCAATTCTGTGGCCATTTTTGAAAATTTTGGGTTTAAGCCCATTATAGACCCTTTTGAGGCCTTATGGTTTTTCTGGTCTCTATGGTCCATGGTCTGTGTGGGCTATTGGAATCCCCCTGGGCCCAAATTTGCTGGGGCTTCAGGGGAACCATTGGACCAAAAAAATGTGAAAATTCAAATTTTACCTAAATGGCCTGGGCCCATTGAGGGTGGTCCAGGACCATCAAGAAATGTGACCTCCCCAGAGCTGAAGGGGAGGTCCTGGGTTGTTGATTGGAGCCCCCCATGGAGGACATTTAGGAGGCCACAAAATGTGTAAGGTTTGACTATGAAACAATAAGTAAAAATTACTAATTTATTACTTATTGTACTCTGAATGTCCTTATAATTGAAATAAATAAGATTAAAATAATAATAATAATAAAGAAATATTATTATTATGGCGTAAAAATATTATATTATTAAATAAATATAATAATATAATTAATATTATATAAGATTATAATATTGAAAATAATATATTAATATAAAATAATTAATATATTATAAAGCTCTTTATTATTGTTACAAACAAATAATAAAGGCGTAAAAAATTGTTTTTTATGAATAAAAAACAATTAATAACAATAATATTACCAATATTAAAGTTATATATTAATATAAATACTACTTATATTAAATAAGAATTATTAAGAGTAATAATAAAAGAGAAATTATTATAATAAGATGAAATAGCCTACTTTTAACACTTAAGATAATAATTTTGAGATATTTTACGCCAAAAGAATATAATACAACTTTTTCAAATTGTATTTACAATAAAAAATAAAGAAATTTTACTAAAATTCTTGATTTTACGTGGAAATGAGTTTATAGAGAGATTTATAACAAAAACAATTAAAAAATTGATTTAATCACGTAAAAGTGGTGATTAATAATAAGATGATCTTTGGTCTTTAATAATATAAGAGATTTATATATAAAGAATAAAGAAATTACCTTTTATTTAATTGATTTTAATGTTTTTGATGCGTCTGAGGGGAAAATAGAGTAAAAAGAGCTCTATTTATAGTAAATACCTCCCTCCTAGAGTCCAACAGGCTTCTAGTAGACGTGTACTGATCATATCCACTGGAATTGATCAATATTTTAAGGTTTGAGGGTGATTACATCATGATCAAACCATCTTACATCATTATTGCACCATTATTTAAAGTTATCACTGTAACTTTAAGTTTGATGACATCAGAGGCTTGGCAGAACCCCAAATTTCGTGGATTTTATTAGTTTTAATCATAAACTAATAGTATTCACCAATATTATCACTCTTATGACTGTTAAACTTAATTTAAGGTTACAGTAGGTGATCATAACTGCTCAATTTAAGCTCAAACTTTGATCTTCAATAACTTTTAAGATTTACATGCTACAGCAATTCAGAGAGTGAATTCTGATAGCCTGGCATAACCTTATTATGCTGCCAAGAGCTTATCATTACATCATCAAAACTCTAATTTTGATGATTTTTCTTGTAACTCATCTTTTCTGTCGAAATTCACTATTTTAAACTTCAAACCTTGATTTCAGAGGGTTATACCCTGAATTTAATAATAAAAATTACATCATTCTTCACGAATGAACTAGTAGAATCCAACTGTATACTTTTTTTTTAAGTTTGGACCACTTTCACAACAAAGTGGTCAACAGCTCTGTTGATTTTTATCAATATTTCATCATAGGTTTTAACCTTGTTTATAATTTGTAAAATAAAGTTCATATCTGTGTTCTTACAGTAATTACGTGGTGACTTTATTTTTGGTTCATCATTCTATCATGTATAGTTTAGAAGATATTAGCTATGATCCTTGAATATATGCGTTGACCAAAAAAGTGCATATATTCAGGATAATTCCTTAAGTATTGATTTTGAGAATTAGCTTATTAATTGTTTTATGTGTGGATTTTCGTGGGGAATCCACTGATACAATTCATTTCACATGTTGTCTCATTGGTTTCTGAGATCAATAGGATTTTATGGTTTTTATAAGGTATTATACCTTATAATTCATTAAATATTGATTTTACAGATATGCCATAAAAATGGTATATGTGTATTTCTCCATGAGGAATCCAATGGTATAATTTATTTTACATGTTTATTCATTGGTTTTTAAGTTAAACCAATTTTTGTGCCAATTTATGGTATTTTTTGTATATTTAAGTAATTAATTTTAATGTATAATTATTCTAAGTAATTTTAGTATAATTATATTAAAGGTATAATTATTCTTAATCCTTTTGTGACCTTATTGGGTATGTGGTCATATCTCAAAGGCTCACAAAATGACTTATGGCCCCACACCCTTGATGGGCATAATCTGACAGCTTGAATTCTTTTGCTTCCATGATCTCTAGTCATGAGGCTAAAGCTGACTGAAATCACTGAATTTTCCCCCTCTGTGCCACCACTGTCTGCTCTTTGTGGTTCTGGCATCCTCAGTCATTTGGGGTTTCCTTGGTCAATGGCTTCTTCTGGACACTTTGATCCTTCTTAAAAATATGATGGCTACAAAAAAGTTGAAGTTCTTTATCCTTCTTGTATCAAGTTTTTGATGAAAGGGAAAGAGTGCTTTCAAAATTGCAATCCAAAGGCTTCAAAGTGCAATTTCTGTTTTGTTGGCAATAAGCCATGTTGTTACCCTGGAATACCAGATTTAAATATCAGAAGATACTTGTGGAGCAAGAAGGATGCACCTTTTGGGAAAGAGTTCCCAGTTTCCGAGGCCCATAACCCTGATGGTACTTCTTGTTATTCCATATGTAAGTATGTGGACTTTCTTGATTTATTGTGAGCCTTAGAAGTAATTTCATATACCCAAAAGACCAAAAATACAAAATTAACCTATAAATATAAATAAAGTAAATTTATTTATATTATTAAAATGAAAATCAAAATATAAGTATAAAATTATATTCACAATTAAAAATTTAATTACAATTTAAAAATAAAATTACATTAAATTTTGAAATTGTAAAATTACATTTATACTTGAAAAAATCAAGTAAAAATTAATTTTTAACAAAATTGTAAAAAAATAAATAAATTTGCAAAAAACTTAAATAAAAATTATTATAACTTTTTTATCCAATCAATAAACATATAAAAATTATTTCACCATTGGATTCCTCATAAAAAATCAGGTGGGGTCACCTCTAAGTGAAAATTTTGCAACTCAACTCTAAATAAGCTTAAATTGAGTTTTTAGTATTTTCTGTATGAAAATTGAAAATCCTCAAAACTTTAATTTAATTCACATCACATGTAGTGTTAATCACCAAAATTTGTGTTAAAATTGAGGTGTTGTGTATATCTTAGAAGTTATGAGGAATTAAAGTATTTTCAATTGAATTCAATTGAAATGTCACAATGTGTGCATGTATTACATAAGTGAGCTTTCATTTACATATGAGGTATCAATTATTACTTTATTGAACTGTAGAGCTCAATTGAATTAAATATGTAAATTATAATTATAATACATGATGAGGAATTAAAGGAGAAATAAATTGGAAAGATTAAGTTTGGGGGGGAAAGGAACTCCAGCTCTAAGGGGGAGCTAGACCCCCAAAATCCTTTCTGAAAGGCGTGTGGTGTCAAAATTCACGCAAACGTTCATCACTTTTGGCCTGGAATTGAGTTACAGGGTCTGTGGACTCAATTGATGATGAGGTTTTGATACCCACTGGGGTAGTTTTAGCTGTTTCCAAGAGGGTAAACCTACCCTTAAGAAAGAACAATCATAGTAAAAACAGTTTTAACTGGTTTCTACGTCTCTTACACACATTATGACGTGTTTTGAAGGCTCTAGACCAGGTATTGCTATAGTAATGGCTGATTTAAGGGTCTAAAATGGCTAAAATTGGCTTAAACCAGCCCTTTTTTGGTCCAAACCAGGGTTCAATGATGCCATAATTCGCTTTTCTGTTGTCAGAATGGTTTTCACGACTGACAAGAGTAAATTTTACTTTTGGAGTAAGAGAATTGATGGCTATAAAAGAATGTCTTCTTTGCCCCACTTTTCTCTTCATGTTAGAATCTTTTCCTTTTATAATTAGTTGAAAATTTTTTAAACCAATCAATAAAGGATTCCAACCACCTTTCTTAAATCATTTTTTAACCTTTTAACCACGTGAAAAAATCATTATAATCATTGTTTGTAACTTTTATAATCATTTTTACGCCTGAACCACCCCAAAAGTGAATTAAAGCATCTTTCATCACTGTAAACTTTGTCACTTTGTTCCCAAATTCACTCTGGTCACTTTTGGGCATGTTTTCTCTTTAATATTCTTTTTAATGCATTTTTTCTTTAATTAATTTCTTGCAGTTCTTTGCTCAATTAATTTCAATTGAAATTGCTCTTGAAGAAATTTCTTTTGTAGCCTTAAATATCTCGTGTAGAGTATTTTTGGATAAATTTTTATTGTTGGTAAAACAATAAATCTTTATAATATTATTTTTTCATACTAATAGAGCTATAAACAATAAAATTGGCATGCTCTCTCTTAAAAATAATATTTTTTACTATTTTTAATTGATTTTTACCTTATACAAAATCTGAGGACAGGAAAAGTACTTGATTTTTAATCAAAGCTTCATATCCCCACCTTGCATTTGGGGGCCCAGCCGTGATATTTTACCTGTGAAATATTTTTATACTCTTTTTGAATCTTTTTTCTTATATTGAAAAACTTAAAAACATATAAAAAGTACTTATAATCAAAAATCCATAAAAAAAGTTTTTTTTTCATATTATAAGTGAGGCTTATATTTTCATTTCTTTTTGGAAATATTTTTTTTTTACTTAATTAATTGGTATTTTCATTAATTTTAGTGTCTGACAACGTGGTAAGACAAGAAAACATTGAAACAGCCTCAACAGTAACCAGCATTATTCCTGCTAGTACTGTTAATTCTGATCATAATATTACTATTATTGTGACTCAGAATATTCACCCAGAGCCAATTTCTTCTGAATTAGTCAACTTGGAAATAAGTAATACTCTTCAGAAAGCAAAGGATTTGGCAAATAGTGAGTTTTTGGATGTAAAATTACTATTTTGAACCTTTTTTAACCATAATTATGCCTTCAACCAGATCAGGAGCCAGCTATAACCCCTCAAGCAGCTCCCAGAAAGGTAATAGACGTGATTATGGCAGAGGCCAATCAGTTACAGAAGTAAAAGGGTCAGTTGATGACTTCAAAACAACTAAAATGGGTCATTCTGAAGGTGATAATACCATTTTACCTTCAAAAAGAGCTGACACCACCACAAAAAGCCTCAGTGGACATATACAAAGCCAGCCACAGTGCATACAACAATGAACTTCAGTTCAAGGAGTACCAGATCCTTGAAGACCTGTGGAAGAATTGCATGAATTGTTACCTGACTGTGAGAAAATTCCTGGGCCATCCCAATACTTGCAAATTTCTCAATGGATGGCATCCATTGATGGAGAAGAAAAACATGATGCTCTTGACACTAGAATGGAGGAAAAACAAACCTCCATCACCCAAACCAGTGCCAAAAACAGCCCCAGTGGCCAGCAGCAGCAGCAATTCCAATGTGAAGAAGAAGCCACAAGCTCCAAATAAGGGCAAAGGAAGGCACCAGCCCCAAAGTCTTACAGCCAAGGATACAGGATTCCAAACATTCAGAAGGATGCCATGGAAAATGTATTTCAGATGGCCAGAACCATGATGGAGTTACAAAAGAAGGAGGAAGCCAGATTAAAATATCAAAAATGATTTCTGATACTTTTAATTGTATTCCAGAGCTGTATAAAGCTATTATTGACGTAAAAAGTCATCTTTCTGATAATAATACATCAATTTGTGACAATCTTAAAATACATAACTTGAGTCTGAGCCAAATAAATGATACACTTAAATGCTTTGAAAGAGTTTTAAAACAATCAAAAGTTCCAATAATGATAATTATTTTGGCATTAAGATAAATGAAGAATCTGCCATTATTAAAGAATTAACAGACAAATATTCTAAATTCAATATTGATGAAATAATTGAAACAAGAATAAAACAAGCTATTAATACTATCAAAGAGGATAATAAAAAAGCTCTTGATGATATCTCAAAATCATTTTCTGAAGTAAAGACAAATACAGCTGCCTTGAAAAATCATTTTGATACCTCAAGAGAGGAAATATCAAGATTAACAATAAAGTCAAATGAAGTTATATCTTATAATACTAAACAAACAGAATTATGGAATGAGCTTACATATAAAGAGGATGATCATAAAAAGAATGTCATAGACTCTATACAAAGTTTACAACATGAGCTAAGAAATTCACAAAGGTGTAATAACAGTAAAATGAATGATATTGAACAACTGCTAAACACTTAACCAAGAATGTCTACACCTCTGAATCAAAATTAAGATTCAAGAATTCCCAATCCACAAGTATTGGATATTGAAAATTCACAGTTAAAAAATGAATTTTCTACTTCTTTTCATAACTTAGAACCATCAATGGGCCAAGCACTCTTGAAAGAGGTTCCAAAACTTAAAGAATGGCCTCACTTCAGTGGTGAAGGAGAGTATGACCATATGTAATTCATTAGAGAGATTTACATGAACAAAGAGGATTTTGAATTACCAGAAAGATTGGTAACAGCAAGATTTAACACCTTGTTTACCAGATCAGCTCACAGATGGCATATCAAATTAAGACAAGCACATGGACACCAAAGTTGGACTTGGTGGAAAACCCAAATTATCAACAAATGGGCCAATGATGCTTGGAGGTTTAAAGTGGAAACAGCCTTTGAATATACCAAATTTAATGCTGATAAAGACAAAGCTTTACCATGGTTTTGCCAACAAAAAGACAAATTAACAGCATTATATCCCCACATGTCAGAATTCATGATCCATAGAAAGATTCTGAGACAATGTGGAGGTGACTTAGAGCATGCTATCAAAAGCAGGACTACTGAACAATCTTCAGCAGAGGATATTATCAATATATTAGAAGAAGTAACCACCAGAACCAAAATTAGTTCTAGTAGGGTGAATCTCAAAACAAGATTTAACACACCTTGGAAAGATTCTGTGGACAAAAACCCCAAAGAAAATTCTAGTAATATTAAGTATATATCTGCAGATACAGTCAGAAAGTGCCATATTTGCCAAAGCACCACCCATTGAGCCAATACATGTCCAAAAAGGGGGAAAATCAATGGAATCAATATTGAAAAGGAACTTGATGTTGAAAAAGATGACATAATTGAAGACAATTCAGATGATAAGTCATCAATATTCTCTGAATCTTCAAGAGATATAGAAAATATCAATCCCACTTTTGACATCATGGAATCTTATTCCCACTTACCACAATTGAGAAATGGTCAACTTGATTTATCAAAAGTTCAAGATGCACAACTTATGAAAACAAAACCAAACAGAGGGAAAGGTTATACAGCTGGTAACTCCTGTATAACAGAAGTGGTGATTGACAACAAGCCCACCAAGCTTTTGCTTGACCCAGGAGCCTTCTGCTCTTGTGTTGGAAAATCTTTTCTTAAGACTTGTGTACCAAATTTTGAAGACCAATTGTTACCAATTGATGTTATAAAACTCAACAGTGCAAGTAATCCAATGAAAGCATTAGGAATTTTAGAGACCAATGTCATATTCCCACACATAAATTTGAATTTAAGAATCACAGTTGAATTTGTTGTTATGGAAAATTGTTCTAGTACCCATTTTATATTGGGAAATGAGTATTTAATCATGTATGGGATAGTTTTGCATAACAGCGAAGACAGATACTTTACTATTGGAGACAATAAGCGCCAAAAATTTGCCTTTTTACCATTTAAAATACAAATTACAGTAAACAAAGTATCACCAGTCAGCTTAGAGTTAGAGAAATTCAAGTCTGAACAGTTAAATGAGGCTGAAATAAGCCTTCATCTGACTGATAAACAAGAAGATGAACTTTCTTCCCTTTTGTATGACCACAGAGGAGCATTTGCTTCAGACAAAGAACCTCTAGGAGCAATTATTGGTCATGAAGTTGACATCATTCTCAACATTGAGAGACCATATCCACCACCCTTGAGAAGACCTGCATATCCAGCAAGTTCAAAATCAAGAGAAGCTCTAAAAATTCATATCAAAGAACTTCTGGACCTTGGTGTAATAAGAAAGGTAGGCCACAATGAAGAAGTAGAAATAACTACACCAGTCATAGTGGCATGGCATAATGGAAAATCTAGTATGGTTGGGGACTTTACAGCTCTCAACACGTACACTGTTCCAGACAGATACCCAATACCAAAAATCCAAATTGCCCTTACTCATGTATCTCAAGCAGTGTATATAACCACTATGGATGCCCTTAAGGGATTCCATCAAAATGTGGTGACACCAAGAGCAAGAAAATACTTGAGAATTATTGTTCATTTTGGAGTGTATGAATACTTGAGGATGCCCTTTGGTATCAAAAATGCACCTTCACACTTCCAAAGAATGATGAATTAAATCTTTCCTGAAGAACTCTCAGATGGATGGTTAATCATTTACATTGATGACATTATTGTCTGTTCCGAGAATTGGGAGGAGCACATGTACAGATTGTCCAGAGTTTTGACAAAAATTCAATCAGTAAACATGAAAATCTCCTTGAAGAAATGCCATTTTGGATTTAAAGAACTTAAGGCACTAGGACATGTTGTATCTTCTTTGTCCCTTGGAATTGACAAAATCAAAGTTGCAGCAGTGTTGCTAAAACCCATGCCTCAGAACAAGAAGGAAATTCAGTAATTCTTAGGTTTTGCAGGATATTATAGGCAACACATTAAAGATTTGGCATCCATAGCAAGACCACTTTATAAATTGTGTGACAAAGACACAGTATTTGAAATGACTGTTGACAGAGTCAAAGCTTTTGAGTCTCTGAGAGAAGCCTTGACCACTGCTCCACTCTTACTGATGCCAGATTTTAAATTTCCTTTCAAATTGTATATTGATGCATCAGGGGATGGACTGGGTTCTGCACTTCACAAAGTTCAGATCATAAATGATAAACCTGTAGAAGGACCCATATGTTTCATATTCAGGCAAATAAAACCAACTGAAGCCAGATATGGGGCAAGTCAAATGGAATGTCTATGCCTCGTCGGGGCCTTGGAGAAATTGAACTACTTAGAGGGATGTGTTTTTGAGGTGATAACAAAGTGTACAGCTGTCAAATCACTTTTAAACATGAAAACACCCAACAGACATATGCTCAGATGGAAAATAGCCATACAGGAATATAGAGGCAATATGACTATTGTTCATAAGGATGGGAATATTCATAAGAATGCAGATGGACTAAGCAAATGGCCATTACCAAATAATATTGATAATCCTGCTTATGTGCCAGAAAAAGCTTCACCACAAATCCCAATAGAAGGAATAAGTGTTACAGACTTGGACACCACCTTCTTTGAAGAAGTCAGAAATAGTTACACTAAAGATAAGAATTGTAGCATCTTATGCCAATTACTCAGCAAAGACTGTAAAGACAACTCTCTAATACATTCCTTGGATGAAGTATGGAGACAATCTTATGATGAAGGAACATTTCACCTACTGGATGGTATAATTTACCACAGAACCAAGCACACACGTGTCATGACAGTTGTAGAGAGGTCATTAATCAATTTTGTACTGAAAGAATGCCATGATAGCCCCTTTTCAGGACATCTGTCTGAAGACAGAACAAGAGAGAAAGTAAAGACCTGCATATGGTGGCCAATGTGGCAGAAAGATGTTGCAGAGTATTGCAAAACCTGTTACAGATGCCAAAAGGCAAATAAATCCACTGGCAAGAAACTTGGAAATATGATAAAAATCCAAGAACCAAGCAGACCTTGGGAAATTATCCCTATGGATTGGGTAACTGGACTACCACCAGGAGGTGACAGAAGCTATAATGCTTGCCTAGTAGTTGTGGACAGATTCAGTCAAACTCCAATCTTTTTACCATGTCACAAGGATGATACAGCCATGGATACAGCTCTTCTGATATGGAATAGAGTAGTGTCATGGACTGGGATATTTACAAATATCATTAGTGATAGGGATCCCAAATTCACTTCACCACTATGGACGAATCTTCACCAATTATTTGGCACTAAGCTGTCTTTCTCTACAGCCTACCACCCACAAACTGATGGACTGGATGAAAGGATTATCCAAACCTTAGAGGACATGGTAAGAGGATTTTGTGCATATGGCCTTGAATTCAAAGATTATGATGGATTTACCCATGATTTGTGTACTCTTCTACCAGCACTGGAATCAGCATATAAAACATCAATCCATGCCAGTACCGATCAAACTCCTGCTATCCTAGAAAAAGGATGGAACCCCAAATTACCCCAAGATTCCTTGAGGAAAGATTTGATTGAAATACATCCCACAGCTGCTAGCTTCAAAGGAATGATAGAAAAAGCTAGGAAGCATGCAGTAAGGTTCATGGAAGACTCCTATGCATATTCTAAAGACAAATGGGATAAATCACATGCAACTCCAGATTTCAAAGTGGGGGACCTAGTTAATGTATCCACCACTAACTTCAATAGCATCAAAGGATGTTAAAAGTTGAAAGACTCCTTTGCAGGAACTTTTTTTATTAAGGGCCTTCATGCAGAAAATGCCGTTGAAGTAGAATTATCTGAAGAACTTAGCAATAAGCATCCCACATTTCCAGTGAGCTTGATAAAGCCATATAAATCTAGTGATGGTGAAAAATTCCCCTTGAGGAATAAAGTTCCCCAAGTTATACCTCCTATAGAGTCATCTGGTAGTAAGAAAATTACCAAAGTTCTTAAAGAAAGAAAGTTGAGAAGCAACAAAGTAAGGGAATACCTTGTTAGGTACAGTGACCCAACTTGTGCAGATGAATCGTTGCCAGAAAAGGACATACCTGAAGCTACTAAACTTCTCAGAAGGTTTAGGCACACTGGAAATGAGCATATTACAAAGTAATATTCTTTTTGAGGGGAAGGGAATGTGAGGCTTAGAGGTAATTTAATATACCCCAAAGACCACAAATACAAAATTAACATATAAATATAAATAAAAAAAATTTATTTATGTTATTAAAATGAAAAGGAAAGTATAAATATAAAATTATATTCACAATTAAAAATTTAATTAAAATTTAAAAATAAAATTACATTAAATTTTGAAATTGTAAAATTACATTTATACTTGAAAAAATTAAGTAAAAATTAATTTTTAACAAAATTGTAAAAAAATAAATAAATTTGCAAAAAACTTAAATAAAAATTATTATAACTTTTTTATCCAATCAATAAACATATAAAAATTATTTCACCATTGGATTCCTCATAAAAAATCAGGTGGGGTCACCTCTAAGTGAAAATTTTGCAACTCAACTCTAAATAAGCTTAAATTGAGTTTTTAGTATTTTCTGTATGAAAATTGAAAATCCTCAAAACTTTAATTTAATTCACATCACATGTAGTGTTAATCACCAAAATTTGTGTTAAAATTGAGGTGTTGTGTATATCTTAGAAGTTATGAGGAATTAAAGTATTTTCAATTGAATTCAATTGAAATGTCACAATGTGTGCATGTATTACATAAGTGAGCTTTCTTTTACATATGAGGTATCAATTATTACTGTATTGAACTGTACAACTCAATTGAATTACATATGTAAACTATATGTATAATACATGATGAGTAATTAAAGGAAAAATAAATTGGAAAGATTAAATTTGCGGGGGAAGAGGAACTCCAGCTGTAAGGGGGAGCTAGACCCCCAAATTCCTTTCTGAAAGGGGTGTGGTGTCAAAATTCATGCAAAGGTTAATCACTTTTGGCCGGGAATTGAGTTACAGGGTCTGTGGACTCAATTGATGATGAGGTTTTGATAACTACTGGGGTAGTTTTAGCTGTTGCCAAGAGTGTAAGACTACCCTTAAGATTAAAAAATCATGGTAAAAACAGTTTTAACTGGTTTTTACGTCTCCTACACACATTCTGAAGTGTTTTGAAGGCTCTAGACCAGGTATTGCTATAGTAATGGCTGATTTAAGCGTCTAAAATGTCTAAAATTGGCTTGAACCGGCCCTTTTTTGGTCCAAACCAGGGTTCAATGATGCCATGATTGGCTTTTCTGTTGTCAGACTATTTTTCACGACTGACAAGAGTAAATTTAACTTTTCGAGTAAGAAAATTGATGGCTATAAAAGAATGTCTTTTTTGCCCACTTTTCTCTCCATGTTAGAATCCTTTCCTTTTATAATTAGTTTAAACATTGTTAAACCAATCAATAAAGGATTCCAATCATCTTTTTTAAATCATTTTTTAACCTTATAACCACGTGAAAAAATGGTTATAATCATCGTTTGTAACTTTTATAATCATTTTTACCCCTGAACCACCCGAGAAGTGAATTAAAGCATCTTTCATCACTGTAAACTTTGTCACTTTGTTTCCAAATTCACTATGGTCACTTTTGGGTGTTTTTTCTCTTTAATATTCGTTTTAAAGACTTTGTTCTTTAATTAATTGCTTGCAGTTCTTTGCTCAATTAATTCCAATTGAAATTGCTCTTTGTCAGCCTGTGACTCAAAACCAGAGCACAAGCATGACAGCCAATATACCATAAATCAATGGTATAGCCAAGATACCACCAAAACATGGAGCTGAGCCAAATTAGCTCAAAAGGTATCAAAAGAAAGAGGAAACTCACCTCTTTCTGAAAATACAAGTCCCATCACCATAGGACAAGAAACAACAAAGTTATTCCTGCTCAAAGTCATTGCTGAGCATAAACCTTAATTTTCACCTCTCATCTAAAATCTAGAAGGAGAGGCTTAACCCCATCAAATGGGTATTCAAAATGAAGCTCTAAGCCAGGGCTATCCAATGGTACCAGCCAAACTGAGCTAGCACCAGTATTACTTGAGTTATGGTCAAATTCAGACCAAATAAGGGTGAACAAAACATTCACCTCTCATCTAACTTTTACAGTTTTAGTGTGAGATACTTAAAGTGGGGTCTTTTTGGAAAGAGCAAAATCAGGGCTATCTGATGGTGTCATCCATTTCCCCATAACTCAACTACAACTGAAGTTATTGGCCAAACAAGCTTAATACAGCTTTTTGCCCAAACCACGCCAATGTACAAAATACTTGTACATGGGATAACTTTGTCATATTTAATGATAACCATGTCAAATTGGGTACCATTGTGTAGAGCTCATATATAGCTATTCAATGAACCAACTTTGAGCTTGATATCTCAAAAACTGACAGAGTTATGACCATTTTAAGGTCAAAATCCCACCAGCTGTCATATACAGCCTTACCATGGGATAACACCCCATAATCATGAATATGAGGTGTCAACAGACGAAGAAGCATGTTTTTACTTCAATACCTCATATGTCAGTCAATACTGGGGTCCCATACAGTTTCTGTACAGCATTCTACGCGTCATACACGTCAGAATCAGGCTGTGAGGTCCCCAGATGAAAATTTTCACCCTGTATTGGTGAAAACCGCCCAGATGTGGTTTCAAAACCACATCTGAGCCCAATACAGTGTATACAGGTTGTTTGCAAACCACAAGCCTGTCATGGGGAGTGAAAAATCTTCACTCCCTCTACGTGAAAAGGTTTAATCACCTTTTCACCTCAATTTCAGGATAAAAGGAGGGCTTTTCACAGCCAAAAACCTTTCCTCATCCTGCTCTTGAATACCCTACGTAGTAAACTGTCAAAAACAGTTTTACTCTTGGGTAATAATCAGGTATTATTATAATCTTAATAATTGTAGTCTTTATTATTGTAACCCAACAGGTAAAGCTGCACCCAGGGCTTTCAACAGCGCTCACCACCACTATATCCACTATAGTAAAGCCCTTTATTATTAAATTAGAACCATCTTCAACTCTTATAAAACCTTTTTAACTTTTATACACCGTGTCACAGTCATAGTTAAAAGTTTTAAATACACTTTATTACTCTTATCATAGACTCAGCCTGACACTCTTGAAGAAATCTCTTTTGTAGCCTTAAATATCTCTTGTAGAGTATTTTTGGATAAATATTTATTGTTGGTAAAACAATAAATCTTTATAATATTATTGTTCTATACTAATAAAGTTATAAAGTATAAAGTTGGCGTGTTCCCTCGTAAAATAATATTTCTTACTATTTTTAATTGATTTTTACCTTATACAAAATTTGAGGATAGGAAAAGTACTTGATTTTTAATCAAAGTTTCATATCCACACCTTACATTTATTGTGAGACCAATATCTTGTATTATTAATGTGGTCCAAGCAGAGGGAGGTGGCTAGGTGGGCCAATGTTAAAGGGCCCATTCCAATTGGTGGTAGGATCATTTATTCCAGCTCAGAGGTCCCTATCTCAAGGACCAACACTGAAGTTGTGGTGAATAATTGCCAATTAACCCACCAATCCTTATTCTGAAGGTATTGATGAACTGGATGCTGAAGAAGGTGAGGTGGTACTTAACTCTTCTGGACACCAATCCAGTACTTCACCTTCCCAACCTCCTGCCAAAATATAAAAAGTCAACTAATAGTAAGTACACCCAGAAATTTACATCCAGTCCTTTCAACAACTCGAGTGTCTATTCCTCCTCCTTCACCAAGTCCTTCCACTTTTAGGCCTCCCTTGGCTTCAAAAGTGAGACCATCACCCATTCCTCATCTCAGAAATTCCCCCATGCTCAGCTTCCAACAACTCCAACGGGTGGCCAGTGACAGTAGAAGAAGAGAAGACTGCTCTCCTTTGCCATATACTGCCACCCAGGTATGTCAACAAAGGGAACGTTGGCCTATCCAGGTTACCAGAGAGGATCCAAATATAGTAAATGAAGGCAAAGGTGATTTGGACAGGTTGTTTAGAAGGGTTGATAACAATATGAGGGAGGTAATTATGTATCCTAATGATAGGATGATTCCTGGTACTGCTTCTGAGTAGCTGGCTGCCAGGTTTTCCTGGTATGAGGGTGAATTCATTAATGACTTCAAGAGAACCTTTGATGACTTGGGTAGAGAAAACTAGCTTCCCTGTTCTTGTTTGTGTTTGGTTTGGCTTCTACCCCCACTCTTATAACTACTCAAAAAGGAAATGGAACCTTCCAATAGATGATAGGGGAGGGGATGCTTCTGCTTTATGAAGAAATAAAAGAAACAAAATTGAACAAGTAAAAAAGAAAAGAACTTTATAGAAAAAGAGAGTAAAGTAAAAAATATATGAATTTCTGAGCTTCGTCCTTCCTGTGGTGAGTTGGTTGATTTTGGCCATTAATTTTCTGAAAGATAAAACCAAGCATTTGATGCTTGCAGAGTGGCTAAGGTGATGTTTTACAAGAACTAGAAACCTAAGAGATGAATACCAGGAGATGGAACTTACTTTCATAGCTTCCAATCCCCACCAAACACCATAAAATAGATAAACCTTTCCATAATTGACTTTGAAGTAATGAATGTCTTGAATAATGATAGATGGCATAATTTGTAAAAGTAAAAAAGTGTCAGGCTGAGTCTATGATAAAGATGTAATAAGGCTACTCACAACTTTAACTATAACTGTGAAATGGATAAAAGTATTTAAAAAGGTTTCATCAAAAATAAGAAGGGCTTTACTAATGAGAATTAGTGGTGGTGAGCAATATTGAAAGCCTTGGGTGCAGCTTTACCTGTTGGGTTACAATAATAAAGACTAAAATACAAAGATTTATAGTATAAACTATTTATTTTCCAGGATTATAACTGTCTTTGACAGTTGTACTACATAGGAATTTGAGAGCAGGATGGGGACTCCTTTTCTGGCAGTGAAAAGGCCTCCTTTTATCCTGAAATGGGTGAAAAGGCTGCTAGACCTTTTCATGTAGAGGGAGTGACAATTTTTCACTCTCTAGGACAAGCTTGTGGTTTTTGAAAGGCCTTTATAACCTTTATTGGGCTCAGATGTGGTTTTGAAACCACCTCTGGGCAGACTTCACCGATGCAGGGTGAAGATTTTCATCTGGGGACCACATAGCCTGATTCTGACATGTATGACACGTAAAATGATGTACAGAACTTGTATGGGACCCCAGTATTTAATGAACTATGAGGTATTGAAATGAAAACAAGCTTATTTGTCTATTTGACTTCTCATAATCAGATTTATGGGATATTATCCCATTGTGTGCCTTAGAAGTATTTTCATATACCCAAAAGACCACAAAAGGTAAATTAAGATACAAATATAAATAAAGAAAATTTATTTATATTATAAAAATGAAAATTGAAATATAAATACAGATTTATATTTAAAAATCAAAATTTAATTATAATTTCAAAATAAAATTACAATAAAATTTAAAATTATGAAATTCTATTTTTACATGTAAAAATTAAGTAAAAATGAATTTCTAATAAAAATTGTGAAATTGAAATATTTTTGGTAAAAAGTTATATAAGATATATAATATAACTCTTTATCCAATAAATAAACATGAAGAAATTATCATACCATTGGATTCCTCATAATAATAAAGTGGTGTCACCTCTGGATGAAATTTCTGTAACTCAACTCTAAATAAGCTTAAATTCAGTTTTTAGTATTTTCAATACAAAAATTGAAAATACTCAAAAATTTTATTTAACTCACACCAAATGTGGTTTTAACCATCAATTTTTGTGTTAAAATTGAGGTGTTGTGTTTAGTTTAGAAGTTATGAGGAATTGAAGTATTTTCAATTGAATTCAATTGAAATGTCAAAATGTGCGCGTGTATTAAATAAGTGAACTTTGATTTACATATGAGTTATCAATTATTACTGTATTTCACTGTACAATTCAATTGAATTACATATGTAAATTACAAGTATAATACATGATGAGGAATTAAAGGAAAAAATAAATTGGAAAGATTAAAATTGGGGGGAAAAGGAACTCTAGCTCTAAGGCGGAGCCAGACCCCCAAAATCCTTTCTGACTGGCATGGAATGTCAAAATCCATGCAAAAGTTCATTAATTCTGGCCTGGAATTGAGTCACAGGGTCTGTGCCTCAATTGATGATGAGGTTTTGATACCAACCAGGGTGGTTTTAACTGCTTCCCAGAGGGTAAAACTACCCTTAAGTTAAAACAATGTTAGTAAAAACAGTTTTAGCTGGTTTCTACGCCTCTTACACTCATTCTGACGTGTTTTAAAGGCTCTAGACCAGGTATTGCTATAGTAATGGCTAATTTAAGGGTCTAAAATGGCTAAAAATGGCTAAAAATGGCTTAAACTAGCCCTTTCTTGATCTAAACCAGGGTTCAATGATGCCATAATTGGCTTTTCTGTTGTCAGACTATTTTTCATGACTGACAAGAGTAAATTTTACTTTTGGAGTAAGGAAATTGATGGTTATAAAAGAATTTCTTCTCTGCCCCACTTTTCTCTTCCTGTTAGAATCTTTTCCTTTTATAATTAGTTTAAACACTGTTATACCAATCAATAAAAGATTCCAACCACCTTTCTTAAATCATTTTGAACCTTTTAAACACGTGAAAAAATCATTATAATCATTGTTTGTAACTCTTATAATCATTTTTTACCCCTGAACCACCCCAAAAGTGAATTAAAGCATCTTTCATCACTGTTAACTTTCTCACTTTGTTTGCAAATTCACTCTGGTAAATTTTGGGCGTGTTTTCTCTTTAGTATTCTTATTAGCGACTTTGTTCTTTAATTAATTCCTTGCGGTTCTTTGCTCAATCAAACCCAATTGAAATTGCTCTTGAAGAAATTTTTTTTGTAGGCTTAAAATATCTCTTGTAGAGTATTTTTGGGATAAATTTTTATTGTTGGTAAAACAATAAATCTTTATAATATTTTTTGTTTATACTAATAAAGCTATAAACAATCAAATTGGCGTGTTTTCTGTTAAAAATAGCATTTATTACTATTTTCAATTGATTTTTACCTTATACAAACTTTGAGCACAGGAAAAGTACTTGATTTTGTATCAAATTTTCATATCAACACCTTACACCCATGGTAAGGCTGTATTGAACGAACTGTGGGATTTTGACCTTAAAACACCCATAGCTTTGTCAGTTTTTGATATATCAACCTCAAGATTGGTTCAATGTGTATCCCTGTATGGTATCTACACAATGGTACCTCATTTGATATTGTCATCATTAAATGTGGCAAAGGTATGCCACGTACAAGAATTTTGTACATATGCTTGTTTTAGGAAAAGAGCTGTCTTGGGCTTGTTTGCCTTATAGCTTTTGTTCTAGATGAGATATGGGGAAATGAATGGCACCATCAGATATTCCTGATTATGCTCTCTCCAAAATGACCCCGCTTTAAGTATCTCACACTAAAACTGTAGAAGTTAGATGAGAGGTGAATATTTTATCCACCCTTATTTGGGCTGAATTTGGCCATAACGTCTGTAACACTGGTGCTAGCTCAGTTTGGCTTGTACCATTGGATAGCCCTGATTGAGAGTATCATTTTGAATACCCATTTGATGGGTTTAAACCTCTTACTCTGTATTTCAGATGACAGGTGAAAATTAAGTTTTATGCTTAGCAGCGACTTTCAGCAGGAATAACTTTGTTATTCTTTGTCCTATTCTGATGGGACTTGTATATTGGTAAAGGGGTGAGATCCCTCTTTCTTCTGATACCTTTTCAGCTGATTTGGCTCAGCTTCATAATATCTTGGCTATACCATTGATTTATGGTATTTGGCTGTCATGCTTGTGCTCTGCTTTTGGGTCACAGGCTGACATACCCTCCCTCTAAAAAAGGCCCATCATTGTTGAGACTTTTCAGTCCTCCTAGAGGCGCTGAATCTCCTTAAATGAACGTTTACATCTGGTATGGAATCCTCTGCCAACCACCTGTCGTTATCAGCTGTCTGGTTCTTGAATCTGACTAAGTATTGTCTCTGATCCTTACCATTAAGTCTGATCTTCCTGGCCTTGATAACTTTCTTCACAAGTTTTTCTTCCTGGAGGGGAATTTATCCTCCTCTGTCTGGTAGTATGGCTTGACTAAACTCATTGGAAAGACTGGGTGTTTTGTGGAAAGTTCCTCTGTGAGTTTGACTCCCACTGCATTTTTCCCTATCAATTGAATGATGGTGAAGGGCCCTACAAATGAGTCTCTCATTTTGTTGGGTCCTTTCAGATTATCAAAGTTAAGTGTAGACACTAACACTTGCTCCCCTTCTTTAAAGTCAGGTTCCTTGTGTGATTTGTCCCACCTCTGCTTATTATATTCTTTTAACTCAGTTATGCATTTGGAAGCTGTGTCGCAAGCTTTCTTCCACATTTAATGGAAATATTTTGCTGTGGGGTGATTGGCCAGAAGATTTTGCTTCAATTCATCCCCAGGAAATAGGTGATTCCACCCTTTTTCTACCAGTGCAGGTCATTCTCCTGTGGTAGGGTGCTGACTTGTGTTATAAGCCAGTTGGACTTCTGGTAGAAGGGTAGCCCCGTCATGGGTGTAAGCTTCATGGTGCTTATATTCCATGCAATAGGCACAGAATATCCTAAAGATGTCCTCCATTGTTTGGATCATCCTTTCCACTAATCCATGGGTTGTTGATGGTAAGCTGTGGAAAATGCAAGCTTGGTGCCAAGCAATTCATACAACTTTGTCCAAATTTCAGATGTAAACTTCGGGTCCCTATCACTAATGATGATCTCAGGGACTCCAGAGTTAGATATGATGTTGTTACAGAATAACAGAGCAGTATCAATGGCTGTGTCCTCCTTGTGACATGGTAGGCACCTTACACTCTTTCTGAACCTATCAAATATGATCACACTGCCATTGAAGTTCTCTTTACCTCCTGGGACAAGTGCTGTAATCCAGTCCATGTTGATGGTTTCCCATGGATGTTTGGGCTCTTTTATGTGTTGAAGTAACCCATAATTCTTCCCATGTTTTGTATCAGCCTTTTGGCATCTTTCACAAGTGTTTATTTATTAACCCAACTCTTGTTCCCATTTGGGCCACCAACCAGTGCTTGCAACCCTTGCTTTGGTCCTGTCTTCACTCATGTGTCCCATATAGGGTCAGTCATGGCATTCCTGCAGAATCAAATAGATATAGTCTCTGTCTATTATTGTGAGTGCACTATTGTGCTTGTCTCTATGGTAGAGAAGGACATCTACAAGGAAAGATTTATTGTCCTTATAGTGCCTCAACCAAGGTTCCTCTAACTGGGACTCCAGTTCTGGGCTCCTGTACTTTTGTTGAACGAGTTGCAATAATATGCCACATTGTTTGTGTTTTTCATATGTCTTCATCACTGGATTGAAGAATTCATTGTGCAGTTCTGAGGAGCTTCTTCCCCATATGAGAGTTTCTGTTCCTTCTGAGTCAGTGTTTCCACTTTCTGGGGTACCACTTTCTGGTGCCCACTCAGAAAATCTGAAGCTTTTCTTCCTGTCTATTTCCATTAAATGGATAACAATTTTAGCTGCCAATTCAGGTTCACAAACTGGGTTGCTTTTGACATTATCCAGTGGCCATCTGCATTTGTGACTTTTACCTTCTTTGTATACGATGGTCATGTTCCCTCTATACTCTTTGATGGCTATTTTCCACCTCAACATGTGTCTATTGGCAGTCTTCATGTTTAGTAAAGACTTCAAGGCTGTGAAGTCTGTGTAGACTTCAAAGACAGCACCCTCCAAATAATAATGGAGTTTCTCTAGAGCCCAGACTAAGTGGAGACATTCGGTCTTGGTGGCATCATACCTGTCTTCTGAGTCTTTCAGCTTACTAGAGATGTAACATATTACTCCCTATCTTGGTTCACCATCCACAGTTGGTCTCTGCTGAAGGGCTTCTCCCAAGCCTTGGCTGCATTCTGCATCTATGTATAGCTTGAATGGTAGTTCAATGTCAGGAAAGATGAGCACAGGTGCATTTGTGAGTTCATGTTTGATCCTCTCATATGAATACCTTCTTTCCTTAGTAATCTCAAAAACTAAACCTTTTGAGCATAACTTGTATAAACTACTAGTTATGTGGGCAAAATATTTGATGTGGTTCCTATAGTAGCTAGCAAACCCAAGGAAGGATTGCATCTCTTTCATTATTTTTGGTACTGGTTTTTGCAGTACTGTTTCCACTTTCTTCTGGTAAATTGCCAGACTAAGACCTGAAAATTTATGTCCTAGGGACAGTAGCTCTTGTTGCCCGAAATTGCACTTTTTAAGTGAAACTTTCAGATTAATGGGTGTGCATTTGCTTAGTACTCTGTCTATGTACTGCACATGATACTCCCATGTCTCTGAGTATATAATGATTTCATCAATATATACTACCATCCAGCCTTCCAATATTTATTCTTGAAATATTGTGTCCATCACCCTTTGGAAGTAAGCTGGTGTATTCTTGATTCCAAATGGCATCCTTGTGTACTCATATATGCCCATATGGCATATGATTCTGAGTAATTTCATGGAGTCTGGTTTGACTCCATTCTGGTGGAAGCCTTTCATACAATCCATTTTGGTTATGTATTTGGATTTTTTCAGTTTGTCTAAGGCATGAGGTATACTGGGTATAAGGTACCTGTCAGCTTTGGTGTAGTTTTTCAGGGCTCTGAAATCTCCACACATGCTAGACTTGCCACCATGACAGGTGGGTTAATTTTCACTATTTTATTGTGTCCAATAATTCTGATGACATCCATGTGCAGGAGTTCATTGATATGTTTTTCAATTTCCCTCCTGGTTTCCAGACTTGATGGGTAAAGGGGTCTCCTGAGAATGGGTGGATACAGTATTTCCACATCCAGATATAATTATATATCATGGCCTCTTCTTTTGCCTAATGGTTCTTTGCCAATGGCAAATGCTGGTCTATTCTTTCTCATCATTTTCCATAAACTTAGTTTCTGGTTACTGTTGAGGGTAGTGCTAAACTGTCCCTCTCTGAATTCATTCAGTAGTTCTTCAAGAGGAGCTTGGGAAGATATTTGGTATATATCAAGTGAAATTTCTTTTTCTTTTTGGTAACAATTGTAATGTGCCTGTTTTTACTATTTTAAATTCCTATACAATACATCCTCTGGTAATCTGTTCCCAGAAGAAACCTTTGGATGTCGGCATCATTAAGCACAAGAAACTGTGGGTTGAGTCTGATGTAACCTTTCCTATGGGATATGATTATCTCTTTTATAATTGTCCCAATGGAAGTAATCTTCCCCGATGCACTCTTGAAGTTCTTTGCCTTGGTGGGCAAGAGCTGGCTTTCCCAGTTTAAGAAGTGGTTGTCCAGATAGTTTCTGGCCACTATGGAGAAGTGTGCTCCACTGTCAATGATCAATGGATGTAGAGCATTGTCAAAACAAACAGTCATTTTTGTGGCTGTTTCATGTATGTATTTCATTCCTTTGGTTGGTGAAACCAGGAATGTTTGTGAATCTTGTGTGTGTTTGCACAAGTTTTTGTTTGCAGTATCTTGTGGCATGCCTGCTTCCAACTGTATGTCTTGGATTTATAGTGGGGTTTGTTCTTGGTATTTCACTAAGAATTCTTCTCTTGGGTCTTTGTCATCATCAGATTGTTCTCTGATGGCATCACACATATAGTCTGATTTACATGGGATGTATTTCCCTATATTAGTTCTATTCCTTAAATCTTGTAAGGTGTTTGCAATGTCATCTTGAGTGCAATTGTGGTTGCATCTGCATTTTACTGCATGCTCTTGTTCTCTTGGAATTTTTGTTAGGATTTTGTGATTCCTCATCTGAATGCTCATTTGAGGGTCAATGGATATAACTCTTCTAGACTGTCTGAGACACAAATCATATGGATCTTTGTCCACAGAGTACTTGTAATCTTCAAATCACATTGTTTTTTGCCATATCCAAGTACCATTGCTGTACTTTTGGATTATTTGATTCTTCCAACATTGCCAGTTTCTTCTGCCATGAAATTCTTTCATTTCTGTGTACCATGTACTAGCATGTTCTTTAAATGCTGTATTCAGTTTAGCAGTAATCAAGTAGTCTGGTATGCTTGGTACATCAATGAGCAGTCCATCAATATAATAAATGAGCTTCATATGATCATATTCTCCAGTTCCAGAAAATTTGTGCCAGTTTGAGGTCTCAGGAAGTGGTTTCAAGGATTGCTTCTCTGCATAAGTCAACATGGCATATGGTTTGATGTCATCTTGGTGATATAAATTATCCAAAACATGGCCTTGTGGTTGTGGCTTCATGCTATGTTAGAAATTAAACAGTTTTCATTTGTCTTGATCAAGACAATCCCTGTCCCTTTTGCTGTGGTGTTGTTCTTCAAAGACTAGATACTGTCTTTTGTTGGTTTCTTCAGAGGCTTTGCTCAATTGAGAATGTGCTTCTTGGCGGTTTTTAACAATTTTTTACATGGAGGCTGTCAATATTTTCATCCTCTCATGGCTTGCTTCAAGTTCTGAGAAATGCCTTTCAGTTTTCTCAGTAAATTGGGCCAATTGTAACCACAGTGCATAACTGTTTAGGCTACTCTCAGGTGTGACAACATTATGTTTAATCCGCATGGGGGGGAATATTTCTATTAATAGGAATACTGATTCTAGATTTATTTAAAACTCTTGTGGTTCTTGTGCACTTCTTTCACCAAATCCAACAGCTTATGGATCATTGGGTCTGACTCTCTCTCCCTCTGGCCAATGGTGGTCTTGTTTTTACCCTTGTATTCTTGTCTTCTCCAGGAAACTTCCTGGGATTGTGAAGAATGTTGACTCTTGGCCACTAATCTGTTGGTTTATGAATGTTTTGAAGCCACTGGAGAGCTTATCTGGTCTGCTCCTTGTGAGCCTGATAGAATCTGAGTATTCCCTGTCTGGGTCAGCTGTTCTTCTATAGCTTGGATAGTGGCTTGATTCTCCCTTATCCTGTTTTCCATCACCTCCAGGAGTCTGAACTGCCCGGTAGGATTCCAACTTTTGGTCATTAACATAAGGTCTCTGAATTCTATCTCTTTGAAACAGATCTTCTGGAAACTTGCTCCAAGTTCTGCCGAGTGGGATTCCAGGTTGAACCTCTTGTTGTCCATGCTGCATTGAACTAAATCTTTGAGGAGTTGGTGGAGCTGAATAACTTGATCCATGTCTTTCTAGTACTCTGGCTTGAGGTTCCTGTTGAATTGGAAAGTGTATGGAAGGGTGGTAATGATTTCCCCCACTGTCTTGCCATCCACCACTGTGTCCAAGGTGTCCTCTTCCAGGTCTTCTGGTTCTGGACAAGCCTTCTCTGTCCTCTGGTTGGTTCCTTTGGAAGCCAATGTTTCTGAGGTGTACAGGTGACATATCAGTGTTTACAAGCAGTCAAAAACTTTCTGTTCTTAGGGTATCTACCTTTGATTGTGCCTTGTACATATATTTTGTCTGATGCTTTTGGCAATTTACCTTTGGAGGTTACAACTTGGTTAATAACTGGGATACTCCCTGTAAAAATTGTTAAGGTTGGTTTACCTTGTATTCAAGCAGAATTTTGTGGTTTTCTATTCCTCTGAGTGGAAATGGGTCCACTTCTTTGCTGTGATCAGGCCTTCACTATGCTTATTTCCCTTGCCCTTGCTGCCCTCTGGTTCTGAGGGTGTCACAGGTCTGTTGGCCTCTGACTGGGTCTCAAGTGGTATGTAGTTTATGTCCACTGAATCAAACAGGAAAAGAGGGCTTAATGTCAGTTAAGCCTTCTTAAAATTCTGTTTGCACGTCTAAGAATGGCCTCTGGGCTTGTATGTTACTACAATATGCTCTTATATAATGACAGTGTAATTGAATTAACAATTTCACATCAGAAATACAGCTTACAGATATCTGGTACACTATTTGTATTCCAGTATCTCACAGAATAGGTTGTAGTTACCAAGTATAATCTGAGAAAAAGTGGTATGTAAGAGGGTAATTGAATTAACAATACACCCAACCACGCCTCAACTGTTTGCTTTACAGTCAGAGGTGTCCTTATTTTAATTAAATAAAGGACTTTTATTAATGGCTTAAAGTGCTTTTACATGCAAAGCACACCAAAAATAAGGGTTGTTGTGGTGACTAAATTATAATTAACCATGGCACAATTTCATTTAAAAAATATAAATAATGGTGGTATATGACATATACCACTGTAAAAATATACATAGGATATATATTATATATAGTTTAAAAAGAATTACGCCTAAAAAAGATAAAACAATTTTGAAGAATAGAGAAAATAAGAGAAAAAACTCACTTATAAGGTCCAAATGGTTTTAAAAAAACGCGGCCAGTGTAAGGTTTGACTATGAAAGAATAAGTAAAGATTACTAATATTTTACTTATTGTACTATGAATATCCTTATAAATTTAATAAATAAGATAAAAATAATTATAATAATAAAGAATTATTATAATTATGGCGTAAAAAAAAATATATTATTAATAAAATATGATAATATAATTTATATTATAAAATATAATATAATAAAATAAATATATTAACATAAGATAATTAATATATTCAAAGGCACCTTATTCTTGTTACAAACAAATAATAAAGGCGTAAAAAATTGTTTTTTATTAATAAAAAACAATTAATAACAATAATATTACCAATATGAAAGTTATGAATTAATATAAATACTGTTTATATTAATTAAAGTATTATTAAAAGAATAATAGAGAGAAAATTATTATAATAAGAGAAAAGAACCTACTTTTAATACTCAATATAATACTTTTGAGATATTTTACGCCAAATAATATAAATACAACTTATCCAAATTGTATTTACAATAAAAAATAGAGAAATTACAAATATTCTTGATTTGTACGTGGAAATGAGATTTTAGAGAGATTTTAACAAAAACAATTAAATAAATGATTTAATCACGTCAAAATTGATGATTATAATAAGATGATCTTTGGGCTTTGATAATATAAAAGTTTTATATATAAAGAATAAAGAAATTACCTTTTTATTGTATTGATTTAATGTTTTTGATGTGTCTGTGGGGAAAAGAGAGTAAAAGGAGCTCTATTTATAGTAAATACCTCCCTCCTAGCGTCCAACAGGCTTCTAGTAGCCGTGTACTGAACATATCCACTGGGATTGATCAATATTTTAAGTTTGATGATGATTACATCATGATCAAACCATATTACATCATTATTACGCCATTATTTAGAGTTATCACTATAACTCTAAGTTTGATGACGTCAAAGACTTGGCAGAACCCCAAAATTCGTGGATTTTATTAGTTTTAATCATAAACTAATAGTATTCACCAATTATATCACTCATATGACTGTTAAACTTAATTTAAGGTTACAGTGAGTGAACATAAATAATCAAATTAAGCTTAAGCTTTGATCCTTAATAGCTTTTAATATTTACACGCTACAACCATTCAGAGAGTGAATTAAAATAGCTTGGCATAACCTTATTATACTTCCAAGAGAATTTCATTACATCATCAAAACTCTATTTTTGATGATTTTTCTTGTAACTCATCTTTGCTGTTGAAATTTAATATTTTAAACTTCAAACTATGATTTCAAGGGCTTATACCTTGAATATTAGAATAAAAAATACATCATTCCTCACGAATGAACTAGTAGAATCCAACTGCCCCCTTTTTTCTAAGTTTGGACCACTTTCACAACAAAGTGGTCAACAGCTCTGTTGATTTTAATCAATAATTGCTTACAGGCCTTAACCTTGTTGATAGCTTGTGAAATAAACTTCATTTCTGTATTCCTACAGTAATTACGTGATGACTTTATTTTTGGTTCATCACTCTATCATGCATAATTCAAGAGATTTTAGCTAAAATCCCTGAATATATGTGTTGACAAAAAAAGTGCATATATTCAGGTTATTCCTTAAGTATTGAGTTTGAAGCTTAGCTTCTTAATTGTTTTATATGTGAATTTTTATGGATACTCCACTGGTACCATTTATTTTACATGTTGTCTCATTGGTTTTTGAAATAAATAAGGATTTTTGTATTTTATAAGGTATTATTACTTATAACTTATTAAATATTTACTTTACAGATATGCCATAAATAATGTATATGTGTATTTTACCATGGGGAATCCAATGGTATAATTTATTTCACATGTTTATTCATTGGTTTTTAAGTTAAACCAAGTTTTATGTCAATTTATGGTATTTTTGTATTTTAAAAGTACTTATTTTTAATGTATAATTATATTAAATATTTCTTGTGACCTTTTTGGGTATGTGGTCATATCTCAAAGGTTCACAGACAGGCCCTCTAAATGTCAGGCTGAGTCTATGATAAAGATGTAATTAGGCTATTTCAAGATTTTAATATGACTGTGACACTGATAAAATTATTTAAAATGGTTTATTTAAAGATAAAAAGGCCTTTACTAATGGGAATTAGTGGTGGTGAGTGCTATTGGAAGCCCTGGGTGCAGCTTTACATGTTGGGTTACAATAATAAAGACTACAATAATAAGATTTATAGTATAACCTGTTTCCTTTCCAAGAGTATAACGGTTTTTGACAGTTGTACTACATAGGAAGTCAAGAGCAGGATGGGGATTCCTTTTCAGGCAGTGAAAAGGCCTCCTTTTATCCTGAAAGGGGGTGAAAAGGCTGCTAGACATTTTCATGTAGAGGAAGTGAAGATTTTTTACTCTCTAGGACAGGCTTGTGGTTTGAAAAAGGCGTGTATAGCCTGCATTGGGCTCAGATGTGGTTTTGGAACCACATCTTGGCAGTTTTCACTAATACAGGGTGAAAATTTGCATCTGGGGACCACACAGCCTGATACTGACGTGTATGATGCATAGAATGCTGTGCATAACCTGTATGGGACCTTAGTATTGAATTAACTATGAGGTATTGAAGTAAAAACAAGCTTCTTTGTCTAGTTGACACCTCATAATCATCTTTATGGGATATTATCCCATGGTATGGCTGTATTGACCAAACTGTGGGATTTTGACCTTAAAACCCGCATACCTTTGTCAGTTTTTGAAATATCAACCTCAAGATTGGTTAAATGCAGAGCCCTGTATGTGCTCTACACAATGGTACCTCATTTTATATGATTATCATTAAATATGGCAAAGGTATGCCACATACAAGAATTTTGTACATATGCTTGTTTCAGGAAAAGAGCTGTATTGGGCTTGTTTGGGTTAGAACTTTTGTTCTAGATAAGATAAGGGGAAGTGAATGGCACCATCAGATAGCCCTGATTTTGCTCTTTTTGAAAAGACCCCACTTTAGGTATCTCACAATAAAACTATAAAAGGTAGATGAGAGGTGAATATTTTATTCACCCTTATTTGGCCTCAATTTGGCCTTAACTTCTGTAATACTGGTGCTAGCTCAGTTTGGCTTGTACCATTGGATAGCCCTGACTTAGAGATTTATTTTGAATTCCCATTTAATGGGGTTAAGCCTCTCACTCTGTATTTAATATGAGAGGTGAAAATTAAGGTTTATGCTAAGAAACAACTTTGAGAAGGAATAACTTTGTTATTCTTTGTCCTATGGTGAGGGGACTTTTATATTTGGAAAGGCATGGGTTTCCACTTTTGTTTGATACCTTTTGAGCTGATTTGGCTCAGCTCCATGTTTTGGTGGTGTCTTGGCTATACCATTGATTTATGGTATTTGGCTGTCATGCTTGTGCTCTGGTTTTGAGTCACAGGCTGACAAAAAGAAAAAGAAAAGAAGAAGTTTGGCCATATCTGGACAAAAGGTCAAAATTTTAGGGTATCAATGTTGCAAGGCCTTCTCAATCTGTCCAAAGAGATGAAAGGGTCTCACAAAGTGGCCAAGGTTATTCCTAAAACAAAATTTAGGTAGAATACTCCATTAAAGGTGCATGGCAGGAGAGGAACTTACTTTCATTAAATCCAACCCCCACCAAGCACCACAAAATCCAACTCTTGAGGTATTTGGGCCAGGCTTGCCAAGGTACAATTGATGAATGTTCTTGACAAGTTATGGTGAGTTGGTCAGGTTAGAAGCCGGTTTCCAACTTGTTCTTTCTGGGTCTTCACTGAATCCTTTCTACTCTACAAAATACCATCATTTACCTCTTTTGAGCTTTGAGTCCAGAACTTGTGCCACTTCCCATTCTTGTTGCTCCTCCACAAGAACTTTTGGTGGTGGAAATTGATTTTGATTTGGGATATTTGACTTCTTGACTGGTTCTAATAAGGAAACATGGAATATAGGGTGAACTGACTTCCATTGCAAAGGCAACTTGAGGTCATATTAATGGCTTCCAATTTTCTTTATGACTTCAAAGGGTCCCAACCATCTTTTTGAAACCTTCTTGCTGTGTCTTGAAGTCTTGATATTCTTTGAGGCTAGCCATACTTTGTCCCCAGGTTGGAAATAAGGTGGAGTTGTCCAATTTCAATCTGCATACTTATTAAATAGCCTTATTTCTAACTCTAATTATTCTTTTACTACCTGCTGTACTGTTGGAGTTTCGTTAATAATTCTCTAGCAGGTGAATCTTGAGAAATATGGATTGTGTCAAAGCTGGGATTTCTTACATAAATGGTGGGAAAAGGTGATTGCATTGTTGATGAATGTTCTGCATTCTTGTAGGAAAATGCAGTATGAGGGATCCAGATGTTGCAATCATCTTGATTGTAACTGACATACATCCAAAGATACTGTTCTAGAATCTGATTTACCCTCTCTGTCCATCCATTGGTTTCAGGTTGAAAAGCCGTCAACAGATCTCTTGATATCTTAAGCTGCTGACATAAGTTTGTCCAAAAGGAAGAAACCAAAGGACAACCTCTATTTCTAACAATGTTTTAAGGAAAGCCATTTTCGGGAAAGACCTGGCTGATGAAGATGTGAGCTAAGTACAGGGAAGTGATTGTTCCATAAGCTGGAATGAAGATTGCCATTTTTGTGAATCTGTCCACAACTACTAAAATTAAGTCAAAGTCGTTTTACAGTGGCAATTGAGTGATGAAGTCCATTGACAATTGATTCAAAGGAACAGATTGGATTTGAAGGGATTTGAGTAATCCAAACTTCTTATGGTGAATGTTCTTGTTTCTTGAACATTTCTGACATGAGGACAAATAGTCCTTAATGAATTGATACATGCCAGCCCAATAAAAATACCTCTTGATGAGCTTGAGGGTCTTCTCCTCACCAGGATGGGAAGCCAATGGTAAGTAATGATTCTTTTAAAGAATATGAAGTTGGATTGATTTGTTGCTTGGTATTACCACTCTATCTTTTAATAACAATAGCTTATCTTGAAGCTCAAGAGAAAAATCTGAGACTGATTCACCTCGTGCTAGTTGCTTGAGTATTTTGTTGTTGTATTTGTCTTTCCATACTTCTTTTTGAATCTAGTAAGCTAAGTCTGAGAATATTGCAACCTGTATCAAGAAGAATCTTGACTCTTGAATTCCATCTTGCTTGATTACTTGATAGAAATTTTGAGGATTTTTTCTGATGAAGTCCAACCCCTGCTCTAGGTAAATGTCATCCCAACATTCCAAGGCATCTCATAAAATGGCCATGCTGGCTGGGCGGTAAGTGATAGGGAAATGAAACTTAGAGAGAAATTGGACCCAACAGGTCTGGCGATGAGTAAGAACTTTGGAAGACATGAAATACTGAAGAGAAGAATGGTCTGTCAAAACCTCAAAATAATTGGAAAGAGGAAGAAGAAGAAAAAGCTCTCCAGTGCTTGAGAACCCAAACTATTCCAAGGAGTTCCTTGTCATGAATCTCATAGTCAAGCTCATCTGGGAGGAGCTTGCGACTATCAAATGAAATAAGATGCTTTCCTGAGTCATTCCACTGACTCAGTACAGCACCAAAGGCATAATCAGAAGCATCAGTCTCTACAATAGTTTGTAGAGAAGGATTAAAATTGGAAAGGATAGGAGAAGTCGTGAAGGCTTCTCTGAGTATCTGAAAATTACTAAGAGCTTCCTCATTGAATATAAGAGTACAATCCTTTTTGAGGAGGGAAGTGAGAGAAGTGATTTTTTTAGAGTAGTTTTCAATCAAATGATGATAGAAATTGGCAAAGACAAGAAAGGATTGAAGGGCTTTGATGTTTTTGGGCTGAGGCCAATTGAGGACTTGCTAAGCTTTAGAAGAATCCATATTGAGGCCATCACTTGAAACAACATAGCCCAAGTATTACACACTTGAGGCATGGAATACACACTTGAGAGCTTTAGCAAACAATGTATTTTCCCACAGACTTTGGAGGATAGAGGCCACATGTTTGACATTTTCCTTCCCATACAGTAGAAATCAACGATTTACAGTCTCAGGATTCTCTTATATATATTTATTACAAATAAAAACCAACAATGAATGACAAACCACTTGACGTCAAGGATATCTCTACAATTCCAATACTCGACGGAACCAACTATGGTCACTGGCAAATGTGCATGAAAATTCACCTGAGGTCCCGAGACTTACTTGAAGTCTGCAAGAAATCGGTGCCTTCAGATGCCTCCACCAGCACAGTAAACAAATGGACTAGAGCCAGATTTGAAGCCATCAATCTGATCACGACAAGAATAACAGAGAGGGTCTTCAGAGAAGTAATTAATTCTGAAACCATTGAGAATAGTGGGGAACTTTGGTCCAAAATCGCAGAACAATATGCATCCAAAAGAGCTGTCAACAGAGGTCGAGTTTGGATGGACTGGCAGCAATGTTTCTATGACGGAAACCTACAAAGTTATATTGATACATGCCGAAAACGTATGATGGAACTGGATGCTGTTAGCATGATTGTACGAAATGAGCTCTTGTCATACTTGCTATTGGAGAAACTGGGAGGAAACCTTCATTTCAGTCAATTTGTCGAAAGCTTGATATTCAATGAAGACATCATTGAGAAGCCACAATCCATTATATCAAGGCTTCAAGATTTCGCCAGTCATAACCAACATGCAAGTTATGGAAAAGAAACAACGTCAAATGCATTAACAACATCTCTGGATGAACCGCACAAAATAGTCTATTACTGCAGCAATGGCAAGCACAACAACAAGTGTACCACACACAGAAAAGCTGAATGTTGGGCAGAAAACCCACACTTAAGACCTAATAAAAAGAGTAAGAAACGCAAGAACAATCCTGCTGCTCACCTATCCATGGTTCAAGCCTTAATGACACTCTCAACAACACAACAACCCTCATCCGATCAAATTTTCATTGACTGTGGCGCTATGCACCACATGTTTAATTCTGCAAAATTCTTTACTGGACAAATCAAACCCATAAGTTCTGAAGTCGGAACAGGTGACAGTCAGAGTGTCAGGGTGAGTCTATGTAGTAGCTTAAAAATAGTAAATACAAGCTAGCACTATGACTGTGACACACACAAAATAAATAAAAATTAAGTCTTCAGGTCCTACTGCTATGTGGTAACAGTGGTGATGAGTCTATTGAGGACCTGGGTTGCAATGCTCTAATATCTTTGACTGTAAAGAAACACTACAATAATTAATTATTTTAATTATATCAATATAATCCTAAGAGTACTACTGGTATAAGACAGTTTTACTACGTAAGGATGTTAATTCATGATAAGATGAGTCTTTTCCAGTGAGGAAAGACCTGCTTTTATCTCCTCTGAGGACTGTGAAAGACTGGTAGGCTCTTCACACGTCTACAGAGTGAAAATTTTCACTCTGGAGGCTGGGTTGTGGTTCTGTACCATCAATTCTGACGTCAGCATAGTCAGAATTGTGGTTTTTGGACCACAAATGATCATTCTGGATCAATACAGGGTGAAAAAACTCTTCACAGGCCACGTCAGCACCATTGTGACGTGTCCAGAGTGTCTGGATGACTAATATTAGTCATTCTGGGCGGGTTTAAGCTTTAAACAACCATTATTTTAAGTATCAAGCCAGTACTGGTTGGTACAGGTTTGGTACAGGCCAGTATTGGTCAAAATACTTCCAACCAAGATATCTCAGTCAGTTTTTGAGATATCAAGAAACCAAGAGCACAGAATTGAAGGGCTTAATGAGCTCTTCAATTTGGTATGCTTCATGTTTACCCTTCTTGCAAATAGCAAAAGTTATAAGGGTTTTAAGTTTTTGGATGTAATTTTGTACATCAGTATGAGGCTTCAAAAACTTCCATGCTAGATATCTTCTTCAATTTGGAAGATATCAGTATTCTGATGATACAGTTTTGTAGGGCTTGATTAGCTCTACAGTTTGGTATATTACACTGTACAGTTGTATGAGTGTATGCCAAAAATACAGGGGTTTGTTTATTTTCTTGTTTTCAGAATATCTGTATTTTGGTTATTAAACCTTTGAACCAAGATCCCTCAGTCAATTTAAGAGATACAGAGGTCTAAGGTGTCTCAAATTAGAGCTCTTGTTGAGATCTTTAATTTGGTTATACTTTTGTACAGTTTTGTACAAGCCCTCTTTGACTTTCAGGGGGACTTGGTTTTGAAAATAAGGTTATATGGTATCTCCAGTTGTAGTGGTGTTACAACAACATGGATGATATCATTGTGTAGCTCTCTATGTGAGCTTTAAGAAAAATAACAATTCTGGTGGGGTTCCCATTAAATATACATAAGTTAGATTAGAGGCCAGAATAAGAGTTTTTGCTTATTTGGTCTTATCTTTGATAGGGCATATCTTTGTCCTTTCTTATTATCTTTGAGGAGGTTTCCTCTTTATAATTTACTTGTATTGGCTATATTTGTCCAATATTCCTCATACCATTACTTATGGCATGTTGGATGTCATGCTGGTGCTCTATTTTGAGTCACAGGCTGACATACCCTCCCTCCAAAAAAGGCTCATCATTGATGAGACTCTTTTGTCCTCATGGAGGCTCTTGATCCTTTCAAATAAGAATATTGATCTGAAACATCATCCAGTTTTACCCATTGGTCTTTGTCTGGTGGTTCATTCCTTCTCTCTATTAAATAATCCCTATTGGAATATCTTTTTATTTGATTGGGGTTGTCAGTTTCAAAGTAGAACTTTCTTTGTTTGTCTTGCCCAATTATGAAGTAACTCTCTAGGGAATTATGTATGCTTATGCCATAGATTCTATGGTACTCTGTACCCATTAAGAATCCATCAAACTTAGCATTTTCAAGTACCACAAACTCAATGTTTAATCTGAGGTTTCCCATTTTGTGTGGTATTATAATTATTTTTTGGATTATTCCAAGTGACTTCATTTCGCCTGCAGCACTTTTAAAGCTTCTTGCTTTTGTTAAAAGTATCTCTGCATTCCACATTGGAAAGTGTCTGTCCAAGTATTCTTTGGCTACTACTGAGCAATTTGCTCCTGTGTCGAAAATCAAAGGATGCTTTTTATTTTCAATGTACACATCAAGTTTTGATTTTGCTCCATGAATAAAGGCCATACCAGTTTTGGGTACTTCCAAATACTCTTTCGCATCAATGGTTCTGCCACTTCTGTCTTCACCATTTTTGGGTTGAATGAGTTCTGGTTTCACAGAGTTTCCTAGGACTGATTCTGTTTTCTCATCCTCATACTCTAATAAATATTGTTCAATAGGCTCTGATCCACTGTCTGAATCCTGTCTTAGCCCATTTCCCATGCTGTCAGAGTCAGATTTGTACTCCATGTGTTCTTCCACTGACTCTTCCTCTATTGCAAATATTTTCTTTTTTCCCTTGGGACAATTATTTGCATAGTGGTCAGGTGATCCACAGTTATGGCATGTGTTCCTTCTCCTTGGTGCTTCTTCACCATTAGTAGGTTTGAGGTCTTTTTCCATGAGTATCTTTGGTTTTTCTCTGATATCATGTGACCTATAGGGTGAACTACTGCCAATTGATGTCTTTTTTCTGACATCTTGTATGACATTTGCTATGTCATCAATGCTGCTTATTTTGCTGCATCTGCACTTTACTGCATGTTCTAAGTCTCCTGGAAGTTTTGTCAGAATCTTATGATTTCTCATCTCTATTGTCATGTTTGGATCAATAGATTTGAGTCTTTTTGTTTGTTTAAGACACCATTCATAAGGGTCTTTTTCTGTAGAGTATCTGTCACTCTCAAAAGAGATGGTTTTTTGCCAAATCCAAGTACCATTGCTGTACTTTTGTATTATTTGGTTTCTCCACCATGGCCAGCTTTTCCTACCATGTATCTCTTTCATTTCAGTGTACCATATATTTGCATGGCCTCTGAATGCAGTGTTGAGTCTTGTGGTGATCCAGTAGTCTGGTATCTTTGGTACATCAACAAAAAGTCCATTAATATAATCAATAAGCTCCATATGATCATATTCTCCAATTCCTGAGAATTTAGGCCAATTTACCACTTCAGGTAATTGCTTCAATGCTTGTTTCTCAGAGTAACTGAGGTTCTCACCATCTTGGTAAATAGACTCAGACCTTAACTTTGGATCCTGGGATTCAGGAGCTTGGTTTTCTGATTCTTCCTCTTTTACTTTGGTGATTGGTTTATCCTCTTGAGTTGTTTGAGGGAAGAAATTATCTTCTTTTTCCTCCTTTTTATAGAGAAAATCCACTTCTTTTTCCAGGATTTCCTGTTGAGATTGGATATTTCTTAAATCTCTTCTCACAGCTTGTTGTTCCTCTAGTATTGAGTTCAACTGTCTGTTTTTAGTTTCAAATTCTGCCCAAATTCTGGATAGATTTGTGTTCAAGTCTTCTATGACTGTTGCTTGGAAGGAGTTTTCTTCCTTGAGTGTTTTCATTTCTGAAGTCACTTCTTGAACATGATCATATGTCCAATCCATGAATTTACCCATGTTGGACCATATGAAACTACTACCTCTGGAATCTGTGGTTTCAAATTTTTGAGGCGGTATTTTATCATCAATAGACTTAAGCTGAGGATCAATTGATTCTGAGCTAACACTATTGGTAGGTACAGTGTCTTTTAGGATTTGTGTTCCTCTTGGACTAATTTTATTCATTGTTTCATCAAAGGATCTGATTCTATCTTCTCCTTCCTGAAAGAATTCTTGTTCTCTACTAGGGCTCCATTTCCTCTGCTGGAAACCACCAGGGATGACTGGAGAGTCCTGGAAATATTGTCCTTTAGATTTAAAGTCCTGTAGCTGTTGGACTGATGTGGGAAAGATGGAATTTCTTCTTCCATGCCTTGGTGTTCCTGAATCAGATTGGGCTCTTCCATATGCCAAGAATTCTCTATGGCTTGGGTTTCTGTCTGATTCCTTCTGATTCAAGTCTCTTCTGAGAGTATGAAATGGCTGTTGAGATTCCAACTTTTCATTTCTTCCAGAACCTTTTGGCAAGTAATAAGATTTACTCATATTTTTTGCCTCATTATTCCAATTTCCTCCCATAATACTTTCATGGTGAAGGTTTTGTTGTCCATACTCCATGTGAACAAGTCTTTCAGGAGTAGATGCATATGAGTTATTTTTTCTGCATCTGTCCAATTCTTTTGTTGGACTTGGCTGAACTTGGTTTGGGGTGGAACTTTGGGCAGGAGTTTCCTGATAATAAGTCCTTTGTTGGTTATTTGATCCAGAAGGGGGTGGCCCTCTCCCTCTGTTTCTTCTTTGCCAGATTTCTGGCTGATTTCTTGGGTATCCAAGATCTTTGAGAAATGGAGTTGTCATGTTAAAAAATGACAAAAGACAAAAATTCTGTATTTTCCAAGGTTTCTTTACCTTTAAAAGGCCCTTGGACTGATTTTTGCTTTATACTCCTTGGCAATTTGCTTGGGAGTTAGTACTGCCTCCTTGTCTTTGAGGCTGGTACAGATGAATTTCACTGTGATTTTGTCTCAAATGGAATGTATTTTTTCCACTTTGAAAGAAAATGGAGAAGGTTTGTAATTCAATTTGAATAAACAAAATTTCCAATTCCTTACTGTTATTTCTTCTGAGTTTGGTTGTATATTTGAGTTTTAATTATTTATTATTATTATTATTTTATTTTTTATTTTTTGAAGAAATAACAGTTTTGTTTCACTTATTTTTATAAGTAAAGTAGTTAATATTAAAAGTTTATATTATTAAACTTGAATATTATTGATAAGTTATTTACTTATTTTTATTTATTTATTTTTTTATTTTTTTAAAAAAATTGATGAATTTTTCCTTAACTTGAGTAGAAAGGATTCTTCTTCAATAATATTTAATTTGAATATTAAAGAATTGAAATAATAATAAAATTATTATTTAAATATTTATTGTTGGTTTACAATAAATATTATGATTTAACTTAATTTTACACAATTTGGTAAAAATTAATTATGCTTTCTATTTAAATATACTATTTGTATATAAAAATAAGTTTGGGAAGTTAATAATAATTACTTATTATTATTAAAATTGATGAATTTTTCCTCAACTTGAGTAGAAAGATTCTTCTTCAATAATATTCAATTTGAATATTAAAGAATTTAAATAATAATAAAATTATTATCTAAATATTTATTGTTGGTTTACAATAAATATTATGAATTAATTTTACACAATTTGGTAAAAATTAATTATACTTTCTATTTAAATATACTATTTGTATATAAAAATAAGTTTGAGAAGTTAATAATAGTTACTTATTATTATCAATTTTCGTGGTAAATTGATAACAATGACTTATTATTATTAAGATTTTTTTTTTTTGATTATTTATCAAAAAAAGAAAATTTTAATCAATTTTTCCTCAACTTGAGTAAAAAAAGATCTTCTTCAATAATATTCAATTTGAATATTAAAGAATTGAAATAATAAAATTATTATTTCAATATTTATTGTTGATTTACAATAAATATTATGATTTAAATTAATTTTTACACAATTTGGTAAAAAATAATTTTTTTTTTATTTAAATATACTGTTTGTATATAAAAATAAATTTGAAAAATTAATAATAATTATTTATTATTATTAATTTTCGTGAAAATTGCAATATAAAGCTTTGAAGAGTATAAATACTCAAAAATAAAATAAAATATATTATTTAATATATTTTGATAAAATACAATATATAAAAAATATATATTATATTTTTATAATATAAGAGATGAAAATTAGTTAAAAAATGAAAAAAACTCGAAATTGTACTTACTTTTATAGTAAAAAACCTTCAAAAATAGTGAAGATGATCCAAAAATCGCCAAAATAGGTCCAGGATAGGTTAAAACAACGGCCAGGCCCCCAAAATGTCAGGGTGAGTCTATGTAGTAGCTTAAAAATAGTAAATACAAGCTAGCACTATGACTGTGACACACACAAAATAAATAAAAATTAAGTCTTCAGGTCCTACTGCTATGTGGTAACAGTGGTGATGAGTCTATTGAGGACCTGGGTTGCAATGCTCTAATATCTTTGACTGTAAAGAAACACTACAATAATTAATTATTTTAATTATATCAATATAATCCTAAGAGTACTACTGGTATAAGACAGTTTTACTACGTAAGGATGTTAATTCATGATAAGATGAGTCTTTTCCAGTGAGGAAAGACCTGCTTTTATCTCCTCTGAGGACTGTGAAAGACTGGTAGGCTCTTCACACGTCTACAGAGTGAAAATTTTCACTCTGGAGGCTGGGTTGTGGTTCTGTACCATCAATTCTGACGTCAGCATAGTCAGAATTGTGGTTTTTGGACCACAAATGATCATTCTGGATCAATACAGGGTGAAAAAACTCTTCACAGGCCACGTCAGCACCATTGTGACGTGTCCAGAGTGTCTGGATGACTAATATTAGTCATTCTGGGCGGGTTTAAGCTTTAAACAACCATTATTTTAAGTATCAAGCCAGTACTGGTTGGTACAGGTTTGGTACAGGCCAGTATTGGTCAAAATACTTCCAACCAAGATATCTCAGTCAGTTTTTGAGATATCAAGAAACCAAGAGCACAGAATTGAAGGGCTTAATGAGCTCTTCAATTTGGTATGCTTCATGTTTACCCTTCTTGCAAATAGCAAAAGTTATAAGGGTTTTAAGTTTTTGGATGTAATTTTGTACATCAGTATGAGGCTTCAAAAACTTCCATGCTAGATATCTTCTTCAATTTGGAAGATATCAGTATTCTGATGATACAGTTTTGTAGGGCTTGATGAGCTCTACAGTTTGGTATATTACACTGTACAGTTGTATGAGTGTATGCCAAAAATACAGGGGTTTGTTTATTTTCTTGTTTTCAGAATATCTGTATTTTGGTTATTAAACCTTTGAACCAAGATCCCTCAGTCAATTTAAGAGATACAGAGGTCTAAGGTGTCTCAAATTAGAGCTCTTGTTGAGATCTTTAATTTGGTTATACTTTTGTACAGTTTTGTACAAGCCCTCTTTGACTTTCAGGGGGACTTGGTTTTGAAAATAAGGTTATATGGTATCTCCAGTTGTAGTGGTGTTACAACAACATGGATGATATCATTGTGTAGCTCTCTATGTGAGCTTTAAGAAAAATAACAATTCTGGTGGGGTTCCCATTAAATATACATAAGTTAGATTAGAGGCCAGAATAAGAGTTTTTGCTTATTTGGTCTTATCTTTGATAGGGCATATCTTTGTCCTTTCTTATTATCTTTGAGGAGGTTTCCTCTTTATAATTTACTTGTATTGGCTATATTTGTCCAATATTCCTCATACCATTACTTATGGCATGTTGGATGTCATGCTGGTGCTCTATTTTGAGTCACAGGCTGACACAGAGTAACTTGAAAGCTCATGGGATAGGTGAAGTACAACTAAGATGTAATGAAAAGACTCTAACACTGGAAAACTGTCTTTTCATTCCAAAATTGAAATGTAACCTTATAAGCATGCTAGAACTGTTCAAAAATAGACTTACCGTTCATTGAGAGAACAACACCTTTTCTCTCATCGCTAATGGGAAGACATTACTCAATGGAGAAATCATTAATTGGTTAATGAATATCAAATATGACTTACCAAGAACTTTTTTCACGACTGCAAGTGGGACTTTGCCATGGCATGGTAGACTAGGACATCCTGGACCAGCCGTTCTTAAAAGTTTAGGACTATCAAGTACAGAAACCCCATGTTTAATATGTGAAACAAATAAATCTCACCATTTAGCTTTTAACCACCACTTCACCTCAGCTAGCAAATCCTTGGATTCAATCCACATTGATGTGGTAGGACCAATCACCCCACCCTTGATATCTGGGTTCAAATACCTGCTTACAATCATTGACCAATCAACATCTTTTAAAATAATAAAATTCCTAAAAACAAAATCTGAGAGTTTCGACCAATTTGTCATTGCCAAGAACTACATGGAAAATCAACAGGATAAAAAGATAAAGAAACTAACCTCAGATCGGGGAGGTGAGTTCTTAAATGAGAAATTTAAAAGATTGGCTGAAAACTGTGGTTTTGTACACATATTTTCACCTCCTGAGACTCCTGAGCATAATGGCTATGCAGAAAGGTGTAATTGCACCATTCTTGAAAAGGTCAGGTGTTTAATGGGTGCTGCTAACTTGCCAAACCAATATTGGGCCGAAGCGATTAATACGGCTGTCTTCCTTTCAAATATGTCACCCACTCCATCGAGAGGAAACAAAACACCCTATCAGCTATGGAGCAACAATCCCCCCAGACTAGGCAGGTTGAGAATATTTGGGTGTTGTGCAGTAATCTAAAACTTGAAGAGTAGGCGTAGTTGGAAACTTGCTCCTCCCGGTCAAGAAGGTGTTTTGCTAGGTTTTGAAAATGAAAATACTTATTATCAAATATTACGCTTATCAGATCTAAAGGTAATAGTTACAAGAAATGCAACCATCAATGAAAAAGCCTTTCCTTATGTCTTAGGTGGTAAGAATAAAAACTTGTGGGCGATTGAAACCATGTCAACAGGGAGAAGTTTGGATGAAATTGATGTTCTTCCAGTAGAAATCAACGATGTACTATCCGAACAAACCAAAGCTTCTTCTGAAGGGCCAAATCTAGCTGAAAACATAGGAGCACAGCAAGAAACAACTAATGAACAAACAATCAATGACAACAACTCAACTCAAGGAGGGATGGATGATCAACAGCAGGTTGACAGTAACACTGGGATAACTAGGATACGAGTAATTGGTCCTCGTCATCCTACTATTATCACTTCTAATGTTGACCCCCTGCACATACTACCATACAAAAGAAGGGCGGTAGCTTACCTTAGCATAGCAAACGACGCACCTGCTACATACCAAAGTGCCCTGAAATCTGAAGATAAAGAGGCATGGGTGTTGGCTATAGAAAAGGAATTAACAACAATGAACAACCTAAACGTATGGGAGGTTGTAGAGCTTAGGAAAGAATATAAGATTGTGGGCACAACATGGGTCTTCAAGCTAAAAAGGGACCACCAAAATACGGTTATTGAGCACAAGGCTAGACTCTGTGCACAGGGGTTTACGCAAACTCCCGGCATAGACTTTGATAAAACCTATGCTCCTACAGGTCGACTTAACTCCCTGAGAGCACTAATTGCTCATGCATGTGCTAACAATTTAGACTTTCATCAGATAGAAGTCAAGAGTGCATTCTTGAACGCACCGCTTAAAGAAACTGTCTATCTGAGCATTCCACAGGGCTTGGACCTTAACCAACAACAATACTGCCTTTGTCTTAAAAAGGCAATATACGGCCTCAAACAAGCTCCATTAGCGTGGTACACTCGTCTTAAAACATGGCTGCTAGATACAGGCTTTCTTGTCTGCAAACTAGACCCATGTGTTTTCTATAGGAAAACACCAGATCAAATATGGATATATGTCCATGTCAATGACATGGCAATTTTTAGGCGAAGTCTACAAAGCTTCAAAGAACAAATCAACAAAGAATTCCAGATTAAAGACCTTGGGCCAGCGGACCTGCTATTGGGAGTTAAAGTGAAGCAATCACAGAATTTCATAACCCTGAATCAACAACACTTCATCAAATCACTGCTGCACTCTTATGGAATGCAGGAGTGTAAGATTGTAAGCACTCCTCTTGTACCAAACTTGCACTTAGGGCCGGCTACAGAGGATGAGAGAAAAGTCTTCGAGGCTATTGAGCTCAACTATTGTAGTGCCATCGGCAGTATAAATTACCTCAGCACAGCCACTCCACCCGACCTCTCTTTTGCTGTTGGTTGCCTGTCTCAGTATTTGGAAAAACCAGGCATACAGCACTTGAAGGCCTTCTTACATGTACTAAAGTACCTTCGGGGCACACAAGATGTGGGGCTTTGCTACATGCGAAACAAGAAGTCTGGTCTAGTTGTGTTCAGTGATGCTGACTGGGGTAATTGTCAGGAAACACACCGTTCAACCTCTGGCTTCCTTGCACAAATGCACGGTTGTCTTATCTTCTGGAAAACAAGAAAACAACCATCTGTGTCAATCTCAACAGCTGAGGCTGAATACAAATCTCTATGCGATTTTACCTCAGAACTCCTGTGGTTTTGTCAGTGGTGTCAAGAAGCTGAAATTTATCAATTTGACAATGCGATAATAGTCTGGGAAGACAATCAGAGTTGCATTAGTACTGCTAATGGCAATTGCAACCTCAATAACAAACGAATGAAACATGTGGATATACAGCTCCACTTTGTCAAGGAAGCGGTTCAGTCCAATTTCATTAAACTGCAATTTGCTCCAACAGTGGAAATGTTAGCTGACTTTCTTACAAAGTCAGTAACAAAAACTAATCTACAACGTGCATTAACAAGCTTAGGAGTTTGTGGGCTAGGAGTGAGGGGGGGTGTCAAAAATCAAGCCATGCCTCAGGGAAGTGCACATCATTAGAGGAACTTACTTTTGGTAGTTACCACTCCTGCCAGTGCCATAAAAAGAAAACAACATCGTTGAAGGATGAACTGAATTGAAAGACTTGGAAAAGAAATAAAAGAGTGAATGGTCCCTTTGCCCAAGTGAAAATGGCCATAATTTGGGAATTGAATGTTGAAAAGCCCAGCCAAAGATCTGCGTACAAAATTTTCAAAGTGCTCACAGAGTGGCCAAGGTGATGCTTACAACATAAGAGTAGAATACCCCTAAAGGTGTATACCAGGAGTGGGACTTACCTTTGGTAATTCCTCTCCCCACCAAGCACCATAAATATGAGCCTGTGAGGTATGTATAACATACCCATAAGGCCACAAATGATTTTATAAACAGTTAATTTTGTCTTAAACCGACTTTTTAGTTGAAATTAAAGTAAAAAATAACAAAAAATAAGTATAACTTTTTTTGGATAAACAAAGTTATAAATATTATGTCATTTTTGGATTCTACACCAAAAATGACCTAGGGTACATCCATAAGGTGTTATACCCAAAAACACTTATTCCTTTTGATATTAGAAGATTTAAGAATCTCAGAGTACTAATGTAACTTTTTTAACATTTTTTAAAATTGTTAACTTTAAGCTTAAATAAGCTTAAATTTAAAGTTGCATAAGGTTAATGCAAGCTTACCAAGATTTTAGTTAAAATTGAGGTGTGGTGTATATTTACTGAATTGGCTAAGGATCTGCCATACAGAATGTAAATCCTGCGTGAGCTCAATTTGAAAGGGTTTAAAGCCATGGTATGGCTTTAAATAAATAAAAGGGCAAAATCCACGTAAAAAGGTGGGACAAAGGAAAAAGACCAAATAGAGCTGGGGTACCCAACTTTTTGGATCTGCAATGATTCAATTAACGTTGTCCACCGGTATTGGAGGATTTTCAACCTTATTTAAACTTTAAGATTAGACTTTGATCCAACCTTAAGGTTTAAACTGGTCTTAACCCAATTTCCAAAGGGTAAATCCCAATATGCTGGCTTGAAATCAAGGTTTTAAGAACTGTCAAAGCTTGATTAAGCTTAAAAACCTTAAATAAGCTTAAAACTTTAAAGTTACAAGCATCAAAACCTTATCAAAAGCTAAGGTTTGGTGTGTATTGTTATTTTACGTGGAAAAATAATAGTAACTTCAAAAATTCATTAAAAATCCAACTCTCAATGGATTTGCTTGAAAGTTTCACACAACTTCGAATTTAATATTATCTATATATAAATTAAATTTTAAGTATCTTTTATAAATAAATTTCCTGGGTAATTAGCCTGGAAATTTCCTTTTTTTAATTAAGCTCAAAGAAAATTATGATTTCTTTAAAAATTAATTAAAAATTGAGTTTAAGAGATTTCTGCTTAAAACTCTATTCTTTAGTTGTTCATGTGATCAACTTTAATATAAATAAGTTTCTTTATATTGAAAACTTAAAAATAATTAGTTTAAATGAGGATTAAAGTTACATGGAGTTAAGAATAACACTGGTAACTTTAAATTGGAATTAAAAACAAGTTGCCTTAAGTTAAGAACTTTGTTTTTAAGTATGGTTTTTTCAGTTTTGATCTTACCACGCCCTCTACATTCATTATGAATCATGAGATCTGCTCTGAAGACATGAAAAGAGTCTTTTCATCACTGTTTTTGTCGATCATTCATCAATCCAATCATATTAGAAATTTAAACAGGTAAAGTTTTATTATTTATAAAATCTTATTATTAAAGTAATTCTTAAGTTATTTTATTCTTTATTAATTGTAAATTAAAAGATATGAAGTCATAAAATTCAGATTATTATTGTAATCATCAATAATATATTTTATATTATACAATTATCATCTTAAATATCTTTTAAAATCCACCAATTCCTCTTAAAACTCTTTAATCTTAAAATTTTATCATAAAAAGTTGTTTCCTCTTTAAAATTATTGATTTTAGGCGTGTTTTTTAACTTATAATCATTATTTAATGTAATAACTGTTGCTGTTTGACTTGTTGCATTAAATAAATATTATAAGTAAGTTTTCTCTAAAAGTTCTATATCTTTTTTATCTAGTATTAGTTTTTTTATATAGAATTTTATTCTATAAGAATTATTTCTGCACAGTGTGTGTTATAATTCTTTTATAAATAATATTTATATTATTTATAAGTGGTTAATATTCATATTTCCACGTGTAATTGTCTCATTAAGAGCTTTACAATTCTTATTGTTATAACTGTCAGTGACTATAACAATAATAGAATAATTATAATTTATTATAATTATTATGTTTTATTATTATATTTTTATAAGAATAATTAAATTTATTTTTTTATATAACTATTTTTAATAATTATATTTAAATTTGTGGTTATAATATTTTGTTATATTATATATTTCTACTGAGGACAGTCATAGTATTCTTGATATTGCTACTATTATCAAGAGTTTCATAGACAAACCTTACAATAAAAGATCAATCTCTTGAAGAATTGGGTCGTGGCTTGTCAGGATATAATGAATGAAAATCTTTGACAAGTTCAGGACAATTCTTGAGGTTTTCAGTTGGTTCCCAAGTGGATCTTTCCGGGTCTTGACTGAAACCTTTCCATTCCACCAAATACCATAATTTTCCTCTCTTGAGCTTTGAGTCCAGTATTCTAGAGACTTCCCATTCTTCTTCTTCTTCAATGATTATTGGAGGAGGAGGCTCTTGATGCCTATTTGGGATTTTTGATGTCTTGACTGGTTCCAAAAGGGAAATATGGAAAACTGGGTGGATGGACTAACATTGAGATGGGAACTTGAGGTGGTAGGCATGAGTACTGACTTTCTATAAGATTGGAAAAGGACCCAGCCATCTTTCAGAAAGCTTTTTGGTGGGTCTGGTTAATTTGATGTTCTTGGAAGAAATCCATACCATGTCACCGGGATTGAAAACAGGTGGAATTGCTCTACTTTTATCTGCATACCTCTTAAACCTGTTTATGGCAACTTCAAGTTCTCTCTGGACATCTTGCTGTACTGATTGGATTTTTATTGATAACTTTCCAGACGGAGTATCTTGAGTGATGTGAACTGAGTCAAAATGAGGATCTCTTCCATAAACAGTGAAAAACGGTGTTTTTTTTGTTGAAGAGTGTTCAGAGTTATTGTAGGAAAATTCAGCCAGAGGAAGCCAGGTGTTCCAATCATCTTGATGATAACTGACATACATCCAAAGGTACTGTTCTAGTATCTGATTTACCCTCTCTGTCTGTCCATCAGTCTCTGGATTACAAGCAGTTGACAGATCTCTTGAAATATTGAGCTGCTGACAAAGGCTTGTTCAAAAAGGAGAAACAAAAAGAGATCCTTGATTACTAACAATTCTTGAAGGAAGGCCATGCTTTGAAAAAATATTCTTGATTAATAGATGGGCCAAATATAATGAAGTGATTGAAGCTATTGTTGGAATAAAAACTGCCACTTTTGAGAATCTGTCCACTATGACAAGGATTGCGTCAAAGGAATTGGACAGTGGCAATTGAGTGATGAAATCCATTGAAAGACAAATCCAAGGACCACTTGGAATTGGAAGAGGCTTGAGGAGTCCAAACGTCTTGTGATGAATATTTTTGTTTCTTGAACACTGTTGACAGGATGAGACATAATCCTTGATAAATTGAGTCATGCCAGACCAGTGGAAATCCCACTTGACATGTTTGAGAGTCTTCTCTTGGCCAGGGTGTCCAGCTAGAGGAGAGTCATGCCGCTTTTGAAGTTTATTGAGTTGAATTGTGGGGTCATTTGGGACCACCACCCGATCTTTGGAAAGGAGAAGTTTGGAAGAGGAATCAAGAGAATAATCTGTGACAGATCTACCTTTATCCAAATCTTCAAGGATACTTCTATATTGAGAATCTAGCCACACTGCCTTCTGAATTGAATCAATCAAATTTGAAAATGAATCCACCTTGACTGCAAAAAACTTTGAGGCTTCAATTTCATCTTGCTTGATTATCTTCTGATAGTTCATTGGATTCTTGCTGATGAAATCATCCCTCCTCTCTGGGTAAACATTGTCCCAATGTGACAAGGCATCTGGAAGGGTGGCGAAAGGGCCAGGGCGGTAAGTGATTGAGAAATGGAATTCAGATAAAAATTCAGCCCAGCAGGCTTGACCGCAAGTGAGAATCTTGGAAGACATAAAATATTGAAGAGATTAATGATCGGTTAGAACTTGTCACAGGGGCTCTTATGGAAGCAAGAGGGCCTGGCACTCAGGAATCAAGAACTCACTTGGAGGGCTCCAAAGATGATAAGAAATATTATGGAATATATTTCTTAAGCAGGAATAAAAGAAATGGACAAGTATGCCAAAGAACAAAGAATAGTAAGAGGGAAGCCAAAGGCCAAAGATAAAAGAAAGCCAAGGCCAAGAAGCCAACCAAGTGAATCCTCAATTCACTGTTTCAACCTGCCAGAAAGAACAATGGAATTAGTAAAAGGATATGACCACCAATATCCACTGACAGGCGAGGAAAGAAAAGAGAAAAGGTGCTAATGACTGACTTAAGATTATCAGTATTAACTTTTATGAAGTAAAAGAAAATAAGGATAAAAATAAATCCAATATATTAATTAACTGGGGAAAAAGTCCCCAGGTGATGAAAGGTGGCCGGTATATGTGAAAAGCTGAAAGATTGATCCTGGAAGGTGGATCAATGACTGTATGGCCGAATTGGGAAATACAGTTCTGACCATCTTGAAATTTGAACTGTGTGATGGAATTCACACAGTGGAATAAGAAATGACCCAATTGGGCCAAGGCCATACAGGTTGATTGAATAAGGCCTGTACGGATGAATTGGGTTGTCCAAGGGGTATTGAATACTTTATGTCTTGACAACTGATTTAAATGATGTAATAACTCTTGAGAATTGACCTTAGAATAATCCTGAATGAATTGTACCAACCCAACTCCTGCAGATACAGGTGGTTAGGATCCTTGAATGATCTTCTGAATTGCCGCCATGGATTGCCAGACTGATGAGCTGAAAAGTCCTCCTTTGAAATGGGCGTTGGAATTATGGACCTTGAAATGGAAAAGTGGAATTGGGTCCTGAAAACGTCACCATTGGATTGCTGAGTAAAAATGGTGCATAATGGTATATAATACCATATATGCACCACACCTGCAATCTTGAGTACGGAGTACATGAAGGAAAGGAAAGAATTCCCCTTAAGTTGAGGAGAAGGCTTGCTGAGCTGATCTGGTGGCCTCTGGTGGAAATATTGATCCATGGTGGTCCATGGCCAAAATTGGGTCCTACGGGATTTATGGCCAAAAGGGTGTCCAAGAGGGATTTGGTCATTTTTGGGTCCAAGGAAATCATGGCCAAAATTGGCTCAGGTGGGCCCAATTGTGGTTTGAGACCCACCTGGCCTTGGGGCCTAGGTGGCTGGCCCCATTGGATTAGGCCAAAAGGGGCCTAATTGGCCTACGGACCGCGGCCCATGGTCCGTATGGACCGTAGAAGCCGTAGGGGGCCTAAATGGCCCAAAAAGGCCATTTAGGCCAAAACACCCATAATGAAAGGGGTTGGCTAGGGGGTTCAGAACCCCCTGGAAGATAAAAGGACCCCCCCAGGCCCAAAATAAAAGATGAAGGCCTGGGGGTTGGTGAGGTGGAAATTGGCCAAGAAGGCCAATGATGGCAGGATATGGCCTGAGGCCATAAATGATGGTTGAGAGGGGCTATGGCGTAAAACCCATAAAACACCCAAGGGGGCCAATTGGCCATAAAGGACAGGACGTGACCAATTGGCCCCATCTTGGCTCCAGGTTGGATTGCCGCAGCCATCAAGGAGGAGGGCCAAAACTCGTGGTTGTGACAGAACTTCAAAAGGGTAAGAAATTGAAAGAAGGAAAGCTCTCCAGCGCTTGAGAGCCCAGACTATTCCAAGGAGTTCCTTGTCATGAATCTCATAATTAAGCTCAGCTGAGAGAAGCTTGCGGCTATCAAATGCAATGGGATGTTTTCCTGAGTCAGAGACCTGACTCATTACAGCACCCAAGGCATAATCTGATGCATTGTTCTCTACAATGGTGGGTAGAGAAGGATTGGAGCAGTGGTGAATGCCTCTGTGAGTTGATGAAACTGTCTAAGAGCTTTCTCATTGAGGGGAAAAAGGGAATCTTTCTTGAGGAAACTTGTGAGTGAACTAATTTTCTTTGAATAATTCTTGATGAAACGGCGGTAGAAATGGGCAAAGCCAAGGAATTATTCAAGAGCCTTGAGGTTTCTTGGAGGTGGCCAATTGAGAATTTTCTGGACTTTTGCTTGGTCCATCTTCAGGCCTTCAGAAGAAACAACATAACCTAAATACTCTACACTAGAAACATGGAATAGGCATTTGACGCCTTAGCAAAGAGGTTATTGGCTCTGAGTCTGGAAAGAACAGTGGACACATGAGTGAAATGTTCTTCCTCAGATTTGGAAAAGACCATAATGTAATCCAAATAAACCACAACATAAACATCCAGAAGATCATAAAAAATATCATTGACAAGATTTTGAAAAGAAGCAGGAGCATTTCTAAGCCCAAACGGCATAACCAAGTACTCATGACTACGGTATTTGGTTCTAAAACAAGTCAAATGTTCATCACCTTCCCTGATTCTGAGCGGGTTATATGCACCACGCAAATCAATCTTGGAGAAGATAGAGGAACCATTGAAAACAGTGAGAAGCTGATTCATAGGAGGAACAGGATACTTGTTCATCGTAGTAACAGCATTGAGTTTGCGGTAATCAACACACAAACGGAGGCCACTATCTTTCTTTTTGAAAAAAAGAACAGGTTCTCCTGTAGAAGAGGAGCTTGGCCGTATGAAACCTTTCTCTACATTCTCTGAAATGTAGGCCCTGAGTGTATCTGACTCTTGGTTCGATAAAGAGTAGATCACCCCAACTGGAGGTAGAGACCCCTCCAGTTTGATATGATGATCACAGGCGTGGTGAGGAGGAAGTTTCTCTGCTTTCACCTTGGAGAATACATCCAATTAATGGTGATAAAAAGAAGGAACAACCTTCATCACAGTTTCCATTTCTTCTTGCTCTTCCTCTCAATCGCACAACTCCTTCAGGGAGTCATGCTAAGATGAGGGAGGAACATCCATATTCCCAAATAAGAGATGGAGTGAAGATACAGAATTATCTTCTCCAACATCTTGAATCTCTTTGAAGACTTCATCTCTAAATGATAATAATGACTGTGGGGAATTAAGGGAAGGAATATGGACAGAAAACGGAAATGATGGTGTTCTAGAATCACCAACCAGAGCTGCACATGATTTGGCAGAAGAAAAGTCATTACTAAAAGAAATAGAAGGATCATTATAGTCCTTATGATCAGAATTAAAGGTGATCAATCCTTGCCTCCAATCAATAAATGGATTAAAATGATTAAGAAATTCAAAGCCCAATATGAGGTCTTCTCCCTGGGGAGTATCAATGACTAAAAAGTCCCATTCAAAGCTTGGGAAGGAAAGGAGCTCAACAATATATTTAGTATGGTGAGTCACAAATAAAGAAGGAGACTCAGAGGAGTCTAAAATGATGAGGGGAATCTTCTCTGGAAGTTCTGACGTAGTCAATGAATACCTGTGAACAAACTGCTTTGCAATAAATGAGTTGGTAGCACCAGAATGAATGAGAATACTGTAAAAAACATCATAAAGAGAAGAAAAAACAAAGAATTTAAGAGAATTCTTGACACCAGTATTCAGAATGCACAATTGTGCTCTGGATGGAAAACAGTGAAGACCATTGAACACAACATGGCCTTCACTCAGGCTTTTCCCTTGCTGGGAAATTTGCCTGACGGTTGGGTAAGCTTGTTTTGAGGCCTTTTGAAACAGGAATCAAGACTATGCTTCCCACCACAATAGGTACAAAGACCCTCCTTGATTCTTCTTTCCTTTTCAGAATTCATTAACTTGAAATCTTGATTCAATAAAGAAGAATGGGGCTTGTCCCTCTTCTGAAAATTCTTCTTCTTTTGACTTGAACTTGAAGAATTTTGAGGATGAGAAGAACTTGACTTTGAGGCTTCTGGCTTCTTCTCTTGATGATGACTCTTTTCAATTTGCCTCTCATGGTACCTGGTATCAAGTTCCAGGGTAACTCCATTAAGTCTTGAGGGATGGGAGGACAATTGATCCAAAATCCTGGATGGCAATCCCTTCCTGAAATGATGGATGAGAGCCCTTTCACCCCAATCCCCAATTCTTGAGACTAAACTTCTGAAATCAGCAATGTATAAGGATACATGCCCACCTTCTTTCATTCTTAAAGAATCCAACTCAGCTTCTGCTTTTCTGACTTCATTTGGATCCCCAAACAAAATGAAGAGTTGGGATTCAAACAGTTTCCAAGAGTTGAGAAGGTAATTTGAATCTTGATTGGTTAGATTGGAAAGATAAGGCTCAATCCAATTTGCAGCCCTGCCAATAAGAAATGATGTGGCATAGAGAGCTTTCTTTCTGTATTGAGAGAAATTTGCCGGATCATTATGAAATATCAATTGACAAGACTGAATGAAACTTCTAACTTTCAAGGGCTGAGTCCCATCAAAGCATTCCGGTGCCTTCATAGATGGAGTCTTGAAGGCTGGTGGTCATGATGCTTCAGAAGATGAAGCTGCTTGAAGATTGGCCATAATTTGAGTCATTTGCTGCATGATGGCCAATAGAGATGGTTCAGACTGATGAGAGACAAGCTGATTAGACTGGGCTATAGTTGGCATTCCAGTACCTTGGGATGCCTCCACAGGAGCAGGGACACCTTCAGTACCATCAGACTCTTCCTCTTCCACAGAATTCTCCTCCTCCTCTTCACCATCTTCACCTGGACCTTTGGAAATGGTCCTTAGAAGTCCTGGAAATCCGCCAACTACTCCTGAGAATGAACATGATCTTCTTGGCCCTCTTCCTTCCTTCCTGGATGGTGCTGCTCTTTCCATGCAGGGTCCTCTATCTAATTGGGCCCTCAGTTGAGGAACTGCTGTGGTGCCATCTAGAGGATCTCTTGGAGTTGGAGTGAGAACAGCTTGAGATCTTGTCTGTCTTGCCGGAGGTGAATTTTGAACAGGCATGAGGTCAGGAATAAAATTGAAATAGATGAATTAAAATCAAAATTTGCTTGAAGTGAAAAGAGTCAACAATCAAATCTTGAGGAATATCAATGAATAAAATAAAAATCTTCAAGTATGTCAATAAATCAAAATCAAACAAAGTCTTGAAGTCAAAATCAAATCAATGTCTTGAAGAATCAATGAATAAAAATGAAATCTTGAGGTAAATCAATCAATCAAAAATCAAATGAAATATTCAAGTCAATAAATCAATGTATCAGATCAGTAAAGTCAAAATCTTGCAAAATCAATCAATAAAATGAAATCTTGAAGAAAAATCAATTTATGTGAAAATTCTTGATGTGAAAAATCAGAAAAATCAATGAAACATTCACGTCAATGAATTTTCTTGAGGTTTATATCAAATATGTCAAATCAATCAATCAATCAAAATCAAGTGAATTCTTTTTTAAAAACCAAAATTCTTGAAGAATGAATCAATTATTAATCTTGATGTGAAGAATGTGTCTGAATACCTTAATGAAAAAAATTGAAAATCAAAAAAAATCAAGATGACACCTGAATTATGAATGAAATGAAAATTTGATGATTTGAAAAAGATTTTAAAAAGAATAAAAAAATAAAAATGGTTAAGATTTCAATTTTCAAAATGAAGAATGAATGAAAGAGAATTGAGAGGTGACAATGAATCATTAAGTTCATAAGCGTAAAAGAATCATAATTTTGATGAAATGAGTGAATGAAATTATAGGGAAAGAATGAACAAAATGAAAAAGAAATTATGAGTTAATTAATATAATGTCACAGGGGCTCTAGTGGAAATAAAAGAGTGGCCTGGCACTCAGCAATCAGGGGACTCACTTGGAAGACTCCAAAAGAATAAAGAATAAAAATAATAAGAATGAATTCCTCTAAAAGATATGCAGGTACAAGATGAGATGCAAAAGAGGAAAGGGAAGCCAAATGGCCAAAGAGCCAACCAAGTAGGTCCTTAATCACTGTTTCAACTTAATAATATCAGTATTTGCTTAACTAAAATGAAAAGAAAATAAGCATAAAAATACATCAAAGTATATTAATGAACTGGGGGAAAAAAAACCCCAGGGTCAAAGGGTAGCCGGTATATGTGAAAAGTTGGGAGCTTGAGTTTTTCAGGCTGAAAACTGATCTGTATTGATCCTTGAGGCTGTATTGATTGTTTTGGGAATTGATACAGCTGGCTAATATTGAAATTGAAATGGGTTGAATGAATTTCCCACACTTGAAAATGAAATACACTTCTTGATGGATCCAGACTGTATTGAAATGAAGATGGTTGCCAAGATGGATTGAGTGGAGCTTTGACACTTGACAACTCCTTTTGGCACTGCCTCTTGAATACACCTTGAGAATGAATTTACAGTATTCCCTTGCAAGGAATACTTGGAGTGAGAATAACCAATGACTGCTTGATGGTCTCATTGGTATTTGAGGTTTTGACACTTGCCCTTGAGCCTTGATGAATCCTCTTGATGACGTGAGTGGATCGCCTGATGGAAAGTTGAAATAACCAGATGATATGGCCGCCAGACAATTGCTGCTGAAAAAAGATCCATAATGGTGTATAACACCATATATGGCATTTTGGTTACTGGAGGTTTAAAATGGCCATAAGTCTTTGGAGATGACGCCAGGAGGATATTGGTGAAATTTGGTTTTGGAGGGCTTCAGAGGTGTCAGAGTGTCTTTTGAGGTATTTGGCCAAATACAACTCATACAGCCTTGAAACTGTATTTGAGCAAAGTGCGCAAAAATGCGCAAAATGCGCAAAAAGTATGCAAATGCGCAAAAGTGCGCATTTGCACAAAAATGCGCCAAAGTGCACAAATTCGCAGAAACTGTATTCAAAGCCAAATACAGCTTCTTGGGCTTTATTTCCCCTGTTGACTGGGAAATACCAAAATTGCCCAAAAGTAGAGAAAGGCCAGGAAAGGCCTGATGATGGTGAAGGGCCCAAGTTGGGCCCAGATGATGAAATGGCCATAAAAGGCAAAATGAGATGAGATGGCCAATTTGGCCAATGATTTATGGATATGGACAAATTGCCATATATTCGACGTGGCATGAATATGCCATATTGAAGTCCAAGGGGATGAATTGCCATGGTGGTGACAGTGTCATTGGGTGTCCACCTTTTAGGTGTTATAAGGCCTTCACTGTACCTCTTTCCTTTTCCCTTGCTTCCCTCTGTTTCAGAGGGTGTCACTGGTATTCTGGCTTGTGAATTGGTCTCTAGTGGGATGAAGTTTTCTTCCACTGAATCTGACAGGAAAAAGGAGACTTATTGTCAGTTAATACTTCTTAAAATACTGTTTGCGTGTCTAAGAATGCCCACTGGGAAATATATTTCTATATTATTCCCTTGTATTATGATAGTTTAATTGAATTAACAATTCTGTGTCAGAAATACAGCTTAAAGATATCTGGAACACTGTTTGTATACCATTATCTCACAAATTAACTTGTAATTAGCAAGTATAATCTGAAAAAGTGGTTATGTAAGAGGGTAATTGAAATTAATAATATACCCAACCATGCCCCAACTGTTGGTATTACAGTAAGATGTGTCCTTATTTAATTAAAAAAAGGACCACATTACTGGCTTAAAGTGTTTAAATATGTAAGAAATCCCAAAAATAAGGGTTTTTGTAGTGATTAAATTATAATCAGCAATGCAACAAGGGAAGTAAAATAAAAGAAAACATAGTGATATATAGCATATACTACTCAAAAAACAAATATAATATATATATTATATTTGTTTTTCATCAAATTTATGTGTAAAAGAAAGAAACAAAATTGTCAGAATGAAGAAAAAAAGAGAAAAATCTCACTTATAAGGTCCAAAAAAGGTTAAAAAACATGGCCAGGCCCCCAAAATGTTAGGCTGAGTCTATGAAGAGGTGATGATAAAGATTATTTACAACCTAATCTATGACTGTGACATGGATCATAATTTTGAAAAGAGGTTTTTATTGAAATCGAAGGGCTTTACTAATGATCATTAGTGGTGGTTACTGCTGTTGAAAGCCCTGGGTGAAGCTTTACCTGTTGGGTTACAATAATAAAGTCTACAAGACTAAAGTTTTTAGTACAACCTAATTATTTTTCAAGAGTATAAATGTTTTTAACAGTTGTACTAGGTAGGAATTGAAGAGAAGGATGGGGAAACCTTTTCTGGTGGAGAAAAGGCCTGCCTTTATCCTAAAATGGGTCAGAATGGCCCTCTAGACCATTCATTGGCCTCAAATGCAGTTTGAAACCACATCTGCGCAGCTTTTACCAATACAGGGTGAAGGATTTCATCTGGGGACCATATAGCCCTCTTCTGAGGTATATGATGCGTAGAATGCTGTACAAAACCTGTATGGGACCCTAGTATTGAATGAATTATGGGGTATTTAAGTATAAGCATGCTTATTCATCTATTTGACACCTTATAATAATACTTATGGGAGAATATTCCACAGTAAGACTGTATTGGTCTAAATGTGGGATTTTGAGCTTAAAACTGCCAAAGCTTTGTCAGTTTTTGAGCTATCAAGCTCAACGTTAGTCCATTGTGTAGCCCTGGATGTTTTCTACACAGTCAAGACTCATTTGATATGGTTATCATTGGGTATGGAAAAGTTAATCCATGTACAAGATTTTTTGTACATATATATGTTTTGCTTAAAACCTGTATGGAGCTTGTTTGCCCCATAACTTTTGTTCCAAATGAGATATGGGGAAATGGATGGCACCATAAGTTGGCCCTATTGTGCTGTTTCCAAAAAGACCCCACTTTAGGTATCTCACACTAAAGCTGTAGACATTAGATTAGAGGTGTATATTTTATTCACCCTTATTTGATCTTATTTTGGTCATAACATCTTTAATTCTGGTGCCAGCTCAGTTTTTCTGGTACCATTGGATAGCCCTGATTTAGAGATTCATTTTGAATACCCATTTGATGGGGTTAACCCTCTTCCTCTTTATTTCAGATGAGAGGTGAAAATTAAGATTTAGTCTCAGCAACAGATTTGAGCAGGAACAGCTTTGTTATGCTTTGTCCTATGATGATGGGACTATATATTTAGTATGGTGAGTCGCAAATAGAGAAGTGGACTCAGTAAAGTCCAAAATGATAAGGGAATCTTCTCTGGCAGTTCTGAAATTGTCAAAGAATACTTGTGAACAAAATTCTTTGCAATAAATGAGATGGTAGCACAAGAACAAATGAGAATACTGTAAAAAATATCATAAAGAGAAGAAAACACAAAAAATTTAAGAGAATTTTTGACATTATTATTATGAATGCATAATTGTGCTCGGGATGGAAAACAGGGAAGACCATGGAAAACAAAATAATCTTCACTCAGGCTTTGCCCTTGCTGGGAAATGTTCCTGATGGTTGGTCAATCTGGTTTTGGTGTCTTTTGAAACAAGACTCAAAACTATGCCTCCCCCCTAAATAGGAACATAAGCCCCCCTTCATTTTTCTTTATTTTTTACAACCCATCAACTTGCACTCCTTATTCAGCAAGGAAGAATGGGGCTTGTCCTTCTTCTGAAAATTAATTTTCTTCTTTTAATTTGAGCTTGAAGAATTTTGAGGATGAGAAGAACTTTACTTTTAGGATTCTGACTTCTTCTCTTCAAAATAACCCTTCTCTTGTTGCCTCTCATAATACCTGGTATCAAACTCTAGGGTAATATCCATTAAGTATTGAAGGATGGGAGGCCAATTAGTCCAGAATCCTGGATGCAAATACCTTCCTGAAACTATGGATGAGAGCTGGTTCACCCCAATCTCCAATTCTTGAAACCAAACTTCTGAAATCAGCAATTTATAATGAAACATTTCCACCTTCTTTCATTATTAAGGAATCCAACTATGCTCAGCTTTTATAACTTCATTTGGATCACCAAACAAAGTAAAGAGTTGATATTCAAAGAAAGTCCAAGAATTGAGAAGGTGATTTGGATCTTGATTGGTGAGATTAGAAAGATAAGGCCCAATTCATCTTGCAGCCCTACCAATGAGAAATGAGGTGGCATAAAGGAATTTCTTCCTGTCTTGAGAGAAATCTTACAGATCATAATGAGAGATAAGTTACCAGGACTTAAAGAAACTTCTGAGTTTGATCAAGGCATCCTATGCCTTCATAGATGGATTGTTGAAGGCTGGCAGTCTTGATTGTTCAGAAGATGAAGCTTCTTGAAAACTGGCCATAATCTCAGTCATTTTCTTCATGATGGCCAATGAGGATCATTCATCTTGATGAGAGAAAAGCTGATTAGACTGGGCTAGAGTTGGCCCTCCACTACATTCAGATACTCCCACAGGAGCAGGTACACCTTCAGTACCATCAGACTCTTCCTCTTCCACAAGATTCTCCTCCTCCTCTTCACTTTCATCAACAGGACCTTTGAAGGTGGTCTTTGAAATTCATTTAGAATTAGAAACTACTAGTGAAAAAGAATTTGATATTTGTGGCCCTCTTCCTTCCTTCCTGGATGGTGCTGCTACTTCCAAATTGGCCCCTCAGTTGAGGAACTGCTGGGGTGCCTTCAAGAGGAGCACTTGGAGTTGGAGTGAGAACAGCTTGAGCTCTGGCCTGAGATCTTGTCTTTCTTTCAGGAGGTGAATGTTGAACAGGCATGATTTCAGGAATAAAACGAAATAGAATGAATAAAAATCAAATTTGAAGAATAGACTTGAGGCAATCTGAATTGACAGCTTGAAGTTGGAATAAAGTTCAACATCTTGAGGAAAAGTCAATAAATAAAACAAAATCTTCAGGGAAAAAAATGAATCAACTGTAAAATGAAATCTTGAAGTCAATGAGTCAGTATGTCAAATAAATCAAAATCAAGATCTTGCAGAAAATGAATTAATCAACTGAATTCTTGAGGTAAAATCAATTTGTGTCAAAATTCTTGATTTGAAAAAGCAGAAAAATAAATAATCTTTGAACCAAAATAGACTTTCAATAAACACATACTTCAATATTTCTATTCCTCAATAACTTCAGCATTAGCTATTTTATTCATTAATGAAGCTAAGATATAAAGCTGGCAAAAGAGAAATTATGGCATAAATGGGTATTTTCTAGACCATAAAAAAGGACATTATATTTAAGGAAATTGCATGTTATACATATTCTTCATCAAGGGAGGGAATGAGCTTTCCAAATCCTTAATCTCACCCCATATATCAGCTCATCTATCTTTTTATTTAAAGGGGTATCCAAAAGCCAATTTCTCATTGGATTCCACACTTCTAAAAATTTAAGCAATACTTAAGATTTCAGGATCCTTCTGGAAACAAGTCCTTGAGCCTATCATAACACATATTTGTAGCATAAAGTCATTAAATTCCAAGTGACTCTGGAAATTGTGAAAAATATCTTGCTCCCCACCACAAGGAGTATTCACAAGCAAACTTTTCATTATTTTTTCTTGCAGGATTTTCAAAACTTGATTTATTTTACCAAGCTTAATTTCTCTCAATTCTCCCATTTAGTTTTCCATAATTGAGATAAATTTAAAGTTGATTTTGATAGCTCCCTCCAGTCTTCCTGGGATACCTATACAACCAGTACCATCGGAGAAATCTTTGAAGCAAAAGTAGGACTTACTTGGAAGTACTCCATAATATTTTTCAAGTAAAAACCCTGTTCATTTTTTCTCACTGATCCAGGCCTCAATCCCTGGTGAAACTCTCTCCTACATGCCTCTTGGAAGACACAGCCTCATAATCCACAATTATCTTGAGCCTCAAGATTTCCTAAGAATATCCTTCCTAAAACAGGTTCTTACAGAATTCCTTGAATAAATTTCATAATACGAATTAGCTTTTTCAAATACAGAACGTGGAATCTCAGCTAATAAAAGAAAGTGTTCTTCAAAGTACTTGATATCCAGTCATTTTTATCTATATTTATAACTTCAAAGGGTAATATTATACTATCAAGAAGATCAATTAGCCTTCTAATACTTGATACTTCAGAAATAATTGAATAAATCTTGGGCATAACTAAAGTACCTGAGACCTCATGAATTATGATAGCTTTAATAAGACCAGGTGGATGAATTTTATTTCAATAGAGTTCAAAAGATGAGACAATCAGAAATGTTCAGCTACTCCTAGAAAATGGGGAAAGCGAATTGTGTTTTCATGCTTGGGGTGTATGAAAATTGCCACAAAATGAGAAGGAAAGGCAGGAAATACAAAAGTAATAATTTCATTAGACAGTGGGGGTTATCAAACAGCAGTTACCAAAATGGCTCAGAGTTAGACAGTGGAATCATAGTGAATATGCCCACAACACCAATGGCGTTTTTTTTATTCTACGTTGAGGCAATGAATCTTTTGATTAACTGCTATCCAGTTATATCTTCTTATTCCATGTAAGACGTATTTAATTCTCATTTTTCTGGATTCATTTGTTTTTGGTTATCTGAAATTCACTTTATGACATTTGAGAATTCTTCACTTCTCCTATAAAGACTTGTATTTATTGAAAAAATTGAACAAAAGATTCCTCTCCTTGTATGTGATTTTTTGTGTAATTTACATTCCACAAAGAAATGATAAAGTCTTGATATTTTCTATTTGAATAATGTGCCACAAACATGGTAAATACCCCCTGATGGTTATCTACCACAGCTCACTGCATACCTCATTTTTGTCCAATTGGCTATAAAATCAATTTATGGTCAATTGGGCTCATTTATGGTACTTAGTGGCCTCTGGGACACTTCCACCGGCCCTTGACATATCCTGAATCTTGGCCTCCTTGAGAAAATTCCCATTTTAGTGGCCCCCAGGCCTTTCCCACTGCAATTGGGCCTGAGGGGTCTTAGGCCCCTTTCTCCATATCCAGGGACTCTGGCCTACCCCCTTCAATTAGCAGTTTGTTTGGCCTAAATGTCCTTTTGGGCCATTTATGTGCCCTACGGCTCCTATGATTTGTGGACCATGGGACCTTTTAGGCTTCTTTTGGCCTGAATACATTTGGCCAAAAGGGGCCAAAAGGACATACCTGTGACTCCCAAAACCACATTTACCCCCCAACCCTCAAAGGCCATATTGGCCATATTTGACCATGGACCCTCTATAATCATGTAGTGACCCCTTTCATCCTAAGCTCAATGAGGCTAAAAGGGGGAAAGCAGCCATACCAGATGGGTCCAAAACCACTTTTTGGTCCCCAATCCCCAAGGGCCAAATCAGCCATATATGAGGATGGGCCCCTTAAAATCATGTAATTGCCTCTTCCATCAGGGATTTCTCCTCAAGACAAGGGGGGATTTCCCCACACTTGTACCAAGGGGCTGTAGCAATATTGGATGGGAAATATATGGTCTTATATACCATTATGCATCATTTTTCCTCAGAAATCCAATGATAACATTAACAAGACTCAATTTATTCATTTTGAGTCAATTCAACAGTCCAACAATCCATTTTTAAGAGAGGTTTGATTCACTCAATCTTTCTATCCATGGTGGTATCCAGAAGACCATTTGAGGACACCAATTACCTGGCCTCTTAGTTTTTCACAGGGGCTCTTCTAAGTGAAGAGGGTCTGGCACTCAGTAAACTGGGACTTACTTATGGAGTGCTCAGGATATGGTAAGAGAAGAATACACTGAGTAGTTTTAAGAGATGAATTACTAAAAAAAAGAGTATAAGAAAAGCAGAAACAAATAATAAGAGTAAGAATAAAAGACCCAACCACAAACAAGTCCAAGTCCACTGTTTCAACCTGTCAGAATGGAAAGAGAAGGGTTAATAAGGATATGGCCACCAAACCCATACTGTACAGGCAAAGACTAACTTAAAATTAAATCATTATAATACCCAAAAATAAGGATAAGAATACTTATAAAATAATAAATAAAATAAATTAATTAACTGGGGAAAAATCCGCAGGGGGGAGAAAGAGGGGCTGGTATATGTGAGAATCACCAGCCCTAATCCAGACAGAGAATTTTCATGAGACAATTTGATGATTGAATTGAGTCTGGCCAATACAGGTCCTGTACGGATGTACAGGATCTGTACAAGAGGGATGATGGGATTGAGTGATCATGCAGATTGGAGATGGTGTATCCAAACTGTATTGGGTAATTCCAATCTGTAAAATTATTGACAGGCTGTATTGATGAACCAGACTGTATGCCTGTTTCAGCAAGGAAGATTGCTCAAACTGAATGCTGACACACACAGTGGATTTTCTGGTTTGAGTTTTTTGAGTGGGTGTAAGTATGAATACCCTTACCCCTGATTAGTGGTTGTTACCGTTTCCCCCTCTTGAAACTGGTGGGCTCGCAAACACCATAATACCCTGCCACTGTTGAGTGGCATCTCAATATTCCCCTTTTTTTCTAAATTTTTTTTTTTTAATTTTAATTCCCTTTTGAGAATTATCCAGAGAATATCCTCTTCACTTATTCACTTTCCTACTTGATTTGAATTATATTCACCCTTCTTTTAACTTGAGTAAGTGTTTTCAACTTCAAAATATGCTTCTTTTTTTTGATTCAGTCCTTTTCTTCCCTTCAAGGCATGGCCTTTGGGTTTTATCCCAAAATGAGTGCCATAGAGCTTTTCTGCTCAAACATTGATGGCGAATGAGTATGTGTTCATATACCTCATTGTAAATGGGCCAAATTGATGTTTTGGCCCTTCTTGCCTTGATTGGAATCCCTTCAAAGTCTTCAATAGGGGGGTCTTGTCCCAATTATACCTGAAAATGCCTCAAAAATGGTTTTTTGGGCCCAATTTTCCCCACCCTTGATTTTGGGTCATGGCCCTTCCTATGTTGATTTTGGGTCATGGCCCTTCCTATGGTGATTTTGGGTCATTTTGGCTTTAGGGAATTTTTTGGCCCATTTTGATCTTTTGAAATTGGCCCCTGAGCCCAAATTTAATGGGCCATTGAAATGGCCCATTAGAGGGGTCCAGGACCATAAATATTCTGACCTCCCCAAAGTTTCAGGGGAGGTCCTTGGTGGTGACTTCAGTCCAAAGTGACAAGGACTCGCCACCTTAAGGACTTTGAGGGAAGTCATAATTGATGTATGGTCCCCACTTCCTTGAGGGCATTTTTCTTCAGATTTGAAGTGATTGGATCTGACTTTGAACTCTTCTGCGTGCCTACTCCTTAGTCATGGGCTCCAAACTGACTGAACTCACTGAATCTTCCCTTTGTGCGCTGCCCCCATCTGTCCTTCATGGTTCTGGCAGTCTCAGTCAATTTTCTTCTCCATCAATGGCTTCTTCTGGTAATTTTGATCCCACCCAAATTTATGACAGTTACAAGGCAGTTGAAGTTCATGACCCTGCTTGTACCAAATGTTTGGCAAAGGGAAAAGAATGTTTTGAACATTACAATCCCAGATCATCATAATTCCACTACTGTTTCATTGGGAAGCAAGCTTCGAAAGTCAGGAGGTTTTTATGGAGTAAGAAGGATGGGCCTTTTGGAAAAGAGTTCCCAGTTTCTGAACCTCCTACTGTTGATGGTACTTCAGAATATTCTGCTTGTAAGTGAATTGATTTGATTGCTTGAATGGATAATGACTTCTTGATTCAGTCACTGGTTCTAGGCAGAGGGATGTGGCCAGGTGGACTGATGTTGGAGGGCCCATTCCAGTTGGTGGTAGGCAAATATATTCCATCTCAGAAGTCCCAATTTCTAGAATCAATACTGAAGGCATATTGAAGAGAAGAAGACAAAATGCCGATTCCCCACCTGATCCAGATGCTGAAGGTAGTAATGAGTTGGATGGTGAAGAAGTTGAGGTGATTCCCCATTCAAATGGTCATCCATCCAATATCTCTCCTTCCCAGCCTCCTGCCAAGAGATTCCAAAGTTAATTCATCCCCAGTACCCCTAGAAACTTCCAACCCACTCTTGCTACAATTCCTACTTCCATTCCTCCTGCTTCACCACACTCTTCACACCAGGCCTGCCTTGAATACATCAGTAAGACCATCCCCCATCCAACAATCCAGAAACTCACCCATAGTCAACTCCCAACAGCTTCAACCTGTGGCCAGTACCACTAGGAGAAGAGATGAACTTTCTCCTTTTCCGTTTCCTGCCTCCCAAGTGTTTCAGCATAGGGATCAATGGCCTATCCAAGTTACCAGAGAAGACCCAAATACGGTGAGTGATAATCAGGATTCTGTGGCCAGGTTCTTTAGGAGAGTTGATAGAGATAGTAGGGAGGTGATTATGTATGCTAATGATAGGACTATTCCAGGGACTGCTTCTTGGGAGATTGCTGCAAAATTTGCTTGGTATGAAGATGAGTTGATTAATGATTTTCAGAAGAATTTTGACTATTTGGGTAGAGATAACTAGTTTCCTTTTTCTTGTTTGTTTTTGGTTTTACTTCTATCCCCACTGTTATGACTACTAAAATGAAAAACAAATAAAATAAATAAATGGAACGTCCCAATACATGATTTGGGAGGGAATGCTGCTGCTCTTTAAAGAGATATAAAAAGAAATATACAAGTAAAGAGAAGGAAGAAAAAGAGAGAAAAAGAGAGTAGAGAAAAGAAAATAAAGTAATTCCTGAGGTTTGTCTTTCTTGTGGTGAGCTGCTTGATTTTGGCCGAGAATTGTCTGAAAAATAAAAACCAAGCATTTGATGCTCACAGAGTGGCCAAGGTGATGTTTTACAAGAAGTATAACCCTCAGGGATGCATACCAGGAGATGAAACTTACTTTCATAACTTCCACTCCCCACCAAGAACCATAAAACACATAACTTTTCCATAATCAACTTTGAAGTAATGAATGTCTTGCATAAATATGATTGGCATAAGTTGGAAAAGAATATAAAGATAAAGATAAAAAAGAAAGAAGACATTTGGCTATATCTTGATGAAAGGTCCAAATTTGAGGGTATTGATGTTGCAAGGCCTTCTGAAGCTGTCCAAAGAGTTGACAAGGGCTCACAAAGTGGCCAAGGTGATTCTTACAACAACATTTGGGTAGAATACCCCCTTAAAGGTGCATGCCAGGAGAGGAACTTACTTTCGTAACCTCTTCTCCCCACCAAGCACCATAAGAAATCAAACTCTTGAGGTATTTGGACCAGGCTTGTCTGGATACAATGAGTGGAAATTCTTGACAAGGTCTGGTGAGTTGGTAAGGTTGGAAGCTGGTTCCCAAATTGTTTTTTCTGGGTCTTAACTGAATCACTTCCACTCTACAAGGCACCATAATTTGCCTCTTCTGCCACTTCCCATTCTTCTTGCTCCTCCACTAGAACTGGTGGTGGTGGGATTGATGAAGATTGGCGATACTTGACTGCTTGACGGGTTCTAGTAAGGCCACATGGAATACAGGGTGAACTGACTTCCATTGTTGAGGCAACTGGAGGTGATATGCATGACTCCCAATCTTCTTAATGACTTCAAAGGGCCCAACCATCTTTCTGAAAGTTTCTTGGTGGGTCTTGTAGTCTTTATGTTATTGGAATCTAGCCATACCTTATTGCCAGGTTGGAAATAAGGTGGAATTGACCTATTTCTATCTACATACTTCTTGAATCTCCTTATTTCTGACTCTAATTCTCCTTTGACAACTTTCTGTAATGATTGGATTTTTTTTGATAACTTTCCAGCAGGTGAGTCTTGAGAAATATGAATTGAGTCAAAACTGGGATTTCTTCCATAAATGGTGAAAAAAGGGGATTTCTTTGTTGATGAATGTTCTGCATTATTGTAGGAAAATTCAGCCAAAGGGAGGTAGGTGTGCCAGTCATCTTGATGGTAACTGACATACATCCAAAGATACGATTCTAGAATCTGATTTATCCTCTCTGTCTGTCTATCTGTTTCAGGATGTAAAGAAGTTGAAAGATCTCTTGATATCTTGAGCTTCTGACATATATTGGTCCAGAATGATGAAACAAATAAGTATCCTCTATCACTGACACTAATGACAGGAAGGCCATGTTTGTAAAAGACTTGGCTGATAAAGATCTGAGCTAATTCCAAAGCAGTGATTGTTCCATAAGTTGGAATGAAGATTTCCATTTTTGAAAATCTGTCCACAACTACTAAAATTTAATTAAAGTTTTTTGACAAGGGAAAATGAGTGATAAAATCTATTGATAAGGAACTCCAAGGACCAGATCGGATTTGAAGAGGCTTGAGTAATCCAAACTTCTTATGATGAATGTTCTTGTTTCTTGAACATTGCTGACATGAGGACACATGGTCCTTAATGAATTGATAAATTCCAGCCCAATAAAGTTCCCTCTTGATGAGCTTGAGGGTCTTCTCCTGGCCAGGGTGGCCAGCCAACGGTGAGTCATGATGCTTTTGAAGAATATTGAGTTGGATTTCTTCATTGCTTGGGATAACCACTCTATCTTTCAATAATAATAATTTTGTTTGAGGTTCAAGAGAATAATCTGTGGATGATTTACCTCTTGCTAGTTGCTTGAGTATTTCTTTTTAGTCTTTGTCTTGCCATACTTCTTTTTGAATCTTGTCAACTAAATCTGACAATATTTCCTCTTTGATTGAGAAGAATATGGACTCTTGAATTCCATCTTGCTTGATTACTTGATAAAAATTCTGAGGATTATTGCTAATGAAGTCCACCCCCCTCTCTGGGTACACGTTGTCCCGACGTGAAAAAGCATCTGGTAAAGTGGCCAGCCTGCCTGGGTGGTAAGTGATAATAACATGAAACTCAGAGAGAAATTCAGCCCAAGAGGCTTGACGAAGAGTAAGAACTTTTGAAGACATAAAATACTAAAGAGAAGAGTGGTCTGTGAAGACCTCAACAGAATTGGAAAGAGAAAGAAGAAAAGCTCTCCAGCACTTGAGAGCCCAAACTATGCCAAGGCGCTCCTTGTCATGAATTTCATAGTTCAGCTCAGCTGGCAGAAGCTTGCAACTTTCAAATGCAATGGGATGCTTTCCTTAGTCATTCACCTGACTCAGTACAGCACCCAAGGCATAATCAGAAGCATCAGTCTCTACAATAGCTGGCAGAGAAGGATTGAAATGAGAAAGGATAGGAGCGGTGGTGAATGCTTCTTTGATTATTTGAAACTGACCAAGAGCTTCCACATTGAAGATAAAGGGAGAGTCTTTTTTGAGAAGGGAGTGAGAGAAGTGATTTTTTTGGAGTAATTTTTAATAAAACAATGATAGAAATTGGAAAAGCCAAGAAAGGATTGAAGAGCTTTAATGTTCTTGGGCTGAGGCCAATTGAGGATTTGCTGAGCTTTAGAAGAATGCATCTTGGGGCCATCAATTGAAAGAAAATAGCCCAAGTATTCCACACTTGAGGCACTTGGAGGCTTTGGCAAACAAATTATTGTATCTCAGTCTTTGGAGGACAGAGGCCACATTATTGACATGTTCCTCCTCAGAATTGGAAAAGACCATAATATCATCTAAATAAAATACAACAAAAATATCCAAGAAATCTGTAAATATGTCATTCACAAGATTCTGGAAAGAATCTGGAGCATTGGTAAGGCCAAATGGCATAAGCAAATACTCGTAACTGCGATATTTGGTTCTGAAGGTAGTTAAGTGCTCATCACCCTCTTTGATTCTCAAGAGATTGTATGCACCACACAGATCTATCTTGGAGAAGATAGTGGAACCATTGAATACGGTAAGAAGCTGGTTCATAGGAGAAACAGGATACCTGTTCTTCCTAGTGACAGCATTGAGTTTGTGGTAGTCAACACACAAACAAAGACCTCCATCCTTTTTCTTGACAAAAAGGACAGGTGCTCCTGTTGAAGAGGAGCTTGGCCTTATGAAACCTTTCTCTACATTCTCTGAAATGTAGGACCGCAGTGTTTCTGACTTTTGATTTGATAATGAGTGAATAAAACCAACTGGAGCTAGAAAATCCTCCAATTTGATATGATTATCACAGGCGCAGTGTGGAGGAAGTTTCTCTGCTTTCACCTTGGCGAATACATCCAAATATTGCTGACAAGCAGGAGGGACAACCTTCAACACAGTTTCAATTTCTTCTGCCTCTTCCTCCTCATCCCACTCATCCTGCAGGGGGGCATGAAAAGACAAGGGAGGAAGGTCCATATCCCCTTGAAAGAGATGAAGTGAAGATATAGCAACATCTTTTCCAAAATCATTAATCTCTTTGAAGACCTCATCTCTTGAATTTAGTAATGACTGAGATGGCATGATGGAAGGGATATGGACAGAATAATGAAGGGAAGGTGTCTTAAGTTCACCAACCAGAGAAACACTGTTGACAGAAGTGGCCAAGGCATTACTAGCAGAATAATTGATACCACTAGAATACTTATGACTAGAATCATAGGTGATCAATACATTTTTCCAATCAATAATGGGATTAAAATGGGAGAGGAAATCATAGCCCAATATCAGGCCTTCTCCTTTGGGTGAATCTATCATCAAAAAGTCCTATTGAAAGCTTTGGAAGGAAGGCAAGTCAACTACCCACTTGGTATAATGGGTGATGAACAAGGTAGGGGATTCATTTGAATCCAGAATGAAAAGTGGAATATTTTCAGGGAGTTCTGAAATAGTCAATGAGTACTTGAGAACAAAATTCTTTCCAATAAAAGAGTTTGTAGCACCAGAATCAATGAGCATACTATAAAAAAATATCAGAGACAGAAGAGAAAATAAGAAACTTTAAATATTTCTTGACACTAGTATTCACAGTGCACAATTGTGCTCTTGAAGGAAATACGTGATAGCCATTGAACACATCACAATTGCCACTCAGGCTTTTCCCTGCTTGCTAGGGAAGCCTCTTGATGACCCAGGCGTTTTGTGAGGCCTTTTGAAGCATTTTTCCATTGGGTGCTTTCCACCACAGTAAGTACATAACCCTTCTTTTAAGCTCCTCTCCTTTTCAGAACCAATTAATTTATTGTCCTTATAGAGGAGAGGAGAATGGGGCTTGGCCTTTGAAGCTTGAAATTGCTTGCCCTTCTTATTCTTCTTGTGGTGAGGCCTTTTTGAAGATGAGTCTTGATGAGGCGTTGGAGAATTGGATCCAGTCACAGGGGGCTTCTTTTCTTGTGGACTACCTTTCTCTTTCTGTCTCTCATGGTATCTGGTATCTAATTACAAGGTAATGTTTATGAGTTTTTGAGAAGTATCAAAATTACCAGGGTTGGAAGCCAACTGGTCCAAAGTTCTTGATGCCAATACTCTTGTATAAACGTGAATATAAGCTCTTTCTCCCCAATCTCCAATTCTTGACATTAAGCTTCTGAAATCAGCAATGTACAAGGATACATGACCACTTTTCTTCATCCTGAAATTGTCTAACTCTTGTTCAGCTTTCCTGACTTTATTGGGATCACCAAACAGAGTGAATAATTGAGCTTCAAGTAACTTGCAATTATTGAGGAGGTAGGAAGGTTCTTCATCCAAAATTCGGAGAGGTAGGGCTCAATTCATTTGCCAGCTCTACCAGTGAGAAAAGGAGTTGAGTTAAGAGCTTTCTTCCTGTCAGAGAAGAAATTTTCCAGATCATTATGGAAAATCAATTGACAGGATGGGATAAATCCTCTCAATTTATGAGCTTGAGTACCATCAAAGGAATCAGGTGCGTTCATTGATGAAGTTTTGAATGCAGGGGATTTGGAATTGTCCCTGGGAGCAACTTCTTGAGTGAGTTTCCCCATGAATTGAGTCATCTGCTCCGTCATCTTGCGGAAGTTTTGTTCAGCTTGAGATACAAGAGGTTGATTATAATGGGCTAGATTTTCAGATTCAGAAGCCTCAGGCCCACCTTTCAAGGAAGTTGCCACTACAGCTTCTTCAGACTCCTCCTCTTCCACAGACTCACCCCTCTTCATCTTCAGCTTCCCCTGATCTTGATCTTGCACCTTCAGACATGCCAGGATAGCCACCCAATAAGCCAGTGAAGGATCTTGATCTTCTTGATTTCATTCCCCCTCTTCTGGAGGGTGCTTCTCCTTCCATTGGTGGTCCTCTGCCAAAGTTTGAACTCAGCTGATGAACTGATGGTGTGCGGTCAAGAGGAACCCTTGCTGTAAGAGTGAGGACAGCTGGATTTCTTTGAGATCTAGTGTTCTTGGCTGGAGGGGTATTCTGAACTGGAATTCTTGAGAAACTAATAATGAAAAATTGATGATACTTTAGACTAAGGGATAAAAGCTTGGCCAAATTAATAATCAATGAAATCTTGATGATCTTGAGGAATCAATCAACAGTCTTGAGGTGAAAACAAATTCAGTCAATCAACCAATCAATTCAGTCAATATCAGCAATCAATCAAATATAAATAACTTTTGAAAAATTCAACAATAAATAAGTCAATGTCTTCAATATCAATTCAAGGTCTTGAGGAATCAATCAGTCAAATCAATATCCTCAGGAATCAAAATCAATCAATAATCAATAATCAATTCTTGAGGATCAATCAGTTATCTTGAGGAATTCCAAATCCAATCAGTCTAATACAAATAAAATCCTGAATTGCTGAATCAATAACCAAAAGGAATCCCAATCAATCAACCAATAAACTAACCCATCAATAACTCCTGATAGACCTGAATAAACAAACAATAGAAAAATCTGATTGAAATAGAATTGAGAATGAAATGAGATGGTCAGAAAATGATTAACAAATGAAAGAATCAATTTTGATATGAATAAAATGAATGAGATGAAAATGAAGATAGAAAAATCATAATCATGAGAATCATAAGATCATTAAAGAGTCATAATTTATGAATGAGAGAAATGAAGTTAAATGAATGAAAATAAATAATCAAATATGAGTTAATTCAATTAATGTCACAGGAGCTCTTCTAAGTGAAGAGGGCCTGGCACTCAGTACACTGGGACTTACGTATGGAGGGCTCAGGATATGGTAACAGAAGAATACACTGAGTAGTTTTAAGAGATGAATTACTAAATAAAAGAGTATAAGAAAAGCAGTAACAAATAATAAGAGTAAGAATAAAAGACCCAACCACAAACAAGTCCAAGTCCACTGTTTCAACCTGTCAGAATGGAAAGAGAAGGGTTAATAAGGATATAGCCACCCAACCCATACTGTACAGGCAAAGACTAACTTAAAATTAAATAATTATAATACCCAAAAATAAGGATAAGAATAATTATAAAATAATAAATCAACTAAATTAACTAACTGGGGAAAAATCCCCAGGGGGGGAAAGAGGGGCTGGTATCTGTGAGAATCACCAGCCCTGATCCAGACAGAGAATTTTCATGAGACAATTTGATGATTGAATTGAGTCTGGCCAATACAGGTCCTGTATGGATGTACAGGATCTGTATAGGAGAGATGGTGGTATTGAGTGATCATGCAGTTTGGCAATGGTGTATCCAACTGTATTGGGTAATTCCAACCTGTACAAGTATTGACAGGCTGTATTGATGAACCAGACTGTATGCATGTTTCAGCAAGGAAGATTTCTGAAACTGAATGCTGATACACACAGCAGATTTGCTGGTTTGAGATGTTTGAGTGGGTGTAAGTATGAATACCCTTACCCCTGATTAGTGGTTGTTTCATATTTTTTGTCCATTTAAATACAACAGTATCTTCCACAAAGGAACACTAGCCAAGTATTCTTCAAGGAAATCTTTCAAAGGGTTTTGTTTATCAAATCAGTTTCCAATTCAGAAAGATCTCCGGAACTCCTTGGCCAACTTAATTGGTCCATACAGCCTGTATCAAGGTTACCTGTATGGTATTGATCCTATTGGGTGAATTCATTCTCCACTTTCGGAATTCAAGAAACACATTTCAGCTCATAATTTGGCTCAATATGTATTTTCCAAAAAAATCAATACAGTTGGGTGATCAACCCTTCAGGATCAGTTGTCCAACATGCCATATATACTGGTCACCTTTTCACCCCTGGGGACTATTTCCCCAGTAAATTGATCTAATTGCATTTCTTTTTAGAACTATTTTCTTTTCTCTCTTTCAAGTAAATACTGAAATTCATAAGTCATTCAGTTTTCAATTTTTCTTTGTGTGTCAGTGGATATTGGTGGTCATATCTTTTCCTAATTCCATTATTGTTTCTGGAAGGCTGAAAAAGTGAATTTAGAATTCATTTGGTTGGCTCTTTGGGATTTGGCCTGTGCCTTTGTTTCTTATCTTTGGAATATTTTTAATTTCTCTCATTTTTCCTTAAACAAATATATCTTAAAATGATTTCTTTACCCTTTTGCAGCCCTCCCTTCCAGTTGTTTATTCCTGACTTCCAGGAAATTCTTGTTTTTTCCAAGAGCCCCTGTGACATATGCATCACAACTGTCAGAAGAGGGCTGCAAGGTTCCCAGATGTGGTTTAAAAGCCACATCCGAGCCCAATTAGACTATACAGGCTGTGTATTAGCCACAATCCTACCATTTGAAGTGAAAATATTCACTCTTCCTATGTGGACAGGACTAAAGGTCCCTTACACCCATTTTCAGGATAAAAACTGACCTTCCTCAGCCCTGAAGAAGAATCCCCATAATGCATAGTACAAATTTTTACCAACAGTTATAATGTTTTAAAATAACAAGGTATGATTATATTTATAATTGGTTTAGCCTGTTTTTAAAATAAATCAATTGATAAATACTGCATCCATGGAATTCAGTAGCACTCACCACCACTCTGTCTTCATGGTAAAGCCCTGAATACTATTGAAAATCACTTCTTTTACTTTATATCTGTTTCACACTCATATTTAAAGCTGTAATTACACTTATTATTACTTCATAATAGACTCATCCTGACAACAATTTGTCACGGCCAGGGGAAATACCCTCTAATTGGTGGTTTATGGCAATTCCTTTCCTTAACCATTCTATGCAAAATTTTCCATGATATAAATTCTATGGACAAGTTTCCCTGTTTATTTTCTAGTGGATTCTGGGCCACACCCACCTTTTCTGCATAATCCTGGCCTCAACCTTCCTTTATAGCCCAGATGCCATATCCTGAACCCCATTTCCTTTTAGTCCATTTTCATAATCCTTTCAACCCAGGACATTCCATTGGAATTGGGTGTTGGCCCCTTATGAGACCTTCTGGGGTCTATTTTACCTTCAAGCAGAACCAGGAATTTTCGTCTACCCCCCTTTGATTAGGGGTCTTGGGCCTATGGACTGTATGCTGTGGTCCATGGACCATAGGCCCCTCTAGGCCCATTTTTGCATAAAATCAATGTGGCCATGCCCATTGACTCAACACCTCTCAAGGTCCAAAATGCCCTCATGAACCAGGGAGCCCTAAGTACTCAATCCATGACCTCTGGTAGCCACCAGAGCACACCAACCATTCATTCTTGTACTTTCCCCTCAAGACAAGGGAAAGCCCTCCCTGATTTTGGACCTAGGTATGAAGGGACATTTTATGGGGAATATGTGGTATTATATACAATTAGGAAATATTTTTCTCAGAAAGTCAATGGTGACACTCTTAAGACTCCATTCTTTCATTTTAAGTCAAGTCATTAGTCCACCACTGCCTTTTGAAGGAAAGCTTCCAGAAACTTGAGCTTGTGATTTATGAAGGATACTCAGAAGACTATCTGGGGAAACAAATCAACTGGCCCTTCAGGTATTGATAATTTTCATTCCAACAGTATCCCTCAAAGGGAATACTGGCCAATATTTTCCAATGTAATTCCAAGAGGTTGTTATTCTAAAATCAGTTTTCAAGGCATAAAGAGCTCCAGAACTCTTTGGTCAACTCAATGTATCCATACAGGCTGTATTCAAGCAACCTGTATAGCATTGAACTCTTTGAGTCAATTCATTTATAAACTGTAGCGTTTAAATACACACAGTTAATTACTCAAGATAGCCATGCTTTATTTTTCCAAAACAGTAACTACATATTTATAAAATGTATACAGTTGAGTCCTCAACCCTCCAGCATCAGTATTCTAAGATTTTTCTTATACTGGCCACTCTTCACATTTGGGAAGACCTTTCCACCAGTTTATTAATCTACTGAATTTTTTCATTTCTGGAAGTAAATAATAATTTATATAAGTCAGTCACTTGCACCTTTTTCTTCCCCATCAATTGATATTGGTAGTCATATCCTTTACTAACTCCATTGTTCTTTCTGGAATGCTGAAACAGTGAATTGAGGATTCATTTGGTTGGATCTTTGACCTTTGGCTTACCTATTCTTATCTTTTGAATATTTTTATTTTCTCTTTTTCTTTGTTACAGAGATTTATTATTAAACTATTGCTTTTGTTTTCTGGAGCCCTCCAAGTGAGTGCTTGATTCCTGAGTGCTAGGCCACTCCTGTTATTCCCAAGAGCACTTGTCACATAACCATCAACACAGCTTATAATATTGATCAATTCCAGTGGATAAAATTAGTACACTTCTTCTATAAGGAAGGATATTTGTTGTATAATGAACCCTTCTTTTTCATTTTCCTCCTAAGATGCATAAAGTTCAATAAGATATTAAATAAAAGCTAAAATACTTCATTTTTTTAATATATAACTCTGACATTATAAAATAGAAACATTTTCACATGTATTACTCACTCGATTCCAAATGAGTAAATCAATCCTTTCTTATTCTTTGTTGAAATTCTCTCAAATACTGTGAATCTATTTACAAATAGTAAAGTATGTATTTCTCTCTATTTTTTATTTTACATACATTTTGAAGACTTCTTAAGTACTTCCTTAGGCAGAAAACTAATAAAAGTTATTATATGAAGTGTTAAAAGTAGATTATTTTCTCTCATAATAATATTTTCCTCTGTTATCATTCATTAATCTAAATATTATCCATATTAATATATAGCCTTATTCATAGCAATATTATTGTTGTAAATTTTTTTTATTATTAAATAAAAATTTCCATGAATTTATCATTTGTTTATAGCAATGATACATTTAAATAAATATAGTAATTTATCAAATATTAATATATAGATCTTATTATATTATTTCATTCCTTATACATATTATAAGTATTCCACATGCTAAATGTAATAATATATGATCATTATAGCTGTTTAAACCTTATTATTCATCTTTATCAAAAAATCCAGAGTAAAATAAGGAAAATATTAGTGATTTTTACTTATTGTTTCATAGTCAAATCTTAAATTTTCAGGCCTGTCCATGATATTTACTCAAAAGACATTTTTCAAATATTAAAATTGGTTTTATCCAAAGATAAATTATATTTATGATCATAATTTATATAATAGCTTCATATTTATTTAATTTGAAAGCTATTGAGGAATCTCAAGATTAATTGTATTTTCTTACACATGGTTTTTCACACACTTGACTGGAAGGACCTTGCTTTGAGTGACTATAGTGATTTAACAAGAAATTTCTGAATTAAAAAAATAAGTTTATTGTATAATTTAATTGCAGAATCATATTATTTTTTTATTCCGAAAAAATCAAAATTGAAAAATCAAAAACCAAATTTAAAATCATTTTACTCTATTTTTTACTTATTTCTTATACATGAAGAATATAAAAACTAATTTTTACATGGAAATTGCCATATCTTTTCAAAAATCCTCTTTTCATAAAAGGATCATGTTTTTTTTCTTTTTTAGTTTTTGAAGATGAACTAACAGAGGATAACCAAGCAGCTGTTGAGAAATTGGTGGAAGAAATTTTTCAAAGATCTCCAACATTAATAACAACTAAAAAAAATAAAATGAAAGGGATCTGTTTTTCAAGGACCCGCCATTCAGGGCTATGAATTTAAGCAACTTTCTTAAATTCCATACAAAGGACTTTTTCTTCTATTTTCTATTCATATCTGCTTATTTCTTAACATGAATATTCCAAGAGGTTCCCAATTCTCCATCAAATAAAATTGAGGTGTACTCAGATGTAGAAAGAATCTCCCAAAAGGGAAAATAAAGATGAAAGTCCCCAGTTGAGAAGAATCCATACAAAGAAGTGCCATATCTTAAAGGAAATTCCTTGAGATTCCTATCATTTCTGAACCTAAATTGAAACTAAGTATGATTTTTTCAAACAGAAATAAATAATTTTCAGAGGGCTCAAGTAGAAACATATTTGAGCAAGTACAAGAAGTACTACACACTCTGCACAGACAAGAACTGGGAAATTTTTCCCCAAATCTACCAAGGAGTGATGAAATCCTGGAACATCTTCAAGAAATTCATTCAGGTGGAGGAAATGGTGAAATAATTCAATGGATGGACTCCAATATCATCCAAACCTCATATTAAAAAGATAAAACAATGGCACAGCACAATAATGGAAGCATTCAAGAAAGAAAACTGAATATTTTCTACCAGCTAGCCACAAGCCAGACAGCCTCCCAAGACAGGAAAAAATAAAAAGAAAAAGGATTGTAGGAAGCAATACTCTCCCAGTTAACAGATCCCAATAATACACAGATATTCCATGAAACATGTTTTCAACATGGCCAGAACCTCTCTATAGTTCAAGAAGGAGGAACAAAGACTTAGACAACCATATTTCTCAAAAAATAAATTTTTCTCCTGATTTCGTAAATACCTTAACAGAAATCACAAATAGTATCTTACCTTCAAAAGACATTAAAAATTGGTATTATCATTAAAAGAAACAAACAGCAGTATATTATATTTATCCAAAATTGGTGCAAAAAATAAGAAAGAAAGTGATAACATCAAATTTATGGCTGAAAATAATAAACTCAAACCTTTAATTGACAATACTCAAAAGTAAATCAAAGGACAACAATAGTTGTATAAGGAAATAGAAGATATCAAAGAAATGACTTTGACAATTAATTCTGACCAAATTATTGATAATTCAACAGGAAAGAAAATTAGAAGAACTGTCCATTTCTGTTGTAAAATTGAAATAAAAGACTTCATCATTACAAACGTTTCTTCTGGACCATGTCGAGACAAGTGATGAAGCAAGAATTAAGCTTAAATATTACATTAAAAGTGAAATAAGACTAATTACTGAGGAAATGGATAAAATCAATCAGGCTAACTTAGATATGCCGAATTTCACAACCCCATTTTCTCATATAAGAAGCCCTGTTATACCAAAAGCAGGAATAAAAAATCCCTACACAAAATAGTTGGTCACCAAGCCAATAATCAAGCTTTAATAAAGGAGAATCCCAACTTATAGAATGCCCAACATTTACAGGTGAGGGTGAATATGACCACATTGATATTATCAAAACAATTGAAATTCTGCAAGATGATTATACCATACCATATGATTTAATAACTGCAATATTACATTCATTATTTGAAAACTCTGCAAAAATATGCTATTATGGCATAAGAAAGCCAAATGGCCAAATTACCTGGTGTGGTGGAAAAATGAGATACGCACCAAGTGGTAAAATGATCCTTGGTCCTATAGAATATATAAGCTCATTTGAAAACTTATTTTTTTACCTATAAAATGACAAAACTTTAGCTTGGTTGTGAAAAAAAGCTGAAAGATTTAACCCATTATATCCAAAAATTTCACAAGAAATTGTACACATGAAAATACACAAAAATTGTGGAGGAGAAATAGAACATGGCCTAAAAATAATCTTCATAGAACTATATTCCACCTAAGATTACATTAATGCACTGGAAGAAATTGGGAGAAGAACCAAGATTGGAAGAAAATGGAAAAAGCTGTACATAAAAATTTCAAATACACAATTTATCAAGAAATATAAAAAAAACCTTCCAAAAACAAAGACACTAATGGGAAAAAACTTCCATAAATGTGGTGATACTTTTCATTTGAACAATTATTGCCATGAAAAGAAAAATCATTGAAAATGTGGAAACAAAAGACCACAACAACAAAGAAGAAGAATCTGGTTCTAGGAGAGAAAATGAGGAATCAGAAACTTCTAAAAGTGAGTAGATAAAAATAATTAATGCCCAAATTGATAATATTTATTTTATCTACAAATTACTGGATGTAAGCTACAATTTACCAAAAATTGGAACATCTGATAAATGCCTTTTGAATATAAGAGATTCCAAATCAAATAGAACCAAACCTGAAAAAGGAATGGGCTATACAGCTGGAAAATGAAGTATAAGTATTTTTATGATAGCCAAGCTAGAGAGAAAATTAAGTCTGGAAACAGGAGCATAATCTCCTTCTTTTTGAAAATATTATCTAAAAGCATTTGTACCAGATTGGGAAGAGAAATCTATACCAATACAAGGGGTAAAATTTAGTTGTGCAAGCAAAAAAATGAAACCCGTTGGAGTTATTGATTTCACATTTATTTTCAATCATCCATATCAATTTATTGGAATAAAGTTCAAGCTTCTATTAATGTATCATTGTACAAGGAACCATTTCATACTAGGAAATGCCTACCTATCAACTTATGGCATGGATATCTCAAACAAAGAGGCTAGATATTTTACCATAGGAGACAATAAAACAAAAAATTTGGCTTCTTAGATAATGAGAAAACAATTAATATAAAAAATGAAGAAACAAGCCCAGAGAAACATTTATTAATGAGTGAAAAATTGGAAGAGGCAGAATTCAATGAGCAAGGAACAGTGTCACAGGGGCTCTTGGACAGAAAACAAGAGTGGCCTGGCACTCAGAAATCAAGAACTCACTTGGAAGGCTTCAAAAAGATGAAAAGATAAAGCAAACTGAATTTCTTAAAAAAGGATAATAGTAAGAATAAGGACAAGTATTTCAAAGATAAGAGATAGTAAGTGAAGCCAATGGCCAGAGAAATAAGAAAGCCAAAAGCCAAGAAGCCAACCAAGTGAATCCCCAATTCATTGTTTCAACCTGCCAGAAAAAGAAATGGAATTAGTAAAGGATATGACCACTAATATCCACTGACAGGCAAAGAAGAAAAGGTGCAAATGACTGACTTAAGATTATCAGTATTTACTTTAAGGTAAAAGAAAATATGGATAAAAATAAGTCCAATATATCAATTAACTGGGGAAAAAGTCCCCAGGTGATGAAAGGTGGCCAGTATATGTGAAAAACTGAGAGACTGATCCTGGAAGGTGAGCAATCTGACTGTATTATATTAATTGGGTCAATAAAGTTTTGGCCATCTTGAGAATTGAACTGTGTGATTTAATTGCCACAGTGGAATATGAATTGGCCCCAGGGAAATACAGGTATAATTGATTGCTGTCTGTATGGACCAATTGAGTTGTCCAAGGAGTATTGAAGTACTTGCTGCCTTGAAAACTGATTTAATGTGAATAACCTCTGAGCATGCCCCTTGGAATAATCCTGAAGTAATTTCCAGCCCAACTCCTGTAGAGCCAGGTGGTTGGGGTCCTTGAATAGTCTTCTGATAGCCGCCTTGGATTGCCAGACTGATGAGCTGAAGAGTCCTCCTTTGAAATGGGTGTTGGATCTTGTGACCTTGATTTGGAATCATTGAATTTGGTCCTGAAAGCGTCACCATTGAATTGCTGAGCAAAAATGGTGCATAATGGTATATAATACCATATGCACTACTCCTGCAACCTTGAGTATGGGATGCACGGAGGAATGGGAAAATCCCCCTTTAGTTGAGGGAAAGGATTTCTGAGCTGATCTGGTGGCCTCTGGTGGTTACCAGAGGCCATGGGCTGAAACGTGGCCCATGGTGATCATTGGCCAAAATGGGTCCCGAGGGTCTTCATGGCCATTTTGGGTTTGGAGGGATTTGGGGCCAAAAATGGCTCAGGTGGGGCCAATTGTGGTTTGGGACCCACCTGGCCTTGGGGTCTAGTGGACTGCCCCCTTTAGCCCTTTTTGGCCTCTTTGGATTAGGCCAAAAGGGGCCTGATTGGCCGACGGGCCGTAGAGGCCATAGGGGGCCTAAATGGCCCAAAAAGGCCATTTAGGCCCTGGACCCCCTAATGACAAGGGGTGGTCCCAAGGTGGTGGTTATGGATAGGGGGCCCAGAACCCCCTAGGAGACAAAGGGACACCCCCAGGCCCAAAAACAAAGATAGATGCCTGGGGGTTGGGGATATGGAAATTGGCCAGGGAGGCCAATGATGGCAGGATATGGCCTGAGGCCATAAAAGGCCAGGGGAAGGTGCTATGGCCAAAGGGGGACAATTGACCATAAAGGATATGGTGTTCCCAATTGACCCCAACTTGGTTCCAGGCTGGATTGCTGCAACACCCATGAAGGAGGGTCATTACTTGTGGTTGTGACAAACAGCAAAAATGCATAAATATTAATTGATCTCCTGTACAAATAGAAAAATGCCTTTGAAGCTGACAAAGGCCCACTGGGTGCTATTATTGGAAATGAGGTAAATATTTTTTGAAGTGTAGAAAACCTTATCCACCCCTGTCAAGAATACCAGCTTACCCAGCCAGTTTCAAATATACAGAAGCTTCAGAGGTTGACATTAAATAACTAAGGGACATAGGTTTCTTACGGAAAGTAGGACATACGAAACAGGCAGAGGTAACTAAACCTGTAATTAGAACATTGCATAATGGTAAACCAAGGATGGTAGGGTATTTTAGAGCTTTGAATACCTATACCATTCCTGGAAGATATCCAATACCTAGGATCCATCAGACATTAAAAGAGTTTTAACAGGCTAAGCTCATTACAGCCATGCATGCTCTCAAAATTCTTGCTACAATGCCTTAACAGAAAATGACAAAAGACTACTAAGGATAATAGTCTGATTGGTATATATGAATAACTAATAATGCTATTTGGTATGAAGAATTCCCCTTTAAATTGTCAAAGAGTGATGAATACCATATTTGTTGAAGAGCTATAAGGGGGATAGCTAATCCTATACATGAATGATATCATAGCTGGATCAGACACTTTGGAAATCCACCTGACAGTACTTGAGAGAGTCTTATAAGAAATAGTTGAAGTAAATATGATAATATCCTTGATGATTTTCATCTTTCATATAGTGAGATAAAAGCGCTAGGACATGTTGTATATGGACTAACCTTGGGCATAGAACAAAAACAATTATCAGAATTATTAATTAAGCCAATGGCCCACACTCGGAAATAAATTTGGTCATTATTAGGATTTGTTGGATATTACAGACAGCATATAAAGGACTTTGAAGAAATTTTATAATCTCTTTATATGATCTTTGATAAATGGACAGCTTATGAAATGACTGAATGAAGAGTAAACTCATATGATGAACTAAAAATTCCCTCACAAATGCCCCTTTACTATTAATTAAATATTAGACATTACCTCTCAAACTCTAAATTGATACTTGTGGAGAAGAATTAAGCTCTGCTGTATACCAAACACCAATGATGAATTACAAACCTGTTGAAGAGAAAACTTGTTTCAGTTCTAGAAAAAATAAGCCAACAGAATTAAAATATTGAAACAATCAGATGGAGTGCCTTTTCTCAGTATGGGATCTAGAGGAAGTACACTATTACTTGAATGTAACTGTCAGGCTGGGTCTATGATGAAGGTGAAATAAGGCTATTTACAACTTGAACTATGGCTGTGAAACGGTGAAATTAATTTAAAAGAAGTTTATAATGGATAAGAAAATTTTGAAATTTAATAATCAGGGCTTTACTGTTGTGAAATAGTTGTGGTGGGTGCTGTTGAAAGCCTTGGGTTCAGCTTTAGCTGTTAGGTTACAATAATAACGTCTACAATACAAACTTTTATAGTATGACCTTCTTTATTTCCAAAAGTATAACTGTTTTTAACAGTTTTACTACATAGAAATTCAACATCAGGGTGAGGAAACCTTTTCTGGTGGAGAAAAGGCCTCCTTTTATCATAAATGGGGTGGAATGGCCCTATAGACCATCCCTGTAGAGGGGGTGAAGAGTTTTTCACTTCAGAGTACTGGCCTTTGGTTTGAATAGTGCCTTTATGCTCTGTGTTGGGATCTGATGTGGTTTTTAAACCACTTTTGGGCAGTTTTCACCAATCCAGGGTGAAGGATTTCATCTGGGGACCATATAGCTCTCTTCTGATGTGTATGATGCATAGAATGCTGTACAGAACCTGTCTGGGACCCCAGTATTGAATTAAGTATGAGGTATTGAGGGATAAACATTATTCTTCAGCTCTTTGACACCTCATAATGATACTTATGGGAGAATATCCCCCAGTAAGACTGTATTGGTCTAATTGTGGGATTTTGACCCTAAATCTTCCATAACTTTGTCTTTTTTTGAGATATCAAGCTCAAATTTGGTTCATTGTGTAGCGCTGGATGTTTTCTACACAATGGTACCTCATTTGATATGGTTATTATTAAGTATGGCAAAGTTATGCCATGTACAAAGTTTTTTGTACATATATATGTTTTTCTTAAAAACTGTATAGAGCTTGTTGATGCCATACCTTTTTTTCTAGATGAGATATGTGGAAATGAATGGCACCATCAGATAGCCATGATTTTTTGCTTTCCAAAAAGACCCCACTTTAGGTATCTCACACTAAAACTGTAGAAGTTACATGAGAGGTGATTATTTTGATCACCCTTATTTGACCTTAGTTTGGTTATAACCTCTGTAATTCTGGTACTATCTCAGCTTAGCTAGTACCATGAGATAGCCCTGACTTGGAGTTTCATTCTGAATACCCATTTGAAGTTGTTAAAAGTCTTCCTCTATATTTTATATGAGAGCTGAAAATTAAGGTTTATGCTCAGCAATAAGTTTGAGCAGGAATAACTTTGTTATTCTGTGTCCTATGATGATGGGACTTGTATATTTGGAAACCAGTGAGTTTCCTTTTTCTTATAATACCTTTTGAGCGTATTTGGTTCAGCTCCATTTTTTGGTGGTATCTTGGCTATACCATTGATTCATTTTATTTGGGTGTCATGCTTGTGCTCTGGTTTTGATTGACAGGCTGACATACCCTCCTTATCAAAAAGGCTCATCACTGATGAGACTGTTCAGTACATCTAGAGGCCCTAATTTCTTTAGATGAAGGTTCCCATCTGGTATGGCATTCTCAGCCAACCATTTGTCTCTATCTGCTGTCTGGGTTTTAAATCTGACCAAGTACTGTCTCTGGTCTTTACCATTCAGTCTAATCTTCCTGGCCTTTATAATTTTCTTCACAGGGCCAGGAGAGTTTTCAATTCTCACTATCTCTGGTGGGGTGGGGTTTTCTTCCTGGAGGGGAAGTTATCCTCCTCTGTCTGGAAGTATGTCTTGATTAAACACACTGGAAAGACTGGGTGTTTCCTACAAAATTGTTCCATGAGTTTTACTTCCACTGAATTTTTTCCTATAAATTTAATGATAGTGAAGGGCCCTTCAAATGAGTCTGAAGTTTTCTTGGGTTCTTTGAGATTCTTAAAGTTCAGTGTAGACACTAACGCTTGGTCCCCTTCTTTAAAGTCAGGTTCTATGTGTGAGTTGGCCCACGTCTGCTTATAATACTCCTTTGCCTCAGTTATGCATTTGGCAGCTGTGTCACAAGCCTTTTTCCACATATCATGCAAGTCTTTGGCTGTGGAGTGGATGGTCAGAAGATTTTTCTTCAAGTGATCCACAGGAAATAGGGGATTCCACCCTTTCTCTGCCAGTGAAGGTGTTTCTCCTGTGGTAGAGTTGTGGCTTGTGTTATGATCCAGCTGGACTTCTGGTAGAAGGGTAACCCAGTCATGGATATAACCTTCATGGTCCTTTCATTCCATGCAATAGTCACAGAATCTTCTAAGGATGTATTCCATTATTTGGTAAGCAGTAGAAAAAGCAAGTTTAGTACCCAGCATGTCATAGAGGTTGATCCAGAATTCTAATGTGAATTTTGGGTTGCTATCACTGATGATGATCTTAGGGACTCCAGAGGTAGATATTATGTTATTCCAAAATAAGAGTGCAGTATCCATGGCTGTATCCTCTTGGTGAAATTGTAGGCACATCACACTCTTGCTGAACCTATCAACTCTAATCAGGCATGCATTGAATTTTTCTTTGCCTCCTGGGACAAGTCCTGTAACCCAGTCCATGTTGATTGTTCCCCATGGGTGCTTGGGTTCTTTTATGTGTTGACGTAACCCATACTTCTTCCCATGTTTTCTATTTTACTTTTGGCATCTTTCACATGTGTTGATTTATTGACTCAACTATTTTTCCCATTTGGGCCACCAAGCTGTGCTTGCTACCCTCTCCTTGGTTCTGTCCTCACACCTGTGTCACATATGGGGGTAGTCATAGAATTCTTGTAGGATCAAGGATTTATGGTCCCTGTCTACTATGGTGAGTGCACTATTGTGCTTCTGTCTATGGTAGAGCAGGCCATCTATAATGAAAAACTTATTATTCTTTTAATCCCTCAACCAGGGCTCCTCTAACTGGGATTCCAGTTCTGGGATCCTGTATTTTTGTTGAAGGAGTTGCAACAATATGCCACACTGTTTCTGTTTGACATATGTCTTCCTCACTGAATTGAAGAATTTGTTATGCAGTTATGGGGAACTGATGCCCAGTATGGAAGTTTCTGTTCTTTCTGAATCAGTGTCTACACTGTTTGTAGTACCACTTTCCAATGCCCATTAAGAAAATCATAAGTTTTTTCCTCCTATCTATTTCCATGAAATGGATGGCGATCTTGGCTGCTACTTCAGGGTCATAATCTGGGTTGCGTTTGACATTATCCAGTGGCCATCTGAATTGGTATGACTTTTCCTTCTTTGTATATGATATTCATATTGCCCCTATACTCCTGGATGGCTATTTGCCACCTGAACCTGTGTCTTTCGGTAGTCATCATGTGCAGTAAAGACTTCAAGGCTGTGCAGTCTGTGTAGACTTCAAATACTGAACCCTGTTGTCTATTTTCCTTCTGGAATCTCTCACAAGTGTTGATATATTCACCCAACTATTGTTCCCATTTGGGCCACCAAGCTGTTCTTGCTACCCTTTCCTTGGTCCTGTCTTCACTCATGTGTTCCATATAGGGGCAGTCATGGCATTTCTACAGGAGCAGGGATATATGCTCTCTATCTCCCACTGTGATTTCACTTGTGTGTTTCTCTCTATGGTAGAGCAGGCCATCTATAAGGAAGAACGTTTTGTCCCTATAGTCCCTCAACCAGGGTTCCTCTAGCTGGGATTCCAGTTCTGGGCTCCTGTACTTCTGTTGAAGGAGTTGCAACAGTATGCCACACTCTTTGTGTTTGGCATATGTCTTCATTACTGCACTAAAAAATTCATTATGCAGTTGTGAGGAGCTTATTCCAAATATGTTGGTTTCTGTTCTTCTGAATCAGTGTCTTCGCTGTCTTTGTAAGATTTGTCTATGAAACTGATGATAATATTACTAATAATTAATACTACTATGACTGTTCTTATGAAATATAATAACAAAATGTTATTATAACCACAATTAAATAATTAAAGAATTATTTCTTTCACTTGTTAAACACTACTAGTGATTTTAACAGTGAGCAAGTAATTGTCTACAAGAATCAATTACAAGAAGATTTTAATAATAAAACTTCTTTTATTAAAATAATAAAATTATTTTAATATATAATTATCTTTTGCAAGAATAATTATAATGATAATTGTTGAAGAAAAGTAATTTTAGAGAAAAACTTTAAGAATTAAAAATAAATCGCTCACTAATATTCCAAAGAGCTTGTTGAAAGATAAGATAGAGAGATTTGACATAAAATTGTGGATTTTAAGGATCAAAATGAATTTATAACAGTATTACAACAATATATAGTTGGATTACATGATTTCACGTCTTTCTGATTGATTATGAAAGATTCAAAACACTTAAGAATAGCTATAACTAATACTTACTTGTTGGTAATAATAATTTAAAATGATAATAAGATGATTCTTGGAAAAAACAGCAAGAAGAGGCCTCTTTTAAGTCAACAACAGCTCACAGAGGCGTACCATGGAGCAAACTGAAAAGCCAGTGAGTGAGAAAACAATAAACCTTTTTGGATTATTGATTGCATCATCTGTTGTCACGTAAGATTATCATGATTACTTAATTGATGCTTTTACGTGACTACCAACCCCAATATGGTTAAGAATAAAAGGAGTAACATCTGTAAATATTCTTTTATTCCAAAATAATAATTGATTTCTCAAAGTTATCAATGCTATTGGCAATTTAATCACAGGTTGTAATTACTGTGAATTTTTGAAGATTCAGTGTTTCACGTAGAATAAGCAAAAATGGACTGTAAGTAAACCTTTTAATTTTACTAGTAAAACCATCATTCTTTTTGGTTGTACCATAGATAATACAGTTGTCCATTAGTCCTTAAAGTTACAGAAATCTTCATTAAGAATTGTATTTTTAATGAATTTCTGAAGTTATTACCTCATTTCTACGTAAAATTGCAAACATCAGTGTTTCACTGGTTGCTATGAGGTAAATCAATGGATACAAGTCCAAAAAGGGTTTTAATTACTCTTTTGGGGTTTATCCATGGATAATCATTAAGAATTGACATGGGTACAGGAGTCTAATTAACTCTTTACCTCCTTGGCATGTCAAAATAGCGGGTTATTTGCTATTTTCTTAAGATTTACAGTAGTTGTAACATGGTAACCAAGTTCCCAAAGGGTTTTAGTTTACTAATTAGGCCAAGATCAGCCATGGATCCAAGCTTTGGAGCTACCCGCGCCTCTGAGACCTCAGAAGTTGGGTACCCTGGCTCTCTTTGATGTCTTTTTCCCCCTGCCTATTTTTCACATCAAAATAGAATTTTAAGCTTAAAGTGAGATATCCACTATGGGTATACCAAAAGTCCATGTAAGAATACCATGATATTAAGTGCTCAAAACATGCATAACACTATTCTTAGTGTATATGTAACATGGAATTTCTCACATTCCTATTATTTTGGCGTGAAATTAAGAAAAACAAAAATTTTCACGGATCTTTTATGTGGTATTGATGATGTGGTATTGAAGTATTTTCCATATTACCACCTCAAAGAGTTAATTTGAGCTTATTCATCCTATGGAGCTACCCTAGGTGAATTGTTGTGTAGAATCCAAATCTGGCCTTAAATCCATGGATTTACTTACTCAATCAAACGTTATTCATCTTTTCTGAAATCAAAAATGATGAATTTTGTATATATGCATGACTTATGAGTTATGCATAATTCAAAATTTATTTTTAAGATAATTGTGGCCTATTTGGGTATGTAATATATACCTCAATGCTCACAGTCTTGGGTACCACCTTTTGGTGCCCATTCAGAAAATCTGAAGTTTTTCCACCTTTTTTTTTCTGTGAAATGGATAGGGATCTTGGCTGCTACTTCAGGGTCATAAGCTGGGTTTCTTTTGACATTATCCAGTGGCCATATGCTTAGGCCATCTGAATTGGTATGAATTTTCCTTTCTTGGTATATGATGGTAATATTTCCCCTATATTCTTGGATGGCTATTTGCAACCTCAACATGTGTCTATTGGTAGTCTTCATGTTCAGTAAAGACTTAAAGGCTTTGCATTGTGTGTAGACTTCAAAGACTGCACCCTCCAAATAATAGTGAAGTTTCTCTAGAGCCCAGACTAAGCATTGAAATTCAGTCTGGGTTGCCCCATACCTGGCTTATGAATCTTTTAGTTGCCTAGAGATGTAGCATATTAGTTCTTATCTTGGTTCACCATCCACAATTTGTCTCTAATGAAGGGCTGCCCCTAATCCTTGGCTACATGCTGCATCTTTGTACAGCTTGAATGGTAGTTCAAAGTCAGGTAAGATGAGAACAGGTGCATTTGTGAGTTCATTTTTGATGCTCTTATATGCATCCCTTCTTTCTTTGATAATTTAAAAAACTACATCTTTTGAACATACCTTCTACAGACTACTAGCTATATGGGCCAAATTTTTGATGTGGCTTCTGTAGTACCTAGCAAACCCAACGAAAGATTGCATCTCTTTGATGTTTATTTGTACTGGTTTTAGCAGTACTTCTGCTACTTTTCTCTTGTCTATGGCCAGACTAAGACCTAAGACTTTATTTCCTAGAGCTAATAACTCTTTTTGGCCAAAATTGCACTTCTTAAGGGAAATGTTCTGATTAATAGGTGTGCATTTACTTAGAACTCTGTCTATGTACTCCACCAGTTCTTCCCATGTTTCTGAGTATATAATGATGTCATAAATATATACTACCATCCAGCCTTCAAATATCTCTTCTTGAAATATTGTGTCCATCATCCTTTGGAAGTGGGATGGTGCATATTTGATTCCAAATGCTATCCTGGTGTACTCATATATGCCCATATGGTATTTGCCTCTGAGTAAATTCATGGAGTTTTTTTCAACTCAATTCTGGTGAAGAACGTTCATAAAATCCATTTTGGTTATGTATTTGGCTTTTTCTAGTTTGTCTAAGGCAAGGGGTATCCTAGGTATAGGCTACCTGTCAGCTTTTGTGTAGTTGTTCAGAGAACTGAAATCTCCACATAGTCTAGGTTTGCCATCATGCCAGGTGATCAGGACAGTAGTGGTGATCTCCACTATCTCATTGTGTCCAATCCTTCTGATAACATCCATGTCTAGGAGTTCATTTATGTGTTTTTCAATTTCATTCCTAGTGTCCAGACTTGCAGGGTATGGAGGTCTTCTGAGAATGGATGGATAAGGTCTTTCCACATCCAGATATAGTTTTATTTCATGGACTCTCACTTTGCCTAATGGTTCTTCACCAATGGAAAAGGCTGGTCTATTCTTCTTCAGAATCTTCAGCAAACTTAGTTTCTGTTTACTGGTGAGGGTAGTGCTGAACCGGCCCTCCCTGAATTCATTCAGTAGTTCTTCCAGTGGATCCTGGGCAGATTTTTGGTTCACATGAAGTTAAAATTTGTTTTCCCTGTTGGTACCAATGGTAATTTGCCTGTTTTTACTATTGTAAATATCAATACCATACATCCTCTGGTAATCTGTCCCCAGTAAGAACCCTTGAATGTGGGTATCATCAAGCACTACAAACTCTGGGTTGAGTCGGATATTACCCTTCCTTTGCAGTACCATTGTCTCTTTGATAGTTGTCCCAACGGAAGTCAATATCCCTGCAGCAATTTTGAAGTTCTTTGCCTTGGTTGGCAAGAGATGTTTTCCCAATTTTGGAAGTGGTTGTCCAGATAATTTGTGGCCACTATGGAGAAGTGTGCCCCACTGTCAATTATCAATGGGTTTTGAGCATTGTCAATGCAAACAGTCATTTTTGTGGCTGTCCCATATTTGTATGCCATTCCTGTGGTTGGTGTGACTAGAAATATCTGTGTATCTTGTGTATGTTTGTACAAGTTTTTATTGGCAGTGTCTTGTGCCATGCCTGCTTCCAACTATATGTCCTGGCATTCTAGTGTGTTTTCCTCTTGGAATTCCTCTAGAAATTCCTCCCTTGTGTCTTTCTCTTCATCAGATTGCTCTCTGATGGAATCTCCCATAGAGTATGATTCAGAATCCCCCACAGGGGATTCCTCCTCTGGGATTTTCTCAATGGCATACACTTTTTTCATTGACTTTGGAAAGTTGTTGGAAGAGTGGTCTGTTGAACCACAATTGGGACAAGAATCCTTCTTCTTAGTCACTTCTGCCACTCTTTCTTTGGGTTTGTCTTTTGACTCCACCCTAAAAGGTTGTTTCTTTTGAAACCACTGCTTTTCTATGGGGAATATTTCCCTGCTCATTCCTTTCTTTATGTCCGGTAATCTATTTGCAACGTCATCTAGAGTGCAATTTTGGTTGCATCTGCATTTTACTGCATTCTCTAGTGCTCCTGGCATTTGTGTCAGGAGTTTGTAACTCCCCATCTGAATGTTCATTTGAGGATCAATGGCTTCAAGTCTTTTAGACTGTCTAAGACACCGTTTATATGCATCTTTGTCCACAGAATACTTGTCATTTTCAAATGACATGGTCTTTTTCCATATCCAAGTACCATTGCTCTACATTCAGACGATTTGACTCTTCCACCATGGCCAGTTTCTCCAGCCATGGATTTCTTTCATTTTTGTATACCAAATACTAGCATGTCCTTTAAATGCTGTATTAAGTCTTTCAGTAATCCAGTAATCTTGTATTCTTGGTAAGTCAATGAAGAGTCCATCAATATAATCCATGAGTTTCATATGATCATATTCTCCTGTACCAAACAATTTGGGCCAGTTTGACGGCTCAAGAAGCTGTTTTAAGGCTTCCTTCTCCAAATAAGACATATTATGTCCATACTGGTATTGATATGGATATCCTGCCTTATTCAACAAAATGGAATATGGTTTGATGTCCTCTTGGACATCTGGATTATCCATAACATGGCCTTGTGGTTGGGGCTTCATGTTATGCTAGACATTAAACAGTTTTTTTATGTCTTTATCCAGACAATCCCTGTCCCTTTTTCTGTGGTGTTGTTCTTAAAAGACTAGATTCAGTCTTTTATTGGTTTCTTCAGAGGCTTTTCTCAATTGAGCATGTCCTTCTTGAAATTTTTTAACAGTTTTGTCCATGGAGGCTTTCAATTTTTTCATCCTCTCATGGCTTTGTTCAAGTTCTGTAAACTGCTTTTGAGTTTTCTCAGAATATTGGGAATTTTGTAACCACAGTGCATCACTGTTTAAGTTACTCTCAGGTGTCAGAACTTTATGGTCAATCTGAGTGGGGGTAATATTTCTATTAATAGGACTACTGATTCTAGAGTTATGTACAACTACTTCCTGCTCTTGTGCACTTCTTTCACCAAATACAACAACTTCTGGATTATTGGGTCTGACTCTTGCTTCCTTTGGCTGAAGGTGCTCTTGTTTTTCCCCTTGTATCCTTGTCTTAACCTGGTAGCTTCCTGTGATTGTAAAAATGGTGACTCTTGGCCACTGATATTTTGCTTCCTGAATGGTGTGAAGCCACTGGAGAGCTGGTTTGGTCTACTCCTTCTGAGCCTGAAGGAATCTGCGTATGCCCTGTCTGGGTCAGTTGTTCTTCTTTAAATTGGGTAGTGGCTTGATTCTCCCTTATCCTGTTTGCCCTCACCTCCAGGAGTCTGAACTTCCTGGTGAGATTCCAACCTTTGGTGATTACCATAGGGTCTCTGAAGTCTCTCTTTGAGGCAGATCTTTTGGAACCTTTCTCCAAGTTCTGCCCAGTGGGGTGCTAGGTTGAACCTCTTGTTTTCTATGCTCCATTGAAAAAGGTCTTTGAGGAGCTTGTGGACCTGAAGACCTTGCTCCATATCCTTCTAGTCCTCTGGTTTGAGGTTTCTGTTGAATTGGAACGTGAATGGAAGAGTGGATATGACTTTCCTCAATGTCTTTCCATCCACCACTGTTCAACGGTGTTCTCTTCCAGGTCTTCTCATTCTGGAAAAGCCTGCTCTGTCCTCTGGCTGGTGCCTTTGGAAACCAAGGTCTCTGAGGTGTACAGGTGACATATCAGTGTTTTCAAGCAGTCAACTTTTATTTTCTTAGGGTACTTACCTTTGACTGTGCCTTGTAAAAATTTGTTGTCTGCTTCTTTTTGCAATTTACCTTTAGTGGTTACATCTGGGTTAATGACTGTAATGTTCCCTGTAAAAGTTTCTAAGGTTGGTGTACCTTGAATTGATGCAGAGTTTTGTGTTTTTCTATTCCTCTGAGTGGCAATGAGTGTCCACGCTTTAGCTGTTATAAGGCCTTCACTGTGCCTCTTTCCTTTCCCCTTGCTTCCCTCTGGTTCTGAGGTTGTCACAGGTTTGTTGGCCTGTGACTGGGTCTCTAGTGGGATGTAGTTTTCTTCCACTGAATCAGACAGGAAAAAGAGGGCTTATTGTCAGCTAAGACTTCTTAAAATGCTGCTTGCACATCTAAGAATGGCCTCTGGGCAATATATTTCTACATTATGCCCTTGTATCATGACAGTGTAATTGAATTAACAATTCCACATCAGAAATACAGCTTACAGATATCTGGAACACTGTTTTTATGCCGGTATCCCACAGATTAACTTGTGATTGGCAGGTATAATCTGAAAAAGTGGTTATGTAAGAGGGTAATTGGAATTAGCAAAGTACCCAACGACACCTCAACTGTTGGTTTTACAATAAGAGGTGTCCTTGTTTAATTAAAAAAAGGATTATATTGATGGCTTAAAGTATTTAAATGTGTAAAACACACCAAAAATAAGGGTTTTGTGGTTATTAAGTTACAATCAACCATGCAAAAAGGCCCAAAATAGAAGAAAACACAGTGGTATACAGCATATACAACTCAAAAAATAACTAAAAGGTATATAATTTATTTGTTTTCAATAAATTTGACGCCTAAAAAAGAGAAACAAAAGTGTCAGAATGGAGAAAATAAGAGAAAAAACTAACTTATAAGTTCCAAAAAGGTTTAAAAACACGTCCAGGCCCTCAAAATTTCAGGCTGAGACTATGATGAAGGTGTAATAAGGCTGTTTACAACTTTAACTATCACTGTGACATGGTAAGATTAGTTTAAAATAAGTTTTTAATGGATAATAAGATTTTAAGATTGAATAATAAGGTCTTTATTGTTGTGAAATATTGGTGGTGAGTGCTGTTGAAAGCCCTGGGTGCAGCTTTACCTGTTGGGTTACAAGAGTAAAGTCTACAATACTAAAGTTTATAGTATAACCTAATTATTTCCCAAGAGTAGAACTGTTTTTGACGGTTGTACTACATATAAATTGAAGAGCAGGATGAGGAAACCTTTTCTGGTGGAGAAAAGGCCTCCTTTTATCCTCAAATGGGGTGGAATGGCCCTCTAGACCATCAACATAGAGGAAGTGAAGAGTTTTTCACTTCAGAGTACTGGCTTGTGGCTTTCATAGTTCCTTTATTCTTTGTATTGGGCTCAGATGTGGTTTTTAAACCACATCTGGGCAGTTTTCACTAATACAGGGTGAAAATGTTGCATCTGGGGACCATATAGCCCTCTTCTGAAATGTATGATGCGTAGAATTCTGTAAAGAACCTGTATGCGACCCCGATATTGAATTAATTATAAGGTATTGAAGTATAGACATGCTTCTTTATCTCTTTGACACCTCATAATCATACTTACGGGAGAATATCCCACAGTAAAAGTGTATTGGTCTAATTGTGGGATTTTGAACTCAAAACTACAATACCTTTGGCATTTTTTGAGCTATCAAGCTCAAACATTTTCCATTGTGTAGCGCTGTATGTGTTCTACACAATGGTACCTCATTTGATATGGTTATCATTAAGTATGGAAAAGCTATGCCATGTACAAGAATTTTTGCACATATATATGTTTTGCTTAAAAACTGTATAGAGCTTGTTTGCGCCATAACCTTTGGTCTAGATGAGATATGGGGAAATGGATTGCACCATCAGATATCCCTGATTGTTTCCTTTCCAAAAAGACCCCACTTTAGGTATCTCACACCAAAACTGTGGAAGTTAGATGGGAGGTGAATATTTTAATCACCCTTATTTGACCTTATTTTGGTCATAACTTCTGTAAATCTGGTGCCAGCTCAGTTTGGCTGGTACTATTGGATAGCCCTGATTTAGAGCTCCAATTTGAATACCCATTTGATGGGTTTAAGCCTCTTCCTCTGTATTTCAGATGAGCGGTGAAAATTAAGGTTTATGCTCAGCACAACTTTGAGCAGGAATAACTTTGTTATTCTTTGTCCTATGATGATGGGACTTGTATATTTGGAAAGTTGTTAGTTTCCTCTTTTGGTTGATATCTTTTGAGCTTATTTTTCTCAGCTCAATGTTTTGGTGGTCTCTTGGCTATACCACTGATTTCTGGTATTTGGCTGTCATGCTTGTGCTCTGGTTTTGAGTCACAGCCTGACAGTAACAGCCTCTGATGTCATTATAGGCTTTGATGCTGTATAATAAGTATTAACAACAAATACTTCAAAATATATATGTTGACATGGCAAGTTTTTATTCAAGATTATAGAGATAATATGAGTATAGTCCACGAGTATAGACATATCCATAATAAAAAAGATAGCCTTAGCATATGGGCTCTTGCAAATAAACCTGAATACCCAGTATTGGTGTAAGGTTTGTCTATGAAAATCTTGCTAATAGTAACAATATCAAGAGTACTATGACTGTCCTCAGGAAAAATTTAATAGAATAAAATTTTATAACCACAAATTCAAATATAATTATCAAAAATAATTATATATAAAAAAGAAATTTAATAATTATTATATAAAATAATAATAAATAAAATAAAATAATTATAATAAATTATAATTATGCTATTATTGCTATAGTCAATGAAAATTATAACAATAAGAAGTTGAAAGCTTGTAATGAGACAATTCCACGTGGAAAATATAAATGCTTAACCACTTATAAATAATATATAAGTATTATTTATGAAATAATTAAAACACACACTGTGCAGAAATAATTCTTATTTAAAAATTCTATATAAAAAAACTAACAAAAGGTAAAAAAATATGGAATTTTAGAGAAAACTTACTTATAATATAAATTTAATACAACAAGTCAAACAACAACAGTTATTTTATTAAATAATTATTAAAAGCTAAAAACACACCAAAAATCAATATTTTAAAAGAGAAAACAACTTTTCATCATAAAAATTATGATCAATGAGTTTTTGAGAAGAATTTCTGGATTTCAAAGATATTTTAAAGAAAATAGTTTTATAAAAAAATATATTATAGGTGATTACAACAATAATCTAATTTCTATGATTTTAATTCTTTAATTTAAGATTTATAAAGAATAAAATACTTAAGAAATATTTTAATAATAAGATTTTATATAAAATAAAACTTTACCTGCTTAAATTTCTAATATGATTGGATTGATAATTGATTATGGAAAAAAACAGTGATGAAAAGACTCCTATTATGTCTACAGAGAAGCTCTCATGATTCATAATGCATATAGAGGGTGTGCTCAGGTCAAAACTGAAAAACCATTCTTAAAAATAAGGTTCTTAACCTAAGGTAACTTATTTTGAAGTCTAATTTAAAGTTACCAGTTTTATTCTTAACTCCAAGTAACTTTAATTCTCATTTAAGTCAATTATTTTAATTTGAAATGGAAAATGAGTTTTTTTATATTAAATTTAATGACATGAAAAACTTGAAAATAGAATTTCAAGCAGAAATCTCTTACACTCAATTTTTAATTAATTTTCAAAGAAATCTTAATTTTCTTTAAGTATAATTGAAAGAGTAAATTTCCAGGCCAATTACCCAGAAAATATGTTTTTAGAAGATACTTAAAATTTTATTTTTATATATATAATATTAAATTGTAAGCTGTGTGAAATTTCAAGCAAATCCATTAAGAATTGGATTTTTAATGAATTTTTGAAGTTATTGCTATTTTTCCATGCAAAATAGAAATACACACTAAACCTTAACTTTTGATAAGATTTTAATTCTTGTAACCTTGAATTTTAGAGCTTATTTAAGCTTTGACAGGTCTCAAAACTTTAATTTCAAGCCTGTATCTGGGATTTTACCCTTTGGCAGCTTGAAATTCCTGTCCAAATTGGGATAAAACCAGTTTAAACCTTAAGGTTGGATGAAATTCTAGTCTTAAATTTTGAATAAGGTTGAAAATTCTCCAATACAGGTGGACAGTGTCAATTGAATCCTTGCAGAACCAAAAAGCTGGGTACCCCAGCTCTGTTTGGTCTTTTTCCTTTGTCCCACCTTTTTTTGTGGATTTCGCCCTTTTATTTATTTCAAGCCATACGATGGCCTTAAATACTTTTAAAATGAGCTCATGCAGGATTTGGACTCTGTATGGAAAATCCTTAGCCAATTCAGTAAATATACACAAAACCTCAATTTAACTAAAATTTTGGTAAGTTTGCATAAACCTTATGGAATATTAAATTTAAGCTTATCTAAGCATAAATTAAACAATGTTGTAGAAATGTTAAAGGAGTTATATTAGCACTGTGAGATTTTTAAACCTTCCAATAACATAAGAAATAAGCTTTTCTGGGTATAACACCCTATGGGTGTACCCTAGGTCATTTTTGGGGTAGAATGCAAAAATGACATAATATTTCTAACTTTTTTTATCCAAAAAAAGTGATACTTATTTTTTGTTAGTTTTTATTTTAAATTGAATTGAAATGTTTGTTGAAGACTAAATCAGCTGTATAGAAAATCATTTGTGGCCTTATGGGTATGTTATACTTACCTCACAGGCTCACAATGGGTACCATGGGAAGAAAATCATATAGAAGGAATATGTGTCATAGAAATTGGAACAGAATTATTTAAAAAAGCTAAAGAGGGATAAAAGATAGAGAATAATTTCCATATTGTATACTAACTTTTGATGAAGGATCTTAAAGAACAATAATTATCCTGTCAGCCTGTGACTCAAAACCAGAGCACAAGCATGAAAGCCAAATACCATAAATCAATGCTATAGCCAAGATACCACCAAAACATGGAGCTGAACCAAATCAGCTCAAAAGGTATCAAACTAGAGAGGAAACTCACCTCTTTGCAAATATACAAGTCCCATCACCATAGGACAAATAATAACAAAGTTATTCCTGCTCAAAGTTGTTGCTGAGCAAAAACTTTAATTTTAACCTCTCACCTAAAATATGGAGGAAGAGTATTAACCCCATAAAATGGGTCTTCAAAATGGAGCTCTACGTCAGGGCTATCCAATGATACTAGCCAAACTGAGCGAGCATCAGAATTACAGAAGTTATGACCAAAATAATATCAAATAAGGGTGGTTAAAATATTCACTTCTCATCTAAATTCTACAGTTTTAGTTTGATATACCTAAATAGGGGTCTTTTTGGAAAGAGAACAATCAGTTTTATCTGATGGTGCCATCCATTTCCCCATATCTCATCTAAAAAAAAAGTTATGCAGCAAACAAGATCTATACAGTTTTTAAGAAAAACATATATATGTACAAAAACTCTTGTACATGGCATAACTTTGCCATACTTAATGATAACCATATCAAATGAGGTAAAATTGTCTTGAACACATCCAGGTCTACACAATGAACCAACTTTGAGGTTTCTGTCCCAAAAACTGAGAAAGGTATGGCAGTTTTAAGCTCAAAATCCCACAATTAGACCAATACAGTTTTACTGTGGGATATTCTCCCCAGAGTATGATTATGAGGTGTCAAAGAGATGAAGAAGCATGTTTATATTTCAATACCTCATAATTCATTCAATTCTAGGGTCCCATACAGGTTCTGTACAGCATTCTACGCCTCATACATGTCAGAAGAGGGCTATGTGGTGCCCAGATGAAAACCTTTCACCCTGTATTGATGAAAACTGCCCAGATGTGGTTTCAAACCCACATCTGAGCCCAATACAGAGCATAAAGGGACAATGAAAGCCAAAAGCCAGTACTCTGAAGTGAAAAACTCTTCACTCCCTCTGCCTGGATGGTTTAGAGGGCCATTCCACCCCATTTTAGGATAAAAGGAGGCCTTTTATCCACCAGAAAAGGTTCCCTCATCCTGCTCTTGAATTTCTATGTAGTATAACTGTCAAAAACAGTTATACTCTTGGAAAGAAAGCAGGTTATACTATAAACTTTAGTATTGTAGAATTTATTCTTGTAACCCAACAGGTAAAGCTGCACCCAGGGCTTTCAACAGCCCTCACCACCACTAACAATTATTAGTAGAGCCCTTTATTTTTATTAAAACCCATTTTTTAACATTATTATCTGTGTCACAGTCACAGGTGAGGTTGTAAATACTCTTTATTATTACCTATTCATAGACTCAGCCTGAGATATCCTCCAAACAGGATTAATTATGCGAAAAAACTTCCAATGAAGGAAAATTGCACATCTATGCTAAAATTCTTTACCATAGATCAAAATACCCGTGTTTTGTGACTCTAACAGATAGAGTCTTAATGTCAGGCTGAGTCTATGATAAAAGTAATATAATTGTATTTACAACTTTTGACTATGACTGTGACATGGTAAAAAGGAGTTAAAAAAGATTTATGAGGATTAAAAGTGGTTCAATTGAAAAATAAAAGGGCTTTACAATATTGAATTTAGTGGTGGTGAGCACTGTTGAAAGCCCTGGTTGCACCTTTACCTGTTGGGTTACAATAATTAAAATTATAATTATTCCTGTTTATTACCCAAGAGTAAAACTGTTTTTTACAGTTTACTACGTTGGGTATTCAAGAGCAGGATGAGGAAAGCTATTCTGGCAGTGAAAAGCCTCCTTTTTATCCTGAAATGGGGTGGAAGGGCTGTTAGACCTTTCCACGTAGAGGAAGTGAAGATTTTTTCACTCTATGAGACAGGATTGTGTTTTGCAAGGACCTTTATTGCCTGTATTGGGCTCAGATGTGGCTTTGAAACCACATCTGGGCAGTTCTCACCGATACAGGATGAATATTTTCACCTGGGGACCACATAGCCCTCTTCTGACGTGTATGACACGTAGAATGCTGTACAAAAACTGTATGGGACCCCAGTATTGACTTACTTATGACGCATTGAAGTATAAACATTATTCCTTGTCGGTTTGACACCTCATAATCATGGTTATGGGATATTATCCCATGGCAAGGCTGTATTGGTCAGAATGTGGGATTTGACCTTAAAAAAGCTGTCACTTTGTCAGTTCTTGAGATATTAACATCAAACCTGAATCAATTTTTAGCCCTGAATGTGTTCTACACAATGGTACCTTATTTGTTATGGTTATCATTGAATATGGCAAAGTTATGCCATGTACAAGATTTTTGTCCATATGCGTGGTTTGTGCAAAAAGCTGTATTGGGCTTGTTTGTCCCATAACTTCTGCTGTAGTTGAGATATGAGGAAATGGATAACACCATCAGATAGCCCTGATTGGGCGCTTTCCAAAACAACCCCACTTTAGGTATCTCACACTAAAACTGTAGAAGTTAGATGTGAGGTGAATGTTTTGTTCACCCTTATTTGGCCTCAATGTGACCATGACTTCAGTAATACTGGTGCTAGCTCAGTTTGGCTACTACCATTGAATAGCCCTGGCTTAGAGCTTCATTTTGAATACCTATTTGATGGGGTTAAGCCTCTTACTCTGAATTTCAGATGAGAGGTGAAAATTAAGGTTTATGCTCAGCAGTAACTTTGAGCATGAATAACTCTGATATTCTTTGTCCTATGGTGATGCAACTTATATTTTCAGAAAGATGTTAGTTTTCTCTTTCTTTTGATAGCTTTTGAGCTAATTCAGCTCAGCTCCATGTTTTGGTAGTACCTTGGCCATACAATTTATTTATGGTATTTTGGCTGTCATGCTTGTGCTCCGGTTTTGAGTCACAGGCTGACATACCCTCCCTCTAAAAAAGGCTCATCATTGATGATACTGTTCAGTCCTCCTAGAGGCCCTGAATCTCCTTAAATGAAGGTTCCCATCTGGTATGGCACCTTCTGCCAACCATTTGTCTTTATCAGCTGTTTGGTTCTTGAATCTGACTAAGTATTGTCTCTGATCCTTTCCATTAAGTCTGATATTCCTGGCCCTGATGATTTCACTCACAGTTCCAGGGGAGTCATCTCCTTCCACTATGTCAGGTAGTGTGGGGTTCTTCTTCCTGGAGGGGAATTTATCCTCCTCTGTCTGGGAGTATGGCTTGACTAAGCTCACTGGGAAGACTGGGTGTTTCCTGGAAAATTCCTCTGTGAGTTTGACTTCCACTGCATTTTCCCTATCAACTTAATGATATTGAAGGTCCCTACAAATGAGTCTCTCATTTTCTTAGGTCCTTTAAGATTATTAAAGTTTTGTATAGACACTACCACCTGGCCCCCTTCCTTAAAGTCAGGTTCCATGTGTTTCTTGTCCCACCTCTACTTATTATATTCTTTTGCCTCAGCTATGCATTTTACAGCTGTGTCAGAAGCCCTTTTCCACATATCATGGAAGTCTTTGGCTCTGGGGTGGATGGTAAGAAGATTCTTCTTCAAGTGATCTACAGGCTGTAGGGGATTCCACCCTTTCTCTACCACTGCAGGTGTTTTTCCTGTGGTAGAGTGCTGACTTGTATTATAAGCCAGTTGGACAGCTGGTAGGAGGGTAACCCAGTCATGGGTGTATCCTTCATGATGCTTGTATTCCATGCCATACGCACAGAACCTTCTAAGGATGTCTTCCATTCTCTGGATCATCCTTTCAGCTAGGCCATCTGTTTGTAGATGGTAAGCTGTGGAGAATGCAAGCTTGGTGCCAAGCATGTCATATAAGTTTCTCCAAAATTCAGATGTAAATTCTGGTTCCCTATCACTAATGATCATCTTAGGGACTCCCCAGGTGGACATGATGTTATTCCAGAATAACAGAGCAGTATCCATGGCTGTGTCCTCTTTATGGCATGGTAGATACCTCATGCTCTTGCTGAACCTATCAACTATGATTAGGCAGGCATTTTAGGTTTCTTTGCCTCCTGGGACAAGTCCTGTGACCCAGTCCATATTGATGGTCTCTCATGGGTGTTTGGGTTCCTCTATAGGTTGAAGTAACCCATACTTCTTCCCATGTTTTCTATTTGCCTTTTGGCATCTTTCACAAGTGTTGATGTGTTAACTCAACTCTTGTTCCCACTTGGGCCACGAAGCTGTGCTTGCTACCCTCTCTCTGGTCCTGTCTTCAATTATGTATCCCTTATAGGGACAGTCAAGACATTCCTGTAGGATCAGAGAGATGTGGTCTCTGTCTACCACTGTAAGTGCACTTGTGTGCTTTTCTCTGTGGTCAAGCAGACCATACACAAGGAAGAACTTGTTATCCTTGTAGGCCCTCAACCAGGGTTCTTCCAGCTGGGATTCCATTTCTGGACTCCTGTAATTTTGTGGAAGGAGTTGTAGTAATATACCACAATGTTTGTGTTTGGAATAAGACTTCAGTACTGCACTGAGAAATTCATTGTGCAGTTCTGAGGAGCTTATTCCCAGTATGGGAGTTTTTGTACCTTCTGAATCAGTGTTCCCACTGTCAAGGGTACCACTTCCTGGTGCCCATTCAGAGAATCTGAAGTTCCTCCTCCTATCTATTTCCATGAAATGGATGGAGATCTTGGCTGCAACTTCAGGGTCATAAGCTGGATTGCTCTTGACATTATCCGGTGGCCACCTTCTGAGGCCATCTGCATTGGTATGGCTTTTAACTTCTTTTTATATCATGGTCATGTTCCCTCTATACTCCTGGATGGCTATTTGCCATCTCACCATGTGTCTATTTGTAGTCTTCATCTTCAGTAAATACTTCAAGGCTGTGCAGTCTGTGTAGACTTCAAAGACTGCACCCTCCAGATGATAATGAAGTTTCTTCAATGCGCAGAATAAGCATAGACATTCAATCTGGGTGGCCCCATACCTGGCTTCTGAATCTTTCAGTTTCCTAGAGATGTAACATATTACTCCCTCTCTTTGTTCACCATCCACATCTGTCTTTGGTGAAAGGCTGCTCCTAAGCCTTGCCTACATGCTGCATCTATATATAACTTGAATGGTATTTCAAAGTCAGGCAAGATGAGCACAGGTGCATTTGTGAGTTCATGTTTGATCCTCTCATATGCATCCCTTCTTTCCTTGGTAATTTAAAAAACTACATCTTTTGAACATAACTTTTATAAACTACTAGTTATGTGGGCAAAATTCTTGATGTGGTTTCTATAGTAGCCAGCAAACCCAAGGAAAGATTGCATCTCTTTGATTCTCCTTGGTACTGGCTTTTGAAGTACTTCTGCTACTTTATTCTGGTCAATTGCAGACTAAGACCTGAGACTTTATGTCCTAGAGCTAGCAGCTCCTGTTGGCCAAAATTTCACTTTTTCAGTGAAATCTTCAGATTAATGGGTGTACATTTACTTAGCACTCTGTCTATGTATTGTACATTGTCTTCCCATGTTTCTGAGTATATAATGATATCATCAATATATACCACCATCCAGCCTTCCAATATCTCTTCTTGAAATATTGTGTCCATCATCCTTTGGAAGTGGGCTGGTGCATTTTTGATGCCAAATGGCATCCTGGTATACTCATATATGCCCATATGGCATATTATTCTAAGTAATTTCATGGAGTTTGGTTTAATTCCATTTTGGTGGAAGCCTTTCATACAATCCATTTTGGTTATGTATTTGGCCCTTGCCAGTTTATCCAATGCATGAGGTATCCTGGGTATAGGGTACCTGTCTGCTTTTGTGTAGTTATTCAGAGCTCTGAAGTCTCCACACAGTCTAGACTTGCCATCATTCCAGGTGATTAGGACAGGAGTGGTGATTTCCACTATTTAATTATGTCTAATCTCTCTGATGATATCCATGTCCAGGAGTTCATTGATGTGTTTTTCAATTTCTTTCCTGGTTTCCAGGATTTCTGGATAAGGAGGTCTCCTGAGCATGGGTGGATAAGTTCTTTCCACATCCAGATATAGTTCTATATAATGGCCTTGGATCTTGCCTGATGGTTCTTCACCAATGGCAAATGCTGGTCTGTTTTCCCTCAGCATCTTCATTAGAATTAGTTTTTGTTTACTGGTGAGGGTAGTGCTAAACTGTCCCTCCCTGAATTCATTCAGAATTTCTTCCAGTGGATCTTGAGAAGATATCTGGTGTATATCAAGGGAGAATTTCCTTTCCTTGATTGTACCAATGGTAATGTGCCTATTTTTACTGTTGTAAATATCTATGTCATACATCCTTGGTTAGTCTGTTCCCAGTAAGAACCCTTGGATGTGGGCATTGTCAAGCACTACAAACTCGGGGTTTAGTCTGATGTTACCTTTCCTATGGGGTATAATTATCTCTCTGATAATTTTCCCAATGGAAGACATCTTCCCTGATTCACTTTTAAAGCTCTTTGCCTTGGTGGGAAAGATCTTTTCTTCCCAATTTGGGAAGTGGTTGTCCAGATATTCTCTGGCCACTATGGAGCAGTGTGCTCCACTGTCAATGATCAGTGGATGCTGAGCATTGTCAATACAGAAAGTCACTTTTGTGGCTGTTCCATGTATATATGCCATCCCTTTGGTTGGTGTAACCAGGAATGTTTGTGCATCTTGTGTATGTTTGCACAAGTTTTTGTTGGCAGTCTCATGTGGAATGCCTGCTTCCAACTGTATGTCCTGAATTTCTAGTGGGGTTTCCTCTTGGTATTCCAGCAGAAATTCTTCTCTTGGGTCTTGATCATTGTCAGATTGTTCTCTGATGGCATCACCCATGGAGTCTGATTCAGAATCCTCTGTTGGGGATTCCTCCTCTGGGACTTTCTCAATAGCATAGACTTTTTTCTTTGCCTTTGGACAGTTGTTGGAATAATGGTCTATTGAACCACAATTGTGACAAGAGTTTTTCTTTTTTGTCACTTCTGCCACCCTTTCCTTGTGTTTGTCTTTAAATTCTACCCTGAAAGGGTGTTTCTCTCTGAAACCACTGCTCTTATATGGGGTGAATTTCCCTATATTAGTTCTTTTTCTTATGTCTTGTAAGGTATTAGCAATGTCATCTAGAGTGCAATTTTGGTTGCATCTGCATTTGACTGCATGCTCTAATTCTCCTGGAAGTTGTGTCAGAAGTTTATGATTCCTCATTTGGATGTTCATCTGAGGGTCAATGGCTTTAAGTCTTTTAGACTGTCTAAGACACCACTAATATGGATCTTTGTCCACGGATTATGTGTCATTTTCAAATGACATGATACTTTTCCATATCCAAGTTCCATTACTGTAATTTTGGATTATTTGACTCTTCCACCATGGATTTCTTTCATTTATGTGTACCTTATACTAGCATGACCTTTAAATGGTGTATTTAATCTAGCAGTAATCCAGTAGTCTGGTATGCTTGGTACATCAATGAAGAGTCCATCAATATAATCTTCAAGTTCCATATGATTATATTCTCCTGTTGCAGAGAATTTGGGCCAGCTTGAGGCCTCAGGAAGCTGTTTCAAGGCTTCCTTCTCTGAATAAGACATCCCATCTCCATCCTGGGCTTGTGATGGAGATCTTGCCTTATTCATCAACATGGCATCTGGTTTGATGTCATCTGGTTGATATGGATTTTCCATAACTTGTCCTTGTGGTTGGGGCTTCAAGTTATGGTAGACATTGAACAATTTGTTTATGTCTTGATCCAGACAATCCCTGTCCCTTTTGCTGTGGTGTTCTTCTTCAAAGACTAGATTCAGTCTTTTTTTGGTTTCTTCAGAGGCTTTGCTCAATTGAGCATGTCCTTCTTGAAGAGGTTTAAGAATTTTATCCATGGAGGCTGTTAATTTCTTCATCCTCTCATTGCTTGCTTCAAGTTCTGTAAACTGCTTTTGAGTTTGCTCAGCATATTGGCACATTTGTAACCACAGTGCATCACTGTCTATGTTACTCTCAGGTGTGACAATATTATGTTCAATCTGAGTGGGGGTAATGTTTCTATTACTAGGACTACTGATTCCAGAGTGGTTTACTACTACTTCTGGTTCTTGTGCACTTCTTTCACCAAATCCATCAACTTCTGGATCATGGGGTCTGACTCTTTCTGCGTTTGGCTGAAAGAGGTCTTGTTTTTCCCCTTCTTTCCTTTTCTTCTGCTGGAAACCTCCTGGACTTGTGAAGAGTGGTGACTCCTGGTCATTGATTTGTTGGTGTCTGAATGGTTTGAAGCCACTGGATAGCTGATTTGGCCTGCTCCTTGTAAGCCTGAAGGAATCTGAGTAGGCCCTGTCTGGGTTAACTGTTCTTCTATAGCTTGGATAGTGGCTTAATTCTCCCTTATCCTCTGTGCCTTTGCCTCCAGGAGTCTGAACTGCTTGGTAGGATTCCAAACTCTGGTGATTACCATAAGGTCTTTGAAGTCTATCTCTTTGAAACAGATCTTCTGGCAACTTGCTCCAAGTTCTTCCCAGTGAGATGCCAGGTTGAACCCCTTGTTGTCCATGCTCCATTGAAAAAATCTTTGAGGAGTTGGTGGAGCTGAAGAACTTGATCTATATTATTTCAGTCCTCTGGTTTGAGGTTCCTGTTGAATTGGAGTGTGAATGGTAGGGTTGATATTATCTCCCTCATTGTTTTGCCATCCACCACTGTGTCCAAGGTGTCCTCTTCCAGGTCTTCTGATTCTAGACAGGCCTTCTCTGTCCTCTGGCTGGTTCCTTTGGAATCCAAGGTCTCTGAGGTATACAGGTGACATATCAGTGTTTGCAAGCAGTCAAAAACTTTATGTTCTTAGGGTATTTACCTTTGACTGTGCCTTGTACAAATCTGCTGTCTGCTGATTTGAGAAATTTACCTTTAGAGGTTACAACTGGGTTAATTATAGTAATATTCCCTGTACAAGCTGTTAAGGTTGGTTTACCTTGTATTGATGCAGATTTTTGTGGTTTTCTACTTCTCTGGGTGGCTATTGGTGTCCACTTCTTGGCTGTAATCAGGCCTTCACTGTGCCTCTTTCCTTTGCGCTTGCTGCCCTCTGGTTCTGAGGGTGTCACTGGTGTGATGGCCTGTGACTGGGTTTCAAGTCGGATATAGTTTTCTTCTACTGAATCAAAGTAGGAAAAGAGGGCTTATGTCAGTTAGGACTTCTTAAAATGCTGTTTGCACGTCTAAGAATGGCCTCTGGGCTTGTATATCACTACAATATGCCCTGTATAATGACAGTGTAATTGAATTAACAATTCCATGTCAGGATTACAACTTTTGGTACCCTGTTACACTGTTTGTACACCAGTATCCCACAGATTCACTTGTGGTTTTCAAGTGTGATCTGTATAAGTGTAATTGAGTCAACAATACACTTAACCACGCCTCAACTGTTGGTTTTACAGTCAGCAGTGTCCTGATTTGATAAAAAATACAGGACTTATTGATGGCTTATGTGTTTTTATATGCAAAACACGCTGAAAACAAGGTCTTGTGGGTATTAACCACACGACAGATACTCTTAATATATGAGTAAAAGATGGTAAATAGACCAATTTGATAAATAAAATATATAAAATATATATTATTCAAGAAAAAATATGCCTAAAAATGTAAAACAAAATGTCAGAAATAAAGAAAATAAGTGAAAAAACTTACTTTGAAGGGCCAAAAATGTTTAAAAACATGGCCAGGCCCCCAAAATGTCAGGCTGAGTCTATGATAAAAGTAATATAATTGTATTGACAACTTTTAACTATGAATATGACACGGTAAAAAGGATTTAAAAAATATTTGTGAGGATTAAAAATGAAAGGGCTTTACTATATTTAATTTAGTGGTGGTGAGCGCTGTTGAAAGCCCTGGATGCAGCGTTACCTGTTGGGTTACAATAATAAAGACTATAATAATTAAAATTATAATTATACCTATTTATTACCCAAGAGTAAAACTGCTTTTGACAGTTTACTACATAGGGTATTTAAGAGAAGGATGAGGAAAGCTATTCTGGCAGTGAAAAGCCTCCTTTTTATCCTGAAATGGGGTGGAAGGGCTGTTAGACCTTTCCACGTAGAGGAAGTGAAGATTCTTTCATTCTCTGAGACAGGCTTGTGGTTTTCAAGGACCTTTATAGACTTTATTGGGCTCAGGTGTGGTTTTGAAACCACATCTGGGCAGTTTTCACCAATACAGGGTGAAAATCTTCACCTGGGGACCACATAGCCCTCTTCTGACGTGTATGACATGTAGAATGCTGTACAGAAACTGTATGGGACCCCAGTATTGACTGACTTATGAGGTATTGAAGTATAAACATTCTTCTTTGTCAGTTTGACACTCATAGTCATGGTTATGGGATATTATCCCATGGTAAGGCTGTATTGGTCAGAATGTGGGATTTTGACCTTAAACCAGCTGTAGCTTTGTCAGTTCTTGAGATATCAACCTCAAAACTGAATCATTATGTAGCCTTGTATGTGCTCTACACAATGGTACCTTCTTTGATATGGCTATCATTAAATATGGCAAAGGTATGCCATGTACAAGATTTTTGTACATATGCGTGTTTAGGCAAAAAGCTGTATTGGGCTTGTTTGTCCCATAACTTCTGCTGTAGTTGGGATATGCAGAAACGGATAACACCATCAGATAGCCCTGATTGTTCTTTTTTCAAAAAGACCCCACTTTAGGTATCTCACACCAAAACTGTAGAAGTTAGATGTGAGGTGAATGTTTTGTTCACCCTTATTTGGCCTCAATTTGACCATAACTTCAGTAATACTGGTGCTAGCTCAGTTTGGCTGGTACCATTTGATATCCCTGGCTTAGAGATTCATTTTGCATACACATTTGATGGGGTTAAGCCTCTTCCTACTTATTTCAGATGAGAGGTGAAAATTAAGGTTTATGCTCAGCAGTAACTTTGAGCATGACTAACTCTGTTATTCTTTGTCCTATGGTGATGGGACTTATCTTTTCAGAAAGAGGTGAGTTTCCTCTTTCTTTGAATACCTTTTGAGCTAATTTGGCTCAGCTCCATGTTTTGGTGGTATCTTGGCTATACCATTGATTTATGTTATTTTGGCTGTCATGCTTGTGCTCTGGTTTTGAGTCACAGGCTGACACTTAATAAACACTCTACTACATTAATGTCATGATACTCTTGTTTCTGGTTATATATCAGAATACAGGATACCAGAAAGTGGGAAGTCTTTTTTTGGGGGCCATATTGGAGAACAGATGTTTCAGAATATTTCCAAATTTGTGACAGATGCATAAAAAGAAAAGAGAGCTACAGGAAAGAAATTGGAAATTATTATCCAAATTCAAGAACCAAAAAACTCATGGGAAATATTCCATATTTTCTGGGTACCAGCTCTACCCCCAGGAGGGGATATTAGTGTTAATTCCTTCCCAGTGTTGGTTGATAGGTATAGTAAACCCCCCAATCTTTTTACCATTTAAGAAATATGACACAGCTATGGTTACAGCCGTAATGATATGGAATGGAGTAGTTAGACATTCAGGATTATTCCAAAATATCAGAAGTGATAGAGATCCTAAAATCACTTTAGCCATAGGGAAAAATCTCCTTAGCCTTTTTCCACAGAATTATCATTCTCAAAAGCCTATGACCCTCAGACTGATGGACTATCTGAAAAAATGATACAAACTCTAGAAGTGATGATAAGAGTATTCTGTGCTTATTGCCTACAATTAAAAGACTCTGATGGTTGTACCCCTGATTGGTGTACACTAGTACCAGCTCTTTAACTGAAATATAACACATAAATTCATCCATAAGCTTGTAAAACACTTGCAATAGTGAAAAAATTCTGGGATTCAAGACTACCTTATGACACCCTTAAAAAGTAAATAGTTTGAATACACCAAACAGAAAGAAGTTTCAAAATAATGCTTTATAAAGCAAGAAATCATTCAAATAGATGTACTCAAGATTCTTTTAAATATGCAAAAGAATGATGGGAGAAAAGTAATGAAGAGCCTGATTTTAAAATAGGAGACTCAGTATTAGTATAAGCAATAGATTCTGATAAAATTAATTGAACAAAGTAATTCAAATATTTTTTTGCAGGACCCTTTATGATAAAACACCTTCATGGCTTTAATTCTGTGAAGCTAGCTCTCACGGGTGAATTGACGAAGAACCACCCAAAATTGCCTGTAGGCTTAAGCAAACCTTACAGTTGAGGTTATAAGGAAGTATCTACACTTGGAAATTCCCCTTCTAGAAGAGGGAGAGAAAAAAATTGTTAAATTTCTGATATAAAGAAGGACAAGAAACAAATGAAAGACAATACCTTGTAAGGAATACGACCTCAATTCAATAGGAAGGATGCCTACCTGAAAAAGATATAACTAATTTCCAAAAATTATTAAGAAGGTTCAGACATGAAAGAAGACCAAAAGAATGAAAAAATTTAAGAATTATTGAGCTTCAAAACTTTAATTGTTTATTGAAGAGGTAGCAGAGTGGATGATACCCTAATCAACCATATCTTACTGTGGTACAATCTTTTTTGGTGGTAAGAAATGTGCCCTTTTGAAATAATAACCCATATCCACAAAAGTCACAAAGAATATTACAGAACTTATTTTAATAATGAAAATCAAAATTCAAATCTTAAAAACTATTACAAATAAGTAAAAAACCAATGGATACACATTTGAAGGAAGTTCTACCAGTGGAATTTCCATCTAAAATTTGTAAACCCAATAGTTACTTAGATACCTGGATATATGCACTTTTATTATCGGTGCATATATTCATGGCTTTTAGCTCATATATTTTGAAATACACACAATAAACACTTGATCCAAAATTGTATTTGACACAAAAAACTGTAACAATCAATTTTTGAACTTTATTTTGAAAGTTTTAAACAAGTTCAAAAATAATAAAGAGAAATTAGTCAAAATAGCAATACCAGTTGACCACTTAAAATTAAAAGTGGTCTAAAATTAAAACAAAGTAGGTATTCAGATCTTACTACCTCCTACATGCAGAATGATGTAACTGTTATCATTATATCCAAGGTATAAACCTATAAAATCATTTCTTAAGGTTTACAATATTAAGTTTCAACAGAAAACATGAATTACAAGAAAAATCATCAAAATAGAGTTTTTATTATTTAATCATATACTCTTGGCAGCTTGGTAGGAATATACCAAGCTATCAAAATTGAAACTCTGAATTTCAGCAGCATTAAAGACTCAAAAGGTATTAAAGATTAAAATAAAGAATTAAAATTATTATTTGTGATGCTCAATTGTAATGTTATCTTAACATTAACAGATAAATGAGAGATAAAACTGTCGGATATTGGTATTTTATGATTAAAGCTACCTTGATCCATGAGATCAATTCATCTTTCAAGCTTATTATGTCAGAAGATTAGAGTTACAGTGATTACTCTAAAATATGAAATAATAATGTGATAAAATGTTTTAATAATGATATAATAATCACTAAACCCTATAGTATCAATCAATTCCAGTAAATAAAATCAGTCAATGTCTGCTATAAGGAAGCATTTTTATTATATAAATACCCCTTATTCCTCTGTTTTCTTCTCAAAAGCATCAAATTCAATAAAATCTAACACACCTTATTTTATATATATATATAACTCTTATATTATAAAAGAAGAAAGCCTTAGCTTTTAGTAATTTTTTACTTCTATGTGATTACATCAATATTGTATTCTTATTTGTTGAAATTCTCTTAAATTCTCTAATTCCATGTAGAAATAGTGAAACTTTTATTTCTCCTTATTTTTTAATTTTACCACATTTTTAATGAGTTTTAATTACTATCTTGGGCATAAAATCAATGAAAATTATTATATTAGGTGTTAAAACTAGGTTATTTTGTCTTATTATCACATTTTCTCTATTATTATTCATTAATAGTTATTTTATTAATATAAACACTATGTATATCCATATATAGCTATAATATTAGTGATGTCATTCTTATAAACTGTTTTTTATTATTAAATAAAAATTTATCAAGAACTTATTATTTGTTTGTAGCAATAAGAAATTTAAATAAATATGTTAATTTATTAAATATTAAAATATTTTTTTATGAAATTATTTTTATAATATACTATGCTATTCCTTATGAATGATATAAGTATTTTAAGCCATGTATATAATAATATCTTAATCTTTTTATTCATTTATATTAGGCCATTAAGAGTACATTAAGTAGAATATTAGTAAATTTTACTTATTGTTTCATAGTCAAACCTTACAGTAACCATGTCAATTATCAATTATTTTGCATGGAGAAGCCAATAAAGGGTAGTTAAAACCCTTTTTGTACTATTATCAATGATTTTACCTCATAGCAACTAGGTCTAACCATACTATTTGCTTTTATACATAGAAATGAGGTAAAAACTTCAAAAATTTATTTAAAATAACATTGTCAGTGAATCCTTCTACAAGATTAAGGACTAATGAAGAAAGGAAAAATAAAAGATAAAAACAAGAAGAATAAGAATTTCATAATTCAAATCACACATTTCACTTACTGTCCACTTTTCATTATTTCAAATAAAACATTGAATCTTCAAAAATTGACAGAAATTACAACATGTGATTAATACTCAAATAAAATTGACAGTTTTGAGAAAATATATATTATTTTCAAATAATAGAACATTCACAGTCTTCACTTTAAGTAATTATGACATCTTTCACACAAATTACTACAAGTGTTTTAATCATTGAACCAATCAAGTTATAAGTTTTCTCACTCACAGGCTCTAATATTTTGTCAATGGAACACCTCTGTGAGCTGTTTCAGAATTAAAAGGGGCCATCTATTGCTCTTGTTTCCAATCTCATTGTATTATTCAATTTGATACTTAATAACAAGAATTAAGTATTAGTTAAATTTATTCTTAAGAATTTTATATTTCCAAATCAAACAGAAAGAAGCAATGAATACATAATACTATGTATAATAGTGTTTAGCTATAAGCTGCTATTTGTTGTTTAAAAATCAATTATTGATACTTTTAATCCAAAAATAATACATAAAATCATGCGTCCAATTCTTTTCAAGGTATTTTTTGGAGTATTAGTGATTTTTTGATTAATTCTTAATTTGTTTCTCCAAATTTTGTAGTTTTATTGACGAATTAAATATAATTATTCTTGTATAGCACAATTATTAATTAAAAGAAGTTTATGTTATTTTAATGATAAGTTGAAATATTAATACTTCTTTTATTTAAGATATGTCTATGAAACTGCTTATAATATTACTATTAATCAACAGTACTATGACGGTTCTTATTAAATATAATAATAAGAGTTATTATAACCACACTTAAATAATTAATTAATTGATTATTTCTTTCAATTTTTATAAAATACTAGTAATTATAACAGTAAACAACAGTTGTAAGGTGTAGATATGAAAATTTGATAAAATATCAAGTACTTTTCCTGTCCTCAAAATTTGTATAAGGTAAAATTATTTAAAAAATAGTAAGAAATAGTATTTTTATAGAGAAAAAACCCAATTTAATTTTTTTTAACTCTGTAAGTATAAAACAATAATATAATAAAAATTTACTGTTTTACCAACAATAAAGATTTATCTGAAAATACTCTACAAGAGATATTTAAGGCTACAAAAGAAATTTCTTTAAGAGCAATTTCAATTGGAATTAATTGAGCAAAGAACTTCAAGCAATTAATTAAATAAAAAAGTATTTAAAAGGATATTTAAAGAGAAAATACACCCAAAAGTGACCAGAGTGATTTGGAAACAAAGTGACAAAGTCAACAGTGATGAAAGATGCTTTAATTCACTTTTGGGGTGTTTCAGGGGCTAAAAGGATTATAAGAGTTACAAAAAATGATTATAATAATTTTCACATGTTTAAAAGGTTTAAAATGATATGAAAATGATGGTAGGAATCTTTTATTGATTTGTTTAACAGTGTTTAAACTAATATATAAGGAAAAGATTCTAACATGAAGAGAAAAGTGGGGCAAAAAACACATTCTTTTATAGCAATCAATTTTCTTACTCCAAAAGTAAAATTTACTATTGTCAGTCGTGGAAAACACTCTGACAACAGAAAAGCTAATTATGGAATCATTGAACCATGGTTTAGACCAAAAAAGGCTGGTTTTAGCCATTTTTTGCTATTTTTATCCATTTTAGACCTTTAAATCAGCCATTACTATAGTGATACCTTTCCTAGAGCCTTCAAAACATGTCAGAATGAGTTTAAGAGATGTAGAACCCAGTTAAAACTGTTTTTACTAAGATTGTTTATCTTCAGCATAGCTTTACCCTCGTGGCAACAGTTAAAACTACCCTGGTTGGTATCAAAACCTCATCCTCAATTCAGTAACAGATCCTGTGACTCAATTCCAGGCCAAAAGTGATAAGCTTTTGCCTGAACTTTGACAACTCACGCCTGTCAGAAAGAATTTTGGGGGTCTGGCTCTCCCTTAGAGCTAGAGTTCTTTCCGCCCAAATTTAATCTTTCCAATTTATTTTTTCCTTTAATTTCTCATCATGTATTATACCTACAATTTACATATGTAATTCAATTGAGCTTTACAGTAAACTACTGTAATAATTGACACCACATATGTAAATCAAAGTTCACTTATGTAATACACGCGCACATTTTGACAATTCAATTGAATTCAATTGAAAATACTTCAATTCCTCATAACTTCTAAGATTTACACAACACCTCAATTTTAACACAAAAATTGCTGATTAACACTACATTTGATGTGAATTAAATTAAGGTTTTGAGGATTTTCAACATTTATACACAAAATACAAAAAACTTAATTTAAGCTTATTTAGAGTTGAGTTACAAGAATTTCACTCAGAGGTGACCCCACCTAATTTTTTATAACTAATCCAATGGTGAGATAAATCTTATATTTTTGTTTGTTAGATAAAAAGTTGTGATAAAATTTACTTAACTTTTTTCTAAACTTATTTTATTTTGGTTGATTTTGTCAAAAATTCATTTTTGCTCAATTTTTTCAAGTAAGAAGATGATTTTCCAATTTTCAAATTTAATGTATTTGATTATGAATATAAATTCATATTTATATTTTAATTTTTATTTATGTTTGTGGTCTTTTGGGTATATGAAAATACCTCCAAGGCTCACAGTAATTGTCTACAAGAATCAATTACAAGACGTATTTAATAATAAAGTTATTTTAATATATAATTATCTTTTGCAAGAATAATCATAAGTGTATATTTCTTGAAGAAATCAATTACTAAATAAAACTGTCAGAATTTAGACAAAACACTCAGTAATACTCCAAAGAACTTTTTGTAAGATAATGGTAGAGAAATTTGACAGATAATTGTGGATTTGAAGGATCAAAATTGATTTATAACAGGATTACAACAATATATTGTTCCTTCTATTATGTCACTTTCTTGCTATTGATTTTGAAAGAATAGAATACTTAAGAAAATATTAACTAATACTTACTTGTTTGTAATAATGGTATAATCCAATAATGTGATGAATTTTGGAAAAAATAGCAAGAGGAGGTCTCTTTTAAGTCAACAACAACTCAAAGAGGCATGCTATGGAGCAAACCAAAAAAACAGGGAGTGAGAAAACAGTAATTACTTCTGGATTAATGATTGCATCATCAGTTGTCATGTAAGATTATCATAATTACTTACTTGATGTTTTTTACATGCATACCAACCCAAATATGGTTAAGAATCAAAGGAGTAACAACTGTAAATCTTCTTTTTATTTCAAAAGAAACATTAATTTCTCAAAGTTATCAATTTTATTGGAAATTTCATCACAGGTTGTATTCACTGTGAATTTTGAAGATTCAGTGTTTCACCTAGAATTACAAAAATGGACTGTAAGTAAAGCTTTCAATTTTACTGAGGGAACTATAGCTTTTTTTTGTTCTTATATGGAAAATACAATTCTACATTTGTCCTGAAAGCTTAAGAGAGATTCATTAAGAATTGTATTTTTAATTAATTTTTGAAGCTTTTACCTCATTTCTATGTAGAATTGCAAATAGCAGTATATGTGAGCCTTGAGGTATATTTTACATACCCAAATAGGCCACAATTATCTGAAAAATGAATTCTGAATTATGCATAACTCATAAGTCATGCATATATACAAAATTCATCATTTTCAATTTCAGAAAAGATGAATAACTTTTTATTGAGTAAGTAAATCCATGGATTTAAGACCAGATTTGGATTCTACACAAATATTCACCTAGGGTAGCTTCATAGAGTGAATAAGCTCAAATTAACTCTTTGAGGTGGTAATATGGAAAATACTTCAATACCACATCATCAATACCACATAAAAGATCTGTGAAAATTTTTGTTTTTCTTAATTTCACGCCAAAATAATGGGAATGTGAGAAATCCCATGTTACATATACACTAAGAATAGTGTTATGCATGTTTTGAGCACTTAATATCATGGTATTCTTACATGGACTTTTGGTACACCCATAGTGGATATCTCACTTGAAGCTTAAATTTCTATTTTGACGTGAAAAATAAGCAAGGGGGATAAAAGACATCAAAGAGAGCCAGGGTACCCCACTTCTGAGGCCTCAGAGGCATGGACAGCTCCAAAGCTTGGATCTTGGTAAACCAAAACCTTTTGGGAACTTGGTTACCATGTTACAACTACAGTAAAACTTATGAAAATAGCAAATAACCTGCTCTTTTGACGTGCCAAGGAGGTAAAGAGCTACTTAGACTCCTGTAACCATGTTAATTCTTAATGACTTTCCATGGATAAACCCCAAAAGAGTAATTAAAACTCTTTTTGGACTTGTATCCATTGATTTACCTCATAGAAACCAGTGAAACACTGATATTTGCAATTCTATGTAGAAATGAGGTAAAAAATTCAAAAATTCATTAAAATACAATTCTTAATGTATCTTTCTGAAACTTTCAGGACTAATAGAGAACTGTATTATCTATGGTACAACCAAAAGAAATTACAGTTTTACTAGTAAAATTAAAATGTTTACTTACAGTCCATTTTTGACTATTCTACGTGAAACACTGAATCTTCAAAAATTCACAGTAATTACAACCTGTGATGAAATTGGCAATAACATTGATAACTTTGAGAAATCAATGATTATTTTGGAATAAAACAATATTTACAGATGTTGCTCCTTTTATTCTAAACCATATTGGGGTTGGTAGTCATGTAAAAGCATCAATTAAGTAATTATGATAATGTTATGTGACAACTGATGATGCAATCAATAATCCAAAAGGGTTTATTGTTTTCTCACTCACTGGTTTTTCAGTTTGCTCCATGGCACGCCTCTGTGAGCTGTTGTTGACTTAAAAGAGGCCTCCTCTTGCTGTTTTTTCCAAATCATCATCATCTTATTATCACCTAAACTATTATTACCAAGTAAGTATTTGTTACAGCTATTATTAAGTGTTTTAAATCTTTCAGAATCAATCAGAAAGACGTGAAATCATATAATCCAACTATATCTTGTTGTCATACTGTTATAAATTCATTTGGATCCTCAAAATCCACAATTCTACGTCAAATCTCTCTATATTATCTTTCAATAAGTTCTTTGGAATAATAGTGAGTGATTTATTTTCAATTCTTAAAGTTTTTCTCTAAAAATTAGTTTTCTTCAAAAACTATCATTATAATTACTCTTGCAAAAGATAATTATATATTAAAGTAATTTTATTATTTTAATAAAAGAAGTTTTATTATTAAAATCTTCTTGTAATTGATTCTTGTAGACAATTACTTGCTCACTGTTAAAATCAATAGTAGTGCTTAACACGTGAAAGAAATAATTTTATAATTATTTAATTGTGGTTATAATAATATTTATTGTTATATTTAATAAGAACACACATAGTACTGTTGATTCATAGTAATATTATCATTAGTTTCATAGTCACATCTTACAGTATATGGCTGGTTGCCATGAGGTAATTCAATGGATACTAATCCAAAAAGCGTTTGAATTACTCTTTTAGGGTTTATCCATGGAAAATAATTAAGAATTGACATGGTTACAGGAGTCTAAGTTTCTTTTTACCTCCTTCTCATATCAAAATAGAAGCTTATATTCAATTTTCTTATGATATAATGAAGTTTTGACTTGGTAACCAAGTTCCCAAAATATTTTAGTATACTAATTGGGCCAAGAGGGGCCATCAATCCAAGCTTTAGAGGTGTCCACACCTCAGAGGCCTCAGAAGCTGGGTACCCTGGCTCTCTTTGATGTCTTTTATCCCCCTTAGCTATTTTTACATCAGAAAATAGAAATTCAGGCTTCAAGACTGATATCCACTATGGGTGTACCAAACATGTATGTAAGAATACCATATTATTAAGTGCCACAAACATGCATAACACTATTCTTAGTGTAGATGTAACATTCGATTTCTCACATTCCCATTATTTTGGAATGAAATTGTGAAAAACAAAAATTTTCAGAATTCTTTTATATGGTATTGATGATGTGGTATTAAAGTATTTTCCATATTACCCCCTCTTAGAGTTGATTTAAGCTTCTTCACTCTGTGGAATTTCCCTACGTGAAATTTTGTGTAGAATCCAAATTTGGCATTAAATCCATGGATTTACTTATGCAATAAGAAGTTATTCAGTTTTTCTGAAATCAAAAATGATGAATTCTTAATATATGAATGACTTATGAGTTATGCATAGTTCAAGAATTAATTTTAAATATAATTGTTGCCTATTTGGGTATGTAAAACATACCTCAAGGCTCACATCCCTCCCACCAAAAAATACAATTGTACTAAATTTTATTAGTGATAAAAGAATAAGGCCTCAAAGGGGCTTAATTTCCACTGTCCAACCTTTTTGCATTACACAGATAAAGTAATTTAACGCACATTTACAGAAATATTCAGGCTTGTGGCCTTCTTTCATGTCTAAATCTTCCCAAGAGCTTATCTGGGTCAGGTGTCTCTGATTCTGCCAGCCATTCATCTTCATGTACTTGATTTCTATATCTCACAAGATATTCTCTTTGAGGTTTACCCCTAATTCTCCTTTCTTCCATGACTTTCTTTATCTTTTTATCTTCACTCTGTTCTAATGGTGTAACAGGCAAAGAAGTTTGGTTCCTTAAAGGAAACAATTATTTAACAGCCAGTTGATAAGTTTTTATCAAGCTGACTGGAAAGGTGGGTGTTTATCTTCTAATTCACCACTCAATTCCACTTTAACTGCATTGGTTCCATGTAAGGCAACAATAATACAATGTCCTACATAAGAATCATTCAGTTTCTTTGAGCCTTTGATATTATCAAAATTCAAGGTTGAAACTAGAACTAATTCCCCTACTTTGAAGTCTGGTACTTTATGACTCTTGTCCCACTTCTGTTTTGCATAGTCCAAAGCGTCATTCATGCTTTGTTTTGCATGGTGTTTCACTTTATCAAAAATTAGCTTGAGGATGGAAGCTCTAGGATGGATATCAACTAAATCTTTCCTCAGTGTGTCTGCTGGGAGTCTTGGATTCCATCCTTTTTCTAACATAGCAGGAGTTTGACCTGTAGAACAATGGCCTGATGTTTTATATTCCAATTCTAATTCAGCTATCAGAGTGAAACAGTCATGGTTAAAGCCATCTGAGTCTTTGAATTCTAATCCATAAGCACAAAATCTCCTTATCATCTCTTCTAAAGTTTGAATCATTCTCTCTGCCTGCCAATCTGTTTGAGGGTGATATGCTGTAGAAAATGATAACTTAGTCCCAAAAAATCTATGAAGCATAGTCCCAAGTGCAGATGTGAACTTGGGATCTCTGTCACTTATAGTATTCTTAAATAATCCTGTATGCGAAATAACTCTACTCCATAGAAGAAGAGCTGTATCCATAGCAGTGTCATATTTATGACAGGGTGAGAATATGGGAGTCTTGCTATATCTGTCTACAATGACTAAACAAGCATTATAGCTTTTGTCACCCCTTGGAGGAAGTGCTGTGACCCAATCCATGTGAACAACTTCCCATGGGGATTTTGGTTCTTGAATATGGATCATAAGTCCAAATTTCTTGCCTGTACTCCTGTTTGCTTTTTGGCATCTGTAACAGGTATGGAAATATTGAATGGTCTCTTTTCTCCAAGATTGCCACCATGAACAGTCTTTCACTTTTTCAAGTGTTCTGTCTGCTAACAGGTGTTCAGAGTGGATGCTATCATGGCATTAATGAAGAATGGTATTGATAAGCAATCTGCTACACAATTTCATTACACAAGAATGTTTGGTTCTGTGGTAAATCATTCCATCAAACAAGTGAAATCTTCCATCACAATAACAATTTTTCCAAACCTCATCCAGTTAATTGACAAAAGATGTAGCTTTACAGTCTATATCTAACAAGGGAGTCAACATATGGAAATTATTTTCCTGCTTATAAGATTCTCTGACTTCTTCAAAGAATTCAGTCCCAATATCAGTTATGTTTATTACTTCAATTGGAATCTGTGGCTCTGCTTCCAAAGGTACATAAGCTGGATTATCGGGAGTATTGGCTGATGCCCACCTACTAAGTCCATAATCATTTTTGTGAATGTTTCCTGCTTTATGAACTATAATCATGTTTAACCTATATTCTTGAATTGCTATATGCCATCTCAACAGATGTGTGTTGGGGGATTTCATGCCAAGAAGTGATTTCACAAAATTACATTTACTTATCACTTCAAAAGCACTGTCATAAAGATAATAGTCAAGTTTCTCAAGTGCCCATACAAAACATAGGCACTCCATCTCAATTACATCATATCTAGATTCTGTTGGTTTGATTTGTCTTGAGATGTAACAAACTGGTCTTTCTGTAGGTTTGTCATCAATGATTTTGACTTGATGGAGAACTGCCCCTAATCCATCTCCACATGCATCAATGTACAATTTGAAAGTTACATTCCAGTCAGCCATGAGGAGTAAAGGTGCTTCTGTAATAGCTTTGCTTTTCTTTTCATAAGCTTTAATCCTTTCCTGTGTCATCTCAAATACTGTCTGTTGATCACAGATTCTATAAAGTGACTTGGCTAGAATCGCAAAGTCTTTCAAGTGTTGCCTATAATAACTGGCAAACCCAAGAAAAGACATCATTTCTTTTTTATTCTGGGGTATTGGCTTAAGTAACACTGCTGCTACTTTGTTTTTGTCAATACCCAAGCTTAAACCAGAAACAATATGTCCTAGTGCTTTGAGTTCTTCAAAACCAAAATTGCATTTCTTAAGTGAAATTTTCATGTTCACTTCTGCAGCTTTGTGAAGTACTCTTGCAAGTCTTTCAAGGTGCAAAGACCATGAATCAGAACATATGATAATATCATCAATATATATGATAAGCCATCCTTCAGACAATTCTGTGGGAATGATTGTGTTCATCATTCTTTGATAATGGGATGGAGCATTTTTAATGCCAAATGGCATTCTAAGATACTCATAAATACCACAAGGAGTGATAATTCTAAGTAATTTCTTAGCTTTAGGTGTCAAAACATTCTGATGGAAACCTTTCAATGCATCCATTGATGTTATATAATTGGCTTTAGACAATTGAGTCAAGGTTTCTTGAACTCTAGGGATTGGATACCTATCTGGAACTGTGTAGGTATTGAACGCTCTGAAATCTCCAACCATTCTTGACTTGTTATTATGCCATGCAATAAGAACAGGTGTTGTCACTTCAACTTCCTCATTATGGCCTACTTTCCTTAGTACACCAAGTTGGATTAACTCTTTGGTATGTTTTTCCAAGGCTTCTCTAGCTCTGGGACTGGCTGGATAAGCTGGTCTTCTAAGTACTGGAGGATATGGCCTGTCAGTATTAAGAGTAATATCAACTTCATGTCCTCTTATAGCACCTATTGGTTCATTATCAGAGGCAAATGCATTTTTGTATGTGTATAACACATTAATAAGTTCATTCCTCATCTTTGGTGACAATGATGGATTAATTTGTGCTTCAACAAGTTGATTAGACACAAATTCATCTTTGTAAGTATCCTTGACAGAAGATACTACAGATATTTGTTTTGGCATATTGGAAAAAGCAAATTTTTGTCTTTTGTTATTCCCAATATTAATACCATAAATATTCAAGTAATCATTCCCAAGAATGATGTGCTGAGATGTGCAATTATCGATTACCACAATCTCAGTTTTCATCCTCACACTTCCTGCTGGATGTGGAAATAAAAGATTGGTGTCTAATATACCCAAGGGGTACATATTGTTACTGGCACTACTGAATTGTACACCGTCTATTGGTAATAGATGATTTTTCCATTCAGGAAGTATAATTTGGAGATAATCTTTGCCTACACAAGTGCAAAATGCCCCTGTATCCAAATTTACTTTGGCTTCAGTATCACTCATCAAAACTGATGGGATACAGGATGCTCCAGCAGTATAACCTTTTCCTCTATCAGGTTTTGTTTTACACATTCTGGCATCTTGGATATTTATCAGGTTGCATCAATCTTCACTGTACTGTGGCAAGTGGGTATGGACTTCTGTGACCTCAAAGAAAGCTGTAATGTTTTCAATGGGATAGTCCTCCACTGGTGTATCTTCAGAGACTGCAGAATCTTGATCAGACTCCTCTTTCTCTTCAGTACACTGAATGTCTTCAATGACTTGAGCTTCATTGATTTTTGTCTTCTTGGTGCAAGTGTTTGTTAAATGTGAAGTACTTCCACATTGATGACATTTCAAGATAGGTCTTTCTGGTCTTTTATCTTCTCTGGGAATCTTTGGGACCATCTTGGATTTCATAGGGATTTTAGTCCAAGATTTACCAATTCTTGTTCTGGTAATGTTATCTTCCATTGCATTAATGTAGTCCTCTGTTGAACAGGTTTCTACACATCTGCTTTTTATAGCATGTTCCAGTTCCCCTCCACACTTTCTTAATATTTTCATATTAATCATAGTGTCAGACATAGCTGGGTGTAAAGCAGATAATTTGTCTTTTTGTTTGAAGAACCAAGTAAGTCGTTTATCTTTCTCTGAGTTAAAAATGGCACTTTCAAAAGCATTTTCCATTTTAAATCTCCAAGAATTATTGGCCCATTTGGTAATCACTTCAGATTTCCACCAAACCAATCATGTTTTCCATGATCCATTCTCATCTTGTAATACCATCTCTTTGCACTTCTGGTAAAAAGAGTGTGTAATTTCCCCACTATTATTTCATCAGGTATATTAAAGTCTTCTTGTAACATATCAATAGTCCTGAAGAACTCAATATGGTTATATTCCCCTTCACCAGAGAATGTTGGCCATTCTTCTAATTTGGGAATATCTTTGACAGAGACAATATTTTCTCCTAGAAGTGGAGTAAAACTTCCTTTAGCAGAAAGCTTTTCTTCAGTTAAGGGTGTGACATGTCTTGGCATATGTGGTTCATAATTCTTATGAATTTGTTCTACATTTGCAATTATTTCATTCTTTAACTTCTGCCTTTCACTGTCACTTTTTGCTAAATGTGTAGCAAACTGATTGGTATTTTCAAATATTTTCAAGACATGATCTTGTAGAATCTTAAGTTGATCATTAATTTTAAAAATGGAAAGATCTTCCATTTCATCATTCTGAATCTGACATGTACTCTTAATTCCGCTACAAGCATTGATAATTGAATCAAATCTGACATTTGTCAATTCATACCATTCAGTGTATTTCTTATCATGTTTTTTCAATTAATTAATATCTGATGTTATTTTAGTTAACTTTGAATCAAGTTTACCAATTTCTACATTAATACTACCTTGTACATGATTTATTTGGGTGGAAAGGTCCTGTTCATCCTTTCCTGCTCCTTGGCTGTGAATTCCATAAGAGTTCTGGCCATGTTGAACACACTGTCCACTGCTGAAGGCTCCAATTTGGGGATCCTGTACCCTTGTGGGTAAGGTCTGTGCCAATTTGCCTTGCCTCGATGGCTCTTGGGACCTCTCTGCTTCTTCTGAGGTCCTTTGGGCTTTTCTTTGGACACTTCTGGAGATGGTTTGGAGCTGGTAGACGCCACTGGGGCCTCTGTCTCCAGAGCTGGAGTTATTTCCAGTTCCTTCTTCTGGTCTATGGATAAAAGACTTTGGTTCTTCAACCAATTCTTTATCTTTTTGACCTTGTCTTTGCAAGACAGGGGGCTCCATCTTCCTAAGAGTTCTATGGTCTTTTCCTGACCCAGAAAGATCTTGATTTGTAAGTAGGAGTTCATGGCCCCCTGCCAAAGGCTTGGGCATATTTCCCACTCTTCTTCTTTGGCTTCTCTGAACCAATTTTTGTACTGGCATTGATAAATTTCTATTGCTGCCACTTGAAAATGGTACAGCCCTGGAAATATTGTCATAAATTAGTTCAGGCTCAGAATTTACATCACAATCTGTGGGTACAGACCTTGGGGAATGGGAGGCAACTCTGGCATCCTCCAAATGTGTCTTTCTTGTGGAAGATTTGGCACTTCTGGATTTGGTCTTGCCTCTTCCTTGTCTACATCCATCTGGTTGGACTGAATAGTTGCTTCCATTTCTGGTATGCACCATTTTCATGTCAATTTAAAGATAAAAGGTGAAAATATGAGATAAAATACACCGGTTTGGGTGGTAATTTAGCTTTTTCTGAGTTGAATAAGGTGCCTCTTTTAGCAATTTGCACCTCAATACTGTCTTCAGATTCTGGACTAGTTATATGTCTTTTACTGAGTCTGTTGCCAGCTGCACAGTATTTGATTAAAGACACTAAAAAATTATAAAAGAGAAAAAATTATTTTTTATACTATTTAAAATATTTTTAAAGATTTTTTATAAGGTTTCTATTTTTTAATGTTGAAAAAATTATTATTTTTAAAGAAAAAAGTTAAAATTCAAGATTTTGAATGAAAATTACTTCAGAGTAACTCAAAGAATAATTTTATAAGTTTTTGGATGTGAAAAGCCACATGTAAAAACAGTATGAAATTAAACCAAATTCCTCAATGAAAAAGATTTCCAAAACCATTTCAAAAATAAGAATTATTTTAACATTAAAATGAAAGAAAAAATTATTAAATTAATATATTTTAGAGCTTAAAAATATATTAATTAAGGGTACAAGGTTCAAAAAACACGGCCAGGCCCCCAAATGTAAGATGTAACTATGAAACTGATGATAATATTACTATTAATCAACAGCACTATGTCTGTTCTTATGAAATATAATAATAAAATATTATTATAACCACAATTAAATAATTAAAGAATTATTTCTTTCACGTGTTAAGCACTACTAGTGATTTTAACAGTGAGCAAGTAATTGTCTACAAGAATCAATTACAAGAAGATTTTAATAATAAAACTTCTTTTATTAAAATAATAAATATATTTTAATATATAATTATCTTTTGCAAGAATAATTATAATGATAATTATTGAAGAAAACTAATTTTAGACAAAAACTTTAAGAATTCAAAATAAGTCAAACACTATTATTCCAAAGAACTTATGGGAAGATAATATAGAGAGATTTGACATAGAATTGTGGATTTTAAGGATCAAAATGGATTTATAACAGTATTACAAAAATATATAGTTGGATTCTATTATTCCACGTCTTTCTGATTGATTCTAAAAGATTTGAAACACTTAACAATAGCTGTAACTAATACTTACTTGTTGGTAATAATGGTTTAAATGATAATAAGATGATGATGATTTGAAAAAAACAGCAAGAGGAGGCGTCTTTTAAGTCAACAACAGCTCACAGAGGCGTTCCATGGAGCAAACTGAAAAACCAGTGAGTGATAAAACAATAAACCCTTTTGGATTATTGATTGCATCATCAGTTGTCACGTAACATTATCATAATTACTTAATTGATGCTTTTACGTGACTACCAACCCGAATATGGTTAAGAATAAAAGGAGTAACATCTGTAAATATTCTTTTATTCCAAAATAATCATTGATTTCTCAAATTTATCAATTTTATTGCCAATTTCATCACAGGTTGTAATTACTGTGAATTTTTGAAGATTCAGTGTTTCACGTAGAATAGTCAAAAATAAACTGTTGATAAACCGTTTAATTTTACTAGTAAAACCAGAATTATTTTTGGTTGTACCATAGATAATACAGTTTTCCATTAGTCCTGAAAGTTACAGAAATCTTCATTCAGAATTGTATTTTTAATGAATTTCTGAAGATTTTACCTCATTTCTACGTAGAATTGCAAATATCAGTGTTTCACTGGTTGCTATGAGGTAAATCAATGGATACAAGTCCAAAAAGGGTTTCAATTACTCTTTTGGGGTTTATCCATGGAAATTCATTAAGAATTGTTCTGGTTACAGGAGTCTAAGTAGCTCTTTACCTCCTTGGCACGTCAAAATAACAGGTTATTTGCTATTTTCTTAAGATTTACAGTGGTTGTAACATGGTAACCAAGCTACCAAAAGGTTTTGGTTTACCAATTAGTCCAAGATCAGACATGGATCCAAGCTTTGGAGCTGTCCATGCTTCTGAGGCCTCAGAAGTTGGGTACCCTGGCTCTCTTTGATGTCTTTTGTCCCCCTTTCTTATTTTTCACGTCAAAATAGAAATTTAAGCTTCAAGTCAGATATCCACTATGGGTGTACCAAAAGTCCATGTAAGAATACCATGATATCAAGTGCTCAAAACATGCATAACACTATTCTTAGTGTATATGTAACATGGGATTTCTCAGATTCCCATTATTTTGGCGTGAAATTAAGAAAAACAAACATTTTCACGGATCTTTTATGTGGTATTGATGATGTGGTATTGAAGTACTTTCCATATTACCACCTCAAAGAGTTAATTTGAGCTTATTAACTCTATGGCGCTACCCTAGGTGAATATTTGTGTAGAATCCAAATCTGGTCTTAAATCCATGGATTTACTTACTCAATAAAAAGTTATTCATCTTTTCTGAAATTGAAAATGATGAATTTTGTATATATGCATGACTTATGAGTTATGCATAATTCAGAATTTATTTTTAAGATAATTGTGGCCTATTTGGGTATGTAAAATATACCTCAAGGCTCACAGTGTAAGTAGGAGTTCATGCCCCCCTGCCAAAAGCTTGGGCATATCTCCCACTCCTCTTCTTTGGCTGCTTTCAACCAATTTTTGTATTGGCATTGATCAATATCTATTTCTTCCACTTGAAAAAGGTTCAGCCCTTGAAAAATCATTATGAATCAGTTTACACTCAGAGTTCATATCAAAGCTTGTGGGTACACACCTTGGGGAATGGGGGGAAACACTAAAATTTTCCAGATGTGTCTTTCTTGAGGAAGACTTGCCACTTCTGGACTTGGTCTTTCCTTGTCTTTGTCCACATCTATCTAGTTGTACTGAATAGTTGCTTCCATTTCTGGTATGCACCACTTTACATCAATTTGAGAGAAAAATTTAAGAATTAAAGTCAAAATTACACACCTTTTGGTGGTTGTTTTTCTTTTTCTGTTTTAAATAAAGTGCCTCTTTTAGGAACTTGTACTTCAATAATTTCTTCAGATTCTGCTTCTTAAGATTCTGAACTTGTAATATATCTTTTACTGAGTCTGTTACCAGCTGCACAGTATTTGATCAAAAACACTAGAGAAAAAATTATAAAAGAAAAATCATGTTTTATACTTAAAAGATTTCGCAAAGATTTTAAATAAGTTTTTATTATTTTTTATATTAAAAGAATTATTCTTTTTGAAGAAAAAAATAAATAAAATTTAAGATTTTGATTTAAAATTAATTCAGAGTAACTCAAAGAATAATTTTATAGGTTTTTGGATGTGAAAAAGCCATGTGTAAAACAATATAAAATCAAACTGAATTCCTCAATAAAAAAGATTTCAAAGACAATTTCAAAAATAAAAATAATTTTAAATTCAAATTAAAAGAAAGAAATAATTTAATTAATTTATTTTAAGACTTAAAAATATATTAAGTCAGGGTAAAACGCTCAAACAACACAGCCAGGCCCCCAAATGTGAGATTTGTATGTGAAACTGTTGATAATATTACTATGAATCAACAGTACTATGATTGTTCTTATGAAACATAATGATGAAGATTATTATAACCATAATTAATTAATTAATTAATTATTTCTTTTACTTTTTATACACTACTAGTGATTATAACAGTAAGAAGTAATTTTATACAAGAATCAATTACATGAGGTATTTAATAATCAAACTTCTTTATTAAAATAATGAAATTATTTTAATATATAATTATCTTTTGCAAGAATAATCATAAATATATATTTCTTGAAGAAATCAATTACTAAAAAAAACTTTCAGAATTTAGACAAAACACTGAGTAATACTCCAAAGAACGTTTTGTAAGATAATTGTAGAGAAATTTGACCGAGAATTGTGGATTTAAAGGCTCAAAATTGATTTATAACAGGATTACAACAATGTATAGTTTATTCTATTATTCCACTTCTTTCTTATTGATTCTGAAAGAATAGAATACTTAAGAAAATATTAACTAATACTTACTTGTTTGTAATAATGGTATAATTGAATAATGTGATGAAGTTTGGAAAAAATAGCAAGACAAGGTCTCTTTTAAGTCAACAACAACTCAAAGAAGCATGCTATGGAGCAAACCAAAAAAACAGGGAGTGAGAAAACAGTAATGACTTTTGGATTAATGATTGCATCATCAGTTGTCATGTAAGATTATCATAATTACTTCCTTGATGTTTTTTGTATGCATACCAACCCAAATATGGTTAAGAATAAAAGGAGTAAAAACTGTAAATCTTCTTTTTTTGAAAAGAAACATCAATTCCTCAAGGTTAGCAATTTTATTGGAAATTTTATCACAGGTTGTATTTACTGTGAGTTTTTGAAGATTCAGTGTTTCATATAGAATTACAAAAATGGACTGTAAGTAAAACTTTTAATTTTGCTGATGAGACTTTGGATTGTTTTTATTTTTTATATGGATAATACTATTCTCCATTTGTCCCGAATGTTTCAGCGAGATTTATTAAGAATATTCTTTTGAATGAATTTTTGAAGCTTTTACCTCATTTCTACAAAGAATTGCAAATAGCAGTATATGGCTGGTTGGTACAAGGTAATTCATTGGATACTAATCCAAAAAGGGTTTTAATTACTCTTTTAGGGTTTATCCATGGAAAATCATTAAGAATTGGCATGGTTACAGGAGTCTAAGTTGCCTTTTACCTCCTTGTCATGTTAAAATAGCAGCTTATTTGCAATTTTCTTATGATATAACAAAGTTTTGACTTGGTAACCAAGTTCCCAAAATGTCTTAGTATACTACTTGGGCCAAGATCAGCCATTAATCCAAGCTTTAGAGCTTTCCATGCCTCATAGGCCGCAGAAGTTGGGTACCCTGGCCCTCTTTGATGTCTTTTGTCCCCCTTAGCTCTTTCTACATAAAGAAATACAAATTCAGGCTTCAATACTGATATCCACTATGGGTGTACCAAAGGGTTATGTAAGTGTCATGTTTGACTATGAAAAAATAAGCAAAATTTACTAATATTTTACTTATTGTCCTCTGAATGCCCTTATAAATAGAATAAATAAGATAAAAATAATTAGAATAATAAAGAATTATCATAATTATGGTGTAAAAATAATTATATTATTTAATAAATATAATAATATAATTTATATTATGAACAAATAATATAATAAATAAATATATTAATATTTGATAACTCATATATCTAAAAGCTCTTTATTATTGTTACAAAAAAATAATAAAGGCATAAGAAATTGTTTTTCATTAATAAAAACAATTAATAACTAAAATATTACTAATATTAAAGTTCTATATTAATATAAATACTATTTATATTAATGAGAGAATTATTAATAGTAAAAGTAGAGAGAAATTATTATAATAAGAGAAAATAACCTAATTTTGAGACTTAATAAGAATTTTGGCAGAATTTATGCCAAATAATGTAAATAAAACCTATCTCAGTTGTATTTACAAATAAAAATAAAAGAAATCACAAATTTTCTTGATTTTATGTGGAAATAGGATTTTTAAGAGATTTATAACAAAACAAGAGTAAAAGTTAATTAACCATGTCAAAAATGATGATTATGCTAAAGATAGCTTTTGGTCTTTGAGAATATAAGAGATTTATATATAAAAAGAATAAAAGATTTTACCTTTTGATTTAATTTTTCAATTGTTTTGATGTGTCTGAGGGGAAATTAGAGTAAAAACAGCTCTATTTATAGTAAATAACTCTCTTCTAGAATCTAGTAGGCTTCTAGTAGACGTTTAGTGATGGTATCCACTGGAAATGATCAGTATTTTAAGGTTTAGTGATGATTACGTCATGATCAAACCATGTCATCTCATTATTATACCATTATTTATAGTTATCACTATAACTCTAATCTTGATGACATCATAGGCTTGCAGAAGCCTAAACTCTGTGAAATTTATTAGTATTAATCATAATATAATAGTATTCACCAGTTCTATCACTTTTATAGCTACCAAACGTAAAATCAGATTACAGTGAGTGATCATAAATGATCAATTCTAAGCTTAAAATTGGATCATTAATAACTTTGAGGTTATACACGCTAAAGCTATTCTGACAGTGAATTCTGATACCTGGGTATTTCCTTATTAGAAAACAAAGAGAATTCCATTATATCATCAAAATTCTATTTTTGATGATTTTTCTTGTAACTCATCCTTTCTGTTGAAATTCAATATTTTAAACTTCAAACCTTGATTTCAAGGTTTGCTACCTTGATTTCAAGGTTTGCTACCTTGAATATTATGATAAAAATTACATCATTCTCCATGTATGAGCTAGTATAATCTTACTATCTACTTCTTTTAAGTTTGGACCACTTTCACAACAAAGTGGTAAACAGCTCTAGTGATTTTGTTCAATAAACCTTTACAGGCTATAACCTTCCTTATAAGTTGTAAAATAAAGTTCATATTTGTGTTTCTACAGTAAATAGGTGGTTACTTTATTCTTGGCTTAACTCTCTATCATGTATATTTCAAGAGATATTACCTAAAAACCATGAATATATGCATTGACCAAAAAGTGCATATCATCAGTTTAATTCCTTAAGTATTTACTTTAGAGAATTGTCATAAAATTGTTTTATGTGTAGCGTTTTATGGGGAATCCAATGGTACCATTTATTCTACCTGTTGCTTGATTGGTTTGTGAGTTAAATGAGGTTTTATGTCTTTCTTAGGGTATTATTACTTATTCTTCAGTAATTATTGACTTTTCAGATATGCCATAAAAATGAAATATGTGTATTTTAACATTGGAAATCTAAGAGTGTAATTGCGTTCACATATTTAATCATTATATTCTGAGTTAATTCAGATTTTGTACCTATTTTTGGTATTTTCACTAGTTTTAAGATAATTATTATGAGTATAATTATTATAGAGTTTTTCTTGTGGCCTTTTTGGATATGTGGTCACATCTCAAAGGCTCACAGTAAGAGTACCATAATATTAAGTGCCACAAAAATGCATAAAACTATTCATAGTGTATATGTAACATTGGATTTCTCACATTCCCATTATTTTGGCATGAAATTGAGAAAAACAAAAAATTTCACAATTATTTTATGTGGTATTGGTGATGTGGTATTGAAGTATCTTTCATATTGCCACCTCTTAGAGTTCATTTAAGCTTATTCACTCTATGGAGCTACCCTAGATGAATGTTTGTGTAAAATCCAGATCTGGCCTTAAATATATGGATTTACTTACTCAATAGTAAGTTATTTATTTTTTCTGAGATCAGAAATGATGAATTTTTAATATATGCATGACTGTTGAGTTATGCATAGGTGGAGAATTATTTTTAAAGATAATTGTGGCCTATTTGGGTATTTAAAAGATACCTCAAGGGTCACATTGTAATTGATTCTAGTAAAGAATTACTGCTTACTTTAATAATCACTAGTAGTGTATAACAAGCAAAGGAAAAAATTAAGTAATTAATTATTCTTTTTTGGTTTGAATAAATTCATATATTATATTTCATGAGGAAATTCATAAAACTCTTGATTGATAGTTATATTATCAAGCTTTTCATAGAAAAATCTTACACTTGGGGGCCTGGCCCTGAAATCAACCAATTTTCTGGATTCAATCATATTGGAGGCTTCATTTTTCTGTTTTAAAAGCTGCCATACCTATACAGACCTTAAATTTGCGGCCTGGTGTGTTTGATGGACCTTGAAACCTGAATTAATCTGTTCCTAGGCTTTAAATTGATTAATTTAATGGAATTTTCTACCATTTTGAAGTAAAATTATCTTTTTTTTGCAATTTTCCCAAAATCTGGCGTAATCAAGGAATTAGGAGTGATGTTAAATTATTTTTCACATAGCTTTTTTATATCAAAAAACTTATTAAATTCCTTGTTGAGTTACTTTAATTTAATGTTTTTATTTTTAATGTTAAATTTTCATTATTCTTGTTGAAAAAGAGTAATATCTTAATATCCAAAAGATAATATGCTTTATCAAACATCACAAAAATATTCCAAAGTATGAAAAATAATTTTTCATTTATAATTTTTATCTTATAGTTTCTTTAATCAAGTATATTTCAGCTGGTAATACTTGGAGTAAGAGATACATTACCTGTCTAGAATCTGAAGAAACTATTGATGTGAAAAGTTCCAAAAGAGGAACTGTATTCAAACCAGGGCTATCCAAAAAACCAAAAGGTGTGTGTTCTTTTTATTCTTCTGGATTTCCTCTTAAATTGAAATGAAGATGGTGCATACCAGAATTGCAAGCAACTATTAAGTCCAAAAGATTTGTGAGCCTTGGGGTATATTTTACATTCCCAAATAGGCCACAATTAATATTAAAAGAAGTTATGAACTATGCATAAATCATAAGTTGTGCATATATCCAAAATTCATCATTTTTGATTGAAGACAAGATGAATAAAGGTTTTTTGAGTAAGTAAATCCATGGATTTATGGCCAGATTTGGCTTCTACACAAAATTTCACCTAGAGTAGGACAATAGAGTGGATAGGCCTACACTAACTCTATGAAGTGTTAATGTGGAAAATAATTCAACACAACATCATCAATAACACATAAAAGAATTATGAGAATGGTTTTTTGTTTAAATTTCACACCAAAATAATTGGAATGTGAGAATTACCATGTTAAATATACACCATAATCAGTTTTATACATTTTTAAGGCACTTAAAGACATAGTATTCTTACATAAAGCTTTAGTACACCTATAGTGGATATCAGTCTCAAACTGAACTACTATTTTTGAGGTGATGATAGCCAAGGGGGACAAAAGACCTCAAAGAGAGCCAGAGTACCCAGCTTCTGAGGCCTTTGAGGGGTGGAAAGCTCTAAAGCTTGGATCTATGGCTGATCATGGCCAAATTAGTATACGAAAGCCTTTTAGGGAGCTTTGGGACCCAAGCTAAAATCCCTTTAAATCATAAGAAAATTGGAAATAAGCAGCTATTTTAATGTGACAAGGATGTAAATAGCCACTATGACTCTTGTAACCATATTAATTCTTAGTAATTTTTCATTTCTAAATATTAAAATAGTAATTCAAACCCTTGTTTGACTAGTATCAATTCATTTACCCCATGGCAACCAGCTACACTGTGCTATTTGCAATTCTATGTACAAATAAGTTGAAAACATGAAAAATTGATTAAAAATAAAATGCTTAATGAATACTCTGAATATTTCCATTCAAATGACAAATGGTATGAAAAATAAAGAAAAAAAGTATTGTTATTTCACCTTTTAAATTTAAAGCTTTACTTACAGCCCATTTTTGGTGATTTCACCTGAAACACTGAATCTTCATCAATCCACAGAAAATACAACCTGTGATGAAATTTCCAATAACATTGATAAAATTGAGAATTTAATTTTTCTATTGAGATAAAAGAATATTTAAAGTTTTCAATCCTTTTATTATTAACCATAAATGAGTTGTTGGTCATGTAAAAGCTTTAATTAAGTAATTATGATAACCTTACGTGACAAATGATGATGCAATCAATAATCCAAAAAGGAGAATTGTTCTCTCACTCACTGAATCTTTTGTTTTCTCCATGACACACCTTTGTGAGCTGTTATTGAATTAAAAGAGGCCTCCACTTCCTGTTTTTTCAAAATCCTCTTATTATTCAATCATATTTTTAGTACCAACAATTAAGTGTTAGTTAGTTCTTTTCTTAAGTGTTTCAAATCTTTCCGAATCAATAAGAAAAATTTGAAATCATAGAGCTATACTCTTTCCAATAGTATTGAGCTTTTATATTGTTGTATTATTGTTATGAAGCAATGTTGATCCTTCAAATCCACAATTTGTCCATCAAATCTCTCTACTAATTATTCTCAAGGCTTTCATCCAGTATTAGTGAGTGGTTTTAGTAATTATCAAAGTTTTTGTCTATTAATAGGTTTTCTTAAAGATTTTTCTTTATAATTATTATTGAAAAAGATAATTATATATTGAAATAACTTTATTATTAAATACTTCTTTTAATTGATTCTTATAGACAATTACTGCTTACTGTTATAATCAGTAGTAGTGTATAACAAGTAAAAGAAATGATTTAGTAATTAATTAACAAATTGTTTTTTAATAAAATAACTTATCATATTTCATAAGAACCATAATATTAATTTTGATTAATATTAATTTTATCAAAGGTGTTTCAAAAACATCTTAAAAAGAGGTACCTGGACAAGGAAGAAGAAATCCCAGCCCATAAATGGTTGTCCTTCCTCAATGAAGGCACATTTTGAGGATGCCACAGTTTCATTCATTTCCCAATGTCTGTACCAACAACATTTTACATACACTCTGAGCCTGAACAAATTCAAGTTAATTCTTTAAAGGTTGTAGCATTCCCAAGTGAAAGATATAGAAAATAATCAGTCCCAGTATCAAAAATAATACATAGAAGCCAAGGAACATGAGTATCAAATATGCCCAAGCCTATGTCAGGGGGCTATGAGCTCCTACTTACACATCAAGAGATTGCTGGGTCAGGGGAATACCAGAGAACTCTTAGGAGGTTGTAGCACACTCTATTTCAAGGACAAGGTAAAAAGAATCAAGATTTTGTGGAAGAATCAAAGTTTTTTATCTCCATACCAAAATAAGGAAGTGGAAATGACCCCTATTTTGACAAAGAGAGGACCAGTAGCATCAAACAGCTCCATAACTGCCCCAAGACAAGCCAAAAAGATGTCAGAAGATACAGAAAGGTTCCAGGAACTATAAAGGTAAAGCCAATTGGCAAAGAGCTTGCCCACAAGTGTACAGGATTTGAAAATTGGACCGTTCTACCATGGAAGGTGTATTCAATATGGCAAGGACTCTTATGGAACTTTCAGCCAAAGAGAAAGAAAGAATACACAGGACCTTTCCACACAAATGATGGATGAAACTAGACATGTTTAGTCCATTTTTGATAAATAAGTAAAGAAATTAACATAAAATGTCAATTAATTAAGAAATGATGACAGAACATTCAAGGGATGGTGTCAAGTGACAGCTGCAATAAGTGAGTTCATTTCCAATACATGTGACAGAGTCAACAGTCAATTTGTGGTAAAAAATGAGCAATTGGGTAATATTTCTATTAATAATATCAATGGCCAACTCAAAAATTCAAAAAAACATGTTTTGGATATTGTTCATAACACAAATCCCTTTTCCACACATATTGATAGAAGTGATAATTAAGGGCAAAAGCTGGAGAAAGAGATGCTTCACAATTAAATCAAATTCATGAAAATTATGAGCCTGATGTCTATATTCCCCAACACTCCACACCTTTAAATCAAGGAAAACCTTCTTTCAAATCTTGAACCCCCTTTTCAGGGGAAAATCTGAACTACTGCAAAAGATGTTGTCAGCTGTGACTATAAACCAGAGCACAAGCATGACAGCCAAATACCATAAACCAATGGTAGAGCCAAGATACCACCAAAACAAGGATCTGAGCCAAATCAGCTAACAAAAGTATCAAAAGCAAGAGGTAACTCATCAATTTCCAAATATAAAAGTCCCACCATCATATGACAAGGAATAACAAAGTTATTCCTGCTCAAAGTTGTTGCTGAGCATAAACCTTAATTTTCACCTCCCATCTGAAATCCAGAGGAAGAGGCTTAAACCAATCAAATTGGTATTTAAAATGAATCTCTAAAAGGTTCTATCCAATGATACCAACCAAATTGAGCTAGAACCAGAATTACAGAAGTTATGACCAAAATTAGGTCAAATAAAGGTGAATAAAATATTCACCCCTCATCTAACTTCTACAGTTTTAGTGTGAGATACCTGAAGTGGGGGCTTTTTGGAAAGAGCACAATCAGCGATATCTGATGGCGCCATTCATTTCACCATGTCTGATATAGAACAAAAGTTATGGTGAAAACAAGTTCCATAGAGATTTTAAGCAACTCATACATATGTCCAAAAAATCTTGTACATGGCATAACTTTGCCATATTTAATTATAACCATGTCAAATGAGGAACCATTGTGTAGAAGCCATCCAGGGATATACAATGAACCAAATTTGAGCTTGATATCTCAAAAAATGACAAATTTATGGCAGTTTCAAGGTGTCACAGCCAAGAAGGCAGGGGCATTTGTCAGCCTGTGACTCAAAACCAGAGCACAAGCATGACAGCCAAAATACCATAAACCAATGGTATAGCCAAGATACCACCAAAACATGGAACTGAGCCAAATAAGCTCAAAAGGTATCAAAAGAAAGAGGAAACTCACCTTTTCCTGAAAATATAAGTCCCATCACCATAGGACAAGAAATAACAAAGTTATTCCTGCTCAAAGATATTGCTGAGCATAAACCTTAATTTTCACCTCTCATCTAAAATCTAGAAGGAGAGTCTTAACCCCATCAAATGGGTATTTGAAATGAAGCTCTAAGCCAGGGATATCCAATGGTACCAGCCAAACTGAGCTAGTACCAATATTACTGGATTTATGGTCAATTTCAGGCCAAATAAGGGTGAACAAAACATTCACCTCTCATCTAACTTCTACAGTTTTAGTGTGAGATACCTAAAGTGGGGTATTTTTGGAAAGGGTACAATCAGGGCTATCGGATGATGCCATCCACTTCCCCATATCTCAACTACTGCAGAAGTTATGGGGCAAACAAGCTCAATACAGCTTTTTGCCTAAAACACGCAAATGTACAAAAACCTTGTACATGGGATAACTTTGCCATATTGAATTATACCCATACCAAATGAGGTACCATTGTGTAGAGCCCATACAGGGCTATACACTGAACCAATTTTGAGGTTGATATCTCAAGAATTGACAAAGTTATGGCTGTTTTAAGGTAAAAATCCCACCTGCTGTCATATACAGCCTTACCATGGGATAATATCCCATAACCATGAATATCAGGTGTCAAATAGACGAAGAAGCATGTTTTTACTTCAATACCTCATATGTCAGTCAATACTGGGGTCCCATACAGTTTCTATACAGCATTCTATGCATCATACACGTCAGAATCAGGCTGTGAGGTCCCCAGATGAAAATTTTCACCCTGTATTGGTGAAAACCGCCCAGATGTGGTTTCAAAACCACATCTGAGCCCAATACAGAGTATAAAGGTTGTTTGTAAACCACAAGCCTGTCCTGGAGAGTGAAAAATCTTCACTTCCTCTACGTGGAAAGGTCTAACAGCCTTTCCCCCCAATTTCAGGATAAAAGGAGGGCTTTTCACAGCCAAATCATCTCCTCATCCTGCTCTTGAATAACCTATGTAGTAAACTGTCAAAAACAGTTTTACTCTTGATTAATAATCAGTTATAATTATAGTTATAGTTTTTTTAGTCTTTTATTATTGTAACCCAACAGATAAAGCTGCACCCAGGGCTTTCAACAGCGCTCACCACCACTATATCCAATATAGTAAATCCCTTTTTATCTTAAATTAAATACCTTTTAAACTCTATAACTCTTTTTTTAAACTATTTTACCGTGTCACAAACATAGAAAAAGTTGTATTTAGCCTATATACACCTTCTTCATAGTTTCATCCTGACATTTTGGGGGCCTGGCCGTGTTTTAAATCTTTTTTGGGACCTTATAAGTAAGTCTTTTCTCTTTTTATGACTTATTAACAAGTGGTTTATCCTTTTTTAGGTGTAATTTCTCCATTAAAATATATATTTTTATCCTTTTTTTTATACATACTCATATTATAAGAGTATTATTCACGTGGCTAATACCCACTGAAAATAACTATTTTTGGCGTGCTTTGTATATAAAAACACATAAGCCATCAATACGTCCTGTATTCTTGATTGAATAAGGACACCTCTGACTGAAAAACCATCAGTTGAGGCGTGGTTAAGTGTATTGTTAACTCAATCACACTTATACAGAGCCACTTATTCAGATTACACTTGAAAACCACAAGTGTATCTGTGGGATACTGGCACACAAACAGTGTGACAGGGTACCAAAAGCTGTAATTCTGACATGGAATTGTTGATTCAATTACACTGTCATTATACAGGGCACATTGTAGTAACATACAAGCCCAGAGGCCAATCTTAGATGTGCAAAACCAGCATCTTTAAAGAAGTCTTAACTGACATAAGCCCTCTTTTTCCTGCCTTGATTCAGTGGAAGAAAATTACATCCCACTTGAGACCCAGTCACAGGCCAACACACCAGTGACACCCTCAGAACCAGAGGGCAGCAAAGGAAAAGGAAAGAGGCACAGTGAAGGTCTCATTACAGCAAAGAAGTGGACACCCATAGCCACCCAGAGGAGTAGAGAACCACGAAACTCTGCTTCAATACAAGGTAAACCAACCTTAACCACTTGTACAGGAAAGATTACAATCATTAACCCAGTTGTAACTTCCAAAGGCAAACTGCCCAAGTGAGCAGACAATAAATTTGTACAGGGCACAGTCAAAGGTAAATACCCTAAGAACATAAAGTTTTTGACTGCTTGCAAACACTGATATGTCCCCTGCATACCTCAGAGACCTTGGCTTCCAAAGGAACCAACCAGAGGATAGAGAAGGCTTGTCCAGAACAAGAAGACCTGGAAGAAGACACCTTGGACACAGTGGTGGATGGCAAAACAATGAGGGAGATAATATCAACCTTGCCATTCACACTCCAATTCAACAAAGACCTCAAACCAGAGGACTGGAAGGATATGGATCAAGTTCTTCAGATCCACCAACTCCTAAAAGATTTATTTCAATGGAGCATGGACAACAAGAGGTTCAACCTAGCAACTCACTGGGCAGAACTTGGATCAAGTTGCCAGAAGATCTGTCTCAAAGAGATAGACTTCAAAGACCTGATGGTAATCACCAAAGGTTGGAATCCTACCAGGCAGCACAGACTCCTGGAGGCAAGGGCACAGAGGATAAGGGAGAATCAAGCCGCTATCCTAGCTATAGAAGAACAGTTAACCCAGACAGGGCCTACTCCGATTCCTTCAGGTTCACAAGGAGCAGGTCAAATCAGCTCTCCAGTGGCTTCACACCATTCAGAAACCAGCAGATCAGTGGCCAGGAGTCACCATTCTTCACAATTCCAGGAAGTTTCCAGGAGAAGACAAGGAAACAAGGGCAAGAACAAAGCCTCCTTCAACCAGAGGAGGAAAGAATCAGACCCCATGATCCAGAAGCTGTTAGATTTGGTAAAAGAAGTACACAAGAACCAGAAGTAGTTGTAAACCACTCTAGAATCAGTAGTCCTAGTAATAGAAACATTACCCCCACTCAGACTGAAAATAACATTGTCACATCTGAGAGTAACATTAACAGTGATACACTGTGGTTACAAATGTCCCAATATGCTGAACAATCTGCAAAGCAGTTTGCAGAGATTAAAGCTAGCCAAGAGAGGATGAGACAAACTCAAACCTCCTTTGAACAAATAGTTAAAAATCTTCAAGAAGGATATGCTCAACTAAGCAAAGCCTCTGAAGAAAGCAACAAAAGACTGAATATAGTCTTTGAAGAACAACACCACAGCACAAGGGACAGGGAGTGTCTGGATCAAGACATTAACAAATTGTTTAATGCCTATCATAGCTTGAAGCCCCAACCACAAGGCCAAGCTATGGAGGATCCATATCAACCAGATGACATCAAACCAGATGCCATTTTGTTGAATAAGGCAAGATCTCCATCACAATACCAGGATGGAGATGGCATGTCTTATTCAGAGAAGGAAGCCTTGAAACAGCTTCCTGAGGCCTCAAACTGGCCCAAATTCTCTGGATCAGGAGAATATGATCATATGGAACTCATAGATTATATTGATGGACTCTTCATTGATGTACCAAGCATACCAGACTACTGGATCACTGCTAGATTGAATACTGCATTTAAAGGTCATGCAAGCATATGGTACACAGAAATGAAAGAAATCCATGGCAGAAGAAACTGGCCATGGTGGAAGAGTCAAATCATCCAAAAGTACAGTAATGGAACTTGGATATGGCAAAAGACCATGTCATTTGAGAATGACAAATACTATGTGGACAAAGATCCATATGAGTGGTGTCTCAAACAGTCTAAAAGACTTAAGGCCATTGATCCTCAGATGAACATCCAAATGAGGAATCACAAGCTTCTGACACAACTGCCAGGAGAACTAGAGCATGCAGTAAAATGCAGATGCAACCAAAATTGCACTCTAGATGAAATAGCCAACACCTTACAAGCCATAAGGAAGAGGACTAATATAGGGAAATTCACCCCATATAGAGGAAGCAGTTTCAAAGAGAAGCAACCACTCAGGGTAGAGTTTAAAGACAAACCCAGAGAAAGAGTGGCAGAAGTGGCAAAGAAGAAGAATTCTTGCCACAATTGTGGTTCAACAGACCACTATGCTAACAACTGTCCAAAGGCAAAGAAAAAAGTCTATGCCATAGAGAAAGTCCCTGAGGAAGAATCTCCAACAGAGGATTCTGATTCAGACTCCATGGGTGATGCCATCAGAGAGCCATCTGAGGATGATCAAGACCCCATAGAGGAATTTCTAGTGGAATACCAAGAGGAAACCCCACTGGAAATCCAGGACATACAGTTAGAAGCAGGCATGCCACAGGACACTGCTAATGAAAACTTGTGCAAACACACAAAAGATGCACAAACATTCCTGGTTACACCAACCAAAGGAATGGCATATATACATGGAACAGCCACAAAAATGACTGTTTGCATTGACAATGCTCAGCATCCACTGATCATTGATAGTGGAGCACACTGCTCCATAGTGGCCAGACACTATCTGGATACCCACTTCCCAAACTGGGAGAAACAGCTCTTGCCCACTAAGGCAAAGAACTTTAAATGTGCATCAGGGAAGATGACTTCCATTGGGACCATTATCAAAGAGATAATTATACCCCACAGGAAGGGTAATATCAGACTCAACCCAGAGGTTGTAGTGCTTGATGATGCCCACATCCAAGGGTTTTTACTGGGAACAGATTACCAGAGGATGTATGGAATAGACATTTACAACAGTAAAAATAGGCACATCACCATTGGTACTAACAAGGAACAGAAATTTTCACTTGACATATACCAGATATCTTCTCAAGATCCACTGGAAGAACTTTGGAAGGAATTCAGAGAGGGAGAGTTTAGCACTACCCTCACCAGTAAACAAAAACTAAGTCTACTGAAGATGCTGAGAAAGAACAGACCAGCTTTGCCATTGCTGAAGAACCATTAGGCAAGATCAAAGGCCATGATATAGAACTATATCTGGATGTGGAAAGGCTTTATCCACCCATGCTGAGGAGACCTCCTTATCCAGCAAGCCTGGAAGCCAGGAGAGAAATTGAGAAACATATCAATGAACTCCTGGATATGGATGTCATCAGGAAGATTGGACATAATGAAATAGTGGAAATAACCACCCCTGTCCTAATCACCTGGCATGATGGCAAGTCTAGATTCTGTGGAGATTTCAGAGCCCTGAATAACTACACAAAAGCAGACAGGTACCCTATACCAAGGATACCCCATGCCTTGGATAAACTGGCCAAAGCCAAATACATAACCAAAATGGATTGTATGAAAGGCTTCCACCAAAATGGAGTTAAACCAAACTCCATGAAGTTACTCAGGATAATATGTCATATGGGTATATATGAGTACAGCAGGATGCCATTTGGCATTAAGAATACACCAGCCCACTTCCAAAGGATGATGGACACCATATTTCAAGAAGAAATAATGGAAGGCTGGATGGTAGTATATATTGATGATATCATTATATACTCAGAGACATGGGAAGACCATGTACAATACATACACAGAGTGCTAAGTAAATGTACACCCATCAATCTGAAAATTTCACTTAAAAAGTGTAATTTTGGCCAACAAGAGCTACTAGCTCTAGGACATAAAATCTCAGGCCTTAGTCTGGCAATTGACCAGAACAAAGTAGCAGCAGTATTGCAAAAGCCAGTACCAAAGAACATCAAAGAGATGCAATCTTTCCTTGGGTTTGCTAGCTACTACAGAAACCACATCAAAAAAATTTCCCACATAACTAGTAGTTTATACAAGTTATGTTCAAAAGATGTAGTTTTTGAAATCACAAAGGAAAGAAGGGATTCATATGAGAGGATCAAATACGAACTCACTAATGCACCTGTGGTCATCTTACCTGACTTTGAACTACCATTCAAGTTGTCTATAGATGCAGCATGCAGCCAAGGCCTAGGAGCAGCCCTTCACCAAAGACAAATTGTGGATGGTGAACCAAGAGAAGGAGTAATTTGCTACATCTCAAGGCAGCTGAAAGATTCAGAAGCCAAATATGGGGCCCCCCAGACTGAATGTTCATGTCTAGTCTGGGCTCTAGAAAAACTCCATTATTATTTGGAGGGTGCAGTATTTGAAGTCTACACAGACTGCACAGCCTTGAAGTCTTTACTAAACATGAAGACAACAAATAGACATATGCTGAGATGGCAAATAGCCATCCAGGAGTATAGAGGGAACATGACCATTATATACAAGGAAGGTAAAAGCCATACCAATGCAGATGGCCACTGGATAATGTCAAAAGCAATCCAGCTTATGACCGAGAAGTTGCAGCAAAAATCCCTATCCATTTCATGGAAATAGATAGGAAGAAAAACTTCAGATTATCTGAATGGGCACCAGAAAGTGGTACCCTTGACAGTGGAAACACTGACTCAGAGGGGACAGAAACTCCCATACTGGGAATAAGTTCCTCACAACTGCACAATGAATTCTTCAGTGCAGTACAGAAGTCTTATGCCAAACACAAACAGTGTAGCATACTACTCCAACTCCTTCAACAGAAGTACAGGAGTCCAGAACTGGAAACCCAGCTGGAAGAACCCTGGTTGAGGGCCTATAAGGACAATAAATTTTTTCTTATAGATGGCCTGCTCTACCACAGGGAAAAGCACACAAGTGCACTCACAGTGGTAGACAGAGACCACATGTCATTGATCCTACAAGAATGCCATGACTGCCCCTATATGGGACAAATGAGTGAGGACAGGACCAAAGAGAGGGTAGCAAGCACAGCTTGGTGGCCCAAGTGGGAACAAGAGTTGATTGAATACATCAACACTTGTGAAAGATGCCAAAAGGCAAATAGGAAACATGGGAAGAAGTATGGGTTACTTCAACACATAGAAGAACCCAAGCACCCATGGGAAACCATCAACATGGACTGGGTTACAGGACTTGTCCCAGGAGGCAAAGAAAACTACAATGCCTGTTTGATCATAGTTGATAGGTTCAGCAAGAGCATGAGGTGCCTAACATGCCATAAAGAAGACACAGCCATGGATACTGCTCTGTTGTTTTGGAATAACATCATATCCACCTGTGGAGTCCCTAAGATCATCATTAGTGACAGAGACCCAAAATTCACATCTGAATTTTGGACTAACTTATATGACATGCTTGGCACCAAACTTGCTTTTTCCACAGCTTACCATCCACAAACAGATGGCCTGGCTGAAAGGATGATCCAAACAATGGAGGACATCCTCAGAAGATTCTGTGCCTATGGCATGGAATACAAGGACCATGAGGGATACACCCATGATTGGGCTACCCTCTTACCAGCAGTCCAACTGGCTTATAATACAAGCCAGCACTCCACCACAGGAAAAACACCTGCACTGGTAGAGAAAGGGTGGAACCCCCTGTTGCCTGTGGATCACTTGAAGAAAAATCTCCTGACTATCCACCCCACAGCCAAAGACTTCCATGATATGTGGAAGAGGGCCTGTGACACAGCTTCCAAATGCATAGCTGAGGCAAAGGAATACAATAAGCAGAGGTGGGACAAATCACATATGGAACCTGACTTCAAGGAAGGGGACCAGGTGTTAGTGTCTACACTGAACTTCAACAATCTCAAAGGACCTAAAAAGATGAGAGACTCATTTGTAGGACCTTTCACTATCATTAAGTTGATAGGAAAAAATGCAGTAGAAGTCAAACTCACTGAGGAGTTTTCAAGGAAACATCCAATCTTTCCAGTGAGTTTGGTCAAACCATACTTCCAGACAGAGGAGGACAAATTCCCCTCAAGGAGGAAGAACCCCACACCACAAGAGATAGTGGAAGTGAAAGACTCCCCTGGACCTGTGAGTAAGATCATCAGGGCCAGGAAGATCAGACTCAATGAGAAGGATCAAAGACAGTACTTAGTCAGATTCAAGAACCAGACAGCTGATAAGGACAAATGGTTGGCAGAAGATGCCATACCAGATGGGAACCTTCATTTAAGGAGATTCAGAGCCTGTAGGAGGACTGAACAGTCTCATCAAGGATGAGCCTTTTTTAGAGGGAGGGTATGTCAGCCTGTGACTCAAAACCAGAGCACAAGCATGACAGCCAAAATACCATAAACCAATGGTATAGCCAAGATACCACCAGAACATGGAGCTGAGCCAAATCAGCTCAAAAGGTATCAAAAGAAAGAGGAAACTCACCTCTTCCTGAAAATATAAGTCCCATCACCATAGGACAAGAAATAACAAAGTTATTCCTGCTCAAAGATACTGCTGAGCATAAACCTTAATTTTCACCTCTCATCTAAAATCTAGAAGGAGAGGCTTAACCCCATCAAATGGGTATTTGAAATGAAGCTCTAAGCCAGGGATATCCAATGGTACCAGCCAAACTGAGCTAGCACCAATATTACTGGAGTTATGGTCAATTTCAGGCCAAATAAGGGTAAACAAAACATTCACCTCTCATCTAACTTCTACAGTTTTAGTGTGAGATACCTAAAGTGGGGTCTTTTTGGAAAGGGCACAATCAGGACTATCTGATGATTCTATCCACTTCCCCATATCTCAACTACTGCAGAAGTTATGGGGCAAACAAGCTCAATACAGCTTTTTGCCTAAAACACGCAAATGTACAAAAACCTTGTACATGGGATAACTTTGCCATATTTAATGATACCCATACCAAATGAGGTACTATTGTGTAGAGCTCATACAGGGCTATACACCGAACCAATTTTGAGGTTGATATCTCAAGAATTGACAAAGTTATGGCTGTTTTAAGGTAAAAATCCCACCTGCTGTCATATACAGCCTTACCATGGGATAATATCCCATAACCATGAATATCAGGTGTCAAATAGACGAAGAAGCATGTTTTTACTTCAATACCTCATATGTCAGTCAATACTGGGGTCCCATACAGTTTCTATACAGAATTCAATGCATCATACACATCAGAATCAGGCTGTGAGGTCCCCAGATGAAAATTTTCACCCTGTATTGGTGAAAACCGCCCAGATGTGGTTTCAAAACCACATCTGAGCCCAATACAGAGTATACAGATTGTTTGCAAACCACAAGTCTGTCCTGGAGAGTGAAAAATCTTCACTTCCTCTACGTGGAAAGGTCTAACAGCCTTTCCACCCCAATTTCAGGATAAAAGGAGGGCTTTTCACAGCCAAATCATCTCCTCATCCTGCTCTTGAATAACCTACGTAGTAAACTGTCAAAAACAGTTTTACTCTTGGTTAATAATCAGGTATAATTATAGTTTTAATTATTGTAGTCTTTTATTATTGTAACCCAACAGATAAAGCTGCACCCAGGGCTTTCAACAGCGCTCACCACCACTATATCCAATATAATAAAGACCTTTTTATCTCAAATTAAATACCTTTTAAACTCTATAACTCTTTTTTTAAACTATTTTACCGTGTCACAAACATAGAAAAAGTTGTATTTAGCCTATATACACCTTCTTCATAGTTTCATCCTGACAGCATTACCAATCATCTTCAACAATCATTACTTCATTGATACCCTTCAAAACCCAATCAGCAAGGGGGTTTCATTCAACATTCTCTAAAAACAGTTTTCAGACCTCAATACGGTTTCATACAGGCAAGACCCAAATACAGGGTTCACCAAATACAGGCCTGTAATCAATACAGGCGCAAATACCTGTATTGGATTCACCAATACAGGATTCAATCCCACATCCAACTTCTTCCAGCATACAGGCAAGTATCTCAACACTCAAACTCCAAGGCTGGTATTTCTCACATATACCAGCCCCTCTTCATCCACCTGGGGGTTTTTCCCCCAGTTAATTGAAATATTGGATTTATTATTTAATATTATTTTATTAATTATCAGGTTGAAACAATGGTACAGGCTTATTTGTGGTTGGCTCTTTATTATTGCTTTTGTTTTCCTCTCATATCTTTCAATTCTTATCCTTTTATGACTAGGAAATTTTTATCTTATTTCATTACTCTTATCATTTGAGTATTTTATTCTGAGCCCTCCATAAGTAAGTCTTTTCACTGAGTGCCAGGCCCTCTTCATTTAGAAGAGCCCCTGTGCCATTATTTCAATTAGCTCATAATTGCTTCTTCTTTTCATTCATTTTATTCATTTCTCTCATTCTTCAATTATTATTCTTAATGATTATAAACTTTAATGATTTTTATGACTTTCATCAATTTTCATCTTGCTCATTTCATTCTCATGAAAATTCATTCTTTTCTCATTTCTCAATTCCGCTGCCCATTTCACTTTATTCTTTATCATTCTCATTTCTCTTTTTGTCTGAATTCAGGTTTTTATCAGGTCATTTGAGTGGAATTATTTGGGTTAATTGATTCATGATTCAGGGCTTTTATTGATTTGGGGTATTCAGTGATGTGATTTTGAAATTTCTCAAGATTTATTGATTGATTGATTGATTCCTCAAGACATTGATTTCACATCAAGACTATGATTTGACTTTGATTGATTTGATTTAATTTATCGGTCTGATTTGATTCCTCAAGATAGCTGATTTATCCTCAAGATTTGATTTAATTGATTGATTTGAATTTTATTCCTCAAGAAAATTGAATTGATTTCTGAAGATATTGATTGAATTCCCCAAGACTTAATTGATTTGATTTTGAATTGAATTGATGCACTTGATTTGACTTATTGGTTGAAATTGCTTATTCATAATAATTTGACCTTGTCATCTTCACTCTTCAAGATTTATTCATATTGATTCACTTCAAGCCTATTGATTGATTTCTCAAGTTCATCAAGATTCTCATTTGATTGTTTTTGTCAACCCTTCTCTTATTCAAAGTATCATCAAGTTTTTATTCATTCTTCTTTCATGATGCCAGTTCAGCATAGCCCACCAGCCAAGAATACAAGTTCCCAGAGACATCAAGCTGTTCTTACTCCTACAGCAAGGGCTCCTCTTGACCGCACACCATCAGTTCATCAACTGAGTGCAAATTTGGACAGAGGACCACCAATGGAAGGCACAGCACCCTCCAGAAGAGGAGGTGTGAAGTCTAGAAGATCAAGAACATTCTCTGGACTATTGGGTGGTTATCCTGGTGTTTCTCAAGGGCCCAGGAGTAGATTGGGGGAAGCTGAAGATGAGGAGGGGGAGGAGTCTGTTGAAGAGGAAGAATCTGCGAATACTGAAGTAGCAGCTGCCTTGGCAGGTGCTCCTGAAGCTCCTGAGGCTGCAAATCTAGCCCTTTCTAATCAACCTCCTGTCTCTCAAGCCGAACCAAATTTTCTCAAGATGATGGAGTAAATGACTCAGTTGATGGGACAAGTCACTCAAGCAGTTGCCCCAAAGGAAAATGCAGAAGCTCCAGCATTCAAAACTCCATCAATGAAGGCACATGATTCTTTTGATGGTACTAAAGCTCATAAATTGAGAGGATTCATTCAATCCTGTAAATTAATGTTTCATAATGACCCATCAAACTTCTTCTCTGACAGGAAGAAGGTGCTTCACTCAACTTCTTTTCTTAATTGTAGAGCTGGCAAATGAATTGAACCCTATCTCTCAAATATCTCCAATGAAGACCCATCTTATCTCCTCAATAACTGGCAGTTATTTGATACCCAGTTATTCACTCTGTTTGGTGATCCCAATGAAGTCAGGAAAGCTGGGCAAGAATTAGACAATCTCAGGATAAAAGAAAGTGGTCAAGTTTCCTTGTACATAGCAGATTTCAGAAGCTTAATGTCAAGAATTGGAGACTGGGGGGAAAGAGCTTATATCCATGTTTATAGAAGCAGTTTGGCATCAAGATTATTAGACCAATTGGCTTCTCACCGTGGAACTTTTGATAGTCTTCAAAAACTCATTGACATAACCTTGGAATTAGACACCAGGTACCATGAGAGGCAGACGGAAAGGGTTAGTCATCAAGAGAAGAAGCCTCTAATGATGGGATCGAACTCTTCCAAGCCACCTCAAGGTCAGGCTTCAAGAAGGCCTTATCAAAGAAAGAACAAGAAGGGCAAGAATTTTCAAGTGTCCAAAGACAAGCCTCATGCTGCTCTCCTCAATAAGGACAACAAATTAATTGGTTCTGAAAAGGAGAGCAGGATCAAAGAAGGCCTGTGAAATTATTGTGGTGGTAAACACCCATTTGAAAAATGCTTCAAGAGGCCTGAAAATAGGCAAGGGTCATCAAAAGGCTTCCCTAGCAAGCAGGGAAAAGCCTGAGTGGTGATCATAATGTGTTCAATGGTTCTCACTTCTTTCCTTCAAGAGCACAATTGTGCACTCTGAATACTAGTGTCAAAAAGTCTTTAAAATCTCTTATTTTTTCTTCAATCTCTGATATTTTTTATAGTATTCTCATTGATTCTGGTGCTACAAACTCCTTTATTGCAAAGAATTTTGTTCTCAATTATGAATTGACAATGTCAGAGCTCCCTGAAAATATTCCTCTTTTCATTCTGGATTCCAGTGAATCCACTTCCTTTTTCATCACCCATTATACCAAGTGGGTTGTTGATTTACCTTCATTCTCAAGCTTTGAATGGGATTTCTTTATCATAGATTCACCCAATGGAGAAGACCTAATATTGGGCTATGATTTTCTTTACCATCTTAATCCTATTATTTATTGGAAAAATGGATTGATCACCTATGATTCTAATCATAAGGATTCTAGTGGTTTTGACCCTTCTATTAGTAATGACTTAACCACTGCTGTCAACAGTGTTGCTCTGGTTGGTGAACTTAAGACACCTTCCCTTCCATCTTTCCCTCTCAGTCATTACTTCCATTAAGAGATGAAGTCTTTAAAGAGATAAAAGATGTTGGAGAAGATGTTGCTATATCTTCACTTCATCTCTTTCAAGGAGATATGGACCTTCCTCCTTTATCTTTTCATGCCTCCCTGGAGGAGCAGTGGGATGAGGAGGAAAAGCCAGATGAGATTGAAAATGTGTTGAAGGTAGTCCCTCCTGCTTATCACAAATATTTGGATGTATTCTCCAAGGTGAAAGCAGAGAAACTTACTCCACACCGCGCCTGTGATCACCATATTGAACTGGAGGGTCTTCTACCTCCAGTTGGTGTTATCTACCCTTTATCTAAAAATGAGTCAGAAACACTGCATGCCTACATTTCAGAGAATGTAGAGAAAGGTTTCATTAGACCAGGCTCTTCCTCAACAGGGGCACCTGTCCTTTTTGTCAAGAAAAAGGATGGTGATCTTTGTTTGTGTGTTGACTACCGCAAACTTAATGCTGTCACTAGGAAGAACAGGTATCCTGTTCCTCCAATGAATCAGCTTCTTACCATATTCAACGGTGCTACTATCTTCTCCAAGATAGATCTGTGTGGTGCTCAAAATCTCCTGAGAATTAAAGAGGGGGATGAGCACTTAACTGCCTTTAGAACCAAATGTGGTAGTTATGAGTATTTGGTTATGCAATTTGGCTTAACCAATGATCCAGCTTCATTCCAAAATCTTGTGAATGATATCTTTGCAGATTATTTGGATATTTTTGTTTTAGTGTACTTAGATGATATTATGGTCTTCTCTAGCTCTTTGGATGAACATGTTAAACATGTGGCCTCTGTTCTCCAAAGACTGAGAGACAATAATTTGTTTTCTAAACCTCAAAGTGTGTATTCCATGCCTCAAGTGTGGAATACTTGGGCTATGTTGCTTCAAGTGATGGCCTCAAGATGGATTCTTCAAAGGTTCAACAAATCCTCAATTGGCCTCAGCCCAAGAACATCAAGGCCCTCCAATCTTTTCTTGGCTTTGCCAACTTTTATCATTGTTTCATTAAAAATTATTCCAAAAAAATCTCTGCTCTCACTTCCCTCCTTAAAAAAGATTCTCCCTTTATCTTCAATGAAGAAGCTCTAAGTCATTTTCAAATACTCAAAGAAGCTTTCACCACTGCTCCTATTCTCTCTCATTTTAATCCTTCTCTACCAACTATTGTAGAGACTTATGCTTCTGATTATTCCTTGGGTGCTGTACTGAGTCAGGTGAATGACTCAGGAAAGAATCCCATTGCATTTGATAGTCCCAAGCTCTTACCAGCTGAACTCAACTATGAAAATCATGACAAGGAACTCCTTGGCATAGTTTGGGCTATCAAGCGCTGGAGAGCTTTTCTCCTTTTTCTTTATGATTCCTTTGAGGTCTTGACAGACCATTGTTCTCTTCAGTATTTTATGTCCTCTAAAGTCCTTACTTGTCTTCAAGCCCGTTGGGCACAATTTCTATCTTAATTCCATTTGATCATCACTTACCTCCCAGGCAAGCTGGCCACTTTACCAGATGCCTTGTCACGTCGGGATGACGTGTACCCAGAGAAGGGGGTGGATTCCATCAGCAAGAATCCTCAAGATTTTCATCAAGTTTTCAAGCAAAATGAAATTCAAGAGTCAAGATTCTTTTCAATAAAAGTTGATATGTTTTCAGATGTAGTTGATCAAATTCAAAGACAAGTATGCCAAGACAAAAATTATAAGGAAATCCTCAAGAAATTAGCAATGGGAGAATCAGTCCCAGACTATTCTCCTGAACCTCAAGCAAAATTATTATTGTTCAAAGATAGAGTAGTCATTCCAAGAAATCATGAAATTCAATTGGACATTCTTCAAAAGCGTCATGACTCACCGTTGGATGGCCATCCTGGCCAGGAGAGGACCCTCAAGCTCGTCAAGAGGGATTTTTATTGGGCTGGCATGAATCAATTCATCAAGGACTATGTGTCCTCATGTCAGCAATGTTCAAGAAACAAGAACATCCACCATAAGAAGTTTGGACTACTCAAGCCTCTTCAAATTCCATCTGGTCCTTGGAATTCTTGATCAATGGACTTTATCACTCAATTGCCCTTGTCAAGCAGCTTTGATTCAATTTTAGTAGTTGTAGACAGATTTTAAAAAATGGCAATATTTATTCCAACTTATTCAACAATAACTGCTTTGGACTTAGCTCAAATCTTCATTAATCATGTCTTTTCCAAACATGGTCTTCCAATCAGTATTTTTAGTGATAGAGGTTCATTATTTGTTTTATCATTTTGGACTCAATTATGTCAGCAGCTCAAGATATCAAGAGATATTTCAACTTCCTTTCACCCTGAAACATATGGACAGACAGAGAGAGAGGATCAGATTCTAGAACAGTATGTTTGGATGTATGTCAGTTACCATCAAGATGAGGCGCACACCTGGCTCCCTCTGGCTGAATTTGCCTATAATAATGCAGAACATTCATCCCCAAAACAGTCACTATTTTTCACCATTTATGAAAGAAATCCCAGCTTTGATTCAACTCACATTTCTCAAGATACGCCTGTTGGAAAGTTATCATCAAAACTCCAATCAGTACAGCAAGTTGTCAGAGAAGAATTAGAGTCAGAAATGAAGCATTTTAAGAAGTATGCAGATAAAAATAGAGCAATCCCACCTGATTTCCAACCTGGGGACAAAGTATGGCTATCTTCCAAGAACATCAAGATGACAAGACCCACCAAGAAACTTTCAGAAAGACGGTTGGGACCCTTTGAAGATCTCAAGAAGATTGGCAGCCATGCATATCACCTCAAGTTGCCTAAACAATGGAAGTCAATTAACCCTGTCTTCCATGTGTCCTTGTTAGAACCAGTGAAGCAATCAACTATCCCAAATCAACACCAATTGCCACCACCTCCAGTAATAGTGGAAGAGCAAGAACAATGGGAAGTGGCTCAGGTTCTGGACTCAAACCTCAAGAGAGGTTCATTATGGTATTTAGTTGAGTGGAAAGCATTCAGTGAAGACCCAGAAAGAACAACTTGGGAACAATCTTTCAACCTTACCAGCTCTCCAGATCTTGTCAAGGACTTTCACACCTTATATCCTGACAAGCCTGGCCCAAATGCCTCAAGAGTTTGATTTATGGTGCTTGGTGGGGATTGGAGTTTATGAAAGTAAGTTCCTCTCCTGGAATGCACCTTTAAGGGGGTATTCTACCCAAATTTGTTGTAAGCATCACCGTGGCCACTTTGTGAGCACTTGTCAATTATTTGGACAGGTTCAGAAGGCCTTGCAACATCATACCCTCAAGAATTTGGACCTTTCATCAAGATATGGCCCAATCTTTTCTCTTATTTTCTTTTCTTTCTTTAATCATGCCATAAATTATCTTTCAAGACATTCATTACCACAATTCATGTTATGGCATAATTTCTGTTTCATTTATGGTTCTTGGTGGGGAGTAGAAGTTATGAAAGTAAGTTCCATCTCCTGGTATGCATCCCTGAGGGGTCTACTTCTTGTAAAACATTACCTTGGCCGCGCTGTGAGCATCAAATGCTTGATTTTATCTTTCAGAACATTTTGGCAAAAATCAAGCAACTCACCACAAGAAGGACAACCCTCAGGCATTTCTTATTTCTTTCTTCACTCTTTTCTTTCTCTCATTTCTTTTTCATTTTTTTTTGTTTCATTTTCTTTTACTTGTATGATTTATTTTTCATTTCTTGTTTCAAAAGCAGCAATCATAACTTCTATATCTGGTTTGGGGAGTCAATTTATTTAATAATCAAGAGCAAACACTAGTAATGGTAAAGACCAGCTACAGATAATCCTGATCAAAATTTCTTCAAGGCTTCTCTAAGCTTAACAACCATGTCATCTTTATAAGCAACTGCCTCCCTGGCCAAAGCAGCAGTGGGCTCCCCTGGAATAGCACTCTTCATAGCCTTATCAACAAACACCTCAGTCAAAGCATCAACTTCAGCAAATAGAGAGGTGACCACCTTCTTGTTCATCATTTTCTGATCAGTGAAGTTGCCAGTAATATTCCAGCGGCAACAGTTTTCAAAGATTGATTCAGGTTCTGGAGACATTGGGTTTCTAGAAGTGCTGGCCACTGGTGGTTTGATATTGGTAGAGGTGAAGGCAAGTGTGGAGGGCCTGGTTGGGGATCTAATTGGAAGTTGAGGTGGTTGGGGGGACCTGATCACTTCATTAATGGTGATACTGGCTTGGACTTGGGATTGTAAGGTGGATTGGATTCTTCTTTTCTGGATTGGGGTAGTCATTGCAAGCTCTTCTCCATCAACCTCATCACTGCCTTAAGCATCAGTATCAATTTCATCTTGAACCACCAAATTTCTCTTCAATCTTCCAAGAGTTCCATCTTTTCTGGTGACCAAAATGGGAACCTCTGGGGCCACTACAATGGGGTGTCCTTGGGGGTGAATTGATCCTCCAATGGCTGCCCAGGAACTGCTGGTATTATTCCATTGTTGGACACCTCTCATTCTAGATCCAGTCACTGAAGAATAAGAAGAGAAAGCCTAGAAGTCAGTAACCCATCAATTTTATGGCCAATAAACTCACAATTGGAGTGACCAGAGGTGGCATCAGAGGTGGGAGGTTTATCAACAGGAGCTTCCAATCCAAATCTTCCACCCTTCTTAATGCTGCTGTATAATCTTCTGGCATTTTTCAGGAAAGCTATAGTGGGCTTGAGAACAATTTCTTTTTCCAAGATTGCAAAATTGACACCTGGTGGACCTAGCAGTAGCAGATTCCACACAAGGAATCCCTTTCCTCTTACAATTGGTGCAGGGTGGTTCAATAACTCTGACAGATTTAAAACCATTATAGGTTTTCTTGATGTCCCAAATCTCTGTAGGGGCCATACTCTCTTCAGAAAGCTCCCCCATATTATCAAAAACACCATGACCATAAAGTACAGAAGGTGGGGAATCAGAGTGATTGGAATCACAAAGGGAAGTAAGTCTTGAACTCATCTTCAAGTCAAAATTTCAAATTCAAGACCAAGAGAATTATGGACAATTGCAAGTCAGCAAGGCATTTATGGCAATTGACCAGTCAAGGAGGGGATAAGAAGAAAGACATTCAAGAAGAAATCAAGATCAAAAAGAAAAAACTTCTTCAAATGGCCCAAGTGGCCAATTTCATGAATTTATGCACTTTGGCACAAATGGCCATATCAGACCTCAAAACTTCAAAATAGCTCATTTTTATCATTTTTTATCAAAATATGCTTAATTATGCATATTGGCAAATTTGCGCACTTTTGCACACTTTTGCACAAAAGGCCTCTTTATCTTGTCAAAAGGCTTCAAAAGGCCTTTTTTGGCCAATTTCATCATAATTGCGCATTTGCGCACTTTGCGCATTTTTGCGCAAAATGGCCAGAATCCATTACAAGGCCATTTTTTCATCATTAATCACTTTTTTGCAATTTTTTCACGAATATATGCCATTATGGCATATTTGCGCATTTTTGTGCAAATTTGCGCACTTTGAGCAAATTGGTCAAAAACCCCTTTAATCACAAAATCAGGGATTTCGGCCAGGACTTTTGAAATGGTCCAAAACCTCAAGTATTGGGCATTTTATGCCAACACTCTCAAGATTCAAATTATGATGAAATCAGGTATTCTTGGGACATAAGCCCAGGTCACACACTTTTAAAAAGCCATGAGGACTCAAGAAAGGTTTATTGAAGACACTCAAGACAAGAATGAATGAATTTTAAGAAGAATGAAGGCATTTTGAAGGAAAAGAGGGAATTCAGAATCAAGATCAAGGGGAAAATACCTACAAGTGATCAAATGAAGATTTTGTTTGAGTATTGATTGAAGAAGAAATTTTAATGGGATAAATTTAAGGAATTGGAGGAAAGAACTGTATGGATTGATTGCAAGCTCATCAAGACTCACTGTAATTGTGGTGCTCAAAGCTTACCACTTTCAAGAGGGGGATAATGTCACAGCCAAGGAGGCAGGGGCATTACCAATCATCTTCAACAATCATTAATTCATTGATACCCTTCAAAACCCAATCAGCAAGGGGGTTTCATTCAACATTCTCCACATACACTTTTCAAAACTCAATACAGTTTCATACAGGCAAGACCCAAATACAGGATTCACCAAATACAGTCCTGTAATCAATACAGGCGCAAATACCTGTATTGACTGTATAGCCTGTATTGGATTCACCAATACAGGATTCAATCCCACATCCAACTTCTTCCAGCATACAGGCAAGTATCTCAAAACTCAAACTCCAACTCTGGTATTTCTCACATATACCAGCCCCTCTTCATCCACCTGGGGGTTTTCCCCCAGTTAATTGAAATATTGGATTTATTATTTAATATTATTTTATTTCTCATTAAGAAATATTATTTTATTAATTATTAAGTTAGTCTTTGCCTTCCCTCACCTGTTCAGTAGAGTCCTGGTGGCCGTATCCTTTATTAATCCTTTTTTCTTTTCTGAACAGGTTGAAACAGTGGTACAGGATTATTTGTGGTTGGCTCTTTATTATTGCTTTTGTTTTCCTCTCATATCTTTTAATTCTTATTATTTTATGACTAGGAAATTATTATCTTATTTCATTACTCTTATCATTTGAGTATTTTATTCTGAGCCCTCCATAAGTAAGTCTGTTCACTGAGCGCCAGGCCCTCTTCATTTAGAAGAGCCCCTGTGACACAAGGTCGAAATCCCACAGTTAGACCAATACGGCCTTACTGTGGGACATTCTCCCATAAATATTATTATGAGGTGTCAAAAAGATTAAGAAGCATGTTTATAATTTAATACCTCATAGTTTGGTCAATACTGGGGCCCTGTACGGGTTTTGTACATAATTCTACACATCATACACGTCGGAAAAGGGCTATGTGGTCCCCAAATGAAACTTTTCACCCTTTATTGGTGAAACCTGCCCAGATGTGGTTTCAAAACAACATTTGAGCACAATCTAGGCTATACAGGCTTTGTGAAAACCACAAGCCAGTTCTTGGAAGTGAAAAATCTTCACTTCCTCTACATTGAAAGGTCTGTAAGCCTTTTCACCCAATTTTAGGATAAAAAGGGCCCTTTTCTCCACTAGAAAAGGTTTCCTCATCGTGCTCTTGAACTCCTATGTATGAAAACTGTCAAAAAAAGCTATACTCTTGGAAAATGATCAGGTATGATTTTGATTTTAATTATTGTAGTCTTTATTATGGTAATCCAACAGGTAAAGCTGCACCCAGGGCTTTCAACCACACTCACCACCACTGTTACTCAATAGTAAATCCCTTAATATTCTTTTATTAAGCCTTTATCATCCTAGTTAGATCTTGTAAATAGTTATTAATAAGCTCCATCATAGACTCAACCTGACAGATGTTGCCAAACTAGAATAATGGCCAACATTATCTGAGGAAGGAAAATATAACCACATTGAATTTAGAAGAATTGATATGCTTCAAGAGGACTTTAACATACCTGATGAAAGCAGATTATTCAAATTACACTCTTTTCTTACCAAGAATTCCAAGAAATGCTATTACAAAATGAGGCAATACAATAGTAGAAAGAATTGGCTTTGGTGAAAATCTGAGATGATCATGAAGTGGGCCAATAATTCCTGGAGAATCAAAATTTAAAATTATTTTTAAAGTTTCAGTTTTAGCATGAAAAAGAAAGACCATCTTCCTTACACCTAGATATGTCTGATTTGGTTATTAATATGAAAATATCAAGTAAATGTGGAGGAGAAATAGAAACTTCTTTCAAATGAAGATGTGCAGAACCCTGCTCAATAGAGGAATATATTCATGCAATGGAAAAATTATTACTAGGAAAATAATTGCTAAAATCCAGACCAAAAACCCTTCTCAGTAAGAAATTATTCAAAAGACTTCTAGAGAAGATAGGAGACCTGAAAGGCCTTTCTTTAAGTGTTATAAATGTGGGAGCACCTCACAATTAGGCAACACCTCTACAGATAAGTCAAAAATAAATGAAGTTCAAGTTATTGAATAAGCTCAGTGTACTAAAGATGAAGAAGAATATGACACAGATTCTGAAATCTCTGATGAAACACAAGTAGAAGATTGCCATATTAAAAATATCACAGTACTATTTGAAGTGACTGAAGTACATAATCATTTACCACAATATAGTGAGGACTGCTACAGGTTGATCAATATCCAGGATTCCAGAATGTGTAAAACCCAACCCACTAGAGGCAAAGGCTATCTAGCTTGATCATCTTTTATTACACCAATCTTGATGAATGATGTATAAGCCAAACTCAATCTGGACACAGGAGAATTTTGTACTTGTGTAGGAAACAATTATCTTCAAAGCATAATTCAACAATGGAAAAACAATCTATTACCAACAGGAGGTGTAGAATTCAGTAGTGCCAGTAATAATAGGTACCCTTTGGGTATATTAGACACTAACCCTTTATTCCCACACCCAACAGGAATTATGAGAATGAATACATAGATAGTATTAATGGATAACTGAGCTTTAAAGCATAGTATTTTTGGAAATGGCTAATTGAACATTGAGGGTATTGAAATCAATAACCATGAAGATAGATTTCTTACAATTGGAGAAATAAATAAGAAAAATTTCTTTTCCCCCTATTCCCAAACAAATATCAATATTTCCTTCAAGTAACGATAATCATAAAGAACTATTTGTGACAAAACCACTTATAGAAGCACAAACTAATGCAGGATTATCACCAAAAAATGAAGCAACAGCTTATTATTGTGTTGTAAACATATAAAAATGCCCTTGATTCAGATGACAAACCCTTAGGCTCAATTAGAAGGCATTAATTTTATATTACCCTTACTATTGACAGATCATTCCCTCCAGTGCCCAGAAGACCAGCTTACCCAGCAGGCCCCAGCGCTTGGGAAGCTTTGGAAGAACATATTCAACAGCTAAGGAAACTTGTTGTACTAAGCAAAGTAGGTCATAGGGAAGAACCCCAAGCTATAGCTACTGTTGATATTGCTTCAAAAAATGATAAATTAAGGATGATTGGAGATTTCAGAGAACTGAATATATACACAGTTCCAGATAGGTATCCAATTCCTAGAACCCCAGAAACCTTTAATCAATTTTACAAAGCAAAGTATATAACCTCAATGGATGCATTGAAAGGTTTTCATCAGAATGCCTTGGCACCAAAAGCCAACAAATTACTCAGAATTTTTACTCATTTTGGTTTTTATTAGTATATGAGAATTTTATTTGTTATTAAGAATGCTCCATCCCCTTCTGAAAGAATGATGAATACCACCTTTCAAACAAAATTCTCTCAAGGATGGGTTATATATGTTCATACTCATGGCCTTTGTGCCTTGAAATACTTGAAAGCTTATCATACAATGCTGAATAAGTGACTATGAATATTTCACTTGAAAAATGCAATTTTGGGTTTGAAGCACTCAAAAAAACTTGGACATATTGTTTTTGGATTAAGCTTAGGTATTGACAAAAACAAAGAGGCAGCCATGTTACTTAATCCAATACCCAAGAATAAGAAATAAATAATTTTTTTCCTTGGATATGCCTGTTATTCCAGGCAGAAACCAAAGTATTTTGCAATGTTAGCTCATTCACTCTATAGAATCCAAGATCACCAAACTTTATTTCAGATTTCTCAAGAGAGAATTGGAGCATATGAGAATATAAGAAAAACTCTCAAAGAAGTTCCTTTACTCCTCATGCTTGACCAGAATATATACCCTTCAAGTTGTACATAGATGAATGTGTAGATTTATGAGGGGAAGCTCTAAACCAAGTCTAAATTTTTTATGACAAACCAAAAGAAGGATCAGTTTTTTTTATCTCAAGACAAATGAAACCAACAGAAGCCATATAGGGTCCAAGCCAAATGGAATGCTAATGTTTTGTATGGGCACTTCAGAAATTAGATTATTATCTATATGGAAGTACTTTTGAAGAGATAAATGTCTGTAATGCAGTGAAATCACTTCTGAACATGAAAACCCCCAAAAGACACATGTTTAGATTTAAAATATCCATTCAAGAATATAGATGAAATAGAAAAATAGTTCATAACACAGGAAATATAGATAGAAATGCTTATTGGATTAGCAGGTAGGAACTAGCAAAAAACACCATGTAACTCACCTTTTAATGTCTAGAGGCAGACCCACAGATTCCGATTGAAGGGATTAGCATAACTAACATTGGGACTGAATCATTTGAAGAAGTCACAGAGTCATACAAGCAAAAAAATAATTTCCATATGTTAGAATCCTTACTAGATAAAGACTGTAAAGACACAGCTTTTGATAATTCATTGGATTAAATACAAAAAATATTTCTATTCTGGAGGAAGATTTCACTTTTTTGATTGAATGATCTGTCACAGTAATCAAGATTCTTATGTCATGAAATTATGAAGTAGATGGCTTATCAATACCATTCTACAGGAACTTCATTCTTGAATCTCTTCTGGAAAGCTATCAAAGCACTGTGAAATTTAAAAATTCAGCAACTGTGCATGGTAGACATTTTGGAGAAAAGGAATCATTGAATATTTCCATAATTGTGACAGATTCCAAAATTCAAACAGGAGAACAGGCAAGAAATTTGACCTTGAGATTCTTATTGAAGAATAAAAATACCTTTGGGAAATTTCTCACATGGATTTTGTCACAGAACTACCTCCAAGTGGTGACAAGGGTTGTAATTCTTGCTTAGTAATTTTATACAGATATAGAAAGACCCCCATTTTTCTTAACATTTCATAAAGATGACACGGATATGGATACAGCTCTTCTCCTGTGGAATAGATTTATCACCCATGTAGTATTATTGAATCTAATCATGTGACAGAGAACCCAAGCTTACATCTTTACCTTGGACCAATATCTACAGATTGGTTGGGACTGAGTTATCAATTTCTACAGCATACCACCCTAAAACTGATGGGCTAGTAGAGAGAATTTTTCAAACTTTAGAACACATGATAAAGAGATTCTGTGCCTATGCTTTAGAGTTCAAAGATGTACATGGCTTTACCTATGGCTGGGAAACTTTGATTCCTGAATTGGAATTGGAATTTAAGAAATCTGTTCATTGTCCCACAGGTCAAAATCTTTTTATGTTAGAAAAAGGAAGGAATCCAAGACCTGTAGCAGATACACTGAGGAAAGACTTTATTGAAATTTATCTTACAGATTTTGGTTACAATTTAATGCTTTATAAACCTTAAAGCCATGCAAGAAAAAGCATTGATGATGATTTTGAATTTGAAAAACAGATATGGGACTAGAGTCATTAAGTACTATACTTCAAAGTAGGAGACTTAGTTCTAGTTCAAACCTCAAACTATAAGAATATCAAATTCCCAAAGAAGCTCAAGCATTTTTATGTAGGAAATTTTGTTATTGTTGCCTTAAATGTAACCAATGAAGTTCAAGTAGAATTCAGTGGTGAATTTGAAACAAAACATCTTACCTTTTCAGTAAGCATGATTAAACCTTGTTAACCCATGTTTCCTTTAAGGAACCTCACTCCTTTAGCTGAACCATAAGTGTAGTGGTATGAAGACAAGAATATAAATAAAGTAATTGAAGAAGGAGACCTGGGGGTAAAAGTAAAAGAATATCTTGTCAGATATAGAAACCAAATAAATGAAGATGAATGGCTGGAAGAATCAGACATACCTAAGCTAGATAAACATTTGAGGATATTTAGGAATGAAAGAAGGACACAAGCCTGGATATGCCTCTGAATTTTCTTTAAACTACTGAATATGAGTAATGTCAAGAGGTTGAACAGTCAAAACAAACCCCCCTTCTGGTCTTTTTCATTTTAAAACTCACTAAGAAAAGTGTAGTACAAGTTTCTTGGTTGGAGGGAATGTGATCCTTGAGGTATATTTTACATACTCAAATAGGTCACAAGTGCTATACAACTAAATCTTGAACTATGAATACCCCACAATCCATTTATATATCCAAAATTCACCATTTTCATTTAAGAAAGAATGAATAACATTTTTGTTTGTAACTAATTCCATGGATTTAAGACAATATTTGGCTTATACAAAAAAGAGCGCCTAGGGTAGCTTCATAGGTTGAATAAGCTTAAGCTAACTCTGTGAGGTTGTAATATGGAAAATACAGTAACAACATACCATAAATACCACATAAAATAATTTTGAAAATATTTTTTTGCAATTTCACACCTCATTTTACATATACACAAGGAATAGTTTTATGAATGTTTTTGGGACTTAGAATTACTGTTTTATTGCATAAATTCTGATACACCCATAGTTTATATCAGTATTTAAGCCTTAATTACTATTTTTCATGTGAAAATAGCTAAGGAGGACAAAAGACATCAAAGAGAGACAGGGTACTCAGCTTCTGAGGCCTCTTATCATTACCAGATCTAAAGCTTGCATGCATGGTATATAATGACCCAAATATCAAATTAAAAACTTTTAGGAATCTGGTTACAAAGCTGAAATATCATCAAATCATGAGAAATTAGCAAACAAGCTGCTTTTTTTGACATGACAAGGAGGTAATGGGAAGCTTTGACTCTTATAACCATATCCATTATCAAGTAATCTCCATCAATGAACCTAAAAAAGTAATTAAAAGCCTTTTTGGACTAGTATCGATGAACGTACCTCATAGGAACTAGCTGTACTTTCATATTTGCTTTTCTTCATAGAAATGAGGTAAAAATTACAAATATTCATTCAAAATACAGTTGGTAATGAATCCTTCTGAAGCTTTCAGGTACAATGAAGAAAGCTTAGACCTACACCAAAACACAAAAGAAAAATAAATACTAACAGTTTTACTTACTGTCCATTTTCATTGTTTCACATGAGAAATTGAATCTTCAAATATTCACAGAAGATACAGGCTGTGATGAAATTTCCAATACCATTAATAACTCAGAGAAAATAGTATTTCTTTTAATGAAAGAATATTTCAAGCTGATACTCCTTTATTTATTAATTATAAAGAGGCTGATAGCTAAGTAAATTGACTTAATTAAGTATATATGATAACTTCAAATGACTACAAATGATGTAATTGTTAAACCAATTAAGCTAAAAACTTTCTCAATAACTGGCTCGTAAAATTTCTCCATATTCTTCCAGTATCATCCTTTCATTCAATTTTATCATTAGTACCAAAAAGTATATATTAGCTGAAATCTTTCTTAAGAATACCTATCTTTCCAAATCAATAAGACAAATTTTAAACCAAATGATGATACCATTTCCAATATTATGTAGCTTTGAATTTTTGTATTGATGCTATAAATAAACTATAAACCTTTAAATCCAAAATAATCCATCAAATCACTCTGCCAATTCTTTTCAAAGTATCTTTGGAGTATAAGTGAGTGTTTTATTCATTCTTGAAGCTTTTACCGAGAGTTTTTAGCTTTATTCAATGATTAAATATTATTATTCTTGTATAAGACAATTTTCAATTAAAATAATTTTATATCATTTTGATACAAACCTTCATTATTGGTACATCCTGTAATTTATTACAGTAGAAAATTGTGTCTTACTGCTATAATCACCAGTAGTGCATAAAAAGTAAATTAAATAATTAATTAATGATTTTTTGGTGGTTTTAATAAAAATTTTTATTCCATTTAATAAGACCAGTCATAGTGGTTCTTATTAAAGTGAGATAATCAAGATTTTCATAGAAATATTTTACAGAGAACTTTGAGCTAAATTTTTATCATAATAAAATAATTATTCCTGAGCTGTATAGCTTTTTCAAAAATTAGAATATTATAGTTACCTGGATATAATCAAAATTGGTTTTTTAGCTTCTATTATGATAAATAAGGTTCTAACTCTTGCACCGCAGATATTAAATAGCTATCAGAATTGCTAATTATTTTTAATTAAAGATTCAATCCAAAATTAAGATTATTTTAGAAGTTAAAACCAATAGGATTCATGGTATGACTACTTTCCCATAAATTTCTCCTGACGTATCACCCATCACAATTTTTATTATGACAGCTATGTATTTATTTCAAGTCAATATTTAAAAGAGCCTTTAACAAATATAGTTGAGAAATTTTTTCATGAATTATCATTTCAATTAATTGCTTGACAGATAAATGAAGGTTTGGAATGGTAAAATTATATTTACTTACAAGGAATTGTTAGTTTTGTTAAGGAATTTTTATATCCGATTTGGATTAAATAATGATATAGTTCCTTATTTCAAGAGGAATTCATGTTAAGGATATCTTAGGAGTTTTTTGTTTTGTATTGTTCAGGAATAGAAATACAATTATTTGTTTTGAATGATATCAAAAACATTTATGTATGATGAATACAAAAAAAATCCAACAGAATAGTACCAATCTTCTAATAGAAAATATCAAGACTTAATCCTTTGTTTGTGGAATGTAAATTATGCAAAAAATCAGATACAAGGAATAATATTTTTTATTAATTTTTTCAATAAATTAAGTTTTTCATAGAAGAGGTAAAGTATTATAAAATGTGAAAACATGAATTCCAGATAACCAAAATTAATCAATCCAGAAAAATAAGAATGAAATAAATCCTATATGGAATGAGAAGATACAACTTAATATGAGTTAATGGAAATATCAATTCCCTCAACCTTGAATAAGAGAAGCCTTGGTACTGTGGTGAATATCCACTACAGTCCCATAGTCTAACACTGAGCCATTTGGGTAACTACTCTTTGATATCCCCCATGTCTGATACAAGTCTTGATTTTGTATTTCCTGCCTTTCCTTCCCATTTTGTGGTAATTTTGCCAGACCCCAAATACAAAATAAAATTGACTTTGGCCATTTTTGAAGATGAGCTAAAAATTTCTGATTTTCTCCCAGCCTTAAAACTTCATCAAAAGAAGATTTGGCAAGCCAGGTCTTATCAAAGTTATCAAAATCAATGAGGTCTGTAGTACTTTACTAATGTCCAAGGTTTATTTAATTTTTTAGAAAGTATCAAGATCAAAAATCTATTTGATCTTCTTGATAGTTTAATATGACCCTGTGAAGTTAGAAATATAGATAACAATGACTGGATATTAAGTCCTTTAAATAAATCATTCTTTTATAAGGTGAAATGTCACTTTCTTTCTTTACAAAAGAGAATTATTATTATGGAATTTATTCAAGAAGAGTTTCTATGTAGGTTATTCCTAGGAAATCTAGAGGGTCAAGAGAATTGCAGATGATGAGGGTGTGCTGTCCAATATGCATGAAGGAGAGATTCCAATCAGGGAGTAAGGGATGGATTGGTGAGAGAAAATGAACAGTGTTTTTTACTTGAAAAATATTATGAAGTCTTTTCCTGTGAGTCTTTATGTTTATTCTAAGACTTCTCCGGTGGTAATGGTTGTATAGGTATCCCAGGAAAACTGGAGAGAGCTATCAAAATCAACTTTAAAATCATATGAATTATGGAAGACTATAATGGATGATTAAGAGACATCACGCTTGGTAAAAGTAATCAAGGTTTCAATATCCTGCAATAAAAAAATCATAAATAATGTGTTTCTGCATATTCCTTGCAGTTTGCAGTAAGATATTTTTCACAATTTCGAGAGGCACTTGGAATGTAATTATTTTGTAACACAAATGCGTGTTCTTATAGGCTCAGGGACTTTTTTGCAGAAGAATCCAGAGCTTTGAAATATTGATTAAATATTTAAGGAGCCAATATCAAATTAGGTTAAATAATCAATGTATCATAGGATAGAGTCGGTAATTCATTCAATGGGTAACCCTGAAGCTTTTGAGGAATAGGAATATTGAGGTATGTGCTTATTGGAAGTCTATTTTGGTTTCAAAATTACTTGGAAATTTTTTTAAGGATTTCTGAGTGACCAGAACATTCATCCATGAAGAGATATTTGTATCCATTTTGATATTCTCTTTTCACCAGAGGATTGGTGAGCGACGTGGGAAATATCTAACTATCAATGTTGGATAAACTCTCTTCATTTTGAAGGCATTTCTTTTTGCCTGTCTAAATGACATAGTAGTTTTTCTCCTATTTTTATATAAAGGAGTGAATAACTAAGAGCCTACCATCCATAAATCATGGTATTTATCCTCTTATAAGCTTTCAAGACTAGATATCAGAAGTTTTAGCTTAATCTTACAAAGAAATGTTGTATAATTTCAAATTGAAACCGTGGTAAATTCCTTTTTTATGGGACATATATTGCCTGATATATCCAAGTAGGCTAAAGACCCAATGTGATATAGCTTATCTTCATTAACTAATTAAATAGCTAACCCTGAAGTTCTGGAGGAATAGAAATATTGAAGTATGTGTTTATTGATAGTCTCTTTTGGTTTCAAAATTACTTAGAAATTTTTTCAAAGATTTCTGAGTGACCAGCACAGTCCTCCATTGAGAGGTATGTTTATTCATTTTGATACTTTATTTTCACAAAAGGATTGGTTAGCTAAGTGAGGAATATATCACTATAAATGATGGATAAACTCTCTTTATTTTGAAGGCATTTCGTTCTGCCTCTCTGAAAGACATAGCAGTTTTTCTGCCATTTTGAAATAAATGAGTGAATAAATAAGATCCTAAAGTCAATAAATAATGGTATTTATACTTTTTACAAGCTTTCATGACTAGATCTCAGAAATATTAGCTCAATCCTACAAAGAAATGTCTGATAATTTCAGATTGAAACGGTGGTAAGTTCCTTTGTTATGTGATCTATATCACCTGATATACCAGGGTAAATAATAAAATTTGGATTTGGAAACAGGCTATGCTTATATCTGCCTTCCCACAAAATTTTCCTTTAGCTTCCATATTAGGATTGATTTCTATATAGAATTTTGACTTTTTGTTTTTGATGTAACTTTTGGAGAAAATAATAACCTAATAGATTTCGATATTAGGAAATTAGGAAATTCAACTCAGTTTGTTCATGAAACTGGATATTTCTGTGTATTTTTATATGATATCATAATTAGCTCCATTCAGGTAATTCTATATACATATCTTTCCTTATGCTTGTTTCAATCCGATTGAGAGAATATCGAATGCGCAAGTAATAATCCTCTTAAGCACAATTTATCAAGATGAAATCTTTTCTGATAAAAGTACCAAATTTAATAAAGTTTTGAATTTAATAAATTTTCTTTTTATTTTCCAGGAGATATATTGTCCTCTATCAAATGAGAAGAAATAAATAATAATTATAGCAATATACCAGACAATGAAATCTAAAAAATATTTTTCCGTCAATTTCTCTGATTGATCAAATGATTGAATCAAAGGAGTAGTTGTTATTATTCTCGAACCTATTTTTGAGGAAAATGGTGGATAAATTAGAGAAAAACTTCAATTTAGCAGTTTTTCGAGATTAAACCGCACAGCCAGAAATAGTCTTTACCTGATAATAATTTGAAAGATTGATCAAGAAATATTTAGATATTTAATATAAGGTTGAACTTTTTTTAGTGATGGAAATGATAAGTGTTCAATTAAGGCCTCAGAATCTAGAGCTTACAGAAGTTGAAATTGATATTTCCATCGCACATAGGAAAATTCTGCTCTAAATTCTTTTAAACGTGAATTTGCCAAAGCCATTACTTTCGTGCAGAAATATTGGTTTTATTCCCTCTTGGTAATAAATCAAGGTAATCATTTGAAATAATGAATACCTCTTCAATTTAAAAATCAAATTTAGAGAACCAAAAAGGATTGTTTGAGAAGAATGAAAACACAATTTCTCGTATATGAAAAAGGGGGATACAGGTGGAAAACAATTAAGAAAAAGAAGAAGCCCCCGAGCCGGAATTGAACCAACAACCTTAGGATCGTAGTGCTTATCCATTACAGTCCCACGCTCTAGCACTGAGCTATCGGGGGAAACCCATATTGGGTAATCCCCTCTGAGCAATTATGAACCCCACGTTTTTAATGCGATACTTTTCGACTCATTTTTCTAAAAATCAAATTTGATATAAGGCATAAAGAGGGCCTTTATATTGACAATTAATAAGTGTTAGATAAAACCCTTTACCCAAATATAACCCATCGCTTAGACCTCCTTCACATTTTAAATCTCGGTGATACCTTTAATAATGAATTAATGGCAAAGATTTGATTACTAAATTTATATTAAGGAGTATCTTCAAGAATCCATTTGATCCACTTTACAATGAAAAATTCACATTTGAAACTGTAACATAGATTATCATATGGCACCATTGAATCCTTGAAGTAACTAGTTTTTTCTAAGGAGGCTAAAGAGTCTTTAAATACTCACAATCGGGCGCTTTCTTTGGAATATCCATTAATGAGATTTTCAGTAACTTTTATAGGAATTTATAGGCCGGGGAAAATTAAGTTTTCAAATTAATCATGGGGTAATGTAATATATGATCCAAAGGGCGTGAAAGAGCAATGAAAATGCTAATTATTAGGCTTATTATTCACCGAAAGAATTTAGAGGTCTCCCTTTTCAAAAATATAAATAATGATTAGAAATCAAGTCTTAGTATCAAAGATTGGGAACCTGGGGTTGTAAGCAGACTACAGGTATTCATGCGAAATGGGATAAGACTATCAATAGCAGATTTTGGTAGCTGCTTGAGGTACAATAAAGAAGAAATACTTTTAAGTTGTTAATTTGGTAGAAAGAATAAATGTAAAATATTAATAAACAAGTAATTATGCAGATCAATAGCCTCAATTTTCATATACTTCTCTCGAGTCATTGTTAATCTTTAAATGTAAATATTTTGGTATTTCTCTTCTCTTTCCGTAGAATTCCTGAAATAGGCATTTCTTCTCTTAAACACACACCCCTAATTCTCCCAGGGACTTCTTCATTATAATCATCTTGGCTACATAGCTGCGAAACAAGAAACCCAAAAAATTCAACTAGCCTGACTCACTCATTCCCCACATCCCATGTAAATAGAAAGAATACCCGTAATCATACTGTAAGTTAATCAATTCTTGATAGAAATGCTCACTATTTCTATGGTACCTATTTGTTGATTTTTCCACGAACTATCAGAGCTTCATATCAACCATCAAATATTCGATCACCTAGCAAAATAACCATTTTTAACCTAACCACCTCAATCAGCTGCCATCACTCGCTCACCTACTAAACCTGACTAAAACCTTTTCTTTCCACGACTACTTTCTCTTAGCTCTCCTATATATATTTCAACTTCCTATTTACCTATTCCTATTCCCTTTCCCTGAAGAAACTCATTCCTTTTATTTAAAAAAAAATCACTTTATTCATTACTTTTATCAATTATCTTCATCAATTCATTTCGTCACTACGCTTAGTAATTTATCTTGTACTCATACTCGTACTACCATTTTATTCATCACTAATATTGTATTTACTACTACTCCAATACTAAATTTTCATAGTTCCACAATTTGAGATTATGCCTACAACTAATATAGGGATTATCAACTAATCATTTAGCTTCAAAGTTTTCCTATCTCCTTTTTGCAGCATTTCATCCTAGCCATCTCTATTGTTTTTCTTTGTATTTTGTACCTTTCCTTTTAGGTAAATCTTCTCTCTCTACAGCTGTGACACTATTAGTAACACTGAAATAATATTCTTTTAGTTTATTTCCTAAATTACAACACTATTAACTTCTGATTCATGTGGGAGGAGGAAGAATTTTCTATGTGATGGTTGATTTTCCCATGCTAAATTCCACTATTGATTTTATTCTTGTTTCACTTTTACAACACAACTCATGAACCAAAATATTTTTTTCAGCTTAATGGATTGCAGCGCCTTTTTGAAATTATTTTAAAAAAAATTCAGATATGTTGAGGGTTTTGGAGCAAATTTTGTGAGTTAACCATGAGCACGTATTTCATTCTAGATATTGCGATTTTGCTCTTTATAAATAATTATATTGATAAGCGCTTGAATGAGCGGGTCAGGTGGTATATAATAGATTCATTTTTTATATGACAAAGATCTCAAACTTAATGAAGCTAAAAAGATAATACTTTCATAAAAAAATGAAGCCAATCCTCATATCTAGTACTGTGTTATCCTTTCACAGGAATTCATTATATATCACAAATCTCTTGAAGCAATTTTATCCTGACTTGATATATCTTGTAATAACTTGTGAATAATATAATTCAAGCTTCTGAATGATAGCCATCATTGCAAAAGAAGAATCTTCCTTCTTTCATTTGATTTTTTCGGTTTTATTTTTGACCGAAAAAGAAAAAGAGTAGAATTTTAAACTCTGTATTATATTCAAAATCACTTAGAAATAGCTTTATTACTGAACTAACATTACTTATTTTTTATTTGTCAATGAATTCAAAACTAACAGATATTATTTTCTTATGAAATCTGTTTCATGTGGAAGTAGAACATGCGAATGGGGGGCCCTTAATAAAACAAAGTACCCCCTCAGAGGTGTAAATTTTTCTTCAAAACTCAAGTTTCTTATTGAATTTTTGTCACATATTCTAAACTTAAGATATATAAAGTCAAGTACCTAAAAACAAATTTCTGTCATCCTGTGATTCAAAAGAAGAGGGCAAGCATGAAAGCCGGAATCCCATAAACCCAATGGTACATTAAATACCACCAAAGCATAGAAATTATCCAAACTAGCTCAAAATGTATCAACAGAAAGGAGAAACTCACCTCCTTCCAAATATACAATGCCCATTATCATAGAGCAGAGAATAACAAAGCTATTCAGTCTCAAAGCAATTACCAAGTGAAAAACTTACTTTTCCCCTCTCATCTAAAGTCCAGAGAAGGGAACAAAACCCCGTCAAATGGGTGTCCAAGCTAAAGCTCTCAGTCTGGGAAATCCAATGGTACAAGCCAAACTGAGGTAGCATCAATACTACAGAAGATATGCCCAAATTGAATCCCAATAAGGGTGAAGAAAATTTTCACATCTTATCTAACTTCTACAATTTTAGTGTGAGATACCTAAAAGTGGGTTAATTTTGGAAAGAGAACAATCAGGGATAGCTGATTTAGCCATTCATTTCCCATAACTAAGCTAGAACCAAATTCATGGAGCAAGCAATTTTCATACAGGATTTGAGAAAAATCCATATTTGGATATTCATAATTAAACCTTGTACAGCTTTGCCATATTGAATACTACCTATATCAAATGAGGTACTGTTGTGTAAGCCCAATCCACGGCTACACAGTGAACCAAGTTTGAGCTCAATAAATTGAAAAGTGAAGAATCTATTGCAGTATTAAGGTTAAAATTCCACAGTTGGTCCAATACACCTTTACTGTGGGATACCTTGCCATATCCTTGAATATGAGGTGTAAATTAGACAAAGGTGCATGTTTATCCTTCAATATCTCATAGCTTTTGAAATACTTGGGTCTCATACTGGTTCTGTACAGCATTCTACACATCATACATGTCAGAAGAGGGCTTTGTGGTACATAGATGAATATTTTCACCCAGTATTGGTGAAACCCACCCAGATGTGGTTTCAAGACCAAATATTAAACCAATAAAGGCTATACAGGTTCTGTGAAAACCACAATCTAGTTCTTGGAAGTTGAAAACCTTCACTTCCTCTGTATGAAATGGTCTGGAGGACCTTTTGACCCATTTTCAGGCATAAAAGCAACCTTTCCCTTCCCAATAGAGCATTTACCATCCTTTGCTTTAATTCTTACATGGTACCACTGTTTACTAACGGCTAGACGCTTGGTAAACAATCAGGTATAACCATTATATTAGTTATTTTAGCATTTATTATAATAAGCCAATTTATACATCTACACCTAGGGCTTTCAACAGTGCTCACCACGACTATTGCTCAATAGTAAAGACCTGAATATTATTATTAAATCACTTTTTATTGTTATTATTCATGTCACAGTCAGATTTAAAATTTTCAATACCTTTATAATCACTTTATCATAGGATCAACCTCAAAATTTGAGGGCCTGGCCATGTTTTTTGGACTTTTTTGGCTTAAAAAGGAAGTATTTCTTTACTTTTTCTCTTATATTTCTCTTGATATTATTATTTTCCATGTGAAAATACTCTTTTGATAAGGATAATATTGCAAAACATACAATATTATTATTTTTTCAAGTGGTATATAATTTATACCACTATGTTTTTTTCATGAATTTTTGAAATTTTTTGATTATAATTTCATTACCACCAGCAAAATTGGGCTTGACTTTTGTCAAACACTAAGTCCCTTGTAAATTCTTGTTTTTTACATAAGAAGAAGACCCTTGTACTGTAAATAAGAGTTACAGAGGCCTGGTTGGATGTATTGATAATTTCGATTTTCCCTTACAGAGCTGTTTATAAGATTACACTTGTTAATTAAAAGTTAATCTGTGGGATATTGGAATACAAATAGTAGACCATAAATCCACAAACCAGGATTTTTTGATGTGTAATTGATAATTTCAATTACACATCATAATAAAAGGGTACAATATAGAAATATACTGTATGAGAGGCCATTCTTAGATGTGCAAATAGAATTTTAAGAACTCTTAACTTAAATAAGACCTCATCCTACTGATTCAGAAGAAAACAACTTTATACTACTTGGGAACCAGTCACAAGGCAGAACACCAGTGGCATTCTTGGACACAGAAGCGCAGAAGTGAAAAGGGAAGAGGCCCAGTAACAGCCTGATAATCAACAAGAAGTGGCACTAATTTCCACTATAGGAAGTAGAAAGGCATGAAACTCTGCATCAATAAAAGGTAAAACAACATTTAAAGGTTATTTAGGGAAGGTTACAGTAATTGACCCAGCTTCAACTTCTAAAGGAAAATCCCCCAAAGCAGTAGATAACAAAGTGGTACAAGGAACAGTCAAAGGTAAATACCATGAGAAAATGAATTTTTTTACTGCTTGCAAGCACTAAAATGTCCCCTGTACACCTCTGGAGCCTTGGAACTCCAAGGAACCAGCCAGAGGACAGACAAGGAATTTTCAGAACCACAAGATCAAGGTCTGGACACCATAGTGGATGGCAGAACACTGAGGGAAATCATATCCACACTGCCATTAACCTTTCAATTTGACACAAACCTCAAACCAGATGTCAGCCGTGACTCAAAACCAGCACACAAGCATGACATCCTAATACCATCAACCAATGGTAAAGCCAACATACCACCAAAAAATAGAGCTGAGCCAAATAAGCTCAAAAGGTATCAAATGAGAGAGGAACCCCACCAATTTTCAAATACACAAGTCCCATCATCGTAGGACAAGTAATACTCCAAGTTGTTGCTGAGCAAAAACCTTATTTTTCACATCTTGTCTGAAATCCAGAGGAAGAGGCTTAACCCAATCAAATGGGTATTAACATTGAAGCTCCAGGTCAGGGCTATCCAATGGTACTAGCCAAATCTAGCTAGCACCAGAACTACAGGAGGTATGGCCAAAATAAAGTCAAGTAAGGGTGAATAAAGTATTCACCTCACATCTAATGTCTACAGTTTTATTGTGAGATACCTAAAGTGGGGTCTTTTTGGAATGGGAACAATAAGGGATATCTGATGGTGCCATCCATCTAACCATATCTCATCTAGAACACAAGTTATGGGGAAAACAAGCTCCATACAGATTTTAAGCAAATCATACATATGTACAAAATGTCTTGTACATGGCATAACTTTCCCATATTAAATGAGGTACCATTGTGTAGAGCACATCCAGGGCTACACAATGAAATAGCTTTGAGCTTGATATCTCAAAGACTGACAAAGGTATGGCAGCTTCGAGGTCAAAATGCAACAGTTTGACCAATACAGCCTTACTATGGGATAATATCCCAGATCTATTATTATGAGGTGTCAAAAAGACAAAAGAGCTTTTTATACTTCAATACCTCATATTTTGGCCTATACGTGGGTCCTGTACAGGTTCTGGACAGCATTCTACGCGTAATACATGTCAGAAGAGGGCTATGTGATCCCCAGATTGTACTTTTAGCAATGTATTGGTGAAAACTGCCCAGATGTGGTTTCAAAGCCACATCTGAGCCCAATACAGGCTATACAGGCCTTGTGGAAACCACAAGTCAGTCTTTTGAAATGAAAAATTCTCACTTCCTCTATGTGGAAAGGTCTAGAAGCCTTTTTCACCCAAGTTTAGGATGAAAAGGGGCCTTTTCTCCACCAGAAAAGTTTTCCTCATCCTGCTCTTAAATTCCTATGTAGTAAAACTGTCAAAAATAGTTATACTCGTTGAAAATAATCACACTATAATTATAATATTAACTATTTTAGTAGTTATCATAGTAAACCAACTGATAATTATTGCACCCGTGGCTTTCAACAGTGCTCACCACCACTATTCCTCAATAGTAAAGCCCTTTATACCTCATCATCAACCTTTATTATCATCAAAACAAACTTTGGAATCATTTTCACCATGTCACAGTCATAGTTAAAGCTTGTAATTAGTATTTATTAGTTTCATCATAGATGCAGCTTGATACCAGAGGACTGGAAGGATATGGATCAAGTCCTTCAGATCCACCAACTCCTCACATATTTATATCAATGAAGAATGGATAAAAAGATGTTTGACCTAGCTTTACACTGGGAAAAACTTGCAGTATACTTCCAGAAGATATTTCTCAAAGAGATACCCTTCGAAGATCTTATGGTAATCACAAAAGTATGGAATCCCAACAGGAAGTGCAGACTCCTGGAGAAAAGAGAAGCCAGGATAAGGGAGAATCAGGCCACTATCAAAGCCATAGAGTAAAAACTGAACCAGCTAGATCATGCTCTGTTCCCTTCAGGGTCATAAGGTCTAAACCATCCAAACTCCCCAGTAGCTTCATAGCATTCAGGCACCAGTACATAATTGACCAAGAGTCACCATTCGTCAAAATCCCAGGTAATTTCCATGACAAGACAAGGATCAAAAGGGAAAAACAAGACTCCTTTCAACAAGAGGAAGAAAGAGTCAGACCCCATGATCCAGAAGAGGTTGCACTTGATGAAAGAAGTACACCAGAGCCAGAAATAGTTTTAAGTACTTCTGATAGAATCAGAAGCCCCTCTCATGGAAGGATTAGCCCCACTAAGAATGGACAAAGTGTTGTCACACCTGAGAGTAACATAAACAGCAATGAACTGTGGTTACAAATGTCCCAATTTTGAGAGCAAGCCCAAGAAACATTTTCAAAGATCCAAGAAAACAATGTAAGGTTGTAATAATTTACAACCTTACAACAAAAAACCATCCAAACTCTGAAAGAAGGCTACTCTAAACTAGGAAAAGCCTCAGAGGATACTTAAAAAAGACTGAACCAAGTCTTGGAGGAGCAATACCATTTCTAAAGGGACAGGAAGTGTCTGGATCAAGACATGAAATTCTTTTTGCAATTTCTGCCAAAAAATCAAGCCCCAATAACAAGCCAATTTTTTGATAATAATCCATACCACAAAGAAGAAATCAAACCAGATTACCTGTTGAAGAATAAGTTGATATTCCCATCACAATACCAAGATGGAGATGAACTGACTTATTCAGAGAAGCAAGCACTGAAACAGCTTCCAGAGGCCTCAAGTTGGCCAAAATTATACGGTGTAGGAGAATATGATCATATTAAACTCATTGATTATATTTATGGACCCTTCATTAATGTTCCAAGCATACCAGGTTACTGAATTACAGCTGGACTCAATACAGAATTCAAAGAACATGTTAGTATCTGGTAAACAGAAATGAAATAAATACATGTTGTAAGAGTCAAAAAATACAAAAGTAAACTACTGATACTTGGATATGGAAAACAACCATTCCATTTTTAATTAAAAATACTCAGTTCACAAAGGTCCTTATGAGTTGTGTATTAAAAAGTCTCAAAGACTTAAGGACATTGATTCTCATATGAAAATTCAAATGAGGAATCACAAATTCTTGACAAAAATGCTATGAGGACTAGAGAATGCAGTAAAATGAAGATTCAATCAGAACCTCACTCTAGATTAAATTGCCAATGCCTTGCAAGATTTAAGGAAGATGACAAATATATGGATCTCCTCCCCATATTAATGGAATATTTTCAGAGAGAATCAGCCTTTTAGGTTTGAAAATAAAGACAAACCTAGGGAAAAATTATCAGAAGTGACTAAGAACAAGAACTCTTGTCACAATTTTTGGTCAACAGACCACTATGTTAACAAATTTCCAAAGGAAAAGACAAACATTGATACTATACAGAAAGCCCAAGAAGAAGAATCTGCATCTGACTCTATGGGTGATGCCATCAGATAAAACTCTGAAGATGAGAAATACTGAAAAGAGGAATTTCTGGTGGAGTACAAAGAGAAAACAAAACTATAAATTCAGAAAATACAGTTGAAAGCAGGCCAACTACAAGACACTGAAACTAGAAATTGTGCAAACACACAAGATGCACAGAACCCCTTAGTGAGACTTACTAAAGGAATGACATACATTCATGGCATAGCCACTAAAACGACTGTTTCTATTGACGATTCACAACATCTGCTGATCATTGAAAGTGATGCACACTGCTCAATAGTTACCAGAGAATATCTGGACAAACACTTCTGAAATTGGGAGAAGAAACTCTTTCAAAATAAGGAAATTAATATTCAAATTTCATCAGGAAAGATGAAATCCATTGGGACTATTATCAAAGACATAATTACACCCCACAGGAAATGTAATATCAGAATCAATCCAGAGTTTTTAGTGCTTGAATATTCTCACATCCAAGGTTCTTTACTGGGAACAGACTACCAAATAATGTATGGCGTTGATATTTCCAATAGTAAAAACACACACAGTACCATAGGTACAAAAAACAAAAAGAAATTTTCACTTGACATATACCAGTTGTCCAACCAAGACAATCTAGAAGAATTACTCAATTAATTGAAAGAGGCACAATTCAGTGCCAGCATAAATAGTAAACAGAAATTCAGTTTACTCAAAAACTTGAGGAAAAATAGACCAGCTCTTGCCATAGGAGAAGAACCCTTAGGCAAAATTAGGGGGCATGATATAGAACTATACCTAGATGTGGAAAGACCTTATCCACCCATGCTTAGAGGACCTCCATACCCAGAAAGTATGGAAACTAGGAAGTAAATTGAAAATAATTTCAATTAACTACTAGACATGGATGTCATCAGGAAGAGAGGACACAATGAAATAGTTGAAGTAACCACACCTGTTCTTATCACTTGGAATGATGGAAAGTCTATATTGTGTGGAGAATTAAGCACACTGAAAACTACAACAAATCTGACAGGTATCCTATACCAACAATACCCCATCCTCTAGACAAGCTGGAAAACAAACTCCATGAGATTACTCAGACTTATATGACACATGAGTATATATAAGTATACCAAGATGCCATTTGGAATCCAAAGTGCACCATCCCACTTCCAAAGGATGATGGGAAAAATATTTCAAGAGGAATTATTGGATGTCTGGATGGTATTATATATTTATTATATCATACTATACTTGGAATAATGGGAAGGCAATAACCAGTACATATACAGAGTCTTAAGTAAATTCACACCCATAGGTCTGAAACTTTCACTTAACAGCTGTAATTTTGGCCACCAAGAGCTATTGGGACTGGGAAATAAAGTCTCAGGCCTTAGCCTGGCCATAGGAAAGAAGAAAGTAGCAGTGTAAGGTGTGGATATGAAACTTTGATTAAAAATAAAGTGATTTTAATGTCTTCAAAATTTGTATAAAGTAAGATTTAATTCAAAATAGTAAATTTTAATATTCTTAAGACAAAAAAAAGAAAATGTATCTTTTTCAACTTTGTTGGTATAAAATGGTAACATTATAAAGATTCATTGTCTTACCAACAATAAAAAATTATCCAAAAATACTCTGCAAGAGATATTTAAGGCTACAAAAGAAATTTCAATTAAAATCAATTGAGAAAAGAGCTTCAGGAAATTAACATAAGGAAATAATCTTCAAAAACAGTATTAGAGAGAAAACAAGCCTAAAAGCGAACATAGTGAATTCGGTAACAAATTGAAAAAATTAAAATTGATGAAGGATCCTTTAATTCACTTCTTGGGTGGTTCAAGGGTAAAAATGATTACAAGAGTTACAAAAACCGATTTTAATAGTTTCTTCATGTGTTTCAAATTTTTAAAATGTTTCAAACAGGGTGGTTGTATCTTTCATTGATTGGTTTAACAGTATTTAAACTTATATTAAAAGGAAAAGATTCTAACATGAAGAGAAAAGTGGAGGAAACAAGACATTCTTTTATAGACACCAATTTCTTTACTATAAAAGTGAAATTGACTCATGTCAGTCTTGAGAGAAACTTTGACAACAGGAAAGCCTATTATGGCATCATTGAACCCTAGTTTGATCTAAAAAGGCTGATTTTATCCATTTTTTGCTATTTTCAAACATTTTAGACCCTGAAATAATCCATTGCTATAGTAATACCTGGTTTCAAGCTTTTAAAACCCACCAGAATTTGTGTGAGAGAACTCAAAACCAGTTAAAACTGTTTCTACTAAGATTATTTTAACTTAAACGTAGTTTTACCCTCTTGGAAACAGGTAAAACCTCCCTGGTTGGTATCAAAACATCATAATCAATTGAGTCACAGACCCTGTGACTCAATTTTGGGCCATATGTTATGAATTTTTGCATGAATTTTGACATCCCACACCTGTAAGCAAGGAATTTGGGGGTGTCTGGCACCCTTGAAGCCAAAATTCCTTTTCCCCCATAATTAACCTTTCCAATGTATTAGTTTTTAAGTCCTAATCATGTATTATACTTGTAATTTAGGTACTTAATTCAATTGAGATTTTAAAGTAACCAACTGTAATAGTTGATACCTCCTATGTAAATCAAAGTTTGCTTATGTAATACATATGCACATTTTGACATTTCAGTTGAGAATACATCAATTTCTCATAGCTTTTAAGATACACACCACACCTCAATTTTAACACAAATATTCATGGTTAACACCACACATGGTTTGAATTCTATCAAGTTTTTGAGAATTTTCAGTTTTTGTACAGAAAATACCAAAAACCTAATTTAAGCTTATTTAGAGTTGAGTTACAGAAATTTCATGCAAAGCTGACCCCACCTTATTTTTATGAGGAATCCAATGGTGGAATAATTTTCATCAGTTGATTCATTGGATAAAAATTCAGAATGATTTTTATTTCACTTTTTTCCAAAAATATTTTAATTTTGATATTTTTGTTGAAAATTTATTTTTAGTTAATTTTTTCAAGTAAAAATGTGATTTCACAATTTTGAATTTAAATGAAATTTTAATTCTTTATTGTAATAAAATTTGCAAATTTTTATATAAGTTTTATATTTTTATTTCAACTTTTTTTGTATAATATAATTAAATTTATTGATTTATAATTATAACATAATTTGTTATTTGTTGTCTTTTGGATATATAAAAATACCTCTAAGGCTCATAAGAAGCATGCATTCAAAAGCCAGTACCAAAGAAAATCAAACAGATCAAATATTTTGTTGTATTTGCTAGCTTACACAGAAGCCACATTAAAGGTTATGCTCACATAACTAGTAGCCTATGCAAGGTTTGCTCAAAAGATGTAGTTTCTGAAATTTCCAATAAGATGAGGGATGCATATGAGACAATCAAACATTAACTCACTAACCCACATTTATTCATGCTCCCTGAATTTGAATTTCCATTTAAGTTCTACATAGATTCAGCTTTTAGTCTAGGATTGGGGGCAGCCCTTCACCAAAGACAAATTGTAGATGGTGAACCTAGGGAAGGGGTAATATGTTATATCTCCAGGAAACTGGACAATTCAGATGCCTTATATGGAGAAATCCATACTGAATGCTTATGTTTAGTTTGGGAATAAAAAAAATCCATTATTACTTGGAGGGTGCAGTCTTTGAAGTATACACAGACTGTGTAGGACTTGAGTCTTTTCTCAACATAAAGACTACTAATAGAAGCATTTATGATGTGGAAAATAGCCATCCAAGAGTATAGAGACAAAATGACCATCATATACAAGGAGGAAAAAGCCACATGAGTTCTGATGGCCTCAGTAGATGGCCATTGAACAATTTCAAAAGCAACCCAGATTATTATTAATAATTAGCTTCCAAAGCTCCTATCCACTTCATGGAAATAGATAGGATCAAGAACTTAAGACTCTCTGAATGGGAAGCAGGAAGTGGCACCTCAGATAGTACCCAGAGTAAACAAGAGGAAACAGAAACTTCAATATTTGGAATAAGTTCCTCTGAACTTCACAATAAATCTTTTAGTTCAGTTACTAAGACTTAGGCCAAACACAAACAGTGTAGCATATTTTAACCAGTCCCTCCACAAAAATACAGGAGATCAGAACTGGAATCCCAGCTAGAGGAGCCCTGGTTGAGGGAATGTAATAAAAATACATCCTTCCTTATAGGAGGGCTTATTTATCACAGAGAAAAGAAAACTAGTTCCCTCACAGTGATACACAGGGACCATATCCCCCTGATACTTCAAGAATTCCATGAATTCTTATACATGGGAAACATGAGTGAAGACAGGAAAAAAGAGATGGTAGCAAGCACATCTTGGTGGCCTCAATTGGGAGAAAGAGTGGAGTGAATACATCAAAACCTGTGGAGGAAGCCATATGAAAAACAGAAACCATGGGAAGAACTATTGACTCCTTCAACACATAGACGAACCCAAAAACCCATGGGAAGCCATTAACCTGGACTGAGTAAAAGGAATTGTCCTGGTAGGAAAAGAAACCTTCAATGCTTTCCTACCCATAGTAGACAGGTATAGTAAAAGTGTCAGATGCCTACCATGCCACAAATAGGACAGCTATGGAAACAGCTTTGTTATTCGGCAATAAAATCATAGATGCATGGGGAGTCACTAAAATAATCATCAGTGAAAGGGACCCAAAGTTCACATTGGAATTTTGGACTAACGTCTATGATATGCTTGGATTCAAACTTGTATTTTCTACAGCAAACAATCCTTGGAAAGATGGCATAGCTGAAAGTATTATTAAAACAATGGAGGAAATCAAAAGAGGATTCTGTACATATGGAATGGAATACAAGGACCATGAAGGGTATACCCATGACTAGGCTACACTTCTACCAGCGATACAACTGGCTTACAACAAAAATAAGTACTCTACTACAGGAAAATCACCCTCACTGGTATAGAAAGGGTGTAATCCATTAATGCCTGTGGATCACTTGAAATAAACATTCTGACTATCCACCCCACAGCAAAAGACATCCCATATATGTGAAAGAGGGCTTGTGATACAGCTGATAGATGCATAGCTGAGGCTAAAGAATCTAACAAAAAGAGGTATGACAAGACCCACAAGGAACCAGACTTCAGAGAAGGGACCAAGAGCTAGTGCCTACCCTGAGTTTCAACAATCTAAAAGGCCAAAAGAAAGTGAGAGAATCATTTTCAGGACAATTAACTATCATCAGATTGATAGGGAAGAATTAATTGGAGGTCAGACTCACAGAATAATTCTTTAGGAAACACCCAGTGTTCCCAGTGAGTTTAGCCAAACCTTACCACCAAGCAGAAGAGGATAGGTTCCCCTCCAGAAACATGAGCAACAATGCACAGGACATAGTGGAAGTAGAAGATTCCCCTGGCACAGTTAAAAAGATCATGAAGGCCAGAAAGATCAGACTAAATGGTAAACAACATAGAAAATATTTGGTCAACTTTAAGATTAAAACAAGTGGTAAATACAAATGGTTGGCATAATATGCCATGCCATAAGGTGACCTTCACCTGAGAATATTCAAAGCCTCTAGGAGAGATTAAAAGTCTCATCAATGATGAGCCTTTTTTTAGAGAGAGGGTATGTAAGCCTGTGAATCAGAACCAGAGCACAAGCGTGACAGCCAGAATACCATAAACCCAAGGGTAGAGTAACTACCACAAAAAACTGGAACTCAGCCAAACCAGCTCAAAAAGTTATCAAACTAAAGAGTAAACTCACCTCCTTTAAAATATACAAGTCCCATAATCATAGGACAGAGAATAAAAATTTATTCAGGCTCAAAGCAGTTTCTCAGAATAAACCTTAATTTTCAACTCTCATCTAAAGTCCATAGAAGGGGGAAGAAACCCATCAAATGGGTGTTAATATTAATGTTCCCAGAAGGGTCATTAAATGGTACGAGAAAAACTATGGAAGTCATGTCCAAACAAAAGCCAAATAAGGGTTAATAAATTATTCAACTCTTATCAAACTTCTACAGTTCTAGTAAGATATACCTAAAGGTGGGGTCATTTCAGAAAGACAATATTAAGGCTATCTGATGTTGCCAATAATTTTCCCATGACTCATCTAGAACCAAATCATGGAGAAAACAAGTTTCATACAGGATCTTGGAAAAATACATATTTTGACAATGGGAATTAAACCTGGTATAATTTTGCCATATCAAATGCTACCTATATCTAATGAGGTACCATTTTGTAGGCCCCATATAGGGGTACACAATGCACCAACTATGAGCTCCAGATGTTGAATATTGAAAAAGGTAGCACAGTTTTAGGTTAAAATCTCACAGGTGGGGCAATACACTTTTACTGTGGAATACTTTCCCATATCCTTGGATATGATGTGTCAATTAGACAAAGGATCCTTTTTATCCTTCACTAAATCATAGGTATTTCAACACTGGGCTACCATACAGGTTCTGTACAGCATTCTACACATAATAAACATCAGAAAAGGCCTGTGTGGTCCCCAGATGAATATTTTCATCCTGTATTGGTGAAGCCTGCCCAGATGTGATTTCAAAACAACATCCAAGTGCAATAAAGGCTATACAGACTGTATGAAAACCACAAGCCAGTCCTTGGAAGTGAAAATTCTTCACTTCCTCTAAGTGAAATGGTATAGAGGACCTTTTAACCCATTTTCAGGATAAAAAGGGACCTTCATCTTCCCAAAAGAGAAATCCCAATCCTTCTCTTGAATTCCTACTAAGTACCACTTCTTACCAATAGTTAAACTCATGGTAAATAATCAGGTATAAGTGTTATATTAGTTATTGTAGCATGTATTATAATAATCCAAATGATTCATCTAGACCAAGGTATTCCAGAAGAACTCATTAGTAAAGACCTTAATTTTATTATTAAATTATTTTTCATCATTATTATCCATGTCACAGTCAGATTTGAATCTTTAAATACATGTAAAATCACTTTACCATAGCACCAGCCTGAAAATTGCAGCATAGGCCATTCTCGTGGGTACCAAAAGTGTTACTGAGTAACACAAATATATCAAGTTATTGGTCAGAAAATAATCTGATGGTCTACAAAGAATAAACCTTTGACCTTCTCCTTCATTCAGAGCAACAAGAGGAGATCATTGTTTATCCCTTCCTAATTATTGAAACTTCTTGAAAAGTATTTGTTTAAATGTTAATAATCTTCATATTTTATTCATTCAACCCTGTTCTGTTGCTGAATGAGTGAGGAAAATTCTTTTTCCCACTTCTCTTTATAGAATTGTGTCCTATAATTTCATCAGAGTAATCATGTTGTTCATTATTACTGCATTAATATTAGTTTTTTTTTGTGTTATTGGCCTGTTCATTATGACAGTATCAAAAATGGGTTTTTAATGCTATAATACTCATATTTTTGAGTATTTTGATTTTGGAGTGTAACAGAATTAGACATACCTCATTGTGTGATGTAGAATTCTCATCAGAAATCCCAAAATGAAGTCCTTGCAAGAGTAAATTTCATCCATTATAGCCCCATCTTCTAACACTTAGATATGCAGAAAGGTCCATAATTGTAAACCACCCTTTGAGATTTATCTATTGCTGAGCTTACACATATTCAGTAAGCTTGTATATTGTACTATGAATTTTCTTCAAAATAATAATAAGTAGTAATAATAATGCAAAATACCCATTATCAATGATGAAATAAGATGAAAAATAAAATTATAAAATAAAATGTTTTTTTTATCAAAAGTAGAGTATTACTATAAAAAAGTATATATAAAAAATATTTACAAAGATTTTACTTAATAGAATAAAAATCAATCTCTCCAATCATTGAAGTATATGAAAAATAATATCAAAAAAAGTATTCCTGAAATTATATTAATTTAAAAACTGAAAATGTATCATAATAAGAAGTTTCTAATTCCAATATACTAGACACCAATTAATTTTATCTTACAATATATAATCCTACAAAGAGATAATTATTACATGAAAGCCAATAATCAGCACCAAAATTGTGACAAAATGAGTACAAAGAATTATTATTATTAATTATCATCTGAAAAAGTCTCATATAATATGGAAAAATGATAAACCTTTTTGGGCAGAGAGGAACAAATTTATAAAAAAACTCTCAAATTTCCAAAAAAAACAAAGCAATTTCAAAAAAACTTTAAATTTCTAATATTTATAAATTATGTTTATATATTGAATAATACTTAACATAGAATTAGGGGAATGCTATACAAATGTAAGCTCCTCTTATAATCACATAGGCTTTCTGAAATGAATTTATCTAAAGCTGGTAATAAATGTAAGAAATCTCATATACCCAATTTTGATGGAATACAGAAAAAACTGGGAGAAATGAAGCTCTTTTCAGGAGCAAAAAAAGTTCAGGGAAATTTTTCTAATCTTAAAAATCTTATATTCATTATCACCAATTAACTCCCTTCTTTGGAAAGGAAAGTATCAAAAATCCATGGTTGAATTTGTTTTTTGTGATGTTTTCCCTCAAAAAGATGAAATTTCCCAAAGATGTCAATTTGAGTGACTTTAGCACCAAAGGGTAATATTTTGGGAATGAAGGGCCCTTTTGGGAGCTTCAAATAATAATTAAATGAATACTTTCTGACTAAGTATCCTTGAAGATGGCCTTTATCACATTATTGATCACCATTTCAAAATATTCATGTAAAAGCTTATTTCAGTTTACCAAAAACTAATGTGAATTTCATAAACCCCTATGATTTTTTGAGATTTTACACAGGAAAAAGATATCAAAATCAAAGAAGCTTTTAAAAAAGATCTGAAAATGTTTTCATTATTTTAATGTCTCATATTATCGATGAAAAATATTTTAGTAGAATTATTCCATTAGAATATCAAGTTAGGCAGAAATATTATTGGGAAAATTCATTTGATCATGAAGAAAACTCCCCTAGTGAGTATACTAGGAATACTATGAAATCAGGGAGTTATTATTCTGCAGTCATTAAGTTCTGCACTCATTGAATTATTTTTTATAATAATTTTCAATCATAATTAAATTATTTTCATTCTGATCATTTCAATGCAGCATGCAGTAAAAATGAAAGATTGGTGTACAAAAATCTTGATAATATTACTATTAATGAATATTAATAAGTAATTTTGTATTTGATATTTAACTGAGAAGTATTGTTACTAAAAACAAATAGGGAATTTGTAAGATGTGTCTATGAAACTGTTGATAATATTACTATTAATCAACAGCAGTATTACTGTTCTTATCAAATATAATAATAACAATTAAATAATTAAAGAATTATTTCTTTTACTTTTTATACACTACTAGTGATTATAACAGTAATCAGTAATTGTCTACAAGAATTAATTACAAGAAGAATTTACAATAAAACTTCTTTTATTAAAATAATAAGATGATTTCAATATATAATTATCTTTTACAAGAATAATTTTAAAGATAATTCTTGAAGAAAACTATTTTAGAGAAAAAACTTTAAGAATTAAAGGTAAATTACTTACTAATACTGCAAAGAACTTGTTAAAGATGAATGTAGAGAGATTTGAAGTTGACATAGAATTGTGTATTTCATGGATCAAAATTGATTTATAGCAGGATAACAACAATATATATTTGATTTCTATTATTTCAAGTCCTTCTTATTTATTCAGAAAGAATTAAAACACTTAAGAAATAGTTTTAACTAATACTTACTTGTTGGTAATAAAGGTATAATATAATTTGATGATGATGCAGAAAAAACAGAAAGAAGAGGCTTCTTTTAAGTCTAAGACAGCTCACAGAGGCATGCCATAGAGAAAACTGAAAAACAAGTGAGTGAGAAAACAATAAACCTTTTTTGGATTATTGATTGCATCATTTGTTGTCACGTAAGATTATCATAATTACTTAATTTGAGGCTTTTACATGATTACAAACCCATTTATGGTTAAAAATAAAAGGAGTAACAACTGTAAATCTTCTTTTATTCCAAAATAATCCTTTATTTCCCAAAGTTATAAATTTTATTGGAAATTTCATCACAGAATGTATTTTCTATAAATTTTTAAAAAGTCTGTGTTCCACGTGGAATGCTCAAAAATGGACTGTAAGTAAAACTTTTAATATTAAATATAAAGGTATAATTCCTTTTGGTTTTATATTAATTAATCAGTTCTCAATGGGTCCTGAAAGTTTCAGAAAGGTTCATCAAGAATTGTATTTTTAATGAATTTTTGAAGTTTTACCTCATTTCTATGTAGAATTGCAAATAGCAGTCTATGGCTGGTTGCTATGAGGTAAATCAATGGATACTAGTCCAAAAATCGTTTTGATTACTATTTCGGGATTTATCCATGGAAAGTCATTAAGAATTGACATGGTTACAGGAGTCTGAGTTGCTCTTTGCCTCATTGGCATGTCAAAATAGAAGGTTATTTGCTATTTTCTTATGATTTACTGAAGTTGTAACATGGTAACCAAGTTCCCAAAATGTTTTAGTTTACCAATTAGGCCAAGATCAGCCATGGATCCAAGCTTTGGAGCTGTCCATGCCTCAGAGGCCTCAGAAGTTGGGTACGCTGGATCTCTTTGATGTCTTTTTTCCCCCTTGCCTATTTTTTATGTCAAAATAGAATTTTAACCCTAAAGTGAGATATCCACTAAGGGTATACCAAAAGTCCATGTAAGAATACCATAATATTAAGTGCCCAAAAAATGCATAACACTATTCGTAGTGTATATGTAACATGGGATCTCTCAAATTCCCATTATTTTGGCGTGAAAGAAAGAAGAAAAAAAATTTTCATGGATCTTTTATGTGGTATTGTTGATGTGGTATTCAAGTATTTTCCATATTATCACCTCAAAGAGTTAATTTGAGCTTATCCACTCTATGGAGCTACCCTAGGTGGATTTTTGTGTAGCATCCAAATCTGGCTCTAAATCCATGGATTTACTTACACAATGAAACGTTATTCATCTTTTCTGAAATCAAAAATGATGAATTTTGATTATATGCATGACTTATGCGTTATTCATAATTCAGAATTTTTTTTTTAAGATAATTGTGGCCTATTTGGGTATGTAAAATATACCTCAAGGCTCACATTTCCTCCCACCAAAAAATAAAATTGTACTACAGCTTTATCAATGGTATAAAAGAAGAAAAAGGCCCCAAAGGGGGTTAATGTCCACTGTCCAACCTCTTTACATTACTTAGATCAAGTAATTTGAAGCACATTTATAGACATATTCAGGCGTGTGGCCTTCTTTCATGTCTAAATATTCATAAGAGTTTATCTGAGTCAGGTATTTATGATTCTGCCATCCATTCATCTTCATTTCCTGGATTTTCATATCTGACAAGATATGCTCTCTGATGTTTACCCCTCAGTGCCCTTTCTTTCTTTATTTTTCTGTCTTCACTCTGTTCCACTGGTGCTACAGTCAAAGGAGTTGGGTTCCTTAAAGGAAACAATTCTTTGTCAGTTGGTTGGTAAGGTTTTATCAAGCTGACTGGAAAGATTGGGTGTTTATTTTCCAATTCACCACTTAATTACACTTGAACTGCATTGGTTTCATGTAAGGCAACAATAACAAAAGGTCCTACATAATAATCTTTAAGTTTCCTTGGGCCTTTGATATTATTATACTTCAAGGTTGAAACTAGAACTAAGTACCCTACTTTGAAGTCTGGTACTTTGTGACTCTTGTGCCACTTCTGTTTAGCATATTCAAAAGCATCATTCAGCCTCTGTGTTGCATGATATTTCACTTTGTCAAGAATTATTTTGAATCTGGAAGCTGTAGGATGAATGTCAATTAAGTCTTTCCTCAGTGTATCTGCTAGGAGTCTTGGATTCCATCCTTTTTCTAACATAGCAGGAGTTTGACCTGTGGAAGAATGGACTGATGTTGTATATGCCAATTCTAATGCAGGTATAAGAGTGCACCAGTCATGGGTAAAGCCATTGGAATGTTTGAATCTTAACCCATAAGCACAACATCTCCTGATCATGTCTTCTAAAGTTTTAATCATTCTTTCTGCTAGCCCATCTGTTTGAGGGTGATATGCTGTAGAGAATGATAGCTTAGTCCCAAACAATCTATGAAAATTGGTCCAAAGTGCAGATGTGAGCTTGGGATCTCTGTCACTTATGATATTCTTAAATAATCCTGTATGGGAAAGAACTCTACTCTGTAGAAGAAGAGCTGTATCCATGGCTTTGTCATCTTTATGACATGGTAAGAATATGGGAATTTTGCTATATCTGTCTACTATGACTAAACAAGCATTATAATTTTCATCACCACTTGGAGGAAGTACGGTGACCCTATTCATGTGAAAAACTTCCCAATGAGAGTTTGGTTCTTTAATATGGATCATAAGACCAAATTCCTTGCCTGTAATCCTGTTTTCCTTTTGGCATCTGTCACAGGAATGGAAATATTCAATGGTCTCTTTTCTCCAGGATGCCCATCATGTACAGTTCTTTACTTTTTCAAGTGTTCTGTCCTCTGACAGGTGTCCAGAGTAGATGCTATCAAGGCATTCATAAAGAATGGTATTGATAAGCAGTCTACTACACAATGTCATCACACAAGAATGTTTGGTTCTGTGGTAAATTATTCCATCAAACAGATGAAATCTTCCTTCAGAATAGGAACCTTTCCAAACTTCATCCATTGCATTGACCAAAGATTGATCTTTGCAGTCTTTATCTAATACGGAAGTCAAGATATGGCAATTCTTGTCTTCCTTATAAGATTCTCTGACTTTTTCAAAGACTTCAATCGCAATATCAGTTATTTTAGTTCCTTCAATTGGAATCTGTGGTTCTGTTTCCAAAGGTACATAAGCTGGGCTATCAGGAGTTTTGGCTAATGCCCATCTTCTAAGTCCATCAGCATTCTTGTGAATGTTTCCTGCTTTGTGAACTATGGTCATGTTTCCTCTATATTGTTGAATAGCTATTTGCCATCTCAACATATGTCTGTTAGGAGTTTTTATGTTAATAAGTGATTTCACGGCATTACAGTCAGTTTTCACTTCAAAATCACTGCCATCAAGATAATAGTGTAATTCCTCAAGTGCCCATACCAAAAATAAGCACTCCATTTGGCTTGCACCATATCTGGCTTCTGTTGGTTTGATTTGTCTTGAGATGTAACAAACTGGTCCTTCTGTAGGTTTGTAATCAATAATTTGGACTTGATGTAGGGCTGCCCCTAATCCATCTCCACATGCATCAATGTACAATTTAAAAATTATATTCCAGTCAGCCCTGAGGAGTAAAGGTGCTTCCATAAGAGCTTTCCTTATCTTCTCAAAAGCTTTAATTCTCTCCTGTTTCATCTCAAATATTGTTTGTTGATCACAGATTCTATAGAGTGACTTGGCCGGAATTGCAAAATCTTTTAAGTGTTGCCTGTAATAGCTGGAAAATCCAAGAAAAGACCACATGTCGTTTTTTTTCTGGGGTATTGGCTTAAGTAACACTTCTGCCACTTTGTTTTCGTCAATACCCAACCTTAAACCAGAAACAATATGTCCTAATGCTTTGAGTTCTTCAAAACCAAAATTACATTTCTTGAGTGAAATCTTCATATTCACTTCTGCAACTTTGTGAAGTCCTCTTGAAAGTCTTTCAAGGTGTAAAGACCATGAGTCAGAACATATGATAATATTGTCAGCCTGTGACTCAAAACCAGAGCACAAGCATGACAGCCAAAATACCATAAACCAATGGTATAGCCAAGATACCACCAAAACATGGAGCTGAGCCAAATTAGCTCAAAAGGTATCAAATGATAGAGGAAACTCACCTCTTTCTGAAAATATAAGTCCCATCACCATAGGACAAGAAATAACAAAGTTATTCCTGCTCAAAGTTATTGCTGAGCATAAACCTTAATTTTCACCTCTCATCTAAAATCTAGAAGGAGATGCTTAACCCCATCAAATGGGTATTCAAAATGAAGCTCTAATCCAGGGCTATCCAATGGTACCAGCCAAACTGAGCTAGCATCAATATTACTGGAGTTATGGTCAAATTCAGGCCAAATAAGGGTGAACAAAACATTCACCTCTCATCTAACTTCTACAGTTTTAGTGTGGGATACCTGAAGTGGGGTATCTTTGGAAAAGAGCACAATCAGGGCTATCAGATGGTGCCACCCACTTCTTCATATCTCAACTATAACAGAAGTTATGAGGCAAACAAGCTCAATACAGCTTTTTGCCCAAACCACGCCTATGTACAAAAACCTTGCACATGGGATAACTTTGCCATATTTAATGATAGCCATACCAAATTGGGTACCATTGTGTAGAGCCCATACAGGGCTATCAAATGAACCAACTTTGAGCATGATATCTCAAAAACTGACAGAGGTATGGCTGGTTTAAGGTCAAAGTCCCACCTGCTGTCATATACAGCCTCACCATGGGATAATATCCCATAATCATGAATATGAGGTGTCAAATAGACGAAGAAGCATTTCTTTACTTCAATACCTCATATGTCAGTCAATACTGGGGTCCCATACAGTTTCTGTACAGCGTTCTATGTGTCATACACGTCAGAATCAGGCTGTGAGGTCCCCAGATGAAAGTTTTCACCCTGTATTGGTAAAATCTGCCCAGATGTGGTTTCAAAACCACCTCTGAGCCCAAAACAAGTTATACAGGCTGTTTGCAAACCACAAGCTAGTACTAGAAAGTGAAAAAATCTTCACTTCCTCTATGTGGAAAGGCCTAGCACCCTTTCCACCCCATTTCAGGATAAAAAGGAGGCTTTTCAAAGCCAGAATTGTTTCCTCATCCTGCTCTTGAATACCCTACATAGTAAACTGTCCAAAACAGTTTTACTCTTGGGTAATAAACAGGTATAATCATATATTTTAATTATTGTAACTCTTATTATAGTAACCCAACTGGTAAGATTGCACCCTGGGTTCTCAGTAGCGCTCACCACCACTATAATCCAATAGTAGAACCCCTTAAATATCTTATAAAACATCTTAAACTTCCAAAACCCTTATTTTAAATCAATTTTTCTACGTGTCACAGTCATAATTCTAGTTGTAAATACTTTTATTACCACTTCAATATAGACTCAACCTGACAAATATCATCAATATAAATGATAAGCCATCCTTCAGATAATTCTTTAGGGAAGATGGAATTCCTCATTTTTTGAGAATGGGATGGTGAATTTTTGATACCAAATGGCATTCTAAGATACTCATAAATACCACAGTGAGTGATAATTCTAAGAAGTTTCTTAGCTTTAGGCGTTAAAACATTATGATGAAAGCCATTCAATGCATCCATTGATGTTATAAATTTGGCTTTAGACAATTGTGTCAAGGTTTCTTGTATTCTAGGAATTGGATACCTACCTGGAGCTGTGTAGGTATTCAATGCTCTAACATCTCCAACCATTCTTGACTTATCATTATTCCAAGCAATAACAAAAGGTGTTGTCACTTCAACTTCTTCATTATGGCCTACTTTCCTCAGTACACCAAGTTGGATCAACTCTTGGATATGTTTGTCAAAGGCTTCTCTAGCTCTGGGACTGGCTGTATAAGCTGGTCTTCTAAGGTCTGAAGGGTATGGTCTGTCAATATTAACAGTAATATCAACCTCATGCCCTTTTATAGCACCTAATGGTTAATTATCAGAGGCAAAGGCATTATTATATGTGTATAAAACATCAATAAGCTCATGTCTCATCTTTGTTGACAATGATGGATTAATTTGTGCTTCAACAAGTTGATTAGCCACAAATTCTTCCTTATAAGTATCTTTCTTGGAAGATACTATGGATATTTGTTTGCACAAATTGGAAAAATGAAACTTTTGTCTTTTGTTTTCTCCAATTGTGAAATATCTGTCTTTATGGTTATTGATGTCAATACCATAAATATTCAAGTAATTATTTCCAAGGATGATATGTTGAGATGTGCAATTGTCCATCACTACTATCTCTGTCTCCATTCTTATGCTTCCTGCAGGTGTGGGAACACAATATTAGTGTCCAATATGCCCAAAGGGTACATATTGTTACTGGCACTACCAAATTGCACACATTCTATTGGTAATAGATGGTTTTTCCATTCAGGAAGTATAACTTGAAGATAATCTTTGCCTGCACAAATGCAAAATGCCCCTGCATCCAAATTTGCTTTGGCTTGAATATCATTCATCAGAATTGATGTGATAAGAGATGCTCAAGCAGTATAACCTTTAGCTCTAGCAGGTTTAGTTTTATACATTCTGTAATCTTGGATATTGATCAGGTTATAAAAGTCCTCACTGTAATGTGGCAAGTGAGTATGGACTTCTGTGACCTCAAAGAAAGCTCTAATGTTTTCAATGGTATATTCCTCTACTGGTGTATCCTCAGAGACTTCAGAATCTAGGTCAGATTCTTCTTTCTCTTCAGTACACTGAGCTTATTCAATGACTTGAACTCCATTAATTTTTGTCTATATGGTGCAAGTGTTGGCTAAATGTGAAGTTCTTCTACATTTATGAGACTTCAAGACAGGTTTTTCAGGCATTCTGTCCTCTCTGGAAATCTTTGGGACAATCTTGGACTCTATAGAGATTTTAGTCCAAGTTTTACCAATTCTTGTTCTAGTAATGATATCTTCCATTGAATTGATATAGTCCTCTGTTGAACAGGGTTCTACACATCTGCACTTGATAGCATGTCCTATTTTTCCTCCACATTTTCTTAATATTTTCATATTAATCATGGTGTCAGACATCTCTGGGTGTAAAGCAGATAATCTGTCTTTTTGCTTGAAGAACCATGTAAGTGTTTTATAGTTTTCTGAGTTAAAAATGGCACTTTCAAAAGCATTTTCCATTTTAAACCTCCTAGAGTTATTGGCTCATTTGGTAATCACTTCAGATTTCCACCAAGACCAATCATGTTTTCCATGATCCATCCTCATCTTGTAATACTATTTCTTTGAAGTTCTGGTAAACAGAGAGTGTAATTTTCCCACCATAATTTCATCAGTTATGTGAAGATCTTCTTGCAACATATCAATAGTTCTGATGAACTCAATATGGTTGCATTCTCCTCCACCAGAGAATGTTGGCCATTCTTCCAATTTGGGAATATTGTTTGCAGAAATAACATTTTCTCCTAAGAATGGGGTCAAACTTTCTTTAACAGGAATTTTTTCTTCAGTCAAAGGTGTAGAATGTCTTGGCATATGTGGCTCATAATTCTTATGAATTTGTTCTACATTTGCAATGATTTCATTTTTTAACTTCTGCCTTTCAATGTCACTTTTTACCAAATGTGTGGCAAAGTGATTGGTTATTTTAGCTATTTCCAAGACATGATCTTCCAGAATTTTGAGTTGATCATTAATGTTTAAAATAGAAAGATCTTCCATTTCATCATTTTGAACTTGATATTTACTCTCAGTTCTGTTACATGTATTGGTAAGTAATTCCAGTGTGGTAATTACAGACTTAGGCATTTCAGCAGACTGTTTGTCATTCTTTTTTAAGTAATTGATGTCCAATGTTATTTTAGTTAACTTTGCATCAAGTTTACCAGTTTTTACATCAATATTAGATTGAAAAAAATGTATTTCATCTGTTTTTTGTGTGGAAATGTTCTGTTCATCCTTTCCTTCTCCTTGGCTTTAAATTCCATGAGAGTCCTGGCCATACTGAACACACTGTCAACACCTGAAGGCTCCAATTTGGGAATCCTGTACCCTTGTGGGTAAGGTCTGTGCCAATTGGCTTTGCCTTTTCCCTTGCCTTGATGGTTCTTGGGACCTCTCTGCTTCTTCTGAGGTCTCTTGGGCTTGTGCTTGGACACTTCTGGATCTGGTTTGGAGCTGGTAGACACCACTGGGCCTTCTTCCAAAGCTGGGGTCATTTCCAATTCCTTCTTCTGGTGTACAGATAAAAGAATTTGGTTCTTCAACCAATTCTTTATCTTTTTTACTTTGTCTTGGCAAGACAATGGGCTCCAACCTCCTAAGAGTTCTATGGTCTTCTCCTGACACAGAAAGCTCTTGATGTGTAAGTAGGAGTTCATGGCCCCCTACCAAATGCTTGGGCATATTTCCCACTCCTCTTCTTTGGCTGCTCTGAACCAATTTTAGTATTGGCATTGATAAATTCCTATTTCTGCCACTTGAAAGTGGTTCAGCCCTGAAAATATTATCATGAATCAGTTCAGATTCAGAATTCACATCAAAGTTTGTGGGTACAGACTTTGGGGAATGGGGGGCAACTCTGGCATCCTCCATATGTGTCTTTCTTGAGGAAGACTTGACACTTCTCAATTTGGTCTTGCCTCTTCCTTGTCCACATCCATCTGGTTGGACTGAATAGTTGCTTCCATTTCTGGTATGCACCATTTTCAAGTCAATTTTAAGATAAATAGTGAAAGTATAAAGATAAAACACACCTTTTGGTGGTGATTTAGTTTTCAGAGTTGAATAAGGTGCCTCTTTTAGCGATTTGCACCTGAATACTGTCCTCAGATTCTGCTTCTGAGGATTTTGGACTGGTAATAAATCTCTTACTGGGTCTGTTGCCAGCTGCACATTATTTGATTAAAGACACTGAAAATTATAAAAGAGAAAAATCCTTATTTATACTTCTTTTGAAAATATTTTCAGAGATTTTTATAAGTTTTTATATTTTTTAATATTAAAAAATTATTCTTTTTAAAGAGAAAAAAATTTGAAATTTAAGATTTTGATTGAAAATTAATTCAGAGTAACTCAAAGAATAACTTTATAAGTTTTTGGATGTGAAAAAGCCACATGTAAAAACAATATAAAATTCAACCAACTTCATCAATGAAAAAGATTTTAAGAAAATTTCAAAAATAAAAATAATTTTCACTTCAAATTGAAAGCAAAAAAATATTAAATTAATATATTTTAGAGCTTAAAAATATATTGATTAAGGGTAAAAGGTTCAAAAAAACATGGCCAGGCCCCCAAATGTAAGATGCGGTAGGTATGGTGGTTTTTTAGAACACAAAAATGAATTTTAGAATATGATTTTATCCAAAACTGTGGTTACAATCATGGCCATGCCCCCAAATGTAAGATGTTTCTATGAAACTGTTGATAATATTACTATTAATCAACGGTACTATGACTGTTCTTATGAAATATAATAATAAAAATTATTATAAACACAATCAAATAATTAAAGAATTATCTCTTTTACGTGTTATACACTACTATTGATTATAACAGTAAGCAGTAATTGTGTATAAGGATCAATTACAAGAACAATTTAATAATAAAATTATTTTAATATATAATTATATTTTAAAAGAATAATTATAAAGATAATTTTTGAAGAAAACTATTTTAGAGAAAAAACTTTAAGAATTAAAGATAAATTACTTACTAATACTGCAAAGAACTTGTTAAAGATAAATGTAGAGAGATTTGAATTTGACGTAGAATTGTGGATTTCATGGATCAAAATTGATTTATAGCAGGATTACAACAATATATAGTTGGTTTCTATGATTTCAAGTCCTTCTTATTGATTCAGAATGAATTACAAGACTTATGAAATAGTTTTAACTAATACTTACTCGTTGGTAATAAACGTATAATATAATGTGATGATGATGCGGAAAAAACAGCAAGAGGAGGCCTCTTTTAAGTCTAAGACAGCTCACAGAGGCGTGCCATAGAGCAAACTGAAAAACAAGTGAGTGAGAAAACCATAAAGCTTTTTTGGATTATTGATTGCATCATTTGTTGTCAAGTAAGATTATCATAATTACTTAATTTGAGGCTTTGACATGATTACCAACCCATTTATGGTTAAGAATAAAAGGAGTAACAACTGTAAATCTTCTTTTATTCCAAAAAAAATCATTTATTTTCCAAAGTTATCAATTGTATTGGAAATTTCAACACAGAATGTATTTTCTGTAAATTTTTAAAGATTCTGTGTTTCATGTGGAATCCTCAAAAATGGACTGTAAGTAAAACCTTTAGTCTTACATATAAAGGTATAATTCTTTTTGGTTTTATATGAATTAATCAGTTCTCAATTGGTCCTGAAAGGTTTAGAAAGGTTCATTAAGAATTGTATTTTCAATCAATTTTTGAAGTTTTACCTCATTTCTATGTAGAATTGCAAATAGCAGTCTATGGCTGGTTGCTATGAGGTAAATCAATGGATACTAGTCCAAAAAGGGTTTTAATTACTATTTTGGGATTTATCCATGGAAAGTCATTAAGAATTGACATGTTTACAGGAGTTTAAGTTGCTCTTTACCTCCTTGGCATGTCAAAATAGCAGGTTATTTGCTATTTTCTTATGATTTACTGAAGTTTTAACATGGTAACTGAGTTCCCAAAAGGTTTTAGTTTACCAATTAGGCCAAGATCAGCCATGGATCCAAGCTGCCTCAGAGGCCTCAGAAGTTGGGTACCCTGGATCTCTTTGATGTCTTTTGTCCCCCTTGCCCATTTTTCATGTCAAAATAGAATTTCAATCCTAAAGTGAGATATCCACTATGGGTGTACCAAAAGTGCATGTAGGAATACCATAATATTAAGTGCACAAAAAATGCATAACACTATTCTTAGTGTATATGTAAGATGGGATTTCTCACATTCCCATTATTTTGGCGTGAAATAGAGAAAAATGAAAATTTTCACGGATATTTTATGTAGTATTGATGATGTGGTATTTAATTATTTTCCATATTAACACCTCAAAGAGCTAATTTGAGCTTATTCACTCTATGGAGCTACCCTAGGTGAATTTTTGTGTAGAATCCAAATCTAGCCTTAAATCCATGGATTTACCTACTCGATAAAAAGTTATTCCTCTTTTCTGAAATCAAAAATGATGAATTTTGAATATATGCATGACTTATGGGTTATGCATAGTTCAGAATTTATTTTTAAGATAATTGTGGACAATTTGGGTATGTAAGATATACCTCAAGGCTCACAGAATTATATAATCATTTCATTTACTTGTTATCTAAAATTGGTAATTTAGAAGTAGTAACTGTGTACCAGAACCAATCACAAGAAGCATGAAATAAAAAAACTTTGTATGAAAGTAATATATGAATAAATATCACAATGATAATTATCCTCAGGTCTTGAGTAAAGCTACAAAATAGGGAGAAAACCTCAAATGCATGAATAATACCCTCACAGATACTCTCCAAATAAACCTTGAGTATGATTTAGCCATGTGTTTTGCAAAATTATTTTAGCTTTGAGGATATTTTGTAGTAGATGAAAGATCAGTAATTTAAGATCTGTATTTTTTGAAATTTGAAAATACTAATTTACAAAAAATTAGATAATCACTTTATTTATTTAAAGTTATAATTGAATCATTTTGTGTGATTTAGAATTATCTTATGTACTGAATACACACTGAATTATGCAAATGTATGTGAATACCGACATGTGTTTATTAAAGAATTCTTTCTCAAAGTAAATAATCTATTGTTTAAAAAAGAATGCTTCAGTCTTAATTCAACAATTCTTTTTAAATGTACATCACAGCTTGAATCTTCTGTGCACTTTTGAAGAAACCAGAAAATTTCACTATTGGAAATACCTCGAATAAGGTAAAAAAGCTAATAGTTATTATGGTTTTCAATCGGATATGACTCCTTTCTCTATTAGTACTCAAGGTTCAAGGTTTAATGAATGATAATTTTATTTCTAATTAATTCTTGAGGCTTTACAGAATCTTGTATGTGTAATAGGCTACAAATATAACATCAGATTTCCATAAGAAAATTGAATGGAAACTTGTTGATAAATGGCTTTAAGCAATGCTTTATGGTCTATAAAATACACAGAATCAACATCCTATTTGGTTACAGGATTCAAATGTGCTCATAACTTTGTTTGAACTTCAAATTAGAAGGTTTTATTCTATTTTCTACTGAATTAAATGTTTTAAATAATTTTGTATGTCTATATCAGCCATTGACATTATCTTTGAACCTGAATATGCGTCAGAGGCCACAGAATTTGTGGTAAAATTCCTATCCTGACTGCTTTTTGTTCCCTTCAGCTAATGGTCTACAAAAATGATTGTATATTTAGAAATGATATTCACTATGTTTCAATTGAAAATATCCATTCCTAATACATTATTCTCAAGTTCCAAAAACCTGAATCAGACTTATACCAGTGTTTATGTAACACAAATTTTGTTATCAAATATCATTTTTTGGCCAGTCTTGAATTCATAATTGCTCAAAAACCTCACAAAATAATGAAGTTCACTAACAATCAACACTAAATCATTTTCAAACTAATGATTAAGCCCACAAATTAACACCAATTCAAACATGCCTCAAATTTTGTGTATTAACTTATGAAATCTTTGCAGGAAGTATATTTAGAACCACATATTACATGAAGTAATCAATTAGGACATAAAATAACCAAAATAAGTAAATTGAAAACCCTCACTCACCTTACATGAAACTTAACAGTGATGCAGTAAGCTCAAATAGAAAAATCCAAATGAGATTTCCTTCATCAAAGGTAGCTGAAAATTAAAGCAGTAAGCTCAAATACAAAAGGGAAATTAAATTCCCTTTCGGAAAGACACCTCAACGGTAAACCTTTATACAGCCTCTTGCAACAGTCAAAGCTATAGCCAATCTAAAAGTACATCAACAATAAAATGTTCTGAAGATAATACTCTATGAATCTAAGCCTTGTGGTATGGATTCAATGGGGAAAGGCACAGTAACTCTGAAAATGAAAGAACTGAATTATCACATCTTACCCCCTTAATCAAAAACCCAAATCCTTGTGATAAAGCTAACAGACAATCCCAACAATAATTGAAATATTCAAATGCCTCAAAACCCCCATTAACGCAAATTCCTTTGATAAAATTAACCCTCTTTCATAAGGTGAACACATAGCTTAATTATTGCATTGTAGTGTTTCAAAATATGTATAATCTCCTTTCACAAAGCCAAGAAACTACCAGGAACCTCAAAAATTAGAATTTATTCCCCAGGGAACTTTATGCAAAGCAAATTCCACATTAAACCAAAATATTACCTCATACCCCATTCATGAACCAAAAAAGCAGACTCATGTAGTCAAATTACAGAATGAAGTGAGAATACAGTGGCAAAAATAGTTGTCATGGAGGGTTCTGAGTTTCCCAAGAAGGTATTAATTGAGGTCTTTTCCACTGTAACTGCATGATATATCCCATTAGAATAGGGATTCTTTATCCCTTGTCTCAAAAGTAACCATATTTTTTATGTAACAGGGAATTAAGCTTGGCAGCACTTAGGCATTTTGGAAATTAAGAAGAAGCTAAGGTAGGTGTAATCATAGTATTAAAGATTTTCCCAGTAACAAAGCTCAATGGTATTAATTTGTCAATTTTTATGCACATTCTGCATTATCCTACCCTTATCAGACATTGAAAAATTATTATTTTTGTCAAGGTTATTCTATTTTGAAGCTTTAAACTTTTGAATAAAGGCTGGTACTGCGACTGGGAAACAGTAGATAAATAAAGAAAGAACTGAGGATCATCTCTACTATCAGAAAAAAGTGTTGATTAATTTATTGAAAAGCCTTGTTGCAGCAGTTAAATACTCACTAACAATGAAATGCACTACACTAGTTATTAATTGTGATTATATCAAAGTCATTCTGAATATACTACTGCTTTAATAAATATTTATTATGTGAGAATAATAATTAAAAATGAAAAGGTCCTTTACAGTCAGGAATGTATTCCTTGTATTACTTTTTGGGACTGTGAGGGCCTTGAAATTTAATCAAATGTCTGAAGAGTGAAATATTTCACTCTGGAGGCTAAATTTTGGTTCTATAGCATTGATTGCAATGTCAATAGTCAGAATTTTGGCTATTTACCATAATTTCTCATGTCAGTACAGCCAGAGCTGTGGCTAAAGACCATCAGTTGTCATTCAGGTATTGTGGGAATTGTGGCTGTAGGACAAAAAATTATCATTATGGATCAATTCAGCATGAAAGATACTTTTCCAAACCATTCCACAATTGTTATTACGTGCTCAGAGTGCTTTGATTAATAATATTAGTCATTTAACTAGTGTTTGAGACTTAAAATACAGTTATTATTAGGATTAAGCCAGTAATGTTCTGCCAAAGATTAGTATTTCTAGAAAGAATTTGTCACAGGGGCTCTTGGAGAGAAAAACAAGAGTGGACTGGCACTCAGAAATCAGGGAACTCACTTGGAAGAATCCAAAGAATAAAGAAAATAAAAATAAAAGAATATATTTCTCTGGGAAGAATGCAAGTACAAAGATGAGATGAAATAAGAGAAATGGGAAGCCAAATGGCCAAAGAGCCAACCAAGTAAGTCCTTAATCACTGTTTCAATCTGCCAAAATGAACAATGGAATTAGTAAGGATATGACCACCAAATATCCATTGACAGGCAAAGAAATAATAAGAGAAAAGGTGCTCAATGGATGACTTGATAATATCAGTATTCACTTAACAAAAATGATAGGATAAATAAAGATAAAATGAAATCAAAATATATTAATTAACTCGGGAAAAACCCCCCAGGGTCAAAGGGTAGCTGGTATATGTGAAAAGTTGGGAGCTTGAGTTCTTCAGGCTGAAAACTGATCTGTATTGATCCTTGAGGCTGTATTGATTGTTTTGGGAATTGTTACAGCTGGCTAATATTGAAATTGAATTGGGTTGAATGAATTTCCCATACTTGAAAATGAAATACAGTTCTTGCTGGATCCAGACTGTATTGAAATGAAGGTGGTTGTCAAGATGGATTGAGTGGAGTTTTGACACTTGACAAATGAATGAATAAATGAACTGCCTCTTGAATCCCTTGAGAATGGTTGAACAGTATTGCGTTGGAGTAATACTGTGAATGGAATTATCCAATGACGTCTTGATGGCGTGATTGGTATTTGATGCTGAAACACTTGCTCTTGAGCCTTGATGAGTCTTCTGAATGATTGGATGCCTTGATGACATGATGATATGTTGGAATATTGAAATGACCATTTGATATTTCCACCATTGAATTGCCATTGGAAAATGATGCATAATGATATATAACATCATTTATGGCATATTGGTTCATTGAAAAGAAGCTTACATCCAAAGGTCTTGAGATGGAAAGACAGAGGGGAAAAAGATGGATGTGATGGCTTCAGAGCTTGGAAAGGTGTTTCTGGGTCCTTTGGGGTTTTTGGCCACTTTTGGGTTCTGAGCCAAAAACTGGCCCAAAGGGCAGGAAAGTGTCTTTTGGACACTTTGGGTCAAAGTGCGCGACATTGCACAAAATGCACAAATATGCGCAAAGTGTGCAAATATGCGCATCATGAGCCCAAATGGCCAAAAACAGCCATTTGGGCCATTTCCCCTGGTTTTGAGGAAAATGACCAGAAATACCCAATTGGGTATAAATTGCCACTATGGCTTCTGGATTGAGGTGAAGGGCCAGGAAGGCCCCAAAAGACAAATGGCCATAAATGGTTCATAAGATGATGATGTGGCCATATTGGACACTGGTGATGGATATGGCCAATTGGCCATAAAAGGACTGTGGCTTGATATTCCATATGGAGATCCAAGGAGGTGAATTGCCATGGTTGTGACAGTACCCCCCACCTTGAAATGGTGAGCTCCTGAGCACCAATACAAGGTGAAGCCTGTTGAGGCTATTGGAAAGGATTGAGAGTGGGATAGAGGAAAGTTCTTTTAAGAGGAAAATAAAGTAATAACTGATATTAAAAATTTGTTATATCACACAGGACTTGCTTGATCTTCTTTTAGGATTGGCTTCATGGATGATGATGTTGTAATAAATGAATATTCTTTGAGATGAATTTTTGATATGATAAAATGAAAATGAAAATAAAACTTAATATAAAGAATGAAAATGAAAATAAAAGAAAGAGAAAAGAGAAAAGAAAAATAAATTGAATTTTGAGGAGGTTCCAATCTTCATCACAGAGGTTGATAACTGATTTTGAAATTGGCCAAGGACCTGGCAAGAGAAAATTGATGCCAGGTGCTCACATAGTGGCCAAGTTGATGTTTTGACAAGATTGTAGACCCCTCAGGGAAGTGCACACCAGGAGAGGAACTTACTTTTGGTAGTTACCACTCTTGCCAGTGCCATAAAAATACAAACAAAAAATGTTGAAGGAATGAATTTGAATTTTGAAGTCTTGGAAATGAATTGAAAGGTGAATGGCCCATTGTCCCAAGTGAAAATGGCCATAAGATTGGAAATGAAGTTGAAAGCCATGCCAAAGATCTGTGTCCAAAATTGCAAAGTGCTCACAGAGTGGCCAAGGTGATGCGTACAACAAAAAATAGTAGAATACCCATAAAGGTGCATACCAGGTCCCCACCAAGCACCATAATGAATCAAGATTTTGAAGAATTGGGCCCAGGCTTGTCAGGATATAATGAATGAAAATCTTTGACAAGTTCAGGACAATTCTTGAGGTTTTTGGTTGGTTCCCAAGTGGATCTTTCTGGGTCTTGACTGAAACCTTTCCATTCAACCAGATACCATAATTTTGCTCTCTTAAGCTTTGAGTCCAGTATTTGAGAGACTTCCCATTACTCTTCTTCTTCAATCATGATTGGAGGTGGAGGCTCTTGATTCCTATTTGGGATTGTTGATGTCTTGACTGGTTCTAAGAGTGAAATATGGAAGGCTGGGTGGATGGATTTCCATTGAGATGGGAGCTTGAGGTGGTAGGCATGAGTGCTGAATTTTGTCAAGATTGTCAAAGGACCCAACCATCTTTCAGACAGTTTTTTGGTGGGTCTAGTTGATTTGATATTCTTGGAAGAAAGCTGTAAGATGTGACTATGAAACTGATGATAATATTACTATTAATCAACAGTACTATGTCTGTTCTTATGAAATATAATAATAAAAATTATTATAACCACAATTAAATAATTATAAAATTATTTCTTTCACCTGTTATACAGTACTAGTGATTATAACAGTGAGCAGTAATTGTCTACAAGAATCAATTACAAGAAGAATTTAATAATAAAAACTTCTTTTATTAAAATAATAAAATTATTTTAATATATAATTATCTTTTACAAGAATAATTATAAAGATAATTCTTGAAGAAAACTATTACTAGAGAAAAACTTTAAGAATTAAAGATAAATGACTCACTAATACTCCAAAGAACTTATTGATAGATAAAAGTAGAGAAATTTGACGTGGAATTGTGGATTTAAGGGATCAAAAGTATTTATAACAGTATTACAACAATATATAGTTGGATTCTATGATTTCACGTCTTTCTGGTTGATTCTGAAAGATTTAAAACACTTAAGAATAGCTGTAACTAATACTTACTTGTTGGTAATAATGATTTAATAAATTGATAAGATGATTCTTGGAAAAAACAGCAAGAGGAGGCCTCTTTTAAGTCAACAACAGCTCACAGAGGCGTGCCATGGAGCAAACTGAAAAACCAGTGAGTGAGAAAACAATAAACCCTTTTGGATTATTGATTGCATCATCAGTTGTCACGTAAGATTATCATAATTACTTAATTGATGCTTTTACGTGACTACCAACCCCAATATGGTTAAGAATAAAAGGAGTAACATCTGTAAATCTTCTTTTATTCTAAAATAATCATTGATTTCTCAAAGTTATCAATGTTATTGCCAATTTCATCACAGGTTGTAATTACTGTGAATTTTTGAAGATTAAGTGTTTCACGTGAAATGGTCAAAAATGGACTGTAAGTAAAGCTTTTAATTTTACTAGTAAAACCATAATTCTTTTTTGTTGAACCATAGATAATACAGTTCTCTATTAGTCCTCAAGGCTTCAGAAATATTCATTAAGAATTGTATTTTTAATGAATTTTTGAAGTTTTTACCTCATTTCTACGTAGAACTGCAAATAGCAGTATTTTGCTGGTTGCTATGAGGTAAATCAATGAATATATGTCCCAAAAGGGGTTAATTACTCTTTTAATGTCTAGTCATGGAAAGTCATCAAGAATTTACGTGGTTACAGGAGTCTAAGTAGCTCATTACCTCCTTGGAACGTCAAAATAGCAGGTTATTTGCTATTTTCTTATGGTTACAGTAGGTGTAACTTGGTAACCAAGTTCCCAAAGAGTTTTAGTTTACCAATTGGGCCAAGATGAGCCATGGATCCATGCTCTGGAGCTATCCACGCCTCTGAGGCCTCAGAAGTTGGGTACCCTGGCTCTCTTTGATGTCTTTTGTCCCCCTTACTTATTTTTCACGTAAAAATAGAAATTTAAGCTTAAAGTGAGATATCCACTATGGGTGTACCAAAAGTCCATGTAATAATACCATGATATTAAGTGCTCGAAACATGCATAACACTATTCTTAGTGTATATGTAACATGGGATTTCTCACTTTCCCATTATTTTGGCTTAAAATCAAGAAAAACAAAAATTTTCACGGATCTTTTATGTGGTATTAATGATGTGGTATTGAAGTATTTTCCATTTTACCACCTCAAATACTTAAATTGAGCTTATTCACTCTATGGGGCTACCCTAGGTGAACTTTTGTGTAGAATCCAAATCTGGTCTTAAATCCATGGATTTACTTACTCAATAAAAAGTTATTCATCTTTTCTGAAATTGAAAATGATGAATTTTGGATATATGCATGACTTATGAGTTGTGCATAATTCACAATTTCTTTTTAAGATAATTGTGGCCTATTTGGGTATGTAAAATATACCTCAAGGCTCACATTCCCTCCCACCAAAAAATAAAATTGTCCTACAATTTTATTAGTGATAAAAGAATAAGGCCCCAAAGGGGGTTAATGTCCATTGTCCAACCTCTTCACATCACTCGGATCAAGTAATTTAAAGCACATTTATAGATATATTCAGGCTTGTGGCCTTCTTTCATGTCTAAATCTTCTTAAGAATTTATCTGAGTCAGGTATTTCTGATTCTGCCATCCATTCATCTTCATGTACTGGATTTCTATATCTGACAAGATATTCTGTTTGATTTTTACCCCTAAGTCTCCTTTCTTTAATGACTTTCTTCATTCTTTTGTCTTTATCCTGTTCCACAGGTGGTACAGTTAAAGGAGTTGGGTTTCTTAAAGGAAACAATTCTTTATCAGCTGGTTGATAAGGTTTTAAAAAGCTGACTGGAAAGGTGGGGTGTTTATTTTCCAATTCACCACTCAATTCCACTTGAACTGCATTGGTTCCATGTAAAGCAACAATAACAAAATGTCCTACATAAGAATCTTTAAGTTTCTTTGGGCCTTTGATATTATTAAAATTCAAGGTTGAAACTAAAACTAAGTCCCCTACTTTGAAGTCTGGTATTTTATGACTCTTGTCCCACTTCTGTTTTGCATAATCAAAAGCATCATTCATACTTTGTTTTGCATGATGTTTCACTTTATCAAGCATTATCTTGAAGCTGGAAGCTGTAGGATGAATGTCAATCAATTCTTTCCTCAGTGTGTCTGCTGGGAGTCTTGGATTCCATCCTTTCTCTAACATAGCAGGAGTTTGTCCTGTGGAAGAATGGACTGATGTTTTATATGCCAATTCTAATGCAGGTATCAGAGTGCACCAGTCATGGGTAAAGCCATCTGACTCTTTGAGTTCTAATCCATAAGCACAAAATCTCCTGATCATGTCCTCTAAAGTTTGAATCATCCTCTCTGCTAGCCCATCTGTCTGAGGGTGATATGCTGTAGAGAACAATAACTTAGTCCCAAACAATCTATGAAGATTGGTCCAAAGTGCAGATGTGAATTTAGGATCTCTGTCACTTATGATATTCTTAAATAATCCTGTATGAGAAATAACTCTACTCCATAAAAGAAGAGCTGTATCCATAGCAGTGTCATCTTTATGACATGGTAAGAATATGGGAATTTTGCTATATCTGTCTACTATGACTAAACAAGCATTATAACTTCTGTCACCACTTGGAGGAAGTGCTGTGACCCAATTCATGTGAACAACTTCCCATGGGGATTTTGGCTCTTGAATATGGATCATAAGTCCAAATTTCTTGCCTGTACTCCTGTTTGCCTTTTGGCATCTGTCACAGGTATGGCAATATTCAATGGTTTCTTTTCTCCAAGATGGCCACCATGCACAGTTCTTCACTTTTCCAAGTGTTCTGTCTTCTGACAGGTGTCCAGAGTAGATACTATCATGACATTCATGAAGAATGGTATTGATAAGTAATCTATTGCACAATGTCATAACACAAGAATGTTTCGTTCTGTGGTAAATGATCCCATCAAACAAGTGAAATCTTCCTTCAGAATAGGAATTTTTCCAAACTTCATCAAGTGCATTAACTAAAGATGTATCCTTGCAGTCTTTATCCAATAAAGAAGTCAAGATATGGCAATTCTTGTCTTGTTTATAAGATTCTCTGACCTCCTCAAAGAATTCAGTCCCAATATCAGTTATGTTAATTCCTTCAATTGGAATCTGTGGTTCAGCTTCCAAAGGTACATAAGCTGGGTTATCAGGAGTGTTGGCTAAAGCCCATCTACTAAGTCCATCAGCATTCTTGTGAATGTTTCCTGCTTTATGAACTATAGTCATGTTTCCTCTATATTCTTGAATAGCTATTTGCCATCTCAACATATGTCTGTTGGGAGTTTTCATGTTATTGAGTGATTTTACTGCATTACAGTCAGTTATCACTTCAAAAACACTGCCATCAAGGTAATAGTGTAATTTCTCAAGTGCCCATACCAAACATAAGCACTCCATTTGGCTTGCACCATATCTGGCTTCTGTTGGTTTGATTTGTCTTGAGATATAACAAACTGGTCCTTGTGTAGGTTTGTCATTAATAATTTGGACTTGATGTAGGGCTGCCCCTAATCCATCTCCACATGCATCAATGTACAATTTAAAAGGAATATTCCAGTCAGGCATGAGGAGTAAAGGTGCTTCTGTAAGGGCTTTCTTTATCTTCTCATAAGCTTTAATTCTCTCCTGTGTCATCTCAAATACAGTCTGTTGATCACAGATTCTATAGAGTGATCTGGCTAGAATTGCAAAGTCTTTCAAGTGTTGCCTATAGTAACTAGCAAATCCAAGAAAAGACATCATTTCTTTTTTATTCTGGGGTATTGGCTTAAGTAGCACTGCTGCCACTTTATTCTTGTCAATACCCAAGCTCAAACCAGAAACAACATGTCCTAATGCTTTAAGTTCTTCAAAACCAAAGTTGCATTTCTTAAGTGAAATTTTCATATTAACTTCTGCAACTTTGTGGAGTACTTTTGCAAGTCTTTCAAGGTGCAAAGACCATGAGTCAGAACATATAATAATATCATCAATATAAATGATAAGCCATCCTTCAGACAATTCTGTGGGGAAGATGGTATTCATCATTCTTTGATAATGAGATGGAGCATTCTTAATGCCAAATGGCATTCTAAGATACTCATAAATACCACAGTGAGTGATAATTCTAAGTAATTTCTTAGCTTTAGGCGTCAAAACATTTTGATGGAAGCCTTTCAATGCATCCATTGATGTTATATACTTGGCTTTAGACAATTGAGTCAAGGTTTCTTGGATTCTAGGGATTGGATACCTATCTGGAACTGTGTAGGTATTCAAAGCTCTAAAATCTCCAGCCATTCTTGACTTATCATTATGCCAAGCAATGATAACAGGTGTTGTCACTTCAACCTCTTCATTATGGCCTACTTTCCTTAGTACACCAAGCTGAATTAACTCTTGGATATGTTTCTCCAAGGCTTCTCTAGCTCTGGGACTGGCTGGATAAGCTGGTCTTCTAAGTACTGGGGGATATGGTCTGTCAATATTAAGAGTAATATCAACTTCATGTCCTCTTATAGCACCTAATGGTTCATTATCAGAGGCAAATGCAGTATTGTATGTGTATAACACGTCAATAAGTTCATTCCTCATTTCTGGTGACAATGATGAATTAATTTGTGCTTCAACAAGCTGTGTGGTCACAAATTCTTCCTTATAAGTATCTTTCTCAGAAGATACTACTGATATTTGCATTGGCATATTGGAGAAAGCAAATTTCTTTCTTCTGTTTTCTCCAATTGTGAAATATCTGTCTTTATGGTTATTGATATCAATACCATAAATACTTAAGTAATCATTTCCAAGAATGACATGTTGAGATGTGCAGTTGTCCGTTACTACAGCCTCAGCTTTCATTCTTATACTTCCTGTTGGATGGGGAAATACACGAATAGAGTGTAATATACCCAAAGGGTACATATTGGTACTGGAACTACTGAATTGTACGCCTTCTATTGGTAATAGATGGTTTTTCCATTCAGGAAGTATAGCTTGGAGATAATTTTTGCCTACACAAGTGCAAAATGCTCCTGTATCCAAATTGACTTTGGCTTCAACATCATTCATCAGAATGGATGTCATACAAGATGCTCCAGCAGTATAACCTTTTCCTCTAGCAGGTTTGGTTTTACACATTCTGGCATCCTGAACATTAATCAGGTTGTAGCAATCTTCACTATACTGTGGCAAATGAGTATGTACTTCAGTGACCTCAAAGAAAGCTGTGATGTTTTCAATGGGATAGTCCTCCACTGGTGTATCTTCAGAGATTGCAGAGTCTTGATCAGATTCCTCCTTCTCTCCAGTACACTGAATGTCCTCAATGACTTGAACCTCATTGATTTTTGTCCTCTTAGTGCAAGTGTTGGCTAAATGTGAAGTGCTTCCACATTTATGACACTTTAAGACAGGTTTTTCTGGTCTCTTATCCTCTCTGGGAATATTAGAGGTCATCTTGGATTCTGTTGGGATTTTAGACCAAGTTTTACCAATTCTTGTTCTGGCAATGATATCTTCCATAGCATTAATGTAGTCTTCTGTTGAACAGGGTTCCACAAATCTGCTTTTGATAGCATGTTCCAAATCTCCTCCACACTTTCTTAATATTTTCATATTAATCATAGTGTCAGACATATCTGGTTGTAAAGCAGATAATCTGTCTTTTTGTTTGAAGAACCAAGTAAGTGGTTTATCTTTCTCTGATTTGAAAATGGCACTTTCAAAGGCATTTTCCATTTTAAACCTCCAAGAATTGTTGGCCCATTTGGTGATCACTTCAGATTTCCACCAAGACCAATCATGTTTACCATGATCAATCCTCATTTTGTAATACCATTTCTTTGCAGTTCTGGTAAACAGACAATGTAATTTTCCCACTATGATTTCATCAGGTATATTAAATTCTTCTTGCAACATATCAATAGTCCTGATGAATTCAATATGGTTGTATTCTCCTTCACCAGAGAATGTTGGCCATTCTTCTATTTTGGAAATATCTCTTGCAGAGTAGGCATTTTCTCCTAAGAATGGGGTGAGACTTTCTTTAACAGAGAGTTTTTCTTCAGTTAAAGGTGTAGAATGTCTTGGCATATGTGGTTCATGATTCTTGTGAATTTGTTCCACACTTGCAATTATTTCATTCTTCAACTTCTGTCTTTCACTGTCACTTTGTGCTAAGTGTATAGCAAATTGATTGGTATTCTGAACTATCTGAAAGACTTGGTCTTGTAGAGTTGTAAGTTGATCATTCACCTTAAAAATGGAAAGATCTTCCATCTCATCATGCTGAACTTGGTACATGTTTTCAATTCTTTTGCAAGGATTGGTAATTGAGTCAAGTTTGGCATTTGTCACTTGGTGAAATTCAATGTATTTCTTGTCATTTTTCTTTAATTCAACTATATCTGATGCAATTTTGGTTAATCTTCCATCAAGTTTACCAATTTCTACATTAATACTAGTTTGTACACCAATTATTTGGGTGGAAATTTTCTGTTCATCCTTCCCTGCTCCTTGGCTGTGAATTCCATCAGAGTCCTGCCCATATTGAAGACACTGTCCACGGCTGAAGGCTCCAATTTGGGGATCCTGTACCCTTGTGGGTAAGGTCTGTGCCAATTGGCTTTGCCTTTTCCTTTGCCTTGATGTTTCTTGGGACCTTTCTGCCTCTTCTGAGGTCCCTTGGGCTTGTCCTTGGACACTTCTGGAGCTGGTTTGGAGCTGGTAGACGCCACTGGTGCCTCTGTCTCCAAAGCTGGAGTCATTTCCAACTTCTTTTTCTGGTCTATGGATAAAAGACTTTGGTTCTTCAACCAATTCTTTATCTTTTTGACCTTTTCTTTGCAAGACAGGAGGCTCCAACCTCCTAAGAGTTCTATGGTCTTCTCCTTACCCGGAAAGCTCTTGATGTGTAAGTAGGAGTTCATGGCCCCCTGCCAAAGGCTTGGGCAGATTTCCCACTCTTCCTCCTTGGCTGCTCTGAACCAATTTTTGTACTGGCATTGATATATTTCTATAGCTGCCACCTGGAAGTGGTTCAACCCTGGAAATAATATCATGAATTAGTTCAGGCTCAGAATTCACGTCAAAATCCGTGGGTACAGACCTTGGGGAATGGGGGGCAGCTCTGGCATCCTCCAGATACGTTTTTTTTTATGTGGAAGATTTGGCACTTTTGGATTTGGTCTTGCCTCTTCTTTCTCCACATCCATCTGGTTGGACTGAATAGTTGCTTCCATTTCTGGTATGCACCATTTTCACGTCAATTTAAAGATAAAAAGGTGAAAATATAAGATAAAATACACACCTTTTGGTGGTAATTTAGCTTTTTCTGAGTTAAATAAGGTGCCTCCTTTAGCAATTTGCACCTCAATACTTTCTTCAGATTCTGCTTCTGAAGATTCAGGACTAGTGATGTATCTTTTACTGAGTCTGTTGCCAGCTGCACAGTACTTGATTAAAGACACTTTAAAGACAAATTATTTTTATGAGTTAAGATATTTTAAAAGATTTTTTATAAGTTTTATTGTTTTTTGATATTAAAAAAAAAATATTCTTTTCAAAGAAAAAAGTATTAAAATTTAAGAATTTGAATAAAAAATTAAGTCAGAGTAACTCAAAGAATAATTTTATAAGTTTTTGGATGTGAAAAAAAATTAAACCAAATTCCTCAATGAAATAAGATTTTAAGACAATTTCAAAAATCAAAAATAATTTTTCTTTAAATTGAAGAAAAAAAAATATTAAATTAATATATTTTAGAACTTAAAAATATATTAAGGGTACAAGGTTCAAAAAACACGGCCAGGCCCCCAAATGTAAGATGTGACTATGAAACTGATGATAATATTACTATTGATCAACAGTACTATGTCTGTTCTTATGAAATATAATAATAAAATATTATTATAACCACAATTAAATAATTAAAGAATTATTTCTTTCACGTGTTAAGCACTACTAGTGATTTTAACAGTGAGCAGGGAATTGTCTACAAGAATCAATTACAAGAAGAATTTAATAATAAAAACTTCTTTTATTAAAATAATAAAATTATTTTAATATATAATTATCTTTTGCAAGAATAATTATAAGGCCAATTCTTGAAGAAAACTATTACTAGAGAAAAACTTTAAGAACTAAAGATAAATGACTCACTAATACTCCAAAGAACTTATTGATAGATAAAAGTAGAGAAATTTGACGTAGAATTGTGGATTTAAAAGATCAAAATGATTTATAGCTGGATTACAACAATATATAGTTGGATTCTACGATTTCACCTCTCTCTGATTTGATTCTGAAAGATTTAAAACACTTAAGAATAGTTTAACTAATACTTACTTGTTGGTAACAATGATATAAAATGATAATAAGATGATGATACGGAAAAAACAGCAAGAGAAGGCCTCTTTTAAGTCAACAACAGCTCACAGAGGCGTGCCATGGAGCAAACTGAAAAACCAGTGAGTGAGAAAGCATTAAACCCTTTGAATTAGTACTTACATCATCTGTTGTCATGTAAAATTGTCATAATTGCTTAATTGATGCTTTTACGTGACTACCAACCCCAATATGGTTAAGAATAAAAGGAGTAACATTTGTAAATCTTCTTTTATTCCAAATTAATCATTTATTTCCCAAAGTTATCAATTTTATTGACAATTTCATCACAAGTTGTATTTACTGTGAATTTTTGAAGATTCAGTGTTTCACCTAGAATAACCAAAAATGGACTGTAGGTAAAACTTTTAATTTTACTAGTAAAACTGTAATTCTTTTTGGTTCTACCATAGGTTGTACAGCTCTCTATTAGTCGTGAAAGTTTCAGAAAGATTCATCAAGAATTGTATTTTTAATGAATTTTTGAAGTTCTTACCTCATTTCTACATAGAATTGCAAATATCAGTGTTTCACTGGTTGCTATGAGGTAAATCAATGGATACTAATCCAAAAAGGGTTTTAATTATTCCTTTGGGGTTTATCCATGGAAAGTCATTAGTAATTGACATGGTTACAGGAGTGTAAGTAGCTTTTTACCTCCTTGGCACGTCAAAATAGCATGTTATTTGCTATTTTCTGGTGTTTTACAGTAGTTGTAACTTGGTAACTAAGTTCCCAAAGAGTTTTAGTTTACCAATTGGGTCAAGATCAGCCATGGAACCAGGCTTTGGAGCTATCCACGCCTCTGGGGCCTCAGAAGTTGGGTACCCTGGCTCTCTTTGATGTCTTTTGTCCCCCTTGCTTATTTTTCACGTCAAAATAGAAATTTAAGCTTCAAGTGAGATATCCACTATGGGTGTACCAAAATTGCATGTAAGAATACCATAATATTAAGTGCTCAAAACATGTATAACACTATTCTTAGTGTATATGTAACATGGGATTTCTCACTTTCCCATTCCTTTGGCGTAAAATCAAGAAAAACAAAAATTTTCACGGATCTTTTATGTGGTATTAATGATGTGGTGTTGAAGTATTTTCCATATTACCACCTCAAGGAGTTAATTTGAGCTTATTCACTCTATGGAGCTACCCTAGGTGAATTTTTGTGTAGAATCCAAATCTGGCCTTAAATCTATGGATTTACATACTCAATAAAAAGCTATTCATCCTTTCTAAAATCAAAAATGATGAATTTTGAATATATGCATGATTTATGAGTTATGTATAATTCAAAATTTCTTTTTAAGATAATTGTGGCTTATTTGGGTATGTAAAATATACCTCAAGGCTCACAAGGATGATTGATAATGTATATTGATGACATCACAGTTTGCTCAGAAACCTGGGAAAATAACTTGAAAGGACTGGAAAGATTCTTACAAAAAATAGTTCAAGTAAATATGAAAATTTCCTTGAAAAGATGTCACTTTGCATATAGTGAACTAAAAGCACTGGAACATGTTGTATCTGGATTGAGCTTGGGCACGGAAAAAAAAGTAGCAGCAATACCACTAAATCCAACTTCCAAACCAAGAAAAGAATTTACTCATTTCTAGGACTTGCTGGATATTACAGGCAGCATATAAAGGACTTTTCAAGAATTGCAAAATCCTTATATAACCTTTGTGACCAAAAGAAAATCTATCAAATAACTGAAGAAAGAGTGAAAGCATATGAGGAATTGAAAAATGCCCTCACAAATTCCCTGTTTCTTCTAATGCCAGATTAAAAACTACCTTTCAAAATTTATATTTATTCTTGTGGAGAAGGACTAGGTTCTGCACTACACCAGACACAAATCATCAATGACAAACCTGTTGAGGGACCAATTCACTTAATTTCAAGACAAATTAAACCAAAAGAAGTAAGATATGGAGCAAGCTAAATGGAATATGTTTGCTTGGTGTGGGCTCTAGAAAAATTTAATTACATATTACAATGCTGTAAAATTACTATTAAACAAGAAAATGCCAAATAGAAACATGCTGAGATGGCAGATTGCTATCCAAGAATATATAGGAAATATTACTATAGTTAATCAATCTGGAAATATTTATAAAAATGCAGATGGCCTTAACAGATGGCCTTTACTAAACAAACCTGAAAACCCAGCATGGGGACCACAGGAAGAATATTATATAGAAGGAATATGTGTTACAGATATTGGTACAGAATTCTTTGATCAAGTTAAGGAAAGCTACAAGATGGAAAAAGATGGTCATATCTTATGCCAACTTTTGATGAAGGATCACAAAGACACATCAACATCCTCCATACTAGATGAAATCTTGAAAAATTTATATGATGAAGGAAGATTCCACCCCCTTGATGGAATACTTGACCATAAAACCAAAAACAAATTTCTTATGACCTTGACTTGCAGAACTCTGATAAATACTATAGTAGATGAATGCCATGATAGTGTTGTATCTGGACATCTCTCAGAAGATAGTACACTAGAGAGCGTAAAGACCTGCTCTTGGTTTCCAAACTGGAGAAAAGATGTTTCAGAGTATTTCTAAACCTGTGACCAATGTCACAAAGCAAACAGAGCCACAGTCAAGAGGTTTTGAATGATGATCCAAATCTAAGAGCCAAAATAGCCATGGAAAATAGCTCACATGGATTGGGTAACAGCCTTTCCTCCAGCAGGAGACAGTAGTTTCAATGCATTCCTACTACTATATGATATGTACAGTAAAATCTCAATGTTCTTAACATTTCACAAAGATGACGCAGCTATGGACACAGCCATAATTATATGGAATAGAGTCATTAGTCAAACTGCCTTATTTCAAAACATCATAAGTGATAGAGATCCAAAATTCACTCCAGCATTATGCAAAAACCTTCACAACTTGTTTGGAACAAAACTATTATTCCTAACAGCTTAGCAACCTCAAAAAAATTGTTTAGCAGAAATAATGATACAAAATTTAGAAGACATGATCAGAAGGTTCTGTGCTTATGGCCTAGAATTCAAAGACTGTGATGGCTTTACCCATGATTGGTGTACCTTATTACCAGTTCTTGTACTGGCATATAAGAGATCAATACATTCTTCAACTGGAAAACACCTGAAATGCTAGAAAAAGGTTGGAATCCAAGATGTGCTTATGACACTCTCAAAAAGGACCTAGTAGATATACATCCAACAGAAAACAGTTTCAAACTTATTCTTGACAAGGCAAGAAATCATTCCAACAGATGCATGCAAGATTCTTTCAAATATGGAAAAGAAATATGGGAAAAAGGTCATACGCCCCCTGACTTTAAAGTGAGAGATTTGGTCTTAGTATTAACTCTAAGCCTTAATAGCATTAAATTCCCAAAGAAATTGAAAGATTACTTTGCAGGACTCTTTATGATAAGATCACTACATGGCCTTAATCCTGAGCAACTAGAACTCACAGGTGAATTAATAAATAAACACCCAGCTTTCCCTGTAAGACTGATAAAGCCTTAAAGCTCAAGTGATAAAGATTCATTTCCCCTAAGAAATAAACCACCACTTGAAATTTCCCCTCTAGAAGAAGTAGATGAAAGAAATTTGTAAAAGTCCTTGAAGAAAGGAAGACAAGAAACAAAAAAGAAAGGGAATACCTTGTGATGTATAGAAACCCTACTCAAGAAGATAAATAGCCACTTGAGAAAGATATCACTCATGCTTATAAGCTATTAAGAATTTGAAAACATGAAAGAAGACCTAAATAATAGAAAAGCTAAGAATTATTGCCATTCAAGACTAATGAATTCTATTGAAGAGGTAGGACAGATCATGATACCCTAATGAACTATATAGGATTCTGGTCGAATCCTTTTTTGGTGGTAGGGAATGTAAGCCTTTGAGATATGACCACATATCCAAAAAGCTCAGCAAATAGGCTTATAATTATTATTCTAATAATAATGATGACAAATATTATCTTAAAATAAGTAAAAATGCCATAAGTAGTCATAAATTATTGATTCCCTCAGATTCTAATGCATAAACATGTGAAATGAACTATACCATTATATTCCTCAGGGTAAAACACACATATAACATCTTTTTACATATTGGTAAATATAATACTTACTGTGTAATAAGCAAAAATGCCATAAGAATTCAAAAATTCTTGTTTATCTCAGACACCAATGAAAAAACATGTAAAATGACTTGCACCATCAGATTATCCATGAAACGCTAAACATATAACATTGTTATGTCATATCTGTAAATTCAATACTTAAGGAAATAATCTGAATATAGGCACTTTAATGATCAATGCATATATAGTCATGGTTTTCAGCTGATATCTCTTAAAAGATACACAATATATAGTTTAAGCAAAGATAAAGTTTATACTTAATTACTTTAAGAGGAAAGATATGAATTTCTTTTGACAAGTCATATACAAGGCTATAGCTTGTAATGGTTTATTGAATAAAATTGCTATAGCTGTTGACTACTTTGTTGTGAAAATGGTTCAAAATTGGAAACAATTTGATATTCAGGCTCTCCCAGCTCATACATGAAGAATTATGTATTTATTATCATCATATTCAAGGTAAAAACCGCTGAAATCATTGTTTGAAGTTTAAAATAGTAAATGTTGACCAAAAAGATGAGTTACAAGAAAAATCATGAAAAATAGAGTTTTGATAGTGTAAAAAAGTGCTCTTGGAACTTGAATAATGACATTCCAAGCTATCAGAACTCACTCTCTGAATGTATTTAGCATGTATAAGTTAAAAGTTACCAATTATCAAAGCTTAAGATTAAAATTGATCATATATGATCACTCACTGTAATGGTATTTTATGTTTAATAGTCATATAAGTACTGAAACTGGTGAATACTATTATATCATGATTAATACTAACAAAATCTACAAAGTTTAGGCTTCTTCCAAGCCCATTATGTCATCAAACTTAGAGATAAAATGATAACTCTAAATAATGGCACAATGATGAGATAAGATGGTTTCATTATGCTGTAATTATCACTAAACCTTAAAATACTGACCAATTCTAGTGGATAACATCAGTACATGTCTATCAGAGGCCTGTTAGACTCTAGGGGAGAGGAATTTACTCTAAATAGAGCTCTTTCTACTCTGTTTTGCCCTCATACACAACAAAAAGATTAAGTTATTAAAAACAAAGGTAAAAGCTCTCTTCTTTTTATATAAAGCTATTATATATTCAAAGAATCAAGTTCATCTTTACTATCATCATCAATTTTCACATTATTAAATCAATTTTTGATTTTTTCTGGTAAAGGTCTCTAAAAATCTCGAATTCCAAGTAAAAACAAGAATTTTTGTAATTTCTCTTACTTTCCATTGTAGATAAAATTTAAATAAGTTGTACTTATATTTTTTGATGTAAAGGTATTCAAAATTATTAGATTAAGTGTAGTAAGTAGGTTATTTTCTCTCTTTTATTATTTTTTTTAAATAATTCTCAAATTAATATAAATAGTATATATATTAATTCATAACTTTAATATTAGTAATATTATTGCTATAATATTTTTTTATTATTAAAAAACCATTTTTATGCCTTTATTATTTGTTTGTAAAAAGAATAAAGTGCTACAGATATATTGATATATTTATTTTATTCTATTACTCTTTTTGATATATAGTTTATATTACTATATCCCTTTAAGAATATACATATTTTACACCACAATTATAGTAATTCTTTATTATTACAATTATCTTTCATTTATTCTTCAAAATTCATAAGGAAATTCAGAGTACAATAAGTAAAATATTGGTAACTTTCACCCATTTTTTCATAGTCAAAACTTACACAATGGCCTTTGATAAAATTAACCCTCTTGCATAAGGTGACCACATGGCTTAATTATTGAATTATATTGTTTCATGATATGTAAAAACCCCTTTCATAAATACAAGAAGCTACCAGTAACCTCAAAAATTAGAAGTTATTCACCAAGGAGCTTTATGCAAAGCAAATTCCATATTAAACCAAAAACATTACCTCATACCCCATTCATGAAACAAAAAAGAATGACTATTGTAGTCAAATGACAAAATGAAGTGAGAATACAGTTAAAAAAATGGCTCTCATGGAGGGCTCTAGGTTTCCCAAAAAGTTATTAATTGAAGTCTTTTCCACCATAACTGCATGATCTAAACCATCATCATGGGGACTCTTTATCCCTTGTCTCAAAACTAACCATTATCCGTTATTATTCTTACTTACCAAGTAGTTAAGATTGGAAGAACTTAGGTATTTTAGAAATTAAAAAGAAGCTAAGGTAGGTGTAATCATACTATTAAAAATCTTCCCAGTAACAAAGCCAAATGGTATTAATTTGTCAATTTTTATCCATTGTCCCCATTATACTACCTTTATCAAACATTGCAAAATTTATATTTTTGTCAAGGTTATTCTATTTTGAAGCTTCAAACTTTTGAAAAAAGGCTGGTGCTGTGACTGTGACACAGTAGAAAAATTAAGAAACAAATGATGATCATCTATACTATCAGAAAACAGTGTTGATTGATCTATTGAGAAAGCTGGTAGCAGCAGTTGAATACTCACTAACAATCAAATGTACTACAGTAATTATTGATTGTAATTATATCAAAGTTATTCTGAATATAATAATTCTTTAATACATATTTACTATGTGAGAATAATAAGTAAAAATTACAAGGTGTTTTAAAGTCAGGAAATCTTTCCTTGTATTAAATTTTGAGATGGTGAGGGCCTTGAAATTTAATAAAATGTCTGAAGAGAGAAATTTCTCACTCTGGAGGCTAAAATTTGGTTCTACAACATTTATTGCAATGTCAATATTCAGAATTGTGGCTATTTACCATAAGTGCTCATGTAATTACAGCCAGAGATGTGGCTAAAGACCATTAGTTCTGATGCAATTATTGCGGTAATTGTGGTTGTGGGACCAAAAATGATAATTCTGGATGAATTCAGAACAAAAAAGCTTTTTTCAAACCATGACACTTTTTTATTATGTGTTCAGAGTGTTTTGGTGAATAATATTAGTCATTCAATTAGTGTTTCAGATTTACAATACAGCTATCACAAGGATAAAGCCAATCCTGGTCTGGTGAAGATTAGTATTGCTAGCAAGAATTCCACTTGAGATATTTGTGTTTAAAATCATTTGCAGTTCTTATTTTGGAAGAATAAGTGAGGGCCTTGTTCATCAATATGTTTTAATTTTCCTCAATATTTCATTTTCATTACCCTTGTGAAGCATACATCCATCTTCATTTGACAAGAGTTTTCTTTTATTGAATTCTTCTTGTAATTGATTATAGCAGACAGCACCCATTAATTCTATATTACTAGTATTCTTTGACAATGAAATAAACTCAATTAACTATGTGTTTTTAGTACTAATATTCTTCAATTTTATCTTCAATACTTAAATCCATATTACACTTGATATATTTTGAAGCTATCAAGGGTTTCATCCACATATCTTTCAGCTTCAATTCAGGCTGAATTGGAATGATTTTGATTAAAATTATTTCATCATGATTCAAGAATTATGAACAATGATTCAATCAGCTTAAAAATAAATTACTACAGAAACAATGATTCAATCAGCTTAAAATAAATTACTACAGAATAATCCCTCCCTGAATTTGTAGTCTTACTAGTTACATCACACAGTGAGTTCTACTTATGATGAAAGAAATGTTTCCACATAACATCTCTGCAAAAATCAATATTTTAATGAAAATGTTTATTCCAACTCTCATTATCATAAAGCACCTAAAATATTATTTCAATGAAAGCTGTCTGTAGTTCTTTGAAATAATTTATTCCAAGCTTAATATATTGTCTCTATCTTTAATATCAGATTATTATAGGGAGAAAGTCCACATAAGCTTTTGGTAAGCTCAAATTAACCTTTACATGGTTTTTTTTGAAATGGTGCAAAGTCATATGAACAATGCCATCTTCATAGGAGGTTTATTCAAAAAGACTTATTAAATTATCATTCAAACCTCCTAATATTTTCCTTCATTTTTTCAATATTTGTATTTGGTAATAAACTCATCAAAATTGACAGCTTTGGGAAATCTCATTTTTTTGATAGGAAACATCATAAAAACTCAATTCAACCATGGATTTGTAATAATTATCTTTCTTTCAAATGGTATTAGTTTTTGAAAATAAAGATGAAAGATTTAATATTTTAGGGCATTTGAACCTATACTTTCTATACCCCCACAGGGAATCCTTTTTCACATCAGCCCCAATATCCATCTCTTTAATAATCTCTTGGAGGACATATTTGTAACAAAAATGGTTTCTTATTTTTTTTATTTCCTCATTTTCTATTTTGCTCACAATTACAAAATCTCATTAGCCAGTTTTTTACAAAATAATGCCAAAAACCTTGGCTGTAAGAAAAATAATGTTTTTGTGTCTAAACTATATCCTGTCACAACCATGGGAAAGGACCCCCCCAAGTTGTGTTTATGGAAATTCTATCCTGACCCAATGTATGTCCAGTTGGCCTCTGTTTTTATTACATGTCCTTTGGGGAACACCCACCTTTCCTTGCCTTCTTGGCCAATTCCCCACCTCACCAGACCCCAGGCCAACTTCACCAATTTTGGGCCTGGGGGATCTTTTTACCTTTAAATAGTCTTTTGCCCCTTCAGCCATATCAAGGGCTGCTGGCCCACCCCCTTGTATTAGGTAATTTGGGAATAAATGGCCTTTTTGGGCCATTTACACCCCCTACAACCTCTATGTCCCATGGACCATTGGATCTCTTAGGCCTTTTTTGGCCAAATCCAAGGGGCCCACCTGGCCCCATTTCTTTGGCCAAATCCTTCAAAAGACCCAAGAACCCTAGAAGGGCCATAAATGGACATAGACTTCAGGATACAAGTAATGGCCTTGGGAAACTGCCAGAGGCTACCAGATTACTTACAGCAGGGTTTCCACTAAATACAACAAAAACCCTCATCCTCCCAATCATGGATGCCAGGATGCAGGAACCAGTACTGGGGCATACATGGTATCAAATACCATTATTTACCATTTCTTCTCAGCCATCCACTGGTGATTTTCTGAAGAGTTCATTGCTCCATTTCACGTCCTTTCACCAGTCCTTCATTAAATTTCAAAAAGGAAGACTCAAGTCACTCAAGCTGGAAATCAAAGTTGGTATTCACAAGACCATTCAAGGACCCTGATCACCTGGCCCTTCAGGTGTTGGCCTTTTCATTTCAACAGAATTCTACCAAGTAAATACTGTGTCATGATTCTGCAAAGGAAGTTTCAAAAGGTTGTTATTCATCAAATTAATTTTCAAGGCATCAAGTGCTCCAGCTCTCCTTGGACAACTCAACTGGCCCATACAGGTTGTATTCAGGAAATCTGTATGGCATTTACCTTTTTGAGTAAATTCATATTTAACTGTGGGAATTCAGGGAGCATGGATCAATTATCAAGATGGCCAGATTTGTATTGACCCAAAACAGTGAATACAGCTGGGGGATCAACCCTCCAGGATCAGTCTTCCAACCTTTCACATATACTGGCCACCTTTCCATCCCTGGGTACTTTTTCCCCAGTTAATAAGTATGTTGGATTTACTTTTCTTTTTATTTTCTTTTCATTATTGAAATGAAATACTGATATTCATAAGTCAGTAATTTGCACCTTCTCTTTGCCTGTCAGTGGATATTGGTGGTCATATTCTTTACTAATTCCTTTTTTCTTTCTGGAAGGTTGAAACAGTGAATTGTGGATTCATTTGTTTGGCTCTTTGGCTTTTGGTTTCTTTTATTATCCTTGGCCTTTGGCATCCTTGTAAATTCTCTTATTATTCCTTAAAGATATATAATCCTTCTTTTATTCCTTTATCCCTTTGGAGCCTTACAAGTGAGCTCTTGATTCCTGAGTGCAAGGCCACTCTTGTTTTCCCCAAGAGGCCCTGTGACATTATATTAATTTACTCATGATTTATTCTTCCATTTTTATTTTTATTTTTCATTTTCAAAATCTTTTATTAATCAATTCTGACTCTTCAATGCTTTATAAACTTAATGATCTTTCACAGCCTATCAGCTTTCTCTCATTTACTCTTCTTTATCAAAAAATCATTTCTCTTTATATTTTCTCTTTCAACCTTTATCAAAATTCTTTTTTTTTCAAGTTTTTGTGGCCGACCATTTCTTTAGTGATTTCTATTCCACTAAATTTCAATTCAGGTCCCAAGTTATTTGTATTTTGAAATTGTTCTCAAATTAATTTCTTATGCAGATCTTCATTCATCAAGATACAAATTGAAAATATTCTTCAAGTAGTTTTATTCACAGCAATATTTGCATTTGATTTGAAATTTATTTATTGTCTTTGACCTCAAGAAGTTTACTAATGTGAAGAATGTATTCACATTTATCTTATTATTGATTGATTTTCTCAATAATTTCTTTTGATTTGACTGTTGATTGAAAATCCTCAAGATTTATTGATTTATTTTTTCAAGACTTATTGATTTATTTTCCTTAATATTTTACTCATTGACTGATGGACCTCAGAAAATTGTTGATTTTTTGATTCTTATGCAAGATATTGATTTTAATCTAACTTCCAGTTTCATTTGATTTTCCTCAAGTTGTCATAATTCAAATCTTGATTTTTAAGCATATTTTATTTCATTATTATGCATCAATATTCCTTTCCAACATTCACCTCCTTCCAGACAGACAAGATCACAGGCCAGTGCTCAAGACCTTCCTACTCTTACTCCAAGAGCTCCTCTTTATGGAATGCCAGAAGTTACTCAACTGAGGGCCCACATGGGCAGAGGACCAAATATGGAAGGAGCAGCACCATCAAGGAAGGAACAAAGAGGGCCAAGAATATGAATTTCTTTTTTAGGAGTGGGAGATGCTTTTCCAGGAATTTCAAAGACTACTTTCAAAGGTCTTTGTGAAGATGGTCAAGAGGAGGATGAAAATTCTGTGGAACAGCAAGAGTCTAATGGTACTGAAGTTTTTCCTGCGCCTGTGGGGGCATATCAAGGTACTGGAAGGACAACTCCAGCTAAGTCTAATCAGCATGTCTTTCATCAGTCTGAAGCATATTTATTGGCCACTATGCAGCAGATTACTGAGATTATGGCCAATCTTCAAGCAGCTTCATCCTCTGAAGCTTCAAGACCACCAGCCTTCAAGACTCCATATATTAAGGCAACAGACTGATTGGATTGGACTGAACCCTTCAAAGTCATAAGTTTCATTTTGTTTTTCCAGCTCATCTTTAATAATGGTCCGGCAAATTTATTTGAAGACAGGAAGAAATCATTTTCTTCCACTTCATTTCTCATTGGCAGGTATGAAAAAAATATTGAGCCCTATCTTTCCAATCTTACCAATCAAGACTCAGCATACATTCTCAATAATTGGGAATTATTTTAATCTCAACTATTTCATTTATTTGTAGACCCAAATGAAGTAAGAAAAGCTGAAGTAGAGCTGGATAACTTCATAATTAAAGAATGTAGACATTTATCAGTTCAAATGTCTGATTTTAGAAGTTTGATATGAAGAATTGTTGAATCAGGTTAAAGGGCTCTTATTAATCCTTTTATGGAGGGCTTGGCCTCCAGGATTCTGGACCAATTGGCTTCCCATCCTTCAACCATTGATTCTCTTCAAGAATTAATGGAAATTCCCCTGGAGCTTGATACCAGGTACCATGAGAGGCAGAAGGAGACAAATCATTCTCAGGAAAAGAAGTCTAAATCCTAAAAGTCAAGTTCCCTTCATCATCAAAATTCTTAAAGCTCAATTCATAAGAAGAAGAATTTCAGGGTTTAAAAAAAGGGACAAGCCCTGTAATTCCCTCTTGCATAGGGACCACAAGTTGATGTGTTCTGAAAAGGAAAGAAGAATCAAGTAGGGATTGTGTGCATATTGTGGTGAGGAGCACAGTCTTCAGGCCTATGTAAAAAGCCCTCAAGACCAGCTTACCCAAACTTCAGGCAGATTTTCCAGCCAGGTAAAATCCTGAGTCAATATCATATTGTGCTCAATAGTATTCACTATTTTCCACCCAGAGCACAATTGTGCATTTTGAATAGTGGTGTAAAAAATTCTCTCAAGTTTTTTGTCTTTTCTTCTCTCTCTCTCTCATGTGTTTTACAGTATTCCCATTGATTTTGGTGCTAACAACTCATTTATTGCAAAGCATTTTGTGCACAAATATTGTTTTACCATGTCAGAACTCCAAGATAAGAGTCCTATTATCATTTTTGGACTCATTAGAGTCCCCTTCCTTATTTGTGAGTCACCATAATAAATATATGGTTTGGCTCCCTTCCTTCCCAAGCTTTGAATGGGACTTTTTAGTCATTGAACCTCCCAAGGAAGAAGAACTCATATTGGGCTTTTACTTTCTTAATCATTTTAACTCATCTTTTAATTAAATGCAAGTTCTGATAACCCTTAATCCTGATCATAAGGGCTATCATGATCCTTCTAATTCTTCCACTAATGACTCTTGTTCTTCCAATACAGGTGCCGCTCTACTGGTGATTCTAGAACACCATAATTTCCCACTTCTGTCCATATTCCTTCAATTAATTCCCATTAGTCATTGCTATCCTCTAGAGATTTAGTCTTCAAAGAGATAAAAGATGTTGGAGAAGATAATTCTAAATATTCACTTCATCTCTTTGATGTGAATGTTGACCTTCCTCCTTCATCTTATCATGACTCCCTCAAGGCATTGTGGGATGAAGAGGAAGAGCCAGAAGAAATTGAAACCATGATGAAGGCTGTTCCTTCTGCTTATCACCACTATTTGAATGTATTCTCCAAGGTGAATTCAGAAAATCATCCTCCTCACTGTTCCTGTGATCATCATATTAAAATTGGGCAGTCTCTACTTCCAGTTTGGATCATCTACTCTTTGTCTAATCAAGAGTCAGAGACACTCAGGTCCTAAATTTCAGAAAATAAAGAGGAATTTTTTATCCATCCAAGCTCCTCTTCAACAGGATCACCTTTCCTCTTTGCTAAAAGAAAGGTGGTGGCCTCCTTTTCTTTTTTGAATATTTCAAAATCAATGCTGTCATCAGGAAGACCAAATATCCTGTTCCTCCTATAAATCAGCTCCTCACTGTTTTCAGTGTTTCCTCTATCTTCTCCAATATTCATTTGCATGGTGCATATAACCTTCTCAGAATCAAGGAGGAGGATAAAAAATTGACAGCTTTTAAAACCAAACATGGCAGTTATGAGTACATGGCTATCCCATTTGGCTCACCAAGCCTCCTTCCTCTTTACAAAATCTTTTCAATGATATTTCTCTGCTCTCTTAAGTGGTTATGTTGTGGTTTATCTGGATGAAGTTATGTTATTTTCCAATTATGAGGAAGAACATGTCACTAATGTGTTCACTGTTCTTTCATGACTCAGGTATGATAACCTGTTTTCAAAGCAATCCAAGTGCCTTTTTCTGGCTTCAAGTGTTGAATACCTGGTTTATGTGTTTTTTTATGAAGGCCTCAAGGAGGACCAATAACACGTCCTGACAATTCTCAATTGGCCTCCTCCAAAAAACCTCAAGGCTCATAAGCAATTCCTTGGCTTTTCCAACTTCTACCTCCAGTTCATCAAGCATTATTCAAAGACAATCAGTTCAGTCACCGATTACTCAAGAGATATTCAGTTTACCCTCTCAATAAGGAAGCTCTTAGACATTTTCATCATCTCAAAGAGGCTTTCACCACCACTCCAATACCTCTCTATCAACTATTTTGGAGGAAGAAGCTTCATATTATTCCTTGGGTGCTGTACTGAGTCAGGTTTCTGAGTGAGGAAAATATCCCATTGCATTTGACAGCCACAAGCCTATTCCAGAAGAGCTCAATTATGAGATTCATGAAAAGGAAATTCCGGGCATAATCTGGCCTCTCAAGAGCTGGAGGGCTTTGTTCTTTCTCCCCCTTTTCCTTTGAAAGTTTCCACTGATCAGTCCTCTCTTCAATACTTTATTACCTCCAAGTTCCTCACTCATTCTCAAGCCTTCTGGGTTGAATTCCCTTTCTCAATGACTTACCACCCTGGTCACCTGGCTACCCTCCCAGATGCTTTATCACATTGGGAAAACCTTTACCCAGAGAGGGGGGAAGATTTCATTAGCAATAATCCAATTAATTTCCAACAACTCACAAGAAATATGAAGTCCAACCCTCAAGAGGTTTTGCAGTAAAGGTGTAATTTTGTTCAAACTTGATTGACTCAATTCAGAAGGATTTATGGCAAGATTCTTAGTATAGAGGTATCCTGCAATATTGGAGAAACTTTGAATCTGCTGGAGATCATTCTCTTGATCCTTCTTCCTAATTCCTCCTTTTCAAAGATTGGGTGGTGGTGCCAAATGACCCCACAATCCAACTCAGAAAGCTTCAAAATAACCATGCTTCTCCTCTAGCTGGCCACCTTGGCAAAGAGAAGACTTCCAAACTTTTCAAGAGGGATTTTGACTGGTCTGGAATGACTCAATTCATGAAAAATTTTGTCTAATCCTTTCAACAGTGCTGGAAAAACAAAAATGTTCCTTATATTTTCCTTTCAATGGAATTCATAACTAAATTTCACTGTCCAATTCCTTTGACTCAATTCTTGTCATAGTGGACAGATTCTCAAAACTAGCAATTTTCATTCCAACAATTTCTTTAATAACCTCACTGAATTTGGTCCATTCATTCACACAGCATGGCCTTTCTTCAAGCATTGTTCTAGATAGAGGTTCCCTTTTTGTTCCTTCTTTCTGGACAAATTTGTGTCAACAGCTGAAGATTTCAAGAGATCCGTCAATTGTGTATCATCCTGAAACTGAGGGACAGACAGAGAGGGTAAATCAGATACTAGAACAGTACCTTTGTATGTATGTAAGCTATTATTGAGATGATTGGCACACCAGGCTCCCTCTTCCTGAATTTTCCTACAATACCTCTGACCACTCTTCAACAAAAAAATCATCATTTTTTACCGTTTATGGAAGGGATCCTCAATTTAACTCATTTCACATCACTCAAGAAAATCCTTCTGGAAGGCTATTATGAAGAATCCAATCAATAAAACAAGATTCAGGAGCTACCTTGAAGGTGCAATAAACAGGCTTAAGAGATATGCAGATAAAATTAGAGCAGTTCCACCTGTTTCCAATCCTGGTGACATGGTATGGCTTTCCTCCAAGAAGATAAAACCACCAAGACCCACCAAAAAAACTATTAGAAAAATGCTTGGGTACTTTGCCAATATTGAACAAAGTCAGGACTCATGCATACCACCTCAAGCTTCCATCTCAATGGAAATCCATCCTCCCAGTCTCCCATATTTCCCTCCTTGAACCAGTTAAGACATCGACAATTCCACATTGGTATAAAAAGCCTCCTCCTCAAATCATAATTTGAGAAGAAGAGGAATGGGAAGTCTCTCAAATACTTGATCCCAAGCTCAAGAGAGGAAAGGTCTGGTACTTGGTGGAATGGAAAGGTTTCAGTAAAGACCCAGAAAGATACACTTGGGAACCATCTGAAAATTTGTATAATTCCTCCAAGCTTGTCAAATATTTTCATCAATTTTATCCTGACAAGCCAGGCCAAGATTTTTCAAGAGATTTATCTTCTTTATGTTGCTTCATGGGGAGAGGAGTTACTCAAAGTAAGTACCACACCTTTTATGCACCTTTAAATGTATTCTTCCTTTCTTGTTGCAAGCATGATCTTGGCCACTCTGTGAGCACCTGTCAATCTTGTGAACACAGACCTTTGGCCAAGCTTTCAAAATTCAATTCCAACCCTCATGTTCATTTTCACTTGGGAAAATGGATCATTCATTTTCAATTTACTCCCCCAGTCTTTGACACTTCAAGTCAATCTTCCATTTGTTTGTTTTAATTTTATCCCACTGGCATGATTTGCAACTACTTAAAGTAAGTGTCTCTCCGTGTGTGCACTTCCATGAGGGGTCTGAAATTTGTCAAAACATTTACTTGGACACTCTGTGAGCACCTGTAATCATTATTTTCTTCCAAGTCCTTGGCCAATTTGATTCAGTTGTCAACTTTTGTATTCAACATTGGAACCTCCTCAAAATTTCATTTCTCCTTATTTATTTTTCTTCTGTTATATTTTCTTTCATTATGAGTTTTGAAAATTGCTTTTTCTTTATACTCTTAATTCCAAAACTTCACATCAACTCCATTTTTCAAAGTACAAATACAAATTTCAAAAGAAGACCAAATCAACCTCACATCATAAGTCAACCTCTTCATCAGTTGGAAAATTATGCATCAATATTCAACACCTCCCGAACCCCTACTTCCAATCCATTTCAACAGCCTCAACAGTCTTTTACCTTCTCTTGGTGCTTAGGAGCTCACCCATAGAAAAAAAAGTGGGGTTACTGTATCACAGCCAAGGGAAGAACCCCCCATTCTGGGTTTTATGGCAATTTCAGCCTGACCCAATACATGGAAAATGGGCCTTCAGGGGTGTTTAAATGGCTTTCAGGCCACGCCAACCTTTTTTGGCTATTCATGGCCCCAAACTTCTTTTATGGTGCTCAGGACATATCCTGCTCCATAGGCCCCTTTGGCCAGTTGTTCACCTCACCAAATCCCAGGCCTTTTCCTTTGATTTTGGGCCTGGGGGGTAATCTTATCTTCCAGCGGTCTTTGTCTCCTGGCCCACCCTCTTTGATGAGGTCTTGTAGGGCCTAAATGACTTTCTTGGCCATCCAGGCCCCCTACAGCTTCTACAGTCTGTAGTCCATGGGAAAATTGAGACCCCTTTTGGTCTAGACTCAATGAGGCCAAAAGGGGAAAAGGGGGCATTCCATCAGCTCCCAAGCCACAAGTGGGCTTACTGGACCCACCATTTTGGCCAGCACCTCAATGGACCCAATTTGGCCATAGAGGGCGTTGGACCCCAATATTTCACTCATGGCCTCTGGAAACCACCACAGGCCTTCAGCCCATGTTCAGTAAGGTTTCTCCTCAAATAAAGGGAAATTCTATTCCCTGTCACAGGGGCTCTTGGACAGAAATCAAGAGTGGCCTGGCACTCAGGAATTAAGAACTCACTTGGAAGGCTCCAAAATGATAAAAGAGATAAAGCAGAATGAATTTCTTTAAGAAGTATAAGAGTAAGAATAAGGAGAAGTATGTCAAAGATAAGAAAGAGCAAGTGAAGCCAATGGCCAGAGAAATAAGAAAGCCAAAAGCCAAGAAGCCAATCAAGTGAATCCCCGATTCACTGTTTCAACCTTTCAGAAAAGGAAATAGAATTAGTAAGGGATATGAGCACCAATATCCACTGACAGGCAAAGAAGAAAGGGTGCAGATAACTGACTTAAGAATATCAGTACTTACTACAAGAAATGAAAACAAAGTAAAGAAAAAAAATAAATCTAAGATATTAATTAACTGGGGAAAAAGTCCCCAGGTGATGAAAGGTGGCCAGTATATGTGAAAAACTGAGAGGCTGACCCTGGAAGGTGGATCATCTGGCTGTATTGTCTGAATTGAGTCAATGAAGTTCTGGCCATCCTGAGAATTGAGCTGTGTGATTGAATTCCCACAGTGGAATGTTAATTGGCCCATTTGGGCCAGGTACATACAGGTATAATTGATTGCTGCCTGTATGGGCCAATTGAGTTGTCCAAGCAGTATTGAAGTACTTTCTGCCTTGACAGCTGATTGGATGATAAAAAACCTCTGAGAATGTCCCTTGGAATATTCCTGAAATAATTGCCAACCCAACTCCTGCAGAGCCAGGTGGTTTGGGTCCATGAATAGTCTTCTGATAGCCGCCATGGATTGCCAGACTGATGAGCTGAAGAGTCCTCCTTCAAAATGGGCGTTGGATTTTGGGACCTTGATTTGGAATCATTGAATTTGTTCCTGAAAATGCCACCATTGAATTGCTGAGAAAAAATGGTGCACAATGGTATATAATACCATATATGCACCACTCCTGCAACCTTGAGTATGGGGTGCATGGAGGAATGGGATGAATCCCCCTTAAGTTGAGGGGAAGTACTGAGCTGAGCTGATCTGGGGCCTCTGGTGATTACCAGAGGCCATGGGCTGAAATGTGGTCCATGGTCATCTTTGGCCAAAATGGTTCCTGAGGGTCTTTAGGGCCATTTTGGGTTTGATGGGATTTGGGGACAAGAGTGGCTCAGGTGGGCCCAATTGTGGTTTGGGACCCACCTGGCCTTGAGGGCTAGTGTGCTGTCCCCTTTGGCCCATTTTGGCCCCATTGGATTAGGCCAAAAGGGGCCTGATTGGCCCACAGACCGCAGTATGTGGTGTATGGACCGTGGGCCATGGATTACAGCCCATGGGCCGTAGAGGCCATAGGGGGCCTAAATGGCCCAAAAAGGCCATTTAGGCCCTAGACCCCCTAATCAAAGGGTGTGACCCAAAAGTGATGGTTATGGCTAGGGGGCCCAAAAACAAAGATAGAGGCCTGAGGGTTGGGGATAAGGAAATTGGCCAGGAAGGCCAATGATGGCAGGATATGGCCTGCGGCCATAATTGATGATTGGCGCCATAAAAGGCCAGGGGAAGGTGATATGGCCAAAGGGCCATGGAACACCAAAGGGGGCCAATTGGACATAAAAGATATGGTGTGGCTAATTGGCCCCAACTTGTTCCCAGGCTAAATAGCCGCAACACCCCTGGAGGAGGGTCATTACATGTGGTTGTGACATTCCCTCAGGTATGGGCCCTGCACTGCAGGAACCAGGAATGGGACATATATGGTATTATATACCATTATTCAATATTTTTCCTCAGCAATCCAATGGTGACCCCATCAAGACTCAATTATAGCACTTCAAGTCACTTCACCAGCACATCATATTATTTTCAGGGGAAGACTAATCTTACTCAAGTTAGAAATTTATGGTGGAACCCACAAGCCCATTTGAGGATATCAATCACCTGGGCCTCCAGGTCCTGGATTTTCCTTTCAACAGTATTCCTCAAGGGAAGACTTCCCCAGGATTCTCCAAAGACAGTTTCAAGATGTTGTTATTTGTCAAATTTGCTGACAAGGCATAAAGCACTGCAGTACTCCTTAGACAGATCAATTGGTCCATACAGGCTGTATTCAGGAAGCCTATATGGCACTTTCCCTTTTTGTTAAATTCATCTTTCACTGTTGGAAATCAAGGCACATAGTTCATTTCTCAAGATGGCCAGATGTGTGTTAACCTAAAACAGTCAATACAGCTGGTTGATCAAGCCTCCAGGATCAGTCTTCAGCTTCTCACATATACTGGCCACCTTTTCTTCCATGAGGACCCTTTCCCCAGTCAACTAATATATTGTATTTATTTTTATTATTTTCTTTTCATTCTTGGAAGTAAATAATGATATTCGTAAGTCAGTCATTTTCACCTCTTCTCTTTACCTGTCAGTGGATATTGGTGGTCATATCCTTTAATAATTTCATTGTTCTTTCTGGAAGGTTGAGACAGTAAATTGAGTATTCATTTGGTTGGCTCTCTGTCCTTTGGACTTTATTTATTATCCTTCTCCTTTGGCTTCATTCTTATCTTTTGGCATATCTTTTACTTGCACTTATTTTCCTTTAAATACACATATTATTCTTTATTTTCTTTATCCTTTGCAGCCCTCCAAGTGAGTTTTTGATTCCTGAGTGCCAGGCCACTCTTGCTTTTCCCAAGAGCCCCTGGGACATACTGTCACAGCCATGTGAAAAGACCCTCTCCCTAATTGGTGTTTAAGGCTATTTTAGCCTAACCCAATGTAAAGCCAATTAGCCTTTGGTAGTGGTACATGGCCCTTAGGAGACACCCACCTCTCCTGTCTATCAATGACCCCAGGCCATATCCTGCTTCATTGGCCTTCTTGGCCAATTCCCTACTTCACTCGAACCCAGTCCAATATCACTGTTTTTGGGCCTGGGGGTTCTTTGGCCCTTGAAGCCATATCCAGGACCACTGCCCCACTCCCTTTTATTAGGGGATTTAGGGGCTAAATGGCCTTTTTTGGCCCTCTACTTCCTGTGGACCATAATTCAAGGCCCACAGTCTGGGGGCATTGGGACCTCTTAGGCTCTTTTTGGCATAAATCCAATGAGGCCAAAGGGTGCCATTCTACTGGGCCCACCTGACCCCACTTCTTTGGCCAAATCCTCAAAAAGACCAAAAATGGCCTAAGGACCCAAGAACCCCAGAATGGCCATAGAATTCAAGATCCAAGTCATGGCCTCTGGGAACCACCAGAGGCCACCAGTTTACCTCCAGGAGGATTTCCTTCAAGACAAGGAAAACCCTCCATCCAATCATGGACCCCAGGCTGCAGGAGCCAGGTGGTATTATATACTATTATGCAACATTTTTTCCCAGAAATCCAAATGTCATTTTTCTCAAGAGGTCATTCCTTCATTTCACTTCTGTCACCAGTCTATCATGCTATTACAAGAAGGAAGACTCAATTCACTCAAGCTGGCAATCCATTTTGGTATTCACAAAACCATTTGAGGACTCCAATCACCTGGCCCTTCAGGTGTTGGCCATTTCATTTCAACAGTATTCCCCAAAGGGAATACTGGCTCAGGATTCTTAAAGTTGAACTTCAAGAGCTTTCTATTCATACAATCAGTTTTCAAGGCATCAAGAGCTCCAGAATTCCTTGGAAAACTAAATTTGCCCATACAGGTTGGCATCAGTACCTCTATCTGGCATTTACCCTTGTGGGTCAATTCATATTCCACTTTGGTAAATCAAGGCACCCAGTTAGATTCTCAAGAGGGCCAGATCTTTCTTGATCCAAAACAGTCAATTCAGATGGGTGATCAACCCTCCAGGATCATAATTCCAAATTTTACCTATACTAGCCATCTTTTTGTCTCTGTGGACTTTTTCCCCATTAATTGATATATTGGATTCATTTTTATTCTTATTTTCCTTCCATTCTTCAAATTAAATACTGATATTCATAAGTCAGTCATTTGCCCTTTTCTTTTCCTGTCAGTGGATATTGGGGGTCATATCCTTTACTAATTCCATTGTTTTTTGTGGAAGGTTAAAACAGTGAATTGAGGATATATTTGGTTGGCTCTTTGGATTTTTGCTTCTTTCTTATCTTTGTAATATTTGTGTTTTCTCTTTTTATTCCTTAACAAAATATAATCTTTCTTTCATTAATTTATCCCTTTGGAGCTCTCCAAGTGATTTCTTTATTCCTGCGTGCCAGGACACTCTTGTTCTCCCCAAGAGCCCCCGTGACACATCCAAAGGATGAAAATTAAATAGATTATACATAGATAGGGTTGAGAATCTCACCTTTTGTTAATATCACATTCATTATGCAAATATCTTGTAAATTGGACCAGTTTTATTTTTGGTGAAGCCCCCTTAATTTTATAAAAGCTGGGTTTAATATTGTGGTGGTTCTTGAAGAAGAAATCTATGACTTTTACCTATTTAGTAATTTTATTGAAAATTTCCCTCATTTTTATTATATATAGGTACATAGATATAGCACGGAAAAAATGATAAATTAAAATTAGAATAAATTGAATGTTTTTTTTTCTTTTTTTTAATAGTTTTCCTTTTTGGTAGGTTAATTTTCAAACAACTACATTTCTCCAAAGGTTTCCTCATATTAAATTAAAATTTGGTGTATGTACTTTCTCACATGTATTTACCAGCTTTTGGTAAGTTCATTCAAGACAGCTTATGTGGCATTACAAAAAGCTTATATTGCTACACCAATTGCCTAGTTATATGGTAATTATTGCTTGGTATATAGCTATTATTTTGAGATATCTTGGAGATAAAGTTTACTCAAATTATTTTTTTTGGAAATTTAAGCCTTTTTGGTATTTAAAATAAATTTCTCTCTTCTTCATGAATTTTCATCATTTTTCTATTATATATGAAGTAATTCCAGATAATAATTACTCAGAACATTTTGATATATTCATTTGTTAAAAATTTTAGTATATATCATTGGTCGTCATGTAATAATGGTTTGTTTTTAACATCAAGTATTATAATATTAAATTACTTATTATCTAGTATATTGAAACTATGATTCCTTAATATTATTATTATTTTATTTCTAGACTTAATGATAGCTAAGGAATCTCTTTTTTAAAAAAAATCACATAATTGAATGATTTTTAATAGTAATATTTAGTCTATTGAATATTATATTTGTTAGTATTTTCAAATTTTACTCTTTTACAATTATATTCTCTTTTCGATAGAAAATCATTATTTTGTTTTATCTTTATATTTCATATGATTGCTTCATTAGAAGGGATATTTTGATTTTTATTATTACTTATTATTATTAAGAACATTTATAGTACAAAAAACAATTTTATTTAATATTTCTATATTTCCCGATAGTCGCATATGACAGGATGGGTACCCATTATGGATCTCTCTGCATATCTAAGCGCTAGAGGATGGGGTTATAATGGATGAAATCCACTCATCCAAAGAGTTCCCTCAGACATTTCAAGGGGTTGCTTCTTTTTGATAAGGGCCTCCCATTAGCATGTTCTAGCTCCACATGAAACAGATTTTGTAAGAGGCGAATATCTGTTATTTTTTAAATCAGTGAGAAATAAAAAAGAAATCATGGTAGTTCAGTAATCAAGCTACTTTTATGTGATTCTGAATATAATACAGAGTTTAGACTTCTACTATTTTTTCAGTCAAATTTAAAAATGAAAAATCAGATGAAATGATGAAGATTATTATTATGCAATGTTGAATATCATTCATAATCTTTAATTATAGTACTCCCCACTTATTCAAAGATATATTGAGTCAGCCTAACACCTCTCCAAAAGCTCTGTGATATATAATAAATTCCTGTGAAAGGATAAGACAGTACTAGATATGAGGATTGGCTTAATCTTTTTATCAGAGTCTTATATTTTGAGCTCATTGAGTTTAGAATCTTTCTCATATAAAAAATGAATATATTATTTACCGCTGCACCTCCTCATTTAAGCACTTATCGATATACGTGTTTATAAAGAGAAAAATTGCAGCATCTAGAACAAAATACATGCTCATGGTTAAGTCACTTACTGAAGAAGGCTTGTAGAATATATCAGAAAAGGAGAAAGGTACAATGAGTATCAGTAGCTGGATGAGGAGTTAACTAAACAAGCTATCCTGATATATATAGTACCTAGAAGCTGTAAGTCCATGTCACTTTAAGATCACGACCTCAGTAGAAAGAGGATTAGGCATACAACAAGATGAGAGTAACTAAATGAATGAGGTCTTCTTTAGGATGATATTGTGTGAAGGATACGTTTCTGTCTGAATGTTCACATCCTCTCATGCTCAATTCTTTTGCATGTTTAGAAAAGAGCAGTGTTTGAGACGTTGAGTGCAAGGGAGATATTTGGTGAAGAGATCAGAAAGCATTGTACTGGTTGGAATGTAATGAGCTCTGAGATGCCCTTAATCAAGAGGTTATCTGCACCAGGGAAGTTTCATCTTGATGTGTCGTCTTTTTTGTTGATATAGAGGATTCTTGAGTAAAGATAATTCACATTGATTTTTGCACATCAACTCTTCCTTAACTGGTAGTCCAAAGTGGGAGCAAGCTCAAAGAGCCAGCATAAGTCCTGGAAACAGGAGGAAATCAATCTATATTAATCTTCCATTGAGAACAATTCTACTACTTACTGTTTGGTGTTTTTCTAGCCAATCAGCCCTTAGAAAAACACACAAATTCACAAAAATGATCTTGAGTAGAAATTTGAGACCCAGTCCGAGTCACAAAATGCCTTTATCAAGGATGGATGATCTTGGCCCCCAAGTTAGATGCCCATGATTTTGTTCCTTTCAAGTGTTTTAGGACATGCTTGAATTCCGTTTTGCGATCTTTACTGGGCTAGGCATGATGCACAGTAGGCCAATTCTGGTCTAGAACATGCAGCGAGGTAGTTGAGTAGGCCATTTGTTGCAGCTTCTGCACCTGAGTCGGCTAGTGGAAGAAGTTTTAGCTCAGGGACTAGGGTAGTGGTGGTTGGTTTTCGTCACCCATTCCAAAAGAGTCAATCATGCTGTTAACATAGAGCTCTTGAGACAAAAATACAGTTTTGTTGGGTCTGTCCCTTGACGCCTTCATTCGCAGTACAAATTGCAGTTCCCCTAGGTCCTTCATGTCGAGCTCTGAGCTGATATCAGCACAAAAGGCTTCTAAATCCTTACCCCCAATTATTAGATCATCTACATGAAGGAACACAAACGTGGGTTCACCTTTTGATTTAATGAAGATACACGGGTCTGCTGCTGAAGGTTGTAAACTAGAACCAATGAAAAAGGACTTTATATTTAGCTACCAGTTACAAGGGCTTTGCCTGAGTCCATACAGAGACTTTTTGAAACAGGGACAGACATTTTCTTTGATAGTTGGTAAGTATCCCTCTGGTAGTTTAATGTGGATAACTTTAGCTAGATTACCATGTAAACACACAGTTTTGACGTCCATTTGGCCTAGCTCAAGGTCATTGGCCACTCAGTATCCCAGTAAGAAATGCAAAATTTCAAGTCTCCCAATTGGAGAAATTTCTTTGTGGAAATCCAGATTCTCCACTTGCAATAAACCTTCGACACACAACCTCTCCTTTTCTTGCAATAGGTTTTCCTCAGAGTCAGTCTTGTCCCGGAATACCTACATTGTATCAAGGAGGCGTGTTCCACTATCCAAAGATACTTCTTTGAACACTTCATGTCAATGGAGACTGGAAAATTAAGCCTTCACAGTGGCAGCCCTTCTGGAGATCATGGCAGACTGGTACAAGAGACGCACATTATTTACCACCGCTTCAGTGAAGCATGTTGGAGGACGACAAGGCCTCTTTCCCTGCACAATGTTTTTTTCAGAGATTGACCCATTGATATCCCTTGGGGAAACAACTGGGACTAAGTTGTAAACCCACCCTTTTGGAAGGACATTTTCAAGATGCTCAGCAGAGAGTTCATTGGGGACAGGGGGGAGGAAAAAGTGTCAAGGAGAGGGCCAGAGCAGGGGATGGAGATTGGCAGGAGAATAAGAAAAGACAGGAAGGGGGGGCGGAGCAGAAGGAGAGCTGAGAATTGTAAGGAGAATGAATTCATCTGGGGTTAGATGGGCACCTCCAGATTCATTTAGGTTTTCAGTGGTGCAAGGACCCTCTGAAGGTCCTGCAAAAATGGCAAAACATGAAGCAGAGGCATCAGCACCAGTGTATACAGAAAATGCAGGAGGTGTAGGATGAGGAGGGTAGCGGGCAAATGGAGAAGTGTTGTAAGATGACCAGAAAGCCTTGCCAACTGAGAAATAAAATTTGTGAGTGATCCCAATGCAGTTAGGTGCTGGGTTGAAAAGGTGATAGTTCCTGTGGCCCTCTGCAATTCCAACAAACATGCAGATGACTCTGATTTTCAAAACCTTAGACTGCCACTTCTGCTTGGGTACATGAGGTATTGCAGTGCACCCAAAAGGGTGAAGCCGTCAGATGCAAGGGGGAATTGTAGGCACCCATCTTTAAATAGGTTTTTTAAAGGAGATGGTTGTTGGCCTGTGACTCAAACCAGAGCACAAGCATGACAGCCAAATACCATAAATCAATGGTATAGCCATGATACCACCAAAACATGGAGCTGAGCCAAGTCAGCTCAAAAGGTATTAAAAGAAAAAGGAAACTCACCTCTTTCCAAATATACAAGTCCCATCATCATAGGAAAAATAATAACAAAGTTATTCCTTTGCAAAGTTGTGGCTGAGCATAAACCTTAATTTTCACCTCTCATATGAAATGCAGAGTAAGAGACTTAACCCCATCAAATGGGTATTTAAAATGAAGCTCTAAGTCAGGGACATCCAATGGTTCTAGTCAAACTGATCTAGCACCAGTATTACAGAATTTATGGTCAAATTCAGGCCAAATAAGGGTGAAAAAAATATTTACCCCTCATCTAGCTTCTACAGTTTTGGTGTGAGATACCTAAAGTGGGGTCTTTTTCAAAAGAGCACAATCAGGGCTATCTCATGGTGCCATTCATTCCCCAATATCTAATCTAGGACAAAAGCTATAAGGGAAAACAAGCCCAATACAGCTTTTTGCCTAAAACATGCATGTGTACAAAAATCCTGTACATGGAATAACTTTTCTATATTTAATGATAGCCATATCAAATGAGGTACCATTGTGTAGAACACATACAAGGCTACACACCAAACCAATTCTGAGGTTGATTTCTCAAAAACTGACAAAGGTATGGCTGTTTTAAGGTCAAACTCCCACAGTCTGGTCAATACAGCCTTATCCTGGGATAATATCCCACAACCATGATTATGAGGTGTCAAACAGACAAAATAGCTTGTTTTCACTTCAATACCTCATACTTTATTCAATAATGGGGTTCCATACAGGTTCTGTACAGCATTCTACATGTCATACACGTCGGAATCAGGCTGTGTGGTCCCCAGATGAAGATTTTCACCCTGTATTGGTGAAAACTGCCCAGATGTTGTTTCAAAACCACATCTCTGCCAAATACAGGCTATACAGGCGTTTTGCAAACCACAAGCCTGTCCTTGAGAGTGAAAAATCTTCACTTCCTCTACATGAAAAGGTCTAGCAGCCTTTTCACCCCATTTCAGCATAAAAGGAGGGCTTTCCACTTCCAGAAAAGAAATCCCCATCCTGCGCTTGAATTCCTACATAGTACAACTGTCAAAAACAGTTATACACTTGGAAAAGAATCAGGTTATACTATAAACTTTAGTATTTTAGTCTTTATTATTGTAACCCAACAGGTAAAGCTGCACCCAGGGCTTTCAACAGCGCTCACCACCATGAATTCTCAATATTAAAGCCCTTTTAATTTATGATTAAGCCTTTTTTAATACTTTTTATCCATGTCACAGTCATATTTAAAGCTGTGAGTAGCCTTATTACTTCTTTATCATAGACTCATTCTGACATTTTGTGGGCCTGTCAATGTTTTTTGACCTTTTTGGACCTGACAAGTGAGTTTTTTATTTATCTCTTATATTATCACACATTTTTTTTCTTTTTAGGTGTAATTTATTGAAAATATATATAAAGCATATCTTATATATATATTGGTGTATGTTAGATACCACCTTTTCTTTAACCAAATAGTGGCCTGGTTGATTATAATCACCACAACAACCCTTATCTTTGGCGTGTTTTACAGATAAAAGCAATTTAAGCCATCAATAAAGTCCTTTTGTTAATTCATATAAGGACACCTCTTACTGTAAAACAAACGTTGAGGTGTGGTTGAGTGTATTGTTGATTCAATTACACTCTTACATACCACTATTATCAGATTATACTTGCTAATTACAAGTTATTCTATGGGATACTGGCATACAAACAGTGTACCAGATATCTGTAAGCTGTATTTCTGACGTGGAATTGTTAATTCAATCACACTTTCATTATACAAGGGCATATTGTAGTGACATACAAGCCCAGAGGCCATTCTTAGACATGCAAACAGCATTTTAAGAAATCTTAACATACATTAAGCCCTCTTTTCCTGTTTGATTCAGTGGAAGAAAACTACATCCCACTATCAACCCAGTCACAGGCCAGCACACCAGTGATACCCTCAGAACCAGAGGGCAGCAAGGGAAAAGGAAAGAGGAACAGTGAAGGTCTCATTACAGCAAAAAGGTGGACACCCATTGCCACTCAAAGGAATAAAAAACCACAAAACTCTGCTTCAATGCAAGTCAAACCAACCCTATCCACTTGTACAGGGAAAATTACTGTAATTAACCCAGTTGTAACCTATAAAGGTAAATTGCCAAAATCAGCAGACAACAAATTTGTACAAGGCACAGTCAAAGGTAGATACCCTAATAACATAAAGTTTTTTGACTGCTTGCAAACACTGATATGTCACCTGTACACCTCAGAAACCTTGTCTTCCAAAAGAACCAACCAAAGGACAGAGAATGCTTGTCCAGAGCCAGAACACCTGGAAGAGGAAACCTTGGGCCCAGTAGTGGATGGCAAGACACTGAGGGAAATCTTACCCACCCTGCCATGCAAGATATGGATCAATTTCTTCAGCTCCACCAACTCCTCATAGATTTATTTCAATGGAGCATGGACAACAAGAGGTTCAACCTGGCATATCACTTGGCAGAACTTGGAGCAAGTTGCCAGAAGATTTGTCTCAAAGAGATAGACTTCAGAAAACTTATGGTAATTACCAAAGGTTAGAATCCCACCTGGCAGTTCAGACTCCTGGAGGTGAGGGCAAACAGGATAAGGGAGAATCAAGCCACTATCAAAGCTATAGAAGAACAGCTGACCCAGACAGAGCATACTCAGATTCCTTCAGGCTCACAAGGAGCAGGCCAAATCAGCTCTCCAGTGGCTTCACACCATTCATAAGCAAACATATCAGTGGCCAAGAGTCACCATTCTTCACAATCCCAGGAAGTTTCCAGGAGAAGACAAGGATAAAAGGGCAAAAACAAGACCACCTTCAGCCAGAGGAAGAAAGAGTCAGACCCAATGATCCAGAAGCTGTTGTATTTGGTGAAAGAAGTGCACAAGAACCAGAAGTAGTTGTAAATAGCTCTGGAATCAGTAGTCCTATTAATAGAAATATTACGCCCACTTAGATTGAACATAATGTTGTCACACCTGAGATTAACCTAAACAGTGATGCACTGTGGTTACAAATGTGCCAATTTGCTGAGCAAACTCAAAAGCCGTTTGCAGAACTCCAAGAAAGCCATGAGAGGATGAAAAAATTAACAGCCTGCATGGACAAAATTGTCAAAACTCTTCAAGAGGGACATGCCCAATTTAGCAAAGCCTCTGAAGAAACCAGCAGAAGACTGGGACTAGTCTTTGAAGAACAGCACCACAGAAAAAGGGACAAGTATTGTCTGGATCAAGACATAAACAAACTTTTTAATATCTAGCATAGCATGAATTCCCAACCACAAGGCCATGTCAAGGATAATCAATATCATCAGGATTAAATAAAACCAGATGCCATGCTGATGAATAAGGCAAGATCTCCATCACAATACCAGGATGGAGATAGTACGTCTTATTCAGAAAAGGAATCCTTGAAAAAGCTTCCTGAGGCCTTCAACTGGCCCAAATTCTCTGGAACTCATAGATCATATTTATGGACTCTTCATTGATGTACCAAGCATACCAGACTACTGGATGGCTGCTATAATTAATAGAGAATTTAAAGGACATGCTAGTATAAGGTACACAGAAATTAAAGAGATCCATGGCAGAAGAAACTGGCCATGGTGGAGGAGTCAAATCATCCAAACGTATGGCAATGTTACTTGGATATGGCAAAAGCCCATGTCATTTGAAAATGACAAATACTCTGTGGACAAATATCCATATGAGTGGTGTCTCAGACAGTCTAAAAGACTTGAAGCCATTGATCCTTAAATGAACATCCATATGAGTAATCACAAACTCCCGACACAAATGGAAGGAGAACTAGAGCATGCAGTAAAATGCAGATGCAACCACAATTGCACTGTAGATGAAATTGCAAATAATTTACAAGATGTAAGGAAAAGAAATAATACAGTGAAATAAACCCCGTATAAAAGCAGTGGTTTCAAAAAGAAACACGCTTCCAGGGTGGAGCTTAAAGACAAACCCAGAGAAAGAGTGGCAGAAGTGGCAAAGAAGAAATATTCTTGCCACAACTGTGGCTCAACAGGCCACTATACCAACAACTTTCCAAAGGCAAAGAGAAAAATCTATGCCATTGAGAAAGTCCCAGAAGAGGAATCCCCAACAGAGGATTCTGACTCAGACTCTATGGGTGATGCCATCAAAGAACAATATGATGATGACCAAGACCCAAGAAAAGAATTCCTAGTGGAATATGAAGAGGAAACTCCACTGGAAATCCAGGTCATACAGCTGGAAGCAGGCATGCCACAAGATACTGCCAAAAAACCCTTGTGCAAACACACACAAGATGCACAACCATTCCTGGTTACACCAACAAAAGGAATGGCATACATACATGGAACAGCCACAAAAATGACTGTTTGTATTGACAATGCTCAACATCCATTGATCATTGAAAGTGGAGCACACTGCCACATAGTGGCCAGAAATTATCTGGATAACCACTTCTCAAATTGGGAAAACCAGATCTTGCCCACCAAGGCAAAGAACCTCAAAAGTGCTTCAGGGAAGATGCCTTCCATTGGTAAAATTATCAAAGAGATAATTATACCCCACAGAAAGGGTAATATCAGACCCAATCTAGAGTTTGTAGTGCTTGATGATGCCCACATCCAAGGGTTCTTACTGGGGACAGATTACCAGAGGATGTATGGCATTGACATTTACAATAGTAGAAACAGGCACATTCCCATTGGTACCAACAAGGAAAATAAATTTTCACTTGATATATACCAAGTATCTGCCTAAGATCCACTGGAATAACTACTGAATGAATTCAGAGAGGGACAGTTTATCACTACCCTCACCAGTAAACAGAAACTAAGTTTACTGAAAATGCTGAGAAAGAATAGACCAGCATTTTCCATTGGAGAAGAACTATTAGGCAAGATTAGAGGCCATGATATAGGACTATACCTGGGTGTGGGAAGACCTTATCCACCCATGCTCAGGAGACCTCCTTACCCAGAAAGTCTGGAAACCAGGAAGGAAATTGAAAAACATATCAATGAGCTCCTGGACATGGATGTCATCAGAAAGATTGGACACAATGAAATGGTGGGGATTACCACTCCTGTCCTAATCACCTGGAATGATGTAAATTCTAGGCTGTGTGGAGATTTGAGGGCTCTTAATAACTACACCAAATCTGACAGGTACCCTATACCCAGGATACCTCATGCATTAGACAAACTGGCAAAAGCCAAATACATAACCAAAATGGATTCTATTAAAGTCTTCCACCAGAATGGAGTTAAACCAAACTCCATGAAATTACTCAGAATAATATGCCATATGGGCATATATGAGTACACCAGCATGCCATTTGGCATCAAGAATGCACCAGCCCACTTCAAAAGGTTGATGGACACCATATTCCAAGAAGAAATACTGGAAGTCTGGATGGTAGTATATATTGATGACATCATTATATACTCAGAGACATGGGAAGACCATGTGCAATACATAGACAGAGTAATCAGTAAATTCACAGCCATAAATCTGAAAATTTCACTTAAAAAGTGCAATTTTGCCCAACAAGAGCTACTAGCTCTAGGACATAAAGTCTCAGGTCTGAGTCTGGCAATTGACCACAACAAAGTTGCAGAAGTACTTCAAAAAGCAGTACCAAGAAACATCAAAGAGATTCACTCTTTCCTTGGGTTTGCTAGCTACTACAGAAACTACATCAAAATGTTTGCCCACATAACTAGTAGGTTATACATGTTATGTTCAAAAGATGTAGTTTTTGAAATTACCAAGGAAAGGAGGGATGCATATGAGAGGATCAAATATGAACTCAAAAATGCACCTGTGCTCATCTTGCCTGACTTTCAACTACTATTCAAGTTATACATAGATGAAGCATGTAGCCAAGGCTTAGGAGAAGCCCTTCACCAGAGACAAATTGTGGATGATGAACCAAGAGAGGGAGTAATATGTTACATTTCTGTGCAGCTGAAAGATTCAGAATCCAGGTATGGGGCCACCCAGACATAATTTCTATTCCTAGTCTTGGCTATAGAGAAACTCCATTATTATTTGGAGGGTACAGTCTTTGAAGTCTACACAGACTGCACAGCCTTGAATTCTTTACTGAGCATGAAGACTACCAATAGACACATGCTGAGATGGCAAATAGCCATCCAGGAGTATAGAGGGAATATGACCATCAAATACTAAGAAAGTAAACGTCATACCAATGCAGATGGCCTCAGAAGGTGGCCACTGGATAATGTCAAGAGCAACCCAGCTTATGACCTTGAAGTAGAAGCTAAAATTCCTATCCATTTCATGAAAATGGACAGGAAGAAAAACTTCATATTTGCTGAATGGGCACCAGAAAATGGTACCCCAGACAGTGGAAACACTGACACAGAAGGAACAGAAACTCCAATATTGGGAATAAGCTCCTCAGAACTGCACATTGAATTCTTCAATGCAGTGATGAAGACATATGCCAACCACAAACAGTGTGGAATATTGTTACAACTCTTTCAACAAAAGTACAGGATCCCAGAGCTGGAATCCCAGTTAGAGGAACCCTGGTTGAGGGACTATAAGGACAAAAAATATTTTCTTAAAGATGGCCTGCTCTACCATAGAGAGAAGCACACCAGTTCACTCACAATAATAGACAGACACTATATATTTTTGATCCTGCAGGAATGCCATGATTGCCCCTATATGGGACACATGAGTGAAGACAGGACCAAAGAAAGGGTAGCAAGCACTGCTTGGTGGCCCAAATTGGAACAAGAGTTGAGTGAATACATCAACACTTGTGAAAGATGCCAAAAGGAAAATAGGAAATATGGGAAGAAGTATGGCTTACTTCAACACATAGAAGAACCTAAGCCCCCATGGGAAACCATCAACATGGACTTGGTTACAGGACTTGTCCCAGGAGGCAAAGAAAACTTCAATGCCTTCTTAATCAAGTTTGATAGGTTCAGAAAGAGTATGAGGTGCCTACCATGTCACAAGGAGGATACAGCCATGGATACTGCTCTGTTATTCTGGAACAACATAATATCTACCTGTGGAGTCCCTAAGATCATCATCAGTGATAGGGCCCAAAGTTCACATCTGAATTTTGGACCAACCTCTATGACATTCCGGGTACTAAACTTGATTTTTCTACAGTTTACAATCCACAAACAGATGGACTAGCTGAGAGGATGATCCAGACAATGGAGGACATTCTTAGAAGCTTTTGTGCCAATTGCATGGAAGACAAGGATCATGAAGGTTACACCCATGACTGGGTTACCCTTCTACCAGCAGTGCAACTGGCTTATAGCACATATCAGCACTCTACCACAGGAAAAACAACTTCACTGATAGAAAAACAGTGGAATCCCCTATTGCCTGTGGATCACCTGAAGAAGAATCTTCTGACCATCCAACCCACAGCAAAGTATTTCCATGAAATGTGGAAGAGAGCTTGAGACAAAGCTGCCAAATGCATAGCTGAGGCAAAAGAATATAATAAGCAGAGGTGGGACAAATCACATATGGAACCTGTCTTTAAAGAAGGGGACCAAGTCTTAGTGTCTACACTTAACTTAAATAATCTCAAAGGACCCAAGAAAATGAGAGACTCATTTTTAGGGCCTTTCACTATCATTAAACTGATAGGGAAGAATCCAGTGGAAATCAAACTCACAGAGGAATTTTCCAGGAAACACCCAGTCTTTCCAATGAGTTTAGTCAAGCCATATTTCCAGAAAGAGGGGCATAAATTCCCTTCCAAGAAGAAGAACCCCACACCACCAGAAATAGTGGAGGTGGTGAATTACCCTGGACCAGTGAAAAAAATCATCAAGGCCAGGAAGATCAGACTTAATGGTAAGGATCAGAGACAGTACTTAATCAGATTCAAGAACCAGACAGCTGATAAGGACAAATGGTTGGAAGAAGATGCCATAGCAGATGAGAGGCTTCATTTAAGGGAATTCAGAGCCTCTAGGAGGACTTAAAAGTCTCATCAATGATGAGCCTTTTTTAGAGGGAGGGTATGTCATCCTGTGACTCACAACCAGAGCACAAGCATGACAGCCAAATACCATAAATCAATGGTATAGCCAAGATACCACCAAAACATGGATCTGAGCCAAATCAGCTCAAAAGGTGTTAAACAAAAGAGGAAACTCACCTCTTTCCAAATATACAAGTCCCATCATCATAGGACAAATATAAACAAAGTTATCCCTTCTCAAAGTTGTTGCTGAGCATGAACCTTAATTTTCACTTCTCATCTGAAAAACAGAGAGAGAGGCTTAACACAATCAAATGGGTTTTTAAAATGAAGCTCTAGGTCAGGGCTATCTAATGGTACCAGCCAAACTGAGATAACACCAGTATTACAGAAGTCATGGTGAAATTCAGGCCAAATAAGGGTGAATAAAATATTCACCTCTCATGTAACTTCTACAGTTTTAGTTTGAGATACCTAAAGTGGGGTCTTTTTGGGAAAATCACAATCAGGGCTATCTGATGGGGCCATTCATTTCCCCATATCCCATCTAGAACAAAAGTTTTAAGGGAAAACAAGCCATATACAGCTTTTTGCCTAAAACATGCATATGTACAAAAGTCTTGTACATGGCATACCTTTTCCATATTTAATGATAGCCATATCAAATGAGGTACCATTGTGTAGAGCACATACAGGGCTACACAGGAAACCAATCTTGAGGTTGATATCTTAAAAACTGACAAAGCTATGGCTGTTTTAAGGTCAAAATCCCACAGTTTGGTCAATACAGCCTTACCATGGGATAATATCCCACAACCATGATTATGAGGTGTCAAAGAGACTAAAAAGCTTGTTTTTACTTCAATGCCTCATAGTTCCTTCAATACTGGGGTCCCATACAGGTTCTGTACAGCATTCTACGCGTCATACACATCAGAATCAGGCTGTGTGGTCCCCAGATGAAATTTTTCACCTTGTATTGGTGAAAATTGCCCAGATGTGGTTTTGAAACCACAACTGAGCCCAATACAGGCTATATAGGCCTTTTGCAAACCACAAGCCTGTCCTTGAGAGTGAAAAATCTTCACTTCCTCTACATGAAAAGGTCTAGCAGCCTTTTCACCCCATTTCAGGATAAAAGGAGGCCTTTTCAGTTCCAGAAAAGAAATCCCCATCCTGCTCTTGAATTCCTACATAGTACAACTTTCAAAAACAGTTATACTCTTGGAAAAGAATCAGTTTATACTATGAGCTTTAGTATTTTAGTCTTTATTATTGTAACCCAACAGGTAAAGCTGCACCCAGGGCTTTCAGCAGTGCTCACCAACACTAATTCTCATTAGTAAAGCCCTTGTTTAATACTTTGTATCTGTTTCAAAGTCATATTTAAAGCTTTAAATAGCCTTATTACTTCTTTATCATAGACTCATCCTGACTATGGTGGAAACTGCGGTCCTTTCCAGGAAAACATTTTCCATTCCACATGCTTCACCCCACCAGTTGAGCAGAACCTTGCTATCACATAGCAGGACCCTGAGTCTTTGTGGTAGGCATCTGTTGAGGGGTGTAGGGAGCCATCAGAAGGTGTAAAATCCCTTTCTTAGAGAAGAGAGCCAAGACCCTGGACCTAACAAATTCCCCTCCATTGTCCAAGACACTGTTTTTGATTGACCTTCCCATCTGGTGCCCAACAAGTCACTGAAATTCTACAAACTTCTCATATGCTTCAGACTTGGAGACAAGTAGATAGGTGAACCTCATATGGCTGGACCCCTCTATGAGTTGAAATATATAATTGTTTCCTCCACGTTTACAGGGAGTGATTGGACCACATAGGTCCATGTAAACTATCTCTAAAGGGGAGGAGGTAGTTGTAAAGTAACTTTAAAAGGGTAGCCCATGAGTCTTGGAGAGAGAGGAGGGAATGCACAATAGCATAGAAAAGTCAACATCAGTCCCCATTTTAGTAGCCACCTGATTTCCAGGGTGTCCTATTTTTTTATGAATAACAAGAGGGTTGGTTTACCTTAATGCAAAGGCGCGATTCCCCCTGCCAGTATTAATGAGAAGTATTTTGTTGAAAATACTGGTTTTGAGGATTGAGTTACCTTTGATGTCAAATAGGTCAGCCTGTAACACAGGATCTTGGGGATAACAAGAGTGGCCTGGCACTCAGTAATCAGGGAGCTCACTTGGAATACTCTAAATATTGAAGAGAAAAGTGAAAGAAGAACAAATTTCTCTAAGAAATATGCCAGTACAATATGAGATGCAATAAGAGCAAGGGAAGACAAAGATCCAAAGAGCCAACTAATTAAGTCCTTAGTTACTTTTTTAACCTTCCAAAATGAACAATGTAATTAGTAAAGGATATGACCACCAATATCCACTTACAGGCAATGAAAGGAAAGAAAAGGTTCTAAATGACTGACTTTATAATATCAGTATTCACTTAAAAAAAATGAAAAGATAAATAAACATAAAATAAAATCAAAACATTTTAATTAACTTGGGGCAAGACCCCTCCAAGGCTCAAAGGAGGCTGGTATATGTGAATGGTTGAGAGCTTGACTCCTTCAGGATGATAGCTGGTCTGTGTTGAATCCTGGGAGCTGTATTGATTGTCTGATGGAATTAATACCTTTCCAAAATGAGAACTGAACTAGGTTGAATGATCTTTCCATGGTGTATGATTGGAAATACAGAGCTTTGTTACTCCAGGCTGTATTGAATTAATGTGGTTGCCAAGGTGGATTAATGGAGAACTGAAACTTGACAGATTTTTTTGGAACTACCTCTTTAATATACATTGAGAATGAACTGCCACTATTCCCTTGGAGGAATACTGTGAATGAGAGTATCCAATGACTGTTTCATGGCATCATTGATATTTGAGAGTAACACTTGTTCTTGAGCCTTGATGAATCCTCTCGATGATGTGATGCCTTGGTTACTGATTAATCGTTGAAACAAACTTTTGATAGTGGTTTTATGGGATTTTTGGTGAAGAAATATGCATAATGATGTATAAAACCATTTATGGCACTTTTGGTTATTGAAGGATTAAAGTGGCCAAAGGTCTTGAAAAGGTTCCAGGAGGATCATGCATGAAATTTTGGTTTTGAGCTTCCCAAGGTGATTGGCTACATTCCCTGCTGAAAATAAGTCATAGTTCTAGATGGACCTCCAGAGTTTGGCAAGGTCCTCATCATCTTCAGCTACAAAATTATCATAGTTTTTGGAATCAAGGTTCCCTACAATAATATAGTAGATTGCTTGTTTCTGATTATCAAATTATTCCCCTGCTTTTGCTGATTAGGGATCAGTTTCTATCGCACTCTTAAAGTAGCTCATTCCTAAAGAGGCAACTATACTCCTCTTCCAGGAGATGAGCTTGTCTATTTTTTTCCTTCAGAAAGATTGGAGTAGGTGTTGGGATCCATGTTGATAGATTTACACTCAGAGATCCTTAGTAGTGAGAACGTAATTGACAGCTGGTCAATATTGTTCAATTGATCCAGTTTTAATCTTATGAATTACCTTTCAATTTGCTAGCGCTGGGCTCATAACCTAAAGAAAGCTTGTAAAATATATCAGAAAACGAGAAAGGTACAATGAGTATCAGTAGTTGGATTGCAAAAATAGAGCACACCTGAAGAAGGCTTGTAAAATGTATCAAAAAAGGAGAAAGTTCCAATGAGTATCAGTAGTTGGATGAGGAGACAACTAAAATATTTATCCTGATATATATGGTACCTACAAGCCTAAGTCCATGTCTTGTTAAGATCACAGACTCAGTAAAAAGAGGATTAGACATAGAACAGGATGAGATTAACTAAATGAATAAGTTCTTCTTTTGGATGATATTTTTTGAAGGATACGTTTCCGTCTTGATGTTCACACAAATTTCACTTCAAAAACCTTGTGACATCTAAATTCTTTTCAAAATAGTTCCAAAAAGGCGGTGTGTGCAATGAGTAGCTATTAACAATCTTATGATTGCTATGATAATTATGAAAACAGTAGTTAAGAATACTAAAACAAAAAGTAAGTACAATATCATATATGATACAGTATTAAGTAAGTAAAGGAATGTACCTGAAAGGAATCTATTTAGCTATAGAACCGAACACAACTGATACACCCAATACTCTGAATTGATAGGTCTAATTTCAGCTGGTTAAGCTACATAGTGAGATAGAATGGTTAACTATACCTATACTCCTCAAGAACAGTGTGTACGAGTATTAAGATGATTATAAGCTACTGAATTATAAGATATAAAAATCAATAGATTTAATACTAATTCTACTAGCTTGAGTCGATGAAAGTACTCTTTTTATATCATTGACAGACCCAATTATTCGTTATATTTCCATATTACCCCAGCAGCATCGAAATCAAGTCTAAGATTGAATAGCTTATACTTGATCTCAAAGTACCACTCGAAAAATGTCTTCTCAAAGATCAAGGCGTATATATCGGCTAGCCGAGATGATTCTCATCAATATATGACACTGTGATCCATTAAGTTGAAAAAATATTTTGTTTCATGAGCTATGTTGTAAAAATGAGATGAGAATAAAATTGATAGTGATATTTAGAACGGGAAACCCAACCATCCCATAGCCAATTAGTCCTCCTCCCGCATATATCAGAGGTTACTTGGGACCATAGAAATAGTGAGCATATTCTATCAAGACTTGATTTACTTCTTGTATGATTAAGGGTATTCTTTTTATTTACATAAGATGCGGCTAATGAGGGAATAAGGTTAGTTGACCTCTTTGCTTTTCTTGTTTATCAGCTATCTAGCCCAGATTATTATAGTGAAGAAGTCCCTGGGAGAATTAGGGGTGTGTGTTTAAGAGAAGAAATTCCTATTGCAGGAGTTCTACGGAAAGAGAAGAGAAATACCAAAATATTTACATTTAAAGATTAACAATGACTCGAGAGGAAGTTATGAACATCGAGGCAATTGATCTGAATAATTACTTGTTGATTAATATTTTAAATTTGTTCTTTCTACCAAATTAATACCTTTAAAGTATTTTTTTATTTTAACTCAAGCAGCTACCAAAATCTTCTATTGATAGTCGTATTCCATTTCACATGAATACCTGTAGTCTGCTTACTACCCCAGGTTCCAAATCTGTGATACTACGACTGAATTCCTAATAACTAGTAATATTTTTGATAAGGGAGACCTCTCAGTTCTTCTGGTGAATAATAAGCCTAATAATTAGCATTTGTAAGAAATTTGGAACTAATGTATGCAATTTATTAATTATACAATGAGAAATGAACAAAAAATAACAAAAAGGCAATACCTAACGGTGGAAGGCAAGTTCAAACACATTAAATACAACACACGACAATGACAGTCACAGCAATTTAGTCAACAGCCTAGGGAGGTTTAGGAGTCAGTTACAATGGTTTTTAAGTATTAAAAGAGAGTGTTTCTTTGTACTGTACCTTCTATCAGCGACTTCAACGATTTAAGGATAAGCAAATGAATCTTGTAACAATTTAAGATAAGAAAGTATTGAATGAGAGTTACAGAAAAGAGTATATAAGAAAAATAAAGGTATTAAGGAGATGATAAAAAGAATACAGTGATGATAATTCTAGAAGAAACTTCCTTCCCTCCTGTTTGGACAGGAGGGAGTTTATAAGTTAGGCACATAGTGTAACCACAAGGGTAAGGTAGCCTGTAGGTTTTTCAAAGGTAGAAGCGTTTTCTAGGATCAACTTTGGTTAGAAAAGGTTATAGAAAACTCTATTAGGGTTTTTGAGAGTGGGAGTGGACAGTTTGGCTCTGGCCTAGGATGCTTTAGAGTCAGGATCCTCAGAATTCTCAATATCGCCCCTCACTCCTATGCTCAAAATGCGCAGTACATTTAGTGTCTGATTTAGTTTGACACAACAGACTGACTTTGTTAGAAAGTCATCTAGAATTTCACAGGATGGGGAATACTTTAAAGAGAATACACCTCCATTTACAACCTCTTCAATGAAATGCAACTGGATTTTGACGTGTTTCATTTGCTTTTTATTGAAATTGCAGTCACCATTGGCAGTGACAATGCAGCCTTGATTGTCTTCCCACAAAGTGATTGCATGGTTGAATTTAAAGAGATATGCTTCGCTCATCCACTGCTTCAGCAAAAGCAACTCGGATGTTAGATCTCAGAGTGCTTTATACTCAGCTTCAGTTATTGAGGTTGATACTGATGGCTGTTTGCGGGTCTTCCATAGCACTAGGCATCCATTAAAAGTGGAAAGGAACCCAATTATGGACCGTCTGGTTTCCATACAGTTCCCCCGGTCTGCGTCACTCCAGGATATGAGTATGTCCTTCCTGCTCTTAGGATAATTGAGTCCTACTTCTAGGCCCCCTTTCAAGTATCGCAGCACGTGCAAGAAAGACTTCCAGTGCTGGATTCCAGGTGGTTCTAAGTACTGAGAAAGTGTGCTTACTGCAAAGCACAAGTCAGGACATGTGACACTACTGACGTAGTTTATGCTTCCAATGGCACTTTTATAGTTGACTTGTAACGACTTCAACTTTTCCTTCTCCTTGTCTGTTGCGGGACATAGGTACTGATTAGGGATGAGGGGTGTGACGGTAGGCTTACAATTACTCATTCCATACTGTTCAAGGAGAAATTAGGTGAAATGTTTTTGGTAAAGTGATATGAAACTTTCAGCATGACAAATGATTACCCCTAACATCAGGTCTGCTTGGCCTAGGTCTTTAATCTCAAACCTTGTTGCAATCTCATGCTTGAAGCTTGAGATTTCCTCCCCAAAAATAGCAATGCTGTCTACATGAAGGTACAGTCAAGTAGGAGTTTTGTGAGATCTGTATAATTGGAGAGGATCAAAGACAAAGGCCACAAACCTTATGCTTTTGAGTCAGTCCTTGATGCATTTGTACCATGCCAGTGTTGCCTGTTTCAGTCTTCAAATAGCTTTCTTTAGTTTTAAGCAGTGAATTTGGCTGTTTACCTCTACTCCTTGGGGAATTTGCAAATAGAATTCCTCTGAAAGAGGGGCATTCAGGAATGCACTCCTCACATGAATTTGATTAAACTTCAGGTCATGAGAAGCATTGAATGCTATTTAAGTTTGCAGCAAATCTAATCTTCCAGTCAGGGTGTATGTCTTTCCAAAGTCCAAACCTGAAGTTTGATTTAACCCTTGTGCACATAGGTGAGCCTTATATTTAAAAATTTCATTCAAGGGAACCTTCTTAATCTTGAACACCCAGGTAATCCCAATGAGTTTTATCCTTTTTTCTTTGAAAACCACATCCCATACTCCAGGTTGTGACATTGGGTTCAGTTCTTTTTTGATTTCTTTTAGAAATAGGTCCCTCTTTCTGGCTTTCAGTGCTCCTTTGAAGCCTCTGGGTTTTTCTTCAGTTATAGTGATGTAGGAGTTGGGCCTTTGTGAGTATGGAAGTATGTTAAGATCATTAATTTCTGATTAAATAAATGTGGGATTTCAGGGCCCAATGAATCTTAGGTGGTGACTTTTATCAGCTGAGTTTTCAGACAAAGAGGGGACTACCTCACCTGTGTGAACTTCATCTATCACATCAGGAATGATTCTCTGGGCATTATTCACCTGGATTCTATCTACCAGTATTGACAATCTCAGGCCCTCTTCAATTGAGTTTTCAGGTTTGTGACATAAATCTTCTGTTGTTCTGATATCATTGTTATTTATTATAAGCTCCCTATTTTGAATATTTCCATTATTGACTGCTGGTAATTTTTCTTTTTTGAAGGTGGAATGCTTAGTAACAATGACTTTCAGATCACACAGGAGTACAATTTGATAGGCAGTGTTCTGATTGTCACAACCAAGTAAAATTCTTTCAGTTCCTGAAGGAATCAACTTCTAACTGCGGTTATTTTTGAGTACAGTGATGAAGGCTTGGCACCCAAAAGTCCACAGTTGTTTGATTCTTGGCAACAGGCCAGTCCAAAGATTTTATGAAGTATTATTTGATCTGGAAATCATAGGAATTAGGTTGGACAGTGAGGTTGTGGGGTTCACTTCTTTGGCTCGATATTGGTTAGGCAGATTTCTTGAGCCAAGCAGTTTCAGCCTGTGACTCAAAACCAGAGCAGAAGCATGACAGCCAAATACCATAATCCAATGGTTGAGAAAAATACCACCAAAAGATTTGGATCTGTTCCAAAAACAGCTCAAAAGGTATCAAACAAAAGATGAAACTCACATGTTTCCAAATATACAAGTCCCATCACCATAGGACAAATCATAACAAAGTTATTCATGCTCAAAGAAGCTGCTGAGCATAAACCTTAATTTTCACCTCTCATCTGAAATCCAGAGGAAGAGAATTAACCTTGGAAAACTGGTATTCAAATTGAAGCTTCCAGTCAGGGCTATCCAATGGTACTAGTCAAGCTGAGCTAACACAAAAACTACAGAAGTTATGGCCAAAATAAGTTCAAATAAGGAGGAATAAAAGATTCACCTCTCATCTAACTTCTACAGATTTAGTTTGAGATACTTAAAGTGGGGTCTTTTTGGAAATAGCACAATCAGGGCTATTTGATGATGTAGTCCATTTCCCCATATCCCATCTAGAACAAAGGTTATTGGACAAATAAGTTCAATACATATTTTGAGAAAATCATACATCTGAATAACAAAAATTGAACATGGCATAAGTTTGCCATATTTAATGTTAGCCATACAAAATGAGGTATCTTTGTGTATCTCCCATTCAGGGATACGCAAAGAACCAACCTTTACCTCAACATCTTTAAAACTGACAAAGTTATGGAAGCTTTAAGGTCAAAATCCCACAGTTTGGCCAATACACCTTTACTGTGGTATACTTTCCCATAACTACGATTATGAGGTGTCAAACAGACAAAGAAGCATTTTTATACTTCAATACTTCATAGTTAACTTAATACTGGGGTCCCATACAGGTTCTGTACAGCATTCTATGCATCATACACATCAGAAGAGGGCTGTGTGGTCCCCAGATGGAAAACTTTCACAGTGTATTCAGGCAAACTGCCAAGATCTGGTTTAAAAGTCACATCTGAGCCCAATTCATAGAATAAATGCCTTGTGAAAACCACAAGCCAGTACCTTTAAGTGAAAAATCTTCATTTCCTCCATGTGAAGTGGTCCAGAGGACCTTCCCACCCAATTTCAGGATAAAAAGGGCTCTTTCTCTGCCCAAAAGAGGAATCCCTATCCTGCTCTTTGATTCCTTCATAGTAAAATTATCCAAAACAGCTATACTCTCGGAAAATAATAAGGTATAATTCTAATTTCAAGAATTGTAGTAGCTATTATTGTAAACCAAGAGATAATTACTGCACCCAGGGCTTCCAACAGCACTCACTACCACTCAATGTCTTTAGTAAAACCCTTAAATACTCTTTAAAACCCTTTACAATGAATTTTTGTCCATTTCATAGTTAAATTTAGAGTTTTATATACTATTTTTATTACTCTATCATAGACTCAGCCTGACAAGCAGACACCGGGGTTTTTCCAAGATGGTTCTGTTTGCTCTTTCAGAAAAACCATTATGTTGAGGCATTTTGGGATGAGAGAAAAGGTGAGTGAAACCATCTTTCTTTTTTAAATCATTGAATTTATTGTTCATCAATTCCCCTCCTCTATCCAACACAACCCTTTTGATCCTTCTGTCCTGTTGGTTTTCCATGTGAATTTTGGCTTTACAGAATTCATTGAAGGCATTGGATTTGTGTCTCAGAAATTTGATGATTTTTAACAAGTTCAATTGGTCTACAATGGTGAGAAAGTACTGATAACCACAAAAAGGGGTGGTATGGATTTATCTAACCAAGTCTTGGTGGACACAGCCAAATTGGTTAACAGCAATTTTGAAGTGTTTCAAAAAGGGTTTTTTTGGGGGATTTGTTCAGTCCACAAATGGTGCAAGAAGATATCTCAGAAGGTAAACCCATTTTAGCAATAATATTAGTACCAGGATTTCCTAATCTTTTGTGCCAAATTTCTTTATCCAAAGTAATGGTGAAAGCAGAAGGTAGAGTAAAGTTGATGCGCATAAGGTTGTTGATGATTTTTCCTGTGACAATGGAAAGGCAATTTGATTCCAGATTGAAATGGTGATTTGATCAGCTAAGAGACACTTGTTTGTAAAAGAGAGAGAGCAGACTGATTATATTGCAGTTGATTCTTGGAACATAAACACAATTATTGAGGAGTAAAGGCTTATTTTTTCAGAATAGTGTGAGTGTTCCAACTCTCTGAGCCACAAGGGAGCTAGTTGCATCTCCAGTGCAGTCAGATAGGGATTTGAAGAAGCATTTTGAGTTAAAAATGTGGTGCATTGCACCACAGTCTAGAAAAATCTCCTGGAGAAATTTGCAGTGCAGAGATAAGTTCTGGAATCATATATCCTTATTTTTTCCTTTTGATTGGGTCTGAGGTGGGGGCTTTCTGCCCAGAATTGTTCCTTCTTATGGCTGGTTCTTTTTGGCTTGTGTCTGCCATTGGTGCAGTAGTAAATGACCTTGCAATATTCATTGGTAGGTGAGATCAGTGCAGATGCAGTGGAGCTTGAGGGCTGAGTGGTGGATTTACTTATGGTGTGATCCTGTCACAGGGGCTCTTCTAAGTGAAGAGGGCCTGGCAATCAGTAAAGTGGGACTTAATTATGGAGGGCTTGAAGGATATGGTAAGAAAAGAGTACACTGAAGAGTGTGAAGAGATGAATTACTAAATAAAAGAATATAAGAAAAGCAGTGTCAGGATGAAACTATGATAAAGGTGTAAAAAGGCTAGTTACAACTTGAACTATGTTTGTGACACAGTAAAAATGGTTTCAAAAAGATTTATAAGAGTTTTAGATGATTTGATTTAAGGTTAAAAGGGCTTTACTATATGTAATATAGTGGTGGTGAGTGCTGTTAAAAGCCCTGGGTGCAGCTTTATCTGTTGGGTTACAATAATAAAAGACTACAATAATTAAGATCTATAATTATACCTAATTACTAACCAAGAGTAAAGCTGTTTTTGACAGTTTACTACGTAGGTTATTCAAGAGCAGGATGAGGAGACAATTCTGGCTGTGAAAAGCCTCCTTTCTATCCTGAAATGGGGTGGAAAGGGTGCTAGACCTTTCCACGTAGAGGAAGTGAAGATTTTTCACTCTCTAGTACTGGCTTGTGGTTTGCAACCACATCCTGGCAGCTTTCACCAATACAGTGTGAAAATATTCATGTGGGGACCTCACAGCCTGATTCTGACGTGTATGACGCGTAGAATGCTGTATAGAAGCTGTATCAGACCCCAGTATTGCCTGAGATATGAGTTATTGAAGTAAAAAAAAGGTTCTTTGTCTATTTGACACCTCATATTCATGGTTATGGGATATTCTCCCATGGTAAGGCTGTATTGGTCAGAATGTGGGATTTTGACCTTAAAACAGCTATATCTTTGTCAGTTCTTCAGATATCAACCTCAGAACTGAACCAGTGTGTAGCCCTGTATGTGTTCTACACAATGGTACCTTATTTGATATGGTTATCACTAAATATGGCAAAGTTGGGCCATGTACAAGATTTTGATACATATGTGTGTTTTAGGCAAAAAGCTGTATTGAGCTTGTTTGCCCCATAGCTTCTGCTGTAGTTGAGATATGGGGAAATGGATGACACCATCAGATAGCCCTGATTGTTCCCTTTTCAAAAAGACCCCACTTCAACTATCTCACACGAAAACTGTAGAAGTTAGATGAGAGGTGAATGTTTTGTTCACCCTTATTTGGCCTGAAATTGACCATAACTCCAGTAATATTGGTGCTAGCTCATTTTAGCTGGTACCATTGGATATCCCTGGCTTAGAGCTTTATTTTGAGTACCCATTTTATGGGGTTAAGCCTGTCCTTCTAGATTTTAAATGAGAGGTGAAAATTAAGGTTTATGCTCAGCAATAGCTGTGAGCAGGAATAACTTTGTCATTCTTTGTCCTATGGTGATGGGACTTATATTTTCAGAAAGGGGTGAGTTTCCTCCTTCTTTCAATACCTTTTGAGCTGATTTGGCTCAGCTCCATGTTTTGGTGGTATCTTGGCTATACCATTGGTTTATGGTATTTTGGCTGTCATGCTTGTGCTCTGGTTTTGAGTCACAGGCTGACAAGGAGCAACAAATAATAAGAGTAAGAATAAAAGAGCCAACCACAAACAAGGAGAAGTCCACTGTTTCAACCTGTCAGAATGGAAATAGAAGGATTAATAAGGATATGGCCACCCAACTCATACTGTACAGGCAAAGAAAGAAAAAAGGCTAAGACTAACTTAAAATCAAATAATTATAATACCCAAAAATAAGGATAAGAATAATTATAAAATGATAAATGTACCAAATTAATTGACTGAGGAAAGGTCCCCAGGGGGGTGAAAGAGGGGCTGGTCTATGTGAGAATTGCCAGCCCTGATCCACACAGACAATTTTCATGAGAATATTTGATGATTGGATTGAGTCTGGCCAATACAGGTCCTGCACAGATGTACAGGATCTTTACAAGAGGAGTGGTGGTATTGAGTGATCATACAGTTTGGAAATGGTTTATCCAAACTGTGTTGAGGAATGTCACAGCCATGGCAATTCACCTCCTTGGATCCCCATATGGCATATCAAGCCACATTCCTTTTATGGCCAATTGGCCATATCCATCACCAGTGGCCAATATGGCCACGTCATCATATGGACCATTTATGGCCATTTGTGTTTTGGGGCTTTCATGGCCCTTCACCTCAATCCAGAAGCCATAGCGGCAATTTATGCCCAAACGGGTATTTCTGGTCATTTGCCTCAAAACCAGGGGAAATGGCCCAAATGGCTGTTTTTGGCCATTTGGGCTCATAATGCGCATTTTTGCGCACTTTGACGCAAAATGTCCAAAAGACACTTTCCCACCCTTTGGGCCAGTTTTTGGCTCAGAACCCAAAAGTGGCCAAAAACCCCAAAGGACCCAGAAACACCTTTCCAAGCTCTGAAGCCATCACATCAATTATTTTCCTCTCTGCCTTTTCATCTCAAGACCTTTGGACGTAATCTTCTTTCCAATGAATCAATATGCCATAAATGATGTTATATATCATTGTGCATCATTTATCAATAGCAATTCAATGGTGGCAATATCAAATGGTCATTTCGACATTCCAACATATCATCACGTCATCAAGGCACCCAATCATTCAGAGGAATCATCAAGGCTCAAGAGCAAGTGTTTCAGTGTCAAAGACCAATCATGCCATCAAGACGTCATTGGATAAATTCATTCACAGTATTCCTCCAAGGCAATACTGTTCAACCATTCTCAAGGGATTCAAGAGGCAGTTCATTCAGTTCATTCATTCATTTGTTAAGTGTCAAAGCTCCACTCAATCCATCTTGTCAACCACCTTCATTTCAATACAGCCTGGATCCACCAAGAACTGTATTTCATTTTAAAGTATGGGAAATTGATTCAACCCAATTCAATTTCAATATTAGCCAGCTGTATCAGTTCCCAGAGCAATCAATACAGCTTCAAGGATCAATACAGATCATTTTTCAGCCTGAAGAACTCAAGCTCCCAACTTTTCACATATACCGGCTACCCTCTCCACCCTGGGGGGTATTTCCCCAGTTGATTAATATAGTTTTATTTTATTTTATCTTTATTTTCTTTTCATTATGTTAAGCAAATACTGATATTATCAAGTCAGTCATTTAGCCCCTTCTCTTTTTTCTTTCTTCGCCTGTCAATGGATATTTGGTGGTCATATCCTTACTAATTCCATTGTTCATTTTGGCAGGTTGCAACAGTGATTAAGGACTTACTTGGTTGGCTCTTTGACCATTTGGCTTCCCTTTCCTCTTATTGCATCTCATCTTGTACCTGCATATTTCTTAGACGAATTTATTCTTTTATTTTTATTTCTTTATTCCTTTGGAGTCTTCCAAGTGAGCTCCCTGATTCCTGAGTGCCAGGCCACTCTTGTATTTCTGTCCCAGAGCCCTGTGACATTATATTAATTAACTCATAATTTCTTTTCATTCTGTTCATTCTTTCTTTATAATTTCATTCACTCATTTCATTGAAATTATGACTCTTTAATGCTTATGAACCTTATGATTCATCGTCACCTCTCACTTTTCTCCCATTCATTCTTCATTCTGAAAATTGAAAGCTGACCCCAATTTTATTTTTGTTTCTCTTTTTTAAATCTTATTCAAATCATCATTTTTTAATTCATTCATTATTCAGGCATAATCTTGAATTTCATTTGGTTTTCAAATTGTTTCATCAAACTATTCAGACACATTCTTCACATCAAGATTCATAATTGATTCATTCTTCAAGAGTTTTGATTTTTAAGAAGAACTCACTTGATTTTGATTTGGTTTATTGATTTTACATAATTGATATTGACCTCAAGAAAATTGATTGACCTGAAGATTTTATTGATTTTGCTGATTTTTGACATCAAGAATTTTGACATAAATTGATTTGGCCTCAAGAATTCATTTTTATTGATTGATTTAATGCAAGATTTTGATTTTGATTGATTTGAATCATTGATTCATTGACTTGGAGACTTCATTTGGATTTGATTCACTGATTTACTTCAAGAAATTGATTTGATTTTGACTTCAAGACTTCATTTGATTTTTGATTGATTGACGTACTGGAGAATTTCTTTGAATTCATTGATTTTTATTGATTTCCCTCAAGATATTGATTTTGATTTTTGACTTCAAGAATTATTTCAATTGCCACAAGTTTTTATCTTCAAATTTTGATTCTTGTTCATTTTATTTCATTTTATCCTGAAATCATGCCCATCCAACACTCACCTCCTGCAAGGCGGACAAGATCTCAGGACAGAGCTCAAGCTGTTCTCACTCCAACTCCAAGGGCTCCTCTTGATGGTACCCCAGCAGTTTCTCAACTGAGGGCCAAATTGGACACAGGACCCACTTTGGAAGGAGCAGCACTGTCCAGGAAGGAAGGAAGAGTGCCCAGAAGATCAAGCTCATTCTCAGGAGTAGTTGGCGGATTTCCAGGAACTTCAAGGACCATTTTGAAGGGTCCAGGTGAAGATGGTGAAGAGGAGGAGGAGAATTCTGTGGAAGAGGAAGAGTCTGATGGTACTGAAAGTGTCCCTGCTCCTGTGGAGGCATCCCAAGGAACTGGAAGGCCAACTCTAGCCCAGTCTAATCAGCCTGTCTCTCATCAGTCTGAACCATCTCTATTGGCCATCATGCAGCAAATGACTCAGATTATGGCCAATCTTCAAGCAGATTCATCCTCTGAAGCATCAAGACCATCAGCCTTCAAGACTCCATCTATGAAGGCACCAGAATGCTTTGATGGGACTCAGCCCTTCCAAGTTAGAAGCTTTATTCAGTCTTGTCAACTGATTTTTCAAAATGATCCGGCAAACTTCTCTCAAGACAGAAAGAAGGTTCTTTATGCGACTTCATTTCTCATTGGCAGGGCTGCAAAATGGATTGAGCCTTATCTTTCCAACCTCACCAATCAGGACTCCAACTACGTTCTCAATTCTTGGCCTCTATTTTAATCTCAACTTTTCACTCTATTTGGTGACCTGAATGAAGTCAGAAAAGCTGAAGCAGAATTGGATTTATTAAGAATGAAGGAAGGTGGGCATGTATCTTTATACATTGCTGATTTCAGAAGTGTTGTCTCAAGAATTGGAGATTGGGGTGAAAGAGCTCTTATCCATCATTTCAGGAAGGGATTGCCATCCAGGATTTTGGATCAATTGGCCTCCCATCCTTCAAGAATTGACTCTCTTCAAGAATTAATGGATGTTACCCTGGAGCTTGATACCAGGTACCATGAGAGGCAAAATGAAAAGAGTCATCATCAAGAGAAGAAGCCAGAAGCCTCAAAGTCAAGTTCTTCTCAACCTCAAAGTTCTTCAAGCTCAAGTCAAAAGAAGAAGAAGAATTTTTAGAAGAGGGACAAGCCCCATTCTTCTTTATTGAATAAAGATTTCAAGCTCATGAACTCTGAAAAAGAAAGAAGAATCAAAGAGGTTCTTTGTACCTATTGTGGTGGGAAGCATAGTCTTGAGTCCTGTATCAAAAGGCCTCAAAACAAGCTTACCCAACCATCAGGCAAATTTCGCAGCCAGGGAAAAGCCTGAGTGAAGATCATGTTGTGTTCAATGGTCTTCACAGTTTTCCTTCCAGAGCACAATTGTGCATTCTGAATACTGGTGTCAAAAATTCCCTTAAATTTTTTGTTTTTTCTTCTCTTTCTGATGTTTTTTACAGTATTCTCATTGATTCTGGTGCTACCAACTCATTTATTGCAAAGCAGTTTGTGCACAAGTATTCTTTGACCATGTCAGAACTCCCAGAGAAGATTCCCCTTATCATTCTTGACTCCTCTGAGTCTCCTTCTTTCTTTGTGACTCACCATACTAAATATATGGTTGAGCTCCCTTCCTTCCCAAGCTTTGAATGGGACTTTTTAGTCATTGCTACTCCCAAGGGAGAAGATCTCATATTGGGCTTTGACTTTCTTAATCATTTTGATCGATATATTGATTGGAGGCAAGGGCTGATCACCTTTAATGCTGATCATAAGGACTATCATGATCCTTCAAAATCTTTCAGTAATGACTTTTCTTCTGCCAAATCATGTGCAGCTCTGGTTGGTGATTCCAGAACACCATCCTTTCCATCTTCTGTCCATATTCCTTCCCTTAATTCCCATAAGTCATTACTATCATCTAGAGATGAAGTCTTCAAAGAGATTCAAGATGTTGGAGAAGATAATTCTGTATCTTCACTTCATCTCTTCTTTGGGAATATGGACCTTCCTCCTTCATCTTATCATGACTCCCTGGAGGAGTTGTAAGATGAAGAGGAAGAGCCAGAAGAAATAGAAACCGTGATGAAGGTTGTTCCTTCTGTTTATCACCACTATTTGGCTGTATTCTCCAGGGTGGAAGCAGATAAACTTCCTCCTCACCGCGCCTGTGATCATCTTATTGAGCTGGAGGGTCTCTACCTCTAGTTGGGGTGATCTACTCTTTATCAAACCAAGAGTCAGATACACTCAGGGCCTATATTTCAGAGAATGTAGAGAAAGGTTTCATCTGGCCAAGCTCCTCTTCAACAGGAGCACCTGTCCTCTTTGTCAAAAAGAAAGATGGTGGCCTCTGTTTGTGTGTTGATTACCGCCAACTCAATGCTGTTACTAGGAAGAACAAGTAGCCTGTTCCCCCTAGAATCAGCTTCTTACTGTCTTCAATTGTTCTTCTATCTTCTCCAATATTGATTTGCGTGGTGCATATAACCTGCCCAGAATCAAGGAGGGTGATGAACATTTGACATGTTTTAGAACTAAATATGGCAGCTATGAGTATTTGGTTATGCCATTTGGGCTCACCAATGCTCCTGCCTCTTTTCAAAACCTTGTCAATGATATCTTTTATGATCTTTTTGATTTCCATGTTGTGGTTTATTTGGATGGCATTATGGTCTTTTCAAAATCTGAAGAAGAACATGTCACTCATGTGTCCACTGTTCTTGCCAGACTCAGAGCCAATAACCTCTTTGCAAAGGCCCCCAAGTTCCTGTTTCATGTTTCTAGTGTAGAGTATTTCGGTTATGTTGTTTCTTATGAAGGCATCAAGATGGACCAAACAAAACTCCAGCAAATTCTCAATTGGCCGCCTCCAAGAAACCTCAAGGCTCTTCAATCATTCCTTGGCTTTGCCAATTTTTACTGCCGTTTCATCAAGAATTATTCAAAGAAGATTAGCTCACTCACAAGGTTCCTCAAGAAAGATTCCCGTTTTCCCCTCAATGAGGAAGCTCTTAGACAGTTTCATCAACTCAAAGAGGCATTCACCACTGCTCCAATCCTTTCTCACTTCAATCCTTCTCTACCCATCATTGTAGAGACTGATGCTTCAGATTATGCTTTGGGTGCTGTACTGAGTCAGGTCTCTGACTCAGGAAAACATCCCATTGCATTTGATAGCCGCAAGCTTCTCCCAGCTGAGCTCAATTATGAGATTCATGAAAAGGAACTCATTGGCATAGTCTGGGCTCCCAAGCCCTGGAGAGATTTCCTTCTTTCAATTTCTTCCCCTTTTGAAGTTCTCACCAATCATTCATCACTTCAATACTTCATGTCATTGAAGATTCTCACTTGCCGTCAAGCCCGCTGGGCTTAAATTTTATCTGAATTTCATTTCTCAATCACTTACCATCCTGGCTGCTTGGCCACCTCTCCAGATGCTTTGTCATGTCGGGACAACATTTACCCAGAGAAGGGGGAGGATTTCATCAGCAAGAACCCAATGAATTATCAGAAGATAATTAAGCAAGATGAAATTCAAGCCTCAAGGTTTTTTGAAGTCAAGGTGGATTCATTTTCAAATTTGATTGATTCAACTCGGAAGTCATTATGGCAAGATTCTAAATATAGAAGTATCCTTGAAGATTTGGGTAAAGGTAAATCTGTCCAAGATTATTCTCTTGATTCCTCTTCCAAAATTCTCCTTTTCAAATATTGGGTGGTGGTCCCAAATGCCCCACAATTTAAGTCAATATACTTCAAAAGCGGCATGACTCTCCTCTAGCTGGACACCCTGGCCAAGAGAAGACTCTCAAACTTGTCAAGCGGGATTTCCACTGGTCCGGAATGACTCAATTCATCAAGGATTATGTCTCATCCTGTCAACAGTGCTCAAGAAACAAAAATATTCCTCATGAGAAGTTTGGACTCCTCAAGCCTCTTCCAATTCCAAGTGGTCCTTGGATTTTTCTTTCAATGTATTTCATCACTCAATTGCCACTGTCCAATTCCTTTGATTCAATTTTTGTCAGAGTGGAGAGATTCTCAAAAATGGCACTTTTTATTCCAACAATGTCTTCAATCACTTCACTAGATTTGGCCCATTTATTCATCAAGAATATTTTCTCAAAGCATGGCCTTCCTTCAAGCATTTTTAGTGATAGAGCTTCTCTTTTTTTTTCTTCTTTTTGGACCAACCTTTGTCAGCAGCTCAAGATTTCAAGAGATCTGTGAACTGCTTATTATCCAGAATGTAAGATGTGACTATGAAACTGATGATAATATTACTATTAATCAACAGTACTATGTCTGTTCTTATGAAATATAATAATAAAAATTATTATAACCACAATTAAATAATTATAAAATTATTTCTTTCACGTGTTATACACTACTAGTGATTATAACAGTGAGAAGTAATTGTCTACAAGAATCAATTACAAGAAGAATTTAATAAAAAACTTCTTTTATTAAAATAATAAAATTATTTTAATATATAATTATCTTTTACAAGAATAATTATAAAGATAATTCTTGAAGAAAACTATTACTAGAGAAAAACTTTAAGAATTAAAGATAAATGACTCACTAATACTCCAAAGAACTTATTGAAAGATAAGAGTAGAGAAATTTGACGTAGAATTGTGGATTTAAGGGATCAAGATGATTTATAACAGTATTTCAACAATATATAGTTGGATTCTATGATTTAACGTCTTTCTGATTGATTCTGAAAGATTTAAAACACTTAAGAATAGCTTGAACTAATACTTACTTGTTGGTAATGATGGTTTAATAAATTTATAAGATGATGATACGGAAAAAACAGCAAGAAGAGGCTTCTTTTAAGTCAATAACAGCTCACAGAGGCGTGCCATGGAGCAAACTGAAAAACCAGTGAGTGAGAAAACAATAAACCTTTTTGGATTATTGATTGCATCATCTGTTGTCATGTAAGATTATCATAATTACTTAATTGATGCTTTTACGTGACTACCAACCCCAATATGGTTAAGAATAAAAGGAGTAACACTTGTAAATCTTCTTTTATTCTAAAATAATCATTGATTTCTCAAAGGTATCAATGTTATTGCCAATTTCATCACAGGTTGTAATTACTGTGAATTTTTGAAGATTCAGTGTTTCACGTAGAATATCCAAAAATGGACTGTAAGTAAAACCTTTAGTTTTACTAGTAAAGCTGTAATTCCTTTTGGTTGTACCATAGATAATACAGTTCTCCTTTAGTCCTGAAAGTTTCAGAAAGATTCATTAAGAATTGTATTTTTAATGAATTTTTGAAGGTTTTACCTCATTTCTACGTAGAATTGCAAATAGCAGTGTTTTGCTGGTTGCTATGAGGTAAATCAATGAATATGGGTCCCAAAAGGGTTTTAATTACTCTTGTGGGGTTTATCCATGGAAAGTCATTAGTAATTGACATGGTTACAGGAGTGTAAGTAGCTCATTACCTCCTTGGCACGTCAAAATAGCAGGTTATTTGCTATTTTCTGATGTTTTACAGTAGTTGTAACTTGGTAACCAAGTTCCCAAAGAGTTTTAGTTTACCAATTGGGCCAAGATGAGCCATGGATCCATGCTCTGGAGCTATCCACGCCTCTGAGGCCTCAGAAGTTGGGTACCCTGGCTCTCTTTGATGTCTTTTGTCCCCCTTGCCTATTTTTTACGTCAAAATAGTAATTTAAGCTTAAAGTGAGATATCCACTATGGGTGTACCAAAAGTCCATGTAAGAATACCATGATATTAAGTGCTCAAAACATGCATAACACTATTCTTAGTGTATATGTAACATGGGATTTCTCACTTTCCCATTATTTTGGCTAAAAATCAAGAAAAACAAAAATTTTCACGGATCTTTTATGAGGTATTAATGATGTGGTATTGAAGTATTTTCCATTTTACCACCTCAAATACTTAAATTGAGCTTATTCACTCTATGGAGCTACCCTAGGTGAATTTTTGTGTAAAATCCAAATCTGGTCTTAAATCCATGGATTTACTTACTCAATAAAAAGTTATTCATCTTTTCTGAAATTGAAAATGATGAATTTTGGATATATGCATGACTTATGAGTTGTGCATAATTCAAAATCTCTTTTTAAGATAATTGTGGCCTATTTGGGTATGTAAAATATACCTCAAGGCTCACACAGAAACTGATGGACAGACAGGGAGGGTAAATCAGATACTAGAACAGTACCTTCTGATGTATGTCAGCTATCATCAAGATGATTGGAAAACCTGGCTCCCTCTGGCTGAATTTGCCTACAATAACTCTGACCACTCTTCAACAAAACAATCACCACTTTTCACTGTTTATGGAAGAGATCCACATTTTGACTCAGTTCAAATTACTCAAGATACTCCTGCTGGAAAGTTATCAACAAAAACCAATCAGTCCAGCAAGATGTCAAGAGAGAACTTGAAGTTGCCATAAACAGGTGTAAGAGGTATGCAGATAAAAGTAGATCAAGTCCACCTTTTTTCAATCCTGGTGACATGGTATGTCTTTCTTCCAAGAACATAAAATCAACTAGACCCACCAAAAAACTGTCTGAAAGATGGTTGGGTCCTTTTCCAATCTTGAAGAAAGTCAGCACTCATGCCTACCACCTCAAGCTTCCATCTCAATGGAAATCCATACGCCCAGTCTTCCATATATCCCTCCTGGAACCAGTCAAGACATCAACAATCCCAAATCGGCATCAAGAGCCTCCTCCTCTAATCATCATTGAAGAAGAAGAGGAGTGGGAAGTCTCTCAAATACTGGACTCAAAGCTCAAGAGAGGAAAATTATGGTATCTGGTGGAATGGAAAGGTTTCAGTCAAGACCCAGAAAGATCCACTTGGGAACCAACCGAAAACCTCAAGAATTGTCCCAAACTTGTCAAAGATTTTCATTCATTATATCCTGACAAGCCTGGGCCCAATTCTTCAAAAGCTTGATTCATTATGGTGCTTGGTGGGGAGAGGAATTACCAAAAGTAAGTCCCACTCCTGGTATGCACCTTTAGGGGTATTCTACTTTTTTTGTTGTAAGCATCACCTTGGCCACTCTGTGAGCACTTTGCAAATTTGGACACAGATCTTTGGCATGGCTTTCATCTTTATTTCCAATCTTGTGGCCATTTTCACTTGGGACAATGGGCCATTCACTTTACAATTAATTTCCAAGACTTCAAAATTCAAATTCATTCCTTCAACATTTTTGTTTTGTTTTTATGGCACTGGCGGAAGTGGTCACTACCAAAAGTTAGTTCCTCTCCTGGTGTGCACTTCCCTGATGGGTCTACAATCTTGTCAAAACATTACCTTGGCCACGTTTTGAGCACCTGGCATCAAATTTCTCTTTCCAGGTCCTTGGCCAATTTCAAAATCAGTTATCAACCTCCGTGATGAAGATTGGAACCCCCTCAAAATTCAATTCATTTTTCTTTTTTGTTTTTCTCTTTCTTTTACGTTCATTTTCATTCTTTATATTAAATTTTATTTTCATTTTCATCTTATCATATCAAAAATTTACCTCAAAAAATATTCATTCATTACAACATCATCAAATCATGAAGCCAATGTCAAAAGAAGATCAAGCAAGTCCTGCGTCATATGACAAATTTTTGATATCAGTTATCATTTTATTTTCCTCTTAAAAGAACTCTCCTCTATCCCACTCTCAATCCTTTCCAATAGCCTCAACAGGCTTTACCTTGTATTGGTGCTCAGGAGCTCACCATTTCAAGGTGGGGGGTACTGTCACAACCATGGCAATTCACCTCCTTGGATCCCCATATGGCATATGAAGCCACAGTCCTTTTATGGCCAATTGGCCATATCCATCACCAGTGGCCAATATGGCCACGTCATCATCTTATGGACCATTTATGGCCATTTGTGTTTTGGGGCCTTCATGGCCCTTCACCTCAATCCAGAAGCCATAGCGGCAATTTATGCCCAAATGGGTATGTCTGGTCATTTCCCTCAAAGACAGGGGAAATGGCCCAAATGGCTGTTTTTGGCTATTTGGTCTCATAATGCGCATTTGTGCACTTTTGCGCATTTTTGCGCACTTTGACGCAAAGTGTCCAAAAGACACTTTCCCACCCTTTGGGCCAGTTTTTGGCTCAGAACCCAAAAGTGGCCAAAAACCCCAAAGGACCCAGAAACACCTTCCCAAGCTCTGAAGCCATCACATCAATTATTTTCCCCTCTGCCTTTTCATCTCAAGACCTTTGGACGTAATCTTCTTTCCAATGAACCAATATGCGATAAATTATGTTATATATCATTGTGCATCATTTATCAACAACAATTCAATTGTGGCAATATCAAATGGTCATTTCAACATTCCAACATATCATCACGTCATCAAGGCACCCAATCATTCAGAGGAATCATCAAGGCTCAAGAGCAAGTGTTTCAGTGTCAAAGACCAATCACACCATCAAGACGTCATTGGATACATTCATTCACAGTATTCCTCCAAGGCAATACTGTTCAACCATTCTCAAGGGATTCAAGAGGCAGTTCATTCAGTTCATTCATTCATTTGTTAAGTTTCAAAGCTCCACTCAATCCATCTTGGCAACCACCTTCATTTCAATACAGCCTGAATCCACCAAGAACTGTATTTCATTTTCAAGTATGGGAAATTGATTCAACCCAATTCAATTTCAATATTAGCCAGCTGTATCAGTTCCCAGAACAATCAATACAGCTTCAAGGATCAATACAGATCATTTTTCAGCCTGAAGAACTCAAGCTCCCAACTGTTTACATATACCGGCTACCCTTTCCACCCTGGGGGGTTTCTCCCCAGTTGATTAATATAGTTTTATTTTATTTTATCTTTATTTTCTTTTCATTCTGTTAAGCAAATACTGATATTATCAAGTCAGTCATTTAGCACCTTCTCTTTTTTCTTTCTTTGCCTGTGAATGCATATTTGGTGGTCATATCCTTACTAATTCAATTGTTCATTTTGGTAGGTTGAAACAGTGATTAAGGACTTACTTGGTTGGCTGTTTGGCCATTTGGCTTCCCTTTCCTCTTATTGCATCTCATCTTGTACCTGCATATTTCTTAGAGGAATTTATTCTTTTATTTTTATTTCTTTATTCTTTTGCAGTCTTTCAAGTGAGTTCCCTGATTCGTGAGTGCCGGGCCACTCTTGTATTTCTGTCCAAGAGCCCCTGTGACAGGTAATTCCAACCTGTACAAGTATTGACAGGCTGTCTTTATGAACCAGACTGTATTCATGTTTCAGAAAGGAAGATTTCCAAAACCAAATTCTGATACACACAGTAGATTTGCTGCCTTGAAGTGTTTGAGTGGGTGTAACTATGAATACCCTTACCCCTGATTAGTGGTTGTTACAGTATCACTCTCTTGACACTGGTGGGCTCCTGAACACCATAATACCCTGCCACTGTTGAGTGGCATCTCAATATCCCCCACTTCTTTTCAAAAAAAAATTTTAATATTAATTCCCTCTTGACCATTATCCTGAAAATTCCCTCTTCCTTTCTTCACTGTTCTACTTGATTGGAAATATCTTCCCCCTTCTTCTAACTTGAGTAATGTCACAGGGGCTTTTCAAAGTGAAGAGGGCCTGGCACTCAGTAAACTGGGACTCACTTATGGAGGGCTCAAATATATGGTAAGAAAGGATACACTTAAGAGTTTTAAAGATGAATTAATAAAAGAATGAATATAAGAAATCAGCAACAAAAGAATAAGGATAAAAGAATAGAAGAGCCAACCACAAACAAGTCCAAGTCCACTGTTTCAACCTGTCAGAATGAAAAGAGAAGGGTTAATAAGGATATGGCCACCCAACTCATACTGTACAGGCAAAGAGAGAAATGCAAAGACTGACTTCATATTAAATAAATATAATACCCAAAATAAGGATAAGAATATCCATAAAATAATAAATAAACTAAATTAATTAACTGGGGAAAAGTCCCCAGGGGGGACAAAGAGGGGCTGGTATATGTGAGAAACACCAGCCCTGATCCAGAGGAAGAATTTTCATGAGAGGATTGAATTATTGAATCGAGTCTGGCCAATACAGGTCCTGTACAGCTGTACAGAACCTGTAAAAGAGGTGTGGTTTATTTGAGTGATCATACAGTTTCATGCTGGTGTATTGAAACTGTATTGGGTGAATCCAACCTGTACAGGTATTGACAGGCGGTATTGATTTACCAAGCTGTATGCATGTTTCGAGGTGTTTGAGTGGGTGTATTGATGAATACCCTTACCCCTGGTGAGTGGTTGTTACAAGTAAGTGCTTTCAAATTTGGAATTTGCTTCTTGTTTGGATTCAGTCCTTTCCTTCCCTTCAAGGCATGGCCTTTGGGTTGTATCCCAAAATGAATTCCATAGAGCTCTTCTGCGCAAAAATTTATGGACAATGATTATATGTTCATATACCACATTGTGAATGGGCCAAATTGTTTTTTTAGACATTCTTTCCTTGATTGAAATCCCTTCAAAGTCTTCAAAAGGGGAATTATTGTCCCTATTGTCCCTGAAAATTCATCAAAAAATGGTTTTGGGCCCAATTGGTCCCACCATTGATTTTGGGTCATGGCCCTGTCTATGGTGATTTTTGACTTTTATGGCTTCAGGGAAGTTTTTGGCCCTTTTGGTCTTTTTCTGTTTTTGGGGTCCTATGGTCTGTGGGCTATGGGCCGTGGTCTGTGGCTTGTGGTATGCAGTCCGTGGGCCCTGGGGGCTATTGGAGGCCCCCAGGACCAAAATAGACCCCTGAGCCCAAATTTTCTGGGGCTTCAGGGGTGACATGGGACCATTAAAATGGCCCATGGCCTGGGACCATTAGAAGGGTCCAGGACCATAAAGCTTCTGACCTCCCCAAAGTTGCAGGGGAGGTCCTGAGTGGTGATTTCAGTCCAAAAGAGGCATATAATCACCACCTTGAGGACTTTGAGGGGGGGCCATCATTGAGTTATGGTCCCCACTTCCTTGAGGGAATTTTCTTCAGACTTGAAGTGCTTTAATCTGACTTTTGAATCTTCTGCTTGCATACTCCTTAGTCATGAGTTCTAAAATGACTGAACTCACTGAATCTTCCCCTTCTGTTCATCCACCATCTGTCCTTCATGGTTCTGTCATTCTCAGTCAATTTTCTTCACCATCAATGGCTTCTTCTGGTCATTTTGATCCCACCCAAATTTATGACGGTTACCAGGCAGTTCAAGTTCTTGGTCCTGCTTTTACTGAATGTTTAGCAATGCGAAAAGAGTGTTTTGAACATTACAATCCCAGATTTTCAAAATTCCACTACTTCTTTATTGGGAAGAAGCCATGCTGCCGTACTGGGAAGAAAGCTTCAAATGTCACCAGGTATTTATGGAGTAAGAAATATGGGGCTTTTGGAAAAGAGTTCCCAGTTTCTGAGGCTCCAACTCTTGATGGCACTTCAGGGTATTCTGCTTGTGAGTGAATTACTTTTCTTGCTTGAATGGATACTTATATCTTGATTCAGTGACTGGTTCTAGGCAGAGGGATGTGGCCAGGTGGACTAATGTTGGAGGGCCCAGTCCAGTTGGTGGTGGTAGGCCCATATATTCCAGCTCAGAAGTCCCAATTTCCAGGACCAACACTGAAGGCATAGTAAAGAGAATCAGACAAATTGCCGATTCCCCACCTGATCTGGATGCTGAAGGTAGTGATGAGTTGGATGGTGAAGAAGTTGAGGTGGTTCCTAATTCTGCTGGTGGTACATATGCGTCGTTTAGGCAAAAAGATGTATTGGGCTTGTTTTCCCCATAACCTCTGCTATAGTTGAGATATGAGGAAATGGATGACACCATCAGATAGCCCTGATTGTTCTCTTTCCAAAAAGACCCCACTTTAGGTATCTCACACTAAAACTGTAGAGGTTATATGAGAGGTGAATGTTTTGTTCACCCTTATTTGGCCTGAATTTGACCATAACTTCTGTAATACTCCTTCCCAGCCTCCTTCCAAGAGATTTCAAAGCCAAATAATCCCCAGTACTCCCAGAACCTTCCAACCCACTCTTTCCACCATTTCTACTTCCATTCCTCCTGCTTCACCCACCTCTTCCCACACCAGGCCTTCCTTGATTCCAGAAGTAAGACCATCCCCCATCCAACAGCCCAGGAAAGAAAGAAGGAATTTTGCCATATTTTGCTGAGAAGTCCAAATTCAAGGGTATTGATGTTGCAAGGTCTTCTGAATCTGTCCAAAGAATTGAAAAGCTCTCCAAAGTGGCCAAGGTGATGCTTACAACAACATTTGGGTAGAATACCCCCTTAAAGGTGCATGCCAGGAGAGGAACTTACTTTCATAACCTCTTCTCCCCACCAAGAACCATAAAAAATCAAACTCTTAAGGTATTTGGACCAGGCTTGTCTGGATACAATGAATGGAAATCCATTACAAGGTCTGGTGATCTGGTAAGGCTGGAAGATGGCTCCCAAGTTGTTCTTTCTGGGTCTTCACTGAATCCTTTCCACCCTACAACATATCATAATTTACCTCTTTTGAGTTTGGAGTCCAGAACCTGAGCCACTTTCCATTCTTGTTGCTCCTCCACTAGAGCTGGTGGTGGAAGAAATTGAGCACGATTTGGGATAATTGACTGCTTGACTGGTTCTCGTAAGGACACATGGAATACAGGGTGAACTGACTTCCATTGTTCAGGAAGCTTGAGGTGATATTCATTACTTCCAATCTTCTTAATGACTTCAAAGGGTCCCAACCATCTTTCTGAAAGTTTCTTGGTGGGTCTTGTAGTCTTGATATTCTTTGAAGCTAGCCATACCTTATCACCAGGTTGAAAATCAGGTTGAATTGACCTATTTCTATCTGCATACTTCTCAAATCTCCTTATTTCTGACTCTAACTCCTCTTTGATAACTTGCTGTACTGATTAGAGTTTTGTTGATAACTTTCCAGCAGGTGAGTCTTGAGAAATATGGATTGAGTCAAAACTGGGATTTCATCCACAAATAATGAAAAAGGGGATTATATTTTTGATGAATGTTCTGTATCATTGTAGGAAAATTCAGCCAGAGGGAGCCAGGTGTTCCAGTTATCTTGATGGTAACTGACATACATCCAAAGATACTTTTCTAGAATCTGATTTATGCTCTCTGTCTGTCCATCTGTTTCAGAATGGAAAGCAGGTGAAATATCTCTTGATATCTTGAGCTGCAGACATAAATTGGTCCAGAATGATGAAACGAATAAAGATCCTCTATTACTGACAAGACTGACTGGAAGGCCATGTTTCGAAAAGACATGGCTGATAGAGATTTGAGCTAATTCCAGAGCAGTGATTGTTCCATAAGCTGGAATGAAGATTGCCATCTTTGAGAAACTGTCCACAACTACTAGAATTGAATCAAAGTTGTTTGACAAGGGCAATTGAGTGATAAAGTCCATTAATAAAGAGTTCCAAGGACCAGATGGAATTCTCAGAGGCTTGAGTAATCCAAACTGCTTATGATGAATGTTCTTGTTTCTTGAACATTGCTTACATGAGGGCACATATTAATTAATGAACTGATTCATGCCAGCCCAATAAAAGTCCCTCTTGATGATCCTGAGGGTCTTCTCCTGGCCAGGATAGCCAGCCAATGGTGAGTCATGACTCTTTTGAAGAATATTGAGTTGTATTTCTTCATTGCTTGGGATTACTACTCTATCTTTGAATAATAATACCTTGGCTTGAGGTTCAAGAGAATAATATGTGACTGATTCACCTCTTGCTAGTTGCTTGAGTATTTCTTTATATTCTTTGTCTTGCCATACTTCTTTCTAATCTTGTAAACTATATCTGAGAATATTTCCACTTTGATTGAGAAAAATCTTGACACTTGAATTCCCTCTTGCTTGATTACTTGAAAAAAATTTTGAGGATTCTTGCTGATGAAGTCCACCCCCCTCTCTGGGTACACGTTGTCCCAACGTGACAAGGCATCTGGTAAAGTGGCCAGCCTTCCTGGGCAGTAAGTGATAGTGAAATCAAACTCAGAGAGAAATTCAGCCCAATGGGATTGACAATGAGTAAGAACTTTGGAAGACATAAAATACTGAAGAGAAGAGTGGTCTGTCAACACCTCAAAAGAATTGGAAAGATAAAGAAGAAAAGCTCGCCAGCGCTTGAAAGCCCAAATTATGCCAAGGAGCTCCTTGTCATGAATTTCATAGTTCAGATCAGCTGGGACAAGGTTGCAACTATCAAATGCAACGGGATGCTTTCCTGAGTCATTCACCTGAATCAGTACAGAACCCAAGGCATAATCAGAAGCATTGGTCTCTGCAATAGTTGGTAGAGAAGGATTAAAATGAGAAATGATAGGAGCAGTGGTGAACCCTTCTTTGAGTATTTGAAACTGACTAAGAGCTTCCTCATTGAAGATAAAAGGAGAGTCTTTCTTGAAAAGGGTAGTGAGAGCAGTGATTCTTTTGGGATAATTTTTAATGAAATGATCATAAAAATTGGCAAATCCAAGCAAAGATTGAAGAGCTTTGATGTTCTTGGGCTGAGGCCAATTGAGGATTTGCTGAACATTTGAAGAATCCATCTTGAGGCCATCACTTGAAACAACATAGCCCAAATATTCCACACATGAGGCATGGAATACACACTTGGAGGCTTTGGAAAACAAATTATTGTCCCTCAGTCTTTGGAGGACATAGGCCACATGTTTGACATGTTCCTCCTCAGAACTGTAAAAGACCATAATATCATCTGAATAAACTACAACAAAAATATCCAAGAAGTCTGCAAATATATGATACACAAGATTCTGGAAAGAAGCTGGAGCATTCGTCAGGTCAAATACTCATAACTACCATATTTGGTTCTGAAGGCAGTTAAGTGCTCATCCCCCTCTTTGATTCTTGGGGGATTATATGCACCACACAGATCTATTTTGGAGAATATAGTGGAACCATTGAATACGGTAAGAAGCTGGTTCATAGGAGGCACAGGATACCTGTTCTGCCTAGTGACAAAATTGAGTTTGCGGTAGTCAACACACAAACGAAGACCTCCATCCTTTTTCTTAACAAAAAGGACGGGTGCTCCTGTTGAAGAGGAGCTTGGCCTAATGAAACCTTTCTCTACATTCTCTGAAATGTAGGCCCACAGTGTTTCTGACTCTTTATTTGATAATGAGTAGATAACACTAACTGGAGTTAGAAGACCCTCCAATTTGATATGGTGATCAAAGGCGCATTGTGGAGGGAGTTTCTCTGCTTTCACCTTGCAGAATACATCCAAATATTGTTGATAAGCAGGAGGTACTACCTTCAACACAGTTTCAATCTCTTCTGCCTCTTCCTCCTCATTCCACTGCTCCTCCAGGGAGGCATGAAAAGATAAGGGAGGAAGGTCCATATCCCCAGGAAAGAGATGAAGTGAAGATATAGCAACATCTTCTCAAACATCTTTTATCTATTTGAAGACCTCATCTCTTTATTTAAGTGATGACTGAGATGGCATGATGGAAGGGATATAGACAGAAGAAGGAAGGGAAGGTGTCTTAAGTTCACCAACCACAGCAACACTGTTGACAGCAGTGGCCAAGGCATTACTAGCAGAAGATTTAATACCTCTAGAATCCTTATGACTGGAATCATAGGTGATAAACCAATTTTTCCAATCAATAATGGGATTAAAATGGTAGAGGAAATCATAGCCCAATATCAGGTCTTCTCCTTTGGGTGAATCTATGATAAAAAAGTCCCATTCAAAGCTTGGGAATGAAGGCAAGTCAGCTACCCACTTGGTATAATGGGTGATCAACAAGGCAGGGGATTAATTTGAATCCAGAATGAAAAGAGGAATCTTTTCAGGGAGCTCTGACATAGTCAATGAGTTCTTGAGGACAAAATTCTTTGCAATAAAGGAGTTTGTAGCACCAGAATCAAAGAGAATACTATAAAAAATATCAGAGATAGAAGAAAAAATAAGAAACTTTGAAGATTTCTCGACACTAGTATTCAGAGTGCACAATTGTGCTCTTGAAGGAAATAAGTGAGAACCATTGAGCACATCATTATTCCCACTCAGGCTCTTCCCTGCTTGCTAGGGAAGCCCCTTGATGACCCAGGCTTGTTCTGAGGTCTCTTGAAGCATTCTTCAATTGGGTGCTTCCCACCACAATAAGTACATAACCCTTCTTTGATCCTCCTCTCCTTTTCAGAACCAGTTGATTTATTTTCCTTATTGAGGAGAGCAGAATGGGGCTTGTCCCTTGAAGCTTGAAATTGCTTGCGCTTTTTATTCTTCTTATGGTGAGGATTGTTTGAAGATGAGTCTTGAGGAGATCTTGAAGGGTTGGATCCAATGACAGGGGCCTTGTTCTCTTGATTACTACCCTTCTCTTTCTGTCTCTCATGGTATCTGGTATCTAACTCTAGGTTAATGTCCATAAGTTCTTGAAGAGTATCAGAATTACCAGGGTAGGAAGCCAACTGGTCCAACAGTCTTGATGCCAATCCTCTTCTATAAACATGAATATAAGCTCTTTCTCCCCAATCTCCAATTCTTGAAATTAAACTTCTGAAATCAGCAATGTACAAGGATACATGACCACTTTTTTTCATCCTCAAATTATCCAACTCTTGTTCAGCTTTCCTGACTTCATTGAGATCACCAAACAGAGTGAACAATTGGGTTTCAAATAGCTGCCAATTATTTAGGAGATAGGAAGGATCTTCATTGGAAGTATTGGAGAGGTAGGGGTAAAGCCATTTTCCAGCTGTACCAATGAGCAAAGAAAATTAGTACAGAGCTTTCTTCCTGTCAGAGAAGAAATTTTCTGGATCATTATGGAAAATCAATTGACATGATTGGATGAATCCTCTCAATTTATGAGCTTGAGTACCATCAAAAGAATCAGGTGCCCTAATTGATGGAGTCTTAAATGCTTGGTCTTTGGAATTGTACCTGGGAGAAACTGCTTGAGTGAGTTCCCCATGAATTGAGTCATCTGCTCCATCATTTTGAGGAAGTTTGGTTAAGCTTGAGAGACAAGAGGTTGATTAGAATGGGCTAGATTTGCAGCTTCAAAAGCCTCAGGGACACCTGCCAAGGCAGTTGCCACTTCAGCTTCTTCAGACTCCCCCTCTTCATCTTCAGCTTCCCCTAATCTTGCTCTTGCACATTCAGACATGCCAGGGTAGCCACCCAATAGGCCAGAGAAAGATCTTGATCTTCTGTATTTTATTCCCCCTCTTCTGGAGGTTGCTGCTCCTTCCATTGGTGGTCCTCTGTTCAGATTTGCACTCAGTTGATGAACTGATGGGGTGCAGTCAAGAGGAACTCTTTCTGTACGAGTGAGAACAGCTGGATTTCTTTGGGATCTAGTATTCTTGGCTGGAGGGCTATGCTGAACTGGCATTATTGTGAAATTAAGAATAAAAACTTGATGATACTTTAGAATAAGGAATCAAAGCTGGGCCAAATCAATAGTCAATGAATCTTGATGATCTTGAGGAATAAATCAACAGTATTAGGGTGAAATCAACTTCAATCAACAATCAATCAATCAATTCAACCAATATCAACAATTAATTCAAATTCAATATTAATAATCTCAAAAAAATCAATAATCAATCAATCAATCAATCAATGTCTTCAGGGTCAATTCAAGGTCTTGAGGAATTAATCAATCAAATCAATATCTTAAGGAATCAAAATCAATCAATAATAAATAATAAATTCCTGAGGATCAATCAGTTATCTTGAGGAATTCAAAATTCAATCAGTCCAATCCAAATAAAATCCTGAATAGCTGAACCAATACCCCAAATGAATTCCAATCAATCAACCAATCAATTAGCCAATCAATGACTCCTGATAAGACCTGAATAAAGAAACAAAAGAGAAAATGGATTTTGAGATAGAATTTAGAATGAGATTGAGATGGTCAGAAATGATTAAGAAGTGAAAGAATTAATTTTCATATGAATATAATGAATGAGATGAAAATTGAAGATAGAAAAATCATAATCATGAGAAATCAGAAGATCATTAAAGAGTCATAATTGATGAATGAGAGAAATGAAGTTAAATGAATGAAAAGAGAGAATCAAATATGAGTTAATTAATTTAATGTCACAGGGGCTCTTCTAAGTGAAGAGGGCCTGGCAATCAGTAAGCTGGGACTTATTTATGGAGGGCTCAAAGGGTATGGTAAGAAAACAGTACACTGAAGAGTGTGAAGAGATGAATTACTAAATAAAAAAATATAAGAAAAGAAGCAACAAATAATAAGAGTAAGAATAAAAGAGCCAACCACAAACAAGTCCAAGTCTACTGTTACAACCTGTCAGAATGGAAAGAGAAGGGTTAATAAGGATATGGACACCCCGCTCATACTGTACAGGAAAAGAAAGAAAAAAGGCTAAGACTAACTTAAAATCAAATAATTATAATACCCAAAAATAAGGATAAGAATAATTATAAAATAATAAATATACTAAATTAATTAACTGGGGAAAAGTCCCCAGGGGGGAGAAAGAGGGGCTGGTATATGTGAGAATCACCAGCCCTGATCCAGACAGAGAATTTTCATGAGAATATTTGATGATTGAATTGAGTCTGTCCAATACAGGTCCATACAGGACCTGTACAAGAGGAGTGGTGGTATTGAGTGATCATACAGTTTTGAAATGGTGTATCCAAACTGTATTGGGTAATTCCAGCCTGTACAAGTATTGACAGGCTGTATTGATGAACCAGACTGTATGCATGTTTCAGAAAGGAAGATTGCTGAAACTGAATGCTGATACACACTGTAGATTTGCTGGTTTGAGGTGTTTGAGTGGGTGTAAGTATGAATACCCTTACCCCTGATTAGTGGTTGTTACAGATCCACATAGTCCTGAAGTCTAGTAAGTACTTCATCAGGCCTTTCAATAAGCTATTTGTTAAGGGTGATAACTTCTATGAATTTATTTACTTTCTAATCACCACCTAATTTTCCAATTAGTGAGTAGGAGAGGAGCTCATTTGTAACCTTGATTCTAACTTAATTTAGTTCAAGGAGGAGTTTTCTGTAGGAATCTATGTAGGATAGTGGATTTCCATTGTAAAAGCATCTCTGCCAATCCATCCATATTTGTCCCTGGCTGACTGCTTGTTTGGAGGCATACTGATCATTGATCTTTGACCATAGTGCATTATCATTCTCCATGGTTTATGGATTAATGACTTCCAGGAAAACCCTGTAATTGATGCAAGAGGTTATTAAATTGATAGCTTCAAAATTAGCCTTTCTCCATTTCTTTCTTGTAGCTGGAATTGCATCTTTGGCAAATACATTTTCACATACATTTAAGAGATCTTTTGATCAAAGTTAAATTTTCATTCAGATGTTCAACTCGCTGAAATTGGTGTCTTCCAATGTGGTTATGTTGAAATCTCTGGTATTGGGAGTTTTTTCAGTCATTTTGGAATTCTTGCACTCCACTGTTGGTATTTGATGAGAGCTAATCAAGACTGTAAATATTTAAGTAATTTGGAACTAACGCATGCAATTTCATTAATGAGCCAATGAGAAATCAACAAAAAATAACAAAAAGGTAATACCTAATGGTGGAAGGTAATTTAAAACACAGTAAATACAACACACGACAATGAAAGTCACAGCAATTTAACCGACAACCTAGGGAGGCTTAGAGGTCAGTTACGATGGTTTTAAACTATTCAAAGAGAGTCTTTCTTTGTACTGTACCTTGTATCAGCGACTTGAAAGATTTAAGGATGACAAATGAATCTTGCAACCATTCAAGGTAAGAAATTATTGAATGAGAGTGACAGAAAAGAGTATATAAGGAAGATTAAGGTATTAAGGAGATGATACGAAGAATAGATAGATGATGATCTTAGAAGAAACTGGCTGCCCTCCTGTTTAGACAGGAGGGAGTTTATAAGCTAAGAACATAGCGTAACCACGAGGTTAAGGTAGCCTGTAGGTTATTCGAAGGTAGAAGCGTTTTTTAGGATCAACTTTGGTTAGCCAAGGCTATAGGCAACTCTTTTAAGCTTTTTGAGAGTAGGAGTGGACAGTTTGTTTCTGACCTAGGATGCTTTAGAGTCAGGATTTTCAGAAATCTCAATAGCATTTGCAATTCTGTGTCACGCCCTTTGGCTCATATATTCCATTACCCCATGATGAATTTGGAATCTTAATTTTCCCCGGCCTATAAATTCATATAAAAATTACTGCAAGTCTCATTGATGGATATTCCAAAGAAAGAGCCCTATTGTGAGTATTCAAAGAATAGTGGGCCTCCTTAGCAAAAAAATAGTTACTTAATGGATTCAATGGTGCCATATGATAATATATTTTACAGTTTCAAATGTGAATTTTTCATTGTAAAGTGGATCAAATGGATTCTTGAAGATACTCCTTAATATAAATTTAGTAATCAAATCTTTGCCATTAATTAATTATTAAAGGTACCACCGAGATTTAAAATGTGAAGGAGGTCTAAGCGATGGGTTATATTGGGGTAAAGGGTTTTATCTAAAACTTATTACTTGTCAATCTAAGGGCCCTCTTTATGCCTTATATCAAATTTGATTTTTAGAAAAATGAGGCGAAAAGTATCGCATTAAAAACGTGGGGTTCATAATTGCTCAGAGGGGGTTACCCAATATGGGTCTCCCCCGATACACTCCTGGTTTTTGGCGGACGTACTCCTGGATACGTTAAGCTGACGCATGCATGGGGATATGCATGCGTCCAACTGCGTCTTAGGGTTGACGCGGAACAGCCTGCCACCTGCTGCTTAATGTTGTACTTTTCTTTTATCTCCTATCCGCCTAATTTTTATCTTTTTTTTAATCAATCTATTAATTTTCTTAACTTTTTTTTTTCAATAGACTCGTAATGGAATTTTGCTTGTGTCCGAATTGCAGGAAACATTTTGTTACTACTGCTGATGGTCAAACTCGCCATGGACTTTTTGTTCACCCCAGCACACGAAGAAGACATTGGGCCATGGAATCAGCAAAACAGGACCTGTCTTTCAGGAACAAGTTTTCCCCTCAGCATTTTCTAAATGAAATTGAAAAAATTCCCATTCCTCACTCACAAGACAATGAAGAATCAAATAGCAATGGTGAAGATCATGAACAAAACACCCATGTTACACTTAACTCAAACATCATTTGTACGTTTTCATGGCTTTATTTCTATATGATACTAGCAGATGACTGATTTTGAATGTATCTTAGTTCTCATTTTCTATTTTCTAATGTGGCTGTATCTTTCTTGCGGACTTAGCCTAGAAAACTGCCGCAAAGCAAGAGAGATGCTTATTAATATCATTCATTGTTTCACTCATGAAGGACTCCCCAACGACACTCTCTTATCCAACGTTCCACATGATATTTGTACCATTTCCAAACGATTGAAACTTGAATCTCCATTTGAACAGAATGTGTGTTGTCCACACTGCTACTCACTTTACGACATTGAAGATGCACCCAAATATTATACATATAAGCCTACCATCTCCAGCAAGCCTTGCAACACAGAACCTTTCAATAAATTTAAAGTATATCCCCTTCCACATCTCCAACTTTCCCCAAAAAAAACTCCTACCCTGACAAATCAAGGTTGAAAACTTGGTGAAATTCGTTTGAAGGGCCAGAAACCTCACCGTATTCCTCAAGCAAGATTCTTTTCTCAATCAGTACGTGAATGGATCAAATGGTTCCTCAATATTCCAGGAATCAAACAATGCATTGAAGATTGGGAATATGAATTATCCACCCATCAAAGCATAACTGTTTGCGATGTAGCACAAGGTAGTGTCTGGAAAGACCTTTTTTTGCCACCATCAGCCAATCATCCTCTTGAGCTAGGACTCAGTCCTTTTGTAGACTGGTTCAACCCAAAGGGAAACAAAATTTCAGGTAAGCAGAAATCAATGGGAATTTTAGTCCTTCATTGTCTTAACCTTCGACCACAAGAACGAGTTCAACAGCAACATTCTTGTCTAGCTGGAGTGATACCTTCACCAAACCAGCCAGACATGGTCACCATCAACAACGTCTTGAAACCACTCATTGACTAGCTAATTGAACTAAATCGTGGTGTCAAGATTATCACACCAAACCATCCACGTGGACGATACGTAGTTGTAAAGTTGGTAGGCCTGATTGGCGATATTGTAGCAACTCATAAAGCTGGGGGATTTATGTCCCATTCTGCTAAATACTTTTGCTCTTGGTGTGAACTGAAGGAAATTGAGAGAACTCACTTGAAGCTCGGCAAGCCAGGCAAACGGAGTGCAGTTTTGAGTGCTTCTAGGAGATGGCAAGAAGCAAATTCCACGACTACACAACAACGCCTGGCACAATACTGTGGAATTCGATGGTCAGAAATCAATCGCTTACCATATTGGGACCCTGTCAAAAACATTTGTCTAGGTGTTCTTCATAACTGGTATGAAGGCGTTTTGCAGCATCATTTTTGTTATCAATGGGGCTTTGATACAGCAATCATCGAAAAAGAGAAACATCAACCAGGTATATCAGGATATGAATCCGATGAACTGATGGAGAACTGCACTCAATCCAAAAATGAAGATAGCTTGATAATCATTGGTTATCTTTCTCAAGAGGTAATTAATAAGCTCAAAAAACAATTGGGCAAAGTTGTAGTTCCGAAAGGAGTCTGTCATATACCAGGTGGGATAGGTACAGCGCAAAATGGCAAATTGAAAGGAAATGAATGGTCTGTCTTATTCAATATTTACCTACCATTGACAGTTTTGGATGTCTTTTGGGATCTTGGTCCAAAGAATCACTTGGTTCTTATCAACATTGGTGCACTGATTCAATGCACCAAAATTGTTGGAGCCCAATGGGTCACTGAAGACAATGGGCAATTGTTCCTTAAGGCTTACGACACATATTAGAACACCTCAAAGGCACTTTTCCCGAATTTCCAAACACTTCCCAATCACCATTATGCCATGCACATTCCTGAACAGCTATCATGATGGGGCCCTCTCAATGGGATATCAGAGTATGGTGGCGAAAGTTTGGTCGGAATACTCCAAAAGATAAAAACAAATTCACTTCAAGGTATGCATTGAAAAACTATTCACTACGTTTTGAAATAGTATGTGACAATGTTTTGTTTTTGCAGGGGCTACTGAAGAGACTATGATGAAGAAATTTGGTCAATTGCAAAGGCTCAGCAAATCAACCCACAATTAAATCTAATCAAAACAATGAAAACAAAATCACCAATAGTTAATAGGAAGTCACTAGATGATGAATCATACTCAAATCTTTTGCAACACTTTCAAAAGGAACAGCCTCACTTGCGTGATTATCGCAAAATTCCACATCCGCCTCAGTCAGTTGTGGTAAGAAATTATGCAACTGAACACTTTTATCTATCATGGCGGTTTGGCATGATCCTCTCAAGGCGACCCCCCAATAACCTCATTTATAGTAAGAAAGGTGAGAAAGGTATTCAATTTGGATGGATTTCTCATATTCTTGATTTAGGAAATGAAGATATTCACAAAGGACCAATTGCAATGGTCCATTGGCTTCACTCGGTCAAAAAGTGCGAAGAAGGTTTTGAAGGAGTGGAGGAATTTTTGGATCAATGGGGTGTCCAACATCCCAAGAAAACATATTCATTTGGATTCGTGTCAGTGGCAGATATCTGTGGTCTTGGAGCATATATAGACATGCCTGCATGGTCTTTGGGATGCAAAAATATCATGCTTTTAGCTTGTCCGATTGACAAATTAGTTGGACTAGAGCAATTTGAATAGGTTTTTTTTTCTCTTCTTATGCTGTAACTATCCTCAACACAAATTGCTCTTTTTCGCATTACTACTAAAATCCAATATTTCTTATAATTTTTATAACTTTCATTTTCCAAATAACATCTTTTGGAGCTCACCTGCATACTCAAACAGTTCAAAACAAAATTTATCAAGGGCAGCAAGATTTACCAACAAACGTAATCAACCATTTGAAATGCATCAAACCATTGTAAAATGAAACTATCATAATCGTTTTTTTTTCAGCTCTTTTCAAGCACGCAATCAAACACAACACACTAAGGTACAGTAAAATCCAAGAGATCTAGATATCTAAACTTAAACATCATCATACTAAAAAGAATCATAGCATGTTTTTTTTAATTCTTCTGAATCATTTTTTCGAATTCAATCAAGCAGTGACAAATTATAAAAGTGCAAAAATGGATCTATAGAACCCCATCAATAGCTACCTCGTCAACATTTTGGCTTGTTTCAACTTTATTAACAATTCTTGATTAAAGCCTCACCAATGTTTACCAGGAGCTCCATTCATTTGGAATGCTGAAGAAGCTTCGCTGAGATTGCTGGGGTGTATTGTCATCTTCACAATCTTCCATTTCTATATCTTCAGAGGAATCGTTGGGTGTTTCCCTGTTTGCTTTCTTCATCGTTTTTGTCTTCAAATTCCTCAGCTGCAATATCTTCAAGCTCATAGCTTTCGTCATTTGTATTTGAATCAACATCCAAATCATCATCATTTTCTATCACATGTGAAATATTGTAGGGCTCAATTATTTGATCCCAGTATTTCTGTGTGAATCGCTTATCACTCAGCCTCTCATCAGGGTGTTGTTTTCCCAAGAGACATTTTGACGCATCTGGAAAAAAGGCAGCTTGATATACATCAGCAAGCTGGCTCTTTTGACCTGCTGTCCGATTATTAAACCAATCAGGATCGTAGAAATCTATTGGGAGTTGATTAGGGACTGTTTTTCTGATTGATCCTTCTCCAGGTGCTGGTTGATGGCGTTCATGTCTTTGGCTGCGCTTGCCACTAGCCTCTTCAGCTTTTGAGATTTCTTAATCAACCTTGTGAAAGAAAACATTTGCATTTTTGAACCGACATTCAATTCGTTTTATGGTATATAGATTTTTAATTGGGTCCTATTCATCCTCACTGTGAGCATCAGGATTTGCCAAAATTTTCAAATACCGTTTTGGAAAATTTTCAGCAACACCAAATTTGTAGCGAAGAGTTTTGAGCTGACATGATACAATTCAGCTGTGTAAGCTAATCTTGACTTTTTCAAATAAACGTTTTACTAACCCTGAGTCTATATCGTAAAACAGCTTTTTGTCCTTCATCCTTTAGATGCTTTCCAGATTCTTTGGCCTCTTTTTTGTATCTTTGGGTCATGTACCAGTGAACATAGTGGTTGTAAACCTTAGTAAGTAGCTGGATATTTTCTAGAAACCTGAAATTTACATTCATTTATTTGTATGTTCCACTGATAGAAATTTGACGAAACGTTTGTATTGCACTGATTCTACAGGCTTCATTGTAGAGGGTATCACTTGCATTGTTGAGATCTGCTCCCCATCGACGAATTCCAAGTCTAGCAAGCAGGGAAATAATGTACTTCAGTGCAAAGTCACTGATATTAACAATGGAGTTTCTGATTTTCTTTTTTCCTGGCTTTGTCCCCTGTAATGTAATTATTTGGTCCAATGGCACCAAGGGTTGTGTGTTTGGGTTTTCGGATTGGGCCTCAATATCACTCAAGAAAGAAAAACAACAATTGAATTCCTTCAACATGGAGTAATCTGGCGATATAGGTATGGAATGTTGGTAGATAAGTCCCCACAGAATCTTGATGTGTTCGTAGAAAGCTTTCTAGGATTATAAAACATAGCACTTGAGTAAAATATTGTAACTAATTTGTAGCTAATGCAAACTGCATACCTTTGTAGGCTGAAATGCTTCAGGTATTTCGCTATTTAAAAGCTGGTGGGGGCTTCTCTTGCAAGGTGGAGTAGAAGTTTGCTGCTTGAAGATTTTGCTATGTGTATGTGGTGATTTGTTATTCATAATCTTACTGTTGACTGATTTATAGGAAGAGTTATTTTTTGGTTGTTCAGGTTGATTCCAATTTTTGGTTGAAGAAACTCATTTAAGTTCTTTACGTTTATCTTTGGATTTGTTTGAGAATATTTTTTTGGATTTATTTTGATCGTGGAGATTAAACTTTGTAAGTAGGGCTGCAAATTCTTGATTGTGGCTGTCTATTTTTGCTTCAAGTTTTCTGATGTGTTTGCTCTGGTCATTTACTATTTGAAGTAAATTGTGATCACTTGATGATTGAAAATTATTTGGGAAATTTCTATTATAGTCGCCGAAATTCATAGGTGATGTTAATGAGAAGATGAATTGAACGTGGAGGTGGAGAAGGTTGCAAAACAAGCAAATCAGTTGTTGGCTGTGTTGAAAAAAATTGATAATATATCAATGAAAAAAAGTAATAAATGTAGAAGCCAATATAATAGAGGGATTTTAGAGGAGTGAGAGTAACCTGTGCAAGTGAGAAAGCTAAATTAATAAAGAAACAAAAGAAGAATAATTGAATTAGTGAAGGCAAGTAAAGAAGGAAATCTGGAGATGAGAAAATAAGGTGAAAAAGAGCAAGTGGACGAGAGGAAGAGACTTTTTAGATTTTTTCAAGAAAATTCAAACACCAAATCAAAACAAAACATGAGCAAGATTGGTGATCTCAACAAAGGGGTGGAAAATAATTTCATTTGTAAGGGGCAAAGGTTGGCACTGACCCTCATTTTTTTCGCATAAGTCCTTTTATATGCACTGTTGTAAGATTTTCATTTCCATTGTATGACATATGAGGCTCATGCATTACCAATATTCTTGTCCTTTCACGTGTGTTTAAGCCGTTGAGGCAGTGTGTTAATTGACAATAATAAATATTGTTTTCTTTATTATCCAAATTTTGTTATTTTGGAGTTACTAAAGAAGGGGAAATTATACTGTAATTCACATGACGTGTGAAAAATGTTGCATACGTTAGAGTGACATACGACCCCGTACGTAAACCAAATTCCGGCAGTGATAGCTCATGCCACCCCGGGCAATCAGGTGACGTACAACTGCGTACGTCACCTCGACTTACGCATAGGGTTTGTGGGGTTAGGTTGCGCATGCAGATCTGGAGATTGTTTTGTCTTCATACTAGAATTTTTCTTCGTCGACTTTTAAAATAATTATTTAGCTACTTAACCACCAAGAATCCTTTCCCAATGCTTTCAATCCTCCAATTTACTCTCACTTACAGTTGATTTTTTCTAAAAACCTATTTATTATTATTATAACCTACTCTAAACGTTTAAAAATTTTTTCTCAAGCATTCAAATTTCATCTCGTCTCTTAACAATAAATATTTTCAAGCATCAATTTAAATGGAATTCTGCACCTGCCCAAGCTGCAGGCAGTACAACATTACTTCTGGCGATGGATCAACACGTCAAGGGCTTTATGTGAACCGTAGCACACGATTGAGACATTGGGCAAAGGTTTCAAAACAGGAAGAATCTCATATAACTCATCGTCTTTCTCAATCTTCACTCAGTCACCAAGAAAACCCTTCAACTTATCCCCCAACGGACAATGAAGTCATTATTGAATCAGATGAAAGCATCAATAAAATAGACAATACTTATAACTCAAAACTTACTTGTCAGCTTGAACTTTTTATCGTTTATAATTATAATTTGATATGTTGCTGATATTTGATTATTTTCTTTCAGCTCTCATCTCATATTTTATAATGTGCCTTTATCTGGTATGTGGAATTAGCAGGGCCAACTGTCGCAGAGCAAGAGATATGCTTGTACACATTATTCATATTATCTCTCAAAAAGGTCACCCTACCAACATTCAGCTCCCTCATGTACCTTGCGATATCCGAACGATTTCCAAAAACTTGCATTTGGATGTTTCCTTTGATCGATATGCATGTTGCCCAAGCTGTTACTCACTGTATGATATTGAAGTTGCACCACAGGACTGTACCTACAAGCGTACGATATCAAGCAATCAATGCTACACTGAACTATTTCGTGATCAGAAAATCCATGCCCTTCCTCATATTACCTTGACACCCCAAAATTTGCATTCAAAACACCCACCCCGAAGTATAGGTCAAATTCGACTACGTGGCCAGCCACGCCTTCGTAATCCTAAAACTACCTTTATTTCACAGTCATTTATTGCATGGGTCAGATGGTTACTCAACATCCCAGGCGTTGAAGCATGTCTTGATGAATGGGAATGCAAAGTGTCGTTGCAACAAGGTGAAGTCATATTTGACGTAGCACAAGGTTCTGTCTGGAAAAAAAGTCTCTCACCAAACTCCTCAAACCAAAGTCTCCACCTACGATTTGCACTTTTTGTTGACTGGTTCAATCCCAGAGGAAACAAGATTGCAGGGAAGCAACTTTCGATGGGAATTCTTGTTCTCTATTGCCTCAACCTTCCACCACGAGAAAGATTCCAGCCAAAGTACACCTGTTTAGCTGGGTTGATACCCCTACCAAACCAGCCAAATATGATTACAACTAACCATATTTTAAAGCCTCTGGTTGACGAGCTAATTAAAATTAATGTGGTCAAGATTCCTACGCCTAATAATCCAAGGGGAAGAGAAGTGGTCATTCAGTTGGTATGTCTCATTGGCGATATTGTTGCAACTCACAAAGTTGCAGGATTCCTGTCCCATTCTGCTAAAAAATTTTGCTCTTGGTGTGAGCTTCAAGATCATGATAGGAAGGAATTGAAGCTTGGAGAGCCTCGAAAACGAAACCAAGTTCTAGCCGCATCAAATCGCTGGAATGAAGCACGAACAGCTAAATTACAGGACAAACTTGCAAAAGAAAAAGGCATCCGGTGGTCGGAGCTAAATCGACTACCATATTGGGACCCAGTAACAAATGTATCATTGGGGGTAGTCCACAATTGGTATGAAGGGGTTTGCAGCACCACCTTCGTTATAGATGGGGATTTGATTCCAATTCAATACATCAACAGGAAGTCTCACCTCATACATCTGATTCAGGATCTGATGTGATAATGGAATATAACCTGGAATCAGAAAATGAAGATTATCTTGAAATCAAAGGATATCTTTCAGCGGATCTAATTGAGACAATTAGGAAGAGACTGAAGGAGGTCATTGTGCCACGAGGGATCAGCCATATACCATCAAGAATAGGTACGGCTCAGACTGGAAAACTGAAAGCCAATGAATGGTCAGTTTTATTTCGTACTTACCTGCCATTAATATTACTGGATCTTTTCTGGGAGCTTGGATCAAGAAATCTTCTTCTTGTCAATGTCGGGGCATTGTTTCAGTGCACTGAGATCATTGGGGCAAGTTCAATCACAAAAGATGATGCCGATTTGTTTAAACAAGCATATGCAACATATCAGAACACCTCCGAGCTCTTGTTTCCCAATATTCGAGTGGCACCAAATCACCACTATTCCATGCACATTCCTGAGCAGCTCATGAGGTGGGGACCTTTGAATGGCATATCAGAATACGGTGGGGAGAGACTAATTGGGATACTTCAAAAATTCAAAACCAGCTCACTAAATGGTATGTGAATCATACGTTATGGGGAATAATATATATAGATTTCTGATTTTTGAAGAGGTTTCACAGGGGCAGTAGAAGAAACACTTATGAAAAAGTTTGGTCAATTGCAGAGGCTTCAGCATTTAAATCCCGAAGCAGAGGATTCTCCACCAAATGAGGAAGCACCATCAACTATAAAGAAAAAGATTCTTGACGATGCATCATATGATCAATTGCTCAAACATCTGCAAAAGCAACAGCCTAAGTTGCGGCATTATTGTGACTTACCTCATCCAATCAACTCAAGTGTTTTGAAGAATTCGGTGATTGAACATGTCTATGCATCCTGGCGATTTGGGATGATAGTCTCAAAAAACATGCCAAATGATGTAATATATGTAAGCAACACAGAAGGCAAGTTCGAATTTGGAAGGATTTTACATATCCTGGATTTAGGAAACGACAAGATTCAAAAGGATCTCCTCTTACTGATCAAGTGGTTTGAAGATGTAAAAGAACAAGAGGTAGGTTTTGAAGACATTGATTCATTTTTGATGGCATGGAAAGTAAAGCATGTAAAGAGTGCAAATAGGATCAGTTACATATCACTCTCACAGATCTCAGGCTTGGGAGCATATTTAAAATTGCCAGCATGGTCTTTGGGCTGCAAAAACGTGTCTATGATGGCTTGCCCAATCAACAAACGTGTAGGGTTGGAGGTTTTTGATTAAATTGATGGCTCAACTAAGGTACTCTTACATTCACGGATTACCAACTATTTCCAGATTATTTCAAACAGATGACCCAATTGAAAAACGTTTTTTTTTATTTTTTCAGGTCAAAACAATCAAATACCATTGCATGCTCCCCAAACAAAAACATCAAAATCCAGGCTACTAGTGACCCAACATGTATATTTTCTTCACTTTCTCATATGGATAAAAACCAGACACAAATATTTACTAAATATAACAAATCAATACGGATTGTATAAGACCCAATCATTCGCCTAAAGCTACCCCAGAAACATATATTTTTTTAATTTTATAGAACGTGTTTTCAAACCACTCAAAATCTCTATCAGCTTTGTACAGTTAAAACTAATAACAAACTAAATATTTAACATTCTAATCATGAAGCCCATTCATTCGTAAAGTTAAAGAAAGAACTCTCAACTTGTTGATTTATACTGACATCCACCATTTCGGTATCTTTATCTGAACAATGACTAACTTCAACGTATCTCTTGTTACCAACCTCATCGTCTTCGCTTTCTTCACCAAGATCTTCCTCTGCCAAATACTCAAGTTCATCACTTTCTTCAGTAACTGACACATCCAAATCTTCATCGTTGGCTAGTTCATGGGTGATATCGTAAGGTTCAATTGCCTTTTCCCAATACTTTTCTGTGAACCGTTTGTCACTAAGTCGTTCATCTGTATATTGATTTCCTAGTAGTGACTTTGAGGCATCTGGCAAAAACGCAATCTTAAAAGCATCGGCAGATCTCTTTTGACCTGCTGTACATCTATTAAACCATTTTGGATCGTAAAAATCGATTGGAAGGCCTTTAGGTACGTATCGACTGATTGAAGCCATTCCTTTTCCTGGGATATGATGCTGACGTCGTTGGGGTCTCTTTTTCTGAGCATTCTCAGCTTTTTCAATTTCTTCATCAACCCTGCGAAAGAACTGGTTTGCTTTTTCTGACCTACATTCCAGAGTTTTGATCATATACTTATTTGTTTGAGGATCCAATTCATCATCACTATGTGCTTCAGTGTTGGATAAAATTTTTAGATATTGTTGCGGAAAGCCTTGAGCCACACCAAATTTATACCGAAGATTTTTCAACTAAAAAAAAACTTAGTCAAACTAGAGTTGGAATTAACTGAAAACATTTTGTACTCACCTTTAACCTGGCTCTCAAAATCGCTTTTCTTTCTTCATCCCGTGCATGTTTTCCACTTTGTATGGCCTCCTTCTTGTATCACTGGGCCATATGGTAATGCACGTAGTGGTTATAAACCTTGGTAAGTAGTTGAATGTCTTCTAAGTAGCTGATATTGACATTCATGAACTCATATGCTCCGCCGATGGAGATTTGACGAAAAGTTTGAATCGCACTAATTCTGCATGCCTCGTTGTATAGTGTATCACTCATGTCGTTAAGATCTGGAGCCCATCGGCGAATCCCAAGATTGGCAAGCACTGAAATAATGTATTTGATTGCAAAATCACTCATGTGGATAATTGAACTTCCCAGCTTTTTCATTCCTGGCTCCATATTTCTCAACGTAAGTATTTCGGACAAAGGCACCAAGGGTGGAAGAGTGAGGTTTTGAACATGGGCCTCTATTTCAGGTAGAAATGAAAAGCGAGTATTAAATTCTTTTAGCATGGAATAATCAGGGGATATGGGTACTGGTTGACGGTAAATGAGGCCCCACAACATCTTTATGTGTTCGTAGAATGCTCTCTGAAATCATACAAGATAAATATGAGAAAGTATAATATGAGAAAGTATTTTTATGAAACAATGCAAGCTCAAGAAATCCTTTACCTTTGTAGGCTGGAATCCTTCGGGGATATCAGTAATTAGAAGTTGGTGCTGGTTTCGCTTGCGTGGAGATGGGGTAGTAGTCTTTTTGTTGACTCGCTGTGGTATCTTGCTTTTAATAGTTGGGGTATTGACAAACGTCTTTGGAGAGGGTTTCTTCTGGGTTTTGGGTAGGTCCGATGTTTTTTTATTTAGTTTGCTCTTTGACTTTTCTGATGAATGGTTTTTAGATGTAGTAGCCGTTTCACCAATATCAACATTTGCCAGTAAAGATTCTAAAGCTTGATCACGACTCTCAAGTTTTTCTTCTAGTTGTCTAATTTTTTGGCTTTGTTGTTCTAGATGCTGCATGAGATTGTTTTCATTCTCCATTGTAAAGTTCTGAGGGAAATAGCGATTGTAGTCATTGAAGTTCATAGGTGATGTTGATGAAGATATGTATTAAGCGTGGAGGGGCCTGTAATTGTAGAACGTTGGTAGTAGCTGGCTCACTCGAAAAAATATAATATATAAACTCAAAAAAATAGTGAATATAGAGGAAAAAATTATAGATATAGGAGAGTGGAACAAAGCAAATCCTAACCAAAGATAAAGCTACGGTGATGAAGAAAAAAAATAATAAAACCTGAATGACAAAAGGCATGAAATTAAAAAATATGCAGTCACTAACATAAAAGTGGGGGAAAAGAGAACAGAGACAATGTGAGTAATTATGGAGAGGATTTGAAAAGAAAAATAATTTGGAGCCTCGAGAAAGGTACAAAGTGTGTAATCCATTAATAGTGAGCACCTTTGTGTTTGTGGTAAGTGTTGTTTTCTTACATTTTACGATGAACTCATAGTCAACCAAAAAGTGCTTTTGTACTGCCTTATTGCACTAACAAAATTTACCGTGGAGAAGTCTTTGTTACAGAATTTGACTCAAATTTCTTTGTCCTTTTACATTAGTTATTATGATAAAATTGAAGTTTAGAAGTTTACTTTTTTTATTTTACTATAATTTACAGCACAACATAGGAAAACTGTACAATACATCACAACAAAGAAGGTGACAAAAGAAATTTTAATATGTAATGTACACAGTACAGTGAGTATACACTGTTCTGCAGTGTTTAGTACTGTTTACACATTTGAAATATACGTCGAGGTGACGTATGACTGTGTACGTCACCTGATTGCCCGGGGTGTGCTAGAGCGTGGGACTGTAATGGATAAGCACTACTATCCCAAGGTTGTTGGTTCAATTCCGGCTCGGGGGGCTTCTTCTTTTTCTTAATTGTTTTCCACCTGTATCCCCCTTTTTCATATACGAGAAATTGTGTTTTCATTCTTCTCAAACAATCCTTTTTGGTTCTCTAAATTTGATTTTTTAAATTTAAGAGGTATTCATTATTTCAAATGATTACCTTGATTTATTACCAAGAGGGAATAAAACCAATATTTCTGCACGAAATTAATGGTTTTGGGGAAATTCACGTTTAAAAGAATTTAGAGCCGAATTTTCCTATGTACGATGGAAATATCAATGTCAACTTCTGTAAGCTCTAGATTCTTAGGCCTTAATTGAACACTTATCATTTCCATCACTAAAAAAAGTTCAACCTTATATTAAATATCTAAATATTTCTTGATCAATCTTTCAAATTATTATTAGGTAAAGACTATTTCTGGAAGTGCTGTTTGATCTCAAAAAACTGCAAAATTGAAGTTTTTCTCTAATTTATCCACCATTTTCCTCAAAAAATAGGTTCGGAAATAATAACAACTACTCCTTTGATTCAATCATTTCATCAATCAGAGAAATTGACGGAAAAATATTTTTTAGATTTCATTGTCTGGTATATTGCTATAATTATTATTTATTTCTTCGCATTTGATAAAGGAAAATATCTTTCCGGGAAAATAAAAAGAAAATTTATGAAATTAAAAACTTATTTAAAGTTGGTACTTTAGACAGAAAGGATATCATCTTGATAAATTGAGCTTAAGATAATTATTACTTGCGCATTGGATGTTCACTCAATCAGATTGAAACAATCATAAGGAAGGAGATTTATATAGAAATTCTTGAATGGAAATACTTATGATATCATATGAAAATACAAAGGAATATCCAGTACCATGAACAAAATAGGTTTAACTTCTTAATCTACTGATATCTACCTTTATTAGGTTATCATTTTCTCTAAAGGTTACATCAAAAATGGAAAGTGAAAATTCTATAGAGAAATCAATATTAATTTGCAAGCTAAATTGTAATTTTGTTGGAAGGGAAATATAAGCATAGCCTGTTTCCAAATCAAAATGTTCTTATTTACACTGGTATATCGGATGATATATGTCACATAAGAAGGGAACTTACCACCGTTTCAATTTGAAATTCTCCGACATTTCTTTGTAATATTAGGCTAATATTTCTGAGTTCTAGTCTTGAAAGCTTATAAAAGGATAAATTCCATGATTTATTGATGTTGGGAACTTATTTATTCACTCCATTATATCAAAATAGGCGAAAAAACTATGCCATTTAGAGAGGAAAAAAGAAGGCCTTCAAAATAAAGATAGTTTATCCATCTTTTCTAGTCAGATATTTCTCACTTAGCTCACCCATCCTTTTGTGAAAAAAACGTATCAAAATGAATAGAAATATCTCTCCAAGGATGAATGTGCTTGTCACTCAGAAATCTTTAAAAAATGTTGCAAGTAATTTCAAAGCCAGATGAGACGTACAATAAACACATACTTTGGGATTTCTATTCCTCAAGAGCTTCAGGGTGATCTATTTAACTAATTAATGAAGCTAAGCTATATTACATTGAATATTAAGCCTACTTGGATATTTTCCCCTGAAATTTTAGTTAATCTTTCATATCAAGTTTTCTTTGCTCCAGAAGCAAGCTTCTTCTTAAAAGAAGTCTTTGTAAAATGAATAAGGGATATTTTTATCATCCAAAAAGTCGAATTTCCTGAGAATTTAAAAATTTCACAAGCTGGCTTTATTCTCCTCCAGAAGGAATACTGAGATGTTCAACTTTCATTATGCTTCATTGTAGAAGATTGACAGCTTTTGTCTTTGTACTAAGTTCTATACCTATTAAATATTAATTTTTTCTTCAATAATGGAGATAATTTTAAAGTTTTCTTTGACAGCGCTCTCCAATTTTTCAGATATACTTCTAAATACTGTACTGCCTTGGATATATCATAATTAACACCAGGACTGACTTGGATATATTACATAATATTTTTCCAATTAAATTGTCATTCTGAGTCTATTATAAAGTGAACATAAATGTATTTACAATTTTTAATCTGACTGTGACATGGATAATAATGCTAAAATATATTATAATGATTGTTTTTAGGGCTTTACTATTGAGGAATAGAGGTGGTGAGCCCTGTTGAATGCCCTGGGTGCAGCTTTATCAAATTTAGTATTATAATAAATACTACAATAAATATTATTATTGTTATACCTGGTTATTTTCCAAGATTATACCTTTTGTTCAACAGTTGTACTACAAAGTAGTTCAAGAGAAGGATGGAGATTCCTCTTTTGGGAAGAGAAAGGTCCCTTTTTATCCTTGAAATGCATGAAAAGGTTCTCTAGACCATTTCACATAGAGAAAGTGAAGATTTTTCACTTCCAAGTACTGGCTTGTGGCTTTCACAAGGCCTGTATAAGCTTTATTGGTCTCAGATGTGGCTTTGAAACCACATCTGCGCATCTTTCACCAATACAGGGTGAAAATATTCATCTGTGGACCACACAGCCCTCTTCTGATGTGTATGATGCATATAATGCTGTACAGAACCTGTATGGGACCCCACTGTTGAGGAATCTATGAGTTATTGATGGATAAACAGGATCCTTTGTCTAATTTACACCTAATATTCAAGGATATGTGAGCGTATGCCACAGTAAAGGTGTATTTCCTGAACTGTGGGATTTTAACGTTAAAACTACCATAAGCTTTCTCAGTTTTAAAGATACTGAGCTCAAAGTTATTTCATTCTTTATGCCTGAATAAGATCTGCACAATGGTACCTCATTTTGTATGAGTAGCTTATAATATGGCAAAGTTATACCATGTTCAATTCTGTGAGCCTTTGAGATATGACCACATACCCAATAAGGTCACAAAAAAGACTAAGAATAATTATACCTTTAATATAATTATATTAAAATTACTTAGAATAATTATACATTAAAAATAATTACTTAAATATACAAAAAATACCATAAATTGGTACAAAAATTGGTTTAACTTAAAAACCAATGAATCAACATGTAAAATGAATTATACCATTGGATTCCTCATGGAAAAATAGACATATACCATTTTTATGGCATATCTGTAAAGTCAATATTTAATGAATTATAAGGTATAATACCTTATAAAAACCAGAAAACCTTATTTATCTCAGGAACTAATGAACCAAAATGTAAAATAAATTGTACCAGTGGATTCCCCACGAAAGTCCACACATACAACAATTAATAAGCTAATTTCCAAAGTCAATACTTAAGGAATTAACCTGAATATATGCACTTTTTTGGTCAACGCATATATTCAAGGATCATAGCTAATATCTCCTAAACTATACATGATAGAATGATGAACCAAAAATAAAGATACCACGTAATTACTGAAAGAACACAGATATGAACTTTATTCTACAAATTATAAACAAGGTTAAAACCTATGATGAAATATTGATAAAAATCAACAGAGCTGTTGACCACTTTGTTGTGAAAGTAGTCCAAATATAAAAAAAAGTATACAGTTGGATTCTACTAGTTCATTTGTGAAGAATGATGTAATTTCTATTATTAAATTCAGGGTATAACCCCCTGAAATCAAGGTTTGAAGTTTAAAATATTGAATTTCGACAGAAAAGATGAGTTACAAGAAAAATCATCAAAATTAGAGTTTTGATGATGTAATGAAACGCTCTTGGCAGCATAATAAGGTTATGTCAGGCTATCAGAATGCACTCTCTGAATTGCTGTAGCGTGTAAATCTTAAAAGTTATTGAAGATCAAAGTTTGAGCTTAAATTGAGCAGTTATGCTCACCTACTGTAACCTTAAATTAAGTTTAACAGTCATAAGAGTGATAAAATTGGTGAATACTATTAGTTTATGATTAAAACTAATAAAATCCACGAAATTTGGGGTTCTGCCAAGCCTCTGATGTCATCAAACTTAGAGCTATAGTGATAACTCTAAATAATGGTGTAATAATGATGTAATATGGTTTGATCATGATTTAATCACCCTCAAACCTTAAAATATTGATCAATTCCAGTGGATATGATCAGTAAACGTCTACTAGAAGCCTGTTGGACTCTTGGAGGGAGGTATTTACTATAAATAGAGCTCTTTTTACTCTATTTTCCCCTCAGACGCATCAAAAACATTAAATCAATTAAATCAAAGGTAATTTCTTTATTCTTTATATATAAAAGTATTATATTATTAAAGACCAAAGACCACCTTGCTATAATCATCTATTTTGACGTGATTAAATCATTTATTTAATTGTTTTTGTTAAAAGTCTCTCTAAAAACTCATTTCCACGTAAAAATCCAGAATAATTTGTAATTTTCTTTATTTTCATTGTAAATACAATTTGAAAAAGTTGTATTTATATTTTTTGGCGTAAAATATTTCAAAATTATTATATTAAGTGTTAAAAGTAGGTTATTTTCTCTTATTATAATAATTTCTCTATTATTACCCTCTTAATAATTCTTTAATTAATATAAATAGTATTTATATTAATTCATAACTTTAATATTAGTAATATTATTGTTATTAATTGTTTTTTATTAATAAAAAACAATTTTTTACGCCTTTATTATTTGTTGGTAACAATAATAAAGAGCTTTTTAAATATATTAATTATTTTATATTAATATATTTATTTATTATATTATATTTTCATAATATAAATTATATTATTATATTTATTTAATAATATAATTATTTTACGCCATAATAATAATAATTATTTATTATTATTATATTTTTAATCTTATTTATTCAATTCATAAGGACATTCAGAGTACAATAAGTAATTAATTAGTAATTTTTACTTATTGTTTCATAGTCAAACCTTACATTTGGGGGCCTGGCCGTGATATTTACTTAAAAGACCTTCAAAAAGATTCTAATTGGGTTTATCCAATAATAAATTATATTTATAATCATAAAATTATATAATAATTTATATTTTATTGATTTTAAAAGCTATTGAGGCATTTGGAAAGCAATTGTCCTGTCTTACACGTGGTTTTTCACATCCTTAGACTTGCAAGAACTTTCTTTGAGTGACTCTAGTGATTAAAAGAGATATTTTATAAATTAAAAATAATTTTATTATAATTTAATTTTATAAGAATCATATTCATTTTTTATTTTATTCTTTAAAAATAAAAAATATAAAAAAATATTAAAAAATATTAAAAACCAATAAAAAAGTTATTTTTATTCATTTTTATTCATTTCTTTATTTATTTCAATTTTTCATAGATATAAAAGCAATTTCTACGTGGAAAATTGCCATATCTTGCCAAAAATAACACTTCTTATAAAAAGACTTATATTTATTTGTCTTTTTTAGTGTTTGAAGATAACCCAACAGAAGACAACCAAGCTACTGTTGAGAGGTTGGTGGAAGAAACTTGTCAAAGTTCTCCAACACCAGTTATCACCAAAAGAAAGAAAGCTAAGAAATTAGACTTTCAAGGACCCACCATTCAAGACTCTGAAGGTGAGCACCTCTTTTATAATTGCCATAAAAAGAATTTTATTCTAAAATACTTTTATTTTTTCTTATTCTATAATTATGACTACCAGAAGAGGTTCCCAATACTCCATCCAATCAGATGGAGCTGGACTCAGAGGTAGAACTGATCCCTCAAAAGGGAAAATAAAGGGCAATATCCCCAGTGGAACAGAATCCACACAAGGAAGTGCCTTATCCCAAAGGCAAGTCCCAGAAATGCCCATGATATCTGAGCCTGAATTAGAACTAAGTATGGGTAACTCAAACAGGTACAAATCACATTCAGAGGGCTCAAATAGACATCTACATGAGCCAGTACAAGCAGTATTGCACAGTATACAAGGACAAAGATTGGGAAATGTTGCCTCAAATACACCAAGGAGTGATGAACTCCTGGCACATCCTGAAAAAGTTCCTCAAAGAGGAGGAGATAGTGAAATACTCCAATGGATGGAATCCACTGTCATCCAAACCTCAAATCAAAAAAATCAAGGACTACCATGCCAAAAAGAGGGAGGCAACCAAGGAAGAAGCCCCAGTAGCTTCTACCAGCAAGCCCCAAGCCAACCCACTTCCCCAAGAAGGGAAGAAGAACAAGAAAAAGCATTGGAGGAAACCATACTCCCCAAGCTACAGAATCCCAAGAATCCAAAAGGATGCCATGGACAATGTTTTCAACATGGCCAGAACCTTGATGGAATTCAAGGACAAGGAAGAGCAAAGAATGAGACAACCTCATTTCCCAAAGAAATAACCTTGTCCAAAGATGTTGTAAATACTTTAACAGAAATTAAAAATAGTATATTACCTCTAAAAGAAATTAAAGATAGTTTATTATCACTACAAGAAATAAATAACAATTTATCTTCTTTAACAAAAATTGTTGTGCAAAACAAGAAAGAAATTGACAACATTAAGTTTATTGTTGAAAATAATAAACCAAAGAATTGAATTGAAAATACTCAAAAATTAATACAAGGACAACAAGAATTGTATAAATACATAAAAGATATCAAAGACAAAACTTTGACAATCAATTATGATGTGAGCATTGACAATCTTACAGAAAAATTAAATAAATTAAGTATTTCTGTAGAAAAATTTGAAGAAAAGACTTCATCACACCAAAAATTACTTTTGGACCATGTGGAAAAAGTGATGAAGCAAGAATGCATCTGAAAGATGATATTCAAAGTGAAATAAGACTTATTACTGAAAAAATGGATAAAATTAATGGGGCTAATTTAAATATGCCAAAGTTATCAACACCATTTTCTCATATAAGAAGCCCTGTTAAAACAAAAGAGGAATTGTCAAATCCTTTCATAACAGACTTGAGTCACCAAGATAATAACCAAGTCTTAATGAAGGAAGCACCTCAATTAAAAGAATGGCCAACATTCACAGGAGAAGGTGAATATGACCACATGTCATTTATTCAAACAATTGACATGTTACAAGAAGACTATTCCATACCAGATGAATTAATCACTGCAAGATTACATTCACTGTTTGAGAAATCTGCAAAAAGATGGTATTATGGCATAAGACAAACAAATGGTAAAAATACCTGGTCTTGGTGGAAACAAGAAATAATCACCAAGTGGGCAAATGATGCCTGGAGGTATAAGATAGAAAATGCATTTGAAAACTCTTTCTTTGACCCAGAGAAAGACAAACCTTTAACTTGGTTCTTAAAACAAGTTGAAAGGCTCAATGCACTGTACCCAGAAATGTCACAGAAGATGGTGCATATGAAAATACTTAAAAAATGTGGAGGGGAACTAGAACATGCCCTAAGAAGCAGGTGTATAGAACCATGCTCCACAGAAGAGTATATAAATGCACTAGAGGATATAGTGACAAGAACAAAAATTGGCAGGACTTGGAAAAAATTGGACATTAAAAGCCCAAATAAACCATTTATCAAAAAAGATAAATCAAAAGAATCCTTTAAGCCCAATACATCCAACAATAATGAGCAAAGAAAATGCCATAAATGTGGAGGTATTGGACACTTAGCCAATAATTGTCTCAAAAAAGCAAAGATTAATGAAATTGTGGAAACAGAAAGCCACAATGACAAAGAAGAGGAATCTGACTCTGAAAAAGAGACAGAAGAGTCAGAAAGCTCTGAAAGTGATGAAATCAATATAATTAATGCACAAATTAATAATATTGATATAATATATGAAGTACTGGATGTTAATTCAAACTTACCACAAGTTGGAACATCTGACACAAACCTGACAAACATACAAGATGCCAAAATGTATAGAACCAAACCTGCAAGAGGAATGGGATATACAGCTGGAAAATCAAGTATAAGTATTGTTATGGTTGATAACCAAGAAGGAAAAGTTAACTTGGATACAGGAGCATATTGCACTTGTGTTGGAAAAAGTTATTTAAAAACCATTGTCCCAAAATGGCAAGAAAAACTTATGCCAATACAAGGTGTCAAATTTAGTAGTGCAAGTGAGAGCATGAAGCCCCTTGGAATAATTGATTTAACACTAATGTTTCCTCATCCCTCACAATGTGTCAGAATTAAAGTAGAGTTTGTAGTAATGGACAACTGTACTAGTAATCATTTCATACTTGGGAATGACTACTTATCAATCTATGGTATAGATATCTCCAACCAAAAAGATAGATATTTTACCATAGGAGATAACAAAAGACAAAAGTTTGGCTTCTTAAATAACAAAAAACAAATCACAGTTAGTAAGAAGGAAGAAAAAATTCCAGAAAAGGAACTTTTTATATCTGAACAACTTAAAGAGGCAGAATTCAATCAAGAATTAACAGAAAAAATGAAAGAAAAATTGATTGACCTCTTATTTAAGTATAAAAATGCCTTTGCAACTGACAAAGAGCCACTAGGTGCCATAATTGGACATGAAGTGGATATAATTCTTAATGTAGAAAAGCCTTACCCACCTTTATTAAGAAGACCTGCTTATCCAGCCAGCCCAAGCGCTAGAGAAGCCTTAGAGGTGCACATTAAAGAATTAATGGACCTTGGAGTATTAAGAAAGGTTGGACATAATGAACAAGTAGAAGTTACTACACCTGTCATTATAACTTGGCATAATGGAAAATCAAGGATGGTAGGAGACTTCAGAGCCCTGAATACCTATACCATTCCAGACAGATATCCAATACCCAGAATCCATGAGACATTGACCCAATTGTCACAAGCTAAGTTCATCACAGCTATGGATGCTCTTAAGGGTTTTCATCAAAATGTCTTAACAGACAATGCCAAGAAACTACTAAGAATAATAGTCCATTGTGGAATTTTTGAATACTTAAGAATGCCATTTGGGATAAAATATGCACCTTCCCATTATCAAAGAATGATGAATACCATATTTCCTGAAGAATTATCAGAAGGATGGTTAATTATCTATATTGATGATATTATAGTTTGCTCAGAAACTACGGAAAATCACCTTACAAGACTAGAAAGGGTACTACAGAAAATAGTCCAAGTGAATATGAAAATTTCCTTGAAAAAGTGTCATTTTGCATATAGTGAATTAAAAGCACTAGGACATGTGGTATCTGGACTTAGTCTAGGCATAGACAAAAATAAAGTAGCAGCAGTACTACTTAAACCAATGCCTCAAACCAAAAAATAAATGCAATCATTTCTAGGATTTGCTGGTTACTATAGACAGCATATAAAGGACTTTGCAAAGATTGCTAAATCCTTGTATAAGCTATGTGACCAACAAACAGTCTATGAGATGACAGAAGAAAGAGTCAAGGCATATGAAGAATTGAAAAATTCCTTAACAAATGCCCCATTTCTTCTAATGCCAGATTGGAAACTACCCTTCAAACTGTACATTGATGCTTGTGGAGAAGGATTAGGTGCTGCACTTCACCAAACACAAATTATCAATGATAAACCAGTGGAAGGACCAATTTGTTTCATTTCAAGGCAAATAAAGCCAACAGAAGCAAGGTATGGAGCAAGCCAAATGGAATGCTTATGCCTGGTGTGGGCGTTAGAAAAACTGCATTATTATTTGGATGGCACAGTATTTGATGTAATCACAGACTGTAATGCTGTGAAATCACTATTAAATATGAAGACTCCAAATAGACATATGCTGAGATGGCAAATTGCTATCCAAGAATATAGAGGAAATATGACTATTGTTCATAAATCTGGAAATATTCATAAAAATGCAGATGGTCTCAGCAGATGGGCTCTAGCAAATACCCCTGACAATCCAGCATGGGTACCACAAGAAGAGCACCATATAGAAGGAATATGTGTTACAGACATTGGCACATAATTCTTTAACCAAGTTAAAGAAAGCTATAAGACAGACAAAAATTGCCATATCCTAAGCCAACTTCTAATGAAAGACTGCAAAGATCCATCACTTTCATCAAAACTAGATGAAATATGGAAAAAGGCATATGATGAAGGAAGATTCCACCTCCTTGATGGAATCCTTTACCATAGAACAAAACACACATGTGTTATGGCCTTAACAGACAGAACACTAATAAACACTATTCTACATGAGTGTCATGATAGTGTTGCATCTGGACATCTCTCAGAAGATAGGACACTAGAGAGGGTGAAAACCTGCTCTTGGTGGCCAAATTGGAAGAAAGATGTTGCAGAGTACTGCCAAACCTGTGACAGATGTCAAAAAGCCAACAGAGCCACAGGAAACAAATTTGGAATGATGATCCAAATCCAAGAACCAAAATCCCCATAGGAAATAGTTCATATGGATTGGGTGACAGCTTTACCTCCAGGAGGAGACAGGAGTTATAATGCATGCCTAGTGTTAGTTGACAGATACAGCAAAACTCCCATGTTCTTACCATGTCATAAAGATGACACAGCTATGGATACAGCCATAATGATATGGAATAAAGTCATTAGCCACACAGGCTTATTCCAAAATATTATAAGTGACAGAGACCCAAAGTTCACTTCAGCATTATGGACAAATCTCCATAACTTGTTTGGGACAAAGTTATCATTCTCAACAGCTTATCATCCTCAAACTGATGGTTTAGCAGAAAGAATGATACAAACCCTGGAGGATATGATCAGAAGATTCTGTGCTTATGGGCTCGAATTCAAAGATTCTGATGGTTTTACCCATGATTGGTGTACACTAATACCAGCACTTGAACTGGCATATAAGACATCAATCCATTCTTCTACTGGCAAAACACCAGCAATGCTAGAGAAAGGTTGGAATCCAAGACTTCCTTATGATACCCTCAAAAAGGACTTAGTGGATATACATCCAACAGCAAGCAGCTTTAAGATAATGCTTGACAAGGCAAGACACCATGCAAACAGATGTATGCAAGACTCTTTTAAATATGCAAAAGAAAGATGGGATAAAAGTCATAAGCCACCTGATTTCAAAATAGGAGACTTGGTCTTCGTATCAACCCTTAATTTCAATAACATAAAAGGCCCAAAGAAATTGAAAGATTCCTTTGCAGGACCATTTATGATAAGAGCACTTCATGGACCCAATGCTGTGCAATTAGAACTCACAGGTGAACTAATGAACAAACACCCAACTTTCCCTGTAAGTCTGATAAAACCTTACAGTTCAAGTGACAAGGAGTTATTTCCACTAAGAAATAAACCCCCACTTGAGATTCCCCCCTTGGAAGAAGGAGAGGAAAAGAAAATAGTAAAAGTCCTTAAAGAAAGAAGGACAAGAAACAAAAAAGAAAGGGAATACCTTGTAAGGTATAGAAATTCAACTCAAGAAGATGAATGGCTACTTGAGAAAGATATAACAAATGCTGATAAACTACTAAGAAGGTTTAGACATGAAAGAAAACCTAAAAAATAACAAAAGCAAGCATTATTGAGCTTCAAGACTGATAAAAGTCTAATGAAGAGGTAGGACAGTGGATGATACCCTAATCACACATATCAGATTGTGGTACAATCTTTTTTGGTGGTAGGGAATGTGAGCCTTTGAGATATGACCACATACCCAATAAGGTCACAAAAAAGACTAAGAATAATTATACCTTTAATATAATTATATTAAAATTACTTAGAATAATTATACATTAAAAATAATTACTTAAATATACAAAAAATACCATAAATTGGTACAAAAATTGGTTTAACTTAGAAACCAATGAATCAACATGTAAAATAAATTATACCATTGGATTCCCCATGGAAAAATACACATATACCATTTTTATGGCATATCTGTAAAGTCAATATTTAATGAATTATAAGGTATAATACCTTATAAAAACCAGAAAACCTTATTTATCTCAGGAACTAATGAAATAACATGTAAAATAAATTGTACCAGTGGATTTCCCACGAAAATCCACAAATAAAACAATTAATAAGCTAATTTCCAAAGTCAATACTTAAGGAATTAACCTGAATATATGCACTTTTTTGGTCAACGCATATATTCAAGGATCATAGCTAATATCTCCTAAACTATACATGATAGAATGATGAACCAAAAATGAAGTTACCACGTAATTAATGTAAGAGCACAGATATGAACTTTATTTTACAAATCATAAACAAGGTTAAAACCTATGATGAAATATTGATAAAAATCAACAGAGCTGTTGACCACTTTGTTGTGAAAGTAGTCCAAACTTAAAAAAAAGTATAAGTATACAGTTGGATTCTACTAGTTCATTCGTGAAGAATGATGTAATTTTTATTATTAAATTCAGGGTATAACCCCCTGAAATCAAGGGTTGAAGTTTAAAATATTGAATTTCGACAGAAAAGATGAGTTACAAGAAAAATCATCAAAATTAGAGTTTTGATGATGTAATGAAAAGCTCTTGGAAGCATAATGAGGTTATGCCAGGCTATCAGAATTCACTCTCTGAATTGCTGTAGCGTGTAAATCTTAAAAGTTATTGAAGATCAAAGTTTGAGCTTAAATTGAGCAGTTATGATCACCTACTGTAACCTTAAATTAAGTTTAACAGTCATAAGAGTGATGAAATTGGTGAATACTATTAGTTTATGATTAAAACTAATAAAATACACGAAATTTGGGGTTCTGCAAATCCTCTGATGTCATCAAACTTAGAGTTATAGTGATAACTCTAAATAATGGTGTAATAATGATGTAATATGGTTTGATCATGATGTAATCACCCTCAAACCTCAAAATATTAATCAATTCCAGTGGATATGATCATTACACGTCTACTAGAAGCTTGTTGGACTCTTGGAGGGAGGTATTTACTATAAATAGAGCTCTTTTTACTCTATTTTCCCCTCAGACACATCAAAAACATTAAATCAATTAAATCAAAGGTAATTTCTCTATTCTTTATATATAAAAGTATTATATTATTAAAGACCAAATACCACCTTGCTATAATCATCTATTTTGACGTGATTAAATCATTTATTTAATTGTTTTTGTTAAAAATCTCTCTAAAAACTCATTTCCACGTAAAAATCCAGAATAATTTGTAATTCTCTTTATTTTTATTGTAAATACAATTTGAAAAAGTTGTATTTATATTTTTTGGCATAAAATATTTCAAAATTATTATATTAAGTGTTAAAAGTAGGTTATTTTCTCTTATTATAATAATTTCTCTGTTATTACTCTCTTAATAATTCTTTAATTAATATAAATAGTATTTATATTAATTCATAACTTTAATATTAGTAATATTATTGTTATTAATTGTTTTTTATTAATAAGAAACAATTTTTTATGCCTTTATTATTTGTTGGTAACAATAATAAAGAGCTTTTTAAATATATTAATTATTTTATATTAATATATTTATTTATTATATTATATTTTCATAATATAAATTATATTATTATATTTATTTAATAATATAATTATTTTACACCATAATAATAATATATTATTATTATATTTTTAATCTTATTTATTCAATTCATTAAGACATTCAGAGTACAATAAGTAATAAATTAGTAATTTTTACTTATTGTTTCATAGTCAAACCTTACAAATTCCCATTATCCAAATATGGATTTTTCTCAATTCCTGTATGGAGCTTATTTTTCCATAACTTTGGTTTTAGATGGTTTATGGGGTAAGATATGGCACCATCAGATATCCCTGGCTGTTATTCTTCCAAAATGACCCCATGTTAGGTATCTCACACTAAAACAGTAGAAGGTAGATGAGAGGTGAATATTTTATTTGCCCTTATTTGGCTTTAATTTGGCCATAACCTCTCTAGTTTTGATTCTAGCTCAGTTTCACTAGTACCATTGGATAGTCCTTACTGAGACCTTCAATTTACACACCCATTTGATGGTGTTCTGTCTCTTTATCTACATTTTAGATGAGATATGAAAATTAAGGTTTATGCTCAGTTCTTGCTTGGATAAGGAATAACTGTTTTATTATCTGTCTTATGTTTATGGGAGTCATATATTTGAAGAGGGGTCGCTTTCCTCTTTCTTTTAATACCATTTATGAGCCATTTTGGGTCACTTCAATTTTTTGTGGTATTTTTCTATACCATTGTTTAATGGTATTTTGGCTGTAATGATTGTGCTCTGGTTTTGAGTCACTGGCTGCCAATTATATCCTTATGAAAACCTTTTATCCCATTATTATGCCATATTTTAGAGTTATTACTGTAGCTCTAACTTTCTGCTATCATATTCTTTGAATATGACCTAACTCCATGTATGTCAGCCTGTGACTCAAAACAGAGCACTAGCATGACATCCAACATACCATAAGTAATGGTATGACAATTATTGAACAAACATAGTCAATACAGGTAATAAATAAGAGGAAAAAACTCCTCTTAAATTAAACACCAACCTTATCCAAACAGAATAAGGAAACCTAGAGGAAAATAAACAAGTCAAAACCCTTATTTTCACCTCTCATCTAACTTATGCATATTTAAGTTATTCTATACCAAAATGATATTTTTCTTAAAGCTCACATAGAGAGCTACACAATGGTATCATCCATGTTGCTGTAACACCACTACAACTGGAGATACCGTATGACCTTTATTTTAAAACCAAGACCCCCCTGAAAGTCAAAGAGGGCTTGTACAAAACTGTACAAAAGTACAACCAAATTAAATATCTAAACAAGAGATTTAATTTGAGACACCTTAGATCTCTGTATCTCTTAAATTGACTGAGGGATCTTGGTTCAAAGGTTTAACAACCAAAATACAGATATTCTGAAAACAACAATATAAACAAACGCCTGTATCTTTGGCTTACACTCATACAACTGTACAGAGTAATATACCAAACTGTAGAGCTAATCAAGCCCTACAAGACTTTATCATCAGAATACAGATATCTTCCATATTGAAGAAGATATCTGGTATGGAAGTTTTTGAAGCCTCATACTGATGTACAAAAATACATCCAAAAACCTAAAACCCTTATAACTTTTGCTATTTTAAAGAAGGGTAAACATGAAGCATACCAAGTTGAAGAGCTCATTAAGCTCTTCAATTCTGTGCTCTTGGTTTCTTGATATCTCAAGAACTGACTGAGATATCTTGATTGGAAGGTTTTTCTAGCAATACATGACTGTATCAAACTTGTATCAAACAGTATTGCTCTCATACTTAAAATAATATACTTGGGAAGATATAACCTCTCTAAAATCATCATTACTGATCATACAGACACCAGAACAACGTCATCCAAGTGCTGACATGGCAGGTGAAAAGTTTTTTCACCCTGTATTGATCCAGAATGATCATTTGTGGTTCCAAAACCACAATTCTGCCTCTATTGACATCAGAATTGATGACCCAGAACCACAGATTGATCATTGGAGTGAAGATTTTCACTCCTCTGACGTGTGAAGAGTTAATAATTCTTGACAGTCTTGAAAGATATAAAAAGAAGGGTTTTTTCCTTGAAAACCCATCATATCTTATCTTATTACCCATATTCTTACGTGACAAAACTTTTATCCATCAGTAGTGTCCTTAGAATTATTAAAAGATATAATTAGAGTATAATTATTGTAGTACTTCTTTACAGTCAAAGATATTAGAGAATTGCAACCCAGGTCCTCAACAGACTCATCACCACGGTTACCACGTAGCAGTAGGACCTGAAGAATTAAATTTATTTGTTTTTTGACGTGTCACAGTCATAATACTAGCTTGTATTTACATTTTATAGCTACTATATAGACTCACCCTGACAATTTATCAAGGTATTCCTAATCATAAAACACCAATATTCATCAGTTTTATCTCTTATTCAACTGTTAAACCTGCAATAAGATCTTAGTTAAAAATCTAAAATGATTATTTTGAACCTTAACTTTGATCTTGAATAAATTTTGATTTTTTTACACAAATAAGATTCAGAATTTCAATTCTAATATCATGAAATGTGTGAGCCTTGAGGTATATTTTACATACCTAAATAAGCCACAATTATCTTGAAAAAAATTTGGAATTATGCATAACTCATAAGTCATGCATATATCTTAAATTCATCATTTTTGATTTCAGAAAAGATGAATAACGTTTCATTGTGTAAGTAAATCCATGGATTTAAGGACAGATTTGGATTCTACACAAAAGCTCACCAAAGGTAGCTCCATAGAGTGAATAAGCTCAAATTAACTCTTTGAGGTGGTAATATGGAAAATACTTCAATACCACTTAAAAGATCCGTGAAAGTTTTGTTTTTCTCAATTTCATGCCAAAATAATGGGAATGTGAAAAATCCCATGTTACATATACACTAAGAATAGTGTTATGCATGTTTTGAGTACTTAACATCATGATATTCTTAAATGGACCTTTGGTACACCCATAGTGGATATCTCACTTTAAGCTTAATTTTCTATTTTTACATGAAAAATAAGCAAGGGGGACAAAAGACATCAAAGAGAGCCAGGGTACCCAACTTCTGAGGCCTCAGAGGCGTGGAAAGCTCCAAAGCTTGGATCCATGGCTGATCTTGGCCCAATTAGTAAGCTAAAACACTTTGGGAACTTGGTTACCATGTTACAACTACAGTAAATCTTGAGAAAATAGCAAATAACCTGCTATTTTGATGTGCCAAGGAGGTAAAGAGCTACTTAGACTCCTGTAACCTTGTCAATTCTTAATGAATTTCCATGGATAAGCCCAGAAAGAGTAATTAAACCGCTTTTTGGACTTTTATCCATTGATTTACCTCTTAGCAACCAGTTAAACACTGATATTTGCAATTCTACGTAGAAATGAGGTAAAAACTTCAAAAATTCATTAAAAATACAATTCTTAATGAATATTTCTGAAACCTTAAGGACCAATGAAGAGCTGTATTATCTATGGTAAAACTAAACAGAATTATAGTTTTACTAGTAAAATTCAAAGTTTTACTTACAGTCCATTTTTGACTATTCTACATGAAACACTGAATCTTCAAAAATTCACAGTAATTACAACCTGTGATGAAATTGCCAATAATATTGATAACTTTGAGAAATCAATGATTATTTTGGAATAAAAGAAGATTTACAGATTTTAATCCTTTTATTCTTAACCATATTGGGGTTGGTAATCACGTAAAAGCATCAATTGAGTAATAATGATAATCTTACATGACAACAGATGATGCAATCAATAATCCAAAAGGGTTTATTTTTTTCTCACTTACTGGTCTTTCAGTTTGCTTCATGGCATGCCTCTGTGAGCTGTTGTTGACTTAAAAGAGGCCTTCTCTTGTTTCTTTTTCCATATCATCATCATCCTATTATCATTTAAATCATTGTTACCAACAAGTAAGTATTAGTGAAAAACTATTCTTGAGTGTTTTAATTATTTCAGAATCAATCAGAAAGATTTGAAATCATAGAATCCAACTGTATATTGTTGTAATACTGTTATAAATACATCTTGATCACTTGAATCCACAATTCTATGTCAAATATCTCTATCTTATCTTTCAATAAGCTCTTTGGAATATTAGTGAGTTATTGATCCTTAGTTCTTAAAGTTTTTCTCTAAATAATTAGTTTTCTTCAAGAATTATATTTATAATTATACTTGCAAAAGATAATTATATATTAAAATAATTTTATTTTTTTAATAAAAGAAGTTTTATTATTAAGATCTTCTTGTAATTGATTCTTGTAGACAATCACTTCTCACTGTTAAAATCACCAGTAGTGTTTAACATGTGAAAGAAATAATTTTTTAGTTATTTAATTGTGATTATAATAATATTTTATTATCATGCTTCATGAGAACAGACATAGTAGTTCTGATTAGTAATAATATTATTATCAGTTTCATAGTCACATCTTACATTTGGGGCCTGGCCGTGTTTTCTGAACCTTGTACCCATAATTAATATATTTTTAAGCTCTAAAATATATCAATTTAATAATATTTTTTTCTTTAATTTTAAAAGTTAAAATAATTTTTCTTTTTGAAATTGTTTTGGAAATATTTTTCATTGAGGAATTTGGTTTAATTTTATACTGTTTTTACACATGGCTTTTTCACATCCAAAAACTTATAAAATTATTCTTTGAGTTACTCTGAATTAATTTTCATTCCAAATCTTAAATTTTGACTTTTTTCTTTAAAAATAATAATTTCTTTAATATTTAAAAATATAAGACTTATAAAAAATCCTTCAAAATATTTTAAAAAAAAAAGTATAAAAAATAATTTTTCTCTTTTATATTTTTTTTTCTAGTGTCTTTAATCAAATACTTTGCAGCTGGCAACAGACTCAGTAAAAGATATATCACTAGTCCAGAATCTTCATAAGCAGAATCTGAAGACAGTATTGAGGTGCAAATTGCTAAAAGAGGAACCTTATTTAACTCAGAAAAGAATAAATTCCCACCAAAAGGTGTGTTTTATCTGATATTTTCAATTTTTTATCTTTGAATTGATGTGAAAATGGTGCATACCAGAGATGGAAGCAACTATTCAGTCCAGCCAGATGGATGTGGACAAGGAAGAGGAAAGACCAAATCCAGAAGTGCCAAGTCTTCCTCAAGAAAAACACATTTGGAGGATGCCAGAGTTGCCCCCCATTCCCCAAGGTCTGTACCCACAGATTTTGATGTGAATTCTGAGCCTGAACTGATTCATGAGAATATTTCTAGGGCTGAACCATTTTCAAGTGGCAGCAATAGAAATATATCAATGCCAATACAAAAATTTGTTCAGAGAAGCCAAAGAAGAGGAGTGGAAAATATGCCGAAGCCTTTGGCAGGAGGCCATGAACTCTTACTTACACATCAAGAGCTTTCTGGGTCAGGAGAAGGCCATAGAACTCTTAGGAGGTTGGAGCCCATTGTCTTGCAAAGGCAAAGTCAAAAAGATAAAGAATTGGTTGAAGAAACAAAGTCTTTTATCCATAGACCAGAAGAAAGAGTTGGAAATGCCTCCAGCTTTAGCGACAGAGGCCCCAGTGGCATCTACCAACTCCAAACCAGCTCCAGAAGTGTCCAAGGACAAGCCCAAAGGACCTCAGAAGAAGAAGAGAGGTCCCAAAAACCATCAAAGCAAGGGAAAAGGCAAAGCCAATTGGCACGGACATTACACACAAGGGTACAGGATCCCCAAATTGGAGCCTTCAGCCGTGGACAGTGTATTCAACATCGCCAGGACTTTGATGGAATTCACAGCCAAAGAGAAGGAAAGGATGAACAGAACTTTTCCAAAGAAATAACAGATCAGATACATTTTGTTCAATCTGATATTCATGTAGCCCTTGGTAAATTTGATGCAAATATAAATAGACTTACATCAGACATAAGTGAATTAAAAAGAAATGACAAAAGATATACTGAATGGCAGCAAGTGGCAAATGCCAGAATTGATTCAATTATTAATACATGTAACAGAATTGAAAGTACATGTCAGGTTCAGAATGATGAAATGGAAGATCTTTCTATTTTTAAAATGAATGATCAGCTTAAAATTCTAAAAGATGATGTCTTAGAAATAGTTGAAAATACCAATCAGTTTGCTACACATTTAGCAAAGAGTGACAGTGAAAGGCAGAAGCTCAAGAATGAAATCATTGCAAATGTAAAACAAATTCATGAGAATTATTTACCACATGTGCCAAGACATTCTACACCTTTGAATCAAGAAAAACCTTCTGTTAAAGGAATTTTGACCCCATTCTTAGGAGAAAGTGTTATCTCTGCAAAAGATATTCCCAAATTGGAAGATTGGCCAACATTCTCTGGTGAAGGTGAATACAACCATATTTAGTTCATCAGGACTATTGATATGTTGCAGGAAGACTTTCATACACCTGATGAAATCATAGTGGGAAAATTACACTCTCTGCTTACCAGAACTGCAAAGAAATGGTATTACAAGTTGAGAATAGATCATGGGAAACATGATTGGTCTTGGTGGAATTCTGAAGTGATTACCAAATGGGCCAACAATTCTTGGAGGTTTAAAATGAAAATGCTTTTGAATATGCCATTTTTAACTCAGAGAAAGATAAACCACTTACTTGATTCTTCAAGCAGAAAGACAGATTATCTGCTTTACACCCAGATATTTCTGACACTATGATTAGTATTAAAATATTAATAAAGTGTGGAGGGGAACTGGAACATGCTATCAAAAGCAGAGGTGTGGAACCCTGTTCAACAGAGGACTACATTAATGCAATGGAAGATATCATTACAGGACAAGGATTGGTAAAACTTGGACTAAAATCCCTATTGAGTCCAAGATGGTTTCAAAGATTCCCAGAGAGGACAGAAGACCAGAAAAACCTGTCTTGAAGTGTCATAAATGTGGAAGTACTTCACATTTAGCTAGCACTTGCACCAAAAAGATGAAAATCAATGAAGTTCAAGTCATTGAAGAAGTTCATTGTACTGAAGAGAAAGAAGAATCTGATCAAGATTCTGCAATCTCTGAAGACACACCAGTGGAGGACTATCCCATTGAAAACATCACAGCTTTCTTTGAAGTCACAGAAGTCAATACCCACTTACCACAGTACAGTGAAGACTGCTACAACCTGATCAATATCCAGGATGCCAGGATGTGAAGGCCAAACCTGCTAGAGGAAAAGGTTAGACTGATGGAGGATCCTGTATTAAATCAGTTTTGTTGAATGATATTTAAGCCAAAGTAAATTTAGATACAGGGGCATTTTGCACTTGTGTGGGCAAAGATTATCTCCAAGTTATACTTCCTGAATGGAAAAACCATCTATTACCAATAGAAGGTGTGCATTTTAGTAGTTCCAGTAACAATATGTACCGCTTGGGTATATTAGACACTAATCTTTTATTTCCACACCCAGCAGGAAGCATGATAGTGAAAACTGAGATTGTAGTGATGGACAATTGCACATCTCATCATATCATTTTTGGAAATGATTACTTGAATATTTATGGTATTGACATCAATAATCATAAGGACAGATATTTCACAATTGGAGAGAACAAAAGACAAAAATTGGCTTTTTCCAATATGCTAAAACAAATATCAATAGTATCTTCTAAAAATGATACTTATAAGGAGGAATTTGTGTCGAATCAACTTGTTGAAGCACAAATTAATCCATCATTGTCACCAAAAATGATGAATGAACTTATTGATGTGTTATACACATACAATAATGCATTTGCCTCTGATAATAAACCATTAGGTGCTATAAGGGGACAAGAAGTTGATATTACTCTTAATATTGACAGACCATTTCCTCCAGTACTTAGAAGACCAGCTTATCCAGCCTGTCCCAGAGCTAGAGAAGCCTTGGAAAAACATATCCAGGAGTTAATCCAACTTGGTGTACTAAGGAAAGTAGTCCATAATGAGGAAGTTGAAGTGACAACACCTGTTATTATTGCCTTGCATAATGATAAGTTAAGAATGGTTGGAGATTTCAGAGCATTGTATACCTACACAGTTCCAGATAGGTATCCAATCCCTAGAATTCAAGGAACCTTGACTCAATTGTCTAAAGCTAAGTATATAAAATCAATGGGTGAATTAAAAGGCTTCAATCAAAATGTTTTGACGCCTGAAGCTAAGAAATTACTTAGAGTTATCACTCACTGTGGTATTTATGAGTATCTTAGAATGCCATTTTGCATTAAAAATGCTCCATCCCATTATCAAAGAATGATGAATACCATCTTTCCCACAGAATTGTCTGAAGGATGGCTTATCATTTATATTGATGATATTATCATATGTTCTGATTCATGGTCTTTACACCTTGAAAGACTTGCAAGAGTACTTCACAAGGTTGCAGAAGTGAACATGAAAATTTCACTTAAGAAATGCAATTTTGGTTTTGAAGAACTCAAAGCATTAGGACATGTTGTTTCTGGTTTAAGCTTGGGTATTGACAAAAACAGAGTAGCAGCAGTGTTACTTAAGCCAATGCCCCATAGTAAAAAAGAAATGATGTCTTTTCTTGGGTTTGACAGTTATTATAGGCAACACCTGAAAGACTGTGCAATTCTAGCCAAGTCACTATATAGAATCTGTGATCAACAGACTGTATTTGAGATTACACAGGAGAGAATTGAATCTTATGAGAAGATAAAGAAAGCTCTTACAGAAGCACCTTTACTCCTCATGCCTGACTGGAATATGCCTTCTAAATTGTACATTGATGCATGTGGAGATGGATTAGGGGCAGCCCTAAATCAAGTCCAAATTATTGATGACAAACCTACAGAGGGACCAGTTTGTTATATCTCATGACAAATCAAACCAACAGAGGCCAGATATGGTGCAAGCCAAATGGAGTGCTTATGTTTGGTATGGGCATTTGAGAAATTACACTATTATCTTGATGGCAGGGCTTTTGAAGTGATAACTGACTGTAATGCAGTAAAATCACTTCTTAACATGAAAGCTCCCAACAGACATATGTTGAGATGGCAAATAGCCATTCGAGAATATAGGGGAAACATGACCATAGTTCACAAGGCAGGAAACATTCACAAGAATGGTGATGGACTTAGCAGGTGGGCTTTAGCCAACACTCCTGATAACCCAGCTTATGTACCTTTGGAAGCTGAACCACGTATTCCAATTCAAGGAATTAACATAACTGATATTGGGACTGAAGTCTTTGAAGAGGTCAGAGAGTTTTATAAGCAAGACAAGGATTGCCATATCTTGACTTCTTTACTAGATAAACACTGCAAAGATACATCTTTATTCAATGCACTGGATGAAGTTTGGAAAAATTTCTATTCTGAAGGAAGATTTCACTTGTTTGATCGTATTAATTACCATAGAACCAAACATTCTTGTGTAATGACATTATGCAGCAGATTGCTTATCAATACAATTCTTCATGAATGCCATGATAGCATCTACTCTGGACACCTGTCAGAAGACAGAACACTTGAAAAAGTGAAGAACTGTGCATGGTGGCCATCTTGCAGAAAAGAAACCATTGAATATTGCCATACCTGTGACAGATGTCAAAAAGCAAACAGGAGTATAGGCAAGAAATTTGGACTTATGATCCATATCCAAGAACCAAAATCCCCTTGGGAAGTTTTTCACATGGATTGGGTCACAGCACTTCCTCCAAGTGGTGACAAATGTTATAATGCTTTTTTAGTCATTGGAGACAGATATAGCAAGACTCCCATATGCATACCATGTCCTAAAGATGACACTGCTATGGATACAGCTCTTCTTCTATGGAGTAGAGTTATTTTTCTCATACAGGATTATTTAAGAATATCATAAGTGACAGAGATCCCAAGTTCACATCTGCACTTTGGACCAATCTTCATAGATTTTTTGGGACTAAGTTATCATTCTCTACAGCATATCACCTTCAAACATATGGGCTAGCAGAGAGGATGATTCAAACTTTAGAAGACATGATCAAGAGATTTTGTGCTTATGGGTTAGAATTCAAAGACTCAGATGGCTTCACCCATGACTGGTGCACTCTGATACCTGCATTAGAATTGGCATATAAGACATCAGTCCATTCTTCCACAGGACAAACTCCTGCTATGTTAGAAAAAGGATGGAATCCAAGACTCCAAGCAGACACACTGAGGAAAGACTTGATTGACATTCATCCTACAGATTCCAGCTTCAAGATAATGCTTGATAAAGTAAAACATCATGCAAAAAAAAGTATGAATGATGCTTTTGATTATGCAAAACAAAGTGGGACAAGAGTCACAAAGTACCAGACTTCAAAGTAGGGGACTTAGTTCTAGTTTCAACCTTGAATTTTAATAATATCAAAGCCCCAAAGACACTTAAAGATTCTTATGTAGGACCTTTTATTATTGTTGCCTTACATGGAACCAAGGCAGTTCAAGTGGAATTGAGTGGTGAATTGGAAAACAAACACCCCACTTTTCCAGTAAGCTTGATAAAGCCTTATCAACCAGCTGACAAAGAATTTTTTCCTTTAAGGAACCCAACTCCTTTAACTGTGCCACCAGTGGAACAGAATGAAGACAAAAAGATAAAGAAAGTCATTAAAGAAAGGAGACTTAGAGGTAAAAATCAGAGAGAATATCTTGTCAGATATAGAAATCCAGTACATGAAGATGAATGGCTGGCAGAATCAGAAATACCTGACTCAGATAAGCTCTTGAGAAGATTTAGACATGAAAGAAGGCCACAAGCCTGAATATGTATATATATGTCCTTTAAATTACTTGATCTGAGTGATGTCAAGAGGTTGGACAGTGGACATTAACCCCTTTTGGGGCTTTGATTCTTCATACCATTGATAAAATTGTAGTACAATTTTATTTTTTGGTGTGAGGGAATGGGAGCCTCGAGGTATATTTTACATACCCAAAGAGGCCACAATTATCTTAAAAATAAATTTTGAATTATTCATAACTCATAAGTCATGCATAGATCCAAAATTCATCATTTTTGATTTCAGAAAAGATGAATAACACTTTATTGAGTAAGTAAATCCATGGATTTAAGGCCAGATTTGGATTCTACACAAATGTTCACCTAGGGTAGCTCCATAGAGTGAATAAGCTCAAATCAACTCTTTGACGTGGTAATATGGAAGATACTTCCATACCACATCATCAATATCACATAAAAGATCTGTGAAAATTTTTGTTTTTCTCAATTTCACGCCAAAATAATGGGAATGTGAGAAATCCCATGTTACATATACACTAAGAATAGTGTTATGCATGTTTTGAGTACTTAGCATCATGGTATTCTTACATGGACTTTTGGTACACCCATAGTGGATATCTCACTTTAAGCTTAATTTTCTATTTTTACATGAAAAAAAAGCAAGGGGGACAAAAGACATCAAAGAGAGCCAGGGTACCCAACTTCTGAGGCCTCAGAGGCGTGTACAGCTCCAAAGCTTGGATCCATGGCTGAGCTTGGCCCGATTAGTAAACTAAAACACTTTGGGAACTTGGTTACCATGTTACAACTACAGTAAATCTTAAGAAAATAGCAAATAACCTGCTATTTTGACGTGCCAAGGAGGTAAAGAGCTACTTAGAATCCTGTAACCTTGTCGATTCTTAATGACTTTTCATGGATAAACCCCAAAAGAGTAATTAAAACCCTTTTGGGACTTTCATCCATTGATTTACCTCATAGCAACCAGCTAAACACTGATATTTGCAATTCTACCTAGATAGGAGGTAAAAACTTCAAAAATTCATTAAAGATACAATTCTTAATGAATCTTTCTGAAACCTTCAGGACCAATGAAGAACTGTATTATCTATGGTAAAACTAAACAGAATTATGGTTTTACTAGTAAAATTAAAAGGTTTACTTACAGTCCATTTTTGACTATTCTACATGAAACACTGAATCTTCAAAAATTCACAGTAATTACAACCTGTGATGAAATTGCCAATAATATTGATAACTTTGAGAAATCAATGATTATTTTGGAGTAAAAGAAGATTTACAGATTTTAATCCTTTTATTCTTAACCATATTGGGGTTGGTAATCACGTAAAAGCATCAATTGAGTAATAATGATAATCTTACATAACAACAGATGATGCAATCAATAATCCAAAAGGGTTTATTGTTTTTTCACTCACTGGTCTTTTAGTTTGCTCCATGGAATTCCTCTGTGAGCTGGTGTTGACTTAAAAGAGGCCTCCTCTTGCTGTTTTTTCCATATCATCCTCATCTTATTATCATTTAAATCATTGTTACCAACAAGTAAGTATTAGTTAAAAGCTATTCTTGAGTGTTTTAATTCTTTCAGAATCAATCAGAAAGACGTGAAATCCTATAATCCAACTATATATTGTTGTAATACTCTATAAATACATTTTGATCACTTGAATCCACAATTCTACATCAAATCTGTCTATCTTATCTTTCAATACGCTCTTTGGAATATTAGTGAGTTATTTATGTTAAATTCTTAAAGTTTTTCTCTAAATAATTAGTTTTCTTCAAGAATTATATTTATAATTATACTTGCAAAAGATAATTCTATATCAAAATAATTTTATTATTTTGATAAAAGAAGTTTCATTATTAAAATCTTCTTGTAATTGATTCTTGTAGACAATTACTGCTCACTGTTAAAATCACTAGTAGTGTTTAACATGTGAAAGAAATAATTCCTTAATTATTCAATTGTGGCTATAATAATATTTCATATTATATTTCATAAGAACAGACATAGTACTGTTGATTAATAATAATATTATAATCAGTTTCATGGTCACATCTTACAGAATTTTTTTAAGAAGGTCCCAAGAGGATTCCATCACATCATCAAAGCTGTATTTTTGATTATTTGTCTTGTAACCCATCTTTTCTGTCAAAATTTCCTATTTCAGACTCTCAGCCATGACTTCATAGGCTTACTCCTTAAATATCATGATAAGAGCTACATCATGTTTAATTTATGAAATATTATAATCTGAATATGTGTTTTGGTTTCAGCTTGGATCACTTTCAACTTTACATGGCCAAGTGGTATTGCTATTTTCACCAATTCCTCTTTATTAGTATTAACCTTTTTTAAACCTTGAAATATATTTTATAGATTTATTTATTTAGTTATGTTGCAGTAGATGTGATTTTTTACAAGTCTTGTCAATGATTTTTTTGAAATTTATGAGCTAAAATCCATGAATATATGCACTGATTATAAAAGTGCATATACTCAGGTATTGAAGTAATTATTGGGATTAAAAATATGAAATAATGGAGTTATCTATTTATTTTTGATGGGGAATTGAATGGAATATTTTATTTCACATTTTTATCTATTGGCTTTCAAGATAATCAAGAATTCAGGGCTTTTCATGGCATTTTCACTTATTTTAATTGGCTGTAAGATTTGAATTTGAATTCTTATTCTAAAAATTAGTTCTTTAATATTTTCTGTGATCTTTTCAAATATGTGTTCATATCTAAAGGGATCACATCTACAGGAGTCAGAGCTACAAATTACCTCCTTCTCATGCCAGAATTGTAGATTATTTGCTAGATTCTCTTGACTCAATGAGATTTTGACTTGGTAACCAGGCTCTAAAAAGGTTTTTCATTGACCAATTTGGCCATTACCAGCCATGGATGCAAGCTTTAGATATTTCCATGCCTGAGAGGCCACAGAACTTGGGTATCCTTGGTCTTGAGGATGTCTTTTTTCCTCCTTATCTACTTTCATGTCAAAACAGTATTTCAGGCCTAAAGGCTAATATCCTCTATTGGTTTAGGAAAACTGTATTTAATAGTAAAGTAATTGTAAGTGAGAAAACATGAATAACACTATTATTAGTGTATATGTAACATTAGTTTTCTCACATTCCCATTATTTTGGCCTGAAATTGAGAGAAACAAATATTTTCACAATTCTTTTATTTTGTATTGATTGTGTAGTGTTTTAGTATTTCCATATTACTACCTCCTATAGTTAAATTCTGCTTATTCACCCTATTGAGTGATCCTAGGTGAATTGTTGTGTAGAATCCAAACCTGGCCTTAAATACATGAAGTTACTTACAAAAAAATTTTATTCATCTTTTCTGAAATGAGAACTTATGAATTATGGATATATAAATGAGCTATAGATTACTCATAGTCAAGATTTATTTTCATATCACTTGTGGCCTATTTGGGTATGTAAGTTATACCTAATGGCTCACAGGCTTCTTTTATCCTTTATTAGGACCATGGAACATCCTTTGTGTTCAATATGTATGCAATGGTAAATATTTCACAGATGAATTATCACTGTCGGTACTGAAGCCTAATCCATTTCTTTTAGTATGAAGTGTGTTCTGAAGCCACAAAAATGTCCTGTTTTCCAATGAAAAATGAAAGAGTATTGTGGAGTCCACATTATTATCCTTGAAATATGTCTTAAGCCTCAGAATCAATACCAAATATTATTAATATTATATGTGGGTTGGTTAGTCTATATGTTTATTTGAGTCTTAAGGGGGATTTAATCTTTTAAAGATTATATACAGCCAGTTTTATCATAGTAGATTATTCAGCCCAGATATCTCAGCAAATTTTTAAGATAAATAAAAGTAAAGAATCATCCCTAGAAACTCTGTATTAGTAGTAAATTACCCCTATCATAGACAAACTGTGGAGTGGGATTATATCAAATACTTAGTAATAAATACATGAAGATAGTAATGGGATATCCAGTATCAGACCCTAAAATTTATGACTTTTATCAACTGTGGGAAGCTTACATATGTTTTAAGATTTTTTAAGCCTGTCTTTTTAGGATGAATCTTCCAAATGAGATAGTTTAGTTATGCTAAAGTATAGAGAAAATAATTAGTAGCTAAGGCTTAAGGTAGATCTATTGCTTTTGGATGGAAATATGCTTGTTGGAGTCAGTGAAAGCCCACATTTTTTGGAAATTCTTTCTTCAATTTGAAGACAGAGGAAACTCCGAAATTGTTTCAGGGGTGCTACATAGATATTATTTTCACCATTAGAAACCTCTAAATATGAGCTCCCAGAATCCTACCCCTGGTTCAACTTTCTATTCAAAATTTAAAAGCTAAATTAGATGTAAAAATAAGGTTCTGTCTTTGTGGATACCTATTTGAAACTGAAAAGGCTTACACCTTTTCTATTTTTTGTCTATTCTTCATAATAATAGTATTTTTCTGAAGGGGATATTGTTATAGAACTATGTGTTACAGGGGCACTTTTAAGTCAAGAAAACCTGGAACTCAATTAATTGCAAATATCTGTATAGGGCTCATAGTAAATGAATTATAGCACTTAATTAGCTTGAATAAGAAATAATACTATTAATATGAGAGAAAATATAACATTCAGCTTAGATAACATTAATTAATAAGAAATAAAAAGGGGGAGATAACCAAAAAATTCAAAATCACACCCTTTCCGCATGTCAGAAAGAGTAAGAGGAATAACTAAGATATGACCACAAAGGCTTCCTTGAACATGGGAGGGAAGGCTAAGATTGACTCTAAGTACTAATACTATAATATTCTAAAGAATAAATAAAATATAAAAGATATATAAATTAGCTGGGGAGGACATCCCCAGAGGGAGAAAGAGGGGCTGTTATATGTGATAATCTACTCCTCCTGTTCCAAGAAAGGTATTTCTTCACAATATTGATTGATTTCGATAAAGAAAGTACTTTAGGGCTTCAAAGGGACTGTAAAGGAGGTTTATGGAGGTTAGGTGATCTTAAAGTTCCAGATTGGTGAATGAAAATCTGTCTTGGGTAACTTTCCTGTATAGAACAGGACAGATTGTATTACTATGATCCAATCTGTATTGGGTTTCTCATATGGATGGTTCTGAAAATGGATTCTGATACACACACCTTGATTTCTATTTTGGTGATCTTGAGTGGGGTGATTTTTTTACACCCTATAGGGTTCTGGCCTATTGGGATCAATCATACCTTCTTTTGCTATTTGTTTCATCTTTCAACCCTTCAAGACACTCTTTATGGAGAACGCTTTTTTCATTTTTATTATTTTTTATGTCAATCTAGTTCTTGTTAGGGAGTGGATTCATATAAGGAAGCTTCTCTATTGGTATGCACTCATACAGGGCTCTTTACAACATAAAAACATCACCATGTCCACTCTGTGAGCATAAAAGCCATTTTTTTTCCACAGAATAAATAACAATAAGCCTCAAGGCAAAAATTTCAAAAACACTTTCCAAATTTCTTTCTCTTGTTTTCTCTGTTATCTTTGCTTGTTTTTGGCGCTCTCCCCAACATGTCATTATTTTATGACTTTGAAATGTTTGACCATTTAATGTCAAGAGGAAGCCAATTCTCAAGGAATATCAATTAATCCTTTATCATTTTTTCTTCCCTCATTCCATGGTCATCATCCCTCCATAATTCCCCTTTCTACCAATTTTCCACTTTCCAGAGTTACCATTTCAAGATTCTCAGGAGCTCACCAAATCATGGTTAGGGTACCATGACAAATATGTTCAAAAAGGTTCTTTCAACCTCCCTAATCCTTATTAAAAGACTCTTTTTCTTATCTATGGAATAATTTCCAATAAAAAGCTCTACTGTAACTCTTAAACCTCCATCCATTGGGCATTTGAGGCTCCAGTATTCATCTCAAATACTCTATGGTGTTCAAACGTAGCTTTTACCACCCAGAACACAAATTTTCCAAATTGCATATGGATCCCAAAGCTTCAACTCAGGATTCCCAACACTTTCCATTCCAAGAATTTGCCAGGGGGAATTTTCCCTCATCAATTGACCCTGGCACCCCAACCCCTTCATATCAAAATGATTCTAAGACTGATCATTTCTAAACCTTCCATTCCCCAAATATCATAGTAATAATATTTTTCATCATTCCTTCTTACACTAAATCTCCCTCAATCTTAAATACAGTGTGGTCCTTCTAGATTATGTTGGCTTAATGTACCATGAAATCATTCTTTTGGCTGGAAAAAGCTGTTGATTTAAAATGATTCACCATTATTTACTAACCTCAGGGTATAAAGCTATATTTTACAATAATGTCAAAAGGAAAAATAACTTATATGATTCAAATAAAAATTGACACTTCTGTCGTTACACCTTACTGTACCATCCAACACTTGAAAGGTTTGAGGACTGGTTTTCCAAAAATTATCACCAATTTTCTCATTCATTTTCATTTATTTCAATTTCGATTTTTAACATGGACATTTCAAGTTGATATTAAATATTACTACAGCAAAAAGGGTCTTATTCATGATTATGATGCATAAAATTACCTTTTATGGCAGATCGATTGTCTCATAAGGGTGACATCATAAGCAAAGGTCAACCTACATCACTTGAAGGAAGTTTTACTCATTACGTAATTAGTGTAACTGGGGTTTAATATATGAACTAAAGAGGTAAATTTTGTGTCAATACTTCATTGGCTAGCTCAAGGTAGAAAAATGAATGAATTTAGATGACATTAAAAATTTGTTTGTATAGCATATGTATGACCCATTTCTGTTCAATAATAACTTTTTATTCTTGGTGGAAAGCATTATTAATTATTTGGGATTAGGGGATTAAATAATTAATATTCCCTTTTAAGGAAAAGAAGTGTTATCTTCATATGGTATTGTTTCATCCATCATCAGGGGTAAAGGATATTTCAAGCTTATACCCACTCAAACTCACCAAACCAGAAAGTCCTTTCTATGTATGAACATCAAGTTTCGGAAATCTTCTTTTGAAACACTAATATATTTTGATTCACCAATACAGCCTGTCACTACTTTTACAGGATGTATTCACCAAATACAGTTTTGGATTCACAAGACTGAAACTGTATGATCATCCAGCTTCACAATACCTCTTGTGCAGACTCTGTACATTCATACAGAGGCTTTATTTTTCAAATCAATCAAATCAAAGATTTTTCTCAAGGAAATTCACTCTTTGGATCAAGGCTTGTGGATTCTCACATATACCAGCCCCTCTTATTCCCTCTGGGGACTTTTGCCAGTTAATTTATATATTGGATTTATTATTCAATAAATACCTTATTCTTGTTTCGTTGGAAGATTCTACTTATAGGTATTAAGTCATTATTTGCATCTTTCCTCACATTTTTAGTAAAGTTGTGGTGGCCATATCCTTGTTAAACCTTCTCTTTCTTTCTGAATGGTTGAAACAGTGGACTTGGGCTTTATTGTGATTGACTCCTTTATTTCTTACTCTTTTTTATTTGTTTCTGATTTTCTTATTCATTTCTTATTAAAAATCTCATATTATTTACACTAGCTAAGTGTGCCCTCTTATCCATTCTGATCCCTCTGTAGTGAGTGCAAGGCCCTCTTCACTTAGAAGAGCCCCTGTGACAGGTATGAAGACACCAAGTTCATATCCATAGATGGGTATTTGAGGAATGAGAAGGAATTATTCAATACTAAATTCAGGGACAAGAGAAGAAGTAATATGCGTATTTCAAATGAATATCACATAAGCAGGAGGGAGATAAATAAATATTACTAATAAATTCAGTATTTCTGTGTAATCAGTTTAATTTATTACTCATAAGCTGAATCAATTGGTAATCATCAGGAGATAAGGGCCCCAGAAACTCATTTGAGACAAGATTACCTCATACTAAATTAAATCGATTACAATGGGAAAATATAAACTTTTCCACAAAAAAACAAGACCTGAATTAGAATAAAACTCACATTGCCTAAAGCTACCAAGCCTTCTTTTATAATACAAGTCACCTTATCCAAAACCACTTGATCTTTTCAGTAATAAAGTTCCCATGATTAAACCCCAAATTGGAGACATGAAAAAATTCAAAAACCCGATTTTTAAAACTCCTATAAAGCTCCCAAACACAATAAATAGAGGTACTCTTTTCCCCAGATCCAAAGGGGGATCTTACCCAAAATAATACAGCTTCTTAACATTTTTTCTGAAGGACATCCCCCATCCAAAAAGCATTATCCTACTTTTGAGTTCTTTATACATAATAGTAGCTAACACTTTTCTGAATTATATTATAATCCATTTCATCATCAAAAGAAAAGATATTCCTTTCCTACTCAAAGTAGGTAAAAACACTTAAAAAGATAATCTTATATCATTTGTATTATCAATATTGCTCACTAATGATATTGTTTATAGATATGGTCTATCAATAATTGTGAACTCCTATTGTTTTGGTTTATAACCAAGACAAATTTATCAATATTTGTTCCAAAATTTGAAGATTTCATTGAATTCACAGTATTGTTATCACAAGGAACATTAATTTATGAAAAATAATAAAACATATAAGAAAATTAATAAACACTAAAATTGATTTAAAATTTCTTATTATTCTTTATTTCAAATCTCATTATAGTAGTGCTATCATATGTGCTTTATTTGTGGTTATCACATATACAAGGGTTTAGTAGTTTCGATTGGTGAAATTTCTGTAGGTTTCTAGTTTCTTATATGGTTTTTCTGTTTTGAGGTTTTTTCAGACCAGCATTCAAGATCAATCAAGGTCTGATAAGAGTCTTCTGTTATTCTTTTCTGAACTGTCTATAATAAAGGAAATTAAATTGATTGTGGATCTTAAATAAAGATAATTTAGAATTATTAGGAAGGTTATTATAGATTATTCTGGCACCCAAGCAGAGAAAGAGTTCCGGAATTTATAGAAAATAAACCTGTTTTCTTTAATCTTCCTCTTCCAGGTACTGTCTCATATATAATCTAAAAATAGGTATCCCACAACATAGATTCCCTTCATATCCCAATTCTTTAAGGACAGGCACATCAAGAGGACCAATTAAGGAATCAGGTGTTTTAATCCTCCAGAACATCCTCACCCATGAGTAAGGCTTGTTTATCTACTATTCAATATTCCCCCAAGAAAATAATTTTCATTTATATGAAATTATCTGTGTCAAGCCTTCTTGATACCATTTTTCAAGGTGTCAAATCTCATGGCACCAAGTACACCACTAGTTCAGCCAATATATCGTGCAGTCGAAGCAAGCTGCAGGGTATTTAAAGAATAAATTTAACTCATTTCTTTTTTCATTCAATAAGGACAGTTTACTTTCCAATTTTACCAAGTGGAATTTCCCCAAGAAACTGACACAGCTGGTATTTAAACCTGTAAGGATCAAGCTTACAGATTTTCACAGATACTAGCCACTCTTTCAACCCCTAGGAGTTTATTCTATAGCTAATTAATCCTGTGGATCTCTTTCTATGATTTATTTTCTTTCATCTTTTGATACTGAATACATATAATCTTAAGTCAGTCATTTGTACCCTTTCCTCACCTGTTGGTAAAGTTTTGGTGGTCATATCCTTTCTAATTCCTTCTGAAAAATTGGAAAAATTTATAGAAGTACTTATTGAGCTTTCTCTTTGGCCATTGACATCTTCCTTTGGCTTACTCTTTTTGTGATTCATTCTTTCTAAAAACATATGTTCAATATTTTTGTTTCTTTGATTCTTTGAGGTCTATCAAAGTGAGCTCTTATCCATTGAGTCCAATTCCATTATTATTTTACAACAACCCGTGTGATACTTACTTAAGCTCACCAACTGGAGAAACACTTCTGATTTCAGTGGTCAGGGATTTTCTAACATAAGCTATAGAATAATTTCAATACTAGCTACTAGAGTCAAGGCTTATCAATCTACTTTACAATAAGTAACAGGATTAAGCTGATAGAAAATTATAGCCAAATATAATGTCTTCTTCCTTGGGGCTATGCTAAATCAAATTCACATTCAAATCTTAGTAATGAAGGGCGTTCAACCAATAACTCAGTATAATGGGTGATCAATAAGGAAGTGTATTCTTTTGAATCCAAAATTCAAAGAGGCATCTTTTCAGCGAACTCCAACATAGTCAATTAGTACTTGAAGACAAAATCACTTTAAATAAAAGGTTTTTTCGTCAGAGTAAATTAGAATACTGTGAAAAATATCCTAGAGAGAAGAAAAATCCGAACTTTCAACAAATTCTCAGCCCCAGTATTCATATTTTGCAATTTTTATCTTGAAATAAATATTTTAAAACCATTGAACACAGTTCAAGTTCGAATCGGTCCTTTCCCTTCTTTCTGAGAAATCCCTTTCTTGGACAAGGGTTTTTTCCAGGCCTTTTGAATTATTTTTCAATGGGTTTTCTCCACAAAAACAAGTGCATAAACCTTATTTAACTCCTCTCTCCTTTTCAGAATAAGAAAATATTCTTTCCTTATTAAGGAGAGCGGCATGAGGCCTAAACTTTGAGATTTAAAAATTCTTCCCTTTCTTCTTCTGATATTGCTTCTTAAAAGATGTATTGTTAGCAGGCCTTGAAAAATTGAAACCAGGAAAAGAATTCTTCTTCCCTTAGTGACTTCCTTTTTCCTTTTTTTATTGAAGTATAGCTTTTTTCTAATATCAAGGTAACATTCTTAATTTCTTAAAGTCTATGAAAGGCACCATGGTCAGAAGCCAATTCTTCTAGCAATATTTATTACAAACATCTTATATACACATCAATATAAGATCTTCCTCCACAATCCCGAGCCCTTTAAATTAGGCTTCTGAAGTCAGATTTTTCAAACATTTATTACCATCTTCTTTCATCTTAAAAGGTTTAATCTCCTTTTACATTTCTTTACTTAATTAGAATCAGCAAACAGAGAAAAATTCTGATCTCATACCATTTCCATTTATTGAGAAGGTAAGAGTGTTATTTTTTTGTGATATTTGAAATATGAGGCTCAATCAAATTTCCTTCCCTTTAGATTAGAAAAAAAGATGAATGAAGGAACTTTTTCCTGTCATATAAGAAGCCTAATGGTTAATTATGCCAGATTAATTTACAGTATTGGGAAGATCCTCTCAATTTATGATCTTAAGTATCATTGAATACATTAGGTTCCTTCATGGATTTAGTCTTGAAAGCTAGTGGTTTTATTTTCTCTGGGTGAGACTTCTTGAGTAATCTTCCCCATGAATTGGGTTATTTTACCCACCGGTCTATTGAAAGGAGCTAGATATGTACCCTAAGGAGCTTCAGAATAATCTCCCAGATCAGAAAATTCTTCATTTCCCCATGATCCTTCTTTTCTATAGACTCCTCTCCCTCTTCATCTTCAGCTTCTTGTAATCTACCAGTAGGGAAATGATAAATTCCATCATAACCACATAAGAGGCCAGGGAGCTATATTTACTTTCTTTACTTCATACCTCCTCTTCTAGAAGCTCCTTCTCCCTCCATTTGGCCCCCCTGTGAGAATTTTAATTTATTTAATTAAATGATGTTGTGTGGTCAAGATGGACCCTATTATTATGAGGAAGAAGAGATTTAGCTCTTTGAGATTTTGTTTTATTTTCTGGGGAGTTATTTTGAAAAGTAACTCTTGAAATTAATTCAAGGAAATTTCATTCTACTTGAGGATACACATAATTCTTTTCCAAAGAAATTCAACTAAGGACTTAATGGAAAATTGAAGGAATAATCTATAATATCTAAGTGGAATAAATATGAATAATTTCTGAGGGATTAAAATCATGAAATAGAATTTTCATGGCTTTAATTAAAAGTCTTGAATAATGTCAAACCAATATAAATCAAGAAATTTTGAACAAATAAATCCAATTCTATTTAAATCAATTCTGGAGGAATAATAAATAAAATTTAATTAAAAATGAATCCAATATAGTGATTGGCTGGGTAAAATTCCTCTATAGGGAGAAAGAGAGGCTTTTATATGTGATAATGCACTATTCCTGGTCCAAGGAGAAAATCTCTGAAGTATTTCAATCAATTTGGATAGTATAAGTTCTCTATGAACGCACAGCACCTGTACAGGATTTATATCAAAGCTGGGTAATCTGTCAGTCACAGATTAGTTATTCCAGCCTGTTTGATTAAATACAGACTGTACTTGATGAATCCAGACTTTATGGATTTTTTCCTATGAATTATGCTGAAACGTTTCGCTCATACAGTAATTTTATTTTCTTGTTTGGTAGGCTTTAGTGTGGTTATGGTTCAATAAGCTTTACCCTTAGTAATGGCTGTGACAGATTCATACAAGAATGTATGTGATCCGGGTGTTTCATTCTTTGAATCCGGACACACTTGTTTCTTCTCAGGATCATTTTGGAGGCCTAATATTCTGACATAATTTCTTGAATTATTTCAAAGGAGATGGACAAGTGATCATTAGTAAATCAGACCTGTCTAATATAAGCTTTCACTCTTTTTAAAGGAATATGATTCTGTAATCCTGCATAGCTCGTTATGGACACCCTTCATATATTATTTTCTGAACAAGTCATATTCTCCTTGAAATTGGAAGTGTTTCTTTTTCTTTAATCATTTGGGCTTTTAAAGCCACCCATTTAAGATTGAGAAGTTGATATAAAGTAATTTTATAATTTGGAATTCTTAATCAACTAAGGTTTGGTCTCTGTTACCTGTCACACAGGCTTGTGGAAAAAACAGAGTGGCCTGACAATTAGTAATCAGAGAGCTAACTTGGAGCCCTCCAAATAATGAAAGGAATCGGGAAGTATTTATATTCCTTGATAAGGAAAATCAAATTACAAAAATATATCAAAAAAGAAAATAAATCCAATAGCCAAATAGCAAACAAAGTAAGTCCTTCATCACTGCTTTAACATTGCCAAAATAATGTTGGAATTATTAAGCAATATCACCACCAATATCCACTAACAGATGGCTGACTTAAAATTATCAGTATTAACTGTCAGAATATGAAATAAGATGAATAATAATGATTTATCCAATATATTAATTACTGGGGAAAAATTTAAAGAGTGGCCATTTGATTTGAGAAGTTGACAGATTAATTCTTTTAGTTTGAAAGCCCAGTTGAATTGAATGATTTTAGAAGCACACCTTGGACAGGTTGGAAAATGATCTTGTGGTATAAAAATACCCACAATATTGAGCTTAATTTACCGTAAGGGTAAATGCCATACAGGTTTCTTTTAATTCAAGATGTATGGCTAAATTCGGCTTTCCAAATGATTTAATTAGTCTTAATACCTTGATAACCGGCACTTACATCATCCTTGGCCCTAATCCTTGAAAATACATGAACAGTATTCCCTTTGGGAGATATTTTAGAATTTCTGTTACATGCTGATTGAAGACAAAAGCCAACCTTGATTGGATTCAACTGTTGATGCTTTAATCTGTCCTCTTGAAATGGCTGTCCTGGAGTAAATTTCCATTACAGATATTGAGAGGAGGATCAAACATAAAAAATGAGGCATAATTATATTATTCCCAAATTGAGGAGCTTAACTATCCAGAAATAAAGCCATGAGGAAGTGATATTGGGCTTTTGGGGTCAAAAAGGTTATTTCAATGCCCCTATAGACCATATAACATTGTTAATTTTCTGTAAGAAATGAAATGCCACCTGAAGCACCTACAGGGGTAGGGATAAAAAATGGCCTAATGAATCCTGGATCCTAAAGCTTGGACATTGTGGGAGCTTCTTTGGTGTTGGATGAAATGTGAAAAGGTGGGGAAAGTATTTCTTTCAGCTTTCCTGTCTTTTCATTTCTTACTAATTTCAACTTCTATATGCAATATTAAGAGAATTTTTCTGGTGGTTTGATTTTATTATTTTATCATTTCATTCCAAAATTACATCATTTCTATCAATTTTGATGTGTATTATTATTACTAAGAAAGCATTTCTTTTGGAAATTCCATATTCATTTTCTTTTATAGCCTTGAGGTATTTCTTTCAATTGAATTGAGGTGGAGAAAATACAGTTCTAATTCTGTTCTCAATATAAATATATGTAGCTGTATTGATTTTATCTCCATTGAATTGTGTGATTTTATTGTCATCTCCCAAGTTATTCTGCATATCTTCTATAATTCTGAAATCTTATTTACATCTCCAAGGTTATTCCCCAATTTATTTTCCATCTCTGGAGTCATTCCCCAATTTTCTTTCCATCCCAAGAGTTATTCTGCAATATTTTTTTATCTCTATCCTTATTCTGTAATCCTATTCCCATCTGGCTATTCTCTTTATTCTCTTTATTTTATTTTAATTAATGATTTGGGAGGCTTTAGACTGGTATGATTGGTAGGAAATACCACAAAATTCTCAAAGTGACCAAATGGATGAGGCCTCAAAGAATTTCTGTATTACTTTATGGCCAAAATTCTTCCATGGATGATGAAACAAAACTTTCCATATGGTTTGAGGCAGTTTGAAAGAATTTTTTGACATGGTCTGTGACAGTAACTAAGCTTTTGGCTTTATTATTTTAACAAAAATTTAAAGGATTCCTTTCCAAGCTCTGTGTAAGCACACCATAAATTACTCTTTGCTCTACCTTGGTTTTGTATGTCTGTATAATTGGATTGAATTGGGTTCTTGGATCCTCTTCTTTTCATATTAATCAGCTTCCTCAAGATTCTTTTTAGCCTGAACTTTCTTTCACTTCTCTACAATCCCCTTCAAAAATTTGAAAAATTTAATAGTCGGGAAATTTGATATTTTTGGATTGTTTTTATTCTTTTTTGACTCCTGACTGAATATCTGATTTTATTTAGTTTTCTGTAATTTCTCTTTTTGATTTGCTATTTTAGTGTATACAGCATTTCAAAAAAAACAATTATAAGAATATCATGGAAAAAACTGCAAGAGAATGATAAAAACATACAGAGAAAGACAGAGAATCAAAACTCGCTCATATATAGTCCAGTTTTAGAGCCACAAACTCATAAAAATTGTATTGTAGATTTTCTCAAACACTTTAGAGATAGATCAAGACTAAAACCATTCTAAAATTTCCATTACAAAGGGAATTGCCCCCACAATCCACACCAAAAAGAGGATTGGGTAGCTTATCCACAATATACCACATTCCCTATTCGTCAGGATTACTCTGTCATAAAGTGGAAAAAAGACTATAGCTATTAATTTAACATGTGTAAGGTAAATTTAAAGTATATTAATCAATAATTGGAAGGCTTTACTATGTAAAATTAGTTGTGGTGAGCACTAGTGAGAGCCCTGGCTGTATTAATTATCAAATAGCTAATTATAATAAGTACTAAAATAGTTGACACTATAGCTATACCTTTTTATTTCTTAAGAGTATAGTTTTTGGAAAAGCTTTTACTACATAGGAGTTTAAATGCAGGATGTGGATTCCTCTTTGTCTCAGAGGAAGGGTGCTTGTTATCCTAAAAAAGATATGGAGAGGAATTTTACCCCTTAAAAACAGAACAATTGAATGTTTTCACTCCAGAGGGTGGGCTTGTGGTTTTCACCACCCTCTATAGACTTTATTTGGCTCAGATGTGGTTTTGAAATCACATCTGGTCACTACTCCAAAATACAGGGTAAGCATTTTTATCAGGGGACCTCACAGACATGTCAAAAGCATAGAATTCTAGACAAAATATGTCTGAGGGCTCTCAATTGGTCATACTATTATTTATTTCAATAAGAACAAGATTTGGAATGGTCTTGACACATCTAGATCATCAGTATGGAGCATTTTTCCACAGTATTAATTGTTTCCAATATGGTGGGGGTTTAACCTTTAGTCTTCTATACCTTTGTCAGGTTTTAAGATAGAGTGCTCTAAATTGGCCTATTTTTAGCCCTTGATGAGCTATGCAAAATTGCTACTCATTTTGTATTCCTCACATTTAGCATGTCAAAGCTGTACAGGCTTTAAATGTTATTATTGGATTTTAGATTTTTGATGAATCCTGTATAGATTTATTATAATAAATAACCTTTGATATAGCAGTGATAAATAATCATGTAAGGTACCATTAAAAAAATACCCCACTTTATGTATCTCATACTAAGTCTATAGAATATGGATGAGAGGTAGCTATATTATTCATCCTGGTTGGAACTATAGCTGTCTTAAACCTTTTCATATTGATTTTAGATCAATTTGGATGGTACCATTTAATAGCCCTCACTGAGAGCTTCACTTAAAACCCCCATTTGATGGTGTTCTGATTCCTTTTCTACATTTTAGATGAGAGTTTAAAATAAAGGTTTATTCTCACCTCATTTTTTGAGCTGTAATGGCTCTGTTTTTATTTCTTTTATTTTCACAGTAGTAGTATATTAAAGATGAGGTGAATTACATCTCCATATTGGTATCTTTTATGAGCTCTTTTATATCATGTCAATTGTTGGTGGGCATCTTGATTTTCCATTGGTCACTGGTATTTTTGTTCCCATGATTTTGCGCTGGTTTTTGGTAACAGGCCTATGCCACAAATAGCTCTAGATAATTCTTTCAAATATTAAAAACCCATGAGTCATAGTCATACTCAAAATTCATCATTTTTCACAAATGAAAATATGAGTAACCTTTTTTTAGTGAGTAAATCCATGGATTCAAGGAGAAATCTGGATTCTACACTACTGTTCATTTTTATTACCTCCACAAGATGTTTAAGTTTCAATTAACTCAATGAGGTAGTAATATGGAAAATAATTAAGCACCTCATCATCAATACCACATAAACAACCTCTATAAATTTTGTTATTTTTCAGTTTCATGTGAAAATAATGGGAGTCTGACAAATGCCATAGTACAAATACACCAAGGCTAGCTTTTCGAAGGTTCCTAGAGCTTGATAATACTCTATTTTTGCATAAATTATTGCTACACCCATACTGGATATTAGTCTTCAATGTTGGCTTGCTATTTTGACATATAAAATGGCCAAGGGGGAAAAAATACATCAAAGAGATCCAGGGCACCTAGATTCTGAGGCCTCTGAGGAATATCCATCTCAATATCTTGAAAATATTTCTTTTAATAACCAAATTTCTCTGTTAAGATCCTTTGTAAAGATGGTTTTTGAGGCTGAGTCCTATTAAATCATGAGAAAATATCAAATAATCTGCTATTTCATAATACCAGGCAAGGAATGAGCACCTTTGACTCCTTGTACAATTTCTATTCTCAATTTCTTAGTATAGATAGTCCCAAAGTTTTATATCAAATTGTTTTTTAAAGTATTATCCATAGATTTACCTTATAATAACCTTATGTCATTATTCTATTTTCCTGCACCACATAGAAAATGAGGTAAAACTCTGAAAATTGGTTAAACATTTAATTCCTCATTGACTTTTCTTATAATTTAATAATCAATAGGTAAAATTTACATATCCATTAAGCTCAAAAGTAATTTGTAATTAAGGATCTTGATTGAACTTTTTACATACAATCCATTTCTTATGATTCCATTTAAAACACTGAATCTTTAATATCTTACCTGAATTACAACCTGTGATAAAATTTCCAATACAATTCATAATTTTTATGAGGAAAGTTTCATTCAAAAATAAAATAATATCTATGGTTTTAAGTCCATCATTTAGTGGCCATAAATTGGTTTTTATCCATTTAATATGACACAATTCAGGAAGTCTAATCATTTTACAAAATAAACAATGATGTAGCCATAAATATAAGCAAGATAGGTGGTTTTTTTTCCTAATTTATCAGTTAACTCCTTTCAATGCCTCCTTATTTCCTTCTATTTCCAATAATCATCTCAGCATTACTTCAATCTTTATATAACTATATTAGTCTACTACTAGAAGGTATCATAGAGGTATTCTGAATTTTTTTAATATTGTTGGATCTTAAAAGGAAATTGAATGAAGAATCTAATTATTATTTAATAGTATCTCAGTACTTTTATCTTATACTAATTGAATTTCTATGAATATTTTCTTCAGATCCACAGATAATTTTTTAAAACTTACTAAAAATCTTCAACTCTTTCATTCTATGTTCTTTGAGATTTTGTGACCTTATATATCTTTATTTCATTTCTTTTCAGGATTTTTCATTTATATTTGTACCTACGTAGGTTTTTCCATGAATTCAAGACATAATTAACCTTAAAGATGTACTTAATACTTTATTTTTCTCTATTTCTCTATTAAGAGAATCTTCTTTAATATAATTCTCTTAAGAGTAAGATTTTCCAATACTTTGAAAGGATATAAGACATCATATTGAACATAAAACATTTTCTCCATAATATTGACTCTGGTAAAGCAATATTTTATTTTTTGTAATTCATTTTGGTTACTTAATAATTATTTCAAATAATTATAAGATGGCTTGATTTTCCATTTAATATTTTTAATAATTACCTAAAAACCAGGAATTTATATTATTAACTTTTGAGTAAATATAAATTTAAATCTTTTGTTTATAATAAATACTTTTTTATTAAATCAACTTGAGGACAGTTGTCATGCACTACTCTAGTTGGCTAGTTTTTGCAAAGACAAAACTAAAATTAAAGCTGCCATTGAAGAAGAACATACGTGATAAATTATGGAAATGAAGATATGAAAGCAAAAATAAATTTCCTGTCAAAAGAAAGCAAACAATTAGAATAAAAAGCTTTATAAATGAGCAAAATAATGAAAAATTATATCTGAAGAACCTATACAAGCATAAACATGGTTCATTCTAAAAATTTCTATTCCAATACCAAATTATCCTAAATATGACAGATTAAATTAAATATTCACATTTGTTCAAAATGCAATACTTCTTGAAAATTCTTCTTTAATCATGGATGCTTAAAGCTCAGTTCCATTGTCATAGGAATGAAGACCAGAGAGTGGTGATTATTCAGAGAAGTATTATATCAAAAATCTATATTAAGATGGTAAAATGAAAATTAAAAACAAAAAACAATTATTCAAAATATACAAATACATAAATAAATCTCAATATAAATATAAAATAAAAAAAAATTAAGAATTAAAAGCTTTTATTGCTAGATGCATCCTGAAAGATATCTAGATAAATTCTGGGGCCTTTATGATTCCCTTTCCCCTCTTTTTACCTAGCAAATGGGAGATTTAGATGCATTTTTCATTGCCATTTTTGCCTTAAAAATCATTCTAAGGCCAGAATGAGAATTTGACTCCATTTCCCTTTAAAATTAGTTCGCCCATTCTCAATATAAAGATAATGCTAAAGAGATGTCCCAAAAAAGTGATATTTTGGTTGATGACAATACAGAGCCATTTTGAGAGGTATTTTTTGATTTTTCAATCCAAGACTTGCCCGAATTTTGGGAGATTGAGGAATGAATCATCACATAATTTTTTCAATCTTTGGGCACCTTTTTGATGCTAAATTTCTTTTGAATTCCAAAAGTAATGGTATAAAAATAACAAATGACAAGAGGACTTTTTCAGCTGTGGTAAGCCTCTGACTCAAACCCACAGAACAAGCATGATACCAAAATACCATAAACCAATGATAGAGAAAGATGCCCACTAAAAAGTGACCTGATTCAAAAGAGCTCACAATGGCATCCAAAATCAAGAGTAAACTAACTTTATTTCACAATTACATCTTCAATACCCATTTGGCAAGAAATAACAAAGCTATGACAGCTCAAAGGCATAACTGAGAATAAGCATTAAATTTCACCTCGCATCTCAAATCTAGAGAAAGAGACAAAACCCCATCAGATGGATGTTAAAATTGCATCACTCAATTAGGGCTATTCAATTGTACTGATCAAATTGACTAGCATTAAGCTTACAGAGGTTAGATCCAAGGATAGGCCAATTAATTGTCAATAAAATATTCAACTCTCATCTAACTTCTGCAGATATGGTGTAAGATAACTTAATTAGGGTCTTTTTGAAAAGAGAAAATATAAGCTTTATTATTTCTCCCTCAATATCCCTGTATTTAATCTAGAAAAAAGGATATCAAGGATAGTAGCTCAATATAGGATTAATCCAAAATTCAAATTCCAATAGTGGAATCTAAAGCCTGTATAACATTTCCATAATTAATGCTAGGAGAACTTAATGAGTAACCATTTCTTATAGCTCATCTAGGGATACAAAAGGATCTATTTTTAAGCTCTTTTCAAAACTTCCAAGCTTCTAACAGCTTCAAGGATAAAATCCCGCCTTATATGAAAAATCCAATACTGTGGCATATTATTCCATACTCTTCAATACAAAGTTTCAAATCCATTTAAAGCCTTTCTTTTCCTTAAATACCTTTTAGAGTTCCTAATATGGGATTCACTCAGGCATTCTGTACAGAATTCTAGGCATCTGACCTGTCAGAACACACCTGTGAGGTCCCCTCATGAAATATTTCACACTGTATTGGGGAAACATGACAAGATGTGGTTTCAAAACCACATCTGACCCCAATACAAGCTATAAAGCTCTGTGGAAACCAAAATACCACCCTCTTGAGTGAAATGCTTCACCTTTTCTAAATGCCAGGGTGCAAATGTCCCCTCCACACCTTGTTCAGGATAAAAATGTACCTTCCTCTGTACCAACGAGGAGTACCCATCCTACTTTTGACTTCCTAGACTCCTTAATAGAATCAATCATCTTATAGTCATTAATTTGAATTATTTTAGTCTTTGTTATAATCAAACCACTTATAGATACTACATAGACGGCTTTCATTATATCTCCCCACCACTATTCTGAATAGTAAATCCCCGTTAATCACCTTTAAATCCATTTTTTACATGTCACACTCATATTTATAGTATCTTATCTACTATATAATGGAGTAATCTTGACATTGTGCAGGCCTGGCTGTGTTTCTAGACTTATAAAGGCATTATAGTGCGTTATTCCTTCATTTTTTCTACATTTTAACCATTATTTGTGCATAAATTTAGTATACTTTAGCTAAATGAATCAACTATTTTACATATCATATATAATCATCTTTTAAGTGTCATATATTCATACACCACTGGGCTTTTTTTTAGGTGGATTAATTAAAAATTTTAATTACCACTGGTATCAACTGGTGATATTTTTGTAATTACAAAAATAACCTCTGTGGTGTAAATAACAGCCTCATGTCACTTGGTTGACTCAATTTATATCTTCGATCATTAAATCCAAGTGACTTTTATTAAGATTTATTTTGTTAACTAAGAAATACTCTGTGATATTTTGAGCTACAATACTAACTCATATATCAGCCACCCATTATTTTTTACATAAAAATTTATAATCTTAATTCTTCTGCAATAATAAAAAATAAGGATATATATATCTATTTCTATCATATTCCATTCTTTGACATGTAGAAGCATTATAAAGAGTCTGAACTGAGATTAAGTATCCATAATATTAACTCAAGTGGAAGAAAATTGCATACTACTTGAAGCCCAATCACGGAGGAATCCATCTTTGACACCATCTGACACATACCATGTTAATAAGTAAAGGGGAAATAGAAACAGTGGAATCCTAATATCAGCCAAGAAGCTGACACAGATAGCCACTGAAAGAGCTAGAAAACCACAAATCCTTGCCACAATCCAAGGTAACACATCTTTGATAATTTGTCAAGGGAAAATAACAGCAATTAAACTTATTGTAACTTCTAAAGGGAAATTTCCCAAGTAACTGTAAAAAAAATCTTACAGAGCATAATCAAAATTGAATACCCTAGAGCAAAGAAGTTTTAATTCTTGAAACTACTTATTTCATTTCCCTTGTACATCTTAGAGACCTTGGGGTCCAAAGGAACCATTGAGGATAAATTCCAGGACTTTTTAAAACCAGAAGACCAAGGCTTGGATACCATTTTTAATGACAGGACACTCAGGGAAATCATGTGTACTCTGCAATTAACCTTCCAGTTCAAAAGACAACTCAAACCAGTAGACTGGAAAGACATGGATTAATTTTTTCAGCTCCATAAACTCTTCAAAGACCTTTTCTTATGGAGAATGGAACACAATAGATGCAGCCTTTCATCACATTGGGAAAAACTTAGAGCAAGTTTTCAGAATATTTTTCTCAAAGAGATATCCTTCAAAGACCTCATGGAACTTGACAAAGGCTGGGATCCCAATAGAAATCTCAAACTCCTGGAGGAAATTTCATCCAGGATAAGGAAGAATCAAACCACTTATCAAGCTATAGATTAGAAATCAAACCAGAAATAGCATCCTCTTATTCCTTCAGCCTTACAAAGAGTGATAAATAAATTGAAATCCCCAGTGGCTTCACAGTACTCAAAATCAAGAAAATCAGTGTCCATAAGTCACCATTATTCCCAATCCCAGGTAGGTTCTGGTATAATTCAAAACAAAAACTTCTTTAAACCAAATTCAGAAAGAGGTATACCCGATGATCCATAAGCTGTTGGACTCAATGGAAGAAGTATACAAAAACAATGAGTAGCTTTAAATACTCCTTATAGAATCAGAAGCTCTACCATTAGAAATGATATCCCCGCTCATAATTAGAGGAGATTTTTACCCCTGAAAGTAACATAAGTATTAATGCTCTATGGAGACATATTTCCCAGTTTTCAGAACATACTCAGAGGTAGTTTGATAAACTCCAAGAGTATATTTTCAGGTTACTAGAATTGAATACCCTGAAAGCTAAAACTATCCACACTATTCAAAAGGACTTCACTGGGCTAAGTAGATCCTCAGAAGAAGCCAATAAACTACTAAAAAAAGTCTTAAAGGAGAAACATAACTTCAAGAGGTACAAGAGATGTCTTCAGAAATAAGCTGAAGATATGAACCACAATATAAAAAAACTGTTCAATTTTTGTAACAAAATAAAACCACAGACACAGTGTATAGATCAGTATAGCACAACTACACCATTTAAACAGGAGGACACCAAACAAAGTTCCCAATCGACGATTAGGCAGAGCTCACCATCACAGGACCACTATGGAGGTAGAATGACCTCCTAAGAGAAAGACTAATTGAAAAAATTTCCAGGGACCCCACATTGGCCCAAATTCTTCAGTGTAGGAGAATATGATCATATAGATCTCATTAATTATATTTCTGGAATATTCATTTATGTTACAAGTATTTCATATTACTTAATACAGTATTCAGAAGCCATTCTACTATATTTCACACCAAAATGAAATTAATCCATGGTGGAGGAGTCAAATACTCCAAAATTACATTAATTGTACATGGATGTGGCAAAGGACTATGTCATTTGGAAATTACAAGTACATAGTGGACAAATATTCATATGAATGGTGCCTCAAGCAGTCTAAAAGACTCAATCTCATGGATCCTCACTTGATCTTCTTAATGAGGAATAACAAACCCCTGACACAATTACCAGGAGATCTGTAACATTAATTCAAGTGCCAGTGAAACAAGAAATTTAATATTGATTACATTTCCAACACCTTGCAATATTTAAGTAAAGGGCCAAACATTGGGAAATAACCCTCTTGAAAGATTAGTTGTATTAAAGAAAATTAACTTTTCAAACATGAGAATAGGTAAAACCAAAAGGACAAAAACTCATAAGAACCCAAGAGGAAAGGTTCTTGTTACAGATGTGGATATACAGACCCCTATTCTAATAGCTTTTCAAATTCAAAGAAGAACAGCTATGTCATTGAAGATGTCCCAGGGGAAGAACCTCAAACAGAGGATTATGACTCTGATAGTATGGGCAATGCTATAAAAGAAAGACCTTGGGATAAAATTGAACTGATAGAGGAATATCTGGTTGATTACCAAGAGGAAACTCAGATAGAAATCCAGGAGATACAATTGAAAGAAGGTCTTCCAAAAGAGACTACCAACAACAGCTTTTGCAAGAATACTCAGGATGCACAGACATTGCTAGTGACACACAAAAACTGCATGGCATATATCCATGGCACAGATACCAATATCACAGTGTGCCTTTACAATGCTCAAAATCCATTAATCATTCATAGTGGAGCACACTGTTAAACAGTAGACAATAATTACTTGGAAGATAGCTTTCCCACCTGGTAATACCCAATATTTCCCACTAAGGCAAAGAAGATTAAGAGTTCATCAGGAAAGATGAACTCTATAGGGACTATAATCAAAGAGATAATAATACCCCACAGAAAGGTAAGTATCATACTCAGCCCAGAGTTTGTAGTTTGTGAAAATTTCCACATCCAAGGGCTCCTAGTTGGAACAGACTGCTAGAGAATGTATGTTATCAATATTTACAATAGTAAAGACAGGCACATTACCATAGGTACTAAAAATAACCACATCTCCAACTTGGGCCCTCTAAAAGTGTTATTTAATTAATACAAAGAGGGAAAACACAGCTCTAGCCTCACAAGCAAAAAAAACTAAGCTTACCAAAATTACTGAGAAAGAATAGAACAGCATTTTCTATAGGAGAAGAACCCTTACATAAACTCAAAGGCCATTACATAGAGCTGTACCTATATGTTAAAATACCCTACCTATCCATGCTGAGAAAACCATCATACCCAGTCATCTAGGAAACAATAAATCAAATTTAGAATCATATCAATGAGCTACTGGGGATAGATGTCATCAGTAAAATAGGATTTTATGAAATTGTGGAAGTCACAATATCTGTTGTGATCACTTGGCATGATTAAAAGTCTAGATTATGTGTATATTTCAGAGATCTGAAAATGTAAACTAAAGAACATATATATCCCATACCTATTAGAGCACATTATTTCGAGAGCTAGCAAGATTTAAATACATAACAAAAATGGATTGTATGAAAGTCTCACATAGAAATGGAGGTAAATCAAACTCCATTAAGCTACCAAAAATTATATTCCATATGGTGATGTATGAGGACACCAGAATTCCATTTGGCTTCAAGAATGAACCAGCCTATTTCTAGAGGAATATGGATACAATATTTCAAGAAGAAATGATGGAAGTCTGGATGTTAGTATACATAAATAATATCATCATATACTCCAAAACATTGGAAGAAAATGTGCAATACATATACAGAGTCTTGAGTAGGTTCACCCCCTTATTTCTTGAAATATCACTCAATAAGTGTAACCTTTTTCCAGAAAGGTCACATTGCACTTGGACACAAAGTCTCAGGCCTAATCTAGGCCATATTCCAGAGGAAGTTAGAAACATTACTACAGAAACCAGTATCAAAAAATATCAAATAAATTTAAGCTTTCTTTGTATTTGCAAGATACTTCAGAAACTAAATAAAACTCTTTTCACACATCACTATAGTTCTCTACAGCTTATGCTCTAAAGATGCAGTTTTTGAAATTAGCAGACAAAGTGTAAATTAATATTAGAGGATTACAAATGAACTCAAAAATGTACCTGACTTTTAACTTCCATTCAAGTTGTACATAGATTCAGCCTGAATTCAAGGACCAGGAGAAGCCCTTCATCAAAGACAAGCTATAGATGGTGAAGCTAGAGAAGGGATAATCGGTTATATATCTAGGAAGCTGAAAGATTCATAATCCATATATGGGGCCACCCAAGCAGAGTATCTGTGTCTATTGTGGGTCTTGAAGAAACTCCATTACTACCTGGAGGGTTCAGTCTTATAATTCTACACAGACTGAACAGCAATAAAATCTCTTCCCAGCCTGAAGGAAAACCAATAGGCACATGTTAAAATTACAAATATCCATAAAAGAATTTAGAGATAGTATGCCAGTTATGTGTAAGGAAGGTGAGATCTATATAAATACAGATTTTCTTAGTATATGACCATTGGACAATCGCAAAATAGACCCAGTTTATGATCCAGGAGTTTCAGCTAAAATACCTATACACTTTATGGAAGTAGATAGAAAGAGTATCTTCAGATTCTAAGAGTGGAAACCAGAAGGTGACACTTAAGACTCTAGCCAGAGTATCCAAGAAGAGAGTGAAACACCTATACTAGGGATAAGCTCCTCAGAGCTTCACATTGAATCTTACCATACACTGCAAAATTGATATTCTAAACACAAGAAGTATAGAAGATTAACGTCAATCCCTTAACAAAAATACAGGATCCCAGCTAGAGGGGCCTTAGTTAAAGTACTATAATGATAATAATAATTCTTCTTTATGGTATTTTATACCATAGGAAAAGCACACCAGTTCCCTAATATTGATTGACAGAGATCCCATGACACTAGTTATTCAAAAATTCCATTACTTCTCCTATACAGAACACATTATTGAAGACATAACCAAAGAGAGGGTAGTAAGGACATCTGTGTGACCTAAATGGGAACAATAGTTGAGTGAGTACATCAACACTTGTGATAGATTCCAGAAGGGAAATAGAAAAAATGGGGAAAAGTCTGGATTGCTCCAAAACATAAAGGAAGCCAAAAACCCATGGTAAATAATTAACATAGACTAGGTAACAAGACTTTTCCCAAGAGGAAAATAAAAAAACTCTTTCTTACCTTTTTTCAATATATCTAGCAATATTTTTATATTCCTGCCATTCCACAAGCAGGATACAGCAATGGACACAGCCTTGCTATTTTGGAGTACCATAATAGCAACCTGTGGGTTACCCAAGACAATTATCAGTGATAGAGACCCCAAGTTCAAATAATTGTTCAGAACAAATACTCATGATCCTATTGAGATAAAACTTTTATTTTCTACAGATTACCGTCCACAAACCGATGGCCTAGCTAAAATGATCATCCATAAATTGGAGGAAATTATTAGGAGGCTCTGTTAATATTTTATTGAATAAAAAGACCTTTAAGGGTATACCCATGACTTGTTTATTCTTCTACCAGCCTTAAGTTTTTCCTAGAATACTAGCCAGCACTCAGCCACAGGGAAACCATCATCTGTAGTAGAGAAAGGGTGCAACCCTTTACTACCATTGGATCACTTGAAGAAGAATCTTCTTACCATCCATACCACAGCCAAAGACCTTTATGGGATGTGGAAAAATTCATTTGTTACAGAAAAAAGTTGCATAGCTGAGGCAAAGGAGTATAAAAAAGGTATATTACAAGAGTCATAGAGAAACTTAATTTAGGGAAGGTGAAAAAGTAATGGTCTCCACTATAAGAATTAAAAACCTCAAAGGCCATAAGAAATTCAGAGGATCATTCTTATAAATTTTCACCATCACCAGGCTTATGGAGAAAAATGCATTAGAGGTCACACTTCCTGAAGGATTCTCTGGGAAGCACCCAGTCTTCCCAGTAGGCTTAGTACATCCCTACTACCATATTGCAGAGTTCAAGTTCTCTTCCAGAAATAGGACTCAGAAATCATCAAACATGGTGGAAATTGAGGACTCTTCTGGACCAGTTAAAATGATCATTGAATCTGAGAATATCAGACTCAATGGAAAGTAACATAGAAAGTACCTTGTTAGGCTCAATAAACAGAAAGCTGATAACAAAAAATGGTTATCACAGGATGAAATATCACATGGGAAAATTCAGCTGAAAATATTCAGAGCCTTTAGGAGGGCTGAAAAGTTTAATAAATACTTAGCCTTTTTAGAGGGAGGGTATGTCAGCCTGTGACTCAAACCCGGAGCACACAATTGACACAAAAGTACCATAAACCAATGGTAGACAAAAATTCCTTATGTAAAGATAACTGAGCCAAAAAGAAACTCACAATGACATAAAAAAGAAATATTAAAGTCATTTCATTCCAAATATAGAACCCCCATAGCCATAGGACAAGGAATAACAAAGTTATTCCAGTTCAAAGACAGGACTAAGCATAAACCTTGATTTTCACCTCTCATCTCAAATCTATAGAAAGAAGAAGATCCCCATTAAATGTGTGTTTAAATTGAAGCTCTCAATTAGGTATATGAAATAGTACTACCCAAATCGGGCTAGCATCAAAATTACAGAAGTTAGAGCCAACCATAGGCCAAAAAATAGTGAATTAAATATTCACCTCTCATCTAACTTCTGCAGTTCCAGTTTGGGATAAGTAAAGTATTTTCTTTCTAAAAGAAAAATACTTTTCATTTATTGAGGATAATAACTCAATATAAGATTTATCCCAAATCCAGATTCCAATAGTGGAATTTAAAGCCTGTATAGCTTTGTCATAATCACTGCTAGGAGCTTCAAATGAGTAAGATTTATGTATAAATTATCAAGGGCTACAAAATGAGCCACTTTCTAGCTTGTTATCTTACGAAAATAAGAAGCTATAGCAGCTTCAAGGATAAAATCACACCTTATTGGGTAAAAAACACACTACTGTGGGATAGTCAGTCATACTCTTGAATATTCAGTGTTAAAGCCATTTAACTGTTTTCTTTTCCTTGAATATCTTATATAATTACTGATATATAGTCCACTGACATGTTCTGTACATAATTCTATGCGTCTGACCTGTCAAAACATGTCTGTCAGTTTCCCTGTATTGGGGAAAATTGACCAGATGTGATTTTAAAGCAACATCTGAGCCAATAAAGACTATAAAGAGTTTCATAAGCCACAGGTACACCCTATGTAGTAAGGATTTCCACTCCTTCCACTTTCCAGGGCTCAAATATCTTCTCCACACCTTGTTCAGGAGGAAAAGGGCCCATTCTCTGCACCAAAGAGGAATTTTCATCCTTCTATTGACTTCCTATGTTGTACTATTTCTTCTGACAATCATAATCTTGAAAATAATCAGGTTATGATAATAAATTTTGATTTTTGTAGTCTTTATCATATTCACCCAACTAATAAATACTGCACCCACAGCTTTCAGTATTTCTCACCACCACTATTCTGAATAGTAAATCCCTGTCAATTGCCTTCAAATCCATATTTCTTATATTTTACACTCATAGTTACTGTCTTTTATCTACTATATTATTAAGTCATCCTGACAGCTTTCTAAATCTTCAACAAGTAGCCTATGTGGTTTTGGCTGAGGTGGAAAACATTTTATATACAACAATTGGTGTCTAGAGTAAATATTTTGCCACCCCAATTACTCTTGTTTGGAACTTCTCTTCCAATGTATGTTAATAGCAGGTATGGGGGAAGAAAGGGCAAAAAATAAAACTAGGATATTTTCATTGGAGGCAAAGAAATTAGCAAAGGAAGATTCTGGCTGAACCTTGTAATAAAAAAATACTGGTCTGGAATATCTTTTAGAATTGATCTCCAATAATTGTTTCATGCTGTAATTTCTTGGAAATACAATCCTTCCAAATGTTTATTCACTCCATCCCACATTGTTCTTAATTTTTCATTAAATTTCCTTTTCTTCTGTAACTTTTATTCAAGGTGACTTCTGAAAGTAATCCATTGTTATTCATCTTTATATAAAAGATGGTAAACACTTTTGAAACCACAATTTTAATCTCCAAGGACATTGATTACCTTATTAAAGATGAAGTGAAACATCCAGGGTAATCTTTAATTTATTTAATATAGATTTCTCATAATACCAATTAAATAATTCTTATCTCTGTGAAGATCCACAGAAACTTACATTCATTTGGGAAAAATCTTTTCTTAGATAATATTTTTTGCCACATTGTTGACATTTTAAAAACAATTCCTCCAAGCTTTTCACCAATTGGAAGCTTAAAGGAATCACTCTTGTAGGCTTTCTATTTTAGGGGGATAAATTCAATCCTGATTACACTCTGTGATCAATCTCTCCTTTATCTACTTGAGTAAGGATTACATTTTATTTTCAATCTTCTGATTAAGATGAATTGATGTCTTCATCAGGCTCATTTTCTGAAGTGGGATCATATATGAAATTTTGAGAATTGTATCTGGTTGAGTTGAAATTATCACCTTTTAGAGGCCTTGCTCTCTTTTTGTGCTTATTTTATGATGTTATAGAGCTGGTATCTATAGTAGTCTTGGTTTTTTCTCCTTTTATTCTTCCACAAACTTCATTTGTCTTTTGAGTATGACATGATTGTGTGCTTCCATTCAAAAACTCTGAAAGAAAAAATCCTCTGATTAATATCCTTTGAAAATACTTAATTGGGAAACTGCTCTCAATTTCTCTTGAATTGGTATTCTCTTTCTAGAGTCAGCTCCAAATTTTTCTTATCCATATTTTTCTGTTTTAAATCCAGGTCATATTACCAAGTTTGGTGTTTTTTCTCAAGAAAAATCTCACTGGAAGTTTCAAATGCCACTGTGGATAAAAAACACCAATTTGGAGTAATATCCTGATTTTTTCAATTTTGAGCTTGATGTTTTCAAGTAATTCCATTATTAACTCTATAAATCTTGGTGCATTTGTAATATTTTTCAGTTTTTCTTTGGATTATTGATTAAATTTTATTAAGGGAATAATGAGATATTGTTCCTAAAAGATTGGAGAAATGAGGTGTAATATTTATGAAGGTCTTGAGTTGATAATTTTGGCGTACTTCCTTTCAATTGCTATATTGAGGTTTTTCACTAATTTCCACAATGTTCCAGTTAATCTTTAAATCAATATCTTTAGTATTCCATGGTCCCCTTAAACTTCTTATTCAGAATATTCTCCAAGGTGAGCCACCTTTCTTTCCCACATATTAATGAAGGAATTTCTCATAGCCATTTCTAGTTGTAAAGGTATTCAACCTTATCCTGACACAAACTCACGAAAACAGAAAATCCCTTTTATGTATAATAATTTAGTTTCAGAAATATTATTTCAAGGAGCTCATATGGTTTGGATTCACAAATACAGGATTGATATAACAATTGTAATATTTATGATCGCCCAACCTCACCACACCACCTTTGAAGACCCTTTGCATCCATACAGGCACTATAATGTTTAGATCAATCTTTCTTCAGAATAAAATTGCTCTTTGGTCCAGTTCTGGTGCATTCTCACATATACCAGCCCCTTTTCCACCCTCTGGGGACTTTTTCCTCACTTTTTAAATATATTTTATTCTTAATCTTGGAATGTCTTCTTTTTTATTATTTAGTTAGTCTTATCCTTTTCCCAAATGTTCAGTGGAGCATTTGTGGCCATATCCTTATTAACCCTTCTCTTCTTTCTAACAGCTTGAGACAGTGGATTTAAACTTGTTTGTGTTTATATCTCTCATTATTTATTTCTCATTACTGAATTCTATTTTAACTTCAGCTTTTTAATCTTTCTTACTATTAATATTAATCTTTTCTTACACACCTTAACTGTCTTCTTTGTTCCTTCTTATCCCTCTACAAGTAAGTCCAATCCCCTTAGTGCCAAGCTCTCCTCACTTAGAAGAGCCCCTTTGACAGACTCTTTCTATTTGATAAAATTGCTGGTAATATAATAAACTATCCGTCATTGGATTATATTTGAAAACATTTCTCAATTTGCATGAAGTTCTTCTTGAATTGTGAAAACTCTTTTTTCTGTGGGATGAATAATGGACAGTACCCTTAGGGGAAATTATTTTTGATTTTGTTTTGAATTTCACAATGAGCCAAGAGTCATGGATGCTAAGGTGTATTATATGTCCCTCTAAATATACTAATAAGGATACCCTCTTGATGAAATCAAAAATCAATCATTCAAGTTTTTTCATTTTCAATTAGAGAATCATATCCAGCATTATCTATTAGTCTGTCAACAAAAGTCAATTTTATAATTATATTCATAGTTGATATCTTTTTATCAGTGAGGCTTGTTAAAATATTTTTTATTGATTATATCATTCCTTTCAATTTATTTAAGGATGCCTCCTTTTTATAATTGAGCTATTTGAAGAAATTCTTTCAGATAACTATTAGTACTAATGCAAATTTTTAATTCAATTCTACTATCAGAATAAATATTAAACTAGGAGGGTAAGATAGCTTTGAAGGGGTATTAATGGTTGGTATTGAGGTAAGATAGAAATCATATAGATATTCTTAAAATAATATGAGGGTAGATATAAATATACATCAATATATTTAGAAGTGTTATCATATAGGTTATATGAGGAATATAATTATAACTTCATTTTAGAAATGAAGTTTATTAATAATTTTTTTAAGATCACTTAATTATAATTCCTTCAAACATAAGCTGATAATTACCCGTATAATGATTAGAGTATTAATTGATATCAAGCTCTTTCATAAATGTTATAAATACTTTTCATTAAGGAATAACACCTAATACTATAAAATAGGAAGCCTTGCTTCTGATCTTTGCAATATACTACTAGACTATCCAACTAGAGAAGGGACTGACCTATCCTCAAGATTATTGTCTGAATCAGAAGAATGGGGAAAACAGGGAGAGGGGCCCTTTATTTATATCTTCTGGGCCCTCCATAGAGCCTTCCAATAACAAGGTACTTTCAAAAGCTTCACCATGAGATATTATTCCTTATGTGTATTTATTTAAATGATGACAACTAATCAAAATATTCCACCATATTTTTGGTTGATTGGACCATCGCGAACTTTATTATTTCTGGTGAACAGCTTTGGGAGAATTTTTCTGATGATAAGCTTCTATATGGTTTCATATTTATGAATCAACAGCCTCTAATAGATCTTTCAGCTGGTCAAAAACACCATTCATTTAATTTACTTCTTTTTGGGATTCATTAGAAGGGGCTTCTTGAGCTGGTTAATTCTTTATTTTCTTGGTAAAATCCTTCATTTAATTGATAACCTCCTCCCAGCTTACATCTTCAAATCTTGTTTTCTTTTTAATTTTTATTTCATCTTACTTTTGATATTTTAGTTTCCCTTTAATAGCCACTGCTTCCTCCAATTCTGCCTCAATATAGGTTCTCAGAATATCCATTTCAGTATCCTCCATCTCTTTCTTTATCTATATCCCTCTCTTTTATCATCAATTTGGTAACACTAATTCCAATTTCTGGTGATAAAGAATAAAATATATTTTCATGATCATAATTTCATCTTCTGATATATCCATACTTAAAGCAGGTATTTTGAAATTATTTCATATTCCCAAATAAAGGTTCTGTATTGGTGCAGGTTCTTTATTGCTCATTCTTGGTGATCTTGCTTTAATGGTATTGTTCTTAAATATTTTCTATTCCTTCTTTCTGGTTCTGCCTTCCCCCATTTACTTATCATTTTATTTTTCAATTGATCCCAATCCTCAATTTCATATTCTGTAATTCCATCTATTTCAAATCTGATATCCTTATCTTCACTCTAGAGTTCAATTTTCATGTCCAAATGCATTAAACTGAATTTTTTCACTTGATGCTATTCTTTCAGCTGTCTTTATTAAATTCTCAACATCACTTCAATCAATTTTAATATGATATTCATTTTCCTTTCTTTTGAAAATCTTTCTTGTGGCTATTGTAACCTTCTCTAGTTGCTAGTTAGTTGTTGTAATATTTAACCTATTTTAAAATTGTGAAGTTCTTGGTAATGTTCCTGGTTCAGAAGTTGAAAATGGCTTGGGGGTCTTTGATGGTGATTTTTTATTGGGCCTGAGAATTCTTCTAATTATTTCATCCCCATCAGTGGCTTCAGGTTAGAACTTCCTTGACATTTCTTCTTTAAATTTCTTTTGGAAGCTCTTTCTATAGCCTATGAAATTTCTCAGCATTCTCCAAATAAGAAAATTCCTCCTCTTCACTTTCTTCCTGACATAACTCTTTAATTGTGAATTTTTCTTTCTCAAATTTCTCTTCAAATGTGAGAATTCTTTTTAATTATAGTGATGATTTGTCAGTTATTATTATTCTCTAAAATAATCATATTTTTTCTAATAAATGACAAGTTGGACCTTGAATATTGATAATGTAATTTTCTTGCTTATGCTTGAGGTTAAAAATCCACTGTTGGAAGACCAAGTTTGTGAGCTCCTTTTTCTTTGGGATTAATAATAGGAAGTAGCTTGAGAGTGGTATTATTGTTGATTCTGTTTTTAATTTAAGAATTAGCCAAGAACCGTGGATGCTAAGTTTTATTAGCTTCCAGTCTGAATAAACCAAAAGAGATACTCTCTTGATGAGATCACAAATCCCTTCATTAGCTTTCTGTATTTTCAATTAGAGAAATTTATTTAGAAGTATCTATTAGTCTGTAAGAAAAATAAGAATTTCATAATAATATTAATATTTAATCTATTTTTTTAGTAATTTAGGCTTGTTTAAACTTTTTTTGATGATATGAGTCATTTGAATTTTTGTTGGTATTCCTCCCTTCTATAATTTATCTATTTCAAGACTTTTTTTCATATCACTTTTACTACTAATAATGATTTTGATTTAAAAATACAATAAAGATAGATATAATATTTCAAGGTTAATATAGTTTTACAAGGGTGTTTATAAAAAAATATAAGGGTAAGATAAAAATCATAGGAATATTAATATAATAATGTGAGGTTGGATATAAATATACTCCAATATATTTATAATGTTTATGATATAAGGTATAAGGTTAAGATGATTACATCCAATTTTTATAAATAAAGGTTATTGTTCAATTTTATAAGATCACCCAAGGATAATATCTCCAAAAACTAGCTAAAAGATACTTTTATAATGATAATACTATTAAATAATATCAATCTCTTTCATTAATTAAGCAGAAAGAAAATCATACAATACTGAGCCTTTCTTCTTATATTTCAAATATACTACTATATTATCCTACTACAAAAGTGATGGATTGATCCTCAATATTATGTTCTGAATCAGAAGCATGGGGGAAACAGGGAGAGAGACCCTTTATTTATACCTTTTAGGATCTTCATAGATCCTTCCAAAAACAAGGGACTTGAAGAATTTTCACCTTGATATATTCTTTCTGGTGAGTATTATTTCAAATGTTCTTATTTGATCAAGATATTTCACCATATTTTTGTTTTATTGCACCATTATGAACCTTATTATTATCAGTGCACAGAACTTAGAGAATGCTTCTGGTGGAAAACCTATAAATGGTGTCATCTGTTAAAGATAATAATTCTGTTCTTCCTCCTTATCTCTACTATGACTTTTCCTTTTTTAACATACTTGAGGTAAATTTTTCAGGTGAGAATATTCTAAATGGTATCATTTAATACAGATATTGAAACATATATTTGGTAAATTTAGCCATATTTTTTGAACATAGTGATATTTCAGCTAAAAAATTTACTATAATTCACAGCCTTGAGAGAATATTTCTGGTGAGTATTCTTTCATATAGTGTCATTGTATCAAGATATTGTACCATGTTTTGGGCTTTTGCACCATCCTTCTGACCTATATTTTGTGAACTAACTATTAATATTTTGTTGCACTTCCTTTAAGCTTATATTTATATTTAAATATTTAATTTGTAAGCTCTTCTTGTAATGTTTCCCATGGGGGTTTAAGTGTTTATTGAGTAATGTAACGCCATGTTAATGTAAGGGTTTTTATTTCAAGAAATTTGAGACTTACTTTTGTAGAAGTTATGGTATTACATCTTCTTATTGATATTGAATGATTTAACCAGATGAAACTTTTAAAAACTTTTTCTTGCTTCTAGTATAGATTTTATAGTAAAATTTTCATAATCCATGATATCTATTGAATTTTTTATGATATGGATTTGAGGAAATTTGTGACTATAGGTACAATTTAATGTAGATTCAAGTAGAATATCTATCTTTTATACTTTGATTTAATTCTTTTTTTGAATATTTTTATCTTTTTTATATATAATTTCTCTATTTACCTTCCTAGCTGTCATATTGTGTATTTCAACTTTGGTAGCCCAAGTGTTGAATACCACACCATAGGTAAATAAATAACCTATAGTAGGAATTGAAATATTAGCATGGAGTTTTATATGGATAAAACCTATTTTCCTTCAGCTATTTATATATCTTTTGAATTTTTGTGAATTCCCATTGATCTTGAAGCAATGTGGAAGGATATTTTTGTTAATTTTGCAAATACATACTAGTACATTTGAGCTGTTGAATTTCCCTTTAACTGTATTTATCAAGATCAAATCTCAATCAATAATACAGACAATTCGGGGCTTATTATTATATTCCTCTAGGATTTACCTTTGAAAGCATCGAGTGCCCAGAAGGAAGGAGTTCTGCCTCATAATTAATGAAACAGAGTACCATATAAAGGGTATTGTTTGTTGAGCTGACCATGAATGTTAGGCAGGGGTAGATTGTATTTATTTATTTTTTAAGATCAATCAAAAAGAATGCCATGATTGAACGGAGTCAAAAAGCTCCAGAAATTTCAGATGAAAGAAATATAAGAGGTTTATTTGACCCAATTCATCAACCTTTGCTTTGAAAATAAGATTTCTTAGCGTTAGTAAGTCCACTAGTGCTTGAGGGGGCTTTCTTCCATGAATAAATTATTTCGTATTTTTGAACTTTGCATCATATATGTTTTTTGTGAGAATTGGTTGTTATCCATCCCTTCGGGACAACAACCTTGCTTCAATTATATGAGGCTTCATTTTTGCAGAAATTTGGGAAGCGATTGGAGACATTTCCTCTTCAGTTAATCTTCTTCAAGCTGCATGTTCCAATATACTATCTGACAGACCATGATTTTCCTCAGGTCTTATAAGCTTTAATTTCCAAAGATCATTGTTAAAATATTTTTTTTCATTAACAAAAAGTAAAATCTAGGTTTTTGGATGTAAAGTTTCTTTCATCAAACTGACCATTAAATCTTTTCTCTCATATTCCACATCTTCTTTCAAATTCCTTTTCAACATCATTTGCTATTAATTTGAAATATTTATAGCATTGAGCCAGTAAAACCTCTTTTTAATTCTGGAGTGTGAGCGTGTGACTCAAAACCAGAGCACAAGCATGATAGCCAAAATACCATAAACCAATGGTATAGCCAAAATACCACCAAAACATGGAACTGAGCCAAATTAGCTCAAAAGGTATCAAAAGAAAGAGGAAACTCACCTCTTCCTGAAAATATAAGTCCAATCACCATAGGACAAGAAATAACAAAGTTATTCCTGCTCAAAGTTATTGCTGAGCATAAACCTTAATTTTCACCTCTCATCTAAAATCTAGAAGGAGAGGCTTAACCCCATCAAATGGGTATTCAAAATGAAGCTCTAAGCCAGGGCTATCCAATGGTACTAGCCAAACTGAGCTAGAACCAGTATTACTTGAGTTATGGTCAAATTCAGACCAAATAAGGGTGAACAAAACATTCACCTCTCATCTAACTTTTACAGTTTTAGTGTGAGATATTTAAAGTGGGGTCTTTTTGGAAAGAGCACAATCAGGGCTATCTGATGGTGTCATCCACTTCCTCATATCTCAACTAGAACAGAAGTTATTGGCCAAACAAGCTTAATACAGCTTTTGCCCAAAACACGCCAATGTATAAAAACACTTGTACATGGGATACCTTTGCCATATTTAATGATAACCATGACAAGTTGGGTATCATTGTATAGAGCTCATACAGGGCTATTCAATGAACCAACGTTGAGCTTGATATCTCAAAAAATGACAGAGTTATGACAATTTTAAGGTAAAAATCCCACCTGCTGTCATATACAGCCTTACCATGGGATAATACCCTATAACCATGAATATGAGGTGTCAAATAGACGAAGAAGCATGTTTTTACTTCAATACCTCATATGTCAGTCAATACTGGGGTCCCATACAGTTTCTGTACAGCATTCTACGCGTCATACACGTCAGAATCAGGCTGTGAGGTCCCCAGATGAAAATCTTCACCCTGTATTGGTGAAAACTGCCCAGATGTGGTTTCAAAACCACATCTGAGCCCAATACAGGGTATACAGGCTTTTTGCAAACCACAAGCCTGTCATGAGGAGTGAAAAATCTTCACTTCCTCTACGTGAAAAGGTCTAACAGCCTTTTCACCCCAATTTCAGGATAAAAGGAGGGCTTTTCACTGCCAAAACCTTTCCTCATCCTGCTCTTGAATAACCTACGTAGTAAACTGTCAAAAACAGTTTTACTCTTGGTGAAATAATCAGGTATAATTATAATCTTTAATTATTGTAGACTTTATTATTGTAATCCAACAGATAAAGCCTGTACCCAGGGTTCTCAATAGCGCTCACCACCACTATTTCTAAATAGTAGAACCCTTTTATCTCATTATAAACCCTTATAAATCTTTTTTAAATCATTTTTGCCATTTCACATACACAGTTAAAGTTGTAATTAGCCTAGTTATACCTTTATCATAGTATCATCCTGACATTTTGGGGGCCTGGCCATGTTTTTGACCTTTTTGGGACCTTACAAGTAAGTCTTTTCTCTTTTTTATGACTTATTAACACATTGTTTTATCGTTTTTTAGGCGTAATTTCTATTTAAATATATATATTTTATATATTTTCACCTTTTTTTTATATACTCATATTATAAGAGTATTTTTTGCGTGGTTAATACCCACAGTAATTTATTATTTTTGGCGTGTTTTGCATATAAAAACACATAAGCCACTAATAAAGTCCTGTATTCTTGACTGAATAAGGACACCCCTGACTGAAAAACCATCAGTTGAGGCGTGGTCAAGTGTATTGTTAATTCAATAACACTTGTATACAAACCACTTTTACAGAATACACTTGCAAACAACAAGTGTATCTGAGGGATACTGACACACAAACAGTGTGACAGGACACCATAAGCTGTATTTTTGACGTGAAATTGTTAATTCAATTACACTGTCATTATACAAGGGCATACTGTAATAATATACAAGCCCAGAGGCCATTCTTAGACGTGCAAAACCAGCCTTTTAAGAAGTCTTAACTGACATAAGCCCTCTTTTTCCTGTTTTGATTCAGTGGAAGAAAACTACATCCCACTTGAAACCCAGTCACAGGCCAACACACCAGTGAAACCCTCAGAACCAGAGGGCAGCAAGGGTAAAGGAAAAAGGCTTAGTGAAGGCCTCATTACAGCCAAGAAGTGGACACCAATAGCCACTCAGAGGAGTAGAAAACCACGAAACTCTGCTTCAATACAAGGTAAACCAACCTTAACCACTTGTACAGGGAAGATTACAATTATTAACCCAGTTGTAACCTCCAAAGGCAAACTGCCCAAATCAGCAGATAACAAATTTGTACAAGGCACAGTCAAAGGTAAATACCCTAAGAACATAAAGTTTTTGACTGCTTGCAAACACTGATATGTCCCCTGCATATCTCAGAGACCTTGGCTTCCAAAGGAACCAGCCAGAGGATAGAGCAGGAATGTCTAGAACCAGAAGACCTGAAAGAAGACACATTGGACACAGTGGTGGATGGCAAAACAATGAGGGAGATAATATCAACCTTTCCATTCACACTCCAATTCAACAGAAACCTCAAACCAGAGGACTGGAAGGATATGGATCAAGTTCTTCAGATCCACCAACTCCTCAAAGATTTATTTCAATGGAGCATGGACAACAAGAGGTTCAACCTAGCAACTCACTGGGCAGAACTGGGATCAAGTTGCCAGAAGATCTGTCTCAAAGAGATAGACTTCAAAGACCTTATGGTAATCACCAAGGGTTGGAATCCTACCAGGCAGCACAGACTCCTGGAGGCAAGGGCACAGAGGATAAGGGAGAATCAAGCCACTATCCAAGCTATAGAAGAACAGTTAACCCAGACAGGGCCTACTCAGATTCCTTCAGGTTCACAAGGAGCAAGCCAAATCAGCTCTCCAGTGGCTTCACACCATTCAGAAACCAGCAGATCAGTGGCCAAGAGTCACCATTCTTCACAATTCCAGGAAGTTTCCAGGAGAAGACAAGGCAACAAGGGCAAGAACAAAGCCTCATTCAACCAGAGGAGGAAAGAGTCAGACCCCATGATCCAGAAGCTGTTAGATTTGGTAAAGGAAGTACACAAGAACCAGAAGTAGTTGTAAACCACTCTAGAATCAGTAGTCTTAATAATAGAAACATTACCCCCACTCAGACTGAAAATAACATTATCACATCTGAGAGTAACATCAACAGTGACACACTGTGGTTATAAATGTCCCAATATGCTGAGCAATCTGCAAAGCAGGCTACAGAATTTGCAGCTGCCCAAGAGAGGATGAGAAAGACTCAAGCCTCACTGGAGCAGATAGTTAAAAACCTTCAGGAAGGATATGCTCAACTGAGCAAAGCCTCTGAAGAAACCAACAAGAGACTGAATCAAGTCTCTGAAGAACAACACCATAGTAGCAGGGACAGGGAGTGTCTGAACCAAGACATCAACAAACTGTTTGATGCCTACCATAGCTTAAAGCCCCAACCACAAGGCCAAGCTATGGAGAATCCATATCAACCAGATGCCATGTTGTTGAATAAGGCAAGATCTCCATCACAATACCAGGATGGAGATGGCATGTCTTATTCAGAGAAGGAAGCCTTGAAACAGCTTCCTGAGGCCTCAAGCTGGCCCAAATTCTCTGGATCAGGAGAATATGATCATATGGAACTCATAGATTATATTGATGGACTCTTCATTGATGTACCAAGCATACCAGATTACTGGATTACTGCTAGACTGAATACTGCATTTAAAGGTCATGCAAGTATATGGTACACTGAAATGAAAGAAATCCATGGCAGAAGAAATTGGCCATGGTGGAAGAGTCAAATAATCCAAAAGTACAATAATGGAACTTGGATATGGCAAAAGACCATGTCATTTGAAAATGACAAATACTCTGTGGACAAAGATCCATATGAGTGGTGTCTTAGACAGTCTAAAAGACTTAAAGCCATTGATCCTCAAATGAACATTCAAATGAGGAATCATAAACTTCTGACACAACTGCCAGGAGAACTAGAGCATGCAGTAAAGTGCAGATGCAACCAAAATTGCACTCTAGATGATATAGCCAATACCTTACAAGACATAAGGAAAAGGACTAATATAGGGAAATTCACCCCATATAGAAGCAATAGTTTCAAAGAGAAACAACCTTTCAGGGTAGAGTTTAAAGACAAACCCCAGAGAAAGAGTGGCAGAAGTGGCAAAGAAGAAGAATGCTTGTCACAATTGTGGTTCAACAGACCACTATGCCAACAACTGTCCAAAAGCAAAGAAAGTCTATGCTATAGAAGAAGTCCCTGAAGAAGAACCTCCAACAGAGGATTCTGAATCAGACTCTATGGGTGATGCCATCAGAGAACCATATGATGAGGATCAAGACCCAAGAGAGGAATTTCTAGTGGAATACCAAGAGGAAACTCCACTAGAAATCCAAGATATACAGTTGGAAGCAGGCATGCCACAAGACACTGCCAACAAGAACTTGTGTAAACACACACAAGATGCACAAACATTCCTGGTTACACCAACCAAAGGAATGGAATATATACATGGAACAGCCACAAAAATGACTGTATGTATTGACAATGCTCAGCACCCACTGATCATTGACAGTGGAGCACACTTCTCCATAGTGGCCAGAAATTATCTGGATAACCACTTCCCAAACTGGGAAAAAGAACTCTTGCCCACCAGGGCAAAGAACTTTAAGAGTGCATCTGGAAAGATGACCTCTATTGGGACAATTATCAAAGAGATAATTATACCCCACAGAAAAGGTAATATCAGACTCAACCCAGAGTTTGTAGTGCTTGAAGATGCCCACATCCAAGGGTTTTTACTGGGAACATATTACCAGAGGATGTATAGCATAGATATTTACAATAGTAAAAATAGGCATATTACCATTGGTACTAACAAGGAAAAGAAATTTTCTCTTGATATATACCAGATATCTTCTCAGGACCCACTAGAAGAACTTCTGAAAGAATTCAGAGAGGGACAGTTTAGCACTACCCTCACCAGTAAACAAAAGCTAAGTTTACTGAAGATGCTGAGGAAGAATAGACCAGCATTTGCCATTGGTGAAGAACCGTTAGGAAAGATCAAAGGCCATGATATAGAACTATATCTGGATGTAGAAAGGCCTTATCCACCCATGCTGAGGAGACCTCCTTATCCAGCAAGTCTGGAAACCAGGAAAGAAATTGAAAAACACATCAATGAACTCCTGGACATGGATGTCATCAGGAAGATTGGACATAATGAAATAGTGGAAATCACCACTCCTGTCCTAATCACCTGGCATGATGGCAAGTCTAGACTGTGTGGAGACTTCAGAGCCCTGAACAACTACACAAAAGCAGACAGGTATCCTATACCAAGGATACCTCATGCCTTGGATAAATTGGCCAAAGCTAAATACATAACCAAGATGGATTGTATGAAGGGCTTCCACCAAAATGGAGTTAAACCAAACTCCATGAAATTACTCAGAATTATATGCCATATGGGCATATATGAGTACACCAGGATGCCATTTGGCATCAAGAATGCACCAGCCCACTTCCAAAGGATGATGGACACCATATTTCAAGAAGAAATAATGGAAGGCTGGATGGTAGTATACATTTATGATATCATTATATACTCAGAGACATGGGAAGACCATGTACAATACATATACAGAGTGCTAAGTAAATGTACACCCATCAATCTGAAAATTTCACTCAAAAAGTGTAATTTTGGCCAACAAGAGCTACTAGCTCTAGGACACAAAGTCTCAGGCCTTAGTCTGGCAATTGACCAGAACAAAGTAGCAGCAGTACTGCAAAATCCAGTACCAAAGAACATCAAAGAGATGCAATCTTTCCTTGGATTTGCTAGCTACTATAGAAACCACATCAAAAACTTTGCCCACATAACCAGTAGTTTATACAAGTTATGCTCAAAGGATGTAGTTTTTGAAATAACCGAGGAAAGGAGGGATGCATATGAGAGGATCAAATATGAACTCACTAATGCACCTGTGCTCATCTTGCCTGACTTTGAACTACCATTTAAGTTATATATAGATGCAGCATGCAGCCAAGGCTTGGGAGCAGCCCTTCACCAAAGACAAATTGTGGATGGTGAAACAAGAGAAGGTGTAATATGTTACATCTCCAGGCAGCTGAAAGATTCAGAAGCCAGGTATGGGGCCACCCAGACAGAATGTTTATGTCTAGTCTGGGCTCTAGAAAAACTCCATTACTATTTGGAGGGTGCAGTCTTCAAAGTCTACACAGACTGCACAGTCTTGAAGTCTTTACTAAACATGAAGACTACTAATAGACACATTCTGAGATGGCAAATAGCCATCCAGGAGTATAGAGGGAACATGACCATCATATACAAAGAGGGTAAAAGCCATACCAATGCAGATGGCCACTGGATAATGTCAAAAGCAATCCAGCTTATGACCCTGAAGTTGCTGCAAAAATTCCTATCCATTTTATGGAAATAGATAGGAAGAAGAACTTCAGATTCTCTGAATGGGCACCAGGGAGTGGTACCCTTGACAGTGGAAACACTGATTCAGAAGGGACAGAAACCCCCATACTGGGGATAAGTTCCTCAGAACTGCACAATGAATTCTTCAATGCAGTACTGAAATCTTATGCTAAACACAAACAGTGTAGCATACTACTCCAACTCCTTCAACAAAAATACAGGAGCCCAGAACTGGAAACCCAGCTGGAGGAACCCTGGTTGAGGGCCTATAAGGACAATAAATTCTTCCTTATAGATGGCCTGATTTATCACAGAGACAAGCACACCAGTGCACTCACAGTGATAGACAGAGACCACATCTCTTTAATCCTGCAGGAATGCCATGACTGCCCCTACATGGGACACATGAGTGAGGACAGGACTAAGGAGAGGGTAGCAAGCACAGCTTGGTGGCCCAAGTGGGAGCAAGAGTTGAGTGAATACATCAACACTTGTGAAAGATGCCAAAAGGCAAATAGAAAACATGGGAAGAAATATGGGTTGCTTCAACACATAGAAGAACCCAAACACCCATGGGAAACCATCAACATGGACTGGGTCACAGGACTTGTCCCAGGAGGCAAAGAAAACTACAATGCCTGCTTAATCATAGTTGATAGGTTCAGCAAGAGCATGAGATGTCTACCATGCCATAAAGAGGACACAGCCATGGACACTGCTCTGTTATTTTGGAATAACATCATATCCACCTGTGGAGTCCCTAAGATCATAATTAGTGACAGGGACCCAAAATTTACATCTGGATCTTGGACCAATTTATATGACATGCTTGGCACCAAGCTTGCTTTTTCCACAGCTTACCATCCACAAACAGATGGCCTAGCTGAGAGGATGATCCAAACAATGGAGGACATCCTCAGGAGGTTCTGTGCCTATGGCATGGAATACAAGGACCATGAGGGATATACCCATGATTGGGTCACCCTCTTACCAGCAGTCCAACTGGCTTATAATACAAGCCAGCACTCTACCACAGGAAAAACACCTGCACTGGTAGAGAAAGGGTGGAATCCCCTGTTACCTGTGGATCACTTGAAGAAAAATCTTCTGACCATCCACCCCACAGCCAAAGACTTCCATGATATGTGGAAGAAAGCCTGTGATACTGCTGCCAAATGCATAGCTGAGGCCAAAGAGTATAACAAGCAAAGGTGGGACAAGTCACATATGGAACCTGACTTCAAGGAAGGGGACCAGGTGTTAGTGTCTACACTGAACTTTAACAATCTCAAAGGACCTAAGAAAATGAGAGACTCATTTGTAGGGCCCTTCACTATCATTAAGTTGATAGGGAAGAATGCAGTAGAGGTCAAGCTCACTGAGGAGTTTTCTAGGAAACACCCAGTCTTTCCAGTGAGCCTGGTCAAACCATACTTCCAAACAGAGGAGGATAAATTCCCCTCCAGGAAGAAAAGCATCACTCCAACAGAAATAGTGGAAGTAGAAGACTCTCCTGGACCTGTGAGTAAAATCATCAGGGCCAGAAAAATCAGACTTAATGGGAAGGATCAGAGACAATATCTAGTCAGATTCAAGAACCAGACAGCTGACAAAGACAAATGGTTGGCAGAGGATGCCATACCAGATGGGAACCTTCATTTAAGGAGATTCAGAGCCTCTAGGAGGACTGAACAGTCTCATCAATGATGAGCCTTTTTTAGAGGGAGGGTATGTCAGCCTGTGACTCAAAACCAGAGCACAAGCATGACAGCCAAAATACCATAAACCAATGGTATAGCCAAAATACCACCAAAACATGGAACTGAGCCAAATTAGCTCAAAAGGTATCAAAAGAAAGAGGAAACTCACCTCTTCCTGAAAATATAAGTCCCATCACCATAGGACAAGAAATAACAAAGTTATTCCTGCTCAAAGTTATTGCTGAGCATAAACCTTAATTTTCACCTCTCATCTAAAATCTAGAAGTAGAGGCTTAACCCCATCAAATGGGTATTCAAAATGAAGCTCTAAGCCAGGGCTATCCAATGGTACTAGCCAAACTGAGCTAGAACCAGTATTACTTGAGTTATGGTCAAATTCAGACCAAATAAGGGTGAACAAAACATTCACCTCTCATCTAACTTTTACAGTTTTAGTGTGAGATACTTAAAGTGGGGTCTTTTTGGAAAGAGCACAATCAGGGCTATCTGATGGTGTCATCCACTTCCTCATATCTCAACTAGAACAGAAGTTATTGGCCAAACAAGCTTAATACAGCTTTTGCCCAAAACACGCCAATGTATAAAAACACTTGTACATGGGATACCTTTGCCATATTTAATGATAACCATGACAAGTTGGGTATCATTGTATAGAGCTCATACAGGGCTATTCAATGAACCAACGTTGAGCTTGATATCTCAAAAACTGACAGAGTTATGACAATTTTAAGGTAAAAATCCCACCTGCTGTCATATACAGCCTTACCATGGGATAATACCCTATAACCATGAATATGAGGTGTCAAATAGACGAAGAAGCATGTTTTTACTTCAATACCTCATATGTCAGTCAATACTGGGGTCCCATTCAGTTTCTGTACAGCATTCTACGCGTCATACACGTCAGAATCAGGCTGTGAGGTCCCCAGATGAAAATCTTCACCCTGTATTGGTGAAAACTGCCCAGATGTGGTTTCAAAACCACATCTGAGCCCAACACAGGGTATACAGGCTTTTTGCAAACCACAAGCCTGTCATGAGGAGTGAAAAATCTTCACTTCCTCTACGTGAAAAGGTCTAACAGCCTTTTCACCCCAATTTCAGGATAAAAGGAGGGCTTTTCACTGCCAAAACCTTTCCTCATCCTGCTCTTGAATAACCTACGTAGTAAACTGTCAAAAACAGTTTTACTCTTGTTTAAATAATCAGGTATAATTATAATCTTTAATTATTGTAATCCAACAGATAAAGCCTGCACCCAGGGTTCTCAATAGCGCTCACCACCACTATTTCTAAATAGTAGAGCCCTTTTATCTCATTATAAACCCTTATAAATCTTTTTTAAATCATTTTTGCCGTGTCACATACACAGTTAAAGTTGTAATTAGCCTAGTTATACCTTCATCATAGTATCATCCTGACATGGAGAGACAGGTCCTCTGTGCATGGCTGGGTCATTGCAAGGTTTTCAAGTGAAAGAAATCTTTCAAAGTAAATAAAGAAAGACAACCAATAAAATGCCTTAAGATTAAGTATTTAAGGTAAAGAGGAGAAGAGGATAAAGTTAATTCATATTTGATTTAAATAATGGGCTCTTTTGAAAAATAAATGAATGAAATATATAAAAAAGTGCTTAAGGGTGGTATATGTGTTTGTTTTTTGGAGGGGGATGTGAAAACCCCTGTTGGGGGACATTTGGAATGTTATTCTTTTGGCTTTTTTATTTAAAATGGGTCCAAGTAGTTCCTCATGGTTTTTGAAAATTCTACTTATGTGCTCTTACTAGACCCCTAAAATGATAAAAAATGGGTTCTGGTAAAAAATCACATGAATCATTAGTAAAAACACATAAGATATTACATGCTTTTACCAAATTCTTCCCACTCTCGAAATAAAAGTATATTTGAATTGATAACTTCATACCTAATGGATTATAACAAAAAAAAGAACAAATCAACTTAATATATCTTATTTAGAGTATTTTATTACCTCATTTCTATAATATGATTATTGATAGTGTTATAAATGACCCAATACATATTATATTGCTTATTGTTACAGATATATTCCACAAATGGAATTCCAAATTTTCCAAATTAAGAGTTCTTATTATATATCTTTCATTGTCACAGGGGCTCTTCAAAGTGAAGAGGGCCTGGCACTCAGTAAAGTGGAACTCACTTATGCAGGACTCGATGATGGAATATGATTGAGTACACTTAAGATTGTGAATAAGAGAGAATTTCTAATAAGCTAATATAAGGAAAGCAGAACCAGAGAAACAACAGTAAAGAATAAAATAGAAAACCACAAACAAGTCCAAGTCCACTGTTTCAACCTTTCAGAAATAAAGAAAAGGTTTAATAAGGATATGGCAACCACAACTCTACTGAACAGGTGAGGAAAAGATGCAAACACCAACTCAATACACAAAAATAAGAGTAAGAATATTTATTAAATGAGAAATCAACTATATTAATTAACTGGGGAAAAGTCCCCAGGGGGAGGAAGAGGGGCTGGTATATGTGAGACTCAACCAGCCCTGATCTGAAGAGTGAATTTTCTTGAGAGGAATCTTCATTTGAATTCATTTGAATAATACAGCCCCTGTATGGATGTACAGGGTCTGTACAAGAGGTGTGGTAGAGTTGGGTGATCATACATTTTAGGTCTTGTGAATCCAAACCATATTTGGAATATCCAGCTTGTACAAGCATTGACAGGCTGTATTGATGAACCAAGCTGTATGCATGTTTCAGCCAGAAGATTTGCTGAAACTTATTCCTGATACATATACTGGATTTGCTGTATTCATGAGTTTGAGTGGCTTTAAGGTTGAATAACCTTACCCCTGATAGTGGCTGTGACAGTATCTCCCTCTTGAAATGGGTGGGCTTCTGAACACCATAATATCCTTCCACTCTTGAGTGTCATCCCCAATTCCCCACAAAATATTTAAAATCTTTAATTTTTAACTTTCTTTCCTCTTGACCATTATCCTGAAACTCTTTCCCCTCATTCTCCCTGTTATTTCTTCCTTTAATTGACCATTTCTCTTCATTAAGTAAGTTATTTCATTTATTGAGTTATTTCCCTCCTTGAGTCTTTTTCTTCTTTGAATAAAGGAGTGTTGGTGGCCATGGGCTGAATCCTCAAATGGAGGCCACCATCATCTCCAGCTTGAAAATTGGTGAATAATAGCTATATTAATCCCTAGCCACAACCTCTTGAGGCCTTTTCTTGCACCATATTTTTTAATACGCATCCCTAAAAAGAGGTCTTGTCTCCAAAACTCTTGAATAAATGGGCCCAAATGGTCTTTTGAGGTCATTTGGGTACCCTGAGGTTCATTTCTAGTCCTTGCCACCCCATGGCAATTTTCTTGAATTTTGGATTTTGGCCATTTCTGGCCCTTTTGGCCAATTTTGGTCTTTTACCATCCATGGGCCACTGTCTTTAATCTGTGGTCTGTGGGGGCTATTAGAGTCCCCCTGAACCCAATTTCTCTGGGGTTTAAGGGCGTCAAAATGACCATTTGGAGGGTTTTTTGACATTATGGCCTGGACCTATTGAGGATGGTCCAGGGCCATGAAGAATAGTGACCCCCCCAGAGTTGGAGGGGAGGTCCTTACTTGTTGTTTGGGGCCCAAGACAGTCTTTAATACCCACATTGAGGACCTTTAGAGGGCCATAAATGGACTTATGGCCCCAAATCTTGATTAAATTCACGATTTTGATATGCATTTCTGATTGAATGATTCTTTTTGCTTCCATGACTCTAGAAATGAGTTCCAAGCTGACTGAACTCACTGAATATTCTCCTTCTTTGCTTCCACCTTCTGTCCTTGGTGGGTCTGGTATCTTCAGTCAATTGGGCTCACCCTGGTCCATGGCTTCTTCAGGCTATTTTTAAGCTCATCAAATTCATGATGGGTACATGGTTTAAATTTTTAATCCATTTTTCTCTGAGCCCTTGATGAAGGGTAAAGAATTCTTTCAAAATTTCAACCCCAAGTCTTCAAAATGCCACTACTGTTTTGCTGGAAAGAAGCCATGTCAATATCCAGGAACTCCACTGTCCACCGTCAAAAGGTAGTTGTTGAGAAAGAAGGATAGTCCTTTTGGAAAAGATTTCCCAGTCCCTGAGGCCTGTACTCATGATGGTACTTCAGGTTATTCTAGTTGTAAGTGATCTTCTTTTCTTGTATTACATGAATTAGTGACTGGATCCAGGCAAAGGGAGGTTGCAAGATGGACCAATGTTGGAGGGCCTATTCCCACTTGTGGCAGGCCACTTTACTCCAGCTCACAGGTCCCAAAATCCAGGATCAATAATCAAGGGATGGTAAAAAGAACAAGGAAGATTTCTGATTCACCAACTGATCCGGTGTGGGATTGGATAAGGCATTCTTTGAGGGGGAAATCACAGGTAAACAGTTTTTACTTGCTGAAATAATCCTATAACCAAGGGTTCTAATGGTGCTTTAGCTGCCCCTCTGAATATACTAAACAATCTCCCTACAGAGCTCACAAATCAATATTAAGATTGTGGCTTTACAGCTAAAGAAGACTTTTCAGCAGTCTCTATCAGACCTATTCAATAAGCAGATAGGTAAATTATAAGTTAAAAAAATTATAAAATAATAATTCTTAAAGAATAATATAAAATTATTTAAGGGTAAGAACTTGATAGTAGAAGATTTTGATTTTATTTAATAGTACTAATATATATTATAAGGGTAAGTTGAATTTAATTTTATTTCTTTTGGAAAAATTAATGGTTTGAGGGTAATTGCTAATATAATATAGCAATAAGACCTTTAATAATATATTTTGTAAGATATTGTTTCATATAGAATGGATATTTGTTAGATATATGAGTGATATAATATAATATAAGTGTAAGTTTTGTATATAATAATATTTATTTTTAAAGTTGTTTTTTAATATGAAGATATAATAAGAATATTTTTCCTTTATAATTCAAAGTTTATGGGGATAAACTCAATATTATGAGTATTATTGATAGTATTATAGCTATAAGACTAATAATTAAAACATAGGGTGGATTAATAATATAAAGTAGACCATCTGTTAACTACCATTAATTAGAAATAACTATTAATTAAACCTATAATTATATAATACTTTTAATAAAATAACTATATTATCCTACTAGTAAGGGATGGATGAATTATTCTCCTTCTTATTATAGAATTCCCATTTAAATAATAATACTAGATTTACCTAGTAGTGAGGGATGAATAATTATTCTCCTTCTTGGTATATAATTAATTGCATGGGGAAAAGAGGAAAAATGAGGGAGAGAGGACCTCTATTTATATTCTTTGGGCTCTCCATAGAGGCACTCAAAAACAAGGAACTTAGAATTTTTCCACTTCTTTTGGCTGAGATAATTCTTTATAATGGTTATTTATCATTTGTTTGGTTGGTTTCACCATTCATATGTATGATTATGTAATCTGAGATGTTTTTTCTGGTGAGGAATTTTGAGATGGTGTCATTTCTTGGAGGTATTGCACCATATCTTCAGTTGATTTCAACATTTTCATGCATGATTATGTAATATGGCTAAACGTTCTTTGCTGAGGAATTTTGGATGGTGTTATTTCTTCAAGGTAGTGCACCATTTGTTTGGTTTGTTGCACCATTTTTGGTGGTATGATATGATTTTGTACAGTTATTGCACCATAGGTCTGTGCACTGTTTGAACTGCAGGTTGAGAATGCTGTGTATTTTGGGGATTCTATTTTTCCTGTATGAGTTTTTATTTTCCTTCATCTAAATTGAATTCTATTTTAATTTATATTTACTGGCTTATCATGTGGCTGTGCTTGTATTTCCACAGATATGCTATGTAATTTAAGGTTTTGATAGGTTGTACTTGCATAAATTAATTTTTTTTCTTTTTTTTTCTGTCTTGTGACTGTTGATTAATACAGTTTTGATTTATTCCTTATTGAAGTGTCCTCAGTTTAATAACTGCTTTGATGAGTAATCCAAAGGTTGAGCAGAGCTAGGGTAATTTGAGTGTTACACTACCCCTTTCACTGGTAACTTCAACATTTTTTCTATGTTTTCCTTTTCTTTTCCTTATTTTATTGTTATTCTTGTAACAAAATAGACTATTCTTCAATTATTTTCCTTTTGGGATTATACCTATGTATGAGCTTCAATTCATTTTACTACTAATTTCCCCTATTTTGAATGATTAATTATTAATTTTTCTTTCTTCAGTCTTCAACTTATAGACCTATAAATGAAATTTCACTTGAAACTGGGCCATTGAGGTATGGAATACCACATCCCCCTCTCCATTTAATGCTGTCCCTAGAATTCCAGTTTCAAGAGGAATATTCTGGGTTCATAAATGAAACATTTCTTTCTTTAAAGATGTATTCTAATAACTTCACTTTATACTTTCCATTTGTAGATCTCTATATGGACTTTAACCTCCATTGTTTCTTATTTTGTGTTGTATTCTTCTTTTTCTTGTTTTTGTTTTGTATTATGACTATTTTGGTCATTTCAATATTTAGATATTTGATTTTGACTTATTGGTTGATTTTCATTTTCTATTTTGTTTGTTTATTTATTTTTTAAAGAGGATTGTTGAAAATAAAAATAAATTGTTTTTTTTGTTTTTTTTAAAGAATGATAATGCAGTTTAAGGTCATACTCAGGACCACAGATTGAGTTATTTGAGGTAATAATTTGATAAAAAAAAATAAAGAAAATATTCAGACAGTTTATGGTCTTGTCAAGGACCTATTATTGAAGAAAATTTGTTGGAAAAATATAAAAAAATAAAATTTTTAGACTGTTTAGGGTCTTATCTAGGACCTTTCTTCTTTTTATTGTGTTTTCTGATTGGGGTGATCTTTCTTCCTTTTTCTTTGTTGGCTGAAATTAACATTGAATGGTAGGGCCATACCCTCTTCATTTAATAAGTGTACCACGAGTTCTAATTTTTTAGTATAATATTAATATCATGGATGGAAAGAAAATTTTTCAAAAGTACTAACATAAAATAATATAAAATAATATAAAATAATATAAAATAATATAAAATAATATGAAATAATAGAAAATAATATAAAATAATAGAAAATAATATAAAATAATAGAAAATAATAGAAAATAATAGAAAATAATAGAAAATAATAGAAAATAATAGAAAATAATAGAAAATAATAGAAAATAATAGAAAATAATATAAAATAATATAAAATAATATAAAATAATATAAAATAATATAAAATAATATAAAATAATATAAAATAATATAAAATAATATAAAATAATATAAAATAATATAAAATAATAGAAAATAATATAAAATAATAGAAAAGAATAGAAAATAATAGAAAAGAATAGAAAATAATAGAAAATAATAGAAAATAATAGAAAATAATAGAAAATAATAGAAAATAATAGAAAATAATAGAAAATAATAGAAAATAATAGAAAATAATAGAAAATAATAGAAAATAATAGAAAATAATAGAAAATAATAGAAAATAATAGAAAATAATAGAAAATAATAGAAAATAATAGAAAATAATAGAAAATAATAGAAAATAATAGAAAATAATAGAAAATAATAGAAAATAATAGAAAATAATAGAAAATAATAGAAAATAATAGAAAATAATAGAAAATAATAGAAAATAATAGAAAATAATAGAAAATAATAGAAAATAATAGAAAATAATAGAAAATAATAGAAAATAATAGAAAATAATAGAAAATAATAGAAAATAATAGAAAATAATAGAAAATAATAGAAAATAATAGAAAATAATAGAAAATAATAGAAAATAATAGAAAATAATAGAAAATAATAGAAAATAATAGAAAATAATAGAAAATAATAGAAAATAATAGAAAATAATAGAAAATAATAGAAAATAATAGAAAATAATAGAAAATAATAGAAAATAATAGAAAATAATAGAAAATAATAGAAAATAATAGAAAATAATAGAAAATAATAGAAAATAATAGAAAATAATAGAAAATAATAGAAAATAATAGAAAATAATAGAAAATAATAGAAAATAATAGAAAATAATAGAAAATAATAGAAAATAATAGAAAATAATAGAAAATAATAGAAAATAATAGAAAATAATAGAAAATAATAGAAAATAATAGAAAATAATAGAAAATAATAGAAAATAATAGAAAATAATAGAAAATAATAGAAAATAATAGAAAATAATAGAAAATAATAGAAAATAATAGAAAATAATAGAAAATAATAGAAAATAATAGAAAATAATAGAAAATAATAGAAAATAATAGAAAATAATAGAAAATAATAGAAAATAATAGAAAATAATAGAAAATAATAGAAAATAATAGAAAATAATAGAAAATAATAGAAAATAATAGAAAATAATAGAAAATAATAGAAAATAATAGAAAATAATAGAAAATAATAGAAAATAATAGAAAATAATAGAAAATAATAGAAAATAATAGAAAATAATAGAAAATAATAGAAAATAATAGAAAATAATAGAAAATAATAGAAAATAATAGAAAATAATAGAAAATAATAGAAAATAATAGAAAATAATAGAAAATAATAGAAAATAATAGAAAATAATAGAAAATAATAGAAAATAATAGAAAATAATAGAAAATAATAGAAAATAATAGAAAATAATAGAAAATAATAGAAAATAATAGAAAATAATAGAAAATAATAGAAAATAATAGAAAATAATAGAAAATAATAGAAAATAATAGAAAATAATAGAAAATAATAGAAAATAATAGAAAATAATAGAAAATAATAGAAAATAATAGAAAATAATAGAAAATAATAGAAAATAATAGAAAATAATAGAAAATAATAGAAAATAATAGAAAATAATAGAAAATAATAGAAAATAATAGAAAATAATAGAAAATAATAGAAAATAATAGAAAATAATAGAAAATAATAGAAAATAATAGAAAATAATAGAAAATAATAGAAAATAATAGAAAATAATAGAAAATAATAGAAAATAATAGAAAATAATAGAAAATAATAGAAAATAATAGAAAATAATAGAAAATAATAGAAAATAATAGAAAATAATAGAAAATAATAGAAAATAATAGAAAATAATAGAAAATAATAGAAAATAATAGAAAATAATAGAAAATAATAGAAAATAATAGAAAATAATAGAAAATAATAGAAAATAATAGAAAATAATAGAAAATAATAGAAAATAATAGAAAATAATAGAAAATAATAGAAAATAATATAAAATGGGTGTTGGTAAAAACACATAAGCAAATTGTTAAAAACACGTAAGGGGTGCCCTGTGTCACAGGAGCTCTTATGGAAGAAATAGTGGCCTGGAACTCAGGAATCAAAAACTCACTTGGAGGGCTCCAAAGGATATATGAAATAATAATGATTAAATTTCTTCAAAGAAGAATAAGGGAAAATACAAGTATGCCAAAGATAAAAGAAAAAGATAAGAAGCTAAAGGCTAAAGATGATAAGAGAAGCCAAAGGCCAAGAAGCCAACCAAGTGAATCCTCAATTCACTGTTTCAACCTTCCAGAAAAGGAAATGGAATTAGCAAAGGATATGACCACCAATATCCACTGACAGGCAAGGAAGAAAAAGAGAAAAGGTGCTTAATGACTGACTTATAATTATCAGTATTAACTTTAATAAAGTAAAAGAAAATAAAGATAAAAATAAATCCAGTATATTAATTAACTGGGGAAAAAGTCCCCAGGTGCTGAAAGGTGGCCAGTATATGTGAAAAGTTGAAAGAATGATCCTGGAAGGTGAGTCACTGGCTGTATTGTCTGAATTGGGCAATACAGATCTCGCCATCTTGCAATTGGAACTGTGTGACTGAATTTCCACAGTGGAATATGAATTGGCCCAATCGGGCCAAGTACATACAGGTTGATTGATTGCCCCCTGTATGGACCAATTGAGTTGTCCAAGGAGTATTAAAATACTTGATGCCTTGAAAACTGATTGAAATAATGTATAACCTCTGAGAATGGCCCTTGGAATAATCCTGAATGATTTGCAACCCAACTCCTGCAGGGCTAGGTGATTGGGATCCTTGAATGGTCTTCTGATTGCCGCCATAGATTGCCAGACTGATGAGTTAAAGAGTCCTCCTTCAAAATGGGCATTGCATTTTGGGACCTTGATTTGGAAAGATGGAATTTTGTCCTGAAAATGTGACCATTGAATTCCTGAGCAAAAATGGTGCATAATGGTATATAATACCATATATGCACCACTCCTGCAACCTTGAGTATGGGGTGCATGGAGGAATGGAAAAATTCCCCTTAAGGTGAGGGGAAGGATTGAGCTGAGATTATCTGGTGGCCTCTGGTGGTTACCAGGGGCCATGGGCTGAAAAGGTAGTCCATGGTGATCCTGGGCCAAATTGGGTCCTATGGTGGCTTATGGCCATTTTGGTGCCATGGTGATGTGTGGCCAAATTTGGCTCAGGTGGGCCCAATTTGGTGTTTGTTCCCACCTGGACTTGGGGGCTAGTGGGCTGCCCCCTTTAGCCCCTTTTGGTCTCATTGGATCAGGCCAAAAGGGGCCTAGTGGGCCCACAGACCGTGGACTGTGATTATGGCCCATGGGCTGTAGGGGGCCTAAATGGCCCAAAAAGGCCATTTAGGCTAGGACCCCCCTAATGAAAAGGGTTGGCCCAAAACCAATGATGAGGGCTAGGGGACCCAGAACTCCCTAGGAGAAAAAGAGACCCCCCATTGTGGGATAAAATGAGGCAGTACCTGGAAGGGGAAATTACAAGAAAACAGTTTTGAATTGCTGTTTAAACTTGTAACCCTTGCTCTGCTTGTGTGTCAGAATAATCTGAACTGCCCTTCCTGAAAAATGCTGAATTATCTTAACTTGAGTACACAATCAATTTATTTATTGATGGTGGCTAATTCAGAAAAGTGTATTCAACAGACTCTGTCAGACTTTGCTTGATCTCAAAATATTTATTTAACCTTTTAAGTATAGCACTATTCAATTAACCAAAAGAAAAAAAACTATCACAAATCACACAAAATACTACTACAACAATAATTCGATATAATCTGGAGACACTAGGCTAATAATAATACTAAAACAAACAATCAAACACTTTTTTATATGGCTTATGAGTTATTATGTATTTATTTTTTATAAAATGAAATTCTCATATGACCAGACTATTTAATAGACACTCTTTGATAATTTAATTTTATACTACTTCTTCCTCTTTTAATAAGATAGCACCAATGTATTCCTATAATAAACATTTTCCTTTATAATTAATAAAAGTCTCTTTGTAGTAATTAAAATATAACTTATGAAATAAATAATAATGATAATTTCTTAATAAATAACTAAATGACCCCTTTTTTTTCTTCAAAGCTTTGATTTCTTTTAATAAGGTAAAAAAAATTTTTATAATACTATTTTATTTAATTTAAGTTCATAAGACTATTATGTAAGGCCTTTTTATCCTTTATATAATAAAATTATATTTTAAAGTTTTCTTCTTCTTCTTTTTCTATTTTTTAGAAGACTTCTTTTTTTAAGAGTTCTTTTACTATAAGACTATCATATAAGGCCTTTTTATCCTTTATATAATAGAATTATATATTTGTACACTAGTTAACCTGATAGTCAGGCATGAATTTAAATCCACTTTCCTCTTTTGGGGGGATAAAAGAAAGGAGGGAAAGAGGAAAAATTTGTGGAGAGAGGCCCTCTATATATAAATTTTGGGCTCTCCATGGGAGGTGTTCAAAAAGAGGGACTTAGAATTTTTCAGTTTCTTTTGGCTGGGGAAATTCGTTTCTGGTGGTCCCACCTGAATGATGTCATTTATGTAAATCATTGCATCATTTGTTTGGTTGATGATGTCATTTGTTGGGTTGCTTAATAATTTGAGGTATTTTTGCTGGTGCTTATTTGAACTTGATTACTAATCCTTAGACTTGCTGACTGATCCTCCATGGTACCTGCACCTCTTTACTCCCCAAGTACTACTAATCAAGTAATCTGATTACTAATACTTCCTTAACCCCTTCCTGCTTATGTAATCTGTTTATGTATCCTCCTTCTGCTGTCTTTAATTTAGAATTTTTGATTTTTAAGGCCAATTTGTGGGTTGAAACCTAATTTTATTTTAGGGTTAGGTTTCAGGTATTTTCCAAAATTTTGACATTTTTTATTTATTTTTTTTAATTAATTTCTTTTTTCTTTATGTCTTCAATGTGGCTTGAGCCAATGACATGGCCATTTTACTTGACGCAAGGCATCACCTTACCAACTAGGACAAATATCCTTTTTGTTTTGTTTCCAACAGAAGCTACCCATAGGGGTACTTCTACTTTTCACTCCCCTCAAAAAAAAAAACTTTATTAAGCTGATATGGTATGGCATACCACACCAGGCCCAAAAACAAAGATAGAGGCCTGGGGGCTGAGGATATGGGAATTGGCCAGAGAGGCCAATGATGGCAGGATATGGCCAAAAGGCCATCGAGCATTAGAGGGGGCCAAAATGGCCATAAAGATATGGTGTGGCCAATTGGCCCCAGCTTGGTCTCAGGTTGAAATTTCTGCAACACCAATAGAGGAGGGTCATTCTTTGTGGTTGTGACAGTACCCCCCTACCTTGAATGGTGAGCTCCTGAGTACCAAGATAAGGTAGAAGCCTGTTGAGGCTGTTGAGACAGATTGGATGTAGGGATTCCGGAGGTATTTGAATCTTGAAAAGAAAGATTTGAACTGATAAAAATTTTGGCATATGAATTGAGGTTGACTTGGTCTTCTCTTGACATTTGGCTTTAAAAATGTTAAAGACATTATTTTGGCATTAAGAGTTATAAGAAAAGAATTTTATGAAAATATAAAGAAGAAAAAATTAAAAGAAAACAAATATGAAGAAAGAAAAAGAAAATAAAAAGGAAAAATGAATTTTGAGGGGGAGTCCAATCTTCATCACAGATTTTGACGGTTGATTTTGAAAGTGGCCAAGGACCTGGATAGCAGAATTTGATGCCAGGTGCTCACAGAGTGGCCAAGGTGATGTTTTGAAAAATTGTAGGCCCCTCAGGGAAGTGCACACCAGGAGAGGAACTTACTTTTGGTAGTTACCACTCCCACCAGTGCCATAAATAAGAAGAGTTTTGATAAATGAATGTGTTGAAAGGATAATATCCTGGCAAGGAGAATAAGAAAAGAATGGTCCATTTGCCCAAGTGTAAATGGCCATAAATTGGAATTGATGCTGAAAGCCAGGCCAAAAGATCTGTGTCCAGATTGCAAAGTGCTCACAGAGTGGCCAAGGTGATGCTTACAACAGAAAAGAGTAGAATACCCCTAAAGGTGCATACCAGGAGTGGGACTTAATTTTGGTAATTCCTCTCCCCATCAAGCACCATAAAAATTCAAGCTTTTGAAGAATTGGTTCCTGGATTTTCAGGATACAAAGAATGAAAATTTTTGACAAGGTCAGGACAATTCTTGAGGTTTTCAGCTGGTTCCCATATGGATCTTTCTGAGTCTTGACTGAAACCTTTCCATTCCACCAGATACCATACCTTTCTTCTCTTGAGCTTTTAGTCCAGTATTTGAGAGACTTACCATTCCTCTTCTTCTTCAATGATGATTGGAGGAGGAGGCTCTTGATTCTTATTTGGGATTTTTGATGTCTTGACTGGTTCCAAAAGTGAAATATGGAAGACTGGGTGGATGGATTTCCATTGAGATGGAAGCTTGAGGTGGTAAGAATGAGTACTGACTTTCTTCAAGATTGGAAAAGGACCCAACCAGCTTTCAGACAGTTTTTTGTGGTTCTTGTTGATTTGATGTTCTTGGAAGAAAGCCATACCATGTCACCAGGATTGAAAACAGGTGGATTTGCTCTACTTTTATCTGCATACCTCTTAAACCGGTTTATGGCAACTTCAAGTTCTCTCTTGACATCTTGCTGTACTGATTGTATTTTTGTTGATAACTTTCCAGCAGGATTATCTTGAGTGATGTGAGCTGAGTCAAACTGTGGATCTCTTCCATAAACAGTGAAAAACGGCGATTGCTTGGTTGAAGAGTGATTGGAATTATTGTACACAAATCCAGCCAGAGGGAGCCAGGCATTCCAATCATCTTGATGATAACTGACATACATCTGAAGATACTGTTCTAGTATCTTATTTACCCTCTCTCTCTGTCCATCAGTTTCTGGATGGTAAGCAGTTGACAGATCTCTTGAAATCTTGAGCTTCTGACAAAGATTGGTCCAAAAGGAAGAAACAAAAAGGGGACCTCTATCACTGACAATGCTTGAAGGAAGGCCATGCTTTGAAAAGATATTCTTGATGAATAAATGGGCCAAATCTAGTGAATTGATTGAAGACATTCTTGGAATGAAAACTGCCATTTTTGAGAATCTTTCCACTATGACAAGGATTGAGTCAAATGAGTTGGACAGTGGCAGTTGAGTGATGAAGTCCATTGAAAGACAAATCCAAGGACCATTTGGAATTGAAAGAGGTTTGAGGAGTCCAAAGTTCTTGTGGTGGATATTCTTTTTTCTTGAACACTGTTGACAGTATGAGACATAATCCTTGATGAATTGAGTCATGCCGTACCAGTGGAAATCCTGCTTGACAAGTTTGAGAGTCTTCTCTTGGCCAGGGTGTCCAGCTAGAGGAGAGTCATGATGCTTTTGAAGAATGCTAAGTTGGATTGTGGGGTCATTTGAGACCACCACCCAATCTTTGAAGAAAAGAAGTTGGGAAGAGGAATCAAGAGAATAATCCTGAATGGATTTACCTTTGCCCAATTCTTGAAGGATACTTCTGTACTGAGAATATTGCCATAGAGCCTTCTGAATTGAATCAATCAAATTTGAAAAGGATTTAACCTTGAATACAAAATATCTTGAAGGTTGGACTTCATCCTGCTTGATGAGCTGTTGAAATTTCATTGGATTATTGCTGATGAAATCCTCCCCCCTCTCCAGATAAATGTTGTCCCAACATGATAAGGCATCTGGAAGAGTAGCTAGGCGGCCAGGGCGGTAAGTGATTGAGAAGTTAAATTCAGAGAGTAATTCAGCCCAGTGGGCTTGATGGCAAGTAAGAACTTTTGAAGAGAAGAATGATCAGTGAGAACTTCAAAAGGAGAAGAGAGAGAAATAAGAAAAGCCCTCCAGTGCTTGAGAGCCCAGACTATGCCAAGGAGTTCCTTGTCATGAATCTCATAGTTTAGCTCTGCTGGGATATGCTTGCCACTGTCAAATTCAATGGGATGTTTTCTTGAGTCAGATACCTGACTCAGTACAGCACCCAAAGCATAATTGGATGCATCTGTCTCTACAATGGTGGGTAGAGAAGGACTGGAGCAGTGGTGAAGGCCTCTTTTAGTTGGTGAAACTGACCAAAAGCTTCCTCATTGAGGGGAAAACAGGAATCTTTCTTGAGGAAACTGGTGAGTGAACTGATCTTCTTTGAATAATTCTTGATGAAACGGTGGTAGAAGTTGGCAAAGCCAAGGAATGATTGAAGAGCCTTGAGGTTTCTTGGAGGTGGCCAATTGTGAATCTGCTGGAATTTTGCTTTTTCCATCTTGAGGCCTTCAGAAGAAAAAACATAACCAAGGTATTCTACACTAGAGACATGAAAAAGGAACTTTGAAGCCTTAGCAAAGAGGTTATTGGCTCTGAGTCTGGAAAGAACAGTGGACACATTAGTGACATGTTCTTCCTCAGATTTGGAAAAGACCATAATTTCATCCAAATAAACCACAACATGAACAAAATGAAGATCTTGGAAAATATCATTGACAAGATTCTGAAAAGAGGCAGTATCATTGGTGAGCCCAAATGGCATAACCAAGTACTCATAGCTGCCATATTTAGTTCTGAAGCATGCCAAATGTTCATCACCCTCCTTGATTCTGAGCAGGTTATATGCACCATGCAAATCACTCTTGGAGAAGATAGAAGAACCATTGAGAACATTGAGAAGCTGATTCATAGGAGTAACAGGATACTTGTTCTTCCTAGTAACAACATTAAGTTTGCAGTAATCAACACACAAACGGAGGCCACCATCCTTCTTTTTGACAAAGAGGACAGGTGCTCCTGTTGAGGAGGAGCTTGGATGGATGAAACCTTTCTCTACATTCTCTGAAATGTAGTCCCTTAGTGTATCTGACTCTTGTTTGGATGAATAGTAGATCACCCCAACTGGAGGTAGAGACCCCTCCAGCTCAATATGATGATCACAGGTGCGGTGAGGAGGAAGTTTCTCTGCTTTCACCTTGGAGAATACATCCAAATATTGGTGATAAGCAGAAGGAACAACAGTCATCATGGTTTCTATTTCTTCTGGATCTTCCTCTTCATCCCACAACTCCTTCAGGGATTCATGGTAAGATGAAGGAGGAAGGTCCATATTCCCAAAAAAGAGATGAAGTGAAGATACAGAATTATCTTCTCCAACATCTTGAATCTCTTTGAAGACTTCATCTCCAGATAATGGTAATTACTGAGGGGAATTTATGGAAGGAATATGGACAGAAGATGGGAATGATGGTGTTCTAGAATCACCAACCAGAGCTGCACATAATTTGGCAGAAGAAAAGTCATTACGGAAAGATTTAGAACGATTAGAATAGTCCTTATGATCAGTACTAAAGGTTATCAGCCCTTTCCTCCAATCAATAGAAGGATTCAAATTATTTAGAAAGTCAAATCCCAATATGAGGTCTTCTCCTTTGGGAGTATCAATGACTAAAAAGTCCCATTAAAAGCTTGGGAAGGAAGGGAGCTCAACCATATATTTAGTATGGTGAGTCACAAACAAGGAAGGGGAATCAGAGGAGTCCAAGATGATAAGAGGAATCTTCTCTGGAAGTTCTGACATAGTCAATGAGTACTTGTGAACAAACTGCTTTGCAATAAATGAGTGTGTAGCACCAGAATCAATGAGAATACTGTCAAAAAATCAGAAAGAGAAGAAAAAACAAAGAATTTAAGAGAATTCTTGACACCAGTATTCAGAATGCACAATTGTGCTCTGGATGGAAAATAGTGAAGACCATTGAACACAACATGATCTTCACTCAGGCTTTTCCCTGGCTGGGGAAACTGCCTGATGGTTGGGTAAGCTTGTTTTGAGGCCTTTTGAAACAATACTCAATACTATGCTTCCCACCACAGTAAGTACACAAGCCCTCCTTGATTCTTCTTTCTTTTTCAGAACCTTTCAGCTTGAAGTCCTTATTCAACAAGGAAGAATGTGGCTTGTCCCGCTTTTGAGAATGAAAATTCTTCTTCTTATGACTTGAGCTTGAAGAATTTTGATGATGAGAAGATTTTGACTTTGAGGCTTCAGGCTTCTTCTATTGATGATGATTCTTCTCCTTTTTCCTCTCATGGTACCTGGTATCAAGTTCCAGGCTGACATCCATTAAGTCTTGAGGAGAAGAATGTTTGAAGTATGGGAGGCCAAAACCTTCCTGAAATGATAAATAAGGACCCTTTCACCCAAATCTCAAATTCTTGAAACCAAACTCCTGAAATTGGTTATGTATAAGGCAACATTCCCACCTTCTTTCATTATAAGGCCATCCAGCTCTGCCTCAGCTTTTTTAACTTCATTTGGGTCCCCAAATAAAGTGAAGAGTCGGGATTCAAACAATGGCCATTAATTGAGAAGAGAACTTGAGTCTTGATTAGCAATATTGGAAAGATAAGGCTCAATCCATTTTGCAGCCTTGCCAACTAAAAATGAAGTGGCATAAAGAACTTCATTTCTGTCTTGAGAAAAATTTGCCGGGTCATTGTGAAAAATAAGTTGACAAGACTGAATAAAACTTCTGACTTTGAAGGGTTGAGTCCCATCAAAACATTCCCATGCCTTCATAGATGGAGTCTTGAAGGCTGGTGGTCTTGAAACTTCAGAAGATGCAGCAGCTTGAAGATTGGCCACAATTTGTGTCATTTGCTGCATGATGGCCAATAAGAATGGTTCAGTCTGGTGAGAGACAGGCTGATCAGACTGGGCTAGAGTTGGTCCTCTGGTGCCTTCAGATGCTCCCACAGGAGCAGGAGAAGCCTCAGTGCCATTGAACTCTTCCTCTTCCACAGAATTCTCCTCCTCCTCTTCACCATCTTCACCTGTACCTCTAAATGTAGTCCTTGACATGCCTGGAAAACGGCCAACTACTCCTGAAAAAGAATTGGATCTTCTTGGCACTCTTCCTTCCTTCCTGGATGGTGCTGATCCCTCCTTGATTGGTCCTCTGTCTAATTGGGCCTTCAGTGGTGGAACTGCTGGGGTCCCATCAAGAGGAGCTCTTGGAATAGGAGTCAGAACAGCCTGAGATATTGTCTGTCTTGCAGGAGGTGAGTGTTGGAGTGGCATGATTGAATAAAATTTGAATTTAAATGAAAATAATCAAAACATGGATAAACAACTTGAGGCCAAACCAAAATAGTCTTGAAGTTCAAATCAAAATCAAATCTTGTGGAAGAATCAATAAATCAATGAATCAAAATCAAATGTCAAATCAATTCAAACTTAAATCTTGCAGAAATATCAATCAATCAATCAATTATTGAGGTCAAAATCAATGTAAGTCAATTTTCTTGATGTGAAAAGTTAGCAAAATCAATAAAATCTTCAGTCCAATCAATTTTCTTGAAGTCAATGTCAATTTATGTCAAATCAATCAGTCAAAATCAAAATCAAGTGAAATCTTCTTGAAAAATCAAAATTCTTGAGGAACAAATCAAATATGAATATTGATGTGAAGAAATGTCTGAATGATAATAATTATCAGTTTGAATTTCAATAATGAGGGCCTGAGTATGAAAGATTTGATGAATTGAATGAAGATGAAAATGAGATAAAAACAAAAATAGGTCAGCTTTCAAATTTCAGAATGAAGAAATGAATGAGAGAAATTTGAGAGGTGACAAATAAATCATAGGTTCATAAAACGTTCAAGAGTCATAATTTTGATGAAGTGAAATGAATGAAAAGAAGAAAAACTATGAGTTAATTGATATAATGTCACAGGGGCTCTTATGGAAGCAAGAGTGGCCTGGCACTCAGGAATCAAGAACTCACTTGGAGGGCTCCAAAGGATATAAGAAATAATAATGATTAAATCTATTATAAAAGAATAAGGGAAAAGACAAGTATTCCAAAGATAAAACAAAAAGATAAGAAGCCAAAGGCTGAAGATGATAAGAGAAGCCAACCAAGTGAATTCTCAATTCACTGTTTCAACCTGCAAGAAAGGGAAATGGAATTAGCAAAGGATATGACCACCAATATCCATTGACAGGCAAGGAAAAAAAAGAGAAAAGGTGTGGAATGACTGACTTAAGATTATCAGTATTAACTTCAATAAAGTAAAAGAAAATAAAGATAAAAATAAATCCAGTATATTAATTAACTGGGGAAAAAATCCCCAGGTGCTGAAAGGTGGCCAGTATATGTGAAAAGTTAAAAGACTGATCCTGGAAGGTGAGTCACTGGATGTATTGTCTGAATTGGGTCAATACAGATCTGGCTATCTTGAAATTTGAGCTTTGTGACTGAATTTCCACAGTGGAATATGAATTGGCCCAATCAGGCCAAGTACATACAGGTTGATTGATTGCCACCTGTATGGACCAATTGAGTTGTCCAAGGAGTATTGAAATACTTTATGCCTTGACAACTGATTGAAATAATGTATAACCTCTGAGAATGGCCTTTGGAATAATCCTGAATGAATTGCCAACCCAACTCCTGCAGGGCCAGATGATTGGGATCCTTGAATGGTCTTCTGATTGCTGCCATAAATTGCCAGACTGATTAGTTAAAGAGTCCTCCTTCAAAATGGGCATTGGATTTTGGGACCTTGATTTGGAAAGATGGAATTTGGTCCTGAAAACGTCACCATTGAATTCCTGAGCAAAAATGGTGCATAATGGTATATAATACCATATATGCACCACTCCTGCAACCTTGAGTATTGGGTGCATGGAGGAATGGAAGAATTCCCCTTAAGGTTAGAGGAAGGATTGAGCTGAGATGATCTGGTGGCCTCTGGTGGTAACCAGGGGCCATGGGCTGAAAAGGTGGTCCATGGTGATCCTGGGCCAAATTGGGTCCTATGGTGGTTTATGGCCATTTTGGTTCCATGGTAATGTGTGGCCAAATTTGGCTCAGATGGGCCCAATTTGTGGTTTGGGACCCACCTAGCCTTGGGGGATAGTGGGCTGCCCCTTTTGGCCTCATTGGATTAGGCCAAAAGGGGCCTAATTGGCCCACGGACTGTAGACTGTGATTACGGCCCATGGGCCATAGAGGCCATAGGGGGCCTAAATGGCCCAAAACCAATGATGAGGGCTAGGGGACGCAGAACCCCCCAGGCCTTGGGGTTGAGGATATGGGAATTGGCCAGGGAGGCCAATGATGGCAGTATATGGCCAAAAGGCCATAGAGCACCAGAGGGGGCCAAAATGTCCATAAAGATATGGTGTGGCCAATTGGTGCTAACTTGGTCTCAGGTTGGAATTGCCGCAACACCAATAGAGGAGGGTCATTCTTCATGGTTGGGACACCCTGGGCCCATTTTTAATTAGAAATGAAACACAACCACGCCTGTATTGGGCCAAAACATGCCCAAAAGAGGTTTTTACCCCACAAAACCTCTCTAACTCCCAATTGTTTCAAATTTTTTTGCCCAGCCCCCCCCCCCCCCCAAAAAAAAAGAAAGGCCAAACACCCAAATAATCCCCATTATCCCCACCCCAAACCAATTTTTTTGGAAAAACAGCATTACCAAAGCCATTTTGCAAAGCTTTTCACAATTTTTTTTCTTTTTTTCCCCCAAAGACTGCATTTTCCACCACAACAACCTGCTTTCAAGCCTCTCAATTTTCAATTTTTTACCTTCTCTCATCCATTAATCCCACATTTCAACCACTTTGTTTCACTCTTAGCCACTTCTGTTCATTTTTCACTTCTTTTTCACATTTTGAAAGGTTCTTACCCCATTCCAAATCCCCAAATTCCCCTTTTTTTCACTTTTATACATATTTTTCATTCAAAAATGCTTCCGCCCCCCACTGAAGGTGAATTTCAGACCCTTGACCTTCTTTGGCAACATGTGCATAATGTTGCCAGGGCTCAGGCGTATGCTTCGTCCACCTTGAGGTTCAATATGACCCACACCCAAATTGTAATAGGTTGTGACAGGTCTGGGACCCTAAATGCCAACAAAAGCCCCTCAAGAAAGCTTGACTGTTCTTTTAGAGTTTATTCCAGAAAATATGCCAAGAGTACCACTTGGACTCTTAAGGTCAAAAATCCAGAACATAGCCATGATGCCACTGAAAATATCATGGCACATCCTGCTTTCAGGAAATTCAATGAGCAAGAAAAATCCCAAATTGCTCAAATGTCTGAATCACTGCTCATTCCAAGGCAAATTCAGGCCCAATTATGCAGCCAGAGGGAGTCTGACAGGCCTGTAATCCTTCAAGACATTTACAGCCAAGTCAAGAAAATCAAGAAAGACAAACTGCAAGGCAGAAGGCCCATTGATGCTCTTATTGACCCTCTCAAACAAGAGAATTTGGTTTGGTCCTCTGCAAGGGATTCTGAGGGACACATTACCTCCTTTTTTTCACTCACCCCCTGGACATAAAACTCCTTCATGGCTTTCCTCATGTCATTCTTATGGATTGTACTTATAAAACCAGTAAGTACAAAATGCCCCTTTTTCATATTGTTGGATTCAGCTCAACCAATAAGACCTTTTCTGGGGCTTTTTGTTTGATGAAGAATGAAACTGAACCCTCATATACTTGGGCAGTAAAACAATACATAGAAAATGTCCTCAACAACACCAAATTGTTCCCCCTCCAGTTATTGTTATTGACAGGGATCTGGCCTTGAAGAACTCTCTTAAGAAGCTCTTCCCAGACTCCAAAGTCATGCTATGCATTTGGCACATCAATAAAGATGTATCTGCTCATTGCATGAAGAAAATTGGTCATGGAACTGATTTTGAATATTTTATGGGCCTTTGCACTCAAGTAATATACTTTTATCTTTCACTTTAGCTCACTTTTTTTCTTATTTTTGTTTTGATTAATGACTTTGGGATTCATTTCTTGGGTTATGTATTCATCCACTGAAAAATCTTTCAAAGACAACTGGAAGAAGCTTCAAAAGAAAGTCAAAAATCCTGAAGTCTTGAAGTATTTGGAAAATACCTGGCTTCCTCTAAAGGAGTATAATGTGCCAGCCTGGAACAACCACCATTTCCACCTGGGTGTGGGCTCCACCTCCAGAGTTGAAGGTGCCCATTCCAAGGTGAAACTTTGGCTCCAAACATCCACTGGTAATCTCCTGGAGGTAGTTAGGGCTCTCCACATGTCATTCAGAAAACAATTTATTGAGATTATCAACAGACTCTCCAAAGAAATGATTGTCCATGTCAAGAATTTTCCTCCACACATCAATGCCCTCAATGGCAAGATGTCTCATTATGCTCTTCAGATGGCGTTTGACAATTTCAAAACCAAATTTCCTCCCAATGAAAAATGCACCAACAAATACAACAATTATCCGGGAATTCCTTGTAAGCATAAGACCCAAAGGCATTTGCCAAGCGCCAAAGGCTTGAAATATCAGACTTCCATCCTCAATGGAATTTGAATTTGCCTGTGAGGGCTTTTTAATTTCTTATTAACTGATTTTATTTGTCATATTCTTCTCAGGCTGGTTTTCAAGGTGATGATCAAAGTGCTGACAAAGAAAGGAAGAATGAAGCCCAGAAAATATTTGAAGCTATTGGGGAGGACCTTTTTCAAAGACCAATGGCAGAAATCACCCCAATTCTTCAGCATTTTCAAGATGTTTTGACTGTAAAAGTCCCATTTCATCAAATTCCCAAGAGTCAATAGGATGATCAATATTATGAAGACCCTCTAGAATGCAATAATATCCAGGGAAGACCTCAAGGAGCCAAGAATAAAAACAAAAATCCAAACAAAAGAGAACCTTCAAGATTTGAAATTATTGAAAGTCAATCCAAGAGAAGAGGAAGACCCCCCTCAAAAGTCACCAGTACAACAAAATCAAGATCACAGTCAAACGTCCCCTCTCCAATTATGGAAGTGGACTCATCTGACAATTCTGAAGATTCTGAGGACTCATTATCAAAATCCATCAGTTCATCAGATTCACTACCTGCAGCAACTGAATTAAGCAAATCAGAAGTAACCCTTGGAAGGTCCAGAAGATTGGCAATTGGAATCAAAACCTCACAAAGAAAATCACACAAGCCTGCCACCAGTTTTAAGATATATTATTCAACTGACTTGACCTGTGAGCATTGTCAAGGCAATTATCACACAAGTGATGAATGCTCCAAGCTGTTTGTGAGTTTCTGCTTCTTTTTAATGTAAATTTCTTCTGTTTATTTTGATATTTATTCATTTTTTGACCTTATTTTATCAGATAACTGCCTCAGAAGACTTGCCCAAGTTTATATTGAAAGACACCTTCAAGGCCATCAATGTCCAGGGTGATGGAAACTGTGGCTACAGAACAGTGTCCCACTACATTTACAACACTCAAAATCAATGAGCTGATGTCAGAGGTGACTTGACTTAAGAAAATCAACAAAATCAAGACCTTTATGAAGCCATGAACACCTTAATTCCCTCAGTATCCTCTTATTTGGACTGAATTGAATGGTTTGAAGATGTTGGCCAGGCTCCAAAAAGCAAGTCGATCTCCATGCCTGACATGGGGGATCCAATTTCAAATAAGTATAAAAGAACAGTTTTCTTTTATTCCACAGTCCAATCTTTTTCTTTTTTCCCTTATTTCTGTCCTCAAAATGATAATCCCCCCATTTTCATCTGCTTCCTGGATAGCTGTGCTCATCTTGTTCCTTTGGACATAATCATTTCTAAAGTTTATCCAGTCCCCCCCATTACTGTTAGTTGGGAGATTCATGCCCAACCACAAGCCTTGGGGTGGGCTGATAGATTTAAGAAACACAGAATTTTGTATTTGTCCAATCTTCCTCCCCCCTCTCAGAAAAAACCCACTACTTTATAGGTTGATTCTGATTTATTGATTTTTGTATATACAATTTATGCCAATTATCCCCCTCCTCAGTCATTTTTATTTCTTAAATCCCACCTCAGTCTCCTTTTTTATCAAACATGTGGAGCTTTTGTACTTAGAAACAGTCATATTACAAACAAGGAAAAAATCTGAAAAAATACACTTATTGCCCCTGCACTTGCTGTCTCACCAAAACAATTCCACAAAATCATGGGCTTCTGGTTCTTTATTGTCCATATTGAACCCTTCAATTTGAAAAAAATGAAAGAAATTCATAAGTGTGAAGTTATTAAATTAACTTTTTAAAAATAGGCATATTACAATGATGGGAAAAAACATTTTAAAAAAAACCTTTTTGCACCTTCACTTGTCCCACCAAAACAAATTCCCAAAATTATGGGCTTCTAGTGCTTTATTCTTCAGATTGAACCCTTCATTTTAAAAAAAAATAAGGAAATTCATAAGTGGGAAGATTTTAAATGAATTTTTGAAAAAAATATGCCATTTTTGGCATATTGGCCAAATTTGTGAAATTTGGCAAAAAAAAAATTGGAAAAATTGGTGCATATTGACATGCCAAGTCGGGAAAAATATGGAAAAAAAATTAAAAAAATCCTCAAAACTGAGCCTGAGGAATTTTTCTGAAAAATAAGGTCACTTACGTGTTTTTACCATAAATTGGTAAAAACACATAAGGGCTTACATGTGTGTACCAACACCCTATAAAATAATATAAAATAATATAGGTTATTTCCAAAATGATACTAATTAATAAAAATATTAAAGCAATAATAATATGGAGGATTATTTAAATACTTCCTAGAATAAAACTAACTTAAGCTCCTGATGAATCTCTGCAATCGTTTTTTACTTTTTTTTTACTATTTTAATTATTATTAATAATGAGTGGCTTGTTTCTTTCTATTCACGGTTAACACCCCCTCTCCATTTAATAATTTCATCATAATTTCAATTTTTTATAATAATAACTTCAATTTAATATAAATATCTACTTTTTTTTCTATATATATATATCATTTCATTTTTTCAATTTTTATTAAATATACCAAAGTAATAATATAATAAATCTAGTAATATTATATTACATTGTATTTTATTTCTTTTAATATAAAAATCTCTAAATTAATAATATATTTATTTTTGTGTTTTTTATTGTTTTTTATTATTTTTTTAACTGAATCATTCAAATAAATTTTCTGAAATAATATGATTACTCTTGATTCAAAATTATATATATGTGTGTATTAATTTGATTTTTTTAATTTTTTTTTTTGAGGTAGCTGGGTGTGAATACTTCAAAATAAGCCAGCTATACTTCTTATCTCCACTTGCCATGGGTCCTTCTCTTTATTTATATCTTCTTATGTATTATTATTATTTTATTACATTTACATAGATATAGAATTTTATTTTATTTTATTTTTTTTGATTGAACTATATAATTTGATTATACACCTCCATCTTGTTGTTTGTTTTAGTATTCTTCTTCTCATTTGCTTTTCTCCCATCTATTTATTGCTCAAATTCCCTTTGACACCATCTTTATTCACTTCACAGTTGATATTTTGATGATTTGTGTCCACCATTGTTTAAAGCAGGGTGAGTCACCCCCTTTTTTTATTTATCTATTTTTATCTTTAATTAATCCTTTTTCTGCAACTAATATTCTCTTTTCTTCTTTTTTCTTTTTTTTTATTTGTAGACTTGTATTTGCCAATCTCTTTTTCTTTATTCATTTTTGATGTTAAGTTCACCCAATGGACCAATTGAACTGCACAATTGCAGTAGGAAGCCTCAAAGTTTGATAGAGGGGGGAGGGATGCACTACCAAGTGATGTTGTATGTTCATCTTTCAATATCTAATGATCTTCTTCTTTACCTCTTCATTTCCTGTTTTTATATTATCATTCTAAAAAAACTAATAAAAAGCATTTTCTCTTTTGCTTTATCTACTTATATCAATTGAAACAGTTGTGAGATTAAAGCGATTCTCCATAGTTAATATTGCTTTACCATCCATTGCATCCACAACACCAATCCTAACACAATGATTCCTAGTATTTCCCTGCCTACTTCTGTTACTCCATTTTCTGGTTCCATTATTGCTTGGCCTCAATCCAATAACCCTTTACCTATGGCCAATGGCCATCACTCTCCTCCTTCCTTGGTTGAAAGTTTTGTTTCCCAACCATCTGCCACCTCCATCAACAATCATGTGTTTGAAAGCATATCCATTTCCACCAAAACAGACTTCAATCCTTCCTCCGAGTTACAAAAATTCTTTGATGTCTCCAATCATTTATTTCATTGCTACTGCCACTATTTTTACGATTATGTTTAAAGCCATCCCAATAATGTAGGTGATCAGGGATCTTTATCTGGCCTTTGAGCATCTTTAGAAGCATTAGTAGAGGTGTTAAGGGAATTGGTGGAGTTAGTTTTATTAATTAATTCATTTGTTTCTTTTACTGAATATCTCAGCTCCTTTGATGACAAAGACAATTTAGAAGATTCAATAAGAACTCTCCTCCTCTTCCTAATTTTCTTTTTATTTGGAGGTTTTCCAATGTTTCTTTTCTTCTTTGATCTCTACTATCACTACACGTTTTTTCAAAATAAAAACTAAAAAGAAAACAAACAAAAACAAAAAAATGTAATTGTTTTGACTTAAAGTAGCTCTTGGCTGTTACTTTGCATTGCTCCACTGCTTTTTTCTTTATTTTTATTTTTGTATTTGATGTTTTTTTTTCTCGCATTGTTCCAATGCTTTTTTTAAAAAAAAAATATTTTAGTTGTTTATTTTTTTTGTTTTTCAAAAAAAAAATATATATAATTAAACAATGAGGATTTTTTTCAAAAGAATAAATAGATAATAAATTAAATTCAAAGATGAATAAGAATGAAGAATTATGAGAGCTAAATGAGCCTGTTTTTCTATAGAACAGAAGAGAAAATTCTAGTTCCACTTTTAATATATAAGGCTGAAATATTTGAGATCATGCTTTTAACCAATGAGTATTCTTTGAGTCATTAAGGTAAATATTTATTATATTATGTATTGTTGTGGAGTAAAGATAAGCTTAATAATTACTAAGAGGTTTTAAATCAAACTTCTTTTAATTTACTTCAAGTTCTAAAGTAAGGTTAAGTTATAATAAATTTAGTTTAATTTATTTCAATTGAGTTTTTGTTTTTGTTTGTTTTAGTTTAATGGAGTTAAGCTTTTATTTGACCAAATAATATAAGAAATAAATTACTTAAGATTCTTAAAATGTAATTAAAGTTTCAATGAATCTTGAAAATCAATCAATATAAGGTTGATTAAATTTGTGCAATTTTTTTTAATTAAATTTGGAGTGGGGTTAAGCTTTCATTTGACCAAATAATATAAGAAATAAATTAATTAAACTTCTGGATTTTTTCAATTAAAGCTTGATTTGTTTGGTTAATCCAATCAATATATTATTGATTTAATTGATGCAATTGTTTTTGAATTAAATTCTAAATGGGGTTAAATGTTTGATAAGATGTAAATTTAGAGTTTTGAATAGCCTTTGATATATAAAATGCTTGAGGGCTAAACTGTGGGTAGAAGAAACGTTTTTCCTCTTTAATATAAAAGGAGGTCTTTTTCTCCCTTGTTCCCTGTAAAAATACTTCTTGTATCTTTTATAATAAAATATTTTCAATATCCAAATTAAATTAATAAAAAAAAGGATTAATTTTATAAAGAAATATTTTCATTTGTGTTTAACCTGGCCAGTTATCCCTTTGATTATCTATTCTTTCTCTTCTTTATTATTATAATCTGATAATTATATGAGGATATCAAAACCAATAAGGTTTCTTGATATTTTGTTGATTCTTTTTTTATTTGTTCTTTTTGACTTTTATCTTCTTCAGACTACTTTTTGATAAGGTGTTTCCTTTTCTATTACTTATTCTTGGTTTATTATCTTGTATTTTTCACAATTGTTCTTGTAAGCAAGGGGGGTGACTAGTAATTTATGAAAATTAAACCAATAAAAATATAATTTGAATAAAGAAAATAACCATAAACAAAACTGGTCACCCCTCTTGCTATTTGTGTTGTGAGGCTGTGTGTTTTGTTTGGGCAATATTTGTATCTTCTTTTGATTTTGCATTCTATTATTTGACTTCTTTAAAGCTTTCACATATATACTCTTGACTCATTTCTTTGATTGTCCACATGGGCTATATTATTTAGTGTGGTGTTGTTGTTAATTATTCTATTGAATATTGATTTTAATAAAAGTATAGAATAAAATTGGAATTCCCCAAAATTTCATCTCAGAAGCTCAAATCATAAAGGATAGATTTAAGAAATAGAAACCCACCCTAATTTTTTATAGTTAAGTTTTTTTATAATACATAAAAAACATATAATTATGATACTGATACACTTGAAACTCTTTTTTATATATTTTGATATTTGATATTTTTTATATTTTTTATGGATATTTGATACTAAAATAAAACTAAAATTCATGATATAAGAAAAAGAAACTTTCTTATTATAATAAATAAGTCATTGATAAAGTTAAAATTTGTTTCAAAGACTTTCCTTGAATTTGGCCTTTTTAGCTGTAAGCTCATTTATTTTTTCTTCATTGAGATATTGATCTATACAATCTTCATTCTCATTAGAATAATCCTGGATAATATTTTCATTTCTATTATTATTTTCTGTCCAGTCCTCATTTTGTGTTGAAATTTGATATTTCCTTGCCAAATGGGCTTTCAAGCTTGGGAATAGGTTTTTAGTCTGAGTAATCCAAAAATATTCCTTTTCTTCCTTAGTCTTCTTCTTCTTTTTACTACTCTTATCTTTTATTCTCTCTAATTTATTATTCTTTGGTGTAATAACATCCTCCAACCACTTAAAATGTTGGTTTTCACATTCATAGTTGTTCCTAGAATTATTTTTATTGTGATTCACAAAGTTGGAATTTCTAAGAGGTTGCCAATTTTTATAACCTTCCCAAGCAAATTCTTCTTCAGTAACTATAAATTTCTGTTCATCTTCAGCTTCTTCTTGTTTTTCCATTTGACAAAATAATTCTGCTTCATTCTCATATTCTGATTCAGAAAGATGTCTTTCTAAGATATTTTGTGAGTGTATTTTATTTTTCATGACTTCATTTCTGGCATGGTTCCTGATAGATTGAAGTTTTTTGAATATTGAATCAATTTCTTTTTCAATATTAAAGTTATTATTAGCTTCCCCAGAGGATTTGTCTTCAGGTTGTAAAGTCTTTTGTTGAGCTAATTCCTTTATAACTGTCAATTGAGACAGTTATTTTTTTGAATTTTCATATCTTGACTCATCAAGGTTATCTTCATTCATATTCTGAACCGTACTGAAACTGCATTCTATATCTTTTCTTGTTGAGGTATAACAAGGGAATTTTATTTTTAAAGGTTCCTCTTCTAGAAAAAAATTTATATTTTTTACTTGATTTTGGTCATTTCCCCCTATGGGGTGGTTTTCCATTGTTTTTGCTTAGTCTAATTCTTCTCTGATAAGTCTTGGATAAATATTTTCCATAGCAGAGTATGATTTATCTTTTCTACTAATTACTTTAATCAGAATTCTAGGATCAATATTTTCAAAATTTGAGGGAAAAGAGATTTGTGACTTCTCAAAATTATTGAATCTCTTTTTGTGTGTAGCTCCTGTCATAGGTACTTGATTGAATCTGAGTGATGGATCAGTTAACCCTTGTGGTAGAACTGATTTATTTTGATGAAGATTATGTTTTTTATCAATCTTACTGGTTCCTTCATTAGATGTGGAAATTTTTTGGGAATAAGTATTATTATTTTAGTGTGAGTTTTCAATAGTATCATTCAAAATTTGATTTAAACTTTCAGATTCTTCAGATTTTGAAATTATATCAATACTTTCCTCCAGGATTCTGGGGTGTTTTTGAGTAAGAATGTCCTTCTTTTTTCAAAATATTATATTTGAGGGAGATTTCTTTTAATTATTTCAGCACTTATTTATCAATTTGAGAACTGAAACCTTTAGATTCTGAGGTGACACTAAGTATTGTTATGACTGGCTTGATACTTGACTTCCAATTATTCTTAAATATGCCCTTTAAAAGGGACTTGAAAGCTTTAATAGGTGAGAAAATCTTTGTTAATGTTTTTCTTCTGATGTCTTAAGAATTCTTGAAGTTATAACTATTGATTGCTTGAGATATTTGGCTACAAGTATTGCCATTTTCTTTTTTTTGAGGTTAAAATTCCTGTAACATTTGTTTCTTTAGTATTTTAATTGACATATTCTGTAATCATTTGAGCTAATTTCTCATAAATTTTCACTTTTTCTTTGGAATCTTTTAATTCTTCACCATCAAGTACTTGATGAGAATTTTTCTCCAACTTCTTTTGATCTTTGGGGCTTGATTCATTCTCTTTTGGTAATTCTTTCCAATATTCTTATTTAGAGACTGCACATGTTTCCATTCCTGCTGGTGGCTCTTCTCTTCATCCTACTTTCTGTGGTGAACAAATTGGTAAGCAAAGTCTTCTTCCATATGGCTCTATATAACTGAATATTTCCCCTTTCTGTTGAGAAAAGTCTAATCTTATTTTATTATCTGCAAGGAAAGGTCTTCCCAATACTGTGTGAACTGCTCCTCTTGCTACAAAAAGGTGTATATTTCTTTCTTTCCCAGTGACTAAAGTTATTGGGGTAAATTATGCTAATCCAACTATTGAGGTACAATGACCACCAATTCCTCTTAAATTCATTTTAAGGAATCTTGTGGTAAATCCTGCTTTGATTTATAAATCCTCTGGTATTATATTCAATTCTGATCCTGTATCAACTAATGCCATTATTTCATGTCCTTCTTCTCCTAAATATACTTGCGTAAATCCCAATGGACAGGCATAATGTAATTTTGGCTGTTCATAATTACCCAGGTGATGGTTTATGAGTTTGGTTTGAATTTCCTTTGTATCAGTTAAGTTAATAGATTGTTTATCTTCTTCTGACAGTTTCTTTAATTGATTAAAAAACTTTGGTGACATGACTACAATTTGCTCTAAGATAAGATTTACCTTCTTATCCAATACCTTTTTGATAATTTTTGCTATAATTTCTTGAATATCTAATTTTTCTTCCTTAAAAATTTTCCTTTCATTGAATTTCTTGATTTGTTCTTTAGTATTTTCAGTGTGATCACCTTTAGGTTCCTGTGGAGGTATTTCCTTTTCATTTTTCACCTGTTGAGGCTTCTTATATTTGGTTGAAATAATTGTTTTCTCTTCTTCTTTTTTCTAATCTTCAATATAAGCTCCACGTATATTTGGTCTTTTCTTTATAGGTGTTCCCCCTTTTGGAGTTGATCTTAAAGCATCCTGATTGGTATTTTCTGTTCTTGAGGTTCTTTGCTTAGTATTTCTTAATCCATAATCATTTAAAAGTGACTCATTGGCTGATGACATAGTTGGTGGTTGCCAAATTCTCCAGTTTTTAACTCTGGCTATAGCAGTTGCACCATCATCTTTCTTTAATTGTATTATTTTCATTTGATTGGGTTTGGGTAGTGCTTCTTTAGCTTCATCTTCTTTCATTTACTTTGCAAGCTCGTCCTTCTCTTTTGCAAATTCTTCAACTAACTTTTTTGGAGCTATTTTTCCATATTTTGGAACTCTTTGCCAATTGGTAAATAAAAATCCACCTCCTTGTCTGCTTACCCATTTCTTATTTTGATCTTCAAAGAGGTAGTTACATCTATTAACTGAATGTCCTTTCTCCAGACAGTAGTAACATTTTACATAAGGTTTTGTTATGTTTTGTGCTGGTGCATAGGGAACATGCCTTTGTGAGAATGGAGGTAAAGAATTTAATGGTTTGAGCTGTTGATTATTGAGTTGATTATAGGTAACCCCACCCATTTGGGGTTTGGATAGACTTTTCAATTCTTCCAGTTGAGTCATAAATTTCTTAAAATCTTCATTTTCCCCTTTTGCCTGCTTTCTAGCTTCCATTTTTTGTTCTTTGAGAGATTCAGTAATTTCTTTCATTTTATTAAAAGCTTCATTCATTCCTGGAAAAGCCTCTTCCTGAAAGTGAACTTTCTTTTTATCTTCAGTAACATTCCTTCTTGTATCTCTTGATTATGACAATATTTTGGTTACTAATATTCTGGCTGACAATTTTTGTTCAATTTACTTCTTGAGGCTCTTCATAGGTGGTATAAGGTATCCTCTATCTTCAGTTCTAACCATAACATTATCTTTGATCATTTCCTTACTTATGGCCCCTTTAATATCAGCCAAAAGACAGTCAAATAAATCTTCATGGAACATGTTATCTTGAGGAATATACCTTTATCTTAGCAAGTGAGTAACAATAGTTTCATATTCTCCCATAAATTTTCTATATTGTGATAGACTACCAATTCCTCCATCTTCTTGAGTATCATTAAAAAGCTTAATGAGTGAGTCTTTTCTGTATCTTCTTTCAGGTTCAAGTCTTCCCCATTTTTTTATAAGATCTTTCTTAAGCTGTATCCAATTTACTTCTTCATAACCTGAAATAGCCTCAATTGCATCACTAATTCTTGGTTCTGTAGTCCAAAAGGCCATTTGCATTTATAGGTCTTCATCTGCTGCTCCTTCAATTTGAGCTATTATTTCCACTTTCCTAATAAATCTCTCTATTTCTTCTCCACCAAAGCTTAGATTGTAATCTTTTGCTTTAGTTTTAACTACAGGTCTTTCTTGTCTTGGAAATCTCTGCTGTAATGGACTTGGGTTATTAGGTGTAGTGACAAAAACTCTCCTTGTTATATTTGACTATGAAACTGATAATAATATCACTATTAATCAACAGTAATATGACTGTTCTTATGAAATATAATAACAAAATTTTATTATAACCACAATTAAATAATTAAATAATTATTTCTTTCACATGTTAAACACTACTAGTGATTTTAACAGTGAGCAAGTAATTGTCTACAAGAATCAATTACAAGAAGATTTTAATAATAAAACTTCTTTTATTAAAAAAATGAAATTATTTTAATATATAATTATCTTTTTCAAGAATAATTATAATCATAATTCTTGAAGAAAACTAATTTTAGAGAAAAACTTTAAGAATTAAAAATAAATGACTCACTAATATTCCAAAGAACTTATTGAAAGATAAGATAGAGAGATTTGACATAGAATTGTGGATTTTAAGGATCAAAATGGATTCATAACAGTATTACAACAATATATAGTTGGATTATATGATTTCACGTCTTTCTGATTGATTCTGAAAGATTTAAAACACTGAAGAATAGCTATAACTAATACTTACTTGTTGGTAATAATGATTTAAATGATAATAAGATGATGATGTGGAAAAAACTGCAAGAGGAGGCCTCTTTTAAGTCAACAACAGCTCACAGAGGCATGCCATGGGGCAAACTGTAAGCCCAGTGAGTGAGAAAACAATAAACCCTTTTGGATTATTGATTGCATCATCTGTTGTCACGTAAGATTATCATAATTACTTAATTAATGCTTTTACGTTACTACCAACCCCAATATGGTTAAGAATAAAAGGAGTAACATCTGTAAATTTTCTTTTATTCTGAAATAATCATTGATTTCTCAAATTTATCAATTTTATTGGAAATTTCATCACAGGTTGTAATTACTGTAAATTTTTGAAGATTCAGTGTTTCACATAGAATAGCCAAAAATGGACCGTAAGTAAAACTTTGAATTTTACTAGTAAAACAATATTTCTTTTTGGTTTTAAAATGGATAATACAGTTTTCCATTATTCCTGAAAGTTTAAGAAAGATTCATTAAGAACTGTATTTTTGATGAATTTTTGAAGTTTTTACCTCATTTCTACGTAGAATTGCATATATCAGTGTTTAACTGGTTGCTATGAGGTAAATCAATGGATACAAGTCCAAAAAGGTTTTTAATTACTCTTTTGGGGTTAATTCATGGAAAATCATTAAGAATTGACATGGTTACAGGATTCTAAGTAGCTCTTTACCTCCTTGGCACGTCAAAATAGCGGGTTATTTGCTATTTTCTTAAGATTTGCAGTAGTTGTAACATGGTAACCAAGTTCCCCAAAGGTTTTAGTTTACCAATTAGGCCAAGATCAGCCATGGATCCAATCTTTGGAGCTGTCCATTCCTCAGAGGCCTCAGAAGTTGGGTACCCTGGCTCTCTTTGATGTCTTTTGTCCCCCTTGCTTATTTTTCACATCAAAATAGAATTTTAAGCTTCAAGTGAGATATCCACTATGGGTGTACCAAAGGTGCATTTAAGAATACCATGATATTAAGTGCTCAAAACATGCATAACACTATTCTTAGTGTATATGTAACATGGGATTCCTCACATTCCCATTATTTTGGCATGAAATTAAGACAAACAAAAATTTTCATGGATCTTTTATGTGGTATTGAAGTATTTTCCATATTACCACCTCAAAGAGTTAATTTGAGCTTATTCACTCTATGGAGCTACCCTAGGTGAATTTTTGTGTAGAATCCAAATCTGGCCTTAAATCCATGGATTTACCTACTCAATAAAAATTTATTCATCTTTTCTGAAATTAAAAATGATGAACTTTGGATATATGCATGACTTATGAGTTATGCATAATTCAAAATTTATTTTTAAGATAATTGTGGCCTATTTGGGTATGTAAAATATACCTCAAGGCTCACATTCCCTCACAACAAAAAAAAATTGTACTACAATTTTATCAATGGTATAAATAATAAAAGCCCCAAAGGGGGGTTAATTTCCACTGTCCAACCTCTTTACATCACTCAGATAAAGTAATTTAAAGCACATTTATAGACATATTCAGGCTTGTGGCCTTCTTTCATGTCTAAATCTTCTCAAGAGTTTATCTGAGTCAGGTATGTCTGATTCTGCCAGCCATTCATCTTCATGTACTGGATTTCTATATCTGACAAGATATTCTCTCTGATTTTTACCCCTAAGTCTCCTTTCTTTATCTTTCTGTCTTCATTCTGTTCCACTGGTGGAACAGTTAAAGGAGTTGGGTTCCTTGAAGGAAACAATTCTTTATCAGCTGGTTGATAAGGCTTTATCAAGCTGACTGGAAAAGTGGGGTGTTTATTTTCCAATTCACCACTCAATTCCGCTTGAACTGCATTGGTTCCATGTAAGGAAACAATAAAAAAAGGTCCTACATAATAATCTTTAAGTTTCTTTGGGCCTTTGATATTATTAAAATTCAAGGTTGAAACTAGAACTAAGTCCCCTACTTTGAAGTCTGGTACTTTATGACTCTTGTCCCACTTCTGTTTTGCATAATCAAAAGCATCATCCATACTTTGTTTTGCATGATGTTTTACTTTATCAAGCATTATCTTGAAGCTGGAAGCTGTAGGATGAATGTCAACCAAGTCTTTCCTCAATGTGTCTGCTGGGAGTCTTGGATTCCATTCTTTCTCTAACATAGCAGGAGTTTGTCCTGTGGAAGAATAGACTGATGCCTTGTATGCCAATTCTAATTCAGGTATCAGAGTGCACCATTCATGGGTAAAGCCATCTGAGTCTTTGAATTCTAACCCATAGGCACAAAATCTCCTGATCATGTCTTCTAAAGTTTTAATCATTCTCTCTGCTAGCCCATCTGTTTGAGGGTGATATGCTGTAGAGAATGATAACTTAGTCCCAAACAATCTATGAAGATTGATCCAAAGTGCAGATGTGAGCTTGGGATCTCTGTCACTTATGATATTCTTAAATAATCCTTTATGATAAATAACTCTACTCCATAGAAGAAGAGCTGTATCCATAGCAGTGTCATCTTTATGACATGGTAAGAATATTGGAGTCTTGCTATATCTGTCTACAATGACTAAACAAGCATTATAGCTTTTGTCACCACTTGGAGGAAGTGCTGTGACCCAATCCATGTGAACAACTTCCCAAGGGGATTTTGGTTCTTGAATATGGATCATAAGTCCAAATTTCTTGCCTGTACTCCTGTTTGCTTTTTGACATCTGTCACAGGTATGGCAATATTCAATGGTTTCTTTTCTCCAAGATGGCCACCATGCACAGTTCTTTACTTTTTCAAGTGTTCTGTCCTCTGACAGGTGTCCAGAGTAGATGCTATCATGGCATTCATGAAGAATTGTATTGATAAGCAATCTGCTGCATAATGTCATTACACAAGAATGTTTGGTTCTGTGGTAAATAATCCCATCAAACAAGTGGAATCTTCCTTCAGAATAGGAATTTCTCCAAACTTCATCTAGTGCATTGACCAAAGACATATCTTTGCAGTCTTTATCTAATAATGAAGTCAAGATATGGGAATTCTTGTCTTGCTTATAAGATTCCCTGACCTCTTCAAAGAATTCAGTTCCAATCTCAGTTATGTTAATCCCTTCAATTGGAATCTGTGGTTCAGATTCCAAAGGTACATAAGCTGGGTTATCAGGAGTGTTGGCTAATGCCCACCTGCTAAGTCCATCAGCATTCTTGTGAATTTTTCCTGCTTTGTGGACTATAGTAATGTTTCCTCTATATTCTTTAATGGCTATTTACCATCTCAACATATGTCTGTTGGGAGTTTTCATGTTAAGAAGTGATTTTACTGCATTACAGTCAGTTATCACTTCAAAAACACTGCCATCAAGATAATAGTGTAATTTCTCAAGCGCCCATACCAAGCATAAGCACTCCATTTGGCTTGCACCATATCTGGCCTCTGTTTGTTTTATTTGTCTTGAGATGTAACAAACTGGTCCTTCTGTAGGTTGTTCATCAATTATTTGGACTTGATGTAGGTCTGCCCCTAATCCATCTCCACATGCATCAATGTACAATTTAAAAGGAATATTCCAGTCAGGCATGAGGAGTAAATGTGCTTCTGTAAGAGCTTTCGTTATCTTCTCATAAGATTCAATTCTCTCCTGTGTAATCTCAAATACAGTCTGTTGATCACAGATTCTATGTAGTGACTTGGCTAGAATTGCACAGTCTTTCAGGTGTTGCCTATAATAACTGTCAAACCCAAGAAAAGACATCATTTCTTTTTTATTCTGGGGTTTTGGCTTAAGTAACACTGCTGCTACTTTGTTTTTGTCAATACCCAAGCTTAAACCAGAAACAACATGTCCTAATGCTTTGAGTTCTTCAAAACCAAAATTGCATTTCTTAAGTGAAATTTTCATTTTCACTTCTGCAACCTTGTGAAGTACTCTTGCAAGTCTTTCAAGGTGTAAAGACCATGAATCAGAACATATGATAATATCATCAATATAAATGATAAGCCATCCTTCAGACAATTCTGTGGGAAAGATGGTATTCATCATTCTTTGATAATGGGATGGAGCATTTTTAATGCCAAATGGCATTCTAAGATACTCATAAATACCACAGTGAGTTCTAATTCTAAGTAATTTCTTAGCTTCAGGCGTCAAAACATTTTGATGGAAGCCTTTTAATTCACCCATTGATTTTATATACTTAGCTTTAGACAATTGAGTCAAGGTTTCTTGAATTCTAGGGATTTGATACCTATCTGGAACTGTGTAGGTATACAATGCTCTTAAATCTCCAACCATTCTTAACTTATCATTATGCCAGGCAATAATAACAGGTGTTGTCACTTCAACTTCCTCATTATGGCCTACTTTCCTTAGTACACCAAGTTGGATTAACTCCTGGATATGTTTTTCCAAGGCTTCTCTACCTCTGGGACTGGCTGGATAAGCTGGTCTTCTAAGTACTGGAGGAAATGGTCTGTCAATATTAAGAGTAATATCAACTTCATGTCCCCTTATAGCACCTAATGGTTTATTATCAGAGGCAAATGCATTATTGTATGTGTATAACACATCAATAAGTTCATTCATCATTTTTGGTGACAATGATGGATTAATTTGTGCTTTAACAAGTTGATTAGACACAAATTCCTCCTTATAAGTATCATTTTTATAAGATACTATTGATATTTGTTTTAGCATATTGGAAAAAGCAAATTTTTGTCTTTTGTTCTCTCCAATTGTGAAATATCTGTCTTTATGATTATTGATGTCAATACCATAAATATTCAAGTAATCATTTCCAAGAATGATGTGCTGAGATGTGCAATTATCCATTACCACAATCTCAGTTTTCATCCTTACACTCCCTGCTGGATTTTGAAATACAAGATTAGTGTCTAATATACCCAAGGGGTACATATTGTTACTGGCACTACTAAATTGCACACCTTCTATTGGTAATAGATGGTTTTTCCATTCAGGAAGTATAATTTGGAGACAATCTTTGCCCACACAAGTGCAAAATGCCCCTGTATCCAAGTTTACTTTGGCTTCAATATCACCCATCAAAACTGATGTGATACAGGATGCTCCAGCAGTGTAACCTTTTCCTCTAGCAGGTTTTGTTTTACACATTCTGGCATCTTGGATATTGATCAGGTTGCAGCAATCCTCACTGTACTGTGGAAAGTGGGTATGGACTTCTGTGACCTCAAAGAAAGCTGTAATATTCTCAATGGGATAGTCCTCCACTGGTGTATCCTCAGAGACTGCAGAATCCTGATCAGATTCCTCTTTCTCTTAAGTACACTGAATTCCTTCAATGACTTGAGCTTCATTGGTTTTTGTCTTTTTGGTGCAAGTGTTTGCTAAATGTGAAGTACTTCCACATTTATGACACTTCAAGACAGGTCTTTCTGGTCTTTTATCCTCTCTGGGAGTCTTTGGGACCATCTTGGATTCCATAGGGATTCTAGTCCAAGTTTTACCAATCCTTGTTCTGGTAATGATATCTTCCATTGCATTAATGTAGTCCTCTGTTGAACAGGTTTCTACACATCTTCTTTTGATAGCATGTTCCAGTTCTCCTCCACACTTTCTTAATATTTTCATATTAATCATAGTGTCAGACATATCTGGGTGTAAGGCAGATAATCTGTCTTTTTTCTTGATGAACAAAGTAAGTGGTTTATCTTTCTCTGAGTTAAAAGTGGAATATTCAAAAGCATTTTCATTTTAAACCTCCAAGAATTTTTGGCCCATTTGGTAATCACTTCAGACTTCCACCAAGACCAATCATGTTTCCCATGATCCATCCTCATCTTGTAATACCATTTCTTTGCAGTTCTGGTAAAAAGAGAGTTTAATTTTCCCACTATGATTTCATCAGGTATATGAAAGTCTTCTTGCAACATATCAATATTCCTGATGAACTCAATGTGGTTATATTCTCCTTCACCAGAGAATGTTGGCCATTCTTCCAATTTGGGAATATCTTTAACAGAGACAACATTTTCTCCTAAAAGTGGGGTAAAACTTCCTTTAACAGAAAGTTTTTCTTCAGTCAAAGGTGTAGAATGTCTTGGAATATGTGGTTCAGAATTCTTATGAATTTGTTCTACATTTACAATGATTTCATTTTTTAACTTCTGCCTTTCACTGTCACTTTTTGCCAAATGTGTGGCAAACTGATTGGTATTTTCAACTATCTTCAAGACATTATCTTGTAGAGTTTTAAGTTGATAATTCATTCTAAAAATGGACAGATCTTCCATTTCATTATTCTGAATCTGACATGTGCTCTCAATTCTGCTACAAGCATTGATAATTGAATCAAATTTGGAATTTGTCAATTCATACCATTCAGTGTATTTCTTGTCATGTTTTTTCAAATCATTAATATCCAATGTTATCCTAGTTAACTTTGAATCAAGCTTACCAATTTCTACATTAATACTTCTTTGTACATGAATTATTTGCGTGGAAAGGTCCTGTTCATCCTCTCCTGCTCCTTGGCTGTGAAGTCCATGAGAGTTCTGGCCATGTTGAACACACTGTCCACAGCTGAAGGTTCCAATTTGGGGATCCTGTACCCCTGTGGGTAAGGTCCGTGCCAATTGGCTTTGCCTTTTCCCTTTCCTTGATGGTTCTTGGGACCTCTCTGTTTCTTCTGAGGTCCTTTGAGCTTGTCCTTGGACATTTCTGGAGCTGGTTTGGAGCTGGTAGACGCCACTGGGGCCTCTGTCTCCAAAGCTGGAGTCATTTCCAGTTCCTTCTTCTGGTCTATGGATAAAAGACTTTGGTTCTTCAACCAATTCTTTGTCTTTTTGACCTTGTCCTTGCAAGACAGGGGGCTCCATCCTCCTAAGAGCTCTATGGTTTTCTCCTGACCCAGAAAGCTCTTGATGTTTCAGTAGGAGTTCATGGCCCCCTGCCAAAGGCTTGGGCATATTTCCCACTTCTCTTCCTTGGCTGCTCTGGTCCAATTTTTGTACTGGCATTGATATATTTCTATTTCTTCCACTTGAAAATGGTTCAGCTCTGGAAATATTGTCATGAATCAGTTCAGGCTCAGAATTCACATCAAAATCTGTGGGTACAGACCTTGGGGAATGGGGGGCAACTCTGGCATCCTCCAAATGTGTCTTTCTTGAGGAATACTTGGCACTTCTGGATTTGGTCTTGCCTCTTCCTTGTCCACATCCATCTGGTTGGACTGAATAGTTGCTTCCATTTCTGGTATGCACCATTTTCACGTCAATTTAAAGATAAAAGGTGAAAATATAAGATAAAATACACACCTTTTGGTGGTAATTTAGTCTTTTCTGAGTTAAATAAGGTGCCTCTTTTAGCAATTTGCACCTCAATACTGTCTTCAAATTCTGCTTCTGGAGATTCTGGACTAGTGATATATCTTTTACTGAGTCTGTTTCCAGCTGCACAGTATTTGATTAAAGATACTAGAAAAAAATTATAAAAGAGAAACAATTATTTTTTATACTTTTTGAAATAATTTTAAGGATTTTTTATAAATTTTATATTTTTTAATATTAAATAAAATGATTCTTTTTAAAGAAAAAAATTAAAATTTAAGATTTTGAATGAAAATTGATTCAGAGTAACTCAAAGAATAATTTGATAAGTTTTTGGATGTGAAAAGCCACATGTAAAAACAGTATAGAATTAAACCAAATTCCTCAATGAAGATATTTCCAAAACAATTTCAAAAATAAGAATTATTTTAACTTCAAAATGAAAGAAAAATTATTAAATTAATATATCTTAGAACTTAAAATATATTAATTAAGGGTACAAGGTTTAAAAAACACAGCCAGGCCCCCAAATGTAAGATTCAACTATAAAACTGATGATAATATCACTATTAATCAACAGTAATATGACTTTTCTTATGAAATATAATAGCAAAATGTTATGATAACCACAATTAAATAATTAAAGAATTATTTTGTTCACGTGTTAAACACTACTAGTGATTTTAACAGTGAGCAAGTAATTGTCTACAAGAATCAATTACATGATGATTTTTATAATAAAATTTCTTTTATTAAAATAATAAAATTATTTTAATATATAATTATCTTTTGCAAGAATAATTATAATCGTAATTCTTGAAGAAAACTAATTTTAGAGAAAAACTTTAAGAATTAAAAATAAATCACTCACTAATATTCCAAAGAACTTATTGAAAGATAAGATAGAGAGATTTGACATAGAATTGTGGATTTTAAGGATCAAAATGAATTTTTAACAGTATTACAACAATATATAGTTGGATTATATGATTTCACGTCTTTCTGATTGATTCTGAAATATTTAAAACACTGAAGAATAGCTATAACTAATATTTACTTGTTGGTAATAATGATTTAAATGATAATAAGATGATGTTGTGGAAAAAACTGCAAGAGGAGGCCTCTTTTAAGTCAAAAACAGCTCACAGAGGCGTGCCATGGGGAAAACTGAAAAACCATTGAGTGATAAAACAATAAGCCCTTTTGGATTATTGATTGCATCATCTGTTGTCACGTAAGGTTATCATAATTACTTAATTAATGCTTTTATGTGACTACCAACCCCAATATGGTTAAGAATAAAAGGAGTAACATCTGTAAATCTTCTTTTATTCTGGAATAATCATTTATTTCTCAAATTTATCAATGTTATTGGCAATTTCATCACAGGTTTTAATTACTGTAAATTTTTGAAGATTCAGTGTTTCACGTAGAATAGCCAAAAATGGACTGTAAGTAAAACCTTTAGTTTTACTAGTAAAACCATAATTCCTTTTGGTTGTAATCTAGATAATACAGTTCTCCATTAGTCCTGAAAGCTTAAGAAAGATTCATTAAGAATTGTATTTTTGATGAATTTTTGAAGTTTTTACCTCATTTCTACGTAGAATTGCATATATCAGTGTTTAACTGGTTGCTATGAGGTAAATCAATGGATACAAGTCCAAAAAGGTTTTTAATTACTCTTTTGGGGTTAATTCATGGAAAATCATTAAGAATTGACATGGTTACAGGATTCTAAGTAGCTCTTTACCTCCTTGGCACGTCAAAATAGTGGGTTATTTGCTATTTTCTTAAGATTTGCAGTAGTTGTAACATGGTAACCAAGTTCCCAAAAGGTTTTAGTTTACCAATTAGGCCAAGATCATCCATGGATCCAATCTTTGGAGCTGTCCATTCCTCAGAGGCCTCAGAAGTTGGGTACCCTGGCTCTCTTTGATGTCTTTTGTCCCCCTTGCTTATTTTTCATGTCAAAATAGAATTTTAAGCTTTAAGTGAGATATCCACTATGGGTGTACCAAAAGTGCATGTAAGAATACCATGATATTAAGTTCTCAAAACATGAATAACACTATTCTTAGTGTACATGTAACATTGGATTCCTCACATTCCCATTATTTTGGCATGAAATTAAGAAAAACAAAAATTTTCATGGATCTTTTATGTGGTATTGAAGTATTTTCCATATTACCACCTCAAAGAGTTAATTTGAGCTTATTCACTCTATGGAGCTACCCTAGGTGAATTTTTGTGTAGAATTCAAATCTGGCTTTAAATCCATGGATTTACTTACTCAATAAAAATTTATTCATCCTTTCTGAAATTAAAAATGATGACTTTTGGATATATGCATGACTTATGAGTTATGCATAATTCAAAATTTATTTTTAAGATAATTGTGGCCTATTTGGGTATGTAAAATATACCTCAAGGCTCACACTCCTTGTAATTTTTTGAGTTCTTGGCTCTGTTGCTGGATTAGAGGTTGCTTTAGGACCAGGTGTAGGTGATATTGGTGAATCTTCAGGCCTAACATGCCTTGGTAATGTGGGTTCACTTGGACTAGCTCCACGTGTATAAGATGATTTTTCCCTTCTTTTTACTTCCTTTTTGCTTGGTGTTAATAAAAGGTCTTGCATTTGTTTCATAAAGCTTTGGATCTGTACAGTTTGATCATCTTCTTCACTTTATTCTACATACTGTCCTTATACAGTATCTTCAGGTAATGGTGGGAATTCAGATGTTGATTGTTGATTCATTTCTACTTGGTAAACCAATCCTTCAAATTCTTTTTCACTTCTTTTGTTTTTATTTTCTTATTGAATTAACTTGAAGAAAAATCTCCTTAATTCTTCCTTTTCCTTCTGTTCTGTTCTTGGTGTTGAAATGAGTAAATCAATATCCTGAGGTGTTTGGTTTTCTGATGTTCTTTCTTTCACTGGATAATAAAAATGGTATTATTGATTTGAGGATTGTAATGGTGATGATGATGATTTAAAATGTGATTTGTTTCCAGATTCCAGATTGTATGAATGTGTTGATGGTTAATTCTTGATGAATGATGATTTTGTTTTGTAATTTATGTTGATTTTATTATCTTCTTTCTTGATTATTGACTGATTATTGAATGTTGAAGTTGAAATGGCCACTGTTGGGACACCAGATGTGGAACTCCTTTTGGAAGTGAGAGAAGTGATTTTTTTGAATAATGTTTAATGAAACAATTATAAAAGCTGGAAAAGCCAAGAAAGGATTGAAGGGCCTTGATTTTCTGTGGCTTTTGCCAATTCAGGACTTGCTGAATGTTTTAAGAATCCATCTTGAGGCCATCACTTAAAACAACATAGCCCAAGTATTCCACACTTGAGGCTTTGGAAAACAGATTATTTTCCCTCAGCTTTTGCAGGACAGAGGCCACATGTCTGACTTTTTTCTCCTCAGAACTAGAGAAAACCATCATATCATCTAAATAAACTAAAACAAAAATTTTGTTCAAATCTGCAAAGACATCATATACAAGATTCTTTATTTAATCAGGAGCATTGTTTAAGATAACTGGCATCACCAAATACTCAAAACTACTATATTTGGTTCTAAAGGAAGACAAATTCTCATCCCTCTCTTTAATCCTCAGGAGATTATAAGCACCACACCAATCTATCTTGGAAAACATAGTGGAGCCATTGAATATGGTAAGAAGCTGATTCATAGGAGGGACAGGATACCTGTTCTTACTAGTGACAGAATTGAGTTTGTGGTAGCAAAAACACAAATGGAGGCCACTGTCCTTTTTCTCAACAAAAAGGACAGGTTCTCCTGTTGAAGAGGAGCTTGGCCTCATGAAACCTTTCTCTATATTATCTGAAATGTAGGCCCGCAGTGTATCTGACTCTTTGTTTGATAAAGAGTAGATCACCCCAACTGGAGGTAGAGACCCCTCCAGCTTGATATGATGATCACAGGTGTGGTGAGGAGGAAGTTTTTCTGCTTTCACCTTGGAGAATACATCCAAATACTGGTTATAAACAGAAGGAACAACCTTCATCACAGTTTCTATTTCTTCTGGCTCTTCCTCTTCATCCTACAACTCCTCCAGGGAGTCATGATAAGATGAAGGAGGAAGGTCCATATTCCCAAAAAAGAGATGAAGTGAAGATACAGAATTATCTTCTCCAACATCTTGAATCTCTTTGAAGACTTCATCTCTAAATGATAGTAATCACTGATGGGAATTAAGGTAAGGAATATGGACAGAAAATTGAAATGATGGTGTTCTAGAATCACCAACCAGAGCTGCACATGATTTGGCAGAATAAAATTCATTACTGAAAGATTTTGAAGGATGATAATAGTCCTTATGATCAGAATTAAAGGTGATCAGCCCTTGCTTCCAATCAATAGAAGGATTACAATGATTAAGAAAGTCAAAGCCCAATATGAGGTCTTCTCCCTTGGGTGAATCTATTATAAAAAAGTCCCATTCAAAGCTTTTTAATTAATAAAAGTCAACAACCCACTTCATATAATGAGTGATGAATAAGGGAGTGGATTCATTGGAATCCAAAATGAAAATAGGAATCATTTCAGGAAGCTCTGACATGGTCAATTAGTACTTTAGAACAAAAGTCTTTTTTCAATCAAGGAGTTTGTAGCACCATAATCAATTAGAATACTATAAAAAATATTAGAGACAGAATAAAAAATAAGAAATTTCAATTATTTCTTGACACTATTATTCAGAGTTCAGAATTGTTCTCTTGAAGGAAATAAGTGAGAATAATTGAACACATAATGACTCCCACTCAGGCTTTTCCCTGATTGTTAGGGAAGCCTCTTGATGACCCTGGCCTATTTTAAGACTTCTTGAAGCATTTTTTAATTGGGTGCTTTCCACCACAATAAGTGCATAAAAGTTCTTCAATCCTCCTCTCCTTTTCAGAACCAATTATATCATTGTCCTTTTTGAGTAAAGTATCATGAGGTTTATCCTTTGAGACTTGGAAATTCTTCCCCTTCTTGCTTTTCTTTTGATGAGGCTTCTTATAAAATTAATCTTTAGGAGTCCTAAAAGAATTGGGACCAGTTACTGGAGTCTTCTTTTTTTTATTACTACCCTTTTCCTTCTGCCTCTCATGGCACCTGGTATCTAATTCCAAAATAATATCCATGAGCTCTTAAAGGCTATCAAAAGTAACAGGATGGGAATCCAACTGGTCCAAAAGTCTTAATTCCAATATTCTTCTATAAATATGAATATAAGCCCTTTCTCCCCAATCTCCAATTCTTGACATTAAGCTTCTGAAATAAGAAATATACAAGGATAAATGACCACTTTTCTTTATCCTTAGATTATCCAACCTTTTTTCAGATTTCCTGAATTCATTGGGATCACAAAACAGAGTTAATAACTGGGCTTCAAAAATCTTCCAGCTATTGAGGAGATATGATGGGTCCTCATTGGAGATATTTGAGAGATATGGCTTGATACATTTTCCAGCTCTACCAGTGAGAAAAGAATTTTAATAAAGAACCTTCTTCCTTTCAGAGAAGAATTTTTCTGGGTAATTATGGAAATTTAATTGACAGTATTTGATAAATCCTCTCAATTTATGGTCTTTAGTACCATCAAAAGGATCAGGTGCCTCCATTGATTGAGTCTTGAATTCTGGGGCTCTTGAATTGTTCCTGGGTGAAACTGCTTGAGTGAGTTGTCCCATGAATTGAGTCATTTGCTCCATTATCTTGAGGGAATGTGGTTCAACTTGAGAGACAAGAGGTTTATTGGAAAGGGCTACATTTTGAGCTTCAGAAGACTTGGGGGCACCTTCCAAGGCAGTTTCCACTTCAGCTTCCTCAGACTCTTCTTCTTTCACAGACTCCTCCCCCTAATCTGCTTCCAGGCCCTTGAGAATTACCAGGATATCCACCCAACAAGCCAGAGAATGATATTACTCTTCTTGATTTAATACTACTGCTTCTGGAGGGTGCTTCTCCTTCTATTGGTGGTCCTCTGTCCAAATTTACATTCAGTTGATGAACTGATGGTGTTCAGTCAAGAGGATCCCTTGATGTAGGAGTTATAACAGATTGACTTCTTTGGGATCTTGTATTCTTGTATGGAGGGCTATTATGAATAGAAATTATTTTAAAAATGAAATAAAACCTTATGATACTTTGAGAAAAAGAAATTAGGCTTGATCAATTCAAATAAAATGAGAATCTTGAGGAATTGATTTAAATCTTGAGATGAAATCAATTTTAGTAATTCTTGAAGGAGGATGATGAAAGTCAAAATATTATGAGTAATCAATTTCTTGAAGAACTTAAAATCAAATTCAATCAATAGATTAATAAATTAAATCAATTCAATTCAAAATCAATCCCAATTATGCCTTAAGGGATTCAGTCAATCAGCCAATATCTTTAAAAGTCAATCAAATATCTTTAGGAATCAAATTCAAATAAATAAATCAAATCAAATCTTGAGGATCAATAAGTTATCTTGAGGGATCAAAATCAAGTCAATCAAAATCTTGAGTAATCCCAATCACAATTCAACCAGTAAAGTATTGAGAAATTTAAAATAAACAAATAATAAATCCAATTACAATGATAAATCCTGAATTTCTGAATCAATTACACCAATTCATTTCAATCAATTAAAACCTTACAATAACCTTATTTCAGACATCAAAAGGTGAATTTAGAACTTATTAAGAATTAATAATAAAGTTAAAATTTTATAAACTATGAAGAAATGATAAAGAAGTTCAATTTTCATATGAATAAAATGAATTAAATTAAAACTGATGAGAAATCATAAAATCATAAAATAGTGAGAAGTTATGATTTACTAATGAGAGAAATGAATATAAAATTGAATAAAGAGAAAGAAGAAATTGTTATTTAATTAATATAATTCCACAGGGGCTCCTCAAAGTTAAGATGTCCTGGAACTCACTTATGGAGGGCTCAAGGATAGAATAATATTGAGTAAACTTAATAGTTTTAATAAGATATAATTTCTAATAATATAATATAAGAAAATCAGAAAAAAAGAAATAAGATTAAATAATGAAAGATCTCACCACAAAAAAGTACAAGTCTATTGTTTCAACTTTTCAGAAAGAAGGAGAAGGGTTAATAAAGATATGACCACCACAACTCTATTGAACAGGTGAGGAAAAGATGCAAATACCAACCTAATACCAGTAAATATAATACCCAAAAAAAATAAGTGTAAGAATATTTATTAAATAATGGATCAACTATATTAATTAACTAGGGAAAATTCTCCAAAGGGAGGAAGAGGGTCTGGAATATGTGAGACTCCACCATCCCTGATCTGAAGAGTAAATTTTCTTGAGAGGAATCTTCATTTGAATTCATTTGAATAATACAGCCCCTGTATGGATGTACAGGTTTTGCACAAGAGGTGTGGTGGAGCTGGGTGATCATACAGTTTCAGTATTGTGAATCCAAGCTATATTTGTAATATCCAGCCTGTAGAAGCATTGACAGGCTGTACTGATGAACCAAGCTGTATGAATGTTTCAGCCAGAAGATTTTCTGAAAGTGATTCCTGATACACATACTGTATTTGCTGGTTTCATGAGTTTGAGTGGGTTTGAGGTTGAATACCCTTACCCCTTATAATGGCTGTGACATTCATATAGTACCTCATCTATATATTACAAAGGTTTTGAATATAAATCAGTATTTCTTAATACAATTAATTTTAGATCATTTTTATTTTTATCTTTATTTACTTGGAATTTATTAAGAAAATATCATATATTCTATGTTTGTTCTTGTCAAGGAGTGTTTTATTTATTCATAATATTATTATAATTTATAATTGGTCTTAACATTTCTGTATTATTATAGGGCTAAAGGACTAAGAAGTATTTATTTTTCCAAAAAAAAAAAAAAAGTAAAAACATAATTAAAATTGAATATTCTTTATTAATATAAAGCCATGAAACAAATAATTTTTTGATAAAAAAAAACATAAGAGCTTATGTTATTTTAACAGTATCCCCAAAAAAAAATCAAATTTAAATATGAATTACCTGAGAATAAAAAAAGGGGGGTGATATTTCCACGCCTTAACCTAAAACTTACGCCTACGCCTACGCATAAAATTGTGGATTCAGATACGCCTTCACGCCTTTCATGGATGTAGTTTGCTAAATCCACGCATCCAAGTGATTACTAAATCCATGCCAAATAAGATTTTTATAAGATGTTTATCTCAGAAATTTGACAAAAAACTCTAAAATGAAAAAATGCTATATACAAGTGATCTGTCTACATTTGCGGAATAATTTTATTGATGAGGAATATACTCTTCTCCAATTTGAAGCTGATTGATGTGAATGTGCCCCGGGCCACTGCGGTGGCAATTTGGGTAGAGGTAATGTGCCTATCTCATGTTCATTGAAAATAATGAGTATCCAATGATTACCATTTATGTGACCTAGGGAGATTGGATGCATAATTGAAACTCCACATGGACTGCATAGGGTTGGAAGGAATGTTTGTGGTGGGAAGTTCTGGCAATCTGCATGGAAAAATACAAATGGACGCTTATATGTATTTGTCAATATTGGTCCATGATCCCATTTACTTAACCAGTTATCCATTCTTGTAATAGCTGTAGCCATCAGATTATCTCTTATCTTATCCATTTCCACTGCTCCTCCCAATATTTGGTTGTAATAATTGCGATTCCTATCAATTTCTTCTATCAAATCTTGTCTCACTTCTCTCCAGCTCTTTTCCTTTTGTGGGCTTGAAACTGACAATCCTTTTGCCACTGCATGGAATCCACAATTCCCATCTGCAGGAGGATTAAAAATTTTCTCAATAAACTTGTGCATGAAAGGTGGCTGTATCTGATCAATATAGAGAGTCTTTGAAAAGGAGGTTATTTTTCAGTTATTCATTTGCATATCAAATTTTATCCACTCACTGGTTCTTCCAAACAATTTGAGTTATTTTGGGGTCTCAAGTTTCTTTCCAATTTTCCTATATTATTTAATAGTTTTCTTTTTCTTTTTGTGGTAGTTTCATCATCTTGGCTTGCCTCTTTTTTCATCAAATAGAACTTTTCCCCCCTCATAAATTGAGTGTTGGGACCAATAGTAGCTCTGTGCATCTTTTTAAGAAATCTTTTGTGACGATTCAGGATATCCTGCTCAATTTCAAACTTGGATGGAAGCCTTTTGGTAGACTTTACCCTTTTCCTTTTTAGTGATGGCCTACCACGTGAAATTAAAGCCTTTTCGGGGTGACAAAGCTTAATGGTGGCAAACATTTTATTTGAAGCCATTGCACTTTATATGGATGATCAGAACCCTCCGGTTACATTCAATATTTCTGATTCAGCTTCCAGTGATTCTTTGTCTGTGGAAATTAGTGCTATGCAATATTTGGGCTCCTTTTTGAGTGTCAACAAGGTTCAACTTGTTCCACAAAGCAATGAAAGTAAAGAAGGTACTAGTATGACATCAAAGGGAATTTTAACACCAACTTTGACTGGCTTGGTCGATAATATCCTCCAGCTGATGATTGCATTTAATTGGGTTCGGGCACATACTAAGGTCGATTCCAAAACTACTCAGAAAATTGGAAAGAGATTGGTCAAGAGAGGAGTGGATCCTTTGCAAGAGTTGGTGACCATTCAAGATCAGATGAAGGCTGGAAGGCCATGCTACAATCTGATTGCAGCATTCCTTACAGGGGGTGTACGTGGACTTCTGGTGTGTTCAGCTGATTACCACATTAGTTCAGCAAAAGGGACCCTTCAGCTTCTGGAAATTACATCAATGCTCAAGAGAAAAGAATCTTTGCCAGATGAAGATATTTGGAAGCGCACAAACAAGTATATATGTGAAATCCTTCATGAAAGCTTTTTCTCGAATCCTTCATCTTCACCAATTTGCCCCAGCAAATACCGCCTTGCAGAATATTTAGCATTGGATTTTAGTGAGGCTTGGCAAAAAAAACACCCTTTGGAGTCTAATTTAATCATGAACTTACCTAAAAAGGTTGGTATTGACAAAGAAATTCAAAAGGTGTAGTAGAGTGTGTGTGTGTCATATTACTTATTATTACCTGTGACCTGTAATTCATCACTATTGAGTGCAGGATATGCTTACTGTGCGGAGTCATGACTTCGAACAGCTTTGTGCCAAGCTGCTTATAAGATTGTCCAGTGTGCTTTTGTCACCTGAGTGCAAAAAAAGTCATGGGTAACAAGTTGATGCCTCAAGTATCACAATGGAGAATAATTGTGCTTATGGGAATTTAGTGTAAAAAGAGAAACATATGAGAGAAGTGATGCCAGGGACCTTCTGAGGGGCTTGAACCCACAGAGCCTACCTGTTCCACCAAGGAGGAATGAGTTGGATTTGGTTTGCCGAAGCTATTGTCACCAACCACCCAGATTCACAACCCAGGTGCCCCCGGGTGAGTCTGGCCAGCACCCAGGATCGAACATGCTACCTCTCAACCATTTTGAGAGGCACATGCTCTAACCATTAGGTCATTCACATCACATTGACTTCCTCCTACACTTTGGGGGCAAAATCCCCAATCCACCTGCATCCTTTTCACTTCGGATATCATCACTGAAACCTATTTTTTTTTAATTCAAAATATCATTTTCTTTGATACAAAATAATACTCATAACCAAACACTTGTAATTAAAAGTTACCCAAGTGAGTTTCTTTTTTACTTTTCAATTTACCAATATGATCACAATTTTTTGCAAAAAAAAACATTTTCTTTTTTTTTAAAATTTTTTGATTTTTAATTATTTTTATTTTTAAAAATTTTAGTTTTTAATTATTTTTATTTTTATTTATTTAAATTGATCGCTGGGGCTCTTACAGCCCCAGCGATCAAAAGTCTTTTAAAAAAATACTTTTTGGATTTTTTTTTAAATACTTTCAATTTTTAATTATTATAATTTTTATTTTGTTTTTTTTATTTAAATTGATTGCTCTTACAGCCCCAGCGATCAAAAGATTTTTAAAAAAAAAACTTTTTTTAATTTTTTTTAAAAAAATTTATTTTTTAATTGTTATTTCTTTTTTTGTATTTTTTTTGATTTAAATTGGTAGCTGGGGCTCTTACAGCCCCAGCGATCAAAAGGTTTTCAAAAAAAAAACCTGTTTTTTTTTTAAAAAATTTTAATTTTTTAATTATTTTTTTGATTGAAATTGATCGCTGGGGCTCTTACAGCCCCAGCGATCAAAAGATTTTTAAAAAAAAACTTTTTTTATTTTTTTTGAAAAAATTTTATTTTTAATTATTTTCATTTTTTTTTATTTTTTTGTTATTTAAATTGATTGCTGGGGCTCTTACAGCCCCAGCGATCAAAAGGTTTTCAAAAGAAAACCTTTTTTTTTTAAAAAAAAAAAAAATATAATTTTGAATTATTTTAATTATTTTAATTTTTTTTTTATTTAATTTGATCGCTGGGGCTCTTACAGCCCCAGCGATCAAAAGATTTTTAAAAAAAAACTGTTTTTATTTTTTTTTAAAAAATTTTCTTTTTAATTATTATTAGTTTTTATTTGAGTTGATCGCTGGGGCTCTTACAGCCCCAGCGATCAAAAGGTTTTCAAAAAAAAACCTTTTTTTTTTTTTAAAAAAAAAAAATAATTTTGAATTATTTTAAATATTTTAATTTTTTTTTTATTTTTTTTTGGTTTTTTTTTTATTTAAATTGATCGCTGGGGCTCTTACAGCCCCAGCGATCAAAAGATTTTTAAAAAAAAACTGTTTTTATTTTTAATTATTATTATTTTTTATTTATTTTTTTTTTATTTAAATTGATCGCTGGGGCTCTTACAGCCCCAGCGATCAAAAGTTTTTTAAAATAAAAACTTTTTTCTTTTTTTTTAAAAAAAATATAATTTTTAATTATTTTAATTATTTTAATTTTTTTTTTATTTTTTTTTTATCAATAGTTTTTTAAAAAAAAACTTTTTTTATTTATTTTTAAAAAATTTTCTTTTTTAATTATTATTATTTTTTTTTAATTTAATTTGATTGCTGGGGCTCTTACAGCCCCAGCGATCAAAAGTTTTTTAAAAAAAAAACATTTTTTTTTTAAAAAAAAATCTAATTTTTAATTAATTTAATTTTTTTTTTATTGAAAGTGATTGCTGGGCCTCTTACAGCCCCACTGATCAAAATTTTTCAAAAAAAAAACTTTTTTTATTTTTTTTTAAAAATTTCATTTTCATTTTATTTGTTTTGATCAAAAATTATTTAAAATAACAATTTTTATCTTTTTTTAAAAAATTTTAATTTTTAATAATTTTTACTTTTATTTTATTTATTTTTTTTAAAAAATTAATTTTTAATTATTTTATTTTATTTTTTTTGATTTTTATTAAAAAAAAGCTTTTATAAAAGTTTCAAAAAAGAAACATTTATTTTTTTTTTTAACAAAATTGAATTTTCAATTATCTTATTTTCTTTTTTCTTAATTTAAATTGATTGCTGGGGCCCCAGCAATCACGATGTTTTTTCAATTTTTTTGAAAAACATTTTTATTTTTATTTTTATTTTTGTTTTAATTCAAATTGACTGCTGGACCCCTTAAAGCCCCAGCAATCAAAATGTTTCTATTTTTTTAAAAAATTTTAATTTCTACTTTATTTATTTTTTATTTTTTAAAAAACATTTCCAATTTTTGAATTTTTTTTTTAATTTAAATTGATCACTGGGGCTGGCCCCAGTGATCACAATGGTTTTTTATTTTTTTGGTTGTTTTTGTGTTAATTCAATTGTCAACTCTGAATTTTTTAAAAGAAAAAATTTAAATTTATATTTACTAATTTTTTTCAATTTCGTTACAACCATTATTTTTTCAAAAAAGCCTTATTCTTTTTTTTTTAATAAAATTTAAGCAACCATGATTTTTATTTACTTATTTGACTTTTTTTTTTAATAAAAATCATTCTAGGGGAAAGCCTCACCTGTCGCTTCTTGCTTTTTCACCGATCATGAATCAACAGTCACCATACCAACTCATTGAGCTCCCAAAATGTATGGAGTCACTTAATGATGAAGAAAAACATTTCATGGGAAGGACTATTTCACCAGTTGTAAATGATTTTTCTTCATCAATTAGTGACTCAATGCATCCAAAAACCCTTCAAAACTCAAGCTTACACAGCGAAAACGGAAAGGATGAGTCATTTTTGCATTCTGAGGATCATTCCATGGGAAGGACTATTTCACCAGCTGTGAATGATTCCCCCTTATCCAAAAATGACTCATCTCTAAATAAGAAATCTAATCATTCACATAGAAGATTTCAAATTGCACGAAAATTACTCACCCAAATTTTGGACCATGCATCAAGAAGCAGAGGCGAATTCAGTACAGTTCCAGTTAAGCCCAAGCCAAATAGAAAAAATAAGCTTTTATTACCTTCCATAAATGAAACACCAAATCCTTCAATTGTTTTCAATTCAAAAAATCATGAGCCCCTCTTCATTTATCACCTGCATCCATTTCATATTCCTTCTCCAACTTGTACTTCATTAAATCAATTAATAATATCACTTTACAAATTAGCCCAAAATCGTCCTCATATTAAATCCAATAGTGATCTTATTGATGGTCATATGAAAGGAGTTGGATTTCGCTGTGGAAGTGATAGTGGTAAATCCTTAGGTGAGTATTTAAAAAATTATATTCAAGTTTTTTTGTTAATTTTATTCTCCTTTTACTAGGTGTTTATGCCAGGAAGACCACAATGAATCCAGAAGTATTAGACGCAGATAATGATGAATGGATGACCCTTTCTCAGTTTGAAAATTTTGTTTCCTCCCACATCAAGCTTCTTTCTATGTCTGCTGCCCGTGAGAATAATGAAATCATGCAAGAAGCCCAGCTACCTGAATGGCATGAAGGTGAATGGAATCCAATGTTCCACCAAAATTTACGGTCTTTCTCCAATGTAATCATAACAACAAATGGTTTTCATAATTGTGTTCATAGAGATGAAAAGGACATGAATACTTGGACTTATGGTTTGTTCACATTCTTTGACAAATCAGCCATAAAACCAATTCCATCTCCCATCCGCTCCTGTGTATTTTCCTTTGGAGACTTTCTTGAAATATATGTCCTTAAGTATCCTTAGGAATTTCCTTCATTTATTCTGTTCGAAGTCACGACTTCGAATAGAAAGATTCTTCTCATGCAGAGCTTGATACAATTATATTGACATATCCAAGAATAAATTTCCTTGCCTCTTTAAATTGAGCTGTTTTTTTTCAAACAATATTTTATTGAGCCTCATGTGTTTCTATTTATAATAGAAATGGTAAGTGCAAACCACAAGCCGCCATATGGGACACAGATAGAAGGGAGTTTTTTTAATAGTACCATAAAAGAACATGTTGATGTCAAAACATGTCTACAAAGCACTAAAATTCAGAGGCTCCTGAAAATTCTTTTATCACACCGAAACATTAAAAGTTCAACCCCAAAATCAGTGATTTTTTCATAGTTTACAACATTTCTTGATTTGTAAGCTTGGTTATTTCCCTTATTTTTTATATTAAGCTTCTGCTTTGTACCTCTCCTTTGATAATGATGAAGCTTTTGATTGACAATTATTTGTGATAAACTGGTAGGATTGGAATTGTCTTAGAAAACAATAAGATCATTTTTACACGTGTTGATGGAACAATAGGCCAAGCTACACAGGAAGCAGAACTCAAGAAATTCAAGGAAAACAGCAATGTAGAAGTACTTGTGGCTTCAATAGGGGCTGCAGGGGTTGGCCTGAATATAACTTGTGCAGACATGGTATTTATAATGGTATTAATTATGATTATATGACCATGAGGCAATATTTTAATATAATCTATATATCTAATATATGTCTAGGAGCCTCATTGGAATCCAGCTGCTGAAGATCAAGCTATTGATCGTCTACATCGTATTGGACAAAGGAAAGATGTAATGGCATACCATTTTATATCACCTGATACAGTGGAGATAAACATGCAAAGGGTATGTTAATTCATAAGAAGTTTTATTTAATGAAAAATTTAGAACCACTTATTTTATATTTATGAATTACAGGTACAACAGAGGAAGCGTACTTTGGCAAGGTGTGTACATTTTTAATCATTGAAATCACTAATTGGATTTTATTTTCCTGTCCTTATGGTGGTTATTTTTTTCATGTAAGAACAACTTTAGCAAGTACTTTGACATATGCTGAGCTATCAAAACTTTTCTTAGAGACTCATATGAACATCAAAATTGAAAGTGGGTAACTGTGAAATTATAGTTCTTTTGGATTGAAGAAAATGGGGGCGTGGATTTAGTAATCACTTGGATGCGTGCATTTAGCAAACTACATCCATGAAAGGCGTGAAGGCGTATCTGAATCCACAATTTTATGCGTAGGCGTAGGCGTAAGTTTTAGGTTAAGGCGTGGAAATATCACTCCCCTAAAAAAAAAAAGGAATTTTTATTGTTTAAGTTAAAAAAAAAAAAAAAAAAAAAAAAAAAACCAAGAAAAAAAAATGATATCAAAATAATTTATTAAAAAATTTTAATCAATCTTTAGATTATAGTTTTATTTAATAAAGAATTATTTTAAATTAATTTTAGTTTTTTTAAAAAAAAAAATTATTCAAATATTTAATTTTTTTTTTTCAAGTATTAAACAAATCATTCAAAAATATTAAAAAAATTTAAAGTTTTATTTTTATTTTTTTTTTTGTTTTATAAATATATAATAAATAAAATAATTTATTGATTAAATTTTAAATTTAATAAGCTTAATAAACCTAATCAAATTTAAATATTCAAATATAAATCTCTTTAAAAGTTGAATATTTAATCCTTTTTTTTTCTTTTTTGAATTTATTATAAATAAAATTTTGAGTTAAATCAAATTTAAAAAGTTTAATTAAAAAAAAATTTCTTTTTTGTTTTGTTTTTTAAAAAAAAATTAATATATTAAATTTAATAAAGAAATTTTATATTTGTATTATTAATTTATTTTTATTTTTATTTTTAAATTCAAATAATTTCATTTTAAGGTTATATATAATCAATTAATATTTAAGATTAAGATTAATTTTCAAAAAAAAAATTAGTTTTTCTTTATATCACTTTGTAAGATTTTAATATAAAACTTTAATTAAAACTTAAATAATTTTCTTTTCCTTAAGATTTTATTTATTTAAAATTTGATTTAAAATAATAAATTTTTAAAATTTTTAAAAGAAAATAAATCAATTTTATTTTATTTTTTTTAACTTTTTTTAGTATAAAAAAAAAAAAAAAAAAAAAAATATTATAAAGATTTATTATTTTATCAACAATAAAAGTTTATACAAAAATATTTTACAATAGATATTTAAGGCTACAAAATAAATTTCTTAAAGAGAAATTTCAATTGGAATTAATTGATAAAAGAACTTCAGTAAATTAATATAAGAACAAATTCTTTGAAAAGATTATAAAAATGAAAACATGCCCAAAAGTGACCAGAGTGAATTCGGAAACAAAGTGACAAAGTTAACAGTGATTAAAGAGACTTTAATTTACTTATGGGGTGGCTCAAGGGTAAAAAATAATTATAATGATTTTTTCAAGTGGTTAAAAAGGTTTGAAATGATTTAAAAAGGGTGGTTGAAATCTTTTATTTATTTTTTTAACAGTTTTTAAACTAATTATAAAAGAAAAAAATTCTAACATGAAGAGAAAATTGGGGAAAAGAAAAAATTCTTTTATAACCATCAATTTTCTTACTTCAAAAAGTAAAATTTACTCTTATCATTCATGAAAAATACTATTACAACAAAAAATTCAATTATGGCATCATTGAACCCTGGTTTAGACCAAAAAAAGGGTTGTTTTGAGCCATCTTAGAACCTTAAATCATCCATTTCTATAGTAATACCTTGTTTGAAGCCTTTAAAACAAATAGGAATGTTTGTAAGAGACCCTAAATACAGTTAAAACTTCTCTTACTAAGTTTCTTTTAACTTAAGGGTAGTTTTACCCTCTTGGAAACAGTTAAAATTGCCCTGGTTGGTATCCAAACCTCATCATCAATTGAGTCACAGACCCTGTGATTCAATTTCAGGCCAAAAGTGATGAAATTTTGTGTGAATTTTGACATCTCATGCCTGTCAGAAAGAAATTTGGGCAAGTCTGGCACCCTTGGGGGCCCCTTGGAGCCAAGATTTCTTTCCCCCCCCCCCCCTAGAATTAATCTTTCCAATTTATTTTTTCATTAATTCTTCATCATGTATTATACTTTTATTTCATATATGTAAATCAATTTATTTATTTTTTACATTACATAACTGTAATAATTGAAAACTAATATTTAAATCAAAGTTCATTTATGTAATACATGTGCACATTTTGACATTTCAATTGAAAATACTTCAATTTCTCATAAGTTCTAAATTATACACCAAACCCTCAATTTTAATACAAAAAATTGATCTTTAACATCATACGTTGTTTTATTTAAATTAAGTTTTTGAGTATTTTCAGATTTTTATAAAGAAAATACTAAAAAAAAAAAACTTAATTTAAACTTATTTAGATTTGAGTTACAGAATTTTCACTCAGAGTTGACCTAACCTAATTTTTTATGAGGAGAATTCAATGGTAAAATAATTTTTATAAGCTTATTATTTATTAGGAAAAAAAAAATTATAATAAATTTTATTCAATTTTTTTTTTTTTTAAAAAAATATTTTTATTTAAAAATTTATTTTTACTTTTAAAAAAAAAAAATTTTTTTTTTTTTTTTTTTTTTTTTTTTTTTTAAGTAAAATTATATTTTTAATAAATTTTAACTTTAATTTTAATTTTTTTTAATTTATATTATAAAAAAAAAAAATTTTGGTATATAAATTTTATATTTATATTTTAATTTTTTTTTTTTTTGTAAAATATAAATAAATTTATTTATTTTTATAATTATAACATAATTTTTTATTAGTAATCTTTTAGGTATATAAAAATACCTTTAAGGCTCACACCTAGAGTAGAAATTAATATAATAGTATAGTAAAATGACAAAAAAAATGATACCATCATGAAATTCAAATCCTTAAATTTTGTATTAACAAAAAAAAAAAATATCCAAAAAACCCCTTCCTTTTTTAGAGTGATTTTAATAATAATAATAATAAAAAAAAAGTTTTATATAAAATTATAATCAATAAGTTTGGTTTTTTCTTTTTATAAGTTTTGTTTTTGCTTTAAATTAGTTCATGTAAAAAAAAACAGATTGTTAATATAGAATATATTTTTTCGTTTCTTATTATTATTATTATTTTTTGTAAATGACAATTATCTATTTTATAATATCCTATATAATTTTTTCTTTAATTTTTTTTTCTTGATTGTTTGATTAATGAAAAAAAATAAAGTTTCAATCATAAATTTAACTTTCTGTTATTTTTTTTACTTTGAAGTTTAATGTTTATTAAGTTTGAGTGTTAATTAATAAACTCATTGTTTGATAATGGTTTATTATTTGACCAGTGATATAACCTCTAGTTTCATTTTGTAATTTTTTTTCATTAGAAAATGAAAAAAATATGGAAATATTAAAACAAGGAACAAAATATTATGTCCAACACAGGTCTTGTCATGTGGAACTTATGGGTGTAGGTGGCCATTGTCCTAAACCAAAATCCTTGGTAAATGAGACATCAACAGGTTCGATTAAAACATCCTCTAGTATAGATAGCGTGCGTCATCCTTGACTCAAGCTTGTTAGCCCACTTTTTGTAGGTGCATTGAGTTTTATTTATATGCACGAAATCAAAAAAAAGACTTTTTCATATTAAAACCATCTAACGCTGCTAATAAATGTTCAGGCATCAAATCACGCACGACAAAATGAAAAATTAGTTATAAAAATTATTACGCTTTATGTTAATAATCTGATTTCAGACAAAAAACTACATAATCTTATGAATTTGTATATAAGAGTTTGGTTTAAATCAAGAATGTAGCTAGTCAGTGTATGGCTGATATGCAAATCTATCATAGCAAAATCAACAAGGTTTTTTTTTTTTTTTGGGGGGGGGGGGGAGAGGGGTGGGGGTGGATCAGCGTTATGATGGGGGCTCTATGGCGTAATAGGAAATTTTGTTGCTTTTTGTACTTGGGAGCATGAAGGTGGAGGCGAGGTAACACCAATCAAATTAAAGCACCTTACACGATTTTGGGTGACATTCACGAGAAAAATGAAAGAGTCTTGAATGCAGATAAAGCTTTGTTCAGGCAACCTGGTACGCTCTCCTCCAAGTTTTGTCAACTTTTTCTAAATATGTTTGGCCTGGCCAGAGTTTTTTAATGTCACCTTGAGGAGTGTAATCATTTACATTATGTTTTTCTTCTCTGCCCTGCAATGATGAAAAATACATTGTTAGGCTTGGTTAACGATTTCAAAGAATGTTCCAGGTAATCAATTACCTTCAATGCTTCAATCCATTCCTCGCATGAGCTGACTGTCATTGAGGCTAATCGAGCTTTCAAATTCATTTTCTCTTTCATCGCTTTCACGTCACCTTTAACTGAAATCTCAAAAAAACTGGAGGCCAGACCGCTACCATAGCTATACATCCCAATGCTCTTTCCAATAAGATCATTCGAATCACCAACTGAGTCGATCAACGAAGCTAGTCCACCGTAAAGTGAAGCAGTATACATGTTACCAAGTCTCTTCATGCACTGAGTTGTTGGAAGGACTTTGGCAGAATAAATTGAGTCGGCTAGCTTCATGAAAGTTTTTTCCATTTCTTTGTGACTGTAACTCTTGGGTTTGGGTATAGATAAGTATGCTTTGTCAACTGAAGCAAACTCGGGCTTGTCAGGGTTGCTCAAAAAGTCCAAGTAAAGCTATTAAATGGCGAAAAATGAACAGGCTTAACATTAAACGTTTTTAGTGAGACGAAGACAAATGATTAATTGACATACCAAACGAGCAGTAGCTTTCTGAACAAGTTTTCCATAGGGACCATGGAAGACGACATAGTCAAAGTTGTTAATGCCAATATTAGCTTTGACATCATGGGAACCATTAGCTTGCAAGCCTAGCCTCAAGCTTTTTTTTTCTCTGAATCTATCATAGACATTGTCAAGAGCGGAGAGGTAAGCTATGAGGGTAAGGGGTCCATCAACTTCAGGGAATTCAGAGGCCAAAGCGGGCTTGTAAAAATCCCAACAATTGGTCATGTGAGTACCATGAATGGCTAGTTATCCCCCCCCCCCCCACAAAAAAAAAAAAAAAAGATGGATAGTGATTTAAGCAAAAGCTTAGAATCATTTGGGGATAGACTCAAACCACATACGTTGGAGAACGAGTGGTGCGTTGGGGCCGATCAGCATAGCGACAGCACCAGCTCCACCGACAGGCCTGGCGGGACCATCGGCGTAAATAGCAATATCACCGGCGACGACGAGACCATAGCGACCATCCCAGCTCTTACTTTCGACCCAATTGACAACGTTAAAAAGGGCGGCAGTACCTCCATAGCAAGCGTTCTTGGAGTCGATGCCTTCAATATCGGTGTTGCCTGAGCCGGCAAAGAGATCCATGAGAATAGTCTTGACCGACTTGGACTTGTCAATGATTGATTCAGTGCCGACATCGATCCGGCCGATGAGACGAGGATCAATGTTATACTTTTCCATCAAGGATCTCGTGACTGATCAGATCCGATGGCCATGAAGAGCTCAGCCGGTGATTAGCCAAATTGAGGGTAATCAACTGACTGACCGGTCAAAAGGAAGCTATTGATGTCTTCTCGGTCATCACAATAGGCCATGTGCTCCTGACCAAGCCCTATGGTATATTTACCGGATCCGACACCATCAAATTTTTCAAGATCTACTTGTGAGACGCATCTGCGAGGGAAGTAGACCTCCATGGCAACTAAATCCGACCCAAACAAAAACCAATCGATTTAACGGTCAAGCGTCGATCATGATGAATTTAAGCAGTTTCAATTTTGACCAAGCGAATTAAGAGAAAGATCAATGTAATGAAGAGAAAAGTAAAAAATCTTCTTACGAATTCCAACGTTCTCAGGACGAGTGTTGTCATTAGTAGGTTGATGGAAGGACCAAGGACCATCAAAGGGCTGAGAGAAGAGGGGTGAAGTTGGAGTGGTAACGAACTCATTAAGGGCGCAGGCATTGCTGAATTGAGGAGAGTGATTAGAGTGATGACCATTGGTATGGCAGCCATTTGGGTGATTTGCGTTGGATGACATGATGATGAATGGCTGGATAGAGTGAATTGGCGAGTTTGATGGTATAAGTGAAGAAATCTATAAGATCCAATTACTGTCTGAGTCTGTACTGTAGTCTAAGATAAGACCTTTGGTGATAGACAGTCTTGTTTTGAATTTAATTTCAAGTTTGACGCCAAAAACTATTGTGAGACTGAGAAGGGCAGCTGGCAGCAGCAAGGTCGAGTCAAGCTAATTGATCCTCAAGTTGCCATGGGTTTATGTAATACTTAGCCTGTCCCAGTACAGTACAATACCACTGCGGTACTCGACTCAGCAGTGGGAGTACAGTTACAGAACAAAACAAAACAAAAACAAAACAAAACAAAACAAACATTTTTTATTATTTCCGTCAAAAGTCTACGAAATTCGATCATCAACCAGGGCTATCCATAGTCTCATGCTTTTGGATATGTCCTAGTGGACAAAACTAAGGCAAAACCCCGCACTCCAAGGACTGACATCTTGAGGGAGGCAATGAAGGCATGATTTTCATTTCACAAGATCGACCTAGTTTATATTTATCTATCAACTGTCTTTGCGCTAATGAGGATGATCACGTCCAGCAGCATTGATAAGGGTAAGAAGGAAATTTTGATAAATATTCCAGCAACTATGAAGATAAAAAATCTATATATGGGCGATTTATTTTAACTTGTCGTCAATATGAGCATGTGTAATTATTTTCAGAAAGCTACTTTATTGAATTTTCTTCAATAGTGTAACATTCTCCACCTTATCCCTCACAAACTGTCAGGTAATTTGAGGCTGAAATTACTGTGGTGGACAAAACTCTATGGGTTACCACACCTTATAAGTTACAATGTTTTCCCCGTATCATATAGGGGTTAAGCTCCTTCTGAAAATCTGATGCCAAAAAATCATTCAAATTGACATCAATCCACAAGGATGATATTCAAATCAATATCAATTCATAAAGGCAATACTTGTATTGATTAAATTTTAATTATGAAAAAATACAGAAAAATTGAAAAAACAGACAAACTGTTAAAACCTCTATAGAAGGGGAGGATCAAAAATAATAATGAATGAAGATGTTATTAAAGTTCTTAACTTGATTATAGTAAAGCTTATTTATGTGCATAAGATCAAATCAAGTTGTTATGGAGCTGATCAGTTTTTAATTGATATTTCATAATAAAGATATATCATACGTGTTGAAATAGCTTTCTTTTCTTCTTTTACACCTTGTTTAAAAGGTATGAATTTGTTGTTTCCTTCAATTTTATCATTGTCTTATTCCTGAATAGTGCATAATCTATTTAAATTATATAATTTTTAACCTTTATTGGAAGATATCTTCAGAAATCTACTTCTCAATATCTTCTTAAAACTTTGAATTGAGAAATTTAGTGATTCAAATGAAATTATTAAAATTTGACCTTCTTAAAATTTGTAATTCCTAGAATTACTGTACTAATCAATTTAATTAACATGAAATTCAATTTTCTACTTGAGATAAATGCATTTTTTAAATTTTAAATTCCTGGAAGTATCTTTTATGTGATTTCATAAATTAATAATGGTTTATTAAGAAATTGAAACTCAGAAAAAACTTGAAATTCACATTAATAAATCAAAATTAATCTTATTAATTTTACAAAACTTGTGTTTAATAATTAAATTTATTTAATTAATTTGTTATAAAAAAAAACTTAACAGTATTAATATTTTAGGATTTAAATAATTTCTTAATTCAAAGGTTTAAAATTTTTAATTAAATTTAGCTTTAAAAATCAAATTTTTTTTTTAGTGAGAGGTTCTAATAAAAAATATTCACTAATTAAAATATTGATTAATTTTAAAATTTAAGCTTCTTGTCAATAAATTTGAAAAATATTAAAGGTAATCAAAGACTTTATAATAAAGTTTTACCCAATTTAAAAATATATATATATATATTGTTAAACAAACTTAAAAGCTTTTATTTACCAAGGAAAAGTGTAAAAAAAAAATTATATAAAGTTTTATTGAAATTCAAGGGGATTTTTTTTAAAAAAATGTTTTTTTTTTATCATATTCTGATGTTAGAAAAACTAAAATCACCTTACTAAAAATAACTATATATATATATAATAGTTTTTATATAGTAAATTAGTAACACAATGTTTTCAAAAGTATTAAAAAAGATTATAAAAAGAACAGGGAAGTTTTTTTTATATTAAAAAAAATATATTTGACATTTAATTATTAATAAAAAATATTGAAAAAATTAATAATATTATAGATAGAATTAAGTTTGGCTTAAAATTCTTTCTTTTGGAAGCCATTTTTCTCCAGTTTTTTTTTTTTTTTTTTGGTATTTTGTATTTCTAAAGCTACACATTAAAAATTTTTAATCAAAAAATTTCAAGGATTTAATTGTTTAATTAAAATAATTTTGTTTTTTTTTTCTCTTAAATTAAATTAGATTTCATATTAAAGTTAAAAATATTTTCTTATAATTTTAAATTTATTAAAAGTATTCAATGAATTAAAATTTGGAATATTTTTTTTTTCTTGAGATTTTATTTAAATATATTTAAAATCTTTAAAAATATATTTAATATTTTTTTTTTGTTTTGTTTAGAAAAGAAAGGGATAAATTTAAAAAAAAAAGTTTTAATTTCATTTTTTAAATTCTTATACTAAAATATAATATATTAAATCTTTAAAAAAAAAAAAATTAAAAAAAATTCTATAATTTCCTTTTAAGAATTTAGATTATATATAACAATTTTCCTCTCTTTTTTTTTTTTTACTAATTGATTGTATTTTATCTTTTAAATGATATTTAATTTTAATTCTTAAGTGTTTTTTTTTTCTAATTGATTTTTTTATTTTTTTTTTCTTTATATATATACCAAGAATATTACCTTGATTAAAAAAATTCATCATAAAAATTTTTTTTTTAAGAAAAATTGTCACCTGAATAAATCTTTTGTAATTATTTTAATTAATTATTCTATCATGTTGTTTATTTAAGTTACAATTAAACACTCTTGATTGTTCATGAGATTTGATCATTTAATACATTGAGATATTTCATAAAATCATTAATAGAAATTATAGATGCTAAACTTGAATAATCTAAATGAAAGGAATTATTTTTAAAGAACATATTCTTTTTTTAAAGAATTTATATTTTGGATTAGAAAAGAAATTTTATTTATAAGAATGTGGTAAAGAATAAAACAATGGGTTTTTTTAATCTATAAAAAGGGTCTTTATTAAAGTAGAAGAAAATTTGGAAAACAGTAAATCCACTGAAAATGGTAAAGCTTCACAAGAGTAAGCTAAATTTGGGAAAGAAATTTAAAATATCATAAATAAAGAAAAACCAAGAAAAAGGTAATAGGTACCAGAAAGGAGGAAAAGGGGGAAAAATTGAGAAGAGCCAACAACAATTGAGAATTAAAAACCTCTATCTGGAAGAGGGGAAGAGAAATTAAAAAATTATATGACTACTAGGACAATTTATGAAAGGGATAGAATGCTATAATGACTAACTATAGCTACTATTTCCCTGATTCTTTATGAATAAGAATGACCATTAGAATTCTGGGGAATAATATAGTCTTCGCCAAAGAGGTGCCAGTATATGTAAAAATCTGAGGACTCAATACTGTGGGTGATCTGAATAATCCTGTATGAGCTAGAAGACCTTTAGGGATGGAGTTTTAAAGTATAAGCATACATCTAGACTATTCTCAATAAGATGCTTATACACAAAACATTCTTTTTTATAAATAGTTATTGTGAAGCTCAATTTGTTTCTCCCTTAGGGGAGTTTTATATTATTATTTTGTATCTGATCATAATTATTTTTGACTGTTTCCTTATCAGGTATGAGAAATTCATATTAACCCTGAAGAGACTTCTTAGGGGAGTTTTGTATTATTATTTTGTATCTGCTCATTGTGATTTTTTACTGTTTCCTTATCAGGTTATGGGTCGTTTCTACCACTTCTGAACAACAAATTTATCAAAGTCAATAAAACGTGGCCACCAGATAAGGCCAATTATACAGTATGTCGAAAAGAAAGTTTTACTTTAATGACCTTTGAGCAGCTTTAATAGGCTCTTCTAGCAAATTGGGTGCCAAATTCAAGTGTCAAGTCAAAATTGACCGACTTGGAGAAGGAATTACTCCCTGCTTGTCCAGTGATGGATTGAATTTCCATCACTGGTCCAAGTCCCTGATTCATCTAGTTGAGCAAACACATGGAAACAAGACTTATTTTAATACTGAAGAAACCAATGATAATTCAGATCAAAACTCTGAAATACAAACCTATATTGAAATTTCAATTGCTATCAACCTATTCAATTCTATTGAAGAGGAAGATGAAGCTCAAAAAGTCTACCATTCTCTCCATTTCCAGTTTGAGAAGCATTCATGGTCCCATATCATGAATCTTCTTGATGACCTCGTAAACGCACCTGAGGCATTAGACAACCTAAATGAAGCTTTTGCATCTACCAAGATGTCCATCAGCAATCTTAAATTGGAAATTGGATTGTCTTGGACAGATGAGGCTTTTACTGCCATTTTTTTCATCACAGTAACAAGAAGCACTTTTATGAAATATCTACAGCCATGGACTCAAGGATGATATCTGATCATGACTTCAAGATTAAAGCAAATGAAGTTCTTCAAGTGTCCCAGCAATTTCAAAAGAGTGTTCCAATGAATCCTTATAGCAACACAATTAATCTAATGGCAGCTAGTAGTTCAAATGATTGGGGAAGTGGTAATTCTAATACTAATTTCAAGTCTAAGCACCCTACAAACCGCATACCTCTGAATCAACAATCAGAATCATGGGCCAGGTACCATCTTAGCCCAAAGTTTCCATGTCTTCATTGTTATGAATGGGGTAATTGGGCTCAAGATTGTAAACAAAAAAATGGATTTACCAGCCATTGACAATCCAAGGAAAAATAATCCAAATTACGTTTTGAAGAAATTGGCTGTTGTCTCACATCCATGTATTGCAGAGATAGAAGCGGATACCAAAGATCCGTTTGTCTCATCCATCCAGGCAGTAAGTGGGAATGAAGCGTTAGTCCTTCTTGACTCAGGTGCAACTCACCATGTTACAGGTGATATAAACCTATTTACACATTACAAAAAAGTTGACCTCTCTCTGTCTGTTGCATCAGCCAAACGTCATCTGGCCATAGGGAAGGGTAAAATAAGTTTGGAATGCAAATCTTGTAGAATTATCCTCACCAAAGCTTTTAATTGGCCAGAAATACCAGGAACTATTGTATCACTTGGAAAGTTTATGAAAAAAATTGGACATGTTGTCTTTGAAAATGATATCTTTAAATTAAAACAGAATAGTTGTACTTATAATAGTCTTATACAAGGTGATTGATGGTATCTGTTGTTGAATAATCATGTGGCATGCAACGAAGTTTCACAATACAACAAAGACTTATCTGACTTAATGAATCAACACCTAGCATATGTTGCTCTCTGTACTGTAAGAAGAATGCAGTGTTTCAATTGTGTCAAGGGTTTACCCCCTATGTCTGTCACCTGCAATGTAAATTTGTGCCAATCATGTTCACTAGTGAAAAGGAAAAAGATACCACTTTCCACTGACTCACATTTGATTGTAATATAGCCTGGGGATGTCATTGTAGCCGATTTAATGGCTCCTTTCCCTGTATTGTTTGACAAGGAAATATATGCCCTCATCATACAAGATCATTTCTCTTCTCTGGAGCATATTACCCACTTAGAAAAAAATCAAATGCTGCTTCTTTTATTATTGAGTGGATTGAAAAATTTAACAACTTAAAAAAATGGAGAGTGAAAAAATTGCACACTGATAATGGGGGAGAATTTAGCTCCCAGCTTTTGAATGATACACTACAAACAAGAAGAATAGTGAATGAAACAACAATGCCTTAGGAACATCATCAAGCTGGAAGGATAGAACAAACCAACAAAACTATAGCAGAGGGAGCTAGGTAAATGATAATTGATTCTACCCTTGGTCCAGAGTTATGGACATATGCCTTCCAGCAGGCAGTTTGGGTTTTTAATCATGTGTTGCACAGAAAAGCAACAAAAACTCTATAAAAATGGGTAACCAAAAAGAAACCAGATCTCACCCCATTATGAGTATTTGGATGCAAAGCATATGTTCATAATGCTCTTCATTGCAAAGATTTGTCACCAAAAGCGAAGGAACTTATTTTTCTAGGAGTAGCTGAAGACCTGAAAGGGTAAATTTTCTGGAATAAAGAGCAACAAATGGTAATAAGGAGCGTGTTGGAAATTTCTGACAAACAAAGCAGTTTGTCCATGCAAGAAGCTACACCAGAAGCCAGCACCATTCAGATTATTAATTTTCTAGACACGCCCATTATTAAAGAGGTAGAATTCCAGGATGAATCTTTTGAAGTAATGCATGTAAGTGCAACACTTGATGGAGATTTGCCAAGAACATATTGCAAAGATATGTGAACCTCCAACTCTGACAAGTGGCATGATGCAATACAAAAAGAGTTGAAGAGTATGGCAGATATGCAAGTCTGGGAGGAGCATGAAGTGTTGCCTAATCAACACATTTTAGGCACTTGGTGGGTTTTCATGGTCAAGTGCAAATCAGAGGGTGAAATTATATGGCACAAAGCAAGGATTGGCATGCAAGGTCATTGTAAGGTTTGGATATGAGACTTTGATTAAAAATCAAGTACTTTTCCTGTCCTCAAAATTTGTATAAGGTAAAATTCAATTAAAAATAGTAAGAAATATTATTTTTAGGAGAAAACACACCAAAATTATTTTTTATAGCTTTATTAGTATAAAACAATAATATTATAAAGATTTATCATTTTACCAACAATGAAAATTTAGCCAAAAATACTCTACAAGAGATATTTAAGGCTACAAAAGAAATTTCTACAAGAGCAATTTCAATTGGAGTTAATTGAGCAAAGAGCTGCAAGCAATTGATTAAAGAACAAAGTCTTTAAAAAGAATATTAAAGAAAAAAAATGCCCAAAAGTGACCAGAGTGAATTTGGAAACAAAGTGACAAAGTCTACAGTGATGAAAGATGCTTTAATTCACCTTTGGGGTGGTTCAGGGGTAAAAATGATTATAAGAGTTACAAACAATGATTATAATGATTTTTTCACGTGGTTAAAAGGTGCAAAATTATTTAAAAAAGGTGGTTGGAATCCTTTATTGATTGGTTTAACAATGTTTAAACTAATTATAAAAGGAAAAGATTCTAACATGAAGAGAAAAGTGGGGCAAAGAAGACATTCTTTTATAGCCATCAATTTTCTTACTCCAAAAGTAACATTTACTCTTGTAAGTCGTGAAAAACAGTCTGCCAACAGAAAAGCCAATTATGGAATCATTGAACCCTGGTTTAGACCAAAAAAGGGCCAGTTTAAGCCATTTTTAGCAATTTTAGACCCTTAAATCAGCCATTACTATAGCAATACATGGTCTAGAGCCTTCAAAACATGTCAGAATGTGTGTAAGAGACGTAGAAACCAGTTAAAACTGTTTTTACTATTATTGTTTTATCTTAAGGGTAGTTTTACCCTCTTGGCAACAGCTAAAACTACCCCAGTTGGTATCAAAACCTCATCATCAATTGAGTCCACAGACCCTGTAACTCAATTCCAGGCCCAAAGTGATGAACTTTTGCGTGAATTTTGACACCAGACGCCTTTCAGCAAGGATTTTGGGGGTCTAGCTCCCCCTTAGAGCTGGAGTTCCTTTTCCCCCCAAATTTAATCTTTCCAATTTATTTTTCCTTTAATTCCTCATCATGTATTATACTTATAATTTACATATGTAATTCAATTGAGTTGTACAGTTAAATACAGTAATAATTGATACCTCATATGTAAATCAAAGTTCACTTATGTAATACACGCGCACATTTTGACATTTCAATTGAATTCAATTGAAAATACTTTAATTCCTCATAACTTCTAAAATATACACAACACCTCAATTTTAACACAAATTTTGGTGATTAACACTACATGTGATGTGAATTAAATTGAAGTTTTGAGGATTTTCAATTTTCATACAGAAAATACTAAAAACTTAATTTAAGCTTATTTAGAGTTGAGTTACAAAATTTTCACTCAGAGGTGACCCCACCTGATTTTTTATGAGGAATCCAATGGTGAAATAATTTTTATATGTTTATTTATTGGATAAAAAGTTATAATAATTTTTATTTAACTTTTTTCCAATTTTATTTAATTTTTTACAATTTTGTTAAAAATTCATTTTTACTTAATTTTTTCAAGTATAAATGTAATTTTATAATTTCAAAATTTAATGTAATTTTATTTTTAAATTGTAATTAAATTTTTAATTTTGAATATAATTTTATATTTATATTTTGATTTTTATTTCAATAATATAAATAAATTCATTTTATTTAGATTTATATGTTAATTTTGTATTTGTGGTCTTTTGGGTATATGAAATTACCTCTAAGGCTCACATTCCCTCCCCCTAAAAAAAGAATATTACTTTGTAATATTTTTATTTCTAGTGTGTCTGAACCTTCTAAGAAGTTTAGTAGCTTCAGGTATGTATTTTTCTCTTGTTCTGTCTTCAGACAAATGTCCTGAGAAGGGGCTTTCATGGCATTCTTTTGGTACAAGATTGATTAATGACCTGTCCACAAGTGTCATGATACATGTGTGCTTGGTCCTGTGATAAATTATACCATCCATTAGGTGAAATCTTCCTTAATAATAAGATCCTTTCCATACTTCATCCAAGGCATGTATTAGAGAGTTGTCTTTACAGTCTTTGTTCACTAATTGGCATAAGATGCTACAATTCCTATCTTGAATGTAACTATTTCTTTCCTCTTCAAAGAAGGTGGTGTTCAAGTCTGTAACATTTATTCCTTCTAATGGGATTTGGTTTTCATAAGTTGTGCATCTTGAACTTTTGATAAATCAAGTTGATCATTGCTAAATTGTGGCAAGTGGGAATCAGATTCCATGATGTCAAAAGTGGCATTGATATTTTCTATATCTTTTGAAGATTCAGAAAATATGGATGACTTATCATCTGAATTGTCTTCAATTATGTCATCTTTTTCAACATCAGGTTCCTTTTTAATATTAATTTCATTGATTTTACCCCTTTTTGGACACTTATTAGCTAAATTAGTGGTGCCTTGGCAAATATGGCACTTTCTGACTGTATCTGCAGATTTATACCTAACATTATTAGAATTTTCTTCAGGGTTTTTGTCCACAGAATCTTTCCAAGGTGTATTAAACCTTGTTTTGAGATTCACCATACTAGAACCAATTTTGGTTCTGGTGGTTACTTCTTCTAATATATTGATAATATCCTCTGCTGAAGATTTTTCAGTAGTCCTGCTTTTGATAGCATCTCTAAGTCACCTCCACATTGTCTCAGAATTTTTCTATGGATCACAAATTCTGACATTTCAGGATATAATGCTGTTATTCTGTCTTTTTGTTGGCAAAACCATGGCAAATTTTTGTCTTTATCAGCATTAAATTTGGCAGATTCAAAGGCTGTTTCAACTTTAAACCTCCAAGCATCATTTGCACATTTGTTAATGATTTGGGTTTTCCACCAAGTCCAACTCTGGTGTCCATGTGCTTGTCTTATTTTGATGTACCATCTGTGAGCTGATTTGGTAAACAAGGTGTTAAATCTGGCTTTTACCAATCTGTCTGGTAATTCAAAATCCTCTTTGATAATGTCAATACCTCTAATGAATTCCATATGGTCATACTCTCCTTCACCACTGAAGTGAGGCCATTTTTTAAGTTTTGGAACTTCTTTCAAGAGTGCTTGGCCCATTGATGGTTCTAAGTTATGAAAAGAAGTAGAAAATTCATTTTTTAAATGTGAATTTTCAATATCCAATACTTGTGGATTGGGAATCCTTGCATCTTCATTTTGATTCAGAGGTGTAGACATTCTTGGTAAAGTGTTTAGCAGTTGTTCAATATCATTCATTTTACTGTTGTTACACCTTTGTGAATTTCTTAATTCATGTTTCAAGTTTTGTATAGAGTTTATGACATTCTTTCTATGATCATCCTCTTTATATGTTAGCTCATTCCATAATTATGTTTGTTTAGTATTATCAGATATAACTTCATTTGACTTTATTGTTAATTTTGATAATTCCTCTCTTGAGGTATCAAAATGCTTTTTCAGGGCAACTATATTTGTCTTTACTTCAGCAAATGATTTTGAAATATCATCAAGAGCTTTTTTATTATCTTCTTTGATAGTGCTTATGGCTTGTTTTATTCTTGTTTCAATTATGTGATCAATATTGAATTTAGAATATTTGTCTGTTAATTCTTTAATAATGGCAGATTGTTCATTTATCTTAATTCCAAAAGAATTATCATTATTGGAAGTTTTGATTGTTCTTAAAACTCTTTCAAAGAATTTAAGTGTATCATTTATTTGGCTCAGACTCAAGTTATTGGTCTTAAGATTGTCACAAATTGATGTATTTTTATCAGAAAGATGACTTTTTACGTCAGAAATAGCTTTATACAACTCTGGAATACAATCAAAAGTATCAGAAATTATTTTTGATATTTTAATCTGGCTTCCTCCTTTTTTTGTAATTTCATCATGGTTATGGCCATCTGAAATACATTTTCCATGGCATCCTGTTGAATCTTTGGGATTCTGTAGCCCTGGCTGTAAGTTTTTGGGGCTGGTGCCTTCCCTTTGCCCTTGTTTGGATTTTGTGGCTGCTTTTTCACGTTGAAATTGCTGCTTCTGGCACTGGTTTGGGTGGTGGAGGGTTGTTTTTCCTCCATTCTAGTGTTAAAAGCATCATGTTTTTCTTCTCCATCAATGGATGCCATCCATTGAGCAATTTGCAAGTATTGGGATGGCCCAGGAATTTTCTCACAGTCAGGTAGGAATTCATGCAATTCTTCCACAGGTCTGCAAGGATCTGGTACTCCTTGAACTGAAGTGCATTGTTGTATGCACTGTGGCTGGCTTTGTATATGTCCACTTAGGCTTGTTGTGGCGGTGTCAGCTCTTTTTGAAGGTAAAATGGTATTATCAGCTTCAGAATGACCCATTTTAGTTGTTTGGAAGTCATCAACTGACCCTTTTCCTTCTGTACCTGATTGGCCTCTGCCATAATCACGTCTATTACCTTTCTGGGAGCTGCTTGAGGGGTTATAGCTGGCTCCTGATCTGGTTGAAGGCATAATTATGGTTAAAAAGGCTTAAAATAGTAATTTGACGTCAAAAAAACTTACTATTGGCCAAATATTTGGCTTTCTGAGGAGTATTACTCATTTCCAAGTTGACTAATTCAGAAGAAATTGGCTCTGGTTGAATATTCTGAGTCACAATAATAGTACTGGCAGGAATAATGCTGGTTACTGTTGAGGCTGTTTCAATGTTTTCTTGTCTTACCACGTTGTCAGACACTAAAATTAATGAAAAACACCAATTAATTAAGTAAAAAAAAGAATATTTCAAAGAAGAACATAAAATATAAGCCTCACTTATAATATTAAAAAAATTATTTTTTCATTGATTTTTTGAATTATAAGTATTTTTTATATGTTTTTAAATTTTTCAATATAAGAAAAAAGATTTAAAAAAAGTAAAAAAATATTTCACAGGTAAAATATCATGGCTGGGCCCCCAAATGTAAGGTTTGGATATGAAACTTTGATCAAAAATCAAGTACTTTTCCTGTCCTCAAAATTTGTATAAGGTAAAATTCAATTAAGAATAGTAAGAAATATTATTTTTAAGAGAAAACACGCCAAATTTATTGTTTATAACTTTATTAGTATAAAACAATAATATTATAAAGATTTATTGTTTTACCAAAAATAAAAATTTATCCAAAAATACTCTACAAGAGATATTTAAGGCTACAAAAGAAATTTCTTCAAGAGCAATTTCAATTGGAATTAATTGAGCAAAGAACTGCAAGAAATTAATTAAAGAACAAAGTATTTAAAAAGAATATTAAAGAAAAAACAGGCCCAAAAGTGACCAGAGTGAATTTGGAAACAAAGTGACAAAGTCTACAGTGATGAAAGATGCTTTAATTCACTTTTGGGGTGGTTCAGGGGTAAAAATGATTATAAGAGTTACAAACAATGATTATAATGATTTTTTCACGTGGTTAAAAGGTTTAAAATGATTTAAAAAAGGTGATTTGAATCTTTTATTGATTGGTTTAACAATGTTTAAACTAATTATAAAAGGAAAAGATTCTAACATGAAGAGAAAAGTGGGGCAAAGAAGACATTCTTTTATAGCCATCAATTTTCTTACTTCAAAAGTAAAATTTACTCTTTTCAGTCGTGAAAAACAGTCTGACAACAGAAAAGCCAATTATGGCATCATTGAACCCTGGTTTAAGCCATTTTTAGCCATTTTAGACCCTTAAATCAGCCATTACTATAGAAATACCTGGTCTAGAGCCTTCAAAACACGTCAGAATGTGTGTAAGAGACGTAGAAACCAGTTAAAACTGTTTTTAATATGATTGTTTTATCTTAAGGGTAATTTTACCTTCTTGGCAACAGCTAAAACTACCCCAGTTGGTATCAAAACCTCATCATCAATTGAGTCCACAGACCCTGTAACTCAATTCCAGGCCAAAAGTGATGAACTTTTGCGTGAATTTTGACACCACATGCCTGTCAGCAAGGATTTTGGGGGTGTAGCTCCCCCTTAGAGCTGGAGTTCCTTTTCCCCCCCATATTTAATCTTTCCAATTTATTTTTCCTTTAATTCCTTATCATGTATTATACTTATAATTTACATATGTAATTCAATTAAGTTGTACAGTTCAATACAGTAATAGTTGATACCTAATATGTAAATCAAAGTTCACTTATGTAATACACGTGCACATTTTGACATTTCAATTGAATTCAATTGAAAATACTTTAATTCCTCATAACTTCTAAAATATACACAACACCTCAATTTTAACACAAATTTTGGTGATTAACACTACATGTGATGTGAATTAAATTGAAGTTTTGAGGATTTTCAATTTTCATACAGAAAATACTAAAAACTTAATTTAAGCTTATTTGGAGTTGAGTTACAAAATTTTCACTCAGAGGTGACCCCACCTGATTTTTTATGAGGAATCCAATGGTGAAATAATTTTTATATGTTTATTTATTGGATAAAAAGCTATAATCATTTTTATTTAACTTTTTTCCAAATTTATTTAATTTTTTACAATTTTGTTAAAAATTCATTTTTACTTAATTTTTTCAAGTATAAATGTAATTTTATAATTTCAAAATTTAATGTAATTTTATTTTTAAATTGTAATTAAATTTTTAATTTTGAATATAATTTTATATTTATATTTTGATTTTTATTTCAATAATATAAATAAATTCATTTTATTTATATTTATATGTTAATTTTGTATTTGTGGTCTTTTGGGTATATGAAATTACCTCTAAGGCTCACAGTCATTGTCAAATAAAAGGCATAGAATTTGAGGAAACATTTGTTTCAACCCCTACATTCACCAGCTTATGTTGTATTTTTGCTATAGCATCAAAACTGCACTGGGAAGTGCAGAAATTTGACATTACGACTATATATCTCCATAGTGGCCTGGAAGAATCCATATATGTCCATCCACCACAAGGGCTTGCTACAGGAAAAAACAAAGTCTTACAATTAAACAAAGAACTATATGGTTTGAAACAAGCCGGACGATGTTGGTGGCCACATCTACAAGAAATACTTTCCAGCGTTGGCTTTGAATCTAATATGGAGGACCAGAGCACATACATTTATTCAAAGGGTAATGATAGGGCTTTATTGTGGATTCATGTTGATGATGGTGTACTGGGTGCTAGCAGCATTAATCTAATGAATGATTTGAAGGTTAAATTGGAGGAGAGGCTATTGCTGAAGTGGGACATAGGTATTCACAGCATTGTTGGGATTGAAGTGCGAAGAACGGGGAACAACTTTCATCTATTGCAACCTTCACTGTCAAAAAAGATTTGTGAATCCTGTCCAAGTAACATCATGGTGGAAAAGCCTTTGCCAGAAATCAATTTGGAATCAGAGCCGGCCATAAATCTGGATAAGAACTATCTTGAAAGGATAGGAATGATCCTGTACCTGGCTCAGGCAACACGTCCAGACTTAATGTAATTCGTGAGCTATTTAGCCCATTTCTCAATTAACACAACAAAAGTATATTGGATGGCACTTGAAGTTTTAATCAATTATCTTCGGGGTATGCAAAATAATTCATTAACAATCAAGGCCAATTAGAGCCAGGAAGGTCTCAAAATTCATGTGGATGCTAACTGGGGAGGAGAGGCCTCAAGATCACAACATGGATTTATCGGTTTTTTATGGGGTTATCCCATGAAATGGAATTCAAGAAGGCAAACATGCGTGGTATGTTCAACATGCCAGGCTGAGTATATGGCATTGTCATTTTCCGCAAGGGTGGGGATATGGATTTCTCAGGCAATTAATGTGATTCATAAGGGTATAGTTCCAATACTAATATCAGACAACAAGGAAGCCATACAAATTGCCTCTGACAGTGGTAGCAAGAAAAATTTGAGACACATTCAGAGAGAATTCCATCTGATTAAAGAATTAATCACTAAAAAACAAGTAACAATATTATGGATCAAATCAGAAGAACAAAAAGTGGACATCTTCACAAGGAAACTAGGAAAACTAAAGGTCAAGAGATTCAATGAGGGTATTTTTGGTGGATGAATGTTTTGTGGAGGGGAGTGTTAAAGTATAAGCATAAATCTAGACTATTCTCAATAAGATGCTTATACACAAAACATTATTTTTATAAATAGTTATTGTGTGGCTCAATTTGTTTCTCCCTTAGGGGAGTTTTATATTATTATTTTGTATCTTCTCATCATGATTTTTTACTGTTTCCTTATCAGGTATGAAGAATTCATATTAACCCCAAAAAGACTTCTTAAGGGAGTTTTATATTATTATTTTTTATCTGCTCATCGTGATTTTTTACTGTTTCCTTATCATGGAGTACTATAGAAGCTTGAGGATTAGCCTTTTAGGTGGTAAGCTACAGGAGATCCACTAGAAAATTATTCATATACATGTATATAGAAGATACAGTTGTTTATCTGTACCCGGGAGATACAGTTGGCTGAAATTTACATTGGAATAAAGCTATACTGTATTTTAGGAATACATACTTTGTACAGAGGGCATTTATTATGAAAAAGGTGGATTATACAATTTAAATGAGAACTGAATGACTTAAATTGATTAATTTTATCAAGTTATTTATTTGATATCATTATTGAAGGTATTTCATGAGGCCTGTTACAAAATATCCAAAAGACAGAGAGATTTGAAATTTGAAATAAAGAGTTATCGAAAATATTGGTAGCAAAATTGGCACAAAATGAAAATGAAACTTGAAAATTGTGTTTATTTCATACCAAGTTTAGAAATAAATAAGTTTCAGATTGTGGGACTTGGAAAAATATCTTTTTTTTAAAAAAACTGATAGATAGGTCTTCCTGTTTTTTTTGACAGGTATGGTTGATGTAAAGAGAAATATAGCTATATACCAAAAAGGAATTGAATTTTTCCCTTCCAATGCTAACCTCATTTTTGAAAACTGATATCTAAATAAATCCAACAGTGACTTTTAGGGTTTTTCTTCTACATGAATTTTCTAAAGGGTTCTCAAGCTGTTAAGCTCTCATAAAAAAAATTTATGAAACTTAGAGGTATTTCCATATACCCAAAAGACAAGAGAAAAGGTTGAAAAGGAAGAAGATTCATAATCTCTTAAAGAAAGAAGTAAAAAAGTAACAAAATAAATCAAAACATGTTTTTTTTCTTCTAAAAATTAACTAAATAAAAATCAAAGACAAGTTAAGAAAAATATTAAAAATAATGAGTATTGGTTCCTATATTCAAAAATATATAGAGAGACTTAAAATCTAATATTTATAGTCAGCTAAAATACTTGTGCCCAAAGAGGATTAAAAAGAAAAGGAAATCAAAATTTCTCATTGGTTTAATACCTAGTATAGAAAGGAAAATTTAGTTATTGTGAGCTTTGGATAGAAGTATTTTCAAAAATCAACTGGTGAGCTTCTCTTAATAAGGGTTTGACAGGTATATGTTAGGAAGAGCCAAATTTAATTCTATACCATCAAGGGGTTTGATTGTTCCCCTTTGGTAAATATTTATGAACAGTTTAGTTTCTTCTCCAACCAATGGGCTCTATTGGGTTAAATTTGAAATCTGAAAAGGTGAGTGAGCTTGCTAGGTTGACACTTATGACATCCAATAATGATAATATGTATTCAAAGAACCAAAATTCTACAATAAGGCAAAATTTCAATAAATTAACTAATAAATGAACTATAGTGATTCCATTTCCAAGAATTGATTTCTCAACCAGCTTTTAGGAAAATTAAAGTACCAAGTACCCTTTAGATTATAATCTGAAATTGTAAAATATCTCACTCAAAATGTGAGCCTGTGAGGTATGTTTAACATACCCATAAGGCCACAAATGATTTTATAAACAATTAAATTTGTCTTAAACAGACTTTTTAGTTGAATTTAAAATAAAAAATAATAAAAAATAAGTATAACTTTTTTTTGGATAAACAAAGTTATAATTATTATGTCATTTTTGGATTCTACACCAAAAATAACCTAGGGTACACCCATAGGGGGTTATACCCAAAAACACTTATTTCTTGTGTTATTAGAAGATTTAAGAATCTCACAGTACTAATGTAACTTTTTTAACATTTTTTTAAAATTGTTAAATTTAAGCTTAATTAAGCTTAAATTTAAAGTTACATAAGGTTTATGCAACTTTACCAAAATTTTAGTTAAAATTGAGGTGTGGTGTATATTTACTGAATTGGCTAAGGATTTGCCATACAGAATGTAAATCCTGCGTGAGCTCAATTTAAAAGGGTTTAAGGCCATAGTATGGCTTTAAATAAATAAAAGGGCAAAATCCACGCAAAAAGGTGGGACAAAGGAAAAAGACCAAATAGAGCTGGGGTACCCAACTTTTTGGATCTGCAAGGATTCAATTAAGGTTGTCCACCTGTATTGGAGGATTTTCAACCTTATTTAAACTTTAAGATTAGACTTTGATCCAACCTTAAGGTTTAAACTGGTTTTATCCTAAATTGGACAGGAATTTCAAGCTGCCAAGAGGGTAAATCCCAATAAGCAGGCTTGGAATCAAGGTTTTAAGAACTGTCAAAGCTTAATCAAGCTTAAAAAGCTTAAATAAGCTTAAAACTTTAAGGTTTCAATCATCAAAACCTTATCAAAACTTAAGGTTTTGTGTGTATTGCTATTTTACGTGGAAAAATAGTAATAACTTCAAAAATTCATTAAAAATCCAAATCTTAATGGATTTGCTTGAAAATTTCACACAGCTTAGAATTTAATATTATCAATATATAAATTAAATTTTAAGTATCTTTTATTAATAAGTTTCCTGGGTAATTAGCCTGGAAAATTACTTTTTTAATTAAGCTTAAAGAAAATTATGATTTCTTTAAAAATTAATTAAAAATTCAGTTTAAGAGATTTCTGCTTGAAACTCTGATTTTATGTTGTTCATGTGATGAACTTTAATATAAATAAACTTATTTTATATTAAAACTTAAAATAATTAAACTAAATGAGGATTAAAGTTACTTGGAGTTAAGAATAACACTGGTAACTTTAAATTGGAAGTAAAAATAAGTTGCCTTAAGTTAAGAACTTAATTTTTAAGCATGGTTTTTCAGTTTTGACCTGAGCACGCCCTCTACATCCATTATGAATCATGAGAGCTGCTCTGTAGACATAAAAAGAGTCTTTTCATCACTGTTTTTGTCAATAATTCATAATCAATCCAATCATATTAGACATTTAAACAGGTAAAGTTTTATTAAATATAAAATATTATTATTAAAAGTAATTCTTAAGTTATTTTTATTCTTTATTTATTAAATTAAAGAACTGAAGTCATAGAATTCAGATTATTGTTGTAATCATCTATAATAACTTTTATTATATAAAATTTTCATCTTAAATATCTTTTAAAATCCACAAATTCCTCTCAAAAACTCTTTAATCTTAAATTTTAGTATAAAAAGTTGTTTTATCTTTGATTTTATTGATTTTTGGCGTGTTTTTAACTTATAAATCTTTATTTAATATAATAACTGTTGTATTGGACTTGTTGTATTAAATAAATCTTATAAGTAAGTTTTCTCTAAAAATTCTATATATTTTTTTATCTAGTAATAGTTTTTTTATATAGAATTTTATTCTATAAAGAATTATTTCTGCACAGTGTGTGATTAATTCTTTTTATAAATAATATTTATATTATTTATAAGTGGTTAATATTCTTATTTTCCACGTGTAATTGTCTCATTAAGAGCTTTACACTTCTTATTGTTATAACTGTCAGTGACTATAACAATAATAGAATAATTATAATTTATTATAATTATTATATTTTTTTTTTATTATTATATTATTATAATAATAATTAAATTTATTTTTTTATATAATTATTTTTAATAATTATATTTAAATTTGTGGTTATAATATTTCATTATATTATATTTTTCTACTGAGGACAGTCATAGTACTCTTGATATTGTCACTATTATCAAGAGTTTCATAGACAAACCTTACATTTGGGGGCCTGGCCGTGATTTTAAACCAATTTTTGGGACATAAATCATATTCTAGACCTTATTTTACTGTTTTTTGACGTAAAATTGCCATATTTGTCTTAATATTGGCTTTTTTGGGACTTATCCCTTATAAATAATCTTTATAATATTAATAAAGTTATTTTTTCTTAAGAATATTGTTTGAAACAATATACTATTGAGTGACTTGGAATAAATTTCTTTTGTCTAACTAGTGGCTTTTTCACATCACAGACTTGAAATTTATTCTTTGAGTTATTCTAGTATAAAGTGAATAATAATATAATTTTGATTAATTAACTTGTTAATTGCATAATTATTATTTCTTTAAAGAAAATAATAAATCAAATAAAAAATCTTTAAAAATAAAAATCTTTACTAAAAACATTTTTTCTTTTTATCTTAGACATTTTTCTTTATTTTTGACGTAATTTGCCATAAATTACATAAAAACAACTTTATTCAATAAGTTGAGTTTATAAGTTATTTTTATTATTTGATAAAATAACTTATATTTTTAAATTTTCTCTAGTGTCTTCCATCAGAGAAAGTTCTTCAGACTCTGAAGCCTCAGAGTCCAGTATTGAAATTCAAACCAGCCCAGCACCAAGGGGTTTAATAACCAAAGAGCCCTTTAAAGGTCCTGCAGGTGAATTCAATCCACTTTTACTCTAATTTTTATTAAAATTGACGTGAAATGACTCCTACTAGAAGTGGAAGCAACTACTCCATCCAATCAAATGGATCTGGACCAGGACATTCCAGCCATAAATCCAAAAGGCAAGAATGTCCTCCCAGAGGAGAGGCACAAATGGAGGATGCCAGAACTTCCACCAGTTCCCAAAGGTTAGCCAGCACCTTTGAACCTCTTATTGAGAGTCCAGAAGCTGACATAACTGCTATTGCTGTTAGACCTGAACCATTTCCAACAGGCAACTGTGGAAATTTATCAATCCCAATGGAAAAACTGGTTCCTGGCGTCAAAACAACAAGAGTGGGAACTCCTTCCAAGTCTTTGGATAGGCACCATGAACTCTTATCTTCAAGTGAAGAAGTTCATGGGGCCAGAAAAGACAGAAGATCTTCTATTGGGTTGGACACCAATGTCTGTCAAAGGACAAGTCCAACAGATAAAAGCTTGGTTGAAAAACCAAAGCATGTTATCAGAAGACCAGAAGAAGAAGTTGGCCCAGGGCAAGGACAACAGCCAAGTGGAAGCTCCTCAAGCATCCACCAGCAAAAATCAGCCTCAACAAGTGCCAAACAAGCCCAAGCAAGCCCCAAAGACCAACCAGAAGGGCAAGCAAAAGGCAAAGGGAAAGGCAAAGCCCAAGTGGAACAAGCCCTACCCTCAGAATTACAGAATTCCAAAGAAGGAAAAGACAGCCATGGACAATGTGTTCAATATGGCAAGAACTTTGATGGAATTCAAAAACAAGGAGGAGGAAAGATTGAACCAATCCTTTCCAAAGAAATAGACCCTGTAAAGCTTGTAACTTACTTTGAATCTTGTAATAAAGAAATTATGGCAAAATTTAAAGCATTTGATCATGTGCAACAAAAGCTGGGCAATGAGATAGTACAAGTTAAAGACCAACAAAAGACCATTATTGGCCTTGAAAATGTTAATAAGGCAAATATTTTGTCTTTGACGCAAATTTGTGAAAGACTTGAGCATAAAGTTACCTTACTCAATCAACCAGATGAGAATTCAATTTCTTTTATAACTGGACAGTTAAGAGAATTGAAAATACAAGTTCAAAACTTGGAAAATTCAACTGGCCACAATGCAGCTCTTTTTCAAGAACAATTGGAAAAAAGTGATAAAGCAAGACTTGAATTGAAAGAAGATATTCAATCAAGTATTAATAATATATCACTAAAAAATGAATTGCCAAGGCAATCCACACCATTTCTTGACAGAAATGATCTTAACTTGAATAATGATTTACATCATACAATTTCAAGTAATGATGTGGAAACTGCTTGCAATTTCAAAGACATTCCAAGATTAGAGGAATGGCCAACCTTCAGTGGTGAAGGAGAATATAATCATATGGAATTTATGAAAACAATTGATATGTTCAAAGAAGACTTTAACATACCAGATGAATACATAAGTGCCAGATTACACTCATTATTTACCAAATCAGCTAAGAAATGGTATTATAAAATGAGACAAGACCATGGAAAACATTCCTGGCCTTGGTGGAAAGAACAAGTTATTTCCAAATGGGCAAATGATTCCTGGAGATTTAGAATGGAAAATTCTTTTGAGGAAGCCATTTTTAATATTGAGAGGGACAGGCCCATGACTTGGTTTCTTAAACAGAAGGACAGATTAACTGCCCTTCATCCTGATATGTCTGAACCAATGGTACATAAAAGGATATTAAGAAAGTGTGGTGGTGACCTTGAGCATGCTATAAGAAGCAGATGTATTGAGCCTTGCTCTACAGAAGATTATATCAATGCTATGGAGGATATCACTACTAGAACAAAAATTGGAAGAAATTGGTATAAACCCCCAATAGACAACAAGACTAGTGGGAAACCAATTTCAAAACCAAATAAACCACATGACAGACCTCCTTTGAAATGTCATAAATGTGGAAGCACATCTCATTTAGCAAACACTTGTCCAAAAAAGACAAGAGTCAATGAGATAAGTGTTGAAAAAGTGGAAGACACAAAAGAAACTGATGTAGCTTTACATGAAAGTGATTCTGAACCTTCAGAAGAAGAAGAAACATCAGAAGAACTTAGTATAGAGAATATTAATGTTTCTTTTGAGGTCACTGAGGTACATACTCACTTACCACGGTACAGTGATGAATGTATGGATCTCATACATGTGCAAGATGCCAGAATGCAGAAAACCAAACCTGCCAGAGGTAAAGGTTATACAGCTGGGTCATCTTGTATCACTAATATTGTGATAAATAACACAGAAGCCAAGATACATCTTGACTCAGGTGCTTTTTGCACTTGTGTTGGGAAAGATTATCTTGACAAAATTTATACCAATTGGCAAGACAAGTTGATGCCAATTGAAGGTGTAAAATTCAGCAGTGCTAGCCAGAATATGCATCCTTTGGGTATATTTGAAGCTACAATAATATTTCCTCACCCTGCAAGAAGTATGAGATTGAAAGCTGAATTTGTTGTTATGAATAATTGTACTTCACAACACTTTATACTTGGGAATGATTATCTCAATATCTATGGTATTGATATTAATAATTATAAGGACAGATATTTCACTATAGGGGAAAATAAAAGGCAAAAATTTGCTTTTTCTCCAGAAAGAAAAGAAATTACTGTCATTCAACAAGTAAAAAATGTTAATAAAGAAAAATTTGTGTCAGATCAATTAAGTGAAGCACAAATTAGTCCTGAATTAACACCAGAAATGAAGGAAGAACTTATTGAAATTTTATTTCAATTTCAAAAAGCCTTTGCTTCTGATGATGAACCACTTGGGGCTATAAAAGGCCATGAAGTGGATATCATGCTTAACGTGGAGAGACCTTATCCCCCACTATTAAGAAGACCAGCTTACCCAGCTAGCCCTAGGGCTAGAGAAGCATTAGAAAGTCATATTCATGAACTAATGAAACTGGGAGTTCTTAGAAAAGTTGGACACAATGAGGAAGTGGAAGTCACAACTCCAGTAATCATTACTTGGCATAATGATAAGTCAAGGATGGTTGGGGATTTTAGGGCATTGAACACCTATACTATTCCAGACAGGTATCCAATCCCTAGAATCCATGAGACTTTGACTCAATTATCCAAAGCCAAGTTTATTACTTCCATGGATGCTCTTAAAGGCTTCCATCAGAATGTTTTAACACCTCATGCAAGGAAATTATTGAGAATAATAGCTCATTGTGGTATTTATGAATATTTGAGGATGCCTTTTGGTATTAAAAATGCACCCTCTCATTATCAAAGAATGATGAATACCATATTCCCACATGAATTATCAGAGGGATGGTTAATCATTTATATTGATGACATTATCATTTGTTCAGAAACCTGGCAATCACATTTAGAGAGACTTTCATTAGTACTTAAGAAAATTCTACAAGTGAACATGAAAATTTCTCTTAAAAAATGTAATTTTGGGTTTCATGAGTTGAAAGCTCTGGGACATGTAGTATCAGGACTAAGCCTTGGTGTTGACAAAAACAAAGTGGCTGCAGTTTTACTGAAACAAATGCCCCAGAACAAAAAAGAGATGATGTCTTTCTTAGGATTTGCCAGCTATTACAGGCAACACCTTAAAGATTTTGCAATCCATGCCAGATCATTATACAGAATTTGTGATCAACAGACTGTTTTTGAAATGACACAGGAGAGAATTCAAGCATATGATAAAATCAAGTATGCCTTGACCAATGCACCATTATTATTGATGCCAGACTGGAAACTTCCTTTTAAGCTGTATATTGATGCATGTGGTGATGGTTTAGGAGCTGCTCTTCATCAAGTTCAAATTGTCAATGACAAACCTTATGAAGGTCCAGTTTGTTTTATTTCAAGACAAATTAAACCTACTGAGGCAAGATATGGAGCTAGCCAAATGGAGTGCCTTTGCCTTGTTTGGGCTCTGGAAAAACTTCATTATTATCTTGATGGTAGTGTGTTTGAAGTAATTACTGATTGTAATGCAGTAAAATCACTTCTTAACATGAAGACTCCAAACAGACACATGTTAAGATGGCAGATTGCTATACAGGAGTATAGAGGCAATATGACCATAGTACATAAAGCTGGAAATATTCATAAGAATGCTGATGGCTTAAGTAGATGGGCATTACCCAATACACCTGATAATCCTGCCTATGTTCCTACAAGTGCAGAACCTCAAATCCCAATTGAAGGAATCAATATCACAGATGTTGGAACAGAATTCTTTGAAGAGGTTAGAGAAAGCTACAGGCAAGATAAGAATTGTCATATTCTTACTGCTCTACTTGACAAAGATTGTAAAGATGTAGCCTTGGCTAATTCTCTGGATGATATTTGGAAAACATCTTATGATAATGGAAGATTTCATTTGTTTGATGGTATACTATATCATAGATCTAAACACACATGTGTCATGGTCCTATGTAGTAGAATGTTGATTAACACAATACTACTAGAATGCCATGATAACATTTATTCTGGACATCTGTCTGAAGACAGAACAATGGAAAGAATTAAGACATGTGCCTGGTGGCCATCTTGGAGAAAAGATGTCATTGAGTACTGTCATAGTTGTGATAGATGCCAGAAAGCCAATAAAGCTACTGGTAAAAGGTTTGGTTTAATGATCCATATTCAAGAACCAAGTACCCCATGGGAAGTGGTTCACATGGATTGGGTAACTGCTTTACCACCTGGAGGTGATAAAAGTTACAATGCATGTCTTGTTATTGTGGACAGATATAGCAAAACACCTATCTTTTTACCATGCCATAAAGATGACACAGCTATGGATACAGCTCTTCTAATTTGGAACAGAGTCATATCCCATACTGGTCTCTTTAAAAATATCATTAGTGATAGAGACCCAAAATTCACATCAGCCTTATGGACTAATCTACATAAGCTTTTGGGTACAAAATTATCATTTTCAACAGCCTACCATCCACAAACAGATGGACTGGCAGAAAGAATGATTCAAACCCTTGAGGACATGATCAGAAGATTTTGTGCTTATGGCCTGGAGTTTAAAGATTCTGATGGCTTTACCCATGATTGGTGTACTCTTATACCAGCATTGGAATTAGCCTACAAAACCTCCATCCATGCTTCAACAGGCAAGACTCCTGCAATGTTGGAAAAAGGATGGAACCCCAAACTTCCAGTTGATACTTTGAAAAAAGATTTGGTTGACATTCATCCAACTGCTTCAAGCTTTAAGCTGCTGCTTGATAAAGTGAGACATCATGCAAATCAAAGCATGAATGATGCCTTTGAATATGCTAAGCAGAAATGGGATAAAAGTCATAAGACACCAGAATTCAAAGTAGGGGACTTAATACTAGTTTCAACCTTGAACTTTGATAATATTAAAGGTCCAAAGAAATTGAAAGATTCCTTTGCAGGACCATTTATTATTAAAGCCCTCCATGGGACAAATGCAGTACAAGTAGAACTGTCAGGAGAGTTAGGAAACAAACACCCAACTTTCCCCGTCAGTCTTGTAAAGCATTACACATCAAGTGATAAGGAATTATTTCCTTTGAGAAATGAAACACCCTTAGAAGTACCCCCACTTGAACCAAGTGAGGAAAAGAAAGTACTGAAAGTCTTAAAAGAAAGAAGACTTAGGGGTAAAAATGAAAGAGAATACTTAGTCAGGTACAGAAATCCACAACATGAAGATGAGTGGGTTGAAGAAAGTAAGCTACCTGATTCCCAAAAGTTTCTCAGAAGATTCAGACATGAGAGAAGACCAATTCCTCAATAAAAGTTTGAATTGTGTGCTTTACATACTTGAACAGTATAAGTAGAGAGGTTGGACAGTGGATTATACCCCCCCCCAAATAACTTGGGGGTATACTACAAAAGAAAATTGTGGTACAATTTTTTTTGGTGGTAGGGAATGTGAGCCTGTGAGGTATGTTTAACATACCCATAAGGCCACAAATGATTTTATAAACAATTAAATTTGTCTTAAACAGACTTTTTAGTTGAATTTAAAATAAAAAATAATAAAAAATAAGTATAACTTTTCTTTGGATAAACAAAGTTATAATTATTATGTCATTTTTGGATTCTACACCAAAAATAACCTAGGGTACACCCATAGGGGGTTATACCCAAAAACACTTATTTCTTGTGTTATTAGAAGATTTAAGAATCTCACAGTACTAATGTAACTTTTTTAACATTTTTTTAAAATTGTTAAATTTAAGCTTAATTAAGCTTAAATTTAAAGTTACATAAGGTTTATGCAACTTTACCAAAATTTTAGTTAAAATTGAGGTGTGGTGTATATTTACTGAATTGGCTAAGGATTTGCCATACAGAATGTAAATCCTGCGTGAGCTCAATTTAAAAGGGTTTAAGGCCATAGTATGGCTTTAAATAAATAAAAGGGCAAAATCCACGCAAAAAGGTGGGACAAAGGAAAAAGACCAAATAGAGCTGGGGTACCCAACTTTTTGGATCTGCAAGGATTCAATTAAGGTTGTCCACCTGTATTGGAGTATTTTCAACCTTATTTAAACTTTAAGATTAGACTTTGATCCAACCTTAAGGTTTAAACTGGTTTTATCCTAAATTGGACAGGAATTTCAAGCTGCCAAGAGGGTAAATCCCAATAAGCAGGCTTGGAATCAAGGTTTTAAGAACTGTCAAAGCTTAATCAAGCTTAAAAAGCTTAAATAAGCTTAAAACTTTAAGGTTTCAATCATCAAAACCTTATCAAAACTTAAGGTTTTGTGTGTATTGCTATTTTACGTGGAAAAATAGTAATAACTTCAAAAATTCATTAAAAATCCAAATCTTAATGGATTTGCTTGAAAATTTCACACAGCTTAGAATTTAATATTATCAATATATAAATTAAATTTTAAGTATCTTTTATTAATAAGTTTCCTGGGTAATTAGCCTGGAAAATTACTTTTTTAATTAAGCTTAAAGAAAATTATGATTTCTTTAAAAATTAATTAAAAATTCAGTTTAAGAGATTTCTGCTTGAAACTCTGATTTTATGTTGTTCATGTGATGAACTTTAATATAAATAAACTTATTTTATATTAAAACTTAAAATAATTAAACTAAATGAGGATTAAAGTTACTTGGAGTTAAGAATAACACTGGTAACTTTAAATTGGAAGTAAAAATAAGTTGCCTTAAGTTAAGAACTTAATTTTTAAGCATGGTTTTTCAGTTTTGACCTGAGCACGCCCTCTACATCCATTATGAATCATGAGAGCTGCTCTGTAGACATAAAAAGAGTCTTTTCATCACTGTTTTTGTCAATAATTCATAATCAATCCAATCATATTAGACATTTAAACAGGTAAAGTTTTATTAAATATAAAATCTTATTATTAAAAGTAATTCTTAAGTTATTTTTATTCTTTATTTATTAAATTAAAGAATTGAAGTCATAGAATTCAGATTATTGTTGTAATCATCTATAATAACTTTTATTATATAAAATTTTCATCTTAAATATCTTTTAAAATCCACAAATTCCTCTCAAAAACTCTTTAATCTTAAATTTTAGTATAAAAAGTTGTTTTATCTTTGATTTTATTGATTTTTGGCGTGTTTTTAACTTATAAATCTTTATTTAATATAATAACTGTTGTATTGGACTTGTTGTATTAAATAAATCTTATAAGTAAGTTTTCTCTAAAAATTCTATATATTTTTTTATCTAGTAATAGTTTTTTTATATAGAATTTTATTCTATAAAGAATTATTTCTGCACAGTGTGTGATTAATTCTTTTTATAAATAATATTTATATTATTTATAAGTGGTTAATATTCTTATTTTCCACGTGTAATTGTCTCATTAAGAGCTTTACACTTCTTATTGTTATAACTGTCAGTGACTATAACAATAATAGAATAATTATAATTTATTATAATTATTATATTTTTTTTTTATTATTATATTATTATAATAATAATTAAATTTATTTTTTTATATAATTATTTTTAATAATTATATTTAAATTTGTGGTTATAATATTTCATTATATTATATTTTTCTACTGAGGACAGTCATAGTACTCTTGATATTGTCACTATTATCAAGAGTTTCATAGACAAACCTTACACAAAAGCAATAAATAAATAATCTAAAAAAAATTAAGAAATATTTAATTCAAACCAAAATTTAGAGGAGAAGAATCAATTATAAAAAACTCAGATAATATAAGGAATTTAATAAAGTAAAGCTTTATATATAAGAAAATGATATAAAATAAATTTAAAGAAAATGATATAAAATAAATTTAAAGCAAATTATATAAATTTTCTTAAAAGATACATAGGTAATAAGTATTTCTTCTATAAATGAATTTAATTTTGAGCTTATATAAATAGATTTGATTTTGAATATAAATAATTTTGTATAATTCTCCTTTTCTTGGAAACTTAACTTATTGTTGGAACAGTAATTTTATTTAATTAAGTATTATTACAGGTAATTTAGGTTATCTTTGGTATTGTAAGAAGTAATTTTTAAATTACACTCTTATCATTTGAAAGCTTATAAGCCAAAGTAAATAGAAATATTGATATTTAAAGGAAAATCAAAGTTAGAAATTTTTGAAATTTGAGGTATTTTTTAAGTATCTAAGGAAGTCAGACTTAATTCTCAGATAAACTAAAAATTCTGAAGATACCTAAGTGACACTATCTCTAAAATTGGATAATTTCTTACAAATTAAATCATAAAAAATCCTCTCTAGATATCTAAATACAATTCTTCATGGAAAGAGTGAAATTTTATACAAAGGTTCATCCATGGTAGACATTTGAGCCTGAAAGCAGGTAAGCCTATACTTACTACATAGAATCCATCCAATTTCTTTGAATTTTTGTCCAATTTTTTTTTCTATAAATTTCAAATGATTTTTTTTTCTAATTTCATTTATTGCATTAATTATTCAAATTTTATTATTTTTTTCATAGTCATACTTTGTTTCAATAAAATAATATTAAATTTTTTGTCAAAGTACTAATTTTTACTGTAGCGGATATACCAATAAAAAAAATTATATTCTTATATTGAAATCTGAAATTTGTAACTAAGAAAATTTAAGAGTAGTAATTCTATTTTAATTAAGGATTATATCTCTTCTGATATTATTTTTGCAAAATAAAATTATTTAAAAATTCAATTTTAAAGTAATATTATTATATCTCATTTAGAAGTGAGTCAATCACTTTTAGTATATTTCTTGAGAAGCTAAAGTTATTTCAATAATACTCTAGTAAGATTTGTGATAAAAATATTAATCTCATATGATAGGTATTCCCTTCTTTTGAATTTAGCTAAAATCCCACTTTTAGTCTGAAAGTAAAAAAAGAGGAACCATTTCTCAATAAACATGAGGTGATAAACTATAAGTAAACTCTATGAAGAGCTAAGTACAATTGAGATATTTCAATTGGAAAAGCAGATAATTCCAATAAGAACTCTATAAAGAAGAAGATATTTGTAAAAGTATGTAAATTTCTGCCAAAATACATCATCCAAGATCAAACCATGATATTAGAAATTTAAGGTTCATATACCTACTAAACAAAGTTTACAAAATAAGTGAATAGAATTTATATTAGAATATTCATCTTCAGGGTTTTTCTCAAGGACTTTAAATTGAGTAAAGATGGCCAGAGACAATTGGGGTAGAATTTAGGGCCATACTTTTAAGTAAAAATTAATGTGGACTCCCTATATACCTCATTCAGATTTAAAAATTATTAGGTAAAGACCTTGGCCATTAAATTTAATTAATCTAAAGCTTTAAGGTAATAGCTATGGGAAATACACCCAATTCCTTTAAAATGGTAAAGAAATTATTGAGTCATGAATCTAATCCTTTTTTGGAATTTCCATCATTACTCATGAGCTATATGTGTTAATTCATTCAATATGATCTTATTGGTTATATAACATAAGAATTTATATTAATTCCTTAAAAGGTGACACTAAATAGTGATAACATGAAAGATTTTCTGTTAATTGGGAAAATGAAGATAATACCTCCAATTAAAAAAGAATCAAATTTAATATTTCTGATATTGGAGAAGAAAAATTGAAGGGGAAAATATTTATCTATAAAATAAAATGTCACAAGATTCATTGCTGTTAAGCTTTCCAGATTTAAGTTCCAAAAGCAAAACATTCTTCATTATCTGGGGGTATATTCTAAAGTTTCTCCTTATTCAATGTGACAGGAACGTTCTTTTGAAAAAAAAAGACAATTATGAATTCCAGTAATAAGGGAGCTGACTTTGAAGACACCAAAAAATTGAAGAAATGAGTAAAGGGGTATATGTATTTGATAAGTAAAAATGAAAGAAAAAGTGATAGGAAAACAATAAAAGAAATACAATGGCCAAAGAGCCAAAATATTAATTCCTTAATCACTTTTTCAAAATTTAAGAAAGAAAAATGGAATTAATAAATAATTTGACCACAAATATTCACTGAAAGGAAAGGAAAAGGGTGCAAATGATTGACTTAATAATATAAGTGTTTGCCATAAATATGAAAAAAAATAAAGATAGAATAAAGTATTAGTATATTAAGAAACTGTGGAAAAAAAACCTATCAAGGGCTTAAAAGAAGGCTGGTATATGTGAAATTTTGAGATATTGAATCCTTCAGGCTGAAAACTAATCTTTATGAAACCTTGAAGCTGTATTTACTGTTTAAGGAAACATATAGCTTTCTAAAGTGAAAAATGAACTGGGTTGAATAATATTTCCAATTTCTGTGGTTAGATTCTATTCTTATATGGAAGAAGGCTTTACTGAATGAGTGTGATTTTTAAGGTGTATTTATTGAGATTTGAAATTTCAAAACTGATTTGGAACTTCCTCTTGGATATCCCTGGAAATAAAACTTGAAAGTATTCCCTTGGGGTAATACTTCATATTTGAAATGAGAAAATGCTTTATTAATGAGGTGATTTGTGTTTATAGAAATACTTTTTCTTGAACCCTTAGTGTGCCTCTTGAAATATTGTGCCATGAGGTCTGTAAATGTATTTTGAATTTAAAAATGGCACCTTGAGATTTTCACCATTGGATTTCTGGTGTAAAAAGGACTGAAATCGAATATAAAACCATTCATGAAAGCTCTGGTTTTTAAGGGAAAATATGGCCAAAGGTATTATGGATGATTTCCTTTACTAATGGAAAAAATTGGAATTTGATGGGCTTCAGAGTCTTTCTGGGTATCTTGATTAGTGTTGGTATTTCGGCCAAAAGAAGCTTAAATATTTATGTTCACAAAACTCAAAAATATGCCAATACAGACCAAAATGGCCCCATATGGCCATTTGGGCATATTTATCTTGATTAATGGGAAAATGACATGAAAGGTAAAAATTCACCAAAATTCACAGCAATGTGAAAAAGTTCACATATTGGGCAAATATTTAATTAAAGTCAAAATTGACTAATACAGACATTTGAGGGAAATTTCCCTTTTTCAATTGGAAATTCCCCAAAGGTATGAAAGAGCCAAAGATGGCCTTGGTTTTCTGAAGGGGACATGTTTCTACAGATTATAGAATGGGAAATTTTCCCAATAAGGATTAATATGGAGAACTATGCAAAGGATGATGGATATGGCCAAATGCCCATAAAATGAATATGGAAAATATTTGCCATAGTTTGATCCAAGGGGAATTATTTTCATTAATTGTGACAGTACCCCCACCTTTGAAGGTGAGCTCCTGAGAGCCAATACAAGTTAAATCCTGTTTGAGGATAGCTGAAATGATTTTGAGACAGGGATTCAAGAGGAGTAATTTTTATAGAGAAATTGAAAACTGATATGAAGGTTGGAATACAATATGGGTATTTCTTTATCTTCTTTTGACGTTGGATTTTTCAATTATTAAAGCTTTAAAAGATTTATGATGGTTAAATGAGATCAAAGTATAATAAAAAGAACACAGAAAGTGAAAATGAAATAAAAAGAAAGGAAAGTAATGAAGGATGGGGAGTTTTTAATCTTGATAACAGAGGTTGATAATTGAGTTAAATTTATCATAGAACCTGGAAAAGAAAGGTGAATACCAGGTTCTCACAGAAGGGTCAAGGTGATGCTTTGACAGATTGTGGACCCCTCAGTGAAGTGAAAAGCAGGAGAAGAACTTAATTTTGTTAATCACCACTCCTGAAAGTTCCATGAAAGAAAAACAAATTGGTGAAAGAAGGCCTTGAAAAGTGTAAATGGCTTGAATATTAAGAATGAAAAGAATGGTCCATCTTACCGAGTGAAAATGGCCATAAACATGGCACTGAAATTGGAAGCTCGGCAAGAGTTCTGTTGAAAAAGAACTCAAAAGTGCTCACAGATTGTAGAAAGTTATTCTAGCAGAAATAATGGTATAAATGCCACTGGAAGGGCATACTATTAGAGGAGATTAATTTTGTTCATCTGTCCTATAACTAGCACTCCAAAAAATCAACATTTAGGGGATCTTGGCTCTAGCTTGTCAGGATATAATTGCTAGAAGTCCTTGACAATTTCAAGGGAGTTCTTTAGGTTTTCAGCTGGTTCCCAATTTTATTCTTCTGGGTACTCAGTGAATCCTTTACACTATAATAAGTACTGTAGCTTTTCTCTTCTGAGCTTTGAATCCAAGACTTGAAAGACTTACCATTATTCCTGATATTCTACTATGAATGGAGAAGGAGGATCCTATTGGCTATTTGGGAGTTAATCATTCTTTAAAGGTTAAATGAGGTAAATATGACAGAAATTATTGACTTTCTTACATTGCTTTGGAAGATTGAGGTGATAGACATTTTGACTGACTTTCTCAAATTTTAAAAAGTGACCCAAATATATTTCTGAAAATTTGTTGGTATTTCTTGTTTATTTTATGTTACTGGAGGAAAGCCATACCATTTCACCAGGGTTGAAAAAGGTGAACTTGCTTCACTTTTGTCTGTATACTTCTTAAGCCTGTTTATGGTGATTTCAAGCTCTCTTTTGAGATATTTCTGTACTGATTGTATTTTTTAAGATATCTTTCCAGAAGGAGTGTATTGAGTAATTTGAAATGAATAAAATTGAGTAAATCTTCTATAAACTTTGAAAAGCATTTATTGATTGGTTGAAGGGGGATCAGAGTTATTTTATTCAAATTCAGTAAGACGGAGCTATGTGTGACAATAACATTGATGATAACTAACATAAATCCAAAGTTACTGTTCTAGTATCTAATTTAACCTCCCTGTGTGTCCATCAGCTTCAGGGTGGTAAGAAGTTGAAATATTTCTTAAAATCTTGAGCTGCTGACAGAAGTTGGTCCAAAAATAAGAAGCTGATAGGTAACCTCTATCACTGAAAAGAAGTTGAGAAAATATTATTGATAAATAGATCTTACAAATAAAGAGCAGTGATTGAGGAAATTGATGGAATTAATACTTCCATTTTTGAGAATATTTCCACTATTACCAGGGCTGAATAAAAGGAATTGTACAAGGGAAATTTAGTGATCAAATTCATTGCAAGAAAAATCTGAGGCATATTTGGAATTTGGTGAGGTCTAAGAAGTCCAAAACACTTGTGATACATTTCCTTCCTTCTTGACCATTTTTGACAGGAAAAAACATAATCCTTGATGAATTGATTAATGCCATACCAGCTGAAATCTGGCTTTACAAGCTTAAGAGTTTTCTTCTGACCAGGATGACAAGCCAGAAGATAATAATTAAAGTTTTGATTTATATTGAGTGAAAGTGTGGGCTCATTGCAAAAAACCACTCAATATTTGAATAGAAGAAGTTGGAATAGGAATAAAGAAAATAATCTTCAACATATTTGCCTTTACCCAAATGTTGAAGAATACTTCTGGGCTGAGGATCTTGAAAGATTTACTTTTTAATTTATTAATCAAAATTCTAAAAAGAATCCACCTTGACCGGAAGAAACTTTGAGGGTTGAAATTCATACTTATTGATAATTTGTTAAAAATTCATCATATTTTTGTTTATTAAATCCTCCCCCCTCTCTGGGTCAACATTTTCCAAATGTAAAGAGGAATCCAGGAGAGTAGCTAGGAGGAAAGGTTGTCAAGTAATGAAGAAATGAAATTCATCCAAGCAGGATTGACTAAAAGTGAGTACTTTTCAAGACATGAAGTATTTCAAGGAAGAGTTATTGGTGAGGACTTCAAAAGGTGATTAAAGGGAAAGAAGAAAAGACCTTCAGCGCTTGATATACCAGACTATTCCAAGGAGTTCCTTGTCATTAAACTCATAGTTTATTTCTTCTGGAAGGAGTTTTAAACCTTAAAGTTCAAGGGGATTATTTCCTGAGAAAGATATCTGGCTCATTACAGAACCCAAAGAATAATAAGAAGAATTGACCACTAAAGATGTTTGTAGAGAAGGGATGAATTAATAAAGATCTGGCAGAGTTTTGAAAGACTCTTTGAGTTTCTGAAACTTGATAAGAGCTTCCTAATTGAGGTGGACAAAAGAATCTTTCCTGAGGAATTTGGTTAGTGAGTTGATTCTCTTTGAGTAATCCTTGATAAAATGGTGGTAAAAAGTGGCTAAATCAAAAAATTATTTAAGAGTATTGAGGTTTCCAGGGAAAATCAAATTGAGAATTTTCTGAAATTTTTACCTTCAGAAGAAACAACATAACCTAAATACTCAACAACAGTATTACAAAAAAGGCAGTTGGAAGCCTTGTAAAAAAGGTTATTATCTCTGATTATGGCATGAACAGAGGTCAAACAAGTGACATGTTCTTCCTCAGACTTGGAAAAAGTAATAATATAATCAAAATAAACAACACAATCGACATCAATAAGATAAGAGGAAGTATCATTCACAATATTCTGGAAATAAGCAGGAGCATTTTTGAGTCCAAAAGGCATAACCAGGAACTCATAACTGCCATATTTGGTTCTAAAAGCTGTTAAATGCTCATTTCTTTGTTTGATTCTCATAGAGATTATAGAAACCAAACTGGTTAATATTTGAGAAAATAGAAGAACCATTAACTATGGTAAGAGGTTTATTCATAGGAGGGAAAGGAGATGTTTTCTTTCTAGGGAAATAATTGAGTTTGTAGTAATCAAAATTCAAATGGAGACCAACAGCCTTCTTGTTGATAATTATGGAAGGTTCTCCTTTTGGATAGGATATTCACCAAATGAAACATTTCTCCACCTTTTTTGTAATTTTCTATTGTGATTCAAAAACCAGACCACAAAAATGAAATTCAAAAGTACCATAGAACTGGCACACAAGGAGAAGTGAAATACACACCTTTAACCTTTATTAAGTCAAATAAAAGTACAATAAGGCCACAAAAACAGAAAGGAGAGCTTAAACAAGTTAGTCTGTTAATGTAATCATCTAAAAGAGGAAACATTCCTGTTTAAAGAGATATTATACCCTAAAAATAAACCAATTTATCAAGGCTATGAAATATTTCTGAGAATTTTGATTAAAATAAGCATTATAATTGAATCTAAATCAAATTTTACCTATAGTCACATATTTCCTCAGCCCCATAACATAAATAATTATCTAGATATCATGGAATTAAGAAAAAGAATAATACTATATACTTTATACTAGGTAAAATAGTATTCTTTAAAATAATTCAGCTTGCTTAAATATTCAATATGAATAAGCAGGTGTAAGATTACATAAATGTACCATCACTCTGACAACATCATGTGTTACATTTTTTGACATAAAAAACACTTAAATATAAGTTAACATAGTGTTACATTACTCAATTCCCATTTAAACTCCCATAGCCAAACATTACAGGTATTATTTACAAATTAAATTTTACATAGAAAAATACTCAACTAAATAAAGCTCAAGGCTGTGCAGAAGAGAAATAAGGTTACTAGAGATAAGAATACAGTTTTAAAAAATGGTGCAATATCTTTATCAGATGAAACAATTTAGAATTGAACCATCAGAAGAATTCTCTCAAGGCTAGGAATAAAGTTTATCTCAAATATAAGTATAATTCAAAAAAAATGGTGCAATCAACCAAACATATGGTGCAATCAACCAAACATATGGTGCAATATCTGTATCAAATGACACCATTCCAAATTTAACCACCAGATAAAATGTCTCAAGGTGTTGCACTGACAATGATAAAGTTCAGAATTATGCAATCAACCAAAAAAATGGTGCAATATCCTGATCAAATGACACCATTCCAAATTTAACCACTAGAAAAAATGTCTCAAGGCTGTGCACTGACAATAATAAAGTCCAGAATGGTTCAATAAACCAAAAATATGGTGCAATATCCTAATCAAATTACACCATTCCAAATTTAACCACTAGCAAACAATTTCTCAAGGATGTGCATAATGGGAATGAATTTTAGTTAAAGTATCAGTATAATTCAAAGAGTATGGTGCAATCAACCAAACATATAGTGAAAAATCCTTATAAAATGACACCATTCCAAATTTAACCACTAGCGAGAATGTCTCAAGGCTGTTCACTGAAAATAATAAGGTTCAGAATGATGCAATAAACCAAAAATATGTTGCAATATCTTGATCAAATGACACCATTTTCAGCTTACCCACCAGCAAAAATGTCTCAAGGTGGAATTTTTACTAAGTACCTTGTTTTTGAAAGGCTCTATGGAGTGTCAAAAAGGTATAAATAAAGTGCCTCTCTCCCTGTTTTTCCCCAATTCTTCTGATTGATAAAATAATATTGAGGATCAATCCATCCCTTCTTTAGTAGGATAATCTATAGATATATTGGATTAGATTTAAATTTATCCTAATAGTATTATATTAATATTATATTGTTTATGTCTTATCATAATATTAACCAGAACCACCCCTATAAAATTATCTTACCCTTAAATTATTATACCTATATTGATAGTATTATTAAATAAACTTTAAAAGTCTTAATTAGCTATCAAGATTATTATTAAAATTAATAGTGATCCTAAAAAATATTCTTTAAATATCTCAAGTATTGAGTGAAGGAATACTAGAAGAATAAATTAAAACGAATTATATAATCAATAACAAGAAGTTAAGAAAACCTTAATTATTAAACAAATATTAGCTATTAACATTATTATTATAGTGATATTTCATTTAAAGACTGATAGAGACTGCTGAAGAAAATTCTTCAATTGAAAATGCACAAAAATAAAGAATTGATTTGTGATCTCATCAAGAGGGTATCTTTTTCAGCATATTTAGAGGGGCAGATAATACATCTTAGTACCCATGGTTATTGGCTAACTCTGAAATTGAAAACAGACTAACCAATAATTTCCACTTCAAGGTACTGCCTATTATTTATCCCACAACAAAAGGAGTTCCCACAGCATAAACCTTAATATTCACCTCTCATCTAAAAATTAGTATTTTGACTTCAAACCCACCTATTGGGGTCTTTTATTAAATCTCTCAACAGGGGCTATCCAATAGTACTAATCCCAATAATGTAGCACCACTGGATCAGAAATTAACATACAAAGATTACCTAAAAATATTGGAAAAATAAAATCTATCTGGTAACTCAAAGTCTTTTTTAATCATTTTAATACCTCTGATTAATTCCATATGATCATATTTACCTTAACCACTGATGTGAGTCCCTTCTTTAAGTTTTGATACTTATTTAAAAATCTCTTGGCCCATTGAGTGTTCCAAGTTATGAAAAGAAGTAAAAAATTCATTTTTTTATTTGTTAATTTTCTATATCCAATACTTTTGGGTTTGAATTTCTTATACCCTCACTTGGATTTAGAGGTGTAGGCATTCTTGGAAAGGTGTGAAGTAACTGTTCAATTTCATTCATTTTACTGGTATTAAACCTTGTGGGATTTCTTAATTCATGTTGGGAACCTTGTATTAAATTTATTAAATTAATCTTATACATTTCTTCTTTAATTTTCAATTCCTGCTGTAATTATTTTTGTCTAGTACAATCAGAAATAATCTGATTCAATTTCATTGTTAATGTTGATACTTCTTCTTGTGAGGTATGAAAATATTCTTTGAAGCCAATGGTATTTGTCTTTAACTAAGTAAATGAATTTGTAATATCATCAAGTATTTTTCTATTATCTGCTTTGTTAATATTTATGTCTTTTTTTATTCTTGTTTCAATTATTTAATAAATATACAATTTAGAATATTTATTTGTTAATTCTTTAATAATGAAATATTGTTCACTTATTTTATTTGCAAATGAAGTGTCATTATTTGATGTTTTAATTGCTCTTAAAGCTTTCTCAAAAAAAGGAAGTGTTTCATTTATTTGGCTTAATCTCAGATTATTTTTCTTAAGATTTTTAGAAATATTTTCATTTTTATCAGAAATATGACTTTTAATGTCATTTATAATTATGTACAAAGCTATAATTCCATCCAAAATCTGAGAAAAAAAATTTGATATTTTGATCTGTATTCCTCTCCCTTATGCATCTCCATCATGGTTCTGGCCATATGAAACACATTTTCCATGGCATCTTGTTGAATATTTGGGATTCTGTATCCCTTCCTGTATGGTTTTGTAGCTGGTGCTTTTCCTTTTCCCTTGTTCTGAGCTTGTGGCTGCTTTTTCAAATTGGATGTTCTTCTTCTAGGCACTGGTTTGGGTTGTGGAGGGTTGTTTTTCCTCTAGTCTTCTGTTAAAAGAATCATTTTCTTCTTTTCCATCAATGGATGCCATCAATTTAGTAACTCTCAAGTATTAGGATGGCTCAGAAATTTTGTCATGATCAGGTGAGAGATTTCATGCTGTTTTTACAAATTTCTACTAGTATCTGATACTGATTGTTTTGAATTTAATTGTTTTATGCTTTCTGGATGTCTCTTTAAATGTCTACTTGGGCTTGTTGTAGCAGTTTCATCTCTGTTTTAAGCAAAAACAGTGATTCAAGATTCAAAATGGCATAATTTGTCAGTTTGGGATTGATTTACTGACCCTTGTCTTTCTGTAACTGGTTGGCTTCTTACATAGTAGCATCAATAAGATTTTTGGGAGCTTCTTGAGGGCTTATGGTCAGCTCCCAATCTGTTTTAGGTCATAATTATAAGTAAAAAGGCCTGAAAAAAGTAATTTCACATCAAAAACTCACTATTTTCCAAATTCTTTGCTTTTTGGATTGTATTACTAATACCAAAATTTATGAATTCAGAATAAAATGTTTCTGGTTTATTATTATGAGTTATAATCATAGGTCTATTATGGTCATAATTAATAGTACTTTCTGTGATAATGCTAGTTACTGTTGAAGCTACTTTGAATTTTTCTTGTCATACCATGTTATCAAGCACTAAAAATTGATGAAGAAAAGAATCATTGTAGTAAAAAAAAGGTAATTTTTCAAAATAAAATGAAGAATCAATCCTGACTTATAATATTCAAAAAGAAGTATTTTTATGAATTTTTGAGATTATAAGTATTTTTTATGTATTTTCAAGTTTTTCAATTTGATAAAAGAAATTAAAAAAGGTAAAAAAATATGTCAAAGTTAAAATATCATGGCTGGGATTTCAAAATGTAAGGTTTGGATATGAAAATCTGATTGTAAAAAGAAAAATTTTCCTGTCCTCAAAATTTGTATATAGGATATTTTAATTAAAAATAGTAGGTTTGAAGATTTTTGAGAGAAAAGCAGGCAAAATTCATTTATTTTTAGCTTTTTTTTTATAAAAAAATAATATTACAAACATTCATTGTTTTAAAAAAAATAAAAATTTATACAAAAATACTCTACAAGAGATATTTATGGCTAAAAGAGAAATTTCTTCAAGAGAAAGTTCAATTGGAATTGATTGAGAAAGGGACTTCAGGAAATCAGTATTAGAAAAGGGTCTATAAAAATATTATTAAAGGTAGATAATTCCAAAAATGGAGCAGAGTTAATTTAAAAACAAAGTGACAGAGTTAACATTGATGAAAGATGCTTTAATTTGCTTTTGGGTGGTTCAAGGTTAAAAATTATTATAATAATTTTTTCATGTGGTTAGAAATCTTGAATTTATTTGAAAATTTTGGTTGATATCTTTTAATCATTGGCTTAACAGTGTTTAAACCAATTTTAAAAGGAAAAGATTCTAACATGAAGAGAAAAGTGGGTCAAAGAAGATAATCTTCCATAGCCACCAATTCCCTTACTCCAATCAGTAGTAATAAACACACTGACAGCTTAAAAGCCAATTATGGTGTCATTGAACTCTGGTTTAGAACAAAAAGGGGCTGCTTTAGCCATTTTAGTCCCTTAAATCAGCCATT